>CM065592.1:295402721-296688115 GCA_033119425.1 Bufotes viridis
GGAATGGATGGGACAAAATTGCGGATGTGTAAATGGGGCCTTAGGTCCGATGCATTGCGGATGCGTTCAGTGAAAACTGTGCATTTTCATAGGCAAAGCCATTCAGTAGTGCCTGAGATTGCGTTCAGTTGTTCAGTTTTTTCCGTGCGGGTGCAATGCGTTTTGATGCATTTTTCACGCGCGTGATAAAAAACGTAAGGTTTACAACCAACATCTCCTAGCAACCATCAGCGAAAAACGCAACTCATCCGTAATTGTTTGCAGATGTGTGAAAAACGCAGAATATAGAACATGCCGTGATTTTCACGCAACGCACAAGTGATGCGTGAAAAAAGACGCTCATGTACACAGACCCATTGAAATGAATGGGTCAGGATTCAGTGCGGATGCTATGCGTTCACGTCAAGCATTGCACCCGCGCGGAAAACTCGCTCATGTGAAAGGGGCCATCTGCTGTTAGTACAGCGTCCTGACAGCACCCCAAAAAGCCCTTTTTAGGGCTGGTACAGTACATCAGTCTACTTTTATTTTATATATATATATATATATATATATATATATTGCAGTTGCCTGCCCGTGTGTGAGAGGCCGCAGGCCCACAGACTGTACTGTGTGCACACCACTCATATCGGGTGGCACAGTACCTTGCAGATAAAAAAGTCGTTTCATTTTTACCCTTTAATATAATTGCAGTTGCCTGCCAGTGTGTGTCAGGCCCACAGACTGTAATGTGCTTACTGCCCACCATTCTTATAGGGTGGCACAGTACATTGCACGGCACACGCGCAGTGACCTGAAATTCAAACGAAGCGGACCGAGCATGGGTCTTTTTCCATCTCCCAGTTCCAAAAATCTATTCACTACACTGGCCCTGGCCCTGATAAGGGACAAAACAGAGATTAAACTGATGGGAATAGTACTGTTACTAGTTGCATTGGTGGCAAATTCCATTGGAAGTGCCCAAAATTAGAAGGAAGCGGATAGAGCAAGCATTTTTCTCTATCTCCCCATGCAAGGATTCAATTCAATACACGTCCCCTGATAGGGGACTTAACAAGAATTAAAATGGTAAGAACAGTAGTTCACACTATTTGTATTGGTGCCACAGTACATTGCGCAGCGCACGCGCAGTGCCCCAAATTGGAAGTAAGAGGACCGACCAATCAACTTTTTCCATCTCCCGGTTCCTAAAATCTATTCGATACACATCCCCTGATAGGGGACGTAACAGGGATTAAACTGATAGGAATAGTACTACTTAACACACCACTCATATTGGGTGGCACAGTACATTGCACGGCGCACACACAGTGCCCCAAATTGGAAGGAAGAGGACCAACCAACCATCTTTTTCCATCTCCCGTTTCCTAAAATATATTCCATACACCGGCCCCTGATAGGGGACAAAACATAGATTAATTTGGTAATAACAGATTTTTTAATTTAAAAAAAAGAGGACAGCCTCTGCGGAGCTGGGTATTTTTTGGACGCGTTACTGAACGCTCATGCACAATGGCTGTAGGCTCATGTGTCCTTTTGCGGAGGTGACAAACCTGGAGGAGGAAGGTGGCTTTGAGGAGGTGGAAGACCAATCTCAGCAGGCATCACAGGGGGCTTGTTGTCACCTTTCGGGGACCCTTGGTGTTGTACGTGGCTGGGTGGAGGAAGAGAACTTCAATGACGTCAGTGAGGACAAGGAACGGGACATGGCTAGCTTGGTATCCAACCTTGTGCAAATGGGGAGTTTGCGGTTGTGCAAATGGACTGTTTGCGGTGCGTTAAACGGCGAGTTTTGTCTGTCAGAGTTTGGTCTGTCACTGTGAAGCGGTAGCAAACCCTTACACTACCTGATCGATACAACATCATACTTGATCGTATACACACACTGGATGTTTTAACGCACGTTATTCCAAACAATTTTTAAATGTTAGGTAATTTATGCCCTTTATGGATTAAAACCCGACTCTGCGTCAACTATGTAATTTTCCATGGGAGTTTTGCCATGGATCCCCCTCCGGCATGCCACAGTCCAGGTGTTAGTCCCCTTGAAACAACTTTTCCATCACTATTGTGGCCAGAAAGAGTCCCTGTGGGTTTTAAAGTTTTCCTGCCTATTGTAGTCTATGGCGGTTCGCCCGGTTTGCCAGTTCGCGAACATTTGCGGAAGTTCGCGTTCTCCGTTCACGAACGGAAAATTTTGTGTTCACGACATCTCTACTCATGAAACACTAATTGCCATTTCCCACCATCATCTTCTTCTGACTGTGGATGTTAAAGAGTTCGTGAATCGAAGAGATCTCCTCATGTCCCTCTTCAGGGAGGGTCAGTTCACCTGCAGCCCTTACCTATAATATTTTAGAGGGTCAGCTCACCTGCAGGCCCTCAACTACAATATTTGGGAAGGTCATCTCACCTGCAGGCCCTCACCTACAATATGTTACAGGGTCAGCTCACCTACAGGCCCTCACATAAAATATTTTAAAGGGTCAGCTCTACTGCAGGCCCTCATCTACAATATTTTAGATAGTCAGCTCACCTGCAGGTTCTCAACTACAATATTTTACATGGTCAGCTCACCTGCAGGCCCTCAACTACAATATTTTACAGGGTCAGCTCAGCAGCAGGCCCTCACGTACAATATTTTACATGGTCAGCTCAGCAGCAGGCACTCGTCCATAATTTTTTCAATGGTCAGCTAAGCAGCAGGCACTCGCCCATCATTTTTGCAATGCTCAGCAGCAGGCCCTCGCACCTAATGTTTTAGAGGGTCAACAGCAGGATCTTGCTCCTAATGTTTTGGAGGGTCACCAGCAGGCCATCAATGATAATTGTTCAAGGGTGTGTATGATGCCCTCCTTTATATGTAACAAAGGGTGTATTGTAGTATCGGTTCTTTGTGCCAATGTGAATGAGGCCCTCCTTTATGTGATAAGCAGGCTGTTTCGGAGTGCCTTTTGCTTGTATTTTTCTGCAGCTCTTGCACTTTATATACAATTGAATATACAGGAAAGAACGTTTCCTAACAATTTTTCCTGTGAAATTTAAAAATGTTTTTTTTTTTTTTTTTGTGGGGGGGCTTATTTTGTCAGTCTGTAAAAGTGGCTTACAACTTGGACAACATGGTTGTCAGCAGCGACCTGGGAGTCCAAGATGCATCCAGGCGTAATCCCCATGCTGTTCCTGATCCATTTCTTCAGAGCAGGTGGTGCCTGGTTGTCTCCCATTAAATTCCATTATACGAATATAGCAATGTGTTCGGGCCGAACACCCGAATACTTTGGTGTTTGATCATCACTAGTTATGACACCCTTGTTCCAGGCTGCCATCTGTGCCGCTGGCTTTCTTACCTCTTATGGTTGATATTCTCTCTGATATCTCCTGCAGTGTTGTGGGTGAGTCTAGCGGGTTTTGGAAATCTTTAAGTATCTCTTCCATGCTCTTCTGTTTTGACCTCATTTGTTTTTGGTCTGGGTTACGTTCTTCTTTTGGGATGTTTCTGTACAGGTCTCTGAAACACTGGAGCCAGATGTTACCGTTCTGAATATGGAGGTTGTTTTTTTTCTCATTTATGCCCAGGTGGTTCCATAGTTCCCAGAAGGAGTTATCTTGGAGGGCATCTGAAGCTGTGTAAGTTTGGTTGAGGTATATTTTCCTTCTGAGGAGGGTTTTGTATTGCCTCTGCATTGTGTCTTAGACTTCCCGCACGTTGGTGTTGTTGGGATCTCTATGCTTTTTATTTGAGGCCGATCTTAAGGTCTTCCATACAGCTTTGTACCCCTCATCAAATCAAGTGTTGGGATTATCTTCTTTTTGCTTCAGGTGGCTATACTTTTTCAGGTCAGCCATTTCTACCATGGTATAAAATATATTATTAAGATCTCTTACAGCTTGATTGACTCCTTCTTGGTTTATCTCAAACACCTTGTTGTTGAAGTAGTAGAGCATCCTTTGGATTTCTGGTTTATTGTGCACCTCTTTATATTTCTGAGCAGATGTCTTGGACCACTTATAAGAGGTAGTGTGAAGAGCCCGGCCTGCTGAAATATTTGTCCTGATGGTTTGTTTGTGGACTTAATATATAGGGATGTTTGGTTGTGATCAGAGAAGTGAGATTGTGGGCTGACTATGAAGGCCCCAATGTTTGCGGGGTCCATGTCTGTGATGGCGCAGTCCACTACGCTGCTACCCACTAGTGTAGAGCGCGAATATTCGAATTGCGAATTTATATCGCGAATATTGCAACTTTGATAATTCGCGAATATTTAGAATATGATTATATATATTCGCTAATTCGAATATTCGCCATTTTTCCAATATCTGAAAGGCGAAAACATGACTTGTCCCTGCTTCCTTCTTGTGGGTCAATGTGTCATTGGGCCACAAGCAATTTAAGCAGGAGGGAATCATGTTTTCATTTTCAATGGGAATCCATCAACCCAACTCTAACGTTAATTCTCAATGCGAGTATATGTTCGCATCGCGAATTAAACTTAGAGCTGGGTTCCTAATGGTTGTTGCTAGAAGATGATTGAGAATATAGCGCTATATCCTCAATCTTCGTCAATTATAGCAATGCAACCGTTAGGAGCTCAGCTCAAAGTTAAATTCGCGATGCGAGTGTATGTTCGCATCGTGAATTAAACTTTGAGCTGAGCTCCTAATGGTTGGTTGGTTGAACTTACTACTTGCTGGAAAATAGCGAAGATTGTGAATATAGTGCTATATTCGTGAATTCGTTATAATCGTAATATTCTAGCAAGCCATTGCCAACCTTTAAGAACCCAGCTCTAAGTTGAATTCGCTATGCGAGTATTACAGGTTATATTAATCGCAATGCGAATTCAACTTAGATGTGAGTTCCTAATGGTTGGCTTGCTTCTTATCTATCTTATGACCGAGTCGACCAAGACAACCCATTAAATGAACCTAATAGTATAATTCCCTTATGCGGTGCGATTCACGCGCATATGTGATTGCCAATTTTTCGCATGACATAAACTATCTTACATACAGAGAATTATAAATCAGTAATGAGAATTGTTACTGTGATGTATAATTACCCTCTTTATGTAGGAAACGGTATTTTATGTCATGCGAAAAATCGGCAATTACATATGCGCGTGAATCGCACCGCATAAGGGAGTATGATATTGTGTTCATTCAATGGGTTATCTTGGTCTACTCGAATAGACAATATTGCGAATATAGCAGTCTATTCGCTATCTTCTCTATATTCGACCAAGCAAGCCAACCTAATAGTATACTGCCCTTATGCAGTGCGATTCACGCGCATATGTAATTGCCGATTTTTCGCATGACACAAACTATCTTACATACAGAGGACAATTATAAATCAATAATGAGAATTGTTACTGATGTATAATTTTGCCTCTTTATGTAGTAAACTGTATTTTACGTCATGCGAAAAATTTGGCAATTACATATGCGCATGAATCGCACCGCATAAGGGCAGTATGATAGTGTTCATTCAATGGGTTGTCTTGGTAGGTCTACTCGAATAGACGAATATTGCAAATATAGCACTGTGCTGCTCATATTGTTTTGCAATGTCTATAATTACTGTATTAATATGTTTGATGTTGCTGCCATCTAGTGGCCAGAATTAATATTGCCTACGAAGTTTAGATCAGCCTTAACAGGAAGTTGTAATATTCTTATGAGAGACAGTGACCTTCAACCTGGAACTTCTTGTCCTCCATTTCATGAGTGAGCCTGGACCAGCAAGCAGCACACAGTGGTGCTCTGAAGCATCTCAGGACTTTATGGTGGAATTGTCCGTAAGTTCTTTCATTGATGGTAGGAAGCTGTTACACAATGTTTAATGTACTGACATGTATGTTTTGATTATGTTTATGTTGTAGTTTTACAAAGTTATTCAGAAAGAAGAATACATACAGATTTGATGTCTCACGTTTCTTGACTTCTGAATTATTGTTAAGCTGTCTGACTAGCGTTATACAACAGTCAATAGCGCGAAGCAGAACAGTAAAAGGACAGCCACGTGGCGGTCTGGAATACACAGAGACGCCATTACTGCAGCATGAGTCTAAGATCAGGAGCAAAGTACCAGGCTGATGACATGCTACCGCTGACACAGCAAGGCAGGGAGAACATCCCTAGTGCCCAGCAAGACGATGCACAGTCACATGTGTCCAGATCTTCACAAGCTAGCAAGATGTCCTCAGCAAGTTCCTCAGCAGTTAGAGCTCGTGCAAAGGCAGAAGCTGCCCGTGTCCAGCTACAGTACGCAGAAAAAGAAGCCATGATGATGCTAGAGATAGCAGCTAAGAAAGCTGCCATGGCACAAGAGAGAACAGCCAAGGAAGCTGCCATAGCACAAGAGAGAGCAGCCAAGGAAGCTGCCATAGCACAAGAGAGAGCAGCCAAGGAAGCTGCCATAGCTCAGGAAGAAGCAGAATTAGAGTCAAAATTGCTCATCCTGCAGCGACAGACTGCAGCTGCAGTCGCTGAAGCGGAGGCCGCTGCCTACATGGGAACAAGTCGGTCAGGAAGTGAAAAATCATATAAAGAACCAAAGGTTCCAGAAGAACCTCTATCCTTTGCAGATCGTACAAGTGAGTATGTCAAGAACCTTACTGATGTGCATACAAAGGAACGGTCTCTCAAACTTGAAGCAACAGAATTCAGACCGAGACGGACAGATCCCCTGTGCAGGTCCAATCAACCACATGAGATTAACAGCTGCCAGCAAAGCAAGGATAAAGCGCCACAATCCCCAATAATCAAAAAACAAGTGTTCTCACCACTTCAACCTAAAGATTACATGTGTGAACATCAATGTGCAGTAGATGTCACCAAATATCTCATCCGCAAAGAACTGGTGAGCTCAGGCTTTCTACAATTTGATGACCGTCCTGAAAACTATTGGGCATGGAAATCTTCCTTTCTGAATGCCACTGGAAGCCTGAACTTATCACCAGCAGAGACGCTTGATTTAATGATAAAATGGCTTGGTACCGAGTCAGCAGAACATGCAAAGAGGATGAGAAGAGCGAACCTGTTCAACCCTGCAGTAGGACTTAACATGACCTGGAAAAGACTAGAAGAAACGTATGGATCCCCAGAAGCGATTGAAGGAGCACTGTTGAAAAGCTTGAAGCCTTTCCAAAGGTGGGTTACAGAGACAACGTGCAGCTACAAGAACTGAGTGACCTTCTGTTAGAGATAGAATATGCCAAAGAGGATGGCTACTTGCCAGGACTTTCTTACCTAGATACAGCCAGAGGCACTAATCCCATAGTAGAGAAGCTACCTTCCAATCTGCAAGACAAGTGGATGTCTGTGGGAGGCAAATTCAAAGAAGACTATGGAGTTGCTTTTCCCCCTTTCTCTGTGTTTTCTAGGTTTGTCCGACAGCAAGCAAAGATCCGGAGCGATCCCAGTTTCGCCTTCGCTACCAACAGCAATCAATCGCACAGACCTGAAAGGCCTCACAGACCTTATGGTAAGACCTCTGTATCCACACACAAAACAGCTGTACCTTCAGAAGTCACCGACTGTCAAAGTACCCACAAGGTACAGACTATAGAAAACCCTGATAGACATTGCCCTATACACAAAAAACCACATCCACTAAAGAAATGCAAAAGCTTTAGAAGCAAACCCATTGCTGAGAGGATGTCCTTCCTTAAACAAAATGGCATCTGTTTTAAGTGCTGTGGTTCCACTTATCACATTGCCAAGGACTGTAAAATGTCAGTAGAATGTTCGAATGTGGCAGTGAGAAACATATTGCAGCTTTGCACCCTGGGCCTGCTCCTACATCACTAGAAACTGTAGGACCCGTTAAAGATCAGGGCAGGGAGCAACAAGAGACCCCACTTTCCTCAGTAATGTCTAACTGCACAGAAGTATGTGGCCCAGGCAAGAGTCCACGATCATGCTCTAAAATCTGTTTAGTGACTGTGTATCCCACTGGTAAGAGAGAAAGGGCAGTGAAAATGTATGCAGTGCTCGACGAGCAGAGCAACAGATCCCTTGCAAAGCCAGACTTCTTTGATATCTTTAACCTTAAGGCAAGTGCAGTTCCATACACTCTAAGGACATGTGCAGGGACAATTGAAACCACAGGGAGAAGAGCTACTAGCTTTACCATTGAATCCCTTGATAAGAAAGTGCAGTTCTCACTTCCTACCCTTATAGAGTGTGGCATGATACCTGATGACAAAACAGAGATTCCCTCTCCAGAAGTAGCCCATCATCACCCTCATCTCCGCTCAATTGCTCACCTTATCCCAGCTGTTGAGTCACATGTTTCAATCCTTCTACTTCTGGGAAGAGACATTCTTCAGGTACACAAGGTACGTCAGCAAATTAATGGACCTTACAACGCCCCCTATGCACAAAGACTAGACCTGGGGTGGGTTATTGTAGGAGAAGTTTGCCTGGGGACGGTTCACCAGCCTGACAACGTTAGTAGTTTGAAGACATCTGTGTTAACGAATGGACGCACGTCCCTTCTTAGCCCCTGTCACAACAGCTTTGTAGTAAAAGAAAGCTTTGGCAAGCCAGCACAACACTGGGACTCTCCTATGCTACATTGCAAAGGAGAAGTCAATTCCAACATTGAGACAGACAGTCTAGGGATTACAGTGTTCCAGAAAACTAAAGATGATGATAAACAGGCCCTGTCTATAGAGGATCAGACCTTCTTGCAGATCATGGACAGAGAGGTCTACCAAGACGACAATCACAGTTGGGTGGCCCCTCTCCCTTTTCGCACACCCAGACGTGTTTTGCCTTGTAACAGGGATCAAGCCTTGAGGCGTTTGCATTCACTCAGCAGAACACTACAGAGAAAGCCAGAAGTGAAAAGAGATTTCACTGAATTCATTAAAAAGATGCTAGACAATGATCACGCTGAAGTAGCAAGTCCCCTTGAGACAGATAGGGAGCACTGGTATCTACCAATGTTTGGTGTCTACCATCCACACAAACCTAACCAAATCAGAATAGTTTTTGATTCCAGCGCAGAGTATGAAGGAGTTTCCTTAAATGACGTACTGTTAAGTGGCCCTGACCTAAACAACACCTTGCTAGGTGTCCTTATGCGCTTCAGAAAAGAGCCCATTGCCTTCACAGCAGACGTGCAGCAAATGTTTTATTGCTTTCTCGTCAGAGAAGACCATAGAGACTTTTTACGCTTTCTCTGGTACAAAGACAATGACATAGACAAGGAAATTATCGAGTATAGAATGAAGGTGCACGTATTTGGCAACAGGCCCTCTCCTGCTGTCGCTATATACTGCATGCAAAAGGCAGCCCAGAAATATGCAGAGTGTTATGGACAAGACGCCAAACACTTTGTATTGAGGCATTTCTATGTAGATGATGGACTCGCTTCTGCTAGCACTCCTGAAGACGCAATTTCCATCCTCAGTAAAGCAAAGCAGATGCTAGCAGAATCTAATCTGCGTCTTCATAAAATCGCTTCCAACAGCCAAAAGGTCATGGAAGCTTTCCTTGTGACAGACAGAGCTAAGGACCTTAAAGATCTTTGCCTAGGTACAGACACCCTTCCCCTGCAGAGAAGCCTAGGCCTAAGTTGGGATCTAGATACAGACAGTTTTGTTTTCCAAGTTTCCTCAGAGGAAAAGCCCTTTACACGTAGAGGAATTCTATCCACCGTAAATAGCCTCTATGATCCCCTAGGGTTTGTATCTCCTGTGACAATAAGAGGTAAGGCCTTAGTTCGTGAACTGTCTTCTGGGAAAAGTGAATGGGATGCATTGCTTCCTCAAGAAAGACTGAGTGAGTGGGTTCAATGGACAGAATCCTTGCTAGCGTTAGAGCACCTAAAGATAGACAGATGCTATGTTCCCGTCTCTCTATCATTGGCCTGCAGGAAAGAACTGTGCATTTTCTCAGACGCCTCCACCACAGCGATAGGTGCAGTAGCTTACTTGAAAGTAATTGATGCAGAAAACATGTGCCATGTTGGATTCATTATGGGAAAGTCCAAATTAAGCCCTAAACCAGCCCATACTATTCCTCGTTTAGAGTTGTGTGCTGCTGTACTTGCAGTAGAGATGTCAGAGTTAATTACAGATGAACTAGACACTGACTTTGATGCTGTGAAATTCTTCACTGATAGCAAGACTGTCCTAGGGTACATTTGCAATACCACAAGGAGATTCTACCTGTATGTCTCAAACAGGATTAACAGAATCAGGCAATCTACACACCCAGATCAGTGGTTCTATGTATCCACAGAGCAAAACCCTGCAGATTATGCCACTAGACCTACTCAAGCAGCATGCCTTCAGAACTCTATATGGTTCTCAGGACCATCCTTTCTGTACCAACCACACTGTGAGGACATAGACACTGCCAGTACTTATCCTCTCATAGAGCCTGAAGCTGACCCTGAAATTGGATCGGAAATTACAAGTTTCAGTACCAAAGCTTCTGAAGCCACACTTCACTCACATGCTTTGAGGAGATTCTTCTCAATTCGTGGTCCAGCAAAACTTCTCCGTTCTGACAGAGGAACAAACTTTGTGGGAGTCTGCAAGGAACTTAACATTTGTGCCAGCGACTCAAAATTACAAGGCTTTCTCCAAGATAGAGGATGTATTTGGGTCTTTAATCCTCCACACTCCTCACACATGGGTGGTGTCTGGGAAAGACTTATAGGTATAGCCAGACGGATCTTGGATGCTATGTTGCTACAAACTAAACCTGCTTATTTGACCCATGAGACTTTGAGTACCTTTATGGCAGAGGTTACAGCCATTATGAATGCAAGACCTTTAGTTCCTGTATCCTCAGATCCAGATACACCTATGGTTCTTACTCCAGCAATGTTGTTAACTCAAAAGGTGAACCCTTTGTCTGCTCCACCTGTAAATCTGAGTACCCATCAAGTTCATGCTAAGCAATGGAAGCAAGTGCAATGCTTGGCTGACACTTTTGGAAAAGATGGAAGAGAGAGTATCTGTCAACCTTGCAGCGCCGTAGAAAGTGGACTGAAGATCGCCCGAATGTAAGAGTGGGTCAGGTTGTTCTGTTAAAGGACGGCCAAGAAAGCAGAAATGAATGGCCCATAGGACTTGTTGTCAATGCACTACCAAGTAGAGATGGCAAAGTTAGAAAAGTAGAGGTCAAGGTTGTAAGAAATGGGACTTCCAAAATGTATCTTAGGCCTGTAACTGACATTATTGTTCTAGTGCCAGATTAGCTAGGATTATTTCTCAGGTTTATGTGTTCTTAATGCAATGCAGTAATTATATAGGTAGTGACATAATAAATTATGTCAGGCAGGGAGTGTGCTGCTCATATTGTTTTGCAATGTCTATAATTACTGTATTAATATGTTTGATGTTGCTGCCATCTAGTGGCCAGAATTAATATTGCCTACGAAGTTTAGATCAGCCTTAACAGGAAGTTGTAATATTCTTATGAGAGACAGTGACCTTCAACCTGGAACTTCTTGTCCTCCATTTCATGAGTGAGCCTGGACCAGCAAGCAGCACACAGTGGTGCTCTGAAGCATCTCAGGACTTTATGGTGGAATTGTCCGTAAGTTCTTTCATTGATGGTAGGAAGCTGTTACACAATGTTTAATGTACTGACATGTATGTTTTGATTATGTTTATGTTGTAGTTTTACAAAGTTATTCAGAAAGAAGAATACATACAGATTTGATGTCTCACGTTTCTTGACTTCTGAATTATTGTTAAGCTGTCTGACTAGCGTTATACAACAGTCAATAGCGCGAAGCAGAACAAGCACTATATTCGCTATTTTCTTTTTCTTCGTCTATTCGACCCAGCAAGCCAACCTAATAGTATACTGCCCTTATGCGATCCGATTCACGCGCATATGTAATTGCCGATTTTTCGCATGACAAAAAATACAGTAAAGAGGAAAATTATACATCAGTATTCAGTAATTAGAACCATTTAGAATACAATATTTGCATTTTTGTAATCGCGTAGGGGCATCAAGCTATTTTCATACAGGTTTTGTTTGGTAGAATTTTCGAATATGTAGAATATAGTGATATATTATCCATGCGAATTATTATTATTTTTTTCTACAGTGTATGAGGTGACTCATTATTATCATTTTCCCTCCCTTCTCCTAGCTTGAATAGCCAATGAGAAGGTTTTGTCACAACTTAGCAACATCCCTAGCAACCAATAGGAAACTAGACTACCCCTTCACTATATAAGTGACAACATCACCCAGCAGCCATTTTGTGGTGTTGGATTTGTTGGAGCTTGGAGCTGTGCTATTTTGTCTGCTGTGCGATTTATATCATCTGGATTCTAGTTAGTTAGTTTCAGGTAGTGATTAGGGAATAGTGTAGTTTAGTTTTATAGCTGATAGGGTCGAAATAATTTGAGATAGTTTAGTAGTTTAGTAGAGTTAGCAGAAAAATATAGTTAGTGTTAGGGCCTAGTGTAGCAGATAGGGTTCAGTGCAGGGTTAAGTGTAGGGCATCGAGTTAGGTAGGTAGCTGTAATATATAATATAGATAGGTAGATAGTGCTTGATAGTTTAGGTTAGGTATTAGGGCTACAGTTAGGGAATAGTAAAGTTTAGATTTTTCAGGGCAGGGTGTAGTTTAGGTTAGTTAGTGATATATTTTAGTGTAGTCTGTTTTGTCTGTCAGTTAGTGTCCGTCCAGTTAGTGTATTAGTTTTTTTTCTTTCCATTATTTGTTAATTTTAAAAAGTCTTTTAGTCTAAGTTAGTGTCTGTGTCAGGTTAAAAAAAAAAAAATTGAAGTTTTATGTGTTTTTTGTTTAGTCTAGTTCTGTCTGTCCTCCGTAAAAAAAAAACTTTTTTGTTTGTTTGTGTGTCAGTTAGTGTCTGTCTTTGGTTTACAAACAATAAAAACTACAAAAAAAAAGTTTATAGGTTTAGTGTAGTTTTTCTGTCTTACGTTAAAAAAAAAACCTTCTTGTAGTCTCTGTGTGTCAGTTACTATTTGTGCCAGGTTAAAAAAAGAGTTTACGTTTTAAGTGTTTGGCATGTTTGTCAGTTAGTGTCTGTCTTTGGTTAAAAAAAAAAAGTTTTAAAGTTTTTTGTGTTTAGTGTAGTTTTGTCAGTCCTCCGTTAAAAAAAAATAAAATAAAAAGTTTTTTAGTCTCTGTATCTGTTAGTTTAGTCTTAGGTTAAAAAAAATTATTTGATAGCTTTACGTGTTTAGTGTCGTGTGCCACAGTTTTCGTCCATCGTCCCCACCCCAATAAAGTTTTCCCCTAATCCCCAGTATGATTGTACCGGGCCGTGCAGGCAGCCATGGACGTGGTCGGGGTAACAGGGGAGTTGGTTCCTGCACTGGACCACTCCCAGCACGGGGCCGCTCCTCAAGCCACGGACAGGCAGACGCAGGTAGCAGGGGTGTCCGTCTGATCCGTGACTTTTTCACAAGTGGCAGCCGGCCCATTACTTCACAGGATGCAGAGGCTGTCTTTGCTCTTGTGGCCAATTCTAGTGCCACGGAGTCCTCTGCCCCGGCTGCCAGCAACTGCAGCACACCGCCTCCTGTAGAACCAACCCCCAGCTCCCAAGAATTGTCCCCTCTCATATTCGAAGACTTTGAGACTGAGAGAGACATCTTGGGGGAGGCAATGCAGGAGGCGGAAAGACTGTTCAGCCCTGCGGATGGGCAGGACCAGTTGGAAGGGATTGAGGATGAGGAGGAGGAGGGGCCTATAAATCCCCCTGTGAAATCCCTTCTAACTGGTGCGAGTGGTGTTAGCCACACAACCCCTGCACCTATTCAGACCCAGGAGCCAGCGAACGGACAGCGGAGCCCGGTCAGGGGCTCCATGTCAGCGGTTCCCGTCAGTCCACCACAGGTTGGGCCTGGGTCTGACATATCAGGGGGTGAAGGGAAGGGTGACCCGGAATGGGTGCCACCTCCTTTGTTAGGTGACGGCAGCACCGATGAAGGTAGGCACCCGAGGCAAATGGTGCGCCAGGTCACCAGGGAGCCCAGTGTCAGGGGCTTCACTGGTAATAGCAGCAGGAGTAGGCAGCAGCAGCCAGCTCCACCTATGCGCACCGAGCCCGAACAGGCACAAGCCAGCACCACCCCATCTGACAGGAGGTCGGTGCGGAAGTCGCCTGTTTGGGCTTACTTCACCCTGGCAGCAGATGATGTCACAGTTGGCATTTATAAGCTGTGCAATGCCAGGGTGAGGAGAGGGAGATCTATGGCTTGGCTGGGTACCACGGCCCTCAACCAGCACATCCGAGTCAACCACTGGCGGGAGTGGGAACAGATGCGGGGTGGTCAAAGCAGCAGTGCCACCAGCAGTGTGCAGGAGACAGCAGCTCCTGCCACTGTAGTGCAGCCACCCCAACCCCTTCCACCAACTCATTCCCACTCCCCCGCTCCCTCTAATAGAGGTACTGGTACAGGCAGCCATACCTCTGCCTCCACTTCACCCTCCTCTGCCGTCCGGCGCCAGCCATCTATTGCAGATGCTTTTGAACACACCGTGCCCTACGCCACCGGGGACCGTTGCGTGTGTTCACTCAATGGGCTCCTGGCAAGGGTTATCGCCCAAAATCTGCTGCCTTACAATCTGGTGGATAGCAATCCATTTAGGCAGATGTTGGAGCAGGCCCAACCCAGATGGCGTGTCCCCAGCCGCCATTACTTTGCCAGGACCGGCGTCGCTGCTCTTCACCAGCACATTGTGCGGAATGTATCCCTGTCGCTGGATCATGCTGTCAGCGACAGGGTGCATCTCACAATGGATGCCTGGACCAGCAGGCATGGGCAGGGACGCTATATAAGCTTCATAGCCCATTGGGTGTCCCTCTAAGGCGCCGGGGAGGGATTGGCGGCATCTGATTTTGTGGTGCCGCCCCGGGGTGTCCAGGGGAGAACTGCTGCTCTCCCGCAAGCCACTGTCTCCACAGCTGCTGAGCCCCCCAGCAAGCGTCCCCGTTGCTATGCAAGTGTGGGGCACGTCCGCTGCCAGGCCGTGCTCCAGCTTGTGAGCTTAGGGGACCGGAGACATACTGGACCTTATGTTCTGTCCGCACTACAGGCTCCGGTTCAGAAGTGGCTGACACCCCGAAGGCTCCAAGCAGGTATGGTTGTCTGTGATAATGGCAGCAACCTACTCGCCGCCCTTTATGCTGGCAGTCTGACCCACGTGCCCTGCATGGCACATGACCTCAACCTAGTGGTACAGAAGTTCCTTCGTACATACCCAGGGTTGAATGACATAGTGCTGAGGGTACGTAGGATTGCCAGCCACTTCAGACGCTCCCCAACTGCTGCCGTGTTCCTGTCCAAACTACAGAGGGACAACAGCCTGCCCCCCCACAGGCTGATTGTGGACAGTGTGACGCGGTGGAACTCCACCCTCCACATGCTGGAGAGGTTGTGGGAGCAGAGACGGGCTGTGAGGGAATACCTGCTGGAACTAGGCACTTCAGGGCCATCACATCCACTTCCCTACATCACCAATGTGGAGTGGGGGCAGATACAGCAGGACTGCCACGTGCTGGCCCCATTCGAGCAGGTGACAAAGATGGTCAGCGGGGAGCATGTCGTTCTGAATGACGTGCTCCCCCTAGTGTTCCTGCTGGACAGGACACTAGATTGGCTGCTTGAAGCTGGGGAGAGTGCCTTGGTGGAGCATGAAGAGTCAACCATGCTCCACCAGGACCAGGCCCAGGACGAGGAGGAGGAGGAGGATGAATCAGTGTACGTCCAGGAGTCTGGGCCTGGTCAGGAGGGAGAGCCGGTGCTGGGGGCACCGTTAGTCCGGGGGTGGGGCATCTCTGACAGGAAGCAGCAGCATCAGCAGCAGGAGGACCAAGAGGTCATGGTCCCGGGCAGTCGTGAAGAGTCACAGCGGGCTGTGCTCTTCCCCATGGCTGCCCATATGCTGCTATGCCTCAGGAGGGACCCCCGGATCAAAAAATTTAAGGAGAGGGAAGACATTTGGTTGGCCACTCTTTTAGACCCTCGCTGCAAGGGGAAACTGGAGCAGTTCATCCCAGCCAGCCGGAGGCAGGCCCGTCTTGAAAAATTGCGGGCCTGTCTTATCCACCGGCTGGAAGAGGCAAACCCTCGGCCTCAAGCTCCAGTTCTCCCCGCCCATCTCACCCAGCAGGCTGCTGGCACCAGCAGCACCAGCCGAGCAGGTGGCCTTCTGGGTGAGATGAGGCTCTTCTGCCAGTCTGCGCGACCCAGTACCAGCAGCAGCAGCATCAGTCACTACCAGCGGCTGGCCCGCATGGTGGCAGACTACATGGGGTCAGTAGGTGCTTCTGACAGCTTGACCACCGACAACCCCATGGAGTACTGGGTTGCCAGGCTGGACACCTGCTGTGAGCTCGCTCAGTATGCCCTGGAGTTACTATCTTGCCCCCCCTCCAGCGTACTGTCTGAGCGGGCATTCAGCGCGGCAGGTGGGGTGGTCACGGACAAGCGGACCCATCTGTCCACAGACTCCGTGGACAGTGGACAGACTCACATTCATTAAGATGAATGAGTCCTGGATCGGCAGTGACTTCATGGCCCCCGCTGTCGGTTCAGGGCGCTGAAGGGTCCCTTGTCCATCCCTCTCCTTTGCTCTCCCTCCCAAACTCCGTTGTTTTTTAATTGTTCCCTCTGTTTTTAACTTTATATGAATTACTTTTATTATTTATTTATTGATATTTATTTGATCGATATTTTTTGTCAAGTTTGTATCATGTATATATTAATTTAATTTTTTAATTATGAATTTGTTTTGAACATGTTGAGTTACATTTGGGCCTTTAAACATAATGTCTGCTGCTGCCTGTGCTGCTGAATTTGGCCAAGCTACATGTGGCCATGATAATACACCACTTCTTAAAACCTGGTTGGGAACTGAGAACATGACCTAGCGGCCAATCCTTTACAGCTTTACAGTTTAAACACTCCCCTACGAAATTCTCCCTGCTGCCTGTGATACAATTACCTTACACAATGGGTTGATGTAATTATCACAGGCAGGAGAATACATAGTTTTAAACAATCTTTTCTGTCCTAGAGACAACAGAGGAGTCATTCAATTATCTCTCCGGACAAAGGGAAATCACCAATACACACGTGGGGACAATAGGACAGATATCACTATTCAAATATACAATGTCCCAACCATTACAGTAAATATAGACATTTTACATATCCCCAGATGGCTTGGATCTGAGCACTCAATATATCCAAACAGCGCTCAGATGCCAGAAACACAGTCAAATCACCATGGGGTTTAAGTTTAGCATGGGCTGATGAGAGGGGCCATAATCCTGGGGCAAGAAGCTGGCAACAAGTCTTCTCCAGTACCCATTGGCCAGGTTGGTTTCGCCACACTGCCATTGGCCATTGATCACACTGCCGTTGATGCTGCTGCATGTCATGAAAATTTTGACTTACATTTGAGCCTTTTAACTAGTGTTGAGCGAACAGTTCGCGCATCGTTCGGGTTCGTACCGAATTTTGGGGTGTCCGGGACCCGGACCCGAACCCGGACATTTTCAAAAAAGTTCGGGTTCGGGTTCGGTGTTCGTCGATTTCTTACCGCTTTCTGAAGGGCTGCACAGCAGCCAATCAGCTAGCGTCTTACTTCTTGCCCTAAGAAGCCATCACAGCCATGCCTACTAATGGCATGGCTGTGATTGGCCAAGTGCAGCATGTGACCCAGCCTCTATTTAAGCTGGAGTCACGTAGCGCCGCACGTCACACTGCTCTGACTAGTGTAGGGAGAGGATGCAGCTTCTGTGAGGGCGAGATAGGCAGGGAAAAGTCAGCAACAGCACCTAATGAACGGATCGATCTGCAGCTGAGAATCAGTGAACTTCTGCTATTTACTTGATTGCTGGTTTTTGGCTGCACAGAGCGTTTTTCTGTCACTTATTTTCTGGGTTGATCGGCGGCCATTTTGTGACTTGTGGTGCTCCAGAACAAGCTGCCACACATCCATCAATGCTTCAATACTATTTTTTTTTTGCTATATCCTCCATCAGGGGCTTGGCTGTGCTAATTGTCACCCCTAGAAACTCAGGATAGCAATTTCTATATTTTATTAAGGGGTTAAATACAATTGCCCAAATACCAATCCCCTAAATCTGGTGTTCCAGCTTTGGCTAGACAAGCATAATACTGTCTGCTGTCTGGCAAAGGATAGATTATTTTCTGGGGTGAAATTCAATTGGCAAAATAGCAAAACCATACATCAGTGGTTTCAGCAGTGGCTGGCAAAATATAATAGTGTCCGCCAAAACAGATATTTTGGTTTGGGGTTAAATTCAATTGCCAAAATAGCAATACCATACATCAGTGGTTTCAGCAGTGGCTGGCAAAATATATTAGTGTTTCCTCCAAAACATATATTTTGTTCTGGGGTGAAATTCACTTGCCAAAATAGCAACACCCTAAATCTGGTGTCACAGCTGTGCCTGGCAAACTATATTAGTATCCGCAAAAACATATATTTTCTTCTGGGGTGAAATTCACTTGCCAAAATAGCAACACCCTAAATCTGGTGTCACAGCTGTGCCTGGCAAACTATATTAGTATCCGCAAAAACATATATTTTGTTCTGGGGTTAAATTTACTTGCCAAAATAGCAATCCACTAAATCTGGTGTCACAGCTGAGCCTGGCAAACTATATTATTATCCATAAAAACATATATTTTGTTCTGGGGTGAAATTCACTTGCCAAAATAGCAATCCACTAAATCTGGTGTCACAGCTGAGCCTGGCAAACTATATTATTATCCGCAAAAACATATATTTTGTTCTGGGGTGAAATTCACTTGCCAAAATAGCAATCCTCTAAATCTGGTGTCACAGCTGAGCCTGGCAAACTATATTAGTATCCGCAAAAACATATATTTTGTTCTGGGGTGAAATTCACTTGCCAAAATAGCAACACCCTAAATCTGGTGTCACAGCTGAGCCTGGCAAACTATATTAGTATCCGCAAAAACATATATTTTCTTCTGGGGTGAAATTCACTTGCCAAAATAGCAATCCACTAAATCTGGTGTCACAGCTGAGCCTGGCAAACTATATTATTATCCGCAAAAACATATATTTTGTTCTGGGGTGAAATTCACTTGCCAAAATAGCAATCCTCTAAATCTGGTGTCACAGCTGAGCCTGGCAAACTATATTAGTATCCGCAAAAACATATATTTTCTTCTGGGGTGAAATTCACTTGCCAAAATAGCAACACCCTAAATCTGGTGTCACAGCTGAGCCTGGCAAACTATATTAGTATCCGTAAAAACATATATTTTCTTCTGGGGTGAAATTCACTTGCCAAAATAGCAATCCACTAAATCTGGTGTCACAGCTGAGCCTGGCAAACTATATTATTATCCGCAAAAACATATATTTTGTTCTGGGGTGAAATTCACTTGCCAAAATAGCAATCCACTAAATCTGGTGTCACAGCTGAGCCTGGCAAACTATATTATTATCCGCAAAAACATATATTTTGTTCTGGGGTGAAATTCACTTGCCAAAATAGCAATCCACTAAATCTGGTGTCACAGCTGAGCCTGGCAAACTATATTATTATCCATAAAAACATATATTTTGTTCTGGGGTGAAATTCACTTGCCAAAATAGCAATCCTCTAAATCTGGTGTCACAGCTGAGCCTGGCAAACTATATTAGTATCCGCAAAAACATATATTTTCTTCTGGGGTGAAATTCACTTGCCAAAATAGCAACACCCTAAATCTGGTGTCACAGCTGAGCCTGGCAAACTATATTAGTATCCGCAAAAACATATATTTTGTTCTGGGGTGAAATTCACTTGCCAAAATAGCAATCCTCTAAATCTGGTGTCACAGCTGAGCCTGGCAAACTATATTAGTATCCATAAAAACATATATTTTGTTCTGGGGTGAAATTCACTTGCCAAAATAGCAATCCACTAAATCTGGTGTCACAGCTGAGCCTGGCAAACTATATTAGTATCCGCAAAAACATATATTTTCTTCTGGGGTGAAATTCACTTGCCAAAATAGCAATCCACTAAATCTGGTGTCACAGCTGAGCCTGGCAAACTATATTATTATCCGCAAAAACATATATTTTGTTCTGGGGTGAAATTCACTTGCCAAAATAGCAATCCACTAAATCTGGTGTCACAGCTGAGCCTGGCAAACTATATTATTATCCGCAAAAACATATATTTTGTTCTGGGGTGAAATTCACTTGCCAAAATAGCAATCACCCTAAATCTGGTGTCACAGCTGAGCCTGGCAAACTATATTAGTATCCATAAAAACATATATTTTGTTCTGGGGTGAAATTCACTTGCCAAAATAGCAATCCTCTAAATCTGGTGTCACAGCTGAGCCTGGCAAACTATATTAGTATCCATAAAAACATATATTTTCTTCTGGGGTGAAATTCACTTGCCAAAATAGCAATCACTCTAAATCTGGTGTCACAGCTGAGCCTGGCAAACTATATTAGTATCCGCAAAAACATATATTTTGTTCTGGGGTGAAATTCACTTGCCAAAATAGCAATCACTCTAAATCTGGTGTCACAGCTGAGCCTGGCAAACTATATTAGTATCCGCAAAAACATATATTTTCTTCTGGGGTGAAATTCACTTGCCAAAATAGCAATCACCCTAAATCTGGTGTCACAGCTGAGCCTGGCAAACTATATTAGTATCCGCAAAAACATATATTTTGTTCTGGGGTGAAATTCACTTGCCAAAATAGCAATCCTCTAAATCTGGTGTCACAGCTGAGCCTGGCAAACTATATTAGTATCCATAAAAACATATATTTTCTTCTGGGGTGAAATTCACTTGCCAAAATAGCAATCCTCTAAATCTGGTGTCACAGCTGAGCCTGGCAAACTATATTAGTATCCGCTAAAAACATATATTTTGTTCTGGGGTGAAATTCACTTGCCAAAATAGCAACACCCTAAATCTGGTGTCACAGCTGAGCCTGGCAAACTATATTAGTATCCGCAAAAACATATATTTTCTTCTGGGGTGAAATTCACTTGCCAAAATAGCAATCCACTAAATCTGGTGTCACAGCTGAGCCTGGCAAACTATATTATTATCCACTAAAAACATATATTTTGTTCTGGGGTGAAATTCACTTGCCAAAATAGCAACACCCTAAATCTGGTGTCACAGCTGAGCCTGGCAAACTATATTAGTATCCGCAAAAACATATATTTTGTTCTGGGGTGAAATTCACTTGCCAAAATAGCAATCCACTAAATCTGGTGTCACAGCTGAGCCTGGCAAACTATATTAGTATCCATAAAAACATATATTTTGTTCTGGGGTGAAATTCACTTGCCAAAATAGCAATCCACTAAATCTGGTGTCACAGCTGAGCCTGGCAAACTATATTATTATCCGCAAAAACATATATTTTGTTCTGGGGTGAAATTCACTTGCCAAAATAGCAATACCCTAAATCTGGTGTCACAGCTGTTGCAGGCCCATTGTAAATCTGTCCATAAAGGATACCTTTCATCCAGGGCCTAAATACTTGCCCTAAAGAGATATTCCCCTAAATCAGTGGTTACTGCTGTGCCTGGATTAGTGTAATAAGCTACATAAACAAATAGGCAGATAGTGGTAGGTGCCTGTAAAAAAAGGCCTGAATTTGAAATCAATACATTGGGCCAAATATTTTTTTCCTTATTGTGGTGCTTGGTGAACGGTAACAATGAGGAAAACATCTAGTAAGGGACGCGGACCGCGATCGTGGTGGTGTTAGTGTACCCTCTGGTGCTGGGAGAGGACGTGGCCATTCTGCCACAGCCACACATCCTAGTGAACCAACTACCTCAGGTTCCAGTACCCGCCAGAATTTACAGCGATATTTGGTGGGGCCCAATGCCGTTCTAAGGATGGTAAGGCCTGAGCAGGTACAGGCGCTAGTCAATTGGGTGGCCGACAGTGGATCCAGCATGTTCACAACATTATCTCCCACCAAGTCTTCTGCAGAAAGCGCACAGGTGGCACCTGAAAACCAAGCCCATCAGTCTGTCACATCACCCCCATGCATATCAGGGAAACTGTCTGAGCCTCAAGTTATGCAGCAGTCTCTTATGCTGTTTGAAGACTCTGCTGGCAGGGTTTCCCAAGGGAATCCACCTAGCCCTTCCCCTGTGGTGGAAGACATAGAATGCACTGATGCACAACCTCTGATGTTTACTGATGATGAGGACATGGGAATACCACCTCATCGGAGTCCGCACGTCTCTGATGATGACGAAACACAGGTGCCAACTGCTGCGTCTTTCTGCAGTGTGCAGACCGAACAGGAGGACAGGGAGGAAGACTGTGTGGAAGACGATGCAGGGGACGATGAGGTCCTAGACCCCACATGGAATGAAGGTCGTGCCACTGACTTTCATAGTTCAGAGGAAGAGGCAGTGGTGAGACCGAGCCAACAGCGTAGCAAAGAGGGAGCAGGGGCAAAAGCAGAACAGCCGCCGCCAAGAGAGTTCGCCTGATACAGGCCACCGCCACCAGGGACCGAGCACCCCAAAGGCAGCTTCAAGGAGTTCCCTGGCATGGCACTTCTTTAAACAATGTGCTGACGACAAGACCCGAGTGGTTTGCACGCTGTGCCATCAGATCCTGAAGCGAGGCATTAACGTTCTGAACCTTAGCACAACCTGCATGACCAGGCATCTACATGCAAAGCATGAACTGCAGTGGAGTAAACACCTTAAAAGCAAGGAACTCACTCAGGCTCCCCCTGCTCCCTCTTCTGCTGCTGCCTCGGCCTCTTCCTCCGCCTCGGGAGGAATGTTGGCACCTGCCGCCCACCAAACAGAGGATGTGCCAGCGACACCACCACCTGCGTCACCAAGCATCTCCACCATGTCACACGGCAGCGTTCAGCTCTCCATCTCACAAACCTTGGAGAGAAAGCGTAAATTCCCACCTAGCCACCCTCGAGGCCCTGGGCCTGAATGCCAGCATTTCTAAACTACTGGCCTTTGAAATGCTGTCATTCAGGCTGGTGGACACTGAACAGCTTCAAACAGCTGATGTCCATGGCTGTCCCACAGTATGTTGTCCCCAGCCGCCACTACTTCTCCAAGACAGCCGTGCCTTCCCTGCACATGCAAGTGTCCGATAAAATCAAGTGTGCACTGCGCAGCGCCATTTGTGGCAAGGTCCACCTAACCACAGATACGTGGACCAGTAAGCACGGCCAGGGACGCTATATCTCCCTAACTGCACACTGGGTAAATGTAGTGGCGGCTGGGCCCCAGGCGGAGAGTTCCTTGGCGCACGTCCTTCCGCCGCCAAGGATCACAGGGCATCATTGTTTGCCTCCTGTAGCCTCCTCCTCCTACTCGGCTTCCTCCTCCTCTGCTTCCACCAGCTCATCCAGTCAGCCACACACCTTCACCACCAACTTCAGCACAGCCCGGGGTAAGCGTCAGCAGGCCATTCTGAAACTCATATGTTTGGGGGACAGGCCCCACACCGCGCAGGAGTTGTGGCGGGGTATTGAACAACAGACCGACCAGTGGTTGCTGCCGGTGGGCCTCAAGCCCGGCCTGGTGGTGTGCGATAATGGGCGAAATCTCGTCGCAGCTCTGGGACTAGCCGGTTTGGCGCACATCCCTTGCCTGGCGCATGTGCTGAATTTGGTGGTGCAGAAGTTCATTCACAACTACCCCAACATGTCAGAGCTGCTGCATAAAGTGAGGGCCGTCTGTGCGCGATTCCGGCGTTCACATCCTGCCGCTGCTCGCCTGTCTGCGCTACAGCGTAACCCGGCCTTCCCGCTCACCGCCTCATATGCGACGTGCCCACCAGGTGGAACTCCACCTTGCACATGCTGGAGAGACTGTGCGAGCAGCAGCAGGCCATAGTGGAGTTTCAGCTGCAGCACGCACGCGTCAGTCGCACTGCGGAACAGCACCACTTCACCACCAATGATTGGGCCTCCATGCGAGACCTGTGTGCCCTGTTGCGCTGTTTGAGTACTCCACCAACATGGCCAGTGGCGATGACACCGTTATCAGCGTTACAATACCACTTCTATGTCTCCTTGAGAAACGCTTAGGGCGATGATGGAAGAGGAGGTGGCCCAGGAGGAGGAGGAGGAGGAGGAGGATGAGGGGTCATTTTAGCACTTTCAGGCCAGTCTGTTAGAAGTGGCTCAGAGGGAGGTTTTTGCAACAGCAGAGGCCAGGTACAAATGTGGCCAGCCAGGGCCCACTACTGGAGGACGAGGAGGATGAGGAGGAGGTGGAGGAGGATGAGGATGAAGCAGGTTCACAGCGGGGTGGCACCCGACACAGCTCAGGCCCATCACTGGTGCGTGGCTGGGGGATACGGAGGGACGATGACGATACGCCTCCCACAGAGGACAGCTTGTCCTTACCTCTGGGGAGCCTGGCACACATGAGCGACTACATGCTGCAGTGCCTGCGCAGCGACAGCAGAGTTGCCCACATTTTGACGTGTGCGGACTACTGGGTTGCCACCCTGCTGGATCCCGATACAAAGACAATGTGCCCACCTTACTTCCTGCACTGGAGCGTGATAGGAAGATGCGCGAGTTCAAGCGCACGCTGGTAGAGCGCTCCTGAGAGCATTCCCAAATGTCACAGGGAACAGGTGGAAGCCCAAGGCGAAGGCAGAAGAGGAGCAAGAGGTCGCCAACGCAGCAGTGTCACGGCCAGCTCTTCTGAGGGCAGGGTTAGCATGGCAGAAATGTGGAAAAGTTTTGTCTCCACGCCACAGCTAACTGCACAACCACCTGATACGGAACGTGTTAGCAGGAGGCAGCATTTCACTAACATGGTTGAACAGTACGTCTGCACACCCCTCCACGTACTGACTGATGGTTCGGCCCCATTCAACTTCTGGGTCTCCAAATTGTCCACGTGGCCAGAGTTAGCATTTTATGCCTTGGAGGTGCTGGCCTGCCCGGCGGCCAGCGTTTTGTCTGAACGTGTATTCAGCACGGCAGGGGCGTCATTACTGACAAGCGCAGCCGCCTGTCCACAGCCAACGTGGACAAGCTGACGTTCATAAAAATGAACCAGGCATGGATCCCACAGGACCTGTGCCTCCCTTGTGCAGAATAGACATTTCCCTCCCCATCAACCATGTATTCTTGTACTCTGGGGCACTTCTTTATTGAATCCTCATTTTTTTACTTTACCATGATCTTGCGGTGCAACCCAAAGTTGAATGAACCTCTCCTCTGTCTGGGTGCTGGTCCAAAATACATGAGAGTGACATTCTCCGTTGGTGGTTGATATGACGCATGATTCCTTGCTGTGGGACCTCTCTCCTCTGTCTGGGTGCTGGTCCAAAATACATGAGAGTGACATTCTCCGTTGGTGGTTGATATGACGCATGATTCCTTGCTGTGGGACCTCTCTCCTCTGTCTGTGTGCTGGGCCTAAATAAATGAGAGTGACATTCTCCGGTGGTGGGTGATATGACGCATGATTCCATGCTGTGGGACCTGTATCCTCTGTCTGGGTGCTGGTCCAAAATACATGAAGTGGCCTTCTCCGGTGGTGGGTGATATGACGCATGATTCCATGCTGTGGGACCTGTATCCTCTGTCTGGGTGCTGGTCCAAAATACATGAAGTGGCCTTCTCCGGTGGTGGGTGATATGACGCATGATTCCATGCTGTGGGACCTGTATCCTCTGTCTGGGTGCTGGTCCAAAATACATGAAGTGGCCTTCTCCGGTGGTGGGTGATATGACGCATGATTCCATGCTGTGGGACCTGTATCCTCTGTCTGGGTGCTGGTCCAAAATACATGAGTGACATTCTCCGGTGCAGGGTGATATGACGCATGATTCCTTGCTGTGGGACCTGTATCCTCTGTCTGGGTGCAGGGGTCAGAGTCTCTCAAAGTGGCCTTCTCTTGTGGTGGGTGATGTGAAGCTGATGTTTGTGCCATCTGACATGGTTGCCGGGGTCCCATTAAATGGTGTCCTACTCCTGTGGTGGGTGATCTAAATGCCTGATTCTCTGCTGTGAAAACCCCTCTCCTCCGCCTGGGTGCAGGGGTCAAAGTCTCTCAAAGTGGCCTTCTCTTGTGCTGGGTGATGTGAAGCTGATATTTGTGCCATCTGACATGGTTGCCGGGGTCCCATTAAATGGTGTCCTACTCCTGTGGTGGGTGATCTAAATACATGATTCTCTGCTGTGAAAACCTCTCTCCTCCGTCTGGGTGCAGGGGTCAAAGTCTCTCAAAGTGGCCTTCTCTTGTGCTGGGTGATGTGAAGCTGATGTTTGTGCCATCTGACATGGTTGCCGGGGTCCCATTAAATGGTGTCCTACTCCTGTGGTGGGTGATCTAAATGCCTGATTCTCTGCTGTGAAAACCCCTCTCCTCCGCCTGGGTGCAGGGTCAAAAGTCTCTCAAAGTGGCCTTCTCTTGTGCTGGGTGATGTGAAGCTGATGTTTGTGCCATCTGACATGGTTGCCGGGGTCCCATTAAATGGTGTCCTACTCCTGTGGTGGGTGATCTAAATGCCTGATTCTCTGCTGTGAAAACCCCTCTCCTCTGTCTGGGTGCTGGTCCCAAATAAATGAGAGTGGCCTTCTCCGGTGGTGGTTGATATGACGCATGATTCCTTGATGTGGGACCTGTATCCTCTGTCTGGGTGCTGGTCCAAAATAAATGAAGTGGCCTTCTCCGGTGGGGGTTGATATGACGCCTTATTCCTTGCTGTGGGACCTCTCTCCTCTGTCTGGGTGCTGGTCCAAAATACATGAGAGTGGCCTTCTCCGGTGGTGGTTGATATGACGCATGATTCCTTGATGTGGGACCTGTATCCTCTGTCTGGGTGCTGGTCCAAAATAAATGAAGTGGCCTTCTCCGGTGGTGGTTGATATGACTCATGATTCCTTGATGTGGGACCTCTCTCCTCTGTCTGGGTGCTGGTCCAAAATACATGAGAGTGGCCTTCTCCGGTGGTGGGTGATATGACGCATGATTCCATGCTGTGGGACCTGTATCCTCTGTCTGGGTGCTGGTCCAAAATACATGAGAGTGGCCTTCTCCGGTGGTGGGTGATATGACGCATGATTCCATGCTGTGGGACCTGTATCCTCTGTCTGGGTGCTGGTCCAAAATACATGAGAGTGACATTCTCCGGTGCAGGGTGATATGACGCATGATTCCTTGCTGTGGGACCTGTATCCTCTGTCTGAGTGCTGGTCCAAAATACATGAGAGTGACATTCTCCGGTGCAGGGTGATATGACGCATGATTCCTTGCTGTGGGACCTCTCTTCAATTGATATTGGTTAATTTTTATTTATTTTATTTAATTTTAATTCATTTCCCTATCCACATTTGTTTGCAGGGGATTTTTCTACACTTTGCTGCCTTTGGCAGCCCTCTAGCCCTTTCCTGGACTATTTTACAGCCTTTTTTGTGCCTAAAAGTTCGGGTCCCCATTGACTTCAATGGGGTTCGGGTTCGGGATAAAGTTCGGATCGAGTTCGAATCCCGAACCCGAACATTTCCGGGAAGTTCGGCCGAACTTCTCGAACCCGAACATCCAGGTGTTCGCTCATCTCTACTTTTAACATAACGTCTGCTGCTGCCTGTGATGCCGAATCGGGCCAAGCTACATGTTGCCCTGATAATACACCACTCCTTAAATCCTGCCTTTGATGCTGCTGCATGTCATGAAAATTCTGACTTACATTTGAGCCTTTTAACATAACGTCTGCTGCTGCCTGTGATGCGAATCGGGCCAAGCTACATATTGCCCTGATAATACACCACTCCTTAAATCCTGCTGTTGATGCTGCTGCATGTCATGAAAATGTTGAGTTACATTTGATCGCACAGGGAACAATCATAGAGTCCAGACCTTCACACCTTTTTTAAAGTAAAATTTCGATTGGGTTATTTTATTTTTTATTATAAACTGAAAGTGTACTTACCTGCAAGTGCCTGCCGTTATTCTGCCTAGTTACAAATGGAAACTTATGAGTCAGCATTCTAGTACTGTGTTAACTATAGATGCTGTATGTCCTGATCGTGTGTAGACAACCATCATGGACCTGATTTTATCGTTTGCACTTTAAAAAGTATAGAATTATGAATTATCTTAACCTGGTTTGCATGTTTCATATTCTCGCATGTGCTCAGCTTATTTATGTATTGTCAATATTTAGACATAAAAATATTTATTTAAATAATCTTTTTAAAAATACATTTTATCTAGCGTTGTTTGGCTTCATTCACAAAATGAAATGATTTTACTTTGTTTTATTATTTTTTATTTTAAATTAAGTGTGGTTTGGGGCATCTATGTTGTGGTTCACGCTGTAGCACGGTGTGGACCGCATGTGGCCTTCCCTTGTCAAAAGGTCTTGTGTAGTTAGCATTGTACAGGACTGATTGATGAACCTACGAAAATGTATATGTTTTTTTATGTCACACGGATTTAGGATCCAACACGGTGTTGTCTGTCATTCTGGGAGGGATGGCTGACTTTCGTGTTGACCTCTCTACATGGTTGGGTGTGACTGGCATTATACTCATCCGTGTGGAAATCTGGGTTTGTGAATGGAGCCATGTAGCAACATGTAAATATGTATAGGTACTTTTCTTGTTTATGTTACTTATTGGCAATTATGTAATGAGGATTTGCACATGCTAATTATATATAACCACTGCTTGAAGATTTTTAGTATAAACTGTGTACTATATGATGTTCTTGGAGACATGTTACCGGTTAGAGAATTCATATAATCATAGTCATGTAATCAATCATATGTTTCTATCTGTATGGCGGAAGCAATGCTACAACATGCAAATTATCGAAGATCCATGCTGGTTAGTTCTTACACCTACCATTTTATTGTTCCAACATTGTTCCTTTTTTTTTTTTTATAGTTCTGATAACAAGATTTGATTGTAAAGAAATTTTTGGAATTTGTAAAAGTTTATAATTTTGCTAATTTGATAAATCAAACAATGTTTTTTGTAGTTATTACTACTCTAGTATTATTACTCTGTTCAAGTTTTGTATTTTAATAGTTAATTGTTTGATGAAAAAATACATTTATTATTTACGATAATTTGAAATTTATGTTACTACATAAAATAATTTAGTTACTAGGAAAATTAACCAAAAAATTTATTTTAAATGTAACTCTGGACTATTAGAAGGCTTTGCTTTGTACTTAATATTTAATACACAACCCTTACCAATGACTACTACTATCGTGATCCATTTGAGTTATGTGTAGGCCTCATACTGTTGCATGCTGTATGTCGGATACTGATGAGTTTGGGAACAGACTCTAGGGGCCTTTACTTAAAAAAAATGTTTAACAATTATAGTGAAAACTTCAAAGTTTTTTAATTTAAAAAAAAATAAAAATAAACAATATAATTACAAAAAAATAAAATAAAACAATTGAACAAATCTTAATAGGGCAATGCCCTCATATTTTTAACAATTTTTTTAAGATCCCCCACGTCCTTGGCATGCCTCTCCTCCATTTCTCGCATGCCATTTGAGAACTGGAGCTTGAGCTCCCACAGCTTTTGGAGATGCTGCTCCCGGAAGGCCTTCATCCCAGTCTGATGCTCCCTCTCCATGTTCCTAATTTTTTGGTATATTTCTTTCAATACTGTAAAAAAATAAAAACAATAAATAAAATAGACGGTGTCGTTTCTGAAGAAACCACATGATGTTGGCTTGAAATCTGATTGGCTGTTGGTGGCTCCACCCACTTTTTTGAATTTTAATCCCAGTCCTCCAGTGACCAACTTTGCAAAGTTTGAAGACTGTGCCAATAAAAGTCTAAGAGCAGCGGCAGTTTGAATTTTTCCCATTTAAACAAATGCCTGAAATTTGATTGGGCAGTGTAGACTCCGCCCATTTTTTTTATAAATTTTAATCCAAGTCACCTAGTAACCCACAGTGCCAAGTTTGGGGACCCTGGCTTAAATACCGTGAGAATGACAGCTTTTTAACGTTTTCACACTGAAGTCAACAGTGAAAATTTGTTTGGTTGTTTGTGGCTCTGCCCACTTTTTAATGTCCCCCAAATTTGACACAAATTTTCAGGGTGACCCCATGACTAAGTGACCCAAGTTTGGTGACTTTAACTTGAAAGCTGAAGAAGTGACAAAACTTAATAGTTTTCCTATGAAAGTCGATGGGACAAAATGGGGTCTCCGGGGGGACGCTCCAGGGGCCCGGAGGTTGGGATCGGTTAACAAAGCACAAGCAAATTTTGTTAATTGTACTCCTAAAACTGTGGGAGGAGTAGAGTATAGAAAATTGCTAAATTTTCATTGGCCAATGGTATCTCCACCCACTTTGGGGTGCCCCCCCCCCAAATATACCCGTTTATTCGGGTTGACACCAACAATATCTGGTCCGAGTTTGGGGAATAATCATGGCTGCTCGGTATGTCTCAATGGGAATGTGGGAATGTATAACTCGGTGAATCAGTACGCCTGTAACTATAGGTTTCAGGGAGGTTTTCTTTAGAAATTATTTTGGGCCTGGGTTTTAATAGTCAGAGACATTGGGTGGGACAGGTCACACCCGTACTACATCTTGCGGTTTTCATAACATTGTGGTTAAAAAGGCTGTTAAAATACAGTGTGGATAGGCAATTGGAACGCAGAACAATCCTAGAGGGGAACCAGACCTCTGGAAGACTGTAAAGAGTGTTTAGATAGTACTTCGTTGTTATCCCGCTTGTACCGAACTGTAAGTGTGGGACTATAGGTTCTCCGATATGTGTGGGCTGAAGAAAGATTATTAGTAAAGCTTTAACAAGCTTATTGTTTGCTCCAAAAAAGTGTGTCTATGGTGAAGACTAAACGGACACGTGTGTGTGTGTGTGAACAGTGAGTGAGTGAAAACAGCCACAGCACATACTTACACTCCTTGTGGGGGGTGGTGATGAGCTCCTCTTCTTCTTCCTCCTCCTCCTCGTCCCCGTCATCAGCCACTTGAGGGGGTGAGGCGGGTTGGGGTGAGGGTCCACCCTCCGCTCCTGCCTCTGACTCCTCTGGGGGGCTAGGGGCATACAGTTGCCCTGAGGGTCCGGCCTCCTCCTCTGACGCAGAGACCTCCCACACCTGCTGTCTGGGAGGCCTGCGCCTGACAGCAGGCAAAGGAACACCTATAATAACAAATTTTACTACTTTTAGAAAAAAATCTAAAAACAAAAATGTACATGTGTTTTACATTACTTTTGTATCTTTTTTCCAACACTCAGTAATCATTATACCTGGGCATTTGTGGTCCCGTATCATAGCGGATTCTTTCCGCGTGTCTCCTCTTTAAGTCTGACCATTTTTTCAAAATGGCCAGACGCTTGTGCTTCCCGTCGTAGTCCCGCCACAGATAATAGCCGAGCCTGCGAACAATGCTGTTCTTCTCGGCATGGGAGCGGGTCAGGTCGTAGCCCTGCTCCAACATGCGCTGCAGTATATAAAAAAAAGCATATAATCAGATTTTATAACGGTAACTTTAAATCTAATATTTCACTTTATAACACTAATAATTTTTGGTTTGGTGGTTGAGATGATGAATAAATGTTGGTGACTATGGCTAAAGCAGCGCATGGCGAGAGGTTCCCCGGGCTTAAACTATGACATGCAGATCTTTCAGTTAGACTGTCTCTCAACGTGCGCTGCATTGCTGCTGCTGTACCGCCGCCCCCGCCACCATTATGGTCAATAGGGACGAAGCGTCATTCTAGGGGCGTAGGTAAACTAGCAGCAGTACAGATCCGACAGGTGGTTCATCCCCCTGGAATAGTCAGACGTACTCCCCTGCCGCTAATGTGAAAGTCGCCTAATCCTATTTTTTTTTTAATTTGGGATTGTGTTGAAATTGTATGTGTGTGTAGTATGAGATATTGGATATTGGCCATCTGAGGAGAGATGTACCTGTCTAGTGAAGTGACGGTACTTGGTGTAAGGCTGGTTCACCTCCACGTGGGCACCCTGGGTAACGCTAAATGCACCAGCAAATACTGAATGTCAAACATTACTTCTCCTGGCCAACGGGACACTTATTAGAATCTATATACTAGGCATCCTCAAACTGCAGCCCTCCAGCAAACTGCGGCCCTCCAGCAAACTGCGGCCCTCCTGCTTTTTCTAAACTAAAAATCACAGCTATCATCCTATAGAGGGGCATCATGGGAGTTGTAGTTTTACAACAGCTGGAGGGCCGCAGTTTGAGAATGCCTGCTATAGACTGTGTATGTGTGTGTGTGTTGGGGGTGGCGGGTAGTCAGAGGTGGTGTGGGTTTGAGGGGGGGTCTGGTGGTATGTAGTGGTGGGTATATAGTGTGGGTATATTGTGTGAGGCGGAAGATTAGATGTGCAATGTGAATCATATATAGATTTATCTGCTATCCGTTTTTTTTGAACCATTACAAAACGTGGTGTGGTGTTAAAAAGGCAGGATATGCTTGAACCCACATGCGGTTGTGCATATATATAGGGGAGAATATCCTGCACTTGTAGTCCGTTGCTGATGGCAATCAACAGCAAAAAATGCATACAATGGAAGATGCCAGCAACGGACTACACGTACCACAATAACCATCCTACATAAGGTAACAATTATGTGGATGTGGAGAACAATCAAAAACTTAACAATAGCAAAGACTGGCTGGCATCTTCCATTGTATGCATTTTTTTGCTGTTGATTGCCATCAGCAACGGATTTCCGGCATCAGGGTCCCCTGGGCACCCGTAGAAGGCAGGTCTCGATGCCGGGCAAGGCATTGGGCAGCCTCTGCACGGCATCAGTCTGCCTTATCACACATCGGGTCCCTGTCACAGCAGCACGGGGACCCGATGCGCTCGTTCACTAACCGCAAAACACTTTTATGTCACGGTCAGCGCTGTAAACAGCGATGCCGGCGGATACAGCAGGGGCCTGGCTATCAGGGAATGCCGTACCCCTGCAGTGATTGGTCAGGCGTAGCTCCTGCACCCGCCCGATCATCTCACCATGCATGCACAGCGTTTTGCGTTAAGGGGTTAATGACAGTGAACTCCACAATGCCCGCCCCTTTAATAGTGGCCCCTGCCCCCCATGCATGTAGCAGTGTAGTTTTGTCATCATACATGATATGAATGAATATTTAAGGACCTGAAAACTATTGAAACCTGTGATCACTTGTTATGGCAACCTGGGGACATGCCAGCTTCTATTGGCTGATAAGGGACATGTGGCCGTGTGGATGGCAGTTTGAGGCTTGTTTTGGCTAATGCAGGTCATTTTTGGGGGAATATCTCAGGAATAATACGTCCTATAGAGCTGAGCCCCTGTCTAAAACCTTCCCAGACACCTGATGTACCCGTCTGCCAAATTTAGTGAAGATCGGTCCAGTCGTTTGGTCGGCCATAAATAACAGACAGACAGAAACTCATTTTTATATATATAAGAGATTAGTAGATATTAATGATTTGGGGCAATAAGTATTGTTTTTGAATACCAACAATACTTGTTTGCACAAATCATTTCTATGTAAGCACTGCAGTAAGCAAACTATGTGAAATGCGATTTTATATGTATTGCAAAAATTTGAGAATGTTTTATCTCCATAAACATACATTTGAATGTTACAAGCGTGTCACATGTACTTACAGTATAGCTGTAATGTAATGTTCAATAACATACTGTGATCAGGATATCTTCCTCCTCTCTGGTGAAATTGTTGCCCACCATCTTTTTTCGCATTGATCGCATGCACCACAACAAAACCTGTTGGAACTGCTCCCACAAACACGCGCACGAGCACATACGAATAAGTTAAGGGCTCTTTCACACTTGCGTTCTGAGGATCCGGCGGGCACTTCCGTCCCGCCGGATCCGTCAGAACGCAAGTGGACTGACAGCATTTGAAGACTGATCAGTTTCCTGATCAGTCTTCAACATGCTTTCACTGTTACCATGGCAGCCAGGACGCTACTGGAGTCCTGGCTGCCATGGTACTCAGCAGCAGTGTACTTACCTGCGCTGCGGCGCCGGGCGCTCCTTAATGACGTCACAGGTCCGGGCAGCGCATAGATCAATGAGCCGCCCGGACCTGTGATGTCATAATGGAGCGCCCGGCGGCCGCAGCGCAGGTAAGTACACTGCTGTGTTGTACTTACCATGGCAGCCAGGACTCCAGTAGCGTCCTGGCTGCCATGGTAATCGATCGGAGCCCCAGCTTACACTGGGGCGCCGATCGGAACGGCTGCTGCGCATGCGCAGCGCTAAACGTCGGATCCGGCGATGCGCCGAATAGACGTTTAGCTTAATGCCGGATCCGGAATAATGCTCTTCAATGGGCATTAATTCCGGATCCGGCGTTACGGCATGTCTTCCGGCTTTTTGGACGGAGACAAATCCGCAGCATGCTGTGCTTTTGTCAACGTCCAAAAAACGTTCACATACTGAACGGAAGACATCCTGATGCATCCTGAACGGATTTCTCTCCATTCAGGATGCATTGGGATTATCCTGATCAGTTTCTTTCCGTCCTAGAGCCCCGAGGACGGAACTCTAGGACGGAAAGAAACAACGCTAGTGTGAAAGAGGCCTAAGTTACTGCCGCCTAACTTGAACAATAACATCTGTACGCACACGAATGTTTCTATGGAAATTATTTGCATTAAAGTCGCGTTGTACGGCTACAGAACAACGAATACGATTGGCTTGTTCGAATTAGCGAATATGGTGAATGCGAATATATCGCTATATTCGCTAATTCAAAAAATGCATTTGCAATAGGAAAGTTGCCTATTGACAGCTCCAAGTTGGATGCGCAATGCGAAAAAATAATTTTTTTTAACAATGAACAGAATATGAAGTTGAAGACGACTAAGTAAGTATTCTGATTGTTGAACAAATAATGGCAAATAATTTTTTTTCGAAATGCGCATCTAACTTAGAGTATTCGTTCATGTTTGCAAGCCAGTAGGAGATATGCCTTTATAAAGTTCAATTTGCGTAATGCGATTAAAATGTTCGCATATTATCACGATTATTTTAATAATGACGAATATTCGATTTCGGCTAATATATTACGAATATTCATTTGAATATTCGCGATATATCGCGAATTCGAATATGGCACCTCCCGCTCATCACTACTATCCACATGGGAGTTTAATATAGACCTTCCTAGAGAGTCTCCCTTGTTGCAACCATTAAGGATGTGGAGTCTTTAGCTTTGGCAAAAAAAATTTGCCACTTTTATTTACCATGCTGTCGTAACTGTTCCTCTCTGTATGTACTGAGCTGTATATATAGATGTTTCCATCTGTGGTCAGGTAGTCTCTTTCCCTGTCTGTTCTGGCATTGAGGTCTCCCATGATAAGGACTTTGCCCAAGGTTTGATAGTGGGCAGCTTCCCTTTGCAGGATCTGAAAGCATTCTGGGTTGTAGTAGGGGGACTCAGGTGGTGGTATGTAGGCCGCACAGAGGTAGATGTCGGATAGAGAGGTGAGGATGGAACGGTCTATTCTGATCCAGATGTGGCTGTTTCCCCGTTTCACTGGTCTGATCTGCTCATGGAGCTCTACTTTATACCACACTAGTATTCCTCCCGAACAGCAGCCAAGTTTGGTGGTTTTATTTTTCAGAGCTGGGACAGAGATTTCCCGGTATCCTGTGGGCGCCAGGGACTCGCTGTCTGCCTTAGGCTACATGCACACGACCGTTGGTGTTTTGCGGTCCGCAAATCGCGGATCCGCAAAACACGGAAGCTGATCCGCGTTCCGTTCCGCATTTTGCAGAACGGAACGCAGCCCATTATAGAAATGCCTATTCTTGTCCGCAAAACAGACAAGAATAGGACATGCTATTTTTTTTTGCGGGGGCACGGAATGGAGCAACGGATGCGGACAGCACACGGAGTGCTGTCCGCATCTTTTGCGGCCCCTTTGAAATGAATGGGTCCGCGGCCGAGCCACGAAATATGCGGCTCGGACTCGGACCCGAACAACGGCCGTGTGCATGAGGCCTAAGTCTATGTTTCTAGAAGGATTTGATTGTTGATGTTTCTCAAACTCTGGGTGAAGTCTGACTCATCCAAAGGCTGACGAGTTCAGACCTTGGATGCTCCAGCTGCTAATTATAAAGGATGTCATAGCGGGTCCTTATACCTTGTAATGAGCAGGTTTCATAGGGCAAGCTGGGGGTCCGACTGGTTCTGGTATGATAGATAAGGCTTGTGATGTCCAGTCACTTGAATGTTCTACATAAAGTTCTGAACAGGTTTTTAATCTCGTCTAGGTCTCTGCTCTGTATTTCTCTGTGTGAGGCGGGTGGTTTCCTCCATGGTTTTTGCCTCTGGTGGCCTGTGTTGGGGTACAGGGCCTTGTTTCCTGTTAGTGGTGTGGCATTTGATATTCTAGGTCTTTGTGTTGTCAGTGGACTTTTCATGTTGTCTCCAAATTGGCCTGTGTAGGGTCTAGACCGGGGGGTTCTGTTTTGTACAATGTCAATTTCTTTGGCCAGGAGGCTGACTCCTTGCTTATTGAGGTGTTTGCTGTCATATAGATGAAGGCAATTGATGGCGGGGTGTTGTGCCAGGGTGATGTTTTGCACAGAGCTGATCTTAACTGCCAGTTCAGTGTAATTGGTTAGGATGGTATAGTTGGTCACATCCTTTCTGGGCAGCAGGGATGACACTATTAGGTTACTGGCCGGGAACTTCTGTTGTGCAGTTTTTGCCAGCTGGGTCAGCAGCTGTTCTGCGATCTGCTGCTGATGGTCTTGAAGGTTGTTTGTACCCGTATGTATGATGATATTGGTTGGATTGGTGAAGTGTGGATCTTTGATAAACTGCTGTGACTTGCACTATCTATCTATCTCTCTATCTATCTATCTAACTCTCTATCTATCATTCATATATATCTATCTAGCTATCTATCTAGCACCTATCTATTGATCTCATATCTATCTATCTATCTATCTATCTATCTATCTATCTATCTATCTACCCATCTATCTAAAACCATGTTTTGCCACGTCGTATGAAAACAGCATCGCTGTATCTATTTGTAGCAGAAAACAGTATTTACAAAACTTTGATTATGTTTAATTATATCCGATCGTGATTAATAAAATGTATATGTATGAAAAAGGACAAAGGACGTATGTATGTGTGTATGTATGTTCCGCGATCACTCAAAAACGCTACCATCGATTTCAACGAAACTTGGTATACACATCCCTTGCTACCTGAAAAGAAATCTTGTGGGGGTCTCAACTCTCTAGGACGTACCGTTCCTGAGATATCCCCAAAAAATTACCTGCATTAGCCAATACAAGCCTGCAAGTCTTTCTCTTCATATGCCAACTGCCATACAAACGGTCACATGTCCCTTATCAGACAATAGAAGCTCGCAGGCCCTTACTCTCCACACACACAGCTTTACTCCAGGTTTCCATGACAACCCAGCCACCACAGTTGCACGACACATAGGGCACAACTACACTGCTACGTGCATCCATCTTTGATGGGTTTTTTTGCGACTGTCATGTTGCAATGCGACACCACAGCCTATCATTAAAAAAATTGTTGAGACAAAATGTTGCGCAACACATGTCGTCGTGTAGCCCTAGCCTTAAAGGGGCAGGGCCCTGTGAAGGTCACTGTTAAAGGGGTGGGAACTGTGTAGGTCACTGTTAAAGGGATGGGCACTGTGGAGGTCACAAAAAGGGGCGGTCACTGTGGAGGTCACTTAAAGGGGAGAGAACTGTGGAGGGCACTGTTAAAGGGGCTGACATTGTGAAAAAAAATTCAAAACCATGTTTTGCCATGAAGTATAATAACAGCATCGCTGTATGTAACTATTTGTAACAGAAAACAGTATTTACAAAACTTTGATTATGTTTAATTATATCCGATCGTGTTTAATAAAATCTATATATATGAAAAAGGACGTATGTATGTATGTGTGTATGTATGTTCCGCGATCACTCAAAAAAGCTACCATCGATTTCAACTAAACTTGGTATACACATCCCTTGCTACCTTAAAATAAATCTTATGGGGATCTCAACTCTCTAGGACGTACCGTTCCTGAGATATTCCAGTTGGCTCATTAAATTGAAACCTACCTACTTACCCTTAACCAAACAGTAGATGTATTCCGAAACTGCTGGATGGAGGGAAGGCTAAAGGGGCCAAAAACCACACTCATAGGATAATGCAAGAGTTTATTATCTGTTTCACAACACTAGTTTCTTAAAAGCAATTGACATTTCGACTTGCGGATTAGGTATATATCGATCATAACAAGATGATTTCCACCTGCCCAGTGTTTTGATGATATGTGCGGGAACTTTATGTCTGGAGGCTGCCGATGCTGCACCAATTCGGAAAGAATGACCCGTTATGGAGTGTGGATCTACCCCCGTATCTCTCAATAAAAGATGAAACTTCACCAGGTGAAGACCCAACTAATTTTAACCATTTCCTGAATGTATGAACAGGGCACCAATTATTACCCGTAGGGAAGTATTTGACCTCTGTCGGCATCCCTGTTCTTGTGGTTTTAGAAGAAGTTAGTGTGAGAATGTAACACGACCCGTCCCATGAGAGTTGCTATTTTTTCAGGAAATTCTTACTGGAGGGAACACTAGTAAATTCCCCTGGTCTAAGGAAGCCATAAAAGTCTAAATACATGGCAGTCTTAATGAGTAGGCTGATGAATTTACCAAATGGGTGCTTCTGAAGTTTGTCTGATGTAGACCTGAACATGGCGCCTGTGAACGGCTGTCTAGACGGCCGAGAAATTACTGTCCCTTTCTGTAACCTTCTTAGCAATAATTAAACAGGTTGTGTCGCAAACAAAGATGGTTGACTGCGATAAAGAAGGTACATGTGATATTGAATCCCTGCCAATTATAGTTTGATCGTACTAAAAGACAGTTTCAGGGTGGAGTGGCAAAATGCGGCAAAAGCGAGTATATAAGAAATATTGTCCGTTTCCACTGATGGATGAGTTTCCTTAAATTCCTGAAAACGGGACCAAGCTTTGTTGTATGTCCGCCTGGAACTATCGGACAAAGCTTTGATCATAAGTGATTTGGAGGTTGCCAAGTATGTCTCTAATCCATCCTCAAATGCTCGAATCCGGGGGCAACGGTTGGATTGCGGTTTGCTTGTGGACAGAGCTGAAAGAAAAGTGCCTTATTACCTCTGGATAATGCATCGGCAGCTGTGTTAACTTGCCCGCTAATATGCTCGGACTTGATACAAAATTTATACTTAAGTGACAACCATACTAGCTTCCTAACAAAAGACATTATCTGATGAGAGCCTGACCTTCCTTTTTTGAGTATTTCCACTACCGCCTTATTGTCCGTGATGAATAGAACTGACTGATTTTCCCATGATGGTCCCCAAACCCAAGCAGCCCCCACTAAAGGGTAAATTTCGAACAACGAGGAACATCTGGTAAACCCCTCCATGCTGACCATCTCAGGAGGCCACCGATCCGCAAACCAGTGGTTACCACAAATTGCTGCGAAACCCCAGGAGGAGGAAGAGTCAGTGTGCACTATAGGCGAATTGCTGGCCACTGCGGGGGTGAACAACGAGATACCATTCCATCCCTCTAAGAACCTATCCCACATCAATAAATCCACTCTCGCCTCTTGATTAATAATCAAAGGAATGTCTTGCTCGCGAGCCAAAGATAGCAACTTCAGAAGTCTTGAAATAAAAGACCTGCCCTGCGGTATTATCCGCATGGAGTAATTCAGCATGCCTAAAACCGACTGCAGACCTGCTTTCGTGGTTACTCCGACATAGGCTAGACCGTGTACTGCCTCTCTGACTTTTATCAATTTGTCCTGAGGAAGACTGGCTTCTAATCTGACCGTGTCTAACTGAATACCTAGAAGGGTGCTAGCGGTTGTTGGCCCTTATACCTTATTAGCTGCTATTGGTACATTGAGATCTGAAAAAACTGATTGAAGCTACTGTAAATCCTTAGGTATATGAACCGGGGACTCTTACAGAAGAAAATCATCTAAGTAATGTATCACGTGATTGACCCTAAACAAATCTTGCAGAATCCAGTGTAAAGCCTGGGCGAATTGTTCAAATAACCACGCACTGGATTTAGCCCCGAATGTAAGTTTGTTGGCGAAGTAGTATTGGTCTGACCATTTGATACCATGCCATTGCCACAACTCGGGCTGATTAGGGAGTAACTTGTAGGCGTCGGTTATGTCTGCTTTTGATAGCCAAGTCCCCCTACCCAGCCTGAGTATGACCTGGATGGCCTAGTCAATTGAAGAATATTTCATCGAGAATTCCTCTGAGGGGATTAGAGAATTAATGCTGAGGATTGGTAAAGAATGCGGAGCTGAGAGGTCATAAATTAGTCATTTTTTATTGTTGAACTTGCTGGTCACAATACCGACAGGATTTACCCTCCATTGTTCGAAAGGTGGATGTGTGAATGGCCCGATTATGTATCCCTTTGACAATTCTGCCTCAATGAGTTGAGATACTGCCGATGGATCCCTAGAGACTGACAGCAAATTCTTACATTCATATGTGGATTGTAGTAAGGCCAGTAGACCCGTATGAAAACCGCTGGACGACCCGTTGATCAGAAATTGAACCCAAATTGCATCAGGATGTGAACGTAACATTAAACTAAACAACCTGATATTGACCACGCTTAGTCATGCTGGGTCTTGGCTTCTCTGGGGACACGAAATGCGGGGATGAGCTCTAAAACAAATGGCACAGACATGGAGCAGCCTACATTGGTTATAGTGACATGCCGTGTAATTAAAGTTATTACACACTTAAGCCATGCCCAAATATTTAATGGGTCTACCTAATTTGTCAACCGACTGGCTACCCTTACCGCCTGGGATTCCTGCGCTACCAGCCAAAGCCTGTGTCGGATTATTGATGTGGGAACACCAATCCGACGTGAGGGAATAGGAGTTGCATTTTGAACAGGCCGGCGCCTTTAGGCCCACAAAGTGCCTACAGAAAAGCTCAGTATCGATATTAGACCAATCAACTGTATGTTGGAATTGAGCCAATGCCGCTGCTGCCTTCGCTGAGAAGGAACGGTGAAAATATTTTGCATGAACAGTCTTTAAATGATTTTACCAGCTGCTGATGCGCACAACCTATCTATATCTTTTTTTTCTTTTTCCTGCAAAATAAAACATCTTCTAATGACAGATCCTGAAACAGAAAACATTTTCGCCTGAACAGTCATTAAACTCTTTTACCAGCTGCTGATGCGTGCAACCTATATATCTTATATATATACCGTATATATTTTTTTGTGCCTGCAAGAAAATAAATGAAATACCTTGTCATAATATCTTACTACCAGCAGATGGCGAGTTGGTACACCCTGGCACATGAACCCTATGAAACTTAGCTTAGCTGTAGTGACAACTTCTGACCAGCAGATGGCACGCTGGTACACGTCCTAGCTTACTACCAGAACCTGAGCAGTTGCAAGGCCACGTTGAGCCAGCAGATGGCGTGCTGGCACTGAAACTTTACTCTGAGCTGGCACGCTCCTCTGTAGCCTTGAGGAGACCAGAGAAGGAGCACCAAACATAGCAAGACGCAGGTAGTATGACACCCGCGCTGAAAACAAACGCCCGAACTCCGCAATAACCCCTTTGACCCGTACTTACCGCTGCCGATTTCCCACAGTATTGGTGCCACCCTGATATGCACCAGAACAAGGCCCGTTAGATTGTACCGCTACTCACGTGCTGCGTCCGGATATGACGCAGAAAAGCACCGGCGATACCAGACAGAGTCCAGTCGGGTTTTTATGCGGCTGCCCCGCCTCTCTGCATACAAATGCGGCAATTGATTAATTGCCTATTACCTATCTTTCTTTGTATCGGGCTATCTATCTATCTATCTATCTATTATCTATCTTTCTATGTATCTGGCTATTTATCGATCTATCTAATATTTATCTAATATATATCTAGCACATACCCATATCTTTCTAACTATCTAACTTTCTATACATGTTATATCTATCTATCATCTATCTATCTAGTTATTTAGCAACCTGTCTCTCTATCTATCTATCTATCTATTTATCTATTTATCTATTTATCTATTTATTTATCTCAAACATTTTAATATCTTTAAAAATAAAATGATATTAAGGTTCTATCAAGCTCTTTTATCAGACTATTAAAACCCTATTAAACCCCTTTTTACATTTTATTTAAGCATTGGATTATTTTTATTGTAGCACTATTTTGCAATAATTTTGCACTTAAAAAATTATAGAATTCTAGCTGTAACCGAAAGCAAGGCCCCTCACCCAATATCACAGTGTGACTAGGCAGATTTACTGCACATTTGACCTCCAAAACCTCCATATGAAAAAGCACCCTAGATATATATGCACTGAAGATACATGACATAAAGTAGAGATCTTTGGGAAGCACAATGGTTTCTGCAGTTCTTGTAATTCATCCACCTGAGAACACTACAATTAACATTTCCACAGCCTGAAATTCCTGATAACCGGTAGCAATAGATTGTATTTTCCTGTTATACAGTCATCCTCTCCCGCCCTGAAATGACTGATAACTGTTAACAATAGACTGTATTCTCCTGCCCTACAGTCATCATCTCCCATGAAATGACTGATAACAGCAATAGTTTGTATTTACACAACACACGGTGAGAAGAGAGCCTGCAAGGTTAGTGGCCGTTTAAAGTATTTTGCATGGGGACCACACTAATTAAATAGCAAGAGGGACCCATGTAGGTACATAAACTGTCAAAACAAAAAAAAGTATTAATATGTCAAATCATACATCCAACTGAGCATCAACCTTTACAAACTCAGAAAAAGTGTAATTAAATAAAGACAGAAAAAACAACAAATGCACTCACATTTGTCTAAATCAGGGGTGTACAAACTTTTTTTGAGGAGGGTCAGATTTGATGAAGTGAACATGTGCGAGGGCCGACGATTTTGCCTGACATTCTTTGAACCATTAAAATTAAATGAAAAAAGCTTTCATCCAGCTTCTGATACAACCGTATTACTTCTTTATTGGAACAGTGCAAATAAAAACCAACAGAAAAAATTTAATATCTACGTGTAAGGATCAAGATGTCATGATCCGAAACGCGTAGATATGGAATTTTTCTGTTGGTTTTTATTTGCACCGTTCCAAAAAAGAAGTAATACGTTTGTATCAGAAGCTGGATAAAAGCTTTTTTCCTTGGACTTGTTGTACGTCTTGTTCCCAGGCATTTCCTTCCGTGCATCTGATATTCATCAACGGCCAGGTGAGCGCACCTTCATTCGTACTATTAAAATTAAATGCAAATAAAATATTTTATGCAAAGTTTATTGAAAACGGCATACTTTTCATTGTGTGACATATATATTACAGCCGCCCCCAGTGAGTCCCTGAGTGCTGCTCAGGACCTGGGATCTCTCTCAGCGGCACCTAATGTTATCAGCCGGCACAGGGAGAAGGAAAGCCCACATGTATATATTACAGCTGCCCCCAGTGAGTCCCCGAGTGCTGCTCAGGACCTGGGATCTCTCTCAGCGGGACTTGAGAGAAGGAAAGCCCACATATATATATATAAATAAATATATATATATATATATATATATATATATATATATTACAGCCGCCCCAGTGAGTCCCCGAGCGCTGCTCAGGACCAAGGATCTCTCTCAGTGGGACTTAATGTTATCAGCTGGCGCTGGGAAAACAAAAGCCCACATATATATCTTTCAGTCACCCCCAGTGAGTCCCCGAGCATTGCTCAGGACTTCTTTGATCTCTCACTGCAGGACTTGACGTCATCAGCCGGCGCAGGGAGAAGGAAAGCCCAAATCTCGCGATGTCTGAGATCTCGCGAGATTAGGGCTTTCCTTCTCCCTGAGCCCAAAGCCCAAATCTCGCAAGAATTCGGACGTTGTGAGATTTGGGCTTTCCTTCTCCCTGAGCTGGCTGATAACGTCAAGCCCCGCGGTAAGAGATCAAAAGAGTCCTGAGTGGTGCTCGGGAACTCACTCTAGGTGCCGTAAAATCTATATTTGGCGCACGGGCCAGGCATTGGACATGCCTGGTGTAAATTATGAAGCATGTCAAATACAGAAAATCATGATGCAGCAAGTAAATGTGAAAATCTTGACAGGCTAAAGATAGTCCCATGCTGGCTGTGCTCATCATATGTTCCCCATCTGTCAACTGCAAATAAAAACAAAGACAAAAATACCAATTAGGGTACTTTCACACTTGTGTTAAACTTTTCCGGTATTGAGTTCCGTCCTAGGGATTCAATACCGGAAAAAAACTGGTCAGTTTTATCCTAATGCATTCTGAATGAAGAGCAATCCGTTCAGCATGCATCAGGATGTCTTCAGTTCAGTCACAGTACGGTTTTTGGATTGCTGCCGTATTTACTCTGTCCAAAGTTCCAGAACACTTGCTGGAATACCAGATCTGGCATTATTTTCCATTGAAATACATTAATACCGGATCAGGCCCCAAGTGTTCCGTAAAAATCCGGCTTTGCTGTCTACACATGCGCAGACCTTTAAAAATGTGAAAAAGATAAAAACCGGATCCATTTTTCCGGATGACAACCGATGGTATACGTTTGCATACAGACGGAACTGCCTGCTGGATTCCAACAACACAAGTGTGAAAGTACCCTTAGTATAAATGTATATAAGAACACCTAATGATGAGACAAATAGATGTCGATAGTCAAAAAAGGGGATCAAGAAAAGATCCAAGGTCTAAATTCCACATTCAATCGATGATGTTTCAATGTATTTGAAAAGAGACAGTTTTGCTTATTGGAAATTGGGGATTTATATCTATCCCCGTTTTCCGTCCTTTCTCTTCTATTCCTAGACTGATGCCCTTGTTTCCCAAATAACCCGCTTATTCTGTGTATTATTACACCTCTTCCAGTCCTTTATATATATATCCCAGGAGTAACATACAACCCTCGCAGATACTTATATATAAAAATAGTTTACTGAAAACATAGAGATGACAAAGCAATGGACATTATACATAAAGATACAGACACTACAAATAACACAATACATACAGTACACCACCACACACAGCTGCCTCCGTTCCTGTCCCCCCTGGCTGCTAAGCAATGTGGCTAATAATGTGTATGTATATAGAGTATTTCCAGAGTTCTGGATCTACACCAACTTACATCCAGTACCTGACCGTTAGTACATGTACATATAGAGACTCATGCATAAATAGCATATATACAATTGCAGACTATAAACATCTATATGTACACGTATAAAGTCTACTGGGATATTATACTTATACACATACACACATATAACCAGATATATACTTAGCTTGCTCCTGAAGTGGTGTTAGCCAGGGGGTCCAGGGACAAGAGACCCACTACCTCCAAAGTGTCACCTATATCTTGCTGTGTTCCAGCCCCCACACCATGGACTCCACCCTGAGACCACCCATATCTCTTACGATGTGCCCTTCCTGCCTTTGATATGCTAACAAGGGACACCATGCTACAGGCAATACTGATATCACTCAATGGATGAAACTCACTGAATAATACCAGTATATGCTATATCATATTTGTGCGGTCATCAGGCTGAAGTTCTGGCTAAGAGCCATATTTTCCCCTAACAGTATTTATTTCCGAAATCTAATATAATTCACGCTTCTTTAACAAGAGAAACCTGTTACCTCCCCTCCGGGAGGTTGGAACCAGTTCTATTAACATGCATTTCAGGCCACTTTCTTTGTGACCATGATCGATAAAGTGTTTTGAAACAGCAAGATCCATGTGTTTTTTTCGAATGGTATATCTGACTTTAAACTTCGCCTACGTATAAAAAATTGCATGGACACCATAAAACATATACAACAAAGGTGGAATCACAAGTCAGAAAATACTCCTTGTATATATGACAAAAACACAATTACGACATGGTAAACAACCCATTTTTTGAGTACGTAAAAAGCTTTGTACTGTCTTTTTTTGAGACCCAACATCAGTACGTACAAGTTTATCCCTTAGATTATTCGGTCTTCTGTATGATAACAAAGGTGGAGATTTAAATTCTTCAATGTTGTTATATCCACTTCTGAGAACAGGCCAGTGTTTGTTAACAATTTCCCTTGGCTATCTTCAGTGTATGTGATCACTAAAGAGATCCTATGGGAAGTTGATTTGATCCATTTTTTTGTTAAGTAAATCAACTCGGTTGTGAGTTTGAACAGTTGCCAAATGTGAATTTAGAAATGAATAGTATGAGGAAAACCTCTCGTATGAAATGCCTTAGTCATTTTATTCAATGTTTTCTCTAGCTGGTGCTCATCACTCACAATCAATGGAAGCGACCTAACCATAGCGCAAGGATGGGCACTGTCGAATCTTAGGAGTGTGTTTTTGTCTGTAGGTTTTACATAAACATCAGTATCAAAATGTCGGTCTCGTAGTGTTATTTTAGTGTCCAAAACATTTAGTTGTTCAATTTAATAATTCAGAGTGAATTTGATGTCCTCATCTATGGTGTTATGAAAAGAAAAAAAAGAAAGGATTGTTGTTCTGCCCCAGTCCAGATCAGGAAGATGAATAAAATAGAGTGAGGTCACTCCCCTGTTAACCGTAAGGGATAGGGCGCACTATTCGGATTGACTCACCCTCTCTGTAGTAAATGATTCATATAGAAATTAATATAGAAATCGACAGGCACTCACACATTCAGAAACGTATAAGTCTACTAAAAACAATATGGTAGAATACCTATAAATACCTAAAGTATAAAATAAAATATAAAATAAAAATATGCACAGATATGTGAAGGATAATCCACTGATAGAGTTTTAGGGTAGAGGATAATATGGCAAATAGTGAGGCTGTCCCAATCACTCCACCGCACTGGTACACAGTATAATAAGACAATATGGCAATGGATAAATTAGACAGCATAGTGAGGTGAAAGACTGCCACTTATATTAAGGAACCGCATATTAACCCCTTAAGAACAAATCTGTCCGGATCAGAAAATAGATGTATAAATCAATCCGTATAGGAGCTGGTGCAAGTTGTATAAATTCTCACTCACTAATTAGCAAACATGAGTATCCTATTTTTCAGCTGAATGACTCAATAATGTCCACAGTATGTTACTCACAGTTAGATGATTAGTGCTGAGGAGCGGGGTACTGTGCCACGGTGTGGCGTCCCACGTGGTCACCGGCACGAGTATCTCTTACCTCCGCATCTTTTACCCTCACTGTGAGTGCTGTGAGTACCACATTTAATCAGCTGTTCTGTTTGTGGATTGGGAAGGCACACGGCGTCCCACGTGGTTTGTGAGGTTTACGCCGGCCTGAAAAAGCGGGCAGTGTCCCACTTGGTAAATGAGGCCAATCCAAGATTCTTTAAATAACATCAAAAATCCTCATGGAGTGCTCCATTATATTTTTTATTTTGCTGATGCAAATAACAGGTAATATGGTAAATAATGCCATATGGTTTTTGGAAGGCAGATTTTTCTGGACTGTTTTTTTGACACCATGTCCCATTTGAAAACCCCCTGATGCACCCCTAGAGTAGAAACTCCCCAAAAATGACCCCATTTTGGAAACTATGGAATAAGGTGGACGTTTTCTTGGTATTATAGGTATTATATTATAGGTATTATATTTTAGGGTATATATGATTTTTGCTTGCTCTAAATCAGTGGTCCTCAACTCCAGTCCTCAGGGCCCACCTGCCGGTCATGTTTTCAGGATTTCCTTAGTATTGGGCAGCTGATATAATTAGCGTCCATCCATCAGGATTTACCACAGGTATTCATTCTGTGGGATACTCCTAAATCCTCACCGGCAGGTGGGCCCTGAGGACTGGAGTTGGGGAATCCTGCTCTAAATTACACTTTTTGTGAGGCAAGGTAACAAAAATAGCTGTTTTGGCACCATTTTTATTTTTTGTTATTTACAGTGTTCATCTGACAGGTTAGATCATGTGCTATTTTTATAGAGCAGGTTGTTTCGACAATACCGACAATACCAAATATGACAACTTTTTTTTTTTTGTTGTTTGTTTCAGTTTTACATAATAAAGCATTTTGAAAAAAAAAAAATTGTGTCTCCATATTCTGAAATCCATAGTTTTTATTTTTATTTTCGACGACTGTTTTATATAGGGGCTCATTTTTTTAGTATGAGATTATGGTTTGATAGGTACTATTTTAGGGTGCATATGACTTTTTGATCTCTTGGGATTACACTTTTTGTGATGTAAGGTGAGAGAAAATTGATTTTTTGACACAATTTAAATTTTTTTTATGGTGTTCTCCTGAGTGGTTAAATCATGTGATATTTGTGCAGATTATTATGGATGTGGCAATACATAATATGTATACTTTTTTTTATGTATTTACGTTTTATACACTGTATATCATTTTTGAAAGAAAAAAAATCATGTTTTAGTGTCTCCATAGTCTGAGAGCTATAGTTTTTTTATTTTTTGGGTGATTGTCTTAGGTAGGTTAACATTTTTGCGGCATGAGATGACGGTTTGATTGGCACTATTTTGGGGCGCATATAGCTTTTTGATTGCTTGCTATTACACTTTTTGTGATGTAAGTTGACAAAAAATGACTTTTTTGACACCGTTTTTTTTTTTTTTTTTTTTTTACGGTGGTCACCTGAGGGGTTAGGTCATGTGGTATTTTTATAGAGCAGGTTGTTACGGACGCGGCAATATTTAATGTCTCTTTATTTTTTTAAATTTAATACAATAAAAGCATTTTTGAAACAAAAAATAATCATGTTTTAGTGTCTCCATAGTCTGAGAGCCATATTTTTTTTTATTTTTTGGGGCGATTGTCTTACATAGGGGATCATTTTTAGCGTGACGGTTAGATTGGTACTATTTTGGGGGGTATACGCCTTTTTGATCGCTTGGTGTTGCACTTTTAGTGATCCTGTGATGTTTGTTGCTCACATAATCGGGCGATTTATCTATTGACATGCGCAGTTTAGATTGGAAGACGCAACGGCTGCATAGATCTCCCCATTCTGGTCAGTGTTCTCATTTTCTCCTCATCATCTACTGCTGTTTTTAATTTATTTGACCTGATCACTCACGTGTGTTTTTAATTATTTAATTATGATATGTTTGATGATGCAGGTTATGATATGTTACTCGAAAAGGTGTCCTACCACAGAACTACCTAAAAACTGCATTAGGGGACCAACAATTGAAAAAAACTGCAACTGCCCCCCGACATATTTCGCCAGATCTCTGTCACCAGGATTTTATGTGGCTGTCATGGCCCATAACAGGTAAGATTCAGCGTTAGGAGGATTTTATGTGGCTGTCATGGCCCATAATAGGTCAGATTTAGCGTTAGGACCACTCACGGGACAGCCTTGGCGTGGCAAGTGACTTATTACCTTTTGATCAAAACGTACACTAATGTCCTCTTACAGCTTCTATCTTGGGCAGAGTTCTGGTTGCAGAGTGCTGTTGCATTTTTTTTTTTTTTTTGTCTGTCACCAGGATTGTCACCATCCAGCAACATTCACAGGATTATCACGGAAAGGATCTTGTTTTAGCATACACCCTGGTTTTTCTTTATGACAGGCGCCTGGAGAGCTTCCTTCAATGACACACGCGCACACAGGTGGTCTTAGAAAGCAGCTCTATCTTTATCTTTGTTATTGCAGCTTTTATACATACACACTGACATACAGGAACAGGTGCTGAGTGCTGAGTACCAGCAATTCCCTATATAGAGGAAAATATAAATACATTTTCTCTTGGAACTGTCTGACGTCCTTCTTGACCAATTTGTCCTTGCTACAGATCATATAGCAGTTCTTTATTTAACTCTTCACTACATATGATATGGCTTGCTCAATTTAACCCTTCAATCCAGGGTTTGACAAATTTCCTTGGAATCTAGGAGCCAGCTAAAAAAAAGTTAGGAGCCAGATGGAGCCACGTCATAAAGCCCCCAGTAGATGCCCCCATAGTGCTTCTCCCCCCCCCCCACTTCTCCATCGAGCCAACCAATGATGCATGCCAGTACATAGAGCCCCCATAGTGGTCCTTCCCCTCTTCTCCATAGTGCCCCCAATAATGTGCGAGTATACAGGGCCCCCCATAATGTGCGAGTATATAGGGCCCTTATAGTGCGTCCCCATGGGGACACCTTTACAAGGATTACAGGGTCCGGAGGGGAGGGCAGAGGGGTCCGGAGGGAAGGGGGCTGGATACCTGAGTGGCTGCGACAACATATGTGTCATCTGACTAGTGCTGCCTCATATGGATCAGGTATTGCTGGTGAAGACCAGCCCCCTCTAATGTTAATGTTACAACTATCATTTATTTATATTTGTGTTTGCTGTATTGACCCCCTGAGGAACCCTTTGATAGGGGGAAACGCGTCGGGGTGTTCAGGTGTTTACAGGGATACGCAGGTTTTTTAGGGTTAGGTACGTGGACGAAGACTTACCACCATCAGGTGGTTTCTTCGGGCTGAGAGAGATATTAGGGATACGGTAGGGATACCACACCTGTCTCCTCATAGCCTAATCCTCGATGATTGGTATCTTCCACCTTCCCTACCTGATGTTTTCCACACTTATAGGTTTTTGTGGATTTTTGGAGAGATTTTAGTCTATATATAGAATTGATTGGATTTGCGTTAATTTTAATGTATATCAATAAAATGTACTGTTTTTAGAGTCTACCACCCATAGGACCCTACTTAGTCCGGAGGGAAGGGCAGAGGGGTCCGGAGGAGAGGGCAGAGGGGTCTGGAGGAGAGGGCAGAGGGGTCCGGAGGGCATAAACACAGTGGACACCATGACACTTTACTGAGCACTACAACCCCCAGCTGGCGCTCAGCCTCTGCAGTCCCTACATCACTACAACTCCCACCTGGGGCTCAGCCTCTGCAGTCCCCGAATCACTACAACCCCCAGCTCTTTCCCTCTTTTGTCATTCTCTTTCCCCCTCTTGTCATACACTTTCCCCCTCTTGTCATTCACTTTCCCCCCATGTCATTCTCTTTCCCCCCCCATGTCATTCTCTATCCCTCTCTTGTCATCCCCCCCATGTCATTCTCTTTCCCCCTCTTGTCATTCTGTTTCCCCCTCTTGTCATTCTCCCCCCCTCCCCTTTTCATTCACTTTCCCCCTCTTGTCATTCACTTCCCCCCATGTTATTTACTTTACCCCTCTTGTCATTCTCCCTCCCCATGTCATTCACTTTCCCCCCTTGTCATTCACTTCCCCCCTTGTCATTCTCCCCCTTTGTCATTCTCTTTTCCTTCTTATTCTCTTTCCCCCTTGTCATTCTTTTTCCCCTTTTCATTCTCCCCCTTGTCATCCCCCTCCCTTTGTCATTCTCTTTCCTTTCTTATTCTCTTTCCCGTCTTGTCATTTTCTTTCTCCCCCTCTCTCCCTCTAGTGTAGCATGGCCGAGCTCTGTATGGTCCATGGGTACAGACGCTTTTGTTTCCTGTACCCGGGCAGACTGACAGAAAGTGCACACTGTGTGCGCACTTCCTGTCAGTCTGGCCTGGTACAGGGCTCGGCCTCGCTACAATGAGGTAGTGACAGGAGGGAGCGCTGAGCGCTTCCCTCCTGTCAGTCCCTCTCTTCATGCAGCGCCCAGGCGGTGCGCCCTCATGGACGTGCCAGCCTGAGCAGTGCTGCAGCTGCCTGAGGCTCTATATAGGGCGCTCGGCAGCTTTGGCATGAAGGGGGCCGGCGCTCCTAGTCCGCCTATAGGACACGCCGGCCCTGAGCCCTGGCACCTTATAAAATGGTCTAAAAAATACCCAGAACTGGCGCCTGGGATTTGTCGAGCCCTGCTTTAATCCCCTCTTAAGTCATGAATATGACTTATCTTCTTTCTCTCATAGAGAAGTCAGTAGCATATGGTTGTCCAGGATCTGTGGGTTTTGGACACATTGCACAAAAAATCTGTATGAGTGAAGGGGTACATTGAATACAACCACATATGATAATCAAGGAAGCTATTATGATTATAAAGCTGATAAATAATGTTCTTAACCAACTTAAATCCGGCAGCTAGCTCAATAACCAGTACCATCAAGAGGATGAATCAACATCCTTCTTGATATTATTGGAAATTTCATGTAACGCTTGAATATGGAACTGGATTGATCTGGAATGGTCAGATAAGTTAAAGCAACACATTCCTTTAAAATCTTGACATCCTATATTATGTTTAAGTAACAGATAATCTACAGAAAATATAGTTTCTAGCACTGCTCCTCTTACAACTTGTAGATCATGATAACATATGTGAATAACAAAGTTCCAGGACATTTTGTAAAGATCAACAGACTTAGATGGGCTGAAATAAGTGAGTCCAAAGAAATGTCCAAAGATGTTACTACCAAAGCATAGGTAATTTTGCATCCTATAGAAAAATGAAGAAAAGAACATGAGATTAAAAAACAACATATGTAATTAAATTAATTAAAAAGGCATAAAAGAGGTTCACAGTAGTGGTCTCGAATGGTTAGAGGAAAGATGAAAAGCCCAGGTTTTCGTTAGGGCCCCTGGGACGTAATGTCCCAAGGGTCCAAATCCAACGACTCTCCTTTTGGGCCAGTTTTTTTTTAGAGATGTTCCCTGCCCGTAAATTAACTTTAATACATCCAATCCCTCTCACCTCAAATGAGGTTACAGCCACCGATCCATTAAAAAGGCATACTGGAGAGCAAAGACACAGAAACAACTGGATTTACTTCGACCAAGGAAGGATAAGACGAGTGACACTACAATTAGGTATGTGACAACATACCACTCTCGCTGGGAGGAGATGAGGGGCCTTTTGACCAAACATTGGTCTATTTTACTCGCAGATCCTGTTCTGGAGAAATTATTGCCAGAACGACCATCCATTGTGACCCGGAAAGCAAATACCTTGCGTGACAGTTTGGTGAAGAGTTATTTGCAACTTCTGGCTCCACAAATTCTGGCTGGACAAGGGGCACTGCAAGTTGGATTTAGACCGTGTGGTAAATGTGTGGCTTGCCCTAACATGGAACAGGCATTCGACTTCAGAGAGTCCTCTGGACAAAAGTTGTTCACAATTAATCACTATCTTACTTGCTCCAGCTCTAAAGTAATTTACTATGCGACTTGCCCATGCCGAAAGATATATGTGGGCCTCACCACTCGTGAACTGAAGGTATATTGCGTCCTGCTATTTTATTCGAATAATTTTGCTTCTTCTGCGATATGGTATGCGCGACGTGCGACGCCGCGCTAAGCACCTCCTACTTGTGCGCCCATATGCTGTCTTTCCGCCTCATCACATGACTTTGTCATGTTATTGTGGGCGTGACGGCAGGACGCCAACTGGGATGCCAGCGGGGCGCGGTTTGTTTTCATGTGTTTGCACGCCCTTTATACACGCGGATGACGCGATTTACGTGTCAGCATCCTAATGGATTTTTGATGTATAAAACCACCGGTTCACAGTGATGACGTTACCCCCAAATGAAGGTACCCCCAAATTAGGTAAGTCTTTCCCCTGCCTTGGCTGCTTAGGTTTTTCATACCTTTGTATTACTGGATATGTATATCTAAGCCTTGTGCATGTGTACCATTACTTACCATAGTCTGGTTGGGTTATTTAGACTTTTCCTATTTCCCATGACTATTTATACATGTAACTGCATACTATCCTTACTTTGCTACTTTTGTTTGGTGTGTGACGCCAGGCTGGCGTTTTCTGTTACTCCCCTTTCCCTCTTTTAATGGCATAAATATGCTTTTATTATGATACAAATAAAGATTTACACATGTTTTCATAAAGGTACAGTGTGAGCTCCATTTTTCATTTTCACCTTTGCTTCACTCGGGAGCTTGTACCGAGTTACCTTCGAATTGACCCTTTGTATTGTTTCAAAACTTTTTGTGTGTGGACCTTACTTAATGTTTCTACTACTTTGGGTTTTTTATGGTCCTCTTTTTTGCTACGGCTGAGAAGGGGTAAAGTAGAGTCACAGTCTTCTAATAAAGTCTTGGTAACCGATCTGTAAGCTCTTCTGATCGAGGGTTGACTAGGAAGGGTCAAAGTCAGCCTGGATAATGCACAGGGACCTCCAATAACATTAGCAGGAATGTAATTGTAAGTGCTGTTACCACAAGACAAAAACCATCCCTTAGGGAGCATTATATTATAGATAAAACTAGGAGTCACAATGGTCTTATTACAACTCATGGAATTATTCAGGGAGCTAGCAAGCCTACTATTCTTTTTACAGGTGTTGTCAATATAATCATATACACTATTCTTAGGTAATCCACTTTTTATGTCTCTACTATCACAATATAAAGTCATATCCTGGGAAAAGGTAAAACAGGTCTCTGCTGCAGTCACATTAATAGTAATTATTCTAATATTATCCTTGCTATTTCCAAAATTCTGACACTCCCCACAGAAGTCATACAAGGGAATAAAAGATTGTGTATTGATAGCCCTCGACCAGACTCCAAAGAAGGGATTCATCTCGTGTAGGCACAGCAATAACACATGTTTGTATAAGATCCCGTGGGCTCTGTAACTCTTTAACCACTTCAGCCCCCCTAGCTTAAACACCCTTAATGACCAGACCACTTTTTACAATTCTGCACTACACTACTTTCACCGTTTATTGCTCAGTCATACAACTTACCACCCAAATGAATTTTACCTCCTTTTCTTCTCACTAATAGAGCTTTCATTTGGTGGTATTTCATTGCTGCTGACATTTTTACTTTTTTTGTTATTAATCAAAAATGACCGAAACTTTTGAAAAAAATGACATTTTTCACTTTCTGTTGTAATTTTTTTTTATAAACTACATTTCTATATACAGTTTTTGCAAAATTTATTGTTCTACATGTCTTTGATAAAAAAAAAATCCAATAAGTGTATATTTATTGGTTTGGGTAAAAGTTATAGCGTTTACAAACTATGGTGCAAAAAAGTGAATTTCGGCATTTTGAAGCAGCCCTGACTTTCTGAGCACCTGTCATGTTTCTTCAAGTGCTAGAATGCCAGGAAAGTATAAATACCCCCCAAATGACATCATTTTAGAAAGAAGACACCCCAAAGTATTCGCGGAGGGGCATGGTGAGTTCATGTATGATTTCATTTTTTTTCACAAGTTAGCGGAAAATGACACTTTCTGAGGAAAAAAATAAAAATAATAAAGTTTCCATTTCTGCTAACTTCTGGCAAAAGAAAAAAATAATCTCCCACGGACTCACTATGCCCCTCAGTGAATACCTTGGGGTGTCTTCTTTCCGAAATGGGGTCATTTGTGGGGTGTGTTTACTGTTCTGGCATTTTGGGCGGGGCTAAATTGTGAGCAGCCATGTAAAAGCTAAAGGTACTCGTTGGAATTTGGGCCCCTTTGCGCACCCAGGCTGCAAAAAAGTGTCACTCATGTGGTATCGCCGTACTCAGGAGAAGTAGGGCAATGTGTTTTGGGGTGTATTTTTACATATACCCATGTTGGGTGAGAGAAATATCTCTGTAAACTGACAACTTTGTATAAAAAAATTTAAAAAGTTGTCATTTACAGAGATATTTCTCACACCCAGCAGGGGTATATGTAAAAATACACCCCAAAACACATTGCCCAGACTTCTTCTCACGCTTTAGGGGCCCCTAAAATGCCAGGGCAGTATAAATACCCCACAAGTGACCCCATTTTAGAAAGAAGACACCCCAAGGTATTCCGTGAGGGGTATGGTGAGTTCATGTAAAATTTTATTTTTTGTCACAAGTTAGTGAAATATGAGACTTTGTAAAAAAACAAAAATAAAAAATAAAAATATCAATTTCCGCTAACTTGTGCCAGAAAAAAAAAATTCTGTGAACTCGCCATGCCCCTCACGGATTACCTTGGGGTGTCTTCTTTCCAAAATGGGGTCACATGTGGGGTATTTATACTGCCCTGGCATTTTAGTGGCCCTAAAGCGTGAGAATCCAAAATGCGTAAAAATGCCCTGTGAAATCCTAAAGGTACTCATTGGTTTTAGGGCCCCTTTGTGCATCTTGGCTGCAAAAAAGTGTCACTCATGTGGTATCGCCGTACTCAGGAGAAGTAGGGCAATGTGTTTGGGGTGTATTTTTACATATACCCATGCTGGGTGTGAGAAATATCTCTGTAAATGACAACTTTTAAAAAATTTATACAAAGTTGTCAATTTACAGAGATATTTCTCTCACCCAGCATGGGTATATGTAAAAATACACCCTAAAAACATTGCCCTACTTCTCCTGAGTACGGCGATACCACATGTGTACACTTTTTGCAGCTAAGATGTGCAAAGGGCCCTAAAACCAATGAGTACCTTTTAGGAGGGCATTTTTACGCATTTTTCTTCTCACGCTTTAGGGCCCCTAAATTTCCAGGGCAGTATAAATACCTCACATGTGACCCCATTTTGGAAAGAAGACACCCCAAGGTATTCCTTGAGGGGCATGGCGAGTTCATAGAAGATTTTTTTTGGCACAAGTTAGCGGAAATTGATTTTTGATTGTTTTTCTCACAAAGTCTCCCTTTCTGCTAACTTCTGGCAAAGAAAATTCAATTTCTCATGGACTCACTATGCCGCTCAGTGAATACCTTGGGGTGTCTTCTTTCCAAAATGGGGTCATTTGTGGGTGTGTTGTACTGTTCTGGCATTTTGGGCGGGCTAAATTGTGAGCAGCCATGTAAAAGCTAAAGGTACTCGTTGGAATTTGGGCCCTTTGCGCACCCAGGCTGCAAAAAGTGTCACTCATGTGGTATCGCCGTACTCAGGAGAAGTAGGGCAATGTGTTTTGGGGTGTATTTTACATATACCCATGTTGGAGAGAGAAATATCTCTGTAAACTGACAACTTTGTATAAAAAAATTTAAAAAGTTGTCATTTACAGAGATATTTCTCACACCCAGCAGGGGTATATGTAAAAATACACCCCAAAACACATTGCCCAGACTTCTCTCTCACGCTTTAGGCTCCCTAAAATGCCAGGGCAGTATGAATACCCACAGTGACCCCATTTTAGAAAGAAGACACCCCAAGGTATTCCGTGAGGGTATGGTGAGTTCATGTAAAATTTTATTTTTGTCACAAGTTAGTGAAATATGAGACTTTGTAAAAAACAAAATAAAAATAAAAATATCAATTTCCGCTAACTTGTGCCAGAAATAGGAATTCTGTGAACTCGCCATGCCCCTCACGGATTACCTTGGGTGTCTTCTTTCCAAAATGGGGTCACATGTGAGGTATTATACTGCCCTGGCATTTTAGTGGTCTCTAAAGCGTGAGAATCAAAATGCGTAAAAATGCCCTGTGAAATCCTAAAGGTACTCATTGGTTTTAGGGCCCCTTTGCATCTTGGCTGCAAAAGTGTCACTCATGTGGTAGTCGCCGTACTCAGGAGAAGTAGGGCAATGTGTTTGGGGTGTATTTTTACATATACCCATGCTGGGTGTGAGAAATATCTCTGTAAATGACAACTTTTAAAAAATTTATACAAAGTTGTCAATTTACAGAGATATTTCTCTCACCCAGCATGGGTATATGTAAAAATACACCCCAAAAAACATTGCCCTACTTCTCCTGAGTACGGCAATACCACATGTGTACACTTTTTTGCAGCTAAGATGTGCAAAGGGGCCCTAAAACCAATGAGTACCTTTTAGGAGGGCATTTTTACGCATTTTTCTTCTCACGCTTTAGGGCCCCTAAATTTCCAGGGCAGTATAAATACCCCACATGTGACCCCATTTTGGAAAGAAGACACCCCAAGGTATTCCTTGAGGGGCATGGCGAGTTCATAGAAGATTTTTTTTTTTGGCACAAGTTAGCGGAAATTGATTTTTTATTGTTTTTTCTCACAAAGTCTCCCTTTCTGCTAACTTTTGACAAAAAGTTCAATTTTTCATGGACTCACTATGCCGATCAGCGAATACCTTGGGGTGTCTTCTTTCCAAAATGGGGTCATTTGTGGGGTGTTTGTACTGTTCTGGCATTTTGGGTGGCTAAATTGTGTATAGATTTCCTCATTCGCATCAATCAATGTGGATGAAAAAATCTCTGCCAAAAAATGTGCAAAAAAAAGTAGTAAGGCCCCATTCACACGTCCACAAAAATGTCTGCATCTATTCCGCAATTCTGCGGAATAGATGCGGACCCATTCAGTGTGAATGGGGCCGGCGGTGATGCGGAGAGCACACTATGTGCAGCTCCACAAAAGATAGAGCATGTCCAATTCTTGTCCGCAATTGCGGACAAGAAAAGGCATTTTCTGTATAGTTCTGGCAATGTGCGGATCCGCAAAATGCGAAAGCATATTGCCAGTGTCCGTGTTTTGCGGATCCGCAAAACACATACGGACGTCTGAATGAGCCTTACAGGGGGGTGATTAGTGACTGGGGGGTGACATGGGGTGGTCAGGGGTTAATCGGGGGTTAATCAGGGGTTAATCAGTGACGGGGGGGATGGATGGGGGGGTCTGTGTGGTGATTGGTACACTTACAAAAGTTTCCTTTGGTGGTCCCAAGCAAAAGGGACCACCAAAGGAACGAACAGCAAGCATATCAGACGCTGTTAACAAAACAGCGTCTGATATGCCATTTTTTTTAACTTCTACAGCCTGCCAGCGCATGATCAGCGCTTGCAGGCTGTAGTTAAGGTTCTCCCTGACGCGATCCTGTGAACGCGAGCACGCGCGTTCACAGGAAATATCGCGTTTCGCGAGATGACGTGCCCGCGCGTCAAGGAGGAACAAACCGACCGCCCGCAGGACGCAATCCTGCGTTAGGCGGTCGGTAAGAGGTTAAGGTACAATGAACTAACATTTAGGGCATCTGCCATCCTGACTATACTATTCTGCTCAGATTAAAAGGGCCCGGGAGCAAAGGGATCTTGTTCCTGAGCTCTTTTATGTACCGACTGATTATTTGGTGCACAACAGAAGAAACTCAGCTCCTCTGGGTGATAAATACATGTAGTAATAAGCCAGACTGGCAAGGAAACACAAAGATTAATAATTATTAGCAGACAAACAAATCTCCCAGAATATTGTGGGGTCATCATCTTCAGCCTGTGGCAAGGCACTTTTCAGGGAAACTTCTTCTGAGCTCCCCTCTTTGTTCAGGGATTTCACACCTGCTTCACCGTCTTTGTCTTTGTCTGTTACCGGAGAAGAAGCCTCAGGGATAGTGTTGAGCGAACAGTTCGAGAATAGTTTGGGTTCGTACCGAATTTTGGGGTGTCCGTGACACGTACCCGAACCCGGACATTTTCAAAAAAGTTCGGGTTCGGGTCCGGTGTTCGTCGATTTCTTCCCGCTTTCTGAAGGGCTGCACAGCAGCCAATCAGTTAGCATTTTACTTCTTGCCCTAAGAGCCCATCACAGCCATGCCTACTAATGGCATGGCTGTGATTGGCCAAGTGCAGCATGTGACCCAGCCTCTATTTAAGCTGGAGTCACGTAGCGCCGCACGTCACACTGCTCTGATTAGTGTAGGGAGAGGACGCAGCTTCTATCAGGGCGAGATTAGGCAGGTTAAAGTCAGCAACAGCACCTAATGAACGGATCAATTTACAGCTGAGAATAATTGAACTTCTGCTAGTTACTTGCTCGCTGGTTTTTAGGCTGCACAGAGCGTTTTTCTGTCACTTATTTTCTGGGTTGATCGGGCGGCCATTTTGTGACTTGTGGTGCGCCAGAAGAAGCTGCCACCAAGTCCATCAATCCATCAATACTAGTTTTTTTTTTTGCTATATTCTACATCAGGGGCTTGGCTGTGCTAATTGTCACCCCTAGAAACTCAGGAAAGAAATTTCTATATTTTATTAAGGGGTTAAATACAATTGCCCAAATACCAATCCCCTAAATCTGGTGTTCCAGCTTTGGCTAGACAAGTATAATACTGTCTGCTGTCTGGCAAAGGATAGATTATTTTCTGGGGTTAAATTCAATTGCCAAAATAGCAATACCATAAATCAGTGGTTTCAGCTGTGGCTGGCAAAATAGAATAGTGTCCGAGGTAACGCACACACGTACAGACGCACGTATACGATTCTTGAATAGTTGTATTATCGCGATAATAAAACTAACAGTGTAAAGTGGACTGTATTGCTCTAAGTTATATTCGGCATCGAATGTAACTTCTATTACAGCACACCAATACTAAAACTGACTAAGAGACAGCTTTAAGTTCTATTCGAACGCGATTGCAACTTTGGAACTTAAATTGGTGTACGATTTTAAAAGTTGAGTACTAAAAGTTGGAATCGCAATGCGATTCTTATGTATTTGCTTAATCGCATAGCGATTACAACTTTGAGCTACCGATCACCATGGGAACGCCTCCTCCAGTAGAATGTACTGTCGGATGTGAGAATTAAGTTGAAATCGCAATGCGATTATTATATCTGCTTAATCGCATTGCCGTTTCAACTTAGCATTGCTAAATAATTCCATCCATATTCGCTAACTTACTGACTCAGTAAGTTAACGATATGGATGGAATTATTTAGCAATGCTAAGTTGAAATCGCAATGCGATTAAGCAAATATATAAGAATCGCATTGCGATTTCAACTTAATTCTCAGATCCGACAGTACATTCTACTGGAGGAGGCGTTCCCATGGTGATCGTTAGCTCAAAGTTGTAATCGCAATGCATTTATTGCGGTATATTATCCCTCTGGGTGTCTTTTACAGCCTTTTTAGTGCCCAAAAGTTCGGGTCCCCATTGACTTCTATGGGGTTCGGGTTCGGGATGAAGTTCGGGTTGAGTTCGGATCACGAACCCGGACATTTTCCGGAAGTTCGGGCGAACCTCTCAAACCCGAACATCCAGGTGTTCGCTCATCTCTACTCAGGGACCCTTTTCACTCTGCTAGCATGAATCCAGATTGGAGCCTCTTCTGTGAGAATCGCTGTTCTGGTGACTGCTACCGCTCGGGTGGGTGGTCCAAACAGGTGATCTGCTTTCATCCTTTTGCCAGGCGCTGGACTATCACCACGTCTCCTGGTTGGAAAGGATGCATAGGTTCCTGTAGAGAGAAAGGAAAGGCACAAGCAACATCTCGTTCAATTTGATCTAAAGTTTCTACAAGTTTCCTTACATATTCTGCCTGTACTACTTCTAGATCACCTTTTTCTATCACGGGGGCCTTTGGACCCCAAGGGGTGGGGAAGGGTCTTCCCATTAGTACCTCAAATGGTGAGTAACCAGTATTCTTATTAGGCTGCATACTAATTTCTGCTAGGTATATAGGCAAAAACTTTTTCCAATTAGTGAACGTGTGGGGCACTTGCAACTGGGATACATGGTTTCCCCTCTTTGCAGATAAGACCCGTATCAGGGTCTTGTACTGCACCTACTGACTGCCATTCCATCTTGTCACTACTGGTAGCCAAATCCTGGAGGCTTAGCAATAAATTGTCAGTAAGGGTAATTTCTGGAAGTAGGGAGGGCATCTGAACTATTGTTGCCTTCCTAATAGCAGCCTCTTTCGCTGCCTGATCAGCTAGGGCATTCCCTTTAGCTATTTGCGTTTGGAGACCAGTATGTGCCTTACAATGGATAATAGCAAATTTGCTTGGTAACAGGATAGCGGCCAGGAAATCATACACTAGGGTGGAATGTGAGATTTGATTTCCATCTGCAGCTATGAAGCCTCTTCTCTGCCAGATTACCCCATGATCATGTACACCCCCAAAGGCATATTTGGAATCGGTGAACATATTTACATCTGTTCCCTCAAAAAGACAACAAGCTCTAGTGAGGGCAATCAGTTCAGCTGCTTGGGCTGACTGAAAAGGTATAGGATTTGATTCTAGAATAACATCAGGGAGTTGAACCACAGCGTATCCTGCATGATAAGTGTTGCCATTAGGGCAGGAACAGGATCCATCCACAAAAATATCAGGTGCTCCTTCAATGGGTGTGGACTGTAAGTAAGGCCTAGGTGAGGTATGTTCATGTATAAGTTCAGTACATACATGGGGAGGAGGCAAATCATCCTGCTCTCCCTTGTATCCTAGTAGGGCATTCAGTATAGCCATTGGGCCGAATGTGGGTGCTGAGTATTTGATATGAAGTTGAGGATTAGATAGCAACAAAACTTTATATCCACTCAGTCTTTGTGTTGACAAATGTTGTGTATGTATGTTCTTCAATAGGGCCTGAACATTGTGTGAGGTATGCAGAGTGGTGGGATGACCTAGGGTGACAGGCATAACCATCTCAGCGACCATAGCACAGGCTGCCAAACTCCTGAGACACGCAGGCATGCCCTGAACCTGTACGGGAACCACCTTTGAGAAAAAAGCAACAGGGCGGTATTTGCCTCCATGGTCTTGGGCCAGGACTCCTGCCATGGTTTTACAATTTTCCCTGGGAAATAAGTGAAACATCACGGCATAGTCGGGTAGGCCCAAACCAGGACTTGAAACCAGTGCACATTTCAAATGACTAAAAGCTTGTACCGTTTTATCAGACCATGTAATGAAGTCAGGCATATCAGTATGAGTGAAACATCACGGCATAGTCGGGTAGGCCCAAACCAGGACTTGAAACCAGTGCACATTTCAAATGACTAAAAGCTTGTACCGTTTTATCAGACCATGTAATGAAGTCAGGCATATCAGTATGAGTTTTCAACGTGTTATAGGCACCCAGGAAAGTTGGGTGCCGCAATTAGCTATTGTTAATATTTATAAATGATACATATCTGCGTTAGATGCGGTGATCAAATATTTTGCTTAAATCACAGACGTCTTTGATTTTATAATTGTTTAGTTAAAGGATAATACAAGCTTAATATAATTTTTTTTAAAGATATTAAAACTTAATTAAATTACTGACGCAATATCAGATCTAACAGAATAAAAGGGTCTTTGAATGGGCGGTATTTAGGCGTGGTTTTAAGCTGTATTTAGGCTTGGTTCAGGAGGGACTGGAAGGGGTTGTGGGTGGAGTGGCAGGGTTATGGGTTGGAAATGGGCGTGCCCACCTGTCACTTTTGATTTGACAAAACATCCATACCTATACTACTCACCGCCACACTCTGTCATTGTGCCACTCTGTGTTCTCCTCATGCTATTCCCACTCTCCCTACTTCATGACTGGGCCACTACTTTGCCTTTTGGCCTGGCTGACATCATCATTTATTTGAGCCTTTTTCTGATCTGTCAGAAGGAAGGAAAAATGAGACACACAACAGATCCTGTCTGTGTAGCAGCTGTAAGGCCTGTATGGTCCCATCAGAATAGGCTTATGATTTGGTAGCCAAAAGCAGGAGTGGGTACAAAATGCAAATATTCAATTCACGTGTCATCTCTGTTTTAGATCCACTCCTGTTTTTTTGGGCATTAGCAAAACTGATTACTGATTACTGACCAAATGCTGACCGAGTGAAGGCGGATGCTCCACAGATAGGATCCGTTTTTTGGGGGTTATTGTTCTGACGGATCAGAGGAAAGGCCAAATAATCAGTGACATCAACACAAACTTACTGCTGACCCCCTTTCCACTCTGTCGGGGGGCTCTACTTCTATAAGCGTTTAATAGAACAGGTTCTTTAGGCATCTAGGTGGAATCAGCTGACGACGGTGTAAAAGTAGTGTGTTGCTTCTTAGCGCTAACATCGACCTGTAAGGCTGAGTACATACTTGAGTTATTTGGTCAGTTTTGGCCCCGTGACTGCCCAAATAAGTGAAGTGTGCAGTGATTCTAAGAGCGATGCCTGTCATCTGCATGTTATACTGATTCACTGTATTATTTCACTACCACAGCAGACTCCCTATGTGCGTTACTGCAAGGCACAGTGTTCTAAACCGCTGTAAAGGCTGTCTGCAGCCAGGAAATAGCCGGTTTTTCGTTTCACTGTAAATAAATTCAGATTGAACCACATTTTTTCGTAAAATTCGGCGAAGCGGCCAAATAGAATTTTTGAAAAACTGTCTCATCTCTAGTCACAAATATGCAAATAACCAAAAAAATTTGCAAAGCCCTATTTTTAAACTTATAAAAAAAAAATTAAGCCAGAATTCTGGATTGCAGTAAATTCCCCACAAAGTGCCCAATTTTCAATACTCACCATTTATTATTCAGTCTTTACTGAAGCATTGATTTCTCCTTGTTTATCTGTGATCATTAATTGACAATACTTATCATGGGACTGGTTTTAAACAATTGCACCATGTTGAAAATCAAAGTTGCAATGTCTCATTGCTCTGTGAACTGTAACAGAATTAGAAAAGCCATGATCATGAAGAAGGTCACCTAAGTAAGAGAGATGGTGCTAAATCAATGATATGACTCACAACCCTTCTTTGTAATTATGTGTGTCAACCAAATGTCATTTTAGAATTAATTTACATTAATTAGACACAAATCACTAGAAGATTAGTGTCCTACACATCTTGTGGCTGGCATATATACTGAGACTATGTTGACTATGCAGAAATAGCAATGTATAATTTCCTCCTCTGAACCACACACGCTAATGTACAGTACAGTATATTAACATGTACAAACAATAGCCTTTAAGCAAAGAGCTGTCACCAGGTCTCATCATTTGTTCTATCCTTTGAGTGCACATAAATATATATGCAGTGACCCGTTACTGCTAAGTGTTAATACCAGATTCATAGGCATAATATTATTGTTTATTGCTAAAGTGGTTAATGTGTTCAGTTTCATACTGAATGTGATCTATGCACTATGTGACCCAAAGAGTCTCTGTATATGGAAGCAAATAGTGATGATTGAGCACCAAAGTATTCAGGTGTCCGTGTGCTCGGCTGAGTATAATGAAAGTCAAGGGGAGACAACCCCTGCTCTGAAGAGGGGAGGGTGCATGGTCTATTGGAAAAGGTCTGAAAGTGACAGAAACACCACCAAAATGGATCGGGAACAGCATGGGGACGATGTCTGGATGCATCTTAGACTTCCAGGTCGCTGCTGGGAACCATGTTGTCCGAGTTGTCCGCCACTTTTACAGACTGACAAAAATACGGAACAGACCCCCCACCCCCCCAAAAAAAAAAAAAAAACAATTTCACAGGAAAAATTGTTAGGAAACATTCTTTCCTGTATATTCAATTGTATATAAAGTGCAAGTGCTGCTAAAAATTACAAGCAAGAGGCACTCCGAAACAGCCTGTATATCACATAAAGAAGGGCCTCATTCACATTGTGGTATAATTGTTCAGGTAGTGGGACTTCTACACTCATAAAGCCTATGCACTAAGTGAAACTGCTGCCAAAAATTACAAGGAATCGGAATTCCAATACACCCTTTATTACACATAAAGGAGGGCATCATATACACCCTTGACCCTCTAAAACATTAGGGGCGAGGGCCTGCTGCTGAGCATTGCAAAAAATGATGGGAGAGTGCCTGCTGCTTAGCTGACCATTGAAAAAATGATGGGCGAGGGCCTGCTGAGCTGACCCTGTAGAATATTGTACGTTAGGGCATGCTGCTGAGCTGACCCTGTAAAATATTGTACGTTGGGGCCTGCTGCTGAGCTGAGCCTGTAAAATATTGTAGTTGAGAGCCTGCAGATGAGCTGACCCTCTAAAAAATTGTAGGTGAGGGTCTGCAGGTGAGCTGACCCTGTAAAATATTGTAGTTGAGGGACTGCTGGTGAGCTGACCCTCTAAAATATTTTAGGTGAGGGCCTGTAGGTGAGCTGAAACTGTAAAATATTGTAGGTAAGGGCCTGCAGGTGAGATGACCCTCCCAAATATTGTAGGTGAGGGCCTGCAGGTGAGCTGACCCTGTAAAATATTGTAGGTGAGGGCCTTCAGGTGAGCTGACCCTCCCTGAAGATGGACATGAGGAGATCTTAAGCACTGATTCCCAAACTCTTCAGCATCCACAGTCAGAAGAAAATGACGGTGGGGAATGGCAATTAGTGTTTCATGAGGTAGATGATGCGGATGAGACACAGTTGTCAATAAGCGAGGGTCTTGTTAGGTCAACAACACAAGTCAGAAGGATAACCTGAGTGAGGAAGTGGAAGAGGGGGTGGTGGACGATGACATCACTGACCCAACCTGTGAAGGTGGCAAGCCAAGTAAGAACAGCAGTACAGAGGGGGAGGGATCCACAACACCGCAATAGGCTGGAAGAGGCTGTGGGATGGCAAAAGGGAGAAGGCGGGCCACACCAAATAGGCCCGCAAACAGATATCCTTAACCAAGGCCTTTGAACGTAAGTGCAAATATCCAGCCACGCACCCACAAGCCATAGCACTAAATGCACACCTTTAAAAATTTCTGGCCTTGGAAATGTTTCCATTTAGGCCTGTGGACACTGAGGCTTTCCTCAGCCTCATGGCGGCGGATATCCCTCGTTACTCAGTCACCAGCTGCCACTATTTTTCTTGGTGTGCATTCCCCGCATTACACCAGCAACTGTGTCCCGTAACATCACCCGTGCCCTGACCAACGCAGTTATTGGGAAGGTCTACTTAAGGACTGACACACGGACAAGTGCTTTTGGCCAGGGACGCTACATTTCCATGACGGCACACTAGGTGAACCTCGTGGAGGCCGGTAGCTAGTCGTTACCTGTGAAGGCACAGGTGCCATCAATGCCAAGGATTGCGGGCTCCCATTCCATCAGGATTTTCACCACCACCTACATTTGTTGCAGCAAACCCCCCTTCTCCTACTCCTACTCCACTTCCACTTCTGAATTCTCATCTTGCAGCACCAGTCAGCCATCAGTCAGCAGCTAGAAGCAGCGTAGATGGACTTAAAAGGGTTGAAAACCTGTAAAATTAGAAAGAATCTAAATAAAAAGGAACTAGAAGGGATTAAACAACTACAAAAGAATAATGAGATCACTATACGTCCAGCTGATAAGGGGGGGGGGGGCACAGTGATTCTCAACACTTCAGATTACAATAAAGAATGTGAAAGGCAATTATAAGAGGAAGGAACTTACAAAGAAACTAAAAGGTGACCCAACTAATGACTATTATGCCAAACTGACAGAACTCGTAAACAAGGGCAGGGAAGAGGGTCTTCTCCTAAATCGAGAGGCCAATTTTATATTGGATACTCCAAAAAGGACCCCTGTGTTCTATTGCCTCCTGAAGGTGCACAAAAATTTGGATGCACCTCCGGGAAGGCCTATTGTGTCAGGTATTGGTTCTATATCCTCCAATCTATCCCAGTATATAGATTATTACAACCAGTGGTAAAAACAATACCTTCATATATCAAGGGCACCACCCATATCATAGAAACATTAGAAGGGATAGATTGGAGGGAGGATTGGTATCTGTGCACACTTGATGTCAGCTCTTTGTATACAGTTATAGACCATATGGCAGGACTGGATGCTATAAGTAAATAAGTTACCTCCCAAGAGAAATTGAAGGAACAACAGATCCTATATATAGTGGAGGGAGTGCGCTACATATTAGCCCATAAATATTTCTTTTATGAAGGAGACTTATTTACAGCAAAGAGGAACCGCCATGGGGACCAGATTTGCCCCCAGCTATGCAAATTTATTCATGGTCCAGTGGGAAATGGAGACCATTGCGCCAAAGCTGGGGGTGGGTCTGGCCCTATGGTGGAGATATATAGACAATATACTGTTTATATGGCAAGATACAGCAGAGTCACTTCAGGACTTCATAAGGGAAATAAACAATAATGATAAAAATCTTTGTTTTACCTCCACAATCAGCAAGACCAATATTCAATTTTTGGATCTTAATATTGAAGTGAAAGAACGGAAACTTATATGCAGCACACATATGAAACCAACTGCAAAAAATAGCTACATTAGATATTCCAGTTGTCATCTGCCCAGTTGGCTGGTCAACATACCGACGGGCCAACTGAGAAGATTGAAACGTAACTGTACGGAGGATTCTCAATATAGAAAAGAGGCAGAAATCTTAAAACAACAATTTATGGATAAGGACTATCCTTCTTGTGTCCTAGATAGTTCAATACAGAAAGTAGAGAATATGGATACAAAGGAATGCTTTAAGGGTCAAAAAAGAAGAAGAGAAAGAAGTTGTCAGATTGATATTACCTTTCAATATCCACAATAAGGAAATAGAAAAAATTGTCAGGAAACATTGGGGACACCTATTGGAGGATAAGATATTGGGCACATTTTTGACAACATTTCCAAAAATAACATACACTAAAGTCCCAAATCTAGGATTAAAAGTAACCCCCTCTGTAAAGCATAATAGACATATTGCAAATCACTGTTGGCTCTCATTCAGAGGATTCCATAAATGTGGAAGATGTGTTTGCTGTAAAAACAATCCTACCCCAAGAAAAATAACAGAAGTTCGATCGACCCAGAACACCTTTATGATACACATCAAAAATGGACTGACTTGTGACTCAACAGATGTGATCTATATACTAGAATGCCCTTGTCACAGGCAATATATAGGACGCACCAAAAGATCTCTGAAAGAAAGAGTTGCAGAACACATTAGGAACATAAGGAAAGGGTATGAATTACACTCCCTATCTCAACATTATAAAGAAACACATGGTAGTGATCCCTCAAGCCTTTCATTCGCAGCAATAGAGAAAGTTAAACGACCATGGAGTGGGGGCAACTATGTTGCACATATGTCGAGAATAGAGACAAGAAGAATCTTCGAATTCGACTCTTTAATCCCTAGAGGTCTAAATGCGGAAATGGAGTTGTTTGGCTTCCTATAGATGTTTTACCCCTAAATATTGATCCAGCTGTTTAACATGTTTTTAATATTTTTAAAATGTTTGAGTAAGTCCTTATTGGTTACTTTTATATACATATCTTGAGAATATATATGCCGGAATCCAGACCCTGGTTTTCCAAAATACCAAAAATCCCAGCAGCCCTTGGGAATGGAGACTACCTATAAAAAAGCCTTGGTTATCCTCACTGCTTAACCACTGATGAACTGGCCGGATAAAATTGCCCCGAAACGCGTTTGGGACTACAACAGTGAGGCTGCTATATGTATAGAAGAACAACGCGCAGGAGAAACGAATGATTTCCATATCCACAGGAATCGTGTTTGAAAATTACCCCGCGTAATAGCGCCCGACACAAACAGACTGTCAACCAATCGGACGCTTCTGCCACCGTCACGTGGATGACGATAGTGACCACGTGGGACGCCGCGACAGGTCCTGGCAGATCACATTGCGGTGGTAACGAGGAAGGAGAAGACCGCTCTAGGAGATGTCCACAAGTAGTAATGTAAAAACACCTCCTCGTCATTACATGTGATATACATGATAATACTGTGGATATGATTCCATTAAATGCGAAAATAGCGAAAAGGTTTCCTTTATACGGAGGAACGTTTCTCAGTGAATGATTACATACAGAGACACTTCTCTACAACAAGGAGCTCAAAGTTTTCGGGACAATTTAGACCTATATAGAGGGACGTTAATGCTGGATATTCAAAGGGGTACTTTGGAAAAACTACGTGATACCCCTTTGGTATATGCACCTATGATGTACTCGGCCCATATTTAGCTATATTTTATATATGTCATTTTATGTGTTTTTATGTACCTTAAATAAATGTACGGTGTGCAGTGCATTTAGGTCTCCGTGTGGTACAGTGTTAGCAGAGTGCCTCCCCCTCTTACAGACTCTTTTTCATATGCTCAATACGTACCGTAGAGGGGTGAACCGAGTGTAGTGCACCACGGTCAGATTTGGAAGTTTGGGTGGAGCCGCTGTGCCTACACTTTTTTTAGGCTCACACACATGTCAATCATACAGCCTATATGTCCCATGCCAAAAAACAACCCAAACTTATACATTAATACAACTAAAACATAACACACGAGAGTGGAGGTAAACCAATGGCATGGCCTGTTAATTAACTCATAAATAACCAAAATAACCATAACATATTTTACAACCATAAACCATAATAACAATAATAATAAAAACAACAATAATACACCCACAAACCATAATAATAATAGAACAGAATGCCATTGCGGAAAACTTTACAGCTGACAACGCTGACAGCAGAGTACGTAGTTCCTTGTGTAACTCAGGAGGGGAGATGAGGAGAACACACAGCAGTTCCAACAGAGACAGGACAACACTCTCCAAGATCTGGAACAGTTTCATGACACTCACCCTGATGCGCGGCCTAGTGTCGCAAGGCGGGAAGCATTTTGGAAGATGGTGAAGGAGTACATAGCAGACCGTGTCAGCGTCCTCAGTGATCCCTCTGTGCCTTACAACTATTAGGTGTCCAAGCTAGGTACGTGGCACAAACTGCCACTCTACGCCTCAGAGGTGCTAGCCTGCCCAGCCGCCAGTGTTTTTTCAGAGCGAGTATTTAGTGTTTCTGGGGGCATAATAGCTGATAAGCACATCCGTCTGTCAACTGAAAATGCGGTCTCGGAGACCGTCTGCCAACAGCTTGTGTAGACTGCGGGCAGACAGGCCGAGCGGGCGGCAGCGTGACTCCCTGATATCACGTGCCTGCGCCGCCTACTTTATAAATGAAGCAGGCGGTGCAGGCACGTGACGTCAGTGAGTCACGCTGCCACCTGCTCGGCCTGCCTGCCCACATTCTACACAAGCTGTTAGGGTGTAAGGTAATATTGGAAGTGAGGGGGCATGTTAAATCACGTTTAATTGAATGAGGAGAGATTTTATATTTGTATAGTGCAGCACTGGAGCAGCAGGGGGGGATTTGTGGATGACAGGTTTATGGGGGACATCTGTGGATGGCACTGTTAAGGGGTGGGGGTGTCTATGGATGGCACTGTTATGGGGTGGGGGGTCTGTGGATGGCACTGTTATGGGGTGGGGAGTCTGTGGATGACACTGTCATGGGATGGGGGATCTGTGGATGGCACTGTTATGGGTTGGGGGGGTCTGTGGATGACACATATATAACAGTGCCATCCACAGATCCCCCATAACAGTGCCATCCACAGATCCCCCATAACAGTGCCATCCACAGATCCCCCATAACAGTGCCGTCCACAGATCCCCCATAACAGTGCCGTCCACAGATCCCCCATAACAGTGCCATCCACAGATCCCCCATAACAGTGCCATCCACAGATCCCCCAAAACCGTGCCATCCACAGATCACCCATAACAGTGCCATCCACAGATCCCCCATAACAGTGTCCTTCACAGATCCCCCCCATAACAGTGCCATCCACAGATCCACCATAACAGTGCCGTCCACAGATCCCCCATAACAGTGCCGTCCACAGATCCCCCATAACAGTGCCGTCCACAGATCTCCCATAACAGTGCCGTCCACAGATCCCCCATAACAGTGCCGTCCACAGATCCCCCATAACAGTGCCATCCACAGATCCTCCATAACAGTGCCATCCACAGATCCCCATAACAGTGCCATCCACAGATCCCCCATAACAGTGCCATCCACAGATCCCCCATAACAGTGCCATCCACAGATCCCCCATAACAGTGCCATCCACAGATCCCCTATAACAGTGCCATCCACAGATCCTCCATAACAGTGCCATCCACAGATCCCCCATAACAGTGCCATCCACAGATCCCCCATAACAGTGCCATCCACAGATCCCCCATAACAGTGCCATCCACAGATCCCCCATAACAGTGCCATCCACAGATCCGCCATACCAGTGCCATCCACAGATCCCCCATAACAGTGCCATCCACAGATCCCCCATAACAGTGCCATCCACAGATCCCCCATAACAGTGCCATCCACAGATCTGCCATACCAGTGCCATCCACAGATCCCCCATAACAGTGCCATTCACAGATCACCCATAACAGTGCCATCCACAGATCCCCCATAACAGTGTCCTTCACAGATCCCCCCCATAACAGTGCCATCCATAGATCCACCATAACAGTGTCCCTCACAGATCCCCCCCATAATAGTGCCATCCACAGATCCCTAGTAATAGTGTCAGGCACAGACCACCATTAGTTCCAAACCCAGCAAAAGCACACCTTTTGGTTAATAATATTTTTTTCTTATTTTGCTCCCCAAAAACCTAGTTGCGTCTTATGGGCCGTTGCGTCTTATAGGGTGCAAAATATGGTATTTAAATTTGCGCTACAGACAATGTTATCTGATGTAGTACAGAATTTGTCACAGAAAGACACACAGAATGGACACTACATGGCTACTACAGGCCCAGATTATTTAAATTTGCACTACAGACACTGTTTTCGGATGCAGGATAGTATATGTCACAGAAACGCAGAGTATATGGACGCTATATTAGGCCCAGATTATTGGAATTTGCAATACAGACATTTTTTTGGGGGTGTAGTACAGTATTGGTTACAGAACACCATGGTTATGGACACTACATTAGGCCCAGATTGTTTGAATTTGCACTACAGACACATTTTTCGGATGCAGGACAGTATATGTCACAGAAACCCAGAGAATATGGACAATATTATTGGAATATCTAATACAGACATTATGCAGATGTAGTTCAGTATTGTTTACACAAAGCCACACACTATGGACACTAGATGTGGCCCAGATTATTAAAGACACAGTCTGCGGATGATGTACAGTATATGTATATTATAAGTATAAACTAAAAATATATTTCTGCAGTCAAACACACACAGTAGTCCTTAAAATGACTTTGGGGTCTTTGAAAAGCTTTTGGTAGTAAAAACAGCAAATTTCTCTCCCTGCGCTATCTGTCCCTTCCGAAGCACTGTCCCTGAGACTGCAGGAGGTATATAGATTGATGCTCTAAAACACACACACACACACACACACACAGTAATCCTTAAAAGTAGTTTTGAGTCTCGGAAAACCTTTCTCAGAATAAATACTGTAAAATTCTCTCCCTACTCTGTCTTTCCCTTCCTACGCTCTGCTCTCGCTGTCTACGTCTGAGCCAAACATGCGTCATCATTGTGGCCAGCCAACATGGCTACTGGCATTACAGTGAGGGCAGTACTTACCTGCACCTTTACTGGCAGCTTAAAACCCATGAAACATGCAGGGCGGAGACTCGAGCATTGCGCTTGAGCACATGCTGTACTCAGTTGAGTACCGCCATGTGGTAGCAATGCCGCCGAACAGATATTCGGTTGAGCATGCTCGCTCATCACTAAAAGCAAACAGTAAAACTGGCAGTCTTAGTTAAACATGCCAGGTTATGAGCTGGTCCCATTTTCCTCTGGCTACCAGTAGGGAGTTCCTAGCAAGCCAAACTAGAGAAAAGATTTGTTATTGTGTGCTCTGTCAAATAGACCCTAAAAGAACTTCTCAAAACACCATTCCTTTGAGTGAAAGCTGCCAGAAAAAGCAACTTTGCTGAAAAGCATCATATTTTGAAGATGGTTGACCACCATGCAGGCCATTCTTAGACTGAGTCAGTAAGATAAGTTAACGCGCTTATGGTTTTGGACTTTGTGGCCCGTAGTCTGGGTTTACTGCTTCTGGCATCTGACACACTTCTGAGATGGGCTAGCCATACGATCTATGACCGAATTCTACATTTCCTGCATTGCAGAAAATTTTGGGGACTTGCACGCCTGTGGTTATTTAGTAAAAGTGTGTTTTTTTCTTTAGCGAGAGATATTTGGGGAGGATTACAGATGTAGCAGGGTTAGCACTCCCGCTGTTAACTCAAATTTCTTAACTCATTTCATTATCTTGAGAAAAAAGCCATTGAAAAGCAATTGAAGGTGTTTGCTTAGATTAGATAACCAAACTCAGAAATCTCAGAAAAAGGGAGTGCTAACCATGCTATATCTGTATTACCATTACTGCCACCTTCCATATACAGCCTTTTGAGGAAAAAGCCTCTTATGCATATATTTGTACTGTGACTCTGATCATCTATTCAGTAAAGGAGACTCTTTATTTTGCCATAATCAAGCCAGCCTAGTCTGTGATCTCTATACCCAATCATTATCATCTCTTAACTTGCACCCAAGTCCCAACTGCTCATTCTGACATCAAGAACACCCCAGCCACCATCAAGCAGAAAACCCCAACAGTACAGGGTGTGGCCTAAGGGGAATTAAGGTTGTGCCCCTCCATTCACTGCCATGTGGCCCGAGGAAGAGTTGGAGTAGGATCAGCCACTGTGAGGACTACGACCACTCTCATTGCCTCAGCCACTACTCCCATCCTCTCTGCTCCCCACACCTCCTTCCCCAGAAGACGGGACTCAGCATATACACCGATGATCCAGAACATTAAAACCTCTGACATGTGAAGTGAATAATATTATCTTGCGACAATAGCACAAGTAATTGTGCCCAATTAGCCATTTTCCCTTCTCGGTGTCATCTGACTCGTTAGTGTTACAAGGTCTCAGGTGTGAATGGGGAGCGGGTGGATCTGAATAAAAGAATTGTTGCTCTACATAAATATGGTCGAGGCCAGTGGTGGCGAACCTATTGCCCTCCTACTCTGCACTCATTACCGGTATTAATTGCACCTGTTTGAACTCATTACCTGTATAAAAGACACCTGTCCACACACTCAATCAATCACACTCCAACCTCTCCACCATGGCCAAGACCAACGAGCTGTCTAAGGACACCATGGACAAAATTGTAAACCTGCACAAGGCTGGGATGAGCTACAGGACAATAGGCAAGCAGCTTGGTGAGAAGGCAGCAACTGTTGGCACAATTATTAGAAAATTATTAGAAAATGGAAGAAACACAAGATATCAATCTTCCTTGGTTTGGGGCTCCATGCAAGATCTTGCCTTGTGGGGTAAGGATGATTCTGATAAAGGTCAGAAATCAGCCCAGAACTACACAAGAGGACTTAGTCAATGACCTGAAGAGAGTTGGGACCACAGTCTCAAAGATTACCATTAGAAACACATTAGGTTTTAGCTGTCATGGATTAAAATACTGCAGGACACGCAAGATCCCCCCACTCATGCCAGCACATGTCCAGACCCGTTTGAAGTTCGCCAATGACCATCTGGATGATCCAGAGTAGGCATGGGAGAAGATCATGTGGTCAGATAAGACCATAATAGAACTTTTTGGTATGAACTCCACTCGCCATGTTTGGAGGAAGAAGAAGGATGAGTACAACCCCAAGACGACTGCACCATTTTCAAAAGAGGATGGATGGGGACATTTATGGCTGGATTTTGGCAAACAAGCTCCTTCTAGTGAAGATGGGTCGTGGCTGGGTCTTTTAGCATGACAATGACACGAAACACACAGCCATGGCAACTAAGGAGTGGCTCCGTAAGAAGCAGTTGAAGGTCCTGGAGTGGTCTAGCCAGTCTCCAGACTTGAACCCAATCGAAAATTTTTGGAGGGAGCTGAAACTCAATGTAGTCCAGCGATGGTCCCCAAACCTGAAAGATCTAGAGAAGATCTGTATGGTATTGAAAAAACTCCAACAAAATAGCTTTGATATTTGCGTTTATTGTGATGCGGCAAACAGACACTTTTTGTGTGACGTTTCGGCTAAAGAGCCTTTTTCAAACTGTGTATATACAGAAAACAATAATAAGTACATAAGGCAAACAACACAATGACTTAGTGCTAAGTTAAACAAAGCGATGAACTAGAGCAATATAATAGGGTGATTAGAGCTCATATCAGAGTACTTTGAAAAAGATGGGGCTCTGCTGTTTCACAAAGTCCAGGACTGTAAGTAGAAAGACATATGACATTCTGTAGATGTGATTAAGGAAGATGATAAAACAGCCAGAAAAGGAAATATCAATCATAACATCATGTGGTGTTTCTAGATCGACATTAGCCTAGAGAGTCCATACAGAACAATGTTATATATCCTATTTCTGACTATGGTTCTAGTATATCCCTCATTTATCACCAGTTCCGGTCTTTGGACCGCATATGGCACGCATTACCCATAACAGACATCACTTCCTATCTGTGGACCGCAAGTGGAGCGCACCACTTCCGGTCTGGGACTGTAGACACGCCCCCTCGGCCCATCCGTGCGCCCTATTTCTAGGACGACAAATCCCCAAGAAGACGCGCTCTATTACCTTGCGGGTATATACCCGCCATTACTTACTACAGCGCAGCAACACTGTTACAGACATCCACAGCGGCAGAGGGTAAGTTCAGTTCTAGCAATACTAATTGTCGCTATCTCATTACTCTATACATCCCTGTACCCCAACATTATTCCACAACTATAAGATAGACTATCCATACCAGTTTCTATATGCTACCACATTGTGAGACTCCATTGCCTCTCTTCCACCCCTGTGCCATCAGACTATGACAAATTATATGATCCACGTCAGACTCTATACAAGGGATACAACTGCACTGTGGACTGTTATCCATGTTAAATATGTTATATAATAGATAGGATTGATATGTTTAACCCTCTATTGATCTGTATGGACTCTCTAGGCTAATGTCGATCTAGAAACACCACATGATGTTATGATTGATATTTCCTTTCCTGGCTGTTTTATCATCTTCCTTAATCACATCTACAGAATGTCATATGTCTTTCTACTTAGTCCTGGACTTTGTGAAACAGCAGAGCCCCATCTTTTTCAAAGTACTCTGATATGAGCTCTAATCACCCTATTATATTGCTCTAGTTCATCGCTTTGTTTAACTTAGCACTAAGTCATTGTGTTGTTTTCCTTATGTACTTATTATTGTTTTCTGTATATACACAGTTTGAAAAAGGCTCTTTAGCCGAAACGTCACACAAAAAGTGTCTGTTTGCCGCATCACAATAAATGCACAATAAATTTGTTGGAGTTTGTTCAATATATGACAACGGGGTGGGATCCCGACTCCACACATCACTATTGAGTGTGCCATACAGGTCTAACCTTCTATGAAGATCTGTATGGAGCAGTGGGCCAAAATTCCTGCTGCAGTGTGTGTAATTGCAAACAAAGGTTTCTGTACCAAATATTAAGTTCTGTTTTTCTATAGTATCACTTTTTTTTTTTTTGCAATAAAATGCAAATTAATTATTTAAAAATCATACAATGTGATTTTCTGGATTTTTTTTTTTTATTCTGTCTCTTTTACAGTTGAAGTGTATCTATGATAAAAAATTATAGACCTCTCCATTCTCTGTAAGTGGGAAAACTTGCAGTGTATCAAATGCTTATTTTCCACACTGTATAAATACCTGTATATATATATATATATATATATATATATATATATATATATATATAATTGTTTCTATAGCCGCTGGCATCTGTCTTCTACAATTTTTGCAGTGCTGCCTACATTTTTGTTAGTTTGTTTATATATATATATATATATATATATATATATATATTAGCAGAAGGCTTTGCACGGGTATATTTCATCTATTTAATTTAACAGTGACATATCTCCTATAACAGTGACATCTACGGTACCCCACCCCCTTAACAGTGACCTCCACAGCCTCTCACCCCTTAACACTGACCCCCCTTTAGTGCCCCACCTCCTTAAAATGGGACCTTCACAGCAGCCCACTTCCTTCACTTTGACCTTCACAGCAGCCTGCCCCTTTAGGAATGAATTCCACAGCACCCCACCCCCTTGACAGTTACCATAGGTTACAGTCCCCTTAACTGTGACCTCCACCATTCGCGGCCTCCTTAACAGAGACCTCCACAGCAACTGTGTCTTTAACAGTGAATGCCACAGTACCCTGCTCCCTTATCAGTGACCTCCAATGTACCCAGCTTCCTTAACAGTGACCTCACAGTAACCTGCTGCCCCTTTAATAGTGGCCTCCACAGTCCCCTCCTCCATTAACAGTGTCCTCCACAGCGGCCACCCCTTTATTAGTAAACTGAACAGTACCCCGTCTCCTTAACAGTGATTTCCACAATAACCCACCCCCTTAACAGTGACCTCCACAGCACCCTGCCCCCTTAACAGTGAGCTCCACAGTGTCTGCCCCTTTAACAGTGACCTCCACATCAGCTGACCCTTTAATAGTGGCCCCTGCCCCCCTAACAGTGACCTCCACAGCGCCCTGCCCCTTTAAAGCTAGAGCTACACGATGATGCGACACTTCTGTCTCAACAATCTTTATAATGAAAGGCTATGGTGTCAAGCTGCGACTGCGCACGACTGCGACTATCGCGTTGCAGCATGTAGCATGCCGCAGTACAACACCATAGACAATCATTATAAAAATAGTCGTGCGACATTGGTGCGAAATCAATGTCACGCGACACATGTAGCAGTGTAGTTGTGCCCTATGTGTCGTGCAATTTATTGTCACCGACATGTCGTCGTGTAGCCCTAGCCTAAAAGGGACCTACAGCAGTGAAGGAAAATGGACGGGTTTTTATGGAAACCTGGTGTAAAACTGTGTTTATATTGAGAGCTAAAATATATTTATTGTTAATTATTTTGCTCTATTACATTTTTGTTATTACTAAATAAATTAGGGTACTTTCACACTAGCGGCATAGCTATCCGGCAGGCTGTTCCGGCGGGTGAACAGCCTGCCCGATCCGCCATGCCACAAGTACCCATGCACTGCCGTGCTGACGCTCTGTCCCCAATGACTATAATGGGGCGGGGGGACGGAGCTACGGCACAGCCCGGCCAGAGATCGCTGGACTAAAAGTACTGCAGGTCCGAATTTTTAATCCAGCGATCTCTGCTGTTCAGTGCCGTGCTGTGGCATAGCTCCGCTCCCGCCCAATTATAGTCAATGGGGACGGAGCGGCAGCATGGCAGGGCACAGGTACTTGCGGAATGGTGGATCTGACAGGCTGTTCACTCACCGGAACTGCCTGCTGGATAGCTATGCCGCTAGTGTGAAAGTACCCTTAGTATTTTAGACTTTTGCCATTATCCCAGTGTTCTAGTATGCGGAGGTGTATCTGGAGATTCCAGTGCATTGCACAGGAATACTAGTAAAGGTTTTTAGTTAAAGAAATTCCAGTCTCTCAAAGCTGTCAAGCCTATGGCCAGCTAATAAGAATTTTGCCTCTGATAAAGAAGGTCCCTGGAAGAGTTGAGTGAGGTTCGTACTGAATTTTGGGGTGTTAGGGACCCAGGCCCGAACATTTTCAAAAAAGTTCGGGTTCGGGTTTGTTGTTCGACGATTTCTTCCCGCTTTCTGAAGGGCTGCACAGCAGCCAATCAGCTAGCATTTTACTTCTTGCCCTACGAAGCCACCATAGCCATGCCTACTAATGGCATGGCTGTGATTGGCCAAGTGCAGCATGTGACCCAGCCTCACGTCACTCTGCTCTGATTAGTGTAGGGATAGGATGCAGCTGCTGTGAGGGCGAGATTAGGCAGGGAAAACTCAGCACAAGATGCCACCAAGTCCATCAATCCATCAATCCTAGTTTTTTTTTTTTTTTTTTTTTTATTGCTATATCCTACATCAGGGGCTTGGCTGTGCTTATTGTCACCCCTAGAAACTCAGGATAGAGATTTCTATATTTTATTGAGGGGTGAAATTCAATTGCCAAAATAGCAACCCCCTAAATCTGGTGTTCCAGCTGTGGCTAGCCAAGTGTAATACTGTCTGCTGTCTGGCAAAGGATAGATTTATTCCTGTGGTGAAATTCAATTGTCAAAATAGCAATACCGTAAATCAGTGGTTTCAGCTGTGGCTGGCCAAGTTGAATAGTGTCCGGCAAAGGACAGATTTTGTTCTGGGGTGAAATTCAAATGCCAAAATAGCAATACCGTAAATCAGTGGTTTCAGATGTGGCTGGCCAAGTTTAATATTGTACGGCAAAGGATAGATTTTGTTCTGGGGTAAAATTCAATTGGCAAAATAGCAATCCCCAAAATCTGGTGTTCCAGCTGTGGCTAGCCAAGTGTAATACTGTCTGCTGTCTGGCAAAGGATAGATTTTTTTCTGTGGTGAAATTCAATTGCCAAAATAGCAATCCGCTAAATCTGGTGTCCCAGCAGTGCTGGCCAAGTTTAATAGTGTCCGGCAAAGGATATATTTTGTTCTGGGGTGAAAATCAATTGCCAAAATAGCAATACCATAAATCAGTGGTTTCAGCTTTGGCTGGCCAAGTTTAATAGTGTTCGGCAAAGGATAGATTTTGTTCTGGGGTGAAATTCTATTGCCAAAATAGCAATCCCCTAAATCTAGTGTCCCAGCAGTGGCTGACCAAGTTTAATAGTGTCCGGCAAAGGATATATTTTTTTCTGGGGTGAAATCCAATTGCCAAAATAGAAATACCGTAAATCTGGTGTACCAGCTGTTGCAGGCCAAGTGTAAATTTGTCCGTAAAAGGGTATATTACACTCAGCATGCATCTCCAAGTGTATTTCTTTCCGTTAAAGCGTATATTACACAAAGTGTTAAAATACAAGTGCTGAAAGCATAATCCTATCTATTTTTTCACACACTACTGTGCATCTCCAAGTGTAAATCTGTCCGTAAAAGGATACTTTTCATCCAGGGCCTAAATACTAGGCCTACAATTGATATTCCCCTAAATCTGTGGTTACTGCTATGCTTGGATTAGTGTAAAACGGTACATAAATAGATAGCCAGATAGTGTTAGGTGCCTGTAAAAAAAAGGCCTAATTTGAATTCAATACATTGGGCCAAATAATTATTTTCTTATTGAGGTGAACGGTAACAATGAGGAAAACATCTAGTAAGGGATGCGGACATGGTCGTAGTGGGCCCCAGGCAGAGAGTTCTTTGGCGCATGTCCTTCCGCCACCAAGGATCGCAGGGCATCATTCTTTGCCTCCTGTGGCCTCCTCCTCTTCTTTCACCTGCTCATCCAGTCAGCCACACACCTTCACCACCAACTTCAGCACAGCCCGGGGTAAACGTCAGCAGGCCGTTCTGAAACTCATATGTTTGGGGGACAGGCCCCACACCGTGCAAGAGTTGTGGCGGGGTATTGAACAACAGACTGACGAGTGGTTGCTTCCGGTGGGCCTCAAGCCCGGCCTGGTGGTGTGCGATAATGGGCAAAATCTCGTCACAGCTCTGGGACTAGCCGGTTTGACGCACATCCCTTGCCTGGCACATGTGCTGAATTTGGTGGTGCAGAAGTTTATTCACAACTACCTTGACATGTCAGAGCTGCTGCATAAAGTGCGGGCCATCTGTGCGCGCTTCCAGCGTTCACATCCTGCCACTGCTCGCCTGTCTGCGCTACAGCGGAACTTCGGCCTTCCAGCTCACCGCTTATATGCGACGTGCCCACCAGGTGGAACTCTACCTTGCTCATGCTGGAGAGACTGTGCGAGCAGCAGCAGGCCATAATGGAGTTTCAGCTGCAGCACGCACGGTTCAGTCGCACTGCGGAACAGCACCACTTCACCACCAATGACTGGGCCTCCATGCGAGACCTGTGTGCCCTGTTGCGCTGTTTTGAGTACTCCACCAACATGGCCAGTGGCGATGGCACCGTTATCAGCGTTACAATACCACTTCTATGTCTCCTTGAGAAAACACTTAGGGTGATGATGGAAAAGGAGGTGGTCCAGGAGGCGGAGGAGGAGGAAGAGGGGTCATTTTTAGCAATTTCAGGCCAGTCTCTTAGAAGTGGCTCAGAGGGAGGTTTTTTGCAAAAGCAGAAGACAGGTACAAATGTGGCTAGCCAGGGCCCACTAGGGTTGCCACCCTGCTGGATCCCCGGTACAAAGACAATGTGAGCATCTTACTTTCTGCACTGGAGCGTGATAGGAAGATGCGCGAGTACAAGCGCACGTTAGTAGACGTGTTACTGAGAGCATTCCCAAATGTCACAGGAGAACAAGTGGAAGCCCAAGGCTAAGGCAGAGGAGGAGTGAGAGGTCACTAATGCAGCTGTGTCACGGCTAACTCCTCTGAGGTCAGGGTTTGCATGGCAGAGATGTAAAGAAGTTGTGTCACCATGCCACAGCTAACTGCACCACCACCTGATATGGAGCGTGTTAGCAGGAGGCAGCATTGCACTAACATGGTGGATCCGTACGTGTGCACACCCCTCCACGTACTGACTGATGGTTTGGCCTTATTCAACTTCTGGGTCTCCAAATTTTCCACGTGGCCAGAGCTATTTTGACGTGTGAATGTCAAAAACTGAGAAGAGAGTAAAAAAGAACCACTCTAATGGCGCCAATCCCTATTATGAAATGCATTTGAAACTTAACAACAACATTGGTAAAATGTATAAAAGCATGGTTAGACAATCAAAATGTTAAAAGCAAACTCACTTCACCCAGGAGGGTAATGCGGGATAAGCATAAAACACCCACATTAACACCTCCTGCGCCTGGGTCGCCTGTGGAAGTATTGGAAAGGATGGCAAACGCTCAATGGAGTTTTCTGGAACCTTTCTTTATTCCAATAGCCAGGGTAGGGGTAAAGGAGCTCAACGCATTTCGGGGTCAAGGAAAATGACCCCTTCATCAGGAGCAATAACAAAGGGACATAGGAATGGGGTATTTATACAATAAATAACCGCCAAAAGGCGCAAGGTGGGGAAGACGTCATTTCCAGTCTTAGTATTTAAGCATGTGATATACCATAATAATGTAACTTATAAAAGAAATAAATAAATACATACGTGTATGTGGGTTAAAAGCATATATACAGGTTAAAAAAATAATAATAATATATATATATATATATATATATATATATATATATATATATATAGGAAAGACGATCAAATAAACATAAGAAGCGGACCGAGGCACCTTTGATGATGCGCTTCCGGTTTCTGTGATGTTGTTTCCGGTGTGCGCTTCCAGTTCTTAGGATAATGAACTTCCGGAATGCGTTCCACCTTGGAACGCACCGGAAGTATCGGGCTCAGTTAGGAGATGTACATATGCATAGAAGTTAATGGGTGGCCCGAGATGACTGTCAGATTCTACAAAGTCAGTCTATAGTAAAGGGATTAATGTTTAACAAAACGTGGTAGGGTTCCATACTTATCTTGGAGCGCAGAGCTGGGAATAGTAATAGAGTCTGGACTAAGCCTGGGTGGAACAAACTTTGGGACGGGGGAGGACTAGAGGATTAAATTGGGCTATGGTCACGTGAGCGGGAGGTAACGTAATCGGGAGGGTTCTGGAGATAGGGGGTTGGAGAAAAATGAATTTCATGGGGATAACATATGGGCACTAAAAGGGGATAACACTAAAAATTGTTATAATCTAGAAAGAGTAAAGTTGGGATCTCTTGGTGTTACTATGGAGGAATACTTAGGTTGTAATAGGATGTTGAAAATCAGGGATGGTAAAAATTAGAAATGGTAAATTTAAAATATATATAAATTGTCTAAAAAACCCCTACATGAGTGGATTGTCCGAAGCGCCCCTAAATGGGTGTGTAGAGGAATATATGCAGGGATAAATATTGTAATAGGAGGGGGGAGAAAGGGTAAGGGAACTTGAGGATAAAACGTTGGGAATCATGATACATTAGGGATATAAAAGTGGATAGTTGAGCTAGTGGAACTGTCCTCTGGGAAGACAACGTGGAGAAACGGTTGGGCAGGACAGCATAACAAATGGTTTAATAGTTGGAATACTCTAGACTTTCATTCAACCCAAAAGGGGATAATGTATTAAGGGTATAGATCCAAAACCTTTCTTTTTGACAGTTCTTGTTGGGATGAAGAAACCATTTCTATGGGAGTAACCTTGAGGTCGTCGGTCATTCCTTCGTGATGTTCTGCAAAGTGGTGTGACACACTGTGTGTGGGAAATTTTCTGTTGATGTTAGAACGATGTTCACACATCCGGTCCCTCAAGGTTTGGGTGGTCCTGCCTGTGACGATACCGACCGCCGCGGCCAACATACGTCACAACACCGTCACAGCACCCCTAGTGGTCGATCCGCAAAACAGGCCTCCCAGCCGCTTTCAGCTCACCAACAGTCTAACTTGAGTCCGTAAAGTCGGTAGGCTGAAAGTACGGGGATTGGACCGCAGATTGACCACAAGTGAGCGTGTGATCGACCGGATCAGAACCACACACAGGGTAGGTAAACTGCCACCACCTTGCGATCACTGGGAGCAAGGAACCCACTATCTGGATAGCACAGGACCGAGTAGCTTTCTCTTCGGAGAGACTAGAGTACGTTTTTGCAGTGTTTGGAACAGGCATATGACTAGAGAAATGACTTGAAGGTCATTTATTATATATACAATACAGATTATCGATATGTAAAGTGATTATTAAAACACTAATTAAGGAAAGTATAGTCCAAGAAACCAAAGGGAGAAAAGAAAGAAAATACTTATTTCCTGTAGAAAAGATGTCCGTTGGTGAAATAGTCCGTTGCAGAGATAAGTCCAAGAAATCTTTGTCCAGAGGGTAATAAATCCAAATATGCCTACAGCCCAATGGTTCTCTGGCCGAGGCTCTCTTCAGGTGATGTTAAAATGGAGAACTCCCGTGCAGATCCTAGATCAGGGCTATATGGATTCTCAGGATCAGGGCGGGGACTTGAGAATCCGCCTGTTGGGGGCAGGCTGTATCTCTGAGCGAATGCAAGTTCTGAAATATGGTATGAGCCATATTTCGGGATGCCTCCGCTGTATATAATTAGCAAGCGCAGATTCACATTCCCCACAAAATATGGAGTTCAGGGATATCAAACAAGATTATCTAAAATTATTTATTATTGATAAACCCCATAACTTCACCTGGACACCTCTTAAAGTCATGTGTGACCTATGGAAATGTCCAGTAAATTCTGAGGGACACGATTATGTAAGTTGCATGTCCGTGAGATGCATGGTCTGTCTTAAAAGGGTAAAAATAATATCTTACATACATGTTTCAATGTGAGAATACGGCGCCAAGGAGTCTGGCTGCTAGCTTACCTACTTCTATATGCAAGTGACCCACCAAAGGTTTCTTTTGAAGGGCTTTCACACCTACCCGTGAAATCTCTAAGGGGAAGGAAGCTTTAGTTATATGTAGGGACTCCAGGAAACAGGCTGTGATCATGTTTATTGACCAAAAGGACCCTTTGTTCTCTGGGCATACAAGAGTAGCTGCTCTGACTAATCATATTGTAATCTGTAGGCCCAAATACTGTTTAATAGACTGATTTATCCATATGGGATAGTAATACTGGTAATATTGGGAGGATTGATCAATATTCTCGCGGATTATCCGTGACACCTCCCCAGCGTCTGCGGCTAGGCATTCGTCCACAAGGCGGGTGGCGTCGCCGCTAACCTGCGCTGATCGGTCTGGACCGGCGTTGCACCGGGATAAGCCATCTGCATTTTGATGTCTGCTGCCTGCCCTGTGCTGGATGGTAAAATCGTACTGCTGCAGCGACAAGCTCCAACGTAGGAGCTTCCCGTTGGACCCAGCAGTGCGGTTCAGCCAACTGAGAGGATTATGGTCCGTAATGATTGTGAAGGAGCGGCCGTACAGATAGGATTGAAGCTTCTGTAGGGCCCACACAATCGCCAGACACTCCTTTTCTGTAGTTGAGTAGGAGACTTCTCGGGAAGAAGCTTCCGGCTCAGGTACAGAAGAGGATGCTCGTCCCCCTTTCCATCCACCTGGCTTAGAACAGCGCCAAGACCGTAATCGGAGGCGTCGGTTTGCACTATGAGCCGACGGCTGAAATCTGGAGCTTGAAGCACCGGGGCACTAGCTAGCGCCTGCTTCAAGACCCGGAAGGCGTTCTCACACGCAGGGGTCCACGTAACCACTTTTGGGTGCTTCTTGCCAGTGGCATCCGTCAGGGGCTTCGCGATGGCACTATAGGCCGGTACAAACTTCCTATAGTAGCCCGCGGTCCCCAGGAATGCCTGAACCTGTCGCTTGGTGATAGGCCGAGGCCACGTTAAGATGGCGTCAACCTTTCCCGTGTCCGGCTTCCGGGTCTTCCCTTCCACTCGGTGCCCTAAATACTGGACTTCCCCCATGCCGATTTGACACTTACTGGGCTTAATGGTCAAATTGGCGGCCGCCAGCCGTTGCAGTACCTGGGACAGATGTTTGAGGTGTTCTTCCCAGGTGGGGCTAAACACCGCTATATGGTCCAAATAGGCTGCAGCGAATGGTTGCATTTCCTCCAGCAGGTCGTTCATAGCCCGCTGAAACGTGGCAGGCGCGTTTTTCATCCTGAAGGGCATCGTCGTGAGTCGAAGAGCCCGAAGGGAGTGATAAAGGCCGACTTCTGCCGCGCGTCTGGGGCAAGAGGGATCTGCCAGTACCCCCGGCTCAGATCCATGATTGATAGATAGCTGGCAGCCGCCAGCTTATCTAGCATCTCATCGATGCGAGGCATGGGGTAGGCGTCTGTAGTGGTTACGTCGTTCAACTTCCGGTAGTCCACGCAAAACCGCGTTGTCTTGTCTTTCTTGGGTACCAAGACGACGGGTGCTGCCCATGGACTACAGGACCGCTGAATGACCCCCAGTTCTAGCATCTCCCCACCTCACGCTGCATGTCCGCCTGCACCTCTGGAGAGATCCGGTAGGCGGATTGTTTGATGGGGGATGTGTTCCGGTATCTACCCGGTGAGCGACCAGAGTGGTCCGTCCCGGGATACCTGAGAAGGTCGGTGGTACCGACCTAACACCTCCTGTAACTGCCTCTCTGGGATGGGGAGAGCTGCGGGTTGACATTTAGGTCTCCGTCCGTTTCCTGGGTGTCAGCCAGCAGATCTACCAGAGGGTCTGTCTCGCCCTGCTCTAACCGGCTGCACACTGGGAGTGCATACTGGGTTCTATCGTGGTGGGCCTTCAGCATGTTAATGTGAAAGGCCTTCTGCTTTCTACCCCCCATATTCACCAAGTATGTCAGGGGGTTCAAACGCTTCTCTATGGTGTATGGCCCCTCCCATGCTGCCTGTAACTTATTGTGCCGCATGGGAAGAAGGGCATAGACCTTGTCTCCTATTTCGAATGCCCGGTCTTCTGTGGTGCGGTCGTACCATAGTTTCTGTTTGGTCTGGGCCTGAGCCAGGTTCTCTGTTACCATGGCAGAGAGTGACTCCATTTTATCTCTGAACTTCAGGACATACTCCACTACAGAGACATCCGTGGGATCACCTTTGCCTTCCCACGTTCTCGCATCAGCTGCAATGGTCCTTGCACGTTCCTACCATACAGGAGTTCAAACGGGGAGAACCCGGTGGACTCCTGCGGTACTTCCCTGTAGGCAAACAGCAGATGAGGCAAGTATCGTTCCCAGTCCCCACCCTGAGACTCAACGAACGTGGCCAGCATTTGCTTTAACGACGCGTTAAAGCGCTCACAGAGCCCGTTGGTTTGCGGGTGGTACAGACTGGAGACGAGGTGCGTCATATGGATCTTTGCCGCCAGGGCGTCCATCAGTTCAGACATAAACTGGGGTCCCTGATCTGTGAGCATCTCCGCAGGGAACCCTACACGCGAAAATATGGCAAGTAGTGCGTCTGCTACTTTGTCTGCCCTCAGGGAAGAGAGGGCGACCGCATCCGGGTAGCGAGTCGCATAATCCACCAGCGTCAAGATGTATTTCTTGCCGCTGTGGCTGGGAATGGGCAGAGGTCCAATTATGTCTACGGCCACTGGACTGGTACTTTCTTTCTGCTTAGATCACTATGGGACTCATCCCGCGGGGTTTGAGATTACCGCTGAAACCCTCCTTCAGAAATGATTCTGATTTTCACCAGAAAAAGAACACCGCCCTGAATCCCAGAATCCCACCACAACCAAGTAGCTCCATTACACCAATCCACATCCCCAATCAGATCGTCCCTCTCATGAGCATCAAAGTCCAACCCCCCTTATCCATCAAAACCTCTGTGGCCATTTTTTCCCCCCAAACACGTCATACCCCTCCCCACCCATCCCGTCCACCACCTAATGTAGTTCGTCCCTCCCCATCAGCCCACCCCACCCTGCCTGGTGGAATTCCTCTCACCAATTCCACCCCTTCAACATCCCATGGCACACTTCCACCCTCCCCCCCCATCCTATCCACATCAAGAGATATATCCCCCAACATCCCCACTAACGACATTTCTACACACTCAGTCTCCACCAACCAGTCAGACCTTTTTTTAGCCCTACCCCCCAACCTTTCAGAAAGCGCTTTTTTAGGACAAACTTCACCAACCTCCATCAATACTTTTTTAGGGACCCCCTCCGCGAGACCAGTGCTAACAAGCATACAAACTCTAAGCCCTTTTTTCACTCCCACAGGCCCAATCCCCCCTCCAACCCCCTACCACCAACATAACCGAAAGATTAACCAATTCTTCAGCCCAATCTCTCTATCTCGCAAAAGAACAAAAAACGATACCATGGATGTAGGGGAGGAAGATTCAGACAGACCCCTAAAGAAAAAACTAAAACCCCAAACATTAATCACGCAACTCCAATCCACACCATCTCCCCGTCCACCATCCAGGAATCAGATCACACTATGATTCCCCTAGCCACTGGGAACAGCCTACACAAAGGTATTTATAATCTCTCTAAGTACAAACTAAAACAAAATAAACTAAAACTATTAAGCAAAGGTCTGTCCTTTTGCCCAACAAGCACTACGGATCCCTTTGAAGTATTTGTTGACCTAAATCAATGGGTCTGCAAACTGATCTTAAAGAGGCATTTTGCCATTAAACAACGACAAGGGGAGAACACTATCCCCAATCCTGATATTGTCAAAACCCCCCTGGAGAACACACACACAACTCTCCCAACGACCATTCTTACCCTCCCGACCGACACGACAGTTACCACCGTGCAACCCATGCCTTCTGGTCTGAACACTAAATCCACTTTTTACCCTCTACACAGTAGAGGCCCACATCTAGAAAGTTTTCTCAACATTTTCCTAGATGAAGCCAAAACCCTAACCAAAACTAGAAACCCTCCCCCCCTACACAATCTCACCATAAAAGAAAGGAAAGCCCTCACCACCTTGAAAAACAACAAGGAGATTGTGATTAAGAATGCGGATAAGGGCGGTGGAGTTGTAATACTCGACCGAGATACTATCTCCTCGAATCAAAAAGAATACTCTCGGATATCATCTACTACAAAGTCTTGGTTGAAGACCCCACCCCTATTTTCAAAAAGAAACTCCAAGAACTGGTCACCTATGGTTCCACAATCAATATTCTCAACAAGAAAGAAAAACAATTCCTCACCTGCCACCATCCCTCCATAGCCCGGTTCAATTTTCTTCCCAAAATTCACAAATCCCTCACCAATCCTCCTGGCCGTCCCATAATCTCTGGGATAAACTCACTAACAACTAATCTCTCTGCATATGTTGATAAATTTTTGCAAAAATATGTTATCCAATTGCCCGCTTACTTACGAGATTCCACAGATCTTATTAATACGCTAAATACTATAGACTGGAAGGAACATTACACCTTAGTCACTCTGGATGTTGCTTCCCTTTATAGCAACATCCAACATACTTTAGGGATCCAAGCAGTCAAACATTTCTTGAGTTATACCCAGCCATGGCCATTACCCAGCAAGAGTTTATTTTAAAAGCAATTAGTTTTATTCTAGAGCACAATTACTTTACCTTTATTGACACTTTTTATCTACAAACCAGAGGAACCGCGATGGGTACAAAATCCGCCCCAGCCTATGCTAATTTGTTCGTTGGTCACTTTGAAGAGTGCTTCGGCCTACTAACGAACAAAGATATCATCCTATATCGTCGCTATATCGACGATATTTTCTTCATCTGGGGTGGTTCCCCCCAAGATCTCCTAGACCTCACCTCGACACTTAACCAGAACGACTGGGGCCTTAATTTCACTTCCGAATCTGACCCTAAGACAGCTATTTTTTTAGATATACACATAGAGATCATCAATTACAAAATATGTACCAGTACCCACTTCAAAAAAGTTGACGCCAACAGCTACCTTGAGTATTCCAGCTGTCACCATACAAATTGGAAAAAGAACATACCGTTTGGGCAGATGAAACGTATCCGGAGGAATTGCTCAGATAACAAAACCCTCACAAAACAAATAGGCATACTTAAAGACCGTTTCTTAGAAAAGGGCTACCCAAAAAGTCTAATTAAGGTCTCTAGTCAACGGGTTCTCAAACTTGAACAAAAAGACGCCCTATCAGTTGCCCCTAATATAAACACAAATAGAAATACTGATCATAACCGGCACCAATTCAACCTTATCACCAGGTACAGCACCCAACACCAAGGAATCAGAAAACTACTCTCAAAACATTGGGGCATCCTCCTAAAAGACCCCATCCTAAGAGATATTCTCCCAAAACAACCAGGCATCACCTTCCGGAGAGCCCGCACTCTCAAGAACATCTTAGCCCCTTCTTGCCCCAAGATTCAGCCTGTTAACTACACCTCAAAGACCCCACTTCAGAATATGACCAAAAAAGGAGCCTTCAAATGTGGCATTTAAAAAATGCAAGTGCTGCAGAATGATAACCCACGACACTAAAGAAATTTCAGTAGAAAACAAGGTGGGCTCATGGCAACTCAAACAAGAGCTCAACTGGGGATCCAGAAATGTCATCTATCTCCTTACGTGTAAATGTGGCCTCAAGTATGTTGGCAGGACCACCCAAACATTGAGGGACTATGTCCTCCCAGAGGACAGTTTCCCTAGCTCAACTATCCACTTTTATATCCCTAATGTATCATGATTCCCAATGTTTTATCCTCAAGTTCCCTTACCCTTTCCCCCCCCCCCTCCTATTACAATATTTATCCCTGCATATATTCCTCTACACACTCATTTAGGGGCGCTTTGGACAATCCACTCATGTAGGGGTTTTTTAGACAATTTATATATATATTTTACATTTACCATTTCAGATTTTTACCATCCCTGATTTTCAACATCCTATTGCAACCTAAGTATTCCTCCATAGTAACACCCAGAGATCCCAACTTTACTCTTTCTAGATTATAACAATTTTTAGTGTTATCCCCTTTTAGTGCCCATATGTTATCCCCATGAAATTCATTTATCTCCAACCTCCTATCTCCAGAACCCTCCCGATTACGTTACTTCCCGCTCACGTGACCATAGCCCAATTTAATCCTCTAGTCCTACCCCGTCCCAAAGTTTGTTCCACCCAGGCTTAATCTAGACTCTAATACTATTCCCAGCTCTGCGCTCCAAGATAAGTATGGAACCCTACCACGTTTTGTTATACATTAATCCCTTTACTATAGACTGACTTTGTAGAATCTGACAGTCATCTCGGGCCACTTATTAACTTCTATGCATATGTACATCTCCTAACTGAGCCCAATACTTCCGGTGTGTTCCAAGGTGGAACGCACCCCGGAAGTTCATTATCCTAAGAACCGGAAGCCCACATAACTGAGCCCAATACTTCCGGTGCGTTCCAAGGTGGGACGCACACCAGAAACACATCATCACAGAAACTGGAAGCGCATTATCCAAGGTGCCTCGGTCCGCTTCTTATGTTTATTTAATTGTCTTTCCTATATATATATATATTTTTAACATACATATATGCTTTTAACCCACATACACGTATGTATTTATTTATTTCTTCTATATGTTACATTACTATGGTATATCACATGTTTAAATACTAAGACCGGAAATGGCGTCTTCCCCACGGGAAGTGACACCACCTTGCACCTTTTGGCGTTTTTTTATTGTATAAATACCCCATTCCTATGTCCTTTTGTTATTGCTCCCGATGAAGGGGTCCTTTTCCTTGACCCCGAAACGCTTTGAGCTACTTTCCCCCTACCCTGGCTATTGGAATAAAGAAAGGTTCCAGAAAACTCCATTGAGCGTTTGCCGTCCTTTCCAATACTTCCACAGGCGACCCAGGCGCAGGAGGTGTTAAAGGTGTTTTATGCTTATCCCGCATTACCCTCCGGGTGAAGTGAGTTTGCTTTTAACATTTTGATTGTCTAACCATGCTTTTATACATTTTACCAATGTTGTTGTTAAGTTTCAAATGCATTTCATAATAGGGTTTGGCGCCATTAGAGTGGTTCTTTTTTACTCTCTTCTCAGTTTTTGACATTCACACGTCAAAATCGGGTTATCTTTTATACCACCTTATCTCTCCATTAGACTAAGGTGCAACCACTGGCAGCCTCTCCACATACACCCTCTCCATCTCTCACTCCTTCCACTTCCACCCAAAATCCTTTTTGGCGCCCTGCCAAGTTAATCCAGGTTCCTTTTTCCAGGAAACCATACGTTTAACACTCTTATTTATTTTTTCCTTTTTATCCTTGTTCATAAAAATGAACCAGGCATGGATCCCACAGGACCTATCCATCCCTTGTGCAGAATAGACATTTAAAACCACCTCCCCTTAACCATATATTCTTGTACTCGAGGGCACTTCTTTATTGAATCCTCTTTTTTTATTTTACCATTATTTTGCGGGGCAACCCAAAGTTGAATGAATCTCTCCTTCGTCTGGGTGCCAGGGGCCTAAATATCTGAAAGTGGCCTTCTCCATTGGTGGGTGACATGAAGCCTGATTCTCTGCTTTGGGACCTCTCTACTTTGTCTGGGTGCTGGGGCCTAAATGACTAAAAGTGGCCTTCTCCGTTGGTGGGTGACATGATGCCTCTTTTGCTGCTATGGGACCTCTCTTCTCTGTCTGGGTGTCAGGGGCCTAACTTTCACGTACTTGCTTGCAGACATTTAACTCTTTTTACTGTCTAATGACCGCCCCATTGTCTGGGTGTCAGGGGCCTATAAGTTATTTAATCATTTGTTGTCTTGGTGGGAGATATTAAACTTTTTTTACTGTCATGACCGCCCCATTGTCTGGGTGTCAGGGGCCTAAATTTCACATACTTGCTTGCTGTCTTGGTGGCAGACATTTAACACCGTTTACTATCTAATGACCACCCCATTGTCTGGTGTCAGTGGCCTATATTTTGTTTAATTGCTTGCTGTCTGGGTGAGAGACATTAAACTCTTTTTACTGTCAAATGACCTCTTCTCTGTCTGGGTGTCAGGGGCCTACATAAGTGATAATGGCCTGTTTCATTGCAGGTTGACCGGAGGCCTGTGTTGCTGTTACGGGACCGCTCTCCTCTTTGCGGGTGCCATGGCCCGAGTCTGTGAATGAGGCTTGTGGCACTGCAGGCAGACATGATTCCTTTTTGGCTGTGATGAGAACAACTCCCATAGCATTCCCACCTTATGCCACCCCAACCTCGTATTCCTCCTCCTCCTCCAAGTTGCCAATTGATATTGGTTAATTTTTATTTATTTTATTTTAAGTAATTTCCCTATCCACATTTGTTTGCATGGGTTTTTCGGCCGAACTTCTCAAACCCGAACATCCAGGTGTTCGCTCAACTCTAGTCCCTGGTTCGAGATTTACCAGTGAAATTTTGGATAAAAGTAGAATAAAACTTTTAATACACAGTCAATCAATATTATAATGCCCAAAGCCTTAGTGTATATGGGGGAATTGCCATATTTTTTACCCTATAAGATGCACTGGCCCATAAGACGCACCTAGGTTTTAGAGGAAGAATATAGTGAAAAAAATACTGGTACATCTAACTTCTAACCATTAAAGGGGTTGTCGCGATCATGGACAGCATTGTCCATGATGCGACAACCCCTTTAATGGTTAGAAGTTAGATGTTAGACCAGTATTACCGTATTTTTGCCCTATAAGATGCACCGGCCCATAAGACGCACCTAGGTTTTAGAGAAAGAAAATAGGGGGAAAAATACTGAGTATGTCTAACTTCTAACTATTAAAGGGGTTGTCGATCATGGACAGCATTGTCCATGATGCGACAACCCCTTTAATGGTTAGAAGTTAGATGTACCAGTATTTTGTGAGGTCACTTTAGAAGTGGGGTCACTTTATTAGGGGCGGGATACTTTATTCGGGGAGCACTTTATTGTGGTGGGGACACTTGATTGGGGGGGGGGACACTTTGCCCTAACTGGGGTGCAGACAGACAGACAGAAGGCCATGGTCAAAGGAGGTTAAGTTTTAAGGCTCTGAATGTCAATTCACTGACAAGCAGAGTTATTAGCATACCAAAAACAGAAAATCATACCTAAAACACTATAGGTGCAGGCAATGTGACGGATACGAGAGGCGGAGCAGGCATGTGTGACACGGAAGTCTGCTCCGTCCCACTTTCTACCTGCTCCTACACTGAGCGCTCCAACTTTCCTCCTCCTTTCCCCTCCATAGCAGCCCTTCGGGCTGGCCGGTCTCTACACACAGCACATGCTGAGGCCGGCTGGTCCCCACCATGGACTTACTGCAGAGCAGACCAGCCCCTGCATCACCATATGTAGCACAGCCGGTCCCAGTCTAGGAATACACCCCAGCACGTCAGGCTCCTACCAAGCATCACAAGCGCGGAAGGATAGCAGCGGCAATTTGATTGCATCACAGCACAGCAGGAACAGTGACAAGCGCCGGACATACTTTTTTCCTATATTCACCCCATAAGACGCACTAACTTTTTTACCACATTTTATAAGGCGAGAAATATGGTACATTGGTATATATATATGGTATATTTTAACCCCCTCCCTCTGCTACACAGGTACAGTCAATGGGAGCAGCATTCAAACGACCGACTGTTAAAGTCCCTTAGGGTGACTTAAAGTAAGTGAAAAGAAATGAAAAAAAAAGTTTTTAAAACTATAAAAAAAAATCAAAATGAATAAAAATTCTAATCAGCCTCTTTTCCCATACTAACAGCTTCATTAGTGGGTCTATTTAACTGCAAATAACTGATTCATTTCTGAACCAACCAAATACTAACATAGTTTATAAGGCCGAAAAAAAGACATCTGTCCATTCAGCTCGGCCTGTTATCGTGCAGGTTGATCCAGACGAAGGCAAAAACAAAAACGGTGATGTAGAAGCCAATTTTCCTCATTTTAGGGGGAAAAAATTCCTTCACGACTCCAATCAGGCATTCAGCATAACTCCCTGGATCAACGACCCATCTCTAGTAGCTATAGCCTGTAATATTATTACACTCCAGAAATACATCCAGGCCTCTTTTGAACTCTTTTAGTGAGCTCACCATCACTAGTGTTGAGCGCGAATATTCGAATTGCGAATTTTTATCGCGAATATCGCAACTTCGAGAATTCGCGAATATTTAGAATATGATGCTATATATTCGCTAATTCGAATATTCGTCATTTTCCAATATCTGAAAAGCGAAAACAGGACTTGTCCCTGCTTCTTTCTTGTGGGCCAATGAGTCATTGGCCCACAAGCAAGTTAAGCAGGAAGGAATTATGTGTTCATTGTAAATGGGAATCCATCAACCCAACTCTGACGTTAAGTCTCAATGCGCGCATATGTTCGCATCGCGAATTAAACTTGGATCTGAGTTCCAATCCTCATGGTTGTTGCTAGAAGATGATTGAGAATATAGCGCTATATCCTCAATCTTCGTCAATTATAGCAATGCAACCGTTAAGATCTCAACTCAAAGTTTAATTCGCGATGCGAAAACATACTCGCATCGCGAATTAAACTTTGAGCTGAGCTCCAAATGGTTGGTTGAACTTGCTACTTGCTGGGATATAACGAAGATTGTGAATATAGTGCTATATTCGTGAATTCGTTATAATCGTAATATTCTAGTAAGCCATTGCCAACCATTTAGGAACCCAGCTCTAAGTTGAATTCGCTATCGCGAGCATTACAGGTTATATTAATCGCAATGCGAATTCTACTTAGATCTTATGACCTAGAGAGACGACCAAGACAGCCCATGAAATGAACCTAATAGTATATTTCCCTCATGCGGTGCGATTCACGCGCATAGGTGATTGCCGATTTTTCGCATGATGTAAAATACAGTTTACTACAAGAAGAGGCAGATTATAGATCACAGTAACAATTCTCATAACTGATTTACAATTGTCCTCTGTATGTAAGATAGTTTGTGTAGTGCGAAAAAAGCGGCAATTACATATGCGCGTGAATCGCACAGCATTAGAGTATGATATTGTGTTCATTCAATGGGTTATCTTGGTCTACTCGAATAGACGAATATTGCGAATATAGCACTACATTCGCTATCTTCTCTATATTCGACCCAACAAGCCAACCTAATAGTATATACTGCCCTTATGCTGTGCGATTCACGCGCATATGTAATTGTCGATTTTTCGCACTACACAAACTATCTTACATACAGAGGACAATTAGAAATCAGTTATGAGAATTGTTACTGTGATCTATAATCTGCCTCTTCTTGTAGTAAAATGTATTTTACATCATGCGAAAATCGGCAATCACCTATGCGCGTGAATCGCACCGCATGAGGGAAATATACTATTAGGTTCATTTCATGGGTTGTCTTGGTTGGTCTACTCGAATAGACGAACATTGCGAATATAGCACTACATTCGCTATTTTCTTTATCTTCGTCTATTCGACCCAGCAGACCAACCTAATAGTATACTGGCATTGTGCGATCCGATTCATGCGCATATGTAATTGCCGATTTTTCGCATGCCGTAAAATACAGTTTCCTACATAAAGAGGCAAATTATACATCACAGACTGTGATGTATAATTTGCCTCTAGTCTTTATGTAGGAAACTGTATTTACATCATGCGAAAATTCGGCAATTACATATGCGCGTGAATCGCACCGCACAAGGGCAGTATGATATTGTGTTCATTCAATGGGTTGGTTGGTCTACTTGAATAGACGAATATTGCGAATATAGTAGCATATTCGCTATCTTCTCTATATTCGCCCCAACAAGCCAGCCAACCTAATAGTATACTGCTCTTATGCGATCCGATTCACGCGCATATGTAATTGCCGAATTTTCGCATGACATAAAATACAGTAAAGAGGAAAATTATACATCAGTATTCAGTAATTAGAGTCATTTAGAATGCAATATTTGCATTTTTGTAACTGCTTAGGTGCATCAAGCTATTTTCAGTACAGGTTTTGTTTGTTTGAATTTTCGAATATGTAGAATATAGTGATATATTCTCTCCATGCGAATTTTTATTTTTTTTCTCTACAATGTATGTGGTGACTCATCATTATCATTTTCCCTCCCTTCTCCTAGCTTGAATAGCCAATGAGAAGGCTTTGTCTAACTTAGCAACATCCCTAGCAACCAATAGGAAACTAGACTACCCCTTCACTATATAAGTGACGACATCACCCAGCAGCCATTTTGTGGTGTTGGATTTGTTGGAGCTTGGAGCTGTGTTATTTTGTCTGCTGTGCGTTTTATATAATCTTGATTTAATTTATAATATTCTAGTTAGTTAGTTTCAAGTAGTGATTAGGGAATAGTGTAGTTTAGTTTTATAGCTGATAGGGTCGAAATAATTTGAGGTAGTTTAGTAGAGTTAGGAGAAAAACATAGTTAGTGTTAGGGCCTAGTGTAGCAGATAGACTTCAGTGCAGGGTTAAGTGTAGGGCATCGAGTTAGGTAGGAAGCTGTTAGATAGATAGATAGATAGATAGATAGATAGATAGATAGATAGATAGATAGATAGTGCTTGATAGTTTAGGTTAGGTATTAGGGCTACAGTTAGGGAATACTAAAGTTTAGATTTTTCAGGGCAGGGTGTAGTTTAGGTTAGTTACTTATATAGTATAGTGTAGGGTCTATCTGTCTGTTTTGTCTGTCAGTTAGTGTCCGTCCAGTTAGTGTTTTTTTTTTTTTTTCCCATTGTTTGTTAATTTTAAAAAGTGTTTTAGTCTAAGTTAGTGTCTGTGTTTAGTTTAAGAAAAAAAAAAATTAAGTTTTATATGTTCTTTGTTTAGTCTAGTTCTGTCTGTCCTCCGTTAAAGAAAAAAACTTTTTTTTTGTCTGTGTGTCAGTTAGTGTCTGTCTTAGGTTTAAAAACAAAAAACTTCAAAAAAAAGGTTATAGGTTTACGTGTTTAGTGTAGTTTTTCTGTCTTACGTTAAAAAACCCCGTCTTGTAGTCTCTGTGTGTCAGTTACTGTTTGTGTCAGGTTAAATATTGAGTGTACGTTTTAAGTGTTTTGCATTTAGTGTAGTTTTGTTAGTCATCCGTTAATAAAAAACGTTTTTAGTCTCTGTGTCAGTTAGTGTCTGTCTTAGGTAAAAAAAAAAAAAAAAGTTTTAAAGTTTTACGTTTTTTTGTGTTTAGTGTAGTTTTGTCAGTCCTCCGTTAAAAAAAAAAAAAAAAAAAAAATTGTGTCTGTTAGTTTAGTCTTAGTTTTGATAGTTTTACGTGTTTAGTGTCGTGTGTTACAGTTTTTGTCCTTTCTTTTTTTCACCCATCGTCCCCACCCCAATAAAGTTTTCCCCTCATCCCCAGTATGAGTGCAGGCAGTCGTGGGCGTGGTCGGGGTAACAGGGGAGTTGGTTCCGCGCTGGACCACTCCCAGCACGGGGCCGCTCATCAAGCCACGGACAGGCAGGCGCAGGTGGCAGGGGTGTCCGCCTGATCCGTGACTTTTTCGCAAGTGGCAGCCGGCCCATAACTTCCCAGGATGCAGAGGCTGTCTTGGCTCTCGTGGCCGATTCGAGTGCCACGGAGTCCTCTGCCCCGGCTGCCAGCAACTGCAGCACACCGCCTCCTGTAGAACCAACCCCCAGCTCCCAAGAATTGTCCCCTCTCATGTTTGAAGACTTTGAGACTGAGAGGGACATCTTGGGGAGGCAATGCAGGAGGCGGAAATACTGTTCAGCCCTGCGGATGGGCAGGACCTGTTGGAAGGGATTGGGGATGAGGAGGAGGAGGGGCCTATAAATCCCCTATGAGATCCCTTCCAACTGGTGCAGGTGGTGTTAGGCACACAACCCCTGCACCTATTCAGACCCAGGCGCCAGCAAGGGACAGCGGAGCCCGGTCAGGGGCTCCATGTCAGCTGTTCCCGTCAGTCCACCACAGGTTGGCCTTGGGTCTGACATATCAGGGGTGAAGAGGAGGGTGACCCCGAATGGGTGCCACCTCCTTTGTCAGGTGACGGCAGCACCGATGAAGGTAGGCACCCGAGGCAAATGGTGCGCCAGGTCACCAGGGAGCCCAGTGTCAGGGGCTCCACTGGTAATGGCAGCAGGAGTAGGCAGCAGCAGCCAGCTCCACCTGTGCGCACCGAGCCCGAACAGGCGCAAGCCAGCACCACTCCATCTGACAGGAGGTCGGTGCGGAAGTCGCCTGTTTGGGCTTACTTCACCCTGGCAGCAGATGATGTCACAGTTGGCATTTGTAAGCTGTGCAATGCCAGGGTGAGGAGAGGGAGATCTTTGGCTCGGCTGGGTACCACGGCCCTCAACCAGCACATCCGAGTCAACCACTGGCGGGAGTGGGAACAGATGCGGGGTGGTCAAAGCAGCAGCGCCACCAGCAGTGTGCGGGAGACAGCAGCTCCTGCCACTGTACTGCAGCCACCCCAACCCGTTCCAGCAACTCATTCCCACTCCCCCGCTCCCTCTAATAGAGGTACTGGTACCGGCAGCCATACCTCTGCCTCCACTGCACCCTCCTCTGCCGTCCGGCGCCAGCCATCTATTCCAGATGCTTTTGAACGCACCGCGCCCTACGCCCCCGGGGACCGTCGCGTGCGTTCACTCAATGGGCTCCTGGCAAGGGTTATCGCCCAACATCTGCTGCCTTACAATCTGGTGGATAGCAATCCATTTAGGCAGATGTTGGAGCAGGCCCAACCCAGATGGCGTGTCCCCAGCCGCCATTATTTTGCCAGGACCGGCGTCCCTGCCCTTCACCAGCACATTGTGCGGAATGTATCCCTGTCGCTGGATCATGCTGTCAGCGACAGGGTGCATCTCACAATGGATGCCTGGACCAGCAGGCATGGGCAGGGACGCTATATGCTTCACAGCCCATTGGGTGTCCCTCCGAGGCGCCGGGAGGGATTGGCGGCATCTGATTTTGTGGTGCCGCCCGGGGTGTCCAGGGAGAACTGCTGCTCTCCCGCAAGCCACTGTCTCCACAGCTGCTGAGCCCCCAGCAAGCGTCCCCGTTGCTACGCAAGTGTGGGGCACGTCCGCTGCCAGGCCGTGCTCCAGCTTGTGAGCTTAGGGGACCGGAGACACACTGGACCTGATGTTCTGTCCGCACTACAGGCTCAGGTTCAGAAGTGGCTGACACCCGAAGGCTCCAAGCAGGTATGGTTGTCTGTGACAACGGCAGCAACCTACTCGCCGCCCTTCATGCTGGCAGTCTGACCCACGTGCCCTGCATGGCACATGTCCTCAACCTAGTGGTACAGAAGTTCCTTCCGTACGTACCCAGGGTTGAGTGACATTGTGCTGAGGGTACGTAGGATTGCCAGCCACTTCAGACGCTCCCCAACTGCCGCCGCGTCCCTGTCCAAACTACAGAGGGACAACAGCCTGCCCCACCACAGGCTGATTGTGGACAGTGTGACGCGGTGGAACTCCACCCTCCACATGCTGGAGAGGTTGTGGGAGCAGCGACGGGCGGTGAGGGAATACCTGCTGGACCTAGGCACTTCAGGGCCATCACACCCACTCCCCTACATCACCAATGCGGAGTGGGGGCAGATACAGCAGGTCTGCCACGTGCTGGCCCCATTCGAGCAGGCGACAAAGATGGTCAGCGCGGAGCATGTCGGTCTGAATGACGTGCTCCCCCTAGTGTTCCTGCTGGACAGGACACTAGATCGCCTGCTCGAAGCTGGGGAGAGTGCCTTGGTGGAGCAAGATGAGGCGGCCTTGCTCCACCAGGACCAGGCCCAGGACGAGGAGGATGAGGAGGAGGACGAATCAGTGTATGTCCAGGAGTCTGGGCCTGGTCAGGAGGGAGAGCCGGTGCTGGGGGCACCGTTAGTCGGGGTGGGGCATCTCCGACCGGGAGCAACAGCATGAGCAGCAGGAGGACCAAGAGGTCATGGTCCCGGGCAGTCGTGAAGAGTCACAGCGGGCTGTGCTCTTCCCCATGGCTGCCCATATGCTGCGATGCCTCCGGAGGGACCCCCGGATCAAAAATTTTAAGGAGAGGGAAGACATTTGGTTGGCCACCCTTTTAGACCCTCGCTGCAAGGGGAAACTGGAGCAGTTCATCCCAGCCAGCCGGAGGCAGGCCCGTCTCGAAAAATTGCGGGCCTGTCTTATCCACCGGCTGGAAGAGGCAAACCCTCGGCCTGAAGCTCCAGTTCTTCCCGCCCATCTCACCCAGCAGGCGGCTGGCACTAGCAGCACCACCAGCACCAGCCGAGCAGGTGACCTTCTGGGTGAGATGAGGCTCTTCTACCAGTCTGCGCGACCCAGTACCAGCAGCAGCAGCATCAGTCACCACCAGCGGCTGGCCCGCATGGTGGCAGACTACATGGGGTCGGTCGGTGCTTCTGACAGCATGACCACCGACGACCCCATGGAGTACTGGGTTGCCAGGCTGGACACCTGCCGTGAGCTCGCTCAGTATGCGCTGGAGTTACTATCTTGCCCTCCCTCCAGCGTACTGTCTGAGCGGGCATTCAGCGCGGCAGGTGGGGTGGTCACGGACAAGCGGACCCGTCTGTCCACAGACTCCGTGGACAGACTCACATTCATTAAGATGAATGAGTCCTGGATCGGCAGTGACTTCATGGCCCCCGCTGTCGGTTCAGGGCGCTGAAGGGTCCCTTGTCCATCCCTCTCCTTTGCTCTCCCTCCCAAATTCCGTTGTTTTTAATTGTTCCCTCTGTTTTTAACTTTATATGAATTACTTTTTTAGTTATTTATTGATATTTATTTGATCGATATTTATTGTCTAGTTTGTATAATGTATATATGAATTTAATTTTTTGTTGAGTTACATTTGGGCCTTTAAACATAATGTCTGCTGTTGGCTGTGCTGCTGAATTTGGCCATGCTACTTGTGGCCATGATGATAGACCACTTCTGAAATCCTGGTTGGGAACTGAGAACATGACCTAGCAGCCAATCCTTTACAGCTTTACAGTTTAAACTCTCCCCTACGAAATTCTCCCCTCTGCCTGTGATAAAATTACTTTACACAATGGGTTGATGTAATTATCAATCACAGGCAGGAGAATACATAGTTTTAAACAATGTCTTCTGTCCTGGAGACAACAGAGGAGTCATTCAATTATCTCTCAGGACAAAGGGAAATCGCCAATACACATGTGGGGACAATAGGACAGACATCACTATTCAATATACAATGTCCCACGCTTTACAGTACACACAGACATTTAACATATCCCCAGGTGGCTTGGATCTGAGCGCTCAATATATCCAAACAGCGCTCAGATGCCACAAACACAGTCAAATCACCATGGGGTTTAATTTTAGCATGGGCTGATGAGAGGGGCCATAATCCTGGGTCAAGATCAAGAAGCTGGCAACAAGGCTTCTCAAGCACCCATTGGCCTAGTTGGTTCCACCACACTGCCGTTGATCCCACTGCCGTTGATGCTGCTGCATGTCATGAAAAATTTGACTTACATTTGATCCATTTAACATAACGTCTGCTGCTGCCTCTGAAGTCGAATCGGGGCCTAGCTACATGTTGGCCTGATAATACAACACTCCCTAAATCCTGCCGTTGATGCTGCTGCATGTCATGAAAAATTTGACTTACATTTGATCCATTTAACATAACGTCTGCTGCTGCCTCTGAAGTCGAATCGGGCCTAGCTACATGTTGGCCTGATAATACAACACTCCCTAAATCCTGCCGTTGATGCTGCTGCATGTCATGAAAAATTTGACTTACATTTGATCCATTTAACATAACGTCTGCTGCTGCCTCTGAAGTCGAATCGGGCCTAGCTACATGTTGGCCTGATAATACAACACTCCCTAAATCCTGCCGTTGATGCTGCTGCATGTCATGAAAAATTTGACTTACATTTGATCCATTTAACATAACGTCTGCTGCTGCCTCTGAAGTCGAATCGGGCCTAGCTACATGTTGGCCTGATAATACAACACTCCCTAAATCCTGCCGTTGATGCTGCTGCATGTCATGAAAAATTTGACTTACATTTGATCCATTTAACATAACGTCTGCTGCTGCCTCTGAAGTCGAATCGGGCCTAGCTACATGTTGGCCTGATAATACAACACTCCCTAAATCCTGCCGTTGATGCTGCTGCATGTCATGAAAAATTTGACTTACATTTGATCCATTTAACATAACGTCTGCTGCTGCCTCTGAAGTCGAATCGGGCCTAGCTACATGTTGGCCTGATAATACAACACTCCCTAAATCCTGCCGTTGATGCCGCTGCTGCAATTCATGAAAATTTTTAGTGACATTTGATCGCACAGGGAATAATCATAGAGTCCAGACCTTCACACTTTTTTTAAGTAAAATTTATATTGAGTTATTTAATTTTGTATTATAAACTGGAAGTGTGCTTACCTGCCAGTGCCTGGCGTTATTCCGCCTAGTTACAAATGGAAACTTATGAGTCAGCATTCTAGTACTGTGTTAACTCTAGATGCTGTATGTCCTGATAGTGTGTAGACAACCATCATGGACCTGATTTTATCTTTTGCACTTTAACAAGTATAGAATTATGAATTCTCTTAACCTGGTTTGCATGTTTCGTATTCTCGCATGTGCTCAGCTTCTTTATGGATTGTCAATATTTCGACATAAAAATATTAAATTAAATAATCTTTTTAAAAAGACATTTCATCTAGCGTTGTTTGGCTTCATTCACAAAATGAAATGTTTTTACTTTATTTTGTTATTTTTATTTTAAATTAAGTGTGGTTTGGGGCGGCTATGTTGTGGTTCACGCTGTAGCACGGTGTGGACCGCATGTGGCCTTCCCTTGTCAAAAGGTCTTGTGCAGTTGGCATTGTACAGGACTGATTGATGAACCTACGCAAATTTATATATTTTATTTTTATTTTATTTTTTTGTTGTCACACGGATTTAGGATCCAACACGGTGTTGTCTGTCGTTCTGGGAGGGATGGCTGACTTCCGTGTTGACCTCTCTACATGGTTGGGTGTGACTGGCGTTATACTCATCCGTGTGGAAATCCGGTTTTGTGAATGGAGCCATGTAGCAACATGTAAATATGTATAGTTACTTTGCTTGTTTATGTCACTTATTGGCAATTATGTAATAAGGATTTGCACATGCTAATTATATATAACCACTGCTTTAAGATTTTAGGTATAAAATGTGCACTATATGATGTTCTTGGAGACATGTCACCGGTTAGAGAATTCATATAATCATAGTCATGTAATCAATCATATGTTTCTATGTGTACAGGCGGAAGCAATGCTACAACATGCAAATTATTATAAAATTGTACGCTATCGAAGATCCATGCTGGTTAGTTCTTACCCCCACCATTTTATTGTTCCAACATTGTTCCTTTTTTTTTTGTTTTATATTTCTGATAATAAGATTGTAAAGAAATTTTTAGAATAAGTAAAAGTTTATAATGTTGCTAATTTTATCAATCAAACAAGGTTTTTGTAGGTATTATTACTCTGTTCAAGTTTTGTATTTTAGTAGTTAATTGTTTGATGAAAAAATACATTTATTATTCACGATAATTTGAAATTTATCTTACTACATAAAATAATTTAGTTACTAGGAAATTAACCAAAAATTTATTTTGAATGTAACTCTGGACTATTAGAATGCTTTGCTTTGTACTTAATATTTAATACACAACCATTACCAATGACTACTACTATCGTGATCCATTTGAGTTATGTGTAGGCCTCATACTACCCTATTTCTATATACCTGCGGATGCTGTATGTCAGGATACTGATTAGTTTGGGAATGTACTCTAGGGGCCTTCACTAAAAAATAAATGTTGAACCATTGTAATAAAAACTTTAAAGTTTTTAATAAAAAATAAAATAAAATAAACTATATAATTACAAAAAAATAAAATAAAAGTAGTTCAAAAGATGTAATTAGGGCAATGCCCTCATATCTTGAACCATCTTCTCCAAATCCTCCACGTCCTTGGCGTTCTTTTCCTCCATGTTTCTGAGGCCATTTAAGAACTGGAGCTTCATCTCCCGCATCTTCCGGAGATGATGCTCCCGGAAGGCCTTCATGTCGGCCTGTTGCTCCATTTTAAGCTTACGGATTTTTAAATCCATTTGTTTTAATACTGTAAAAAATAAAAACAATAAATGAAATAGACGGTGTCGTTTCTGAAGAAACCACATGATGTTGGCTTAAAAATCTGATTGGCTGTTGGTGGCTCCACCCACTTTTTTGAATTTTAATCCCAGTCCTCCAGTGACCAACTTTGCAAAGTTTGAAGACTGTGACAATCAAAGTCTAAGAGCAGCGGCAGTTTGATTTCCCACCTTTAAACAAATGCCTGTAATTTGATTGGGCAGTGTAGACTCCACCCACTTTTTTATAAATTTTAATCCCAGTCACCTAGTAACCCACAGTGCCAAGTTTGGGGACCCTGGCTTAAATATCGTGGGAATGACAGCTTTTAACGTTTTCACACTGAAGTCATCAGTGAAAATTTGTTTGGTTGTTTGTGGCTCTGCCCACTTTTAAATGTCCCCCAAATTTGACACAGATTTTCAGGGTGACCCCATGAATAAGTGACACAAGTTTGGTGACTTTAACTTGAAAGCTGAAGGAGTGACAAAACCTAATAGTTTTCCTATGAAAGTCGATTGGACAAAATGGGGTCGGACGGGGGATCGGTTAACAAAGCACAAGCAAAGTTTGTTAATTGTACTCCTACAACTGTGGGAGGAGTAGCGTATAGAAAATAGCTAAAATTTCATTGGCCAATGGTATCTCCGCCCCCAAATATACCCGTTTATTTGGGTTGACAACAACAATATCTGGTCTGAGTTTGGGGAATAATCATGGCTGCTCGGTATGTCTCAATGGGAATGTGGGAATGTATACCTCGGTGAATCAGTACACCTGTAACTATCGGTTTCAGGGAGGTTTTCTTTAGAAATTATTTTGGGCCTGGGTTTTAATAGTCAGAGACATTGGGTGGGACAGGTCACACCCGGACTACATCTTGCGGTTTTCATAACATTGTGGTTAAAAAGGCTGGTAAAGTACAGTTTGGCTAGACGATTGGAGCGCAGAACAATCCTAGAGGGGAACCAGACCTCTGGAAGACTGTAAAGAGGGTTGAGATAGTACTTCTTTGTTATCCCGCTTGTACGGAACTGTAAGTGTGGGACTATAGGTTCTCCGATATGTGTGGGCTCAAGAAATATTATTAGTAAAGCTTTAACAGGCTTATTGTTTGCTCCAAAAAGTGTGTCTATGGTGAAGACTAAACTGACACGTGTGTGTGTGAACAGTGAATGAGTGAAAACAGCCACAGCACATACTTACCCTCCTTGTGGGGGTTGTGATGAGTTCTTCCTCCTCCTCCTCCTCGTCACCGTTATCAGCCACTATAGGGGTGAGGTGGGTTGGGGTGAGGGTCCACCCTCCGCTCCTGCCTCTGACTCCTCTGGGGGGCTAGGGGCATGAAGATGCCCTGAGGGTCCGGCCTCCTCCTCCTCCTCCGACGCAGACACCTCCCACACCTGCTGCTGTCTGCGAGGCCTGCGCCTGACTGCAGGCAAAGGAACACCTATAATAACAAATTTTACTACCTTTAGAAAAAAAATCCAAAAACAAAAATGTACAGATGCTTTACTGAGTGTTGGAATAAAGATACAAAAGTAATGTAATCATTATACCTGGGCATGTCTCGTCCCGTATTTCGCGGATTCTTTCCACGTGCCTCCGTTTCAAATCTGACCATTTTTTTTAAATGGCCAGACGCAGGTGCTTCTTCCCAAAGTCCGTCCAGAGTTCATAGGCGACCTTGCGCACAATGGCCGCCTTCTCCTCATGGGAGCGGGTGAGGTCATACCCCTTCTCCAACATGCGCTGCAGTATAAAAAAAAAGCATATAATCAGATTTTATAACGGTAACTTTAAATCTAATATTTCACTTTCAAACACTAATCATTTTTGGTTTGGTGGTTGAGATGATGAATAAATGTTGGTGACTATGGCTAAGGCAGCGCACGGCGAGAGTTTCCACGGGCTTAAACTATGACATGCAGATCTTTCAGTTAGACTGTCTCTCGCCGTGCGCTGCATTGCTGCTGCCGTACCGCCGCCCCCGCCACCATTATAGTCAATAGGGACGAAGCGTGGGAGAAGTAGCGGCAGTACGGATCCGACAGGCTGTTCATCCCCCTAGAATAGTCAGATGTACTCCCCTGCCGCTAATGTGAAAGTCGCCTAATCGTATTTTGTTAAAATTTGGGATTGTATTGAAATTGTTTGTGTGTGTAGTATGAGATATTGGATATTGGCCATCTGAGGAGAGATGTACCCGTCTAGTGAAGTGACGGTACGGGGTGTAAGGCTGGTTCGCCTCCCGTGGTGCACCCTGGGTAACGCTAAATGAACCAGCAAATACTGAATGTCAAACATTACTTCTCCTGGCCAACGGGACACTTATTAGAATCTATATACTAGGCATCCTCAAACTGCGGCCCTCCAGGAAACTGCGGCCCTCCAGCAAACTGCGGCCCTCCTGCAAACTGCGGCCCTCCTGCAAACTGCGGCCCTCCTGCAAACTTTGGCCCTCCTGCTTTTTCCAAACTAAAAATCACAACATTCCATGACATCCTACAGCTATCATCCTATAGTGGGGCATCATGGGAGTTGTAGTTTTACAACAGCTGGAGGGCCGCAGTTTGAGAATGCCTGCTATAGACTGTGTATGTGTGTGTGTGTGTGTGTGGGGGTGGGGGTGGTCAGAGGTGGTGTGGGTTTGAGGGGGTCTGGTGGTATGTAGTGGTGGGTATATTGTGTGAGGCGGAAGATTAGATGTGCAATGTGAATCATATCTAGATTTATCTGCTATCCTTTTTTTTTAACCATTAGAAAACGTGGTGTGGTGTTTAACAAGCAGGATATGCTCGAACCCACATGCGGTCGTGCATATATATATAGGGGAGCACATCCTGCACTTGTAGTCCGTTGCTGATGGCGATCAACAGCAAAAATGCATACAATGGAAGATGCCAGCAATGGACTACAAGTACCACAATGACCATCCTACATACGATAACGATAATGTGGAGATTGGAGAACAATCAAAAACATAACCATAGCAAAGACTGGCTGGCATCTTCCACTGTATGTATTTTTTTGCTGTTGCTTGCCATCAGCAACGGATTTCCGGCATCAGGATCCACTGGGCACCCGTAGAAGGCAGGTCCCGATGCCATGCAAGGCATTGGGCAGCCTCTGCACGGCATCAGTCTGCCTTCTCACACATCGCGTCCCCGTCACAGCAGCACGGGGACCCGATGCGCTCGTTCACTAACCGCAAAACACTTCTATGTTGCAGTCAGCGCTGACCGCGACATAGAAGGGTTTAATCCGCCAGCATCGCTGTAAACAGCGATGCTGGCGGATACAGCAGGGGCCTGGCTATCAGGGACTGCCGTACCCCTGCAGTGATTGGTCAGGCGCAGCTCCTGCACCCGCCCGATCATCTAGCCGTGCATGCACAGCGTTTTGCGTTAAGGGGTTAATGACAGTAAACTCCACAATGCCCGCCCCTTTAATAGTGGCCCCTGCCCCCCATGCATGTAGCAGTGTAGTTTTATCGTCATACATGATATAAATGAACATTTAAGGACCTGAAAACTATTGAAACCTGTGATCACTTGTTATGGCAACCTGGGGACAAGCGAGCTTCTATTGGCTGATAAGGGACATGTGACGTGTGGATGGCAGTTGGGGGCTTGTTTTTGCTAATGCAGGTCATTTTTGGGGGAATATCTCAGAAATAATATTTCCTATAGAGCTGAGCCCGGTCTAAAACCTTCCCAGACACCTAATGTACCCGTCTGCCAAACTTAGTGAAGATCGGTCGAGTCGTTTCGTCGGCCATAAATAACAGACAGACAGAAACTCATTTTTAGATATATAAGAGATCAGTAGATATTAATGATTTGGGGCAATAAGTATTGTTTTTGAATGCCAACAATACTTGTTTCCACAAATCATCTCTATGTAAGCACTGCAGTAAGCAAACTATGTGAGATGAGATTTTATATGTATTGCAAAAATGTGTGAATGTTTTATCTCCATAAACATACATTTGAATGTTACAAGCGTGTGACATCATGTACTTATAGCTGTAATGTAATGTTCAATCACTTACTGTAATCAGGATATCCTCCTCCTCTCTTGTGAAATTGCTGCCCACCATCTTGATTCGCATGGATCGCATGCACAACAAGAAAACGTGTTGGAACTGCTCCCAGGAAGAAGCCACGCCTGTATGTGCGCATGGGCATGCGCACAACACGCGCACAAAAACGCGCATGAGCACATACGAATAAGTTGTTATTGCCACCTAACTTGAACAATAACATCTGTACGCACACGAATGTTTATATGAAAATTATTCGCATTAAAGTCGTGTTTTACAGCTACAGAAATACGAATACATTATTGGCTTGTTCGAATTAACGAATATGGTGAATGCGAATATATCGCTATATTCTATACGCGAATTCAAAAATGCATTTGCAATAGGACTTGCCTATATTGACACTCAGCTCCAAGTTGGATTCGCAATGCGAAAAAAAAATTTTTTAACCAATGAACAGAATATGAAATTGAACACTTCTAAGTAAGTATTGTGATTGTTGAAAAAAAAAAATGGTAATTTTTTTTTTCGCAATGCGCATATAACTTAGAGTATTCGTTCATGTTTGCAGGCCATCGGGAGATATGAAGTTCAATTCGCGTGTATGCGAATAAAATATTCGCATATTATCGCGATCAGGTAATAATTGCGAATATTCGATTTCGTCGAATATATTACGAATATACATTCGAATATTCGTGATATATCACGAATTCGAATATGGCACCTCCCGCTCATCACTAACCATCACCACCTCCTCAGGCAGAGAGTTCCATAGTCTCACTGCTCTTACCGTAAAGAATCCTCTTCTATGTTTGTGTGCAAACCTTCTTTCCTCCAGACGCAGAGGATGTCCCCTTGTCACAGTCACAGTCCTGGGGATAAATAGATGATGGGACAGATCTCTGTACTGACCCCTGATATATTTATACATAGTTATTAGATCTCTCCTCAGTCTTTTTTCTAAAGTCGTCTTTCAGGGTACTGTAGTCCCCCCATTCCAGTTATTGCTTTAGTTGCCCTCCTCTAAACCCTCTCCAGCTCTGCTATGTCTGCCTTGTCCACAGGAGCCCAGAACTGTACACAATACTCCATGTATAGTCTGACTAGTGATTTGTAAAGTGGTAGGACTATGTTCTCATCACGGGCATTTATGCCCCTTTTGATGCAACCAATTATCTTATTGGCCTTGGCAACAGCTACACTGGTTTCTACAGGTTAGTTTGTTCACTTCAAAGTGATTTTTTCATGTTGTTCTCCTAAAGTATTCATCTAGGGGAAATTTGCATATTTTAAGGTTTCCTTTTTTCTTTTACTTTTTTCTAAATGAAAAAAAATGTGCGTGTGTTTATATATTTTATGCTGAAAAAAACCCTGATACACAAAATGTGGCTAAAACGAATACCTGCATTAAAAAAAAAAAAAAATGTATGTATATTTTACAAACACACATGTCACTATACTATTGCTGAAACTAATATATATATATATATATATATATATATATATATATATATATATATATTGTGGGGAGTCGCTCTGGTAGACAGCGGTGCGGGTGCAGTACCGAGGCAAAACAAAGAGTCCAGGATGTGCAATAAACAGTGTTTTATTCACACTGACACAAAAATACACAGCAAACAGTCTTTCGGTGGTAATTCACACATGTCAGAAACAAGGAGGCAAAACACAACAGGCCAACATAGGTTCAGTCACCTGGGAGGTGTAGGTGCAGGTTCGCACCAGGCTGTCGGCCCAGCCGCAGGAGAATCCACCTTCAGGTAGCCAGGAACAAAAGCCACCTCCTTGCTGAGCTCTTTCCTCCAGGACAGAGAACTCCAGAGCCCTGTTAGCAGGCTCCAGGATAATCACCACCCCAGACACAGCTGCTGGCTGTGTTTTATACCCAGCCCAAAACCAGGACTGGATCATGGGGAGCAGCCACCCACCCTACACTTTAGCTGCTCCCGGTAAGAGCCGGCCCGGATCGGCTTTGCAGCCATGCTATTCAACAGAGTCAAACAGCACTAGCTGCTGCAGACAAAAAAACCCGGCTCTTACCTCACCGAGGCCAGCAACCTCGGTGACACGTACCTGCCATCAAATATGACACCTTGCACCCTCTTACAATATATATATATATATATATATATATATACACACTGTGGGGAGTCGCTCTGGTAGATAGCGGTGCGGGTGCAGTACAGAGGCAAAAGAGGGAGTCCAGAAGGTGCAATGAACAGTGTTTTATTCACACTTGCACAAAAACAAACGATATAAACAGTCTCTTGGTGTTTGTTCACACATACCAGAAATCATGAGGCAAAACAAAACAGTCCAAATCAGGTTCTAGTCACCTGGGAGGTTTTAGGTGCAGGTTCGCACCTGGCTGTCAGTCCAGCCGCAAGACAGTCGCCGTCAGGCTTCCAGGTTGTCTGCACTCCTCCTTGCTGGGCTCTTGCGTCCAGCCCAGAGAACTTCCAAACACAAGTGACTCCACAGCCTAACAGCAGCTCCAGGACAATCACCCCCACCTGCTGGTGCTGGCTGTGTTTTAAAGCCCAGCAAAGTCCGGCCTGGACCGTGGGGAGTAGGCACCCACCCAACTCTTTGCCTACTCCCAGTAAGAGCCGGCCCGGATTGGCTTTGCAGCCAAACTAACTATAAATGTCAAGCAGCACTAGCTGCTGCTGACACATAAAACCCGGCTCTCACCTCACCGAGGCCAGGAACCTCGGTGACACGTACCTCCCATCGATAACAGTACCTTGCACCTTACCACAATACATATACATATACATACATATACACACACCTATATAGCAAAGCAAAGAAATAGCAGCAAACTGCTGAATGCACTAAGAATGGGTGAACAGGTGAATGTGTGAACAGGGTCAAATGCATGACTACCATACTTACTATAACATGGGGTAGAAGCTCTTAGCGCATATAATTGATCAAAAATATGTCGGGCCCATCTACCAAGCGGCAAGGTGACTTTTAATCAAACGGGGACCTACTCTAACACAGAGTGTCCAGCTCCACTATGATGTTGTGATAGTACTGATTAAAATCACCACGCAGGTGGCCGGGTAAGCGGGAGTGCCAAGTTCCATGGAGGATGCCTATTCCTCATCTATATATACAAAAAATGAAACAGCACCTACTAAAAGGTAATTTAAATGCAGGTGCAGGTAATTTAAATGCACCTGCATTTAAATTACCTCTAGAGGTGTATATATTTTTGTGGTCAAGGCTATGGATTTCTTGCGGTGGTTGGGAATGGATTGGCTGAACACTAACTAAGCAACGGCTAGAATTGTGCCCCTTAGCCGTGAACGGGGTACAAGCCTATAGTGGGCTTACCAATGTTGGAGTCTCAAAGAAGAGGGAAGGGAGGGAGGGGCACGGCAAGCGAACGTGGTGAGGACAGGGAAGAGGGAATATATATAGTCCTCCGCCCCTCCCACAATTACAGGCTGATGAATCAGCCTTAAAATTTGTGGTCAAGGCTATGGATTTCTTGCTGTGGTTGGGAATGGATTGGCTGAACACTAAGCAACGGCTAGAATTGTGCCCCTTAGCCGTGAACGATGTACAAGCCTATAGTGGGCAAAAAGCAGCAGGTAGTGAATGCTTGAACAAACTTTATTGAATACAAACAAGTCATAATGCCAGGTTACAGAAAGCTTCAGATATTTCAGTTTTGGGATTAGGAATGTATCGTGCATAGCAGGAAGAGTGCCAACGACCCATTTTCTGAATAACGTATGAGGGTACGTGATGCTTTGATGCCGCGGAAGCAGCCCTGATTCTAAACGAATGACCGGAGATGGTTTTGGGGTTGTAACCTGCGCCAGCGGCTAGTATTCAAATGTGGGAGATGAATTGGGAGGTGGTGAGTGGCTTGGATCTGAAAGGCAACAAAGGACTGTATGGGTCAGTGCTGCTCAATATGTTCAGTAATTTGCTGAGCACTTGCACCGGGCACCATTGATTATGGGTCTGGAAGTATCTAACCTCGACATGGGGCCCCACCTGAGAGGTTTTCGTTGCTGTTAAACGCAAGATGAAATGGTCGTGATTCCATGCTAATTGACTCTTGGTTAGTCCTTCCTTAGTCCTGGTTTCTGAATTTAGAGGAGAAACCAGTGAACTCCCCTGGTCTTAGAAAACCGTAGAACCCTAGGTACATTGCGGCCTTGATGACTATGCTATCTTGTAGCCCAAAAGGGTTGCCATCTAGGGAATTGGATAAAATTCTAAAGAGTTCTCCTAAAACTAGTTGGCGACTGGAATTTGGAGAGGGTTTGCTTTTTTGAATACCTCTGAGTGTGGCCTTTATAGCTGGTGAAGAAAAGACGGATCTTCGCGATGGGTCTTCTAGCATACGATAATGCTAAACCCCTGCAAGGTACAATCTTATAGAGTTGTATGCCAAGTTAAGCTAGTTGTGACAATAAGCTATGAAGGCCAGGAGATAAGTTGTTTCTGAAGATTTATTTCTGGGATGTCGAAGGGAGAATTTTTTGAAAACATTCTAGCCGGTCTTGTAATTTCTGGCTGTGTTTGAAGAGAGAGACCGCTGTATGAGAGTTTTGGCTGAAGTGATGAGGGGTTCTAATCCATGGTCAGGGAGTGGAGATCTGTATATGCCATTCCGGTTCGGTCCGCATCTGGCATGACCTGGAAGAATTTGTGAAAATGAAAACAGGATAATGCGTCGTCTGCTGAATTTTGGGTACCCTGGATGTGCCTACATGACATGTGAAAGTTGTGAGTTAACGACAGCCAGACTAGCTTGTGCACGAAAGGCATTATGCGAGAAGATTTGTACCTGCCTTTAGTGATTATGTCCACTACTGCCTGATTATCGGTTATGAAGGCGACAGGCGAATTTGACCACTGACTACCCCAGACCTGTGCAGCTGCCACTATGGGGTAAATCTCCAGTAGGGGGGATGTTCTCAGGATGTCGCCACTGAAGTGGAATTCTGGAGACCACTGTTTTTTGTAAATAGCTGTGAAACCTGTTGATGCGGCCGCATCTGAAAAAACCATGGGACATGAAGGATTCCGGGGGGGTGAACAAGGAAATCCCGTTCCATTGAGTGACGAAATCATACCGCATGGACAGATCGGCTAAGGCTTGATGATCCAAGGATATTGGCGAATCCTACTCTGTAGGAGGCAGCAAGTCCAATAACCTGGACATGAAGGCCTTACCTTGAGGCATTACCCTGGTGGCGAAGTTCAACAGGCCCAAGAGGGATTGCAGTTCTTGTTTAGTGAGTGTCCTGGAACCCACGTACTTGCTGATGGCCTCTTTTACCTTGGCTAGTTTATCGCTAGGTAATCTTGCTTCCATTTTTCCTGTATCTAGAATGATCCCTAGGAAAGAAATTACCGTTGACGGACCTTCTACCTTTGAGGGGGCGACTGGGACCTGGAGTTTGGAAAAAACCTGAAGAAGGCTGATTAGCTTCGTCGGGTTAGATTCGGGTCTTTCTATTAAAAGGAAATCATCTAAGTAGTGAACCACCATGGGGCATTGGCAATGATTTACCAGTATCCAATGTAGGGCTTGGGCGAATTTATCAAATAGCCAAGGGCTACTTTTTGACCCGAAGGTTAAGCGATTGGCGAAGTAGTACAAATTTTCCCACTTAATACCGTAGAATTTCCAGAGGTGCGGTTTGATGGGCAGCAGCTTGAAGGTGTCTGCAATGTCTGCCTTTGAAAGCCAGGCCCCCTTGCCTGCGAGAAGGATGAGCTGAATGGCCTCCTGAATGGAGGAGTACTTAATGAAAAATTCTTCAGATGGTATTAAGGAGTTGAGGCTGGGAATGGCAGATCCATGAGGAGCAGAGAGGTCATATATTAAGCATTTTTTATTAGAACTTTTTTTTAGAGACAACACCTACAGGATTAATTCGCCAGTAGTCAAAGGGGACGTTGGGGTAAGGGCCCAAGAGAAAACCCTGTTTCACCTCCACCTTTACGAGTGAAGTTACAATTTCGGGGTTTCTGCTGGCGGACAAGGGGTCGGGGCCCTCCCATGTTGACTGAGTGAGAGATACCAACCCGGTGCCGAAACCTTCCGAGAAACCATTTAGTAAGAAAAGGACAAATGAAGGGTTGTAAAGATCCCGGAGAAGGGTGGCCAAGACATGGGTGTTTACCAGGCCTAGTCATTTGTGCCTGGCTAGCCTTTGAGGGCATGCAGAAGCAGGTGGGCCCTGAAACATACAGAACAAACGTGCAGGGCCCTACTCTTGTTGTAATTGCATGTGGTCAGATTGTAATTATTACAAACTTGGCTACTGCCAAGAAAAACTGTGGGGCGCCCTAGTTTGTCCACATTTGGAGCCTGTTTGTTTTGAAAACCTGAGGGACCAGCTACAGCTCTACCCTGGGAAGCCTTAAGGCTGGAGTTAGGGCACCACTCTGAGGAGTGAAGTATTGATTGGCAAAAAGTGCAGGCTGGAGCCTTGAGCCCGGCAAAAAGGCGGCAAAACAGCTCCATGTCCAGTGATGCCCAACTGGTGACTCGCCGGAACTGGACAAGCATGGCAGCCGCTTTTGCCGAAAAGGAACGGTGATAATCGTAAAAAGCATGGCCACCGTACTTGTGCCCTAAGTCGGTTACTCTGTACAAATATGTATCAAGCTCCTCACGTCTCTCAGGGTGAGCTGAACAGATGACGTCCCTGAAAAGGCTAAATGCCAACACAAACTCTGATATAGATAGTTACCTGTTTAAACGGGCATCCCTGGTTTTGAGAACTATTGAGATGTCCTCGCACGCGATTGTCTTGCTTTCCACTGTATCGTGGGTAGCAATGAGGATTGAGGCAAGATTAACATCTTTGCCCTCCAGAATGTCTTTTTTCAAATTGTCCGGCAGAAAATGAGAGGGCGCAACCTCAGGCAAGTCAACAGCCCTACCTGGAGTGGGTGGACAGGAGGGAGATGCCACGAGCGACATGGGAGTCTCGTTCCTGGATTCCACTGCCGATAGCCGGTACTGGATGTCCAACACTGAAGTAGCCAGGTTATCTATGGTGGCTTGAAGCTGCGACAGCGAAAGTTGAATTGGGGACATGCAAGCTTGATCCCCTGACGAAGCGGCGGGCTCAGACATAAGGAACCTGTATAGCTCCGCTTTCCTTGCAGAGGCTGGGTGCCGAATTCCTCTTCTATTCAATTCTGTTGTGAGATGGGAATTGTCCAATTTCTTAGTGACGCAGTGCTGGCCACGTCGGAGGCCAGAGACTCTGCGACTGAGGCGGGATCTTCAGCGTCGGAGAGATGAGACATGCTGGAACTTAAAAAACAACGTATTACGGCGGAGAACATCGAGACTTGTGTTGTATACCGTGAGCATCGATAGCCCCGTACTAGAGACAGAAGTAGTGAAGGCAGCAGGTGGTTTAATAAACGTGTGAACGAATAACCCCTTAAATTTATTCAAATACCTGCTGATGGTGGTGGAGACTGGGCTTGAGAGGATCCAAACTTGAAGGAGAAATTACCCGGATTGACACTAAACCAAAATATGAAGAAATCAAAACAAAAGCGGATGAGTAAGGGAACGGTTTACAAGATGGGGTACCTATGCCGAAGAGAGACGTAGAGACTGACAGACCAGTGACCGACAAGCCTTGACGTGATGATCAGAAGAGTGCGTGATTTGGAGAGGACAAGAACGTAGTACCCTTGATGCCAGCTGAATCGAAGAATATCGAGAAAAACTATTGATGTTGGTGCCGTAGGATGAGGTATGGCGTGACGACCCGATTGTTGAAAATACGTGGATTTAGATGAAGAACGATGAACATGAACACTGGGAGAATGAAGGCAGGTAGAGCGGACGTAAGAAGAAGGCCGTATGGCGCAATAGACAGTAGAACACAAACGTGGCCTGAATAACGCAAACAGGCATGGACATGGAAGCGTGGCCTGAATAACGAAAACAGGCAAGAAGAAACACAGAAACGTAGCGTGAATAACGCAAACAGGCATGAAACATTGAAAAGTGGCCTGAATAACGCAAACAGGCATGAAACATTGAAACGTGGCCTGAATAACGCAAACAAGCATGAAAGACATATACGGACCGCCCGAGTGATGTTTAACAAGCGGGAGAAGCAAAGACCTGAGCTGAATGATGTAGACAGATTTACAGAGACAGATCCGAGTACCGTGGGACCGGTGTGGTGTCGGTATGAGCGATACGCCTGAATGACCTAGTGACTGGAGTGAAACTGTGGCATGGCGAGGATGTGAAAGACTTAGAGTAGCCTGGGGGAAGCCGGCTGACGGGACACCTGTGGAAATGAGAGAGAAGTGACCCAGTAGCAACCATGACCCATGACTACAGGGGGCGTGGCCAGAGACCTGGGTCTGGGGATGATGTAGTCCGGCCAGTTGTCGGGAGCAGACTATGACTGATGGCTGGGGGTGCGCCAGTACTGAGCGTGTGCTTTTATATATATTTTTTTGAACGTGAAGATGGTGAAGGGGGTGAGAGAACCGACCCTGAAGGGGCGGATGAAGAAACTTGGGCGTGAGTGAGCAACCACGTGAAGAGCTGGAGAGAGAAAGGTGACCACTGTGAACGTGAAAAGAGATGAATGTGGAACGAGACTGAGTGACAAGGGAACTTGAGACAAAGAGCGGATATGGCATGATTTCGAGCGACCGTGTTTGAGCGTAATTCGTAAAAGAGGCCGTTAGCCAAATACTGAGACTCTTGGTCCCAGCCTACCTGATGCGGTTCCCGGAATGGAACAAAGGACGACCTGCGGACGCTTAGACCAGGAGAGAGAAAATCGCGGACTCTAGACTTACAAGGAAATAAACCAGGAAAACAATTAGTGAGGAAACCCATGATGGAGAAAGAACATACACCGTATGGAGCACTGGATGAATATCAGGGTGACATAATAATGCATATATTTTTTTTTTTTTTTTTTTACACTTGAATGATCCCACTTGTTTTTTTGTTTTTGTCTTTTTTTTTTTGAATATTTAGATGACCCCCCCCCTCCCTTTTTTTTTTTTTAAACAAATGACTACCTTATATTTCATTATGCCAGAACCCCCTGGGAATAAGGAATTAAATATGCAGTTTTAACCCCCGGACCAGTGAAGAGATACAGAAGCAGAGGGTGGGGCCAGGGACCCCCAAGTATAAGTTGAAAGTCGCACCTACTTCTGATACCCCATACCAATCCCCATTTCCTTGCAACATAAAAATAGCTATTGATATAGGCTGGGTTTGGGGGAGGGCCACCCTGCCAATGCCGGCCCGAGCATCCGGCGCCTGTCAGGGCCGAGCAAGGCAGATTGACCCTGCGCCCCCCCCCCCCCACTGCAGGCGGTAACCGAACCGCTGGCCGATGCAGCCTGTTGAGGGGCCGGTAGTTCGAGAGCCCTCGGGCCCGAGATGCGATGCGGCCGCATTCACTTACCCATCCCGGTGTGCGGCTTGATGAAAAAAAAGCGAGTCAATGACGTCAGACGCAAGTACCGGAAGAAGGCTGGAGCGCGAACCCACAGGAAGCACGGCAAGCGAACGTGGTGAGGACAGGGAAGAGGGAATATATATAGTCCTCTGCCCCTCCCACAATTACAGGCTGATGAATCAGCCTATAAATATATATATATATATAGGTGCAAGGTGTCATATGCGATGGCAGGTACGTGTCACCGAGGTTGCTGGCCTCGGTGAGGTGAGAGCCGGGTTTTTGTCTGCAGCAGCTAGTGCTGTTTTGACTCTTTTAAATAGCATGGCTGCAAAGCCGATCCGGGCCGGCTCTACTGGGAGCAGCTAAAGAGTAGGGTGGGTGGCTGCTCCCCACGGTCCAGTCCGAGTTTTGGGCTGGGTTTAAAGCTCAGCCAGCACCAGCTGCTGGGGGGCTGTGATTGTCCTGGAGCTGCTAACACTGTTGTGGAATTCTCTGATCTGGAGGAAAGAGCTCAGCAAGGTGGTGTTTTTCCTTGCAACTTGAAGGTGGAATCTCCTGCGGCTGGGCCGACTGCTAGGTGTGAACCCTCACCTAAACCTCCCAGGTGACTGAACCCTGTGTTGGCCTGTTTTTGGTTTTGCCACATGATTTCTGTTGTGTGTGAACTGTCACCAAGAGACTGTTTTCATTTCTGGTGTGCAAGTGTGAATAAAACACTGTTTGATGCACAATCTGGACTCCTTGTTTTGCTCTCTAAACTGCACCCGCACCGCTGTCTACCAGAGCGACTCCCCACATTTGGTGGAGGATGCGGGCATGCGCAGTGAGGCTGGCGTGAACGCTCGAAAATTTTTGTTTCTGCTGGGCACGACTGGATGTCCTATATTAGGCCGGCAAAGTTGCAGCCTGTGAACCCTGACAAAATGGAGGCGGTTGTAAAAGCCCTTGTGGAGGCTAACCTGCAGCAGCGGGAGGCTAACAAGCAGCAGCAGGAGACTAATCAGCTGCTTTTACAGCACGTGATGGCTTTGCAAACGGCAGGAGCGTCCCAACACGTCCATGATGCCCGGAAAGCGGTCCGTGCGGCGATCCCAAAGATGACCCCTCGGACGACGTTGAGACCTATCTGGCGGTGTCCTCTGGTACCTCTTCCAATTATTGAGGTCCCGCTTGAGCGAATCGCTATGGATCTAATTGGGCCTGTACCAAAGTCTCGCCAGGGGCCACCAACACATTTTGGTAGTTCTCGACTATGCCACTCGATATCCGGAGGCGGTGCCTCTGCGACATACCTCAGCTAAGCTCATTGCCAAAGAGTTAATGGAAATGTTTTCCCGTGTGGGCCTGCCAAAAGAGGTTCTGACAGACCAAGGGACCCCTTTTATGTCCAAAGTTATGAGGGAACTGTGTAAGTTATTGCGTATAAAGCAATTACGGATCGTCCGTTTACCATCCGCAAACGGACGGTCTTGTCGAGAGGTTTAACCAAACTTTAAAAATATGTTAAAAAGGGTGGTGTCTAGAGATGGGAAGGACTGGGACCTGCTTCTGCCCTATCTCATGTTCGCAGTGCGAGAGGTGCCCCAGGCCTCTACTGGGTTCTCGCCTTCGAACTGCTTTACGGCAGACACCCTCGAGGCCTGTTGGATATTGCCAAGGAAGCGTGGGAACAGCAGCCTGTCCCCCACAAAAGTGTCATTGAGTATGTCACCCAGATGCAGGAACGGATGGAAAGGGTGTTGCCGCTGGTCCGGGAGCATATGGAGGCAGCCCAACAAGCCCAAAGTAGGGTGTATAATCGTCAGGCTCGGCACGGGACTTCAATCCGGGAGATCGGGTTTTGGTTCTGGTACCCACCCTTGACAGCAAGTTCCTAGCTAGGTGGCAGGGCCCCTATGAGGTGATCGAGAAGGTAGGGGAAGTAAATTACAAGGTACACCAGCCAGGGCGGCAAGCCGAGCAGGTGTACCACGTGAATTTACTAAAGCCGTGGAAAGATAGGGACACGGCCGACGACCACAGCCCCCGGCCAGGGCTTCTAGGTGAAAAGGGTCCAGCCCCACAGTTCGAGGCCTGTGAAGCAGTAACCACGGTAAAATTGCAGACAGCCTGTCTTCTAAACAAGTTCAGGAAGTCAGGAGTTCATCAGTCGGAACACGGATGTGTTCTCGGACCTCCTGGCCGCACGTCTCTCATCCAACATGACATCGTCACTGAGCCTCAGGCCAAGATCCGGTTAAAACCATACCGGGTACCCGAGGCTCGGCGACGGGCCATCGCGGAGGAAGTGCAAGTAATGTTGAAGCTCGATGTCATTGAGGAGTCGAAAAGTGAGTGGGCCAGTCCCATAGTCCTGATACCCAAGCCAGATGGGACGCTGCGGTTCTGCAACGATTTTCGCAAATTAAATGAAGTGTCCAAGTTCGATGCGTATCCCATGCCCCGGGTAGACGAGCTTGTTGAGAATTTAGGGCAAGCCCGTTATTTTTCTGTGCTAGACCTCACTAAAGGATACTGGCAAGTACCCTTAACGGAGTCGGCCAAGGAAAAACTGCTTTTGTTACTCGCAGGGCCTGTATCATTATAAGGTGTTACCCTTTGGCCTGCATGGCGCCCCGCCACCTTCCAAAGGTTAATGGATATTGTGCTGCGACCTCATCGTCGGTACGCCTCGGCCTACTTAGACGATGTAATCATCCACAGCACCGACTGGGAAAGCCATTTGCCCAAAGTGCAGGCGGTAGTGGATGCCCTGAGGAAAGCCGGACTGACCGCTAACCCAAAGAAGTGCTCCATAGGGTTAGAGGAGACAAAATATCTGGGATATGTAATTGGGCGGGAGTTATCAAACCTCAGGTAACTAAGGTAGAGGCCATTCGTAACTGGCCCCGACCGGTCACCACCAGGCAGGTAAAGTCGTTCATGGGGATTGTAGGTTACTACATGAGGTTTGTGCCCCACTTTGCCACAATAGCAGCGCCGTTGACAGACCTCTTGAAGGGGCGAAAGTCTGGGAGGGTTAGCTGGAGTGAGAAGGCGGAGGAGGCTTTCGCCGCGTTGAAGTCGGCCCTGTGTGGGTCCCCGGTTTTGGTGACACCCGACTTCAACAAGGAGTTTGTCGTACAGACCGACGCCTCGAGGTAGGCCTCGATGCGGTACTGTCTCAGGAGGTCAACGGGGAAGAACATCCTTGTCTTCCTGAGCCGTAAGCTCAGTCCCGCCGAGTCCAGATATAGTATAGTGGAGGTGCCTGGCTATCAAGTGGGCACTCGAATCTCTCCGCTACTACCTGTTAGGGAGGAGGTTCTGTCTGGTGACCGACCATTCCCCTCAAATGGATGAGTCAGGCCAAGGAGAGGAATGCTCGGGTCACCAGGTGGTTCCTATCCCTGCAAAATTTCAAGTTTTCTCGTGGAACACAGGGCAGGCCGCTTGCAGGGCAATGCAGATGCCCTGCAAGGTGTCATATGCGATGGCAGGTACGTGTCACCGAGGTTGCTGGCCTCGGTGAGGTGAGAGCCGGGTTTTGTCTGCAGCAGCTAGTGCTGTTTTGACTCTTTTAAATATATATATATATATATATATATATTTTTTTTTTTTTTCTTTTTTTTTTCTTTATGAAGGTATAGGGGGAGTTTGTATGGGTGTGTATGTAGTCTTCTATACTAGTGGTAATACTAGTAACTAGAGATGAACAAATTTCTGCTTATGAAATTCGTTCACACTTCGTCTGGTGGTAAAGGTGAATTGCATTATGGATTCCGTCACCACGGACCATAAAACAATTCTATGATGAAATGCATACCGGAATGCCTTTAGAGCCATTCCATTATTCATTCCGTCATAATAGAAGTCTATTGCCTGCAAAATGGATCCGTCCCGTTTCCGTAATGTAGGAGAGGATTCCCCTGCATAACGAAAACAGGACGGATCCATTTTGCAGCCCATAGACTTCTATTATGACAGAATGAATAACAGAATGCCTCCAAAGGCATTCCGTCATGCATTCCGTCAGATCATTTCAAGATTTTCCCAGTCTATGACGTAAAGTCATGATTTTATGAAAGACACGGAGGCGAGTATTGCATTAACCCATTCTTTACTGAACCACATAGCAGCAAAGAAAACAGAATAAAAAACAGTAGTAACCATGGCAACAGCTCCTCCCACAGTTCCAGTATATAAGGACCCTGTCCAGCTGGAATCCTCCTCTTTCTTTGCTGCTACCACAGATAAGTATACCTCTAACTTGAGCACAGTTACAGTGTTTTATATCCCCCTTTTAGGGTTGTTCTCTACCCATGTGTTGGAGTTCTCAGGCACTGTTTCTATTCCTGGGTAATCTGTACAGACAGCTATTGTTCATGCTTATTAGTTTATAAATCTATATATATACGGTTTATATTGTATAGTCTTATATCATATTTCCCCTCTTACTGCCCTAGGGTATTTGCCACCCTTGTAATCCTTCTCTGGGTTTTCGGGATCCCTGCTCACCCCTCCCCTTGGTCGTCCCGGACTGGGAGCTTGGCGCTTGCAGCATTATGACAGGATGAATAACAGAATGCCTCCGTGAACCCCATCCCCCCCCCCCGCCGCCCGTATCGGCGATCGCTGCAAAGAGCAGGTCAATTCAGACCTGCGGTTTGCAGCTCTTTGCAATGTATCTGATCCCCGCGGTCTATTGGGGAGGCTTGCGGGCGGTGCGGCGGGCGGTGCGGGGGGCGGACGGGCGCGCGATCCTATGCCCGCCCCTCCGCTCAATATCAGGATGGTTGAGCTTGGCAAGCAGAGTGTCAGCACATTGCTGACACTCTGCTTGTAACGGCTGACATCTGTGCAGGCACGGATGTCAGTCTTTTAACCCCTTCCATCTGGCGGTCTGTAGGGACTGCTGTATGGAAGTGGTTAAGAGGGAGGGAGCTGCTGTGGGGGGCTGCTGTGCCTGGTGCAGCCCCACTAGCTCCAGTCCCCAGCTTCCCTCCCTCCCCATCCTCCGCTGCTCTGTTATTGTAGTGGAGGGGGGTAACCATGGCAACAGGACACCTTCAAAGGCGTCCTGCTTGCCATGGTAACAGAACTCTGATCAGACTTTTGCTAAAGGCAAAAGTCTAATCAGACTAAGTGTCAAGTAAAAAATACAGTACAGTACATTATATAATGTACTAGGAAAGGAAGAGATGTCCAGCTCCAAAAATAGTGGTAGAAAAATCTTGTATCTTTATTCTGCGGTAATAAAAACTTCCATACAGGATGCAAAAGTCAACATCTTTCAGACCATCACATATTCAAGGTCCTTCCTCATGACATGTGATGGTCTGAAACATGTTGACTTTAGCATCCTGTATGAAAGTTTTTATTACTGCAGAATAAAGATACAAGATTTTTCTACCACTGTTTTTGGAGCTGGACATCTCTTCCTTCCCTGCTATTTGTTGTCGCCTCCAGGTGCGACCTCCGTGCTCAGATAGTGGACTAACAGGTGAGAGCTGCCTCCCTCCTTGTACTGGAACTGTTTTTCATTATATAATGTACTGTACTGTATTATACAGACACCAGATCCACTGGATCTTTAAGAAACAAGTGGGTCTGGGTAAAAAAAAAAAATGTAAAAAAAGTAAAAAAAAGGTAAAAACAAAAACACATTTATCACTAATAAAAAATAAATAAAATAAAATACACTACACATGTTATATATCACGGCGTTCGTAACGACCTGATCTATAAAATGGGGTTGTTACTTTCCCCACACGGTGATTGTCATAAAAAAAAAAAAATCTATGATAAAATTGAAATTTTGCCCACCTCACTTCCCAAAAAAGTTAATAAAAGTGATCAAAAAAGTTGCATCTACACCCAAATGGTACTAATCAAACCGTCACCTCGTCCCGCAAAAAATGATACCTTACCTAAGAAAATCGCCTAAAAAAAGACACTAAAACATGATTTTTTTTGTTTCAAAAATATGATTGTGTAAAACCTAAGTAAATAAAGTAGACATATTAGGTATCGCCTCATCCGCAAGAACCTGAAATATAAAAATAACATATGAACTAACCCCTCAGGTGGACACCGCAATAAAAAATTAAAAAGATACTGTAAAAAGCAGTTTTTTGTAACCTAACATCACAAAAAGTGTGACAGCAAGCGATCAAAAAGTCATATTCACGCCAAAATAGTGCCATTAATACTGTCATCTCATCCCGCAAAAAATGAGCCCCTACCTAAGACAATTGTACAAAAACTAAAAAAAACTGACTCAGACTATGGAGATACTAAAATAGTTTTTTGTTTGCATAACAAAGGATATTATAGAAAAAAAACTAAATAAATTTAAAAGAGTAGACATATTAGGTATTGCCACGTCCGTAAGAATCTGCTCTATAAAAATAACACATGACCTAACCCCTCAGATGAACACAGTCACAAAAATAAAATAAAAACAGTCCCAAAACAGCCATTTTTTCCATTTTAATCATTTTTTTCCAGTAACAAAGCAAGGGTTAACAGTCAAACAAAACGCTATATTTATTGCCCTGATTCTTTAGTTTACAGAAACACCCTATATGTGGTCGTAAACTGCTGTATCGCCAAACGACAGGGCATAGAATGAAGGAAATGCGATATGGTTTTTGGAAGGCAGATTTTGACGGACTGGTTTTTGGCACCATGTCCCATTTGAAGCTCCTCTGATGCTCACCTATGATGCTCAACTCCATAAAAGTGACCTCATATAAAAAACTACACCCCTCACGCTATTCAAAACTGATTTTACAAACCTTATTAACCCTTTAAGTGTTCCTCAAGAGTTTATGGCAAATGGAGATGAAATTTCAGAATTTCTATTTTTTATTAACTTTTATTACCTAGCAGGTGATTTGACCATGTGACCAAGTGACATCACGGAAGGCCCTTCACCCCCTTCCCGGCTGAATACAGAGCAGGAGACCGGTAACCGGCTGCTAAGCGATCAAATGGAGGGGGTAAGTTTATGTTTTTATTATTTTTAACCCTCTATTGCCCTTTTTACCGTGCATTCTCTATTGAGAATGCTATTATTTTCCTTTATAACTATGTTATAAGGGAAAATAATAAAATCTACAGAATACTCCACCGGAAACCGGACTTCAGTGATGAAGTCCGGCTTCGGGTATGGGTACCAAACATGGCGATTTTTCACACGCGCGTGCAAAACGCATTACAAACGTTTGCACACGCGCTGAAAAATTTGCGCATATTCCCGCAACGCACCCGCATCCTATCCGGGCATCATGTGAAAGAGGCCTTAGGATTGAAGGAAAGATGGATGCTAATAAATTAGGGGCAATTCTTGTGGAAAACCTGTTTGTGTGCCAAAGATTTGAGACTGTGATGAAGATTTGCCTTCCCGACTGACAATGCCCTAAATATACAGAAACAATTACACTGAAGTGGTTTAAGGGGAAACACTGATATGTTTTGGAATGGCCTATTCAGAACCCAGACCTCAGTCCCATGAAAATATGTGGCATGACTTGAACACTGATATGCACCAACATAACTCATCAAAAGGAAGAGTTGGGCAATCTTGCCTGCATGCCTGGGCAAAAATTCCAGTGTACAGATGTGAAGCCAATAGAGACATGCTCCAAGAGACTTGGACCTGCAATTAAAACAAAAGAAGACTCCACTGTCAGAGAGTAAATACTTACGCATATTAAATTTCTCTTTTTTGTCATAATTGTTTCTTGTGTCACAGTAAAACATAGGGAGCCATTCAGGAGTGCACCACTAGTGAGGCCAGGTGAGGCCATCACCTCAGGCAGCACCAGGTAGGGGCAAGAGGGGGCAGTGGAAGGGCCATGGGCAATGATTAGAGTTGAGCAAACACCTGGATGTTCGGGTTCGGGATCCGAACTCAACCCGAACCCCATTGAAGTCAATAGGGACCCGAACTTTTGGGCACTAAAAAGGCTTTAATATAGCCCAGGAAAAGGCTAGAGGGTTGCAAAAGGCATCAAAATGTAGGTAAATCCCCTGCAAACAAATGTGGATAGGGAAATAACTTAAAATAAAATAAATACAAATTAACCAATATCAATTGGCAACTTGGAGGAGGAGGAATAGGAGGTTGGGGTGGCACCAGGTGGGAATGCTATGGGAGTTGATGTTCTCATCACAGCCAAAAAGGATTCATGTCTGCCTGCAGTGCCACAGGCCTCATTCACAGACTCAGGGCCATGGCACCCAGACGAAGGAGAGGTTCATTCAACTTTGGGTTGCCCAACAAAATAATGGTAAAAAAAAAAAAAAAAAAAAAAGAGGATTCAATAAAGAAGTGCCCTGGAGTACAAGAATATATGGTTACGGGGAGGTTGTTATAAATGTCTATTCTGCACAAGGGATGGACAAGTCCTGTGGGATCCATGCCTGGTTCATTTTTATGAACGTCAGCTTGTCCACGTTGGCTGTGGACAGGCGGCTGTGTTTGTCAGTAATGACCCCACCTGCCGTGCTGAATTCATGTTCAGACAAAACACTGGGCGCCGGGCAGGCCAGCACCTCCAAGGCATAAAAGGCTAGCTCTGGCCACGTGGACAATTTGGAGACCCAGAAGTTGAATGGGGCCGAACCATCAGTCAGTACGTGGATGAGTGTGCACACGTACTGTTCCACCATGTTAGTGAAATGCTGCCTCCTGCTAACACGTTCTGTATCAGGTGGTGGTGCAGTTAGCTGTGGCGTGGTGACAAAACTTTTCTACATCTCTGCCATGCTAACCCTGCCCTCAGAGGAGCTGGCGACCTCTTGCTCCTCCTCTGCCTTCGCCTTGGGCTTCCACTTGTTCCCCTGAGACATTTGGGAATGCTCTCAGTAGTGCGTCTACCAACGTGTGCTTGTACTCGCGCAACTTCCTATCAAGCTCCAGTGCAGGAAGTAAGGTGGGCACATTGTCTTTGTACCAGGGATCCAACCGGGTGGCAACCCAGTAGTCTGCACACGTTAAAATGTGAGCAACTTTGCCGTCCTTGCGCAGGCACTGCAGCATGTAGTTGCTCATGTGTGCCAGGCTGCCCAGAGGTAAGGACAAGCTGTCCTCTGTGGGAGACGTATCGTCATCATCCTCCGTTTCCCCCCAGCCACGCACCAGTGATGGGCCCGAGCTGCGTTGGGTGCCACCCCGCTGTGAACATGCTTCATCCTCATCCTCCCTCACCTCCTCATCCTTGTCCTCCAGTAGTGTGCCCTGGCTGGCCACATTTGTACCTGGCCTCTGCATTTGCAAAAAACCTCCCTCTGAGCCACTTCTAAGAGACTGGCCTGAAAGTGCTAAAAATGACCCCTCTTCCTCCTCCTCCTCCTGGGCCACCTCCTCTTCCATTATTGCCCTAAGTGTTTTCTCAAGGAGACATAGAAGTGGTATTGTAATGCTGATAAAGGCGTCATCGCCACTGGCCATGTTGGTGGAGTACTCGAAACAGGGCACACAGGTCTCGCATGGAGGCCCAATCATTGGTGGTAAAGTGGTGCTGTTCCGCAGTGCGACTGACGCGTGCGTGCTGCAGCCGAAACTCCACTATGGCCTGCAGCTGCTCGCACAGTCTCTCCAGCATGTGCAAGGTGGAGTTCCACCTGGTAGGCACATCACATATGAGGCGGTGAGTGGGAAGGCCGAAGTTACGCTGTAGCGCAGACAGGCGAGCAGCAGTAGGATGTGAATGCCGGAAGCGCGCACAGACGGCCCGCACTTTATGCAGCAGCTCTGACATGTCGGGGTAGTTGTGAAGGAACTTCTGCACCACCAAATTCAGCACATGCACCAAGCAAGGGATGTGCGTCAAACCGGCTAGTCCCAGAGCTGCGACGAGATTTCATCCATTATCGCACACCACCAGGCCGGGCTTGAGGCCCACCGGCAGCAACCACTTGTCGGTCTGTTGTTCAATACCCCGCCACAACTCCTGCACGGTGTGGGGCCTGTCCCCCAAACATATGAGTTTCAGAACGGCCTGCTGACGTTTACCCCGGGCTGTGCTGAAGTTGGTGGTGAAGGTGTGTGGCTGACTGGATGAGCAGATGGAAGAAGAGGAGGAGGAAGCTGAGTAGGAGGAGGAGGCTACAGGAGGCAAAGAATTATGCCCTGCGATCCTTGGCGGCGGAAGGACGTGCGCCAAAGAACTCTCCGCCTGGGGCCCAGCCGTCACTACATTTACCCAGTGTGCAGTTAGGGAGATATAGCGTCCCTGGCCGTGCTTACTGGTCCGCATATCTGTGGTTAGGTGGACCTTGCCACAGATGGCGTTGCGCAGTGCACACTTGATTTTATCGGATACTCGGTTGTGCAGGGAAGGCACGGCTCTCTTGGAGAAGTAGTGGTGGTTGGGAACAACATACTGTTGGACAGCCATCGCCATCAGCTGTTTAAAGCTGTCTGTGTCCACCAGCCTGAATGACAGCATTTCAAAGGCCAGTAGTTTAGAAATGCTGACATTCAGGCCCAGGGCTCGAGGGTGGCTAGGTGGGAATTTACGCTTTCTCTCCAAGGTTTGGGAGATGGAGAGCTGAACGCTGCCGTGTGACATGCTTGGTGATGGAGGTGGTGGTGTTGGTGGCACATCCTCTGTTTGGTGGGCGGTAGGGGCCAACATTCCTCCTGAGACGGAGGAAAAGGCCGAGGCAGTAGCAGAAGAGGGAGCAGGGGGAGCCTGGGTGAGTTCCTTGTTTTTAAGGTGTTTATTCCACTGCAGTTCATGCTTTGCATGTAGATGCCTGGTCATGCAGGTTGTGCTAAGGTTCAGAACGTTAATGCCTCGCTTCTGGCTCTGATGGCACAGCGTGCAAACCACTCGGGTCTTGTCGTCAGCACATTGTTTAAACAAGTGCCATGCCAGGGAACTCCTTGAAGCTGCCTTTAGGGTGCTCGGTCCCTGGTGGCGGTGGCCAGGAGCAGGCGAACTCTCTTGGTGGCGGCTGTTCTGCTTTTGCCCCCTGCTCACTCTTTTGCTACAGTGTTGGCTCAGTCTCACCACTGTCTCTTCCTCTGAACTATGAAAGTCAGTGGCACGACCTTCCTTTCATGTGGGGTCTAGGACCTCATCGTCCCCTGCATCGTCTTCCACACAGTCTTCCTCCCTGACCTCCTGTTCGGTCTGCACACTGCAAAAAGACGCAGCACCTGTGTTTCGTCATCATCAGAGATGTGCAGACTCCGATGAGGTGGTATTCCCATGTCCTCATCATCAGGAAACATAAGTGGTTGTTCATCAGTGCATTCTATGTCTTCCACCACTAGGGAAGGGCTAGGTGGAGTCCCTTGGGAAACCCTGCCAGCAGAGTCTTCAAACAGCATAAGAGACTGCTGCATAACTTAAGGCTCAGACAGTTTCCCTGATATGCATGGGGGTGATGTGACAGACTGATGGGCTTGGTTTTCAGGCACCACCTGTGCGCTTTCTGCAGAAGACTGGGTGGGAGATAATGTTGTGAACATGCTGGATCCACTGTCGGCTACCCAATTGACTAGTAGTGTTTAGCGCGAATATTCGAATAGCGAATTTTTATCGCGAATATCGGCACTTCGCTAATTCGCGAATATAGCGCTAAAAATTCGCTATTTCGAATATTCGTTTTTTTTTTTTGTTTGTTTTTTAGTTATATTTTTTTCTTTCCCACTTCCCATAAGTAGCTCTTACCTGTCCTGAGGATTCCTGGCTTCCTGGCTGCTCCAGTCAGTGCCCGTTGCCGCTTCTGCCGACTTCCGTGCTCATGGAGCGTCCCCATCACCATGGAAACGTCTCCATATACTAAAATGTACTGTCGGATTTGAGAATTACGTTGAAATCGCAATGCAATTAATTCAAGTTATATTAATCGCATTGCGATTTCAACTTAGCACTGCTATATTCCATATTCGTTAACTTCGTTAATTCTAGCAAGCTGACCCATTATAAACCCAGCTCTAAGTTTAAATCGCAATGCGATTAATATAACTTGAATTAATCGCATTGCGATTTCTACTTAGCACTGCTGCTATATTCCATATTAATTTACTTAGCACTGCTGCTATATTCCATATTCCATTAATTCTAGACTAATATGTAAGATAGCAGTGCTAAGTTGTAATCGCAATGTGATTAATATAACTTGAATTAACTGCATTGCGATTTCAGCAGACATGGTTTACTATGGTTGCTAAAACGAAGATGGAGAATACTTTGTTATCTTCGTTTTGAGGAATATGACGAATACATTCGTCATATTCGCTAATTCTACCAAGCCAAACATAGTAAACCAGGTCTAAGTAGAAATCGCAATGCGATTAATTCAAGTTATATTAATCGCATTGCGATTTCAACGTAATTCTCAAATCCGACAGTACATTTTAGTATGGAGACGTTCTTGGCTTGGTAGAATTAGCGAATATGACGAATGTATTCGTCATATTCCTCAAAACGAAGATAACCAAGTATTCTCCATCTTCGTTTTAGCAACCTATTCGTCAACTTCGCTAATTCCAGCAATCAAATAGGAAGGTTGACTATAGAGACAGCTGTGTTTAATTCGCTATGCGATTATATTATATATTTTTTTTAATAAATATAATAATTATCAAGTAATATAATTATTCTATTAAAAAAAGCAAAGTAATATAATCGCATAGCGAATTAAACACAGCTGTCTCTATAGTCAACCCTCCTATTTGATTGCTAGAATTAGCGAAGTTGACGAATAGGTAGCTAAAATGAAGATGGAGAATACTTCGTGATCTTCGTTTTGTGGAATATGACGAATACCTTCATCATATTCGTCATCTTCGCTATAATTCTAGATATGAAACCAATAGGAAAGTAGCCCAAGTTAAAATCGCAATACGCGATTATTTAAATCGCATATTAATCGCGATAACTAGAATAATGACGAATATTCGATTTTGACGAATATGAAACTAATATTCTTTCGAATATTCGCGAATTTCGTTGAAATCGAATATGGCACCTGCCGCTCATCACTATTGACTAGCGCGTGTTCTTGCTCAGGCCTTACCGTCCTTAGAACGGCATTGGGCCCCACCAAATATCGCTGTCAATTCTGGCGGGTACTGGAACCTGAGGTAGTTGGTTCACTAGGACGTGTGGCTGTGGCAGAACGGCCACGTCCTCTCCCAGCACCAGAGGCTCCACTAACAACACCACGACCATGTCCGCGTCCGTGTCCCTTACTAGATGTTTTCCTCATTGTTACCGTTCACCACCATAAGAAAAAAATTATTTGGCCCAATGTATTGAATTCAAATTCAGGCCTTTTTTTTTTTTTTTTTACAGGCACCTAACACTATCTGGCTATCTATTTATGTACTGTATTACACTAATCCAGGCACAGCAGTAACCACAGAATTAGGGGAATATCAATTGTAGGCCTAGTATTTAGGACCTGGATGAAAGGTATCCTTTTACGTACAGTAGCGTGTGAAAAAATATATAGGATTATGCTTTCAGCACTTGTATTTTAACACTTTGTGTAATATACCCTTTAACGGAAAGAAATACACTTGGAGATGCATGCTGAGTGTAATATACACTTTAACGGACAGATTTACACTTGGCCTGCAACAGCTGGAACACCAGATTTCCATTATTTCTATTTCTGCAACTGAATTTCACCCCAGAAAAAAATATATTTTTTGCCGGACACTATTAACCTTGGCCAGCCACAGCTGAAACCACTGATTTATGGTATTGCTATTTTGGCAATTGAATTTCACCCCAGAACAAAATATATCCTTTGCCGGACACTATTAAACTTGGCCAGCCACAGCTGAAACCACTGATTTACGGTATTGCTATTTTGGCTATTGAATTTCACCCCAAAACAAAATATATCCTTTGCCGGACACTATTAAACTTGGCCAGCCACAGCTGAAATCACTGATTTACGGTATTGCTCTTTTGGCTATTGAATTTCACCCCAGAACAAAATCTATCCTTTGCCGGACACTATTAAACTTTTCCAGTCACAGCTGGAACACTAGATTTACGGTATTTCTATTTTTGCAACTGAATTTCACCGCAGAAAAAAATATATCCTATGACGGACACTATGGAACTTGGCCAGTCACAGCTGGAACACCAGATTTATGTTATTTCTATTTTTGCAACTGAATTTCACCCCAGAAAAAATATATCCTTTGCCGGACACTATTAAACTTGGCCAGCCACTGCTGGGACACCAGATTTACAGTATTGCTATTTTGGCAATTGAATTTCACCACAGAAAAAAAACTATCCTTTGCCAGACAGCAGACAGTATTGCACTTGGCTAGCCACAGCTGGAACACCAGATTTAGGGGATTGATATTTTGGCAATTGAATTTAACCCTTTATTAAAATATAGAAATTTCTATCCTAAGTTTCTAGGGGTGACAATAAGCACAGCCAAGCCCCTGATGTAGGATATAGCAAAACAAAAAAAAACTAGTATTGATAGATTGATGGACTTTGTGTTGAAGACACAAAATGGCTGCCAATCACCCCAGAAAAAAAAGTGACAGAAAAACGCTCTGTGCAGTCTAAAAACCAGTGAGCAATTTACTAGCAGAAGTTGAATATTTCACAGCTGTAGATCGATCACTTCATTAGGTGTTTTTGCTGAGTTTTCCCCGCCTTATCTCGCCCTCACAGCAGCTGCGTCCTATCCCTACACTAATCAGAGCAGAGTGACGTGCGGCGCTACGTGACTCCAGCTTAAATAGAGGCTGGGTCACATGCTGCACTTGGCTAATCACAGCCATGCCATTAGTAGGCATGGCTGTGATGGGCTCTTAGGGCAACAAGTAAAACGTTAGCTAATTGTCTGCTGTGCAGCCCTTCAGAAAGCGGGAAGAAATCGCCGAACAACGGACCTGAACCCCAACTTTTTTTAAAATATTCGGGTCCGGGTCCCAAACACCCCAAAATTCGGTACGAACCTGAACTATCCAGTTCGGGTTCGCTCATCCGTAGCAATGAGCGCTTTCATCGAGGAAACACTCATCTCTACATATTCTCGGGACAGCAATACAATTGCTTGCTTTGACAGAGTACAGGAGTGATGTCTCCCTGGCCCACCATTACCTCTAAGAGGCTTTAGTCCTAGTTCCTGTAGCAGGCAGAGGCTGGTGTCATCATTATCGTGCTCCCCGAGTCAGGCTGCATAGAGCCCAGGGCATAGTCTAGAAGAGGTCTGTGCATTGCACTGCATCTGCTGACAGCAGAATGGAGGTAAGTATTTGAGTTTATTATTTTTATTTGGCAGCATGGTGTTGTGTCACAATGGGGTGAGGGTCATTATTTTGTAATTGGAGAAAGCACTATGAGGTGTAAGGGATAGCTCTCTCTCAGGGGGTTGCAATCACAGATTTCTCCTCTGACAATGGGATTCAAGTCCAAGTGGTGCTTTATTTTTGGCACTTCAGCACCATTACACACATAAACATCAAAATAAACACCTGCACGTCTGGGCTCTACCTAATACATGTGTCGTCTCTATCTCATCTATAGAGCGCAGTCCACAAAACAGTATATTAGATCCGGCTTTCCTCAGCCTCGTGGCCCCTCAGCCCTCCTGGCTGGGACCACACAGAGCCTCTGCAGGCTTTAGTTTCAAAGTCCCACTGGACTCCTACTCTGAGGGCAATGTTTACGGCACTATAAGATTCAGGGACAATATTTGCTGGGCACAGTTATTTTTAGGGCACTGTGTACCAGTAATTATTGTAAGAGGGCGGGCTGGCAGTCTCGTCTGATTTATCGTTTTCTAAGCCAGGGAGCTGGCGTATGTTCAAGCTTGTTGTATGCCGTCGGAACATGCATCTAATTTATGTAGAGGCCTGCGCTTCTGCATAACTTAGGCGCATCCACCGCAAGTGCACAGCTGTATAAATTGCCGGTCTTAATAATGGAGCCCAATAGCTTTTACATTCCAAGTTGTCGACATGCTGTGTAAATCAAATGGTATAAACCCCCAAAAAATTTATTTCAAGTTATAATTCATCATAATAGGAAATTTGATATCCTTCCTTACCAATGTATAGCATTACAAAAACAAATGTTATGTGTCTCTGGAAATATTTTCAGACCTGATGAGATCAGAAATGTTTATGTTTGGTCTAGTGATGAGCGGGAGGTGCCATATTCGAATTTGCGATATATCGCGAATATTCGAATGTATATTCGATATATATTCGCCGAAATCGAATATTCGCCATTATTAACCTAATCGCGCTGATATGCGAATTATATAAAGGCATATCTCCTACTGGCTTGCAAACATGAACGAATACTCTAAGTTGTATGCGCATTGCGAAAACAAAATACCATTATTTTTTTTCAACAATCAGAATACTTACTTAGAAGTGTTCAACTTCATATTCTGTTCATTGGGGGGGAAAAAATTTTTTCGCATTGCGCATCCAACTTGGAGCTGAGTATCAATATAGGCAACTTTCCTATTGCAAATGCATTTTTTGAATTAGCGAATAGAATATAGCGATATATTCGCATTCACCATATTCGCTAATTCGAACAAGCCAATTGTATTCGTAGTTCTGTAGCTGTACAACGCGACTTTAATGCGAATAATTTCCATATAAACATTCGTGTGCGTACAGATGTTATTGTTCAAGTTAGGTGGCAGTAACAACTTATTCGTATGTGCTCGTGCGCGTGTTTGTGCGCGTGTTCGTGCGCATGGGCACACGCACATACAGGTGTGGCTTCTTCCTGGGAGCAGTTCCAACACGTTTTCTTGTTGTGCATGCGATCCATGCGAATAAAGATGGTGGGCAACAACTTCACAAGAGAGGAGGAAGATATCCTGATCACAGTAAGTTATTGAACATTACATTACAGCTATAAGTACGTGTGACGCTTGTAACATTCAAATGTATGTTTATGGAGATAAAACATTCTCAAATTTTTGCAATACATATAAAATCTCATTTCACATAGTTTGCTTACTGCAGTGCTTACATAGAATTGATTTGTGGAAACAAGTATTGTTGGCATTCAAAAACAATACTTATTGCCCCAAATCATTAATATCTACTAATCTCTTATATATATATATATAAAAATTAGTTTCTGTCGGTCTGTTATTTATGGCCGACCAAACGACTGGAGCGATCTTCACTAAGTTTGGCAGACGGGTACATCAGGTGTCTGGGAAGGTCTTAGACCATGGCTCAGCTCTATAGGACGTATTATTTCTGAGATATTCCCCCAAAAATGACCTGCATTAGCAAAAACAAGCCCCCAACTGCCATCCACACGGCCACATGTCCCTTATCAGCCAATAGAAGCTCGCATGTCCCCAGGTTGCCATAACAAGTGATCACAGGTTTCAATAGTTTTCAGGTCCTTAAATGTTCATTTATATCATGTATGACGACAAAACTACACTGCTACATGCATGGGGGGCAGGGGCCACTATTAAAGGGGCAGGCATTGTGGAATTCACTGTCATTAACCCCTTAACGCAAAACCCTGTGCATGCACGGCTAGATGATCGGGCGGGTGCAGGAGCTACACCTGACCAATCACTGCAGGGGTACGGCAGTCCCTGATAGCCAGGCCCCTGCTGTATCCGCCGGCATCGCTGTTTACAGCGATGCTGGCGGATTAAACCCTTCTATGTCGCGGTCAGCGCTGACCGTAACATAGAAGTGTTTTGCGGTTAGTGAACGAGCGCATTGGGTTCCCGTGCTGCTGTGACGGGGACGCGATGTGTGAGAAGGCAGACTGATGCCGTGCAGAGGCTGCCCAATGCCTTGCATGGCATCGGGACCTGCCTTCTACGGGTGCCCAGGGGATCCTGATGCCGGAAATCTGTTGCTGATGGCAAGCAACAGCAAAAAAATACATACAGTGGAAGATGCCAGCCAGTCTTTGTTATGGTTATGTTTTTGATTGTTCTCCACATTATCGTTATCGTATGTAGGATGGTCATTGTGGTACTTGTAGTCCATTGCTGGCATCTTCCATTGTATGCATTTTTTGCTGTTGATCGCCATCAGCAACGGACTACAAGTGCAGGATGTGCTCCCATATATATATATGCACAACCGCATGTGGGTTCGAGCATATCCTGCTTGTTAAACACCACACCACGTTTTCTAATGGTTAAAAAAAAAAAAAGGATAGCAGATAAATCTATATATGATTCACATTGCACATCTAATCTTTCGCCTCACACAATATACCAACACTATATACCCACCACTACATACCACCAGACCCCCTCAAACCCACACCACCTTTGACCACCCCCCACCCCCAACACACACACACACACATACACATTCTATAGCAGGCATTCTCAAACTGCGGCCCTCCAGCTGTTGTAAAACTACAACTCCCATGATGCCCCTCTATAGGATGATAGCTGTAGGATGTCATGGAATGATGTGATTTTTAGTTTGGAAAAAGCAGGAGGGCCGAAGTTTGCAGGAGGGCCGCAGTTTGCTGGAGAGCGGCAGTTTCCTGGAGGGCCGTAGTTTGAGGATGCCTAGTATATAGATTCTAATAAGTGTCCCGTTGGCCAGGAGAAGTAACGTTTGACATTCAGTATTTGCTGGTTCATTTAGCGTTACCCAGGGTGCCCACGTGGAGGTGAACCAGCCTTACACCCCGTACCGTCACTTCACTAGACGGGTACATCTCTCCTCAGATGGCCAATATCCAATATCTCATAATACACACACAAACAATTTGAACACAATCCCAAATTAAAAAAAAATAAGATTAGTCGACTTTTACATTAGCGGCAGGGGAGTACGTCTGACTATTCCAGGGGGATGAACAGCCTGTCGGATGTGTACTGCCGCTAGTTCTCCCACGCTTCGTCCCTATTGACTATAATGGTGGCGGGGGCGGCGGTACAGCAGCAGCAATGCAGCGCACGGCGAGAGACAGTCTAACTGAAAGATCTGCATGTCATAGTTTAAGCCCGGGGAACCTCTCGCCATGCGCTGCCTTAGCCATAGTCACCAACATTTATTCATTATCTCAACCACCAAACCAAAAATTATTAGTGTTAGTGTTTTTTTTTATACTGCAGCGCATGTTGGAGAAGGGGTATGACCTCACCCGCTCCCATGCAGAGAAAAACGCCATTGTGCGCAGGCTCGCCTATGAGCTGTGGACGGACTACAACACCCAGCACAAGCGTCTGGCCATTTTAAAAAATGGTCAGATTTAAAGAGGAGGCACGCGGAAAGAATCCGCGAAATACGGGACGAAAAATGCCCAGGTATAATGATTACTGAGTGTTGGAATAAAGATACAAAAGTAATGTAAAGCATCTGTACATTTTTGTTTTTAGATTTTTTTCTAAAAGTAGTAAAATTTGTTATTATAGGTGTTCCTTTGCCTGCAGTCAGGCGCAGGCCTCGCAGACAGCAGCAGGTGTGGGAGGTATCTGCATCAGAGGAGGAGGAGGAGGAGGCCGGACCGTCAGGGCAACTTCATGCCCCTAGCCCCCCAGAGGAGTCAGAGGCAGGAGCGGAGGGTGGACCCTCACCCCAACCCGCCTCACGCCCTCAAGTGGCTGATAACGGGGACGAGGAGGAGGAGGAAGAAGAAGAGGAGGAGCTCATCACCACCCCCCACAAGGAGAGTAAGTATGTGCTGTGGCTGTTTTCACTCACTCACTGTTCACACACACACACACACACGTGTCAGTTTAGTCTTCACCATAGACACACTTTTTTGGAGAATAAAATAGGCTTGTTAAAGCTTTATTAATAATCTTTCTTCAGCCCACACATATCGGAGAACCTATAGTCCCACACTTACAGTTCGGTACAAGCGGGATAACAAAGAAGTACTATCTCAACACTCTTTACAGTCTTCCAGAGGTCTGGTTCCCCTCTAGGATTGTTCTGCGTTCCAATCGCCTAGCCAAACTGTACTTTACCAGCCTTTTTAACCACAATGTTATGAAAACCGCAAGATGTAGTACGGGTGTGACCTGTCCCACCCAATGTCTCTGACTATTAAAACCCAGGCCCCAAATAATTTCTAAAGAAAACCTCCCCGAAACCTATTGTTACAGCCATACTGATTCACCGAGGCATACATTCCCACATTCCCATTGAGACATACCGAGCAGCCATGATTTTTCCCCAAACTCGGACCAGATATTGTTGTTGTCAACCCAAATAAACGGGTATATTTGGGGGGGGGGGCACCCCAAAGTGGGCAGAGATACCATTGGCCAATGAAAATTTAGCAATTTTCTATACGCTACTCCTCCCACAGTTTTAGGAGTACAATTAACAAACTTTGCTTGTGCTTTGTTAACCGATCCCCCCGTCCGGGCCCCTAGAGCGGCCCCCCAGAGACCCCATTTTGTCCAATCGACTTTCATAGGAAAACTATTAGGTTTTGTCACTCCTTCAGCTTTCAAGTTAAAGTCACCAAACTTGTGTCACTTATTCATGGGGTCACCATGAAAATTTGTGTCAAATTTGGGGGACATTAAAAAGTGGGCAGAGCCACAAACAACCAAACACATTTTCACTGTTGACTTCAGTGTGAAAACGTTAAAAAGCTGTCATTCCCACGGTATTTAAGCCAGGGTCCCCAAACTTGGCACTGTGGTTTACTAGGTGACTGGGATTAAAATTTATAAAAAAGTGGGTGGAGTCTACACTGCCCAATCAAATTTCAGGCATTTGTTTAAAGGTGGGAAATCAAACTGCCGCTGCTCTTAGACTTTTATTGTCACAGTCTTCAAACTTTGCAAAGTTGGTCACTGGAGGACTGGGATTAAAATTCAAAAAAGTGGGTGGAGCCACCAACAGCCAATCAGATTTTAAGCCAACATCATGTGGTTTCTTCAGAAACGACACCGTCTATTTTATTTATTGTTTTTATTTTTTTTCAGTATTAAAACAAATGGAATTAAAAATAGAGAAGATGGAGAGGGAGCACCAGGCTGGAATGAAGGCCTTCCGGGAGCATCATCTCCGGAAGATGCGGGAGATGAAGCTCCAGTTCTCAAATGACATGAGAGAAATGGAGGAGAAGCATACCAAGGACGTGGGGGATTTAAAAAATATGGTTAAAGCTATGAGGGCATTGCCCTAATAACATTTTTGCAATAGTTTTATTTTATTTTTTTGTAATTATATTGTTTATTTTATTTTTTTTTAAATTAAAAAACTTTAAAGTTTTCACTATAATGGTTAAACATTTATTTTTTAGTAAAGGCCCCTAGAGTACATTCCCAAACTAATCAGTATCCTGACATACAGCATCCGCAGGTATATAGAAATAGGGTAGTATGAGGCCTACACATAACTCAAATGGATCACGATAGAAGTAGACATTGGTAATGGTTGTGTATTAAATATTAAGTACAAAGCAAAGCATTCTAATAGTCCAGAGTTACATTCAAAATACATTTTTGGGTTAATTTTCCTAGTAACTAAATTTTATGTATTAACATAAATTTCTAATTATCGTGAATAATAAATGTATTTTTTCATCAAACAATTAACTACTAAAATACAAAACTTGAACAGAGTAATAATAACTACAAAAAACCTTGTTTGATTTATCAAATTAGCAAAATTATAAACTTTTACAAATTCAAAAAATTTCTTTACAGTCAAATCTTGTTATCAGAACTATAAAACAAAAAGAAGGAACAATATTGGAACAATAAAATGGTAGGGGTAAGAACTAACCAGCATGGTTCTTCGATAGCGTCCAATTTTTTAATAATTTGCATGTTGTAGCATTGCTTCCGCTGTACACATAGAAACATATGATTGATTACATGACTATGATTATATGAATTCTCTAACCGGTGACATGTCTCCAAGAACATCATATAGTACACAGTTTATACTTAAAATCTTAAAGCAGTGGTTATATATAATTAGCATGTGCAAATCCTCATTACATAATTGCCAATAAGTGACATAAACAAGAAAAGTACCTATACATATTTACATGTTGCTACATGGCTCCATTCACAAAACCGGATTTCCACACGGATGAGTATAACGCCAGTCACACCCAACCATGTAGAGAGGTCAACACGGAAGTCAGCCATCCCTCCCAGAACGACAGACAACACCGTGTTGGATCCTAAATCCGTGTGACAACAAAAAAAAAAAAATATATAAATTTTCGTAGGTTCATCAATCAGTCCTGTACAATGCCAACTGCACAAGACCTTTTGACAAGGGAAAGCCACATGCGGTCCACACCGTGCTACAGCGTGAACCACAACATAGCCACCCCAAACCACACTTAATTTAAAATAAAAAATAATAAAATAAAGTGAAATCATTTCATTTTGTGAATGAAGCCAAACAAGGCTAGATAAAATGTCTTTTTAAAAAGATTATTTAAATTAATATTTTTATGTCGAAATATTGACAATACATAAAGAAGCTGAGCACATGCGAGAATACGAAACATGCAAACCAGGTTAAGAGAATTCATAATTCTATACTTGTTAAAGTGCAAAAGATAAAATCAGGTCCATGATGGTTGTCTACGCACGATCAGGACATACAGCATCTAGAGTTAACACAGTACTAGAATGCTGACTCATAAGTTTCCATTTGTAACTAGGCAGAATAACGCAAGGCACTGGCAGGTAAGTACACTTCCAGTTTATAATACAAAATTAAATAACCCAATCGAAATTTTACTTTAAAAAAAGTGTGAAGGTCTGGACTCTATGATTATTCCTTGTGCGATCAAATGTCACTCAAAATTTTCATGACATGCAGCAGCATCAACGGCAGGATTTAGGGAGTGGTGTATTATCAGGGCAACATGTAGCTAGGCCCGATTCAGCTTCACAGGCAGCAGCATACGTTATGTTTAAAGGATCAAATATAAGTCAAAATTTTCATGACATGCAGCAGCATCAACGGCAGGATTTAGAGAGTGGTGTATTATCAGGGCAACATGTAGCTAGGCCCGATTCGGCTTCACAGGCAGCAGCAGACGTTATGTTAAAAGGATCAAATGTAAGTCAAAATTTTCATGACATGCAGCAGCATCAACGGCAGGATTTAGGGAGTGGTGTATTATCAGGGCAACATGTAGCTAGGCCCGATTCGGCTTCACAGGCAGCAGCATACGTTATGTTAACCCCTTTAGGACACATGACGTACCGGTACGGCATGTTTCCCGAGTCTTTAAGGACACATGACGTACCGGTACATCATGAGTTGTTCCGATCACTGCTGCTCAGCTGGCAGTGATCGGAACAAGGTACCTGCTGAAATCATTCAGCAGGTACCTTGTTACAATGCCCAGGGGGGTCCTGTGACCCCCCCCATATGGGCGATCGCTGCAAACCGCAGGTCAATTCAGACCTGCGGTTTGCAGCGCTTGTGCGATCTCTGATCCCCGCGGTCTGTGACCGCGGGGATCAGAGAGTTAATTGCCCCTGAGTATTTATTTTAACCCCCTGCAGCCCCCAATCATATTATGGCGGCGGGGTTGCAGGGGGTGGTTGCGGGCGGTGGGAGGCGGGTGGTGCGGTGGGCGGGATCGCGATTGCGATCCCCCGCCTCCTCTGTAATCTATCCCTGGTGTCCAGTGGGTCTATCAGCGTGTCAGCACATTGCTGACACTCTGATAGAAACGGCTGGCATCTGTGCTTGATCAGATGCCAGCCGCTTAACCCTCTCGTACCGCGGTCCGTACGGACCGCGGTATGGAAGGGGTTAACAGGAGGAGCTCCTCCTCTCCCATCGGGGGCTGCTGTGCCTTGCAGCCCCCCAACAGTATGGGATCACAGAGGGAGGGAGCTCCACTCCTCCCCATCACCCCCTGCTCAGTTATGGCAGCGGGTGATGTTGCCATGGAGACAGGATGCTTTCAGAAGCGTCCTGCTCTCCATGGTGCTGAAAGTCTGAATAGACCTGCTAAAGGTCTATTCAGACTTTGTAAAGTACAAAATACAGTACAGTGCACTATATAGTGTACTGTACTGTATTATACAGACACCAGATCCACTGGATCTTTCAGAACCAAGTGGGTCTGGGTCAAAAAAAAAAAGTAAAAAAGTGAAAAAAAAGTAAAAATGAAAAAAACACATATCACTGAATAAAAATTTTAAAAAAACAAATACACTACACATATTAGGTATCGCCGCGTCCGTAAAAACCTGCTCTATAAAAATATCACATGACTGAACTCCTCAGGTGAACGCCATAAAAAAAACACCAAAAAAATGGTGTAAATAAGCCATTTTTTGGCACCTTACATCACTAAAAGTGTAATACAAAGCGATCAAAAAGGCGTTTGCCTCCCAAAATAGTACCAATCAAACCGTCATCTCATCCCGCAAAAAACGAGCCCCTACCTAAAACAATTGGCCAAAAAAATTTAAAAAAACTATGCCTCTCAGACTAAAACATGATTTTTTTTGTTTCAAAAATGCTTTTTAGTGTTAAATGTAAAAATAAAAAATTAAAAAGTAGACATATTGGGTATCTCCACATCCGTAAGAATCTGCTCTATAAAAATATCACATGACCTAACCCCTCAAGTAAACACTGTAAAAAAATTAATAAAAACTTTGTCAAAAAGCCATTTTTTTGCCACCTTACATCACAAAAAGTGTAATAGCAAGCGATCAAAAAGTCATATGACCCCCCCAAATAGTGCCAATCTAACCGTCACCTCACCCCGCAAAAATGATACCCAACCTGAGACAATTGCCTAAAAACTGAAAAATATATGGCTCTCAGACTATGGAGATACTAAAACATGTTTTTTTTTCATTCAAAAAGCATATTATTGTGTAAAACCAAAATAAATAAAAAAAGGTATACATATTATGTATGTATAAGTGTAATAGTAAGCGATCAAAAAGTCATATGCACCCCAAGATAGTACCATTCGAACCGCCATCTCATCCCACTAAAAATGAGCCCCTACATAAGACAGTCGCCCAAAAAAATAAAATAAAACTATGGCTTTCAGAATGTGGAGACACAAAAAAAAAAAATATTTTCAAAAATGCTTTATTATGTAAAACTGAAACAAAAACCCCCAAAAAGTAGTCATATTTGGTATTGTCGCGTCCGTAACAACCTGCTCTATAGAAATAGCACACAATCTAACCTGTCAGTTCAACTATGTAAATAACAAAAAATAAAAACAGTCCCAAAACAGCTATTTTTTTTGCAAATTTTCCATTTTAATCCATTTTTCCAATAACAAAGCAAGGGTTAACAGCCAAACAAAACTCAATATTTATTGCCCTGATTCTCTTGTTTGCACAAACACCCCATATGTGGTCGTAAACTACTGTATGGCCAAATGGCAGGGCACAGAAGGAAGGGAACGCCATATGGTTTTTGGAAGGCAGATTTTGCTGGACTGGTTTTTTGACACTATGTCCCATTTGAAGCCCCCTGATGCACCCCTACAGTAGAAACTCCAAAAAAGTGACCCCATTTTGGAAACTACGGGATAAGGTGTTAGTTTTGATGGTACTATTCTAAGGTAAACATGATTTTTGGTTGCTCTATATTACACTTTTTTTGAGACAAGGTAACAAAAAATAGAAATTCGGAAATTTCATCTCCATTTGCCAATAACTCTTGTGGAACACCTAAAGGGTTAACAAAGTTTGTAAAACTGGTTTTGAATACCTTGAGGGGTGTAGTTTCTTAGATGGAGTCACTTTTATGGAGTTTCTACTCTAGGGGTGCATCGGGGCGCTTCAAATGGGACATGGTGTCAAAAATCCAGTCCAGCAAAATCTGCCTTTCAAAAACCATATGGCGCTCCTTTCCTTCTGCGCCCTGCAGTTTGGCCATACAGCAGTTTACGACCACATATAGGGTGTTTCTGAAAACTACAGAATCGGGGCAATAAAAATTAAGTTTTGTTTGGCTGTTAACCCTTGCTTTGTTACTGGAAAAAATGGATTCAAAGGGAAAAATTTTCAAAAAAATCGAAATTCTGAAATTTTATCTCCATTTGCCATTAACTCTTGTGGAAAACCTAAAGGGTTAATGACGTTTGTAAAATCAGTTTTGAATACCTTGAGGGGTGTAGTTTCTAGAATGGAGTAATTTTTGGGTGGTTTCTATTATGTAAGCCTCACAAAGTAACTTCAGACCTGAACTGGTCCCTAAAAAGTGGGTTTTTGAAAATTTCAAGATTTGCTTCTAAACTTCTAAGCCTTGTAACGTCCCCAAAAAATAAAATGGCATTCCCAAAATGATCGATACATGAAGTAGACATATGGGGAATGTAAATAAATAACTTTTTTTGGCAGTATTACTATGTATTATAGAAGTAGAGTAATCGAAACTTGGAAAATTGCAAATTTTTCAAAATTTTTGGTAAATTTGGTATTTTTTTATAAATAAAAATTACATTTTTCGACTTCATTTTACCACTGTCATGAAGTACAATATGTGATGAAAAAACATTCTCAGAATGGCCTGGATAAGAAAAAGCGTTTTAAAGTTATCACCACATAAAGTGACAATGGTCAGATTTTGAAAAAATGGCCTGGTCCTTAAGGTGAAATAGGGCCGTGTCCTTAAGGGGTTAAAAGGATCAAATGTAAGTCAAAATTTTCATGACATGCAGCAGCATCAACGGCAGTGGGATCAACGGCAGTGTGGCGGAACCAACCTGGCCAATGGGTGCTTGAGAAGCCTTGTTGCCAGCTTCTTGATCTTGACCCAGGATTATGGCCCCTCTCATCAGTCCATGCTAAAATTAAACCACATGGTGATTTGACTGTGTTTGTGGCATCTGAGCGCTGTTTGGATATATTGAGCGCTCAGATCCAAGCCATCTGGAGATATGTTAAATGTCTGTGTGTACTGTAAAGGGTGGGACATTGTGTATTAAATAGTGATGTCTGTCCTATTGTCCCCACATGTGTATTGGCAATTTCCCTTTGTCCTGAGAGATAATTGAATGACTCCTCTGTTGTCTCCAGGACAGAAGACATTGTTTAAAACTATGTCATCTCCTGCCTGTGATAATTACATCCACCCATTGTGTAAGATAATTTTATCACTGGCAGCGGGGAGAATTTCGTATAGGAGTGTTTAAACTGTAAAGCTGTAAAGGATTGTCTGCTAGGTCATGTTCTCAGTTCCCAACCAGGATTTCAGAAGTGGTCTATTATCATGGCCACATGTAGCTTGATAACAAATAAACTGAAGGGACGTTAACGTCCCTTCAGTTTATTTGTTATCGATATTATAGGGGACGTGTACCTTCCTATAGTTTGACTTATTTCCACCACATGTAGCTTGGCCAAATTCAGCAGCACAGGCAACAGCAGACATTATGTTTAAAGGTCCAAATGTAACTCAACATGTTCAAAACAAATTCATAATTAAAAAATTAAATTAATATATACATGATACAAACTAGACAAAAAATATCGATCAAATAAATATCAATAAATAAATAAAAAAAGTAATTCATATAAAGTTAAAAACAGAGGGAACAATTAAAAAACAATGGAATTTGGGAGGGAGAGCAAAGGAGAGGGATGGACAAGGGACCCTTCAGCGCCCTGAACCGACAGCGGGGGCCATGAAGTCACTGCCGATCCAGGACTCATTCATCTTAATGAATGTGAGTCTGTCCACGGAGTCTGTGGACAGACGGGTCCGCTTGTCCGTGACCACCCCACCTGCCGCGCTGAATGCCCGCTCAGACAGTACGCTGGAGGGGGGGCAAGATAGTAACTCCAGCGCATACTGAGCGAGCTCACGGCAGGTGTCCAGCCTGGCAACCCAGTACTCCATGGGGTCGTCGGTGGTCATGCTGTCAGAAGCACCAACCGACCCCATGTAGTCTGCCACCATGCGGGCCAGCCGCTGGTGGTGACTGATGCTGCTGCTGGTACTGGGTCGCGCAGACTGGTAGAAGAGCCTCATCTCACCCAGAAGGTCACCTGCTTGGCTGGTGCTGCTGGTGCCATCCGCCTGCTGGGTGAGATGGGCGGGGAGAACTGGAGCTTGAGGCCAAGGGTTTGCCTCTTCCAGCCGGTGGATAAGACAGGCCCGCAATTTTTCGAGACGGGCCTGCCTCCGGCTGGCTGGGATGAACTGCTCCAGTTTCCCCTTGCAGCGAGGGTCTAAAAGGGTGGCCAACCAAATGTCTTCCCTCTGCTTAAAATTTTGGATCCGGGGGTCCCTCCGGAGGCATCGCAGCATATGGGCAGCCATGGGGAAGAGCACAGCCCGCTGTGACTCTTCACGACTGCCCGGGACCATGACCTCTTGGTCCTCCTGCTGCTGCTCCCGGTCGGAGATGCCCCACCCCCGGACTAACGGTGCCCCCAGCACCGGCTCTCTCTCCTGACCAGGCCCAGACTCCTGGACGTACACTGATTCCTCCTCCTCCTCCTCCTCCTCCTGGGCCTGGTCCTGGTGGAGCAAGGCCGCCTCATCTTGCTCCACCAAGGCACTCTCCCCAGCTTCGAGCAGGCGATCTAGTGTCCTGTCCAGCAGGAACACTAGGGGGAGCACGTCATTCAGACCGACATGCTCCCCGCTGACCATCTTTGTCGCCTGCTCGAATGGGGCCAGCACGTGGCAGACCTGCTGTATCTGCCCCAACTCCGCATTGGTGATGTAGGGGAGTGGGTGTGATGGCCCTGAAGTGCTTAGGTCCAGCAGGTATTCCCTCACCGCCCGTCGCTGCTCCCACAACCTCTCCAGCATGTGGAGGGTGGAGTTCCACCGCGTCACACTGTCCACAATCAGCCTGTGGTGGGGCAGGCTGTTGTCCCTCTGTAGTTTGGACAGGGACCCGGCGGCAGTTGGGGAGCGTCTGAAGTGGCTGGCAATCAAACGTACCCTCAGCACAATGTCACTCAACCCTGGGTACGTACGAAGGAACTTTTGTACCACTAGGTTGAGGACATGTGCCATGCAGGGCACGTGGGTCAGACTGCCAGCATGAAGGGCGGCGAGTAGGTTGCTGCCGTTGTCACAGACAACCATACCTGCTTGGAGCCTTCGGGGTGTCAGCCACTTCTGAACCTGAGCCTGTAGTGCGCACAGAACATCAGGTCCAGTGTGTCTCCGGTCCCCTAAGCTCACAAGCTGGAGCACGGCCTGGCAGCGGACGTGCCCCACACTTGCGTAGCAACGGGGACGCTTGCTGGGGCGCTCAGCAGCTGTGGAGACAGTGGCTTGCGGGAGAGCAGCAGTTCTCCCCTGGACACCCCGGGGCGGCACCACAAAATCAGATGCCGCCAATCCCTCCCCAGCGCCTCGGAGGGACACCCAATGGGCTGTGAAGCTTATATAGCGTCCCTGCCCATGCCTGCTGGTCCAGGCATCCATTGTGAGATGCACCCTGTCGCTGACAGCATGATCCAGCGACAGGGATACATTCCGCACAATGTGCTGGTGAAAGGCAGGGACGCCGGTCCTGGCAAAGTAATGGCGGCTGGGGACACGCCATCTGGGTTGGGCCTGCTCCAACATCTGCCTAAATGGATTGCTATCCACCAGATTGTAAGGCAGCAGATGTTGGGCGATAACCCTTGCCAGGAGCCCATTGAGTGAACGCATGCGATGGTCCCCGGGGGCGTAGGGTGTTCAAAAGCATCTGCAATAGATGGCTGGCGCCGGACGGCAGAGGAGGGTGCAGTGGAGGCAGAGGTATGGTTGCCGGTACCAGTACCTCTATTAGAGGGAGCGGGGGAGTGGGAATGAGTTGGTGGAAGGGGTTGGGGTGGCTGCAGTACAGTGGCGCTGCTGCTTTGACCACCCCGCATCTGTTCCCACTCCCGCCAGTGGTTGACTCGGATGTGCTGGTTGAGGGCCGTGGTACCCAGCCGAGCCATAGATCTCCCTCTCCTCACCCTGGCATTGCACAGCTTACAAATGCCAACTGTGACATCATCTGCTGCCAGGGTGAAGTAAGCCCAAACAGGCGACTTCCGCACAAACCTCCTGTCAGATGGAGTGGTGCTGGCTTGCGCCTGTTCGGGCTCGGTGCGCACAGGTGGAGCTGGCTGCTGCTGCCTACTCCTGCTGCCATTACTAGTGGAGCCCCTGACACTGGGCTCCCTGGTGACCTGGCGCACCATTTGCCTCGGGTGCCTACCTTCATCGGTGCTGCCGTCACTTGACAAAGGAGGTGGCACCCATTCTGGGTCACCCTCCTCTTCACCCTCTGATATGTCAGACCCAAGGCCAACCTGTGGTGTACTGACGGAAACAGCTGACATGGAGCCCCTGACCGGGCTCCGCTGTCCCCTTGCTGGCGCCTGGGTCTAAATAGGTGCAGGGGTTTTGTGGCTAACACCACCTGCACCAGTTGGAAGGGATTTCATAGGGGGATTTATAGGCCCCTCCTCCTCCTCATCCCCAATCCCTTCTAACAGGTCCTGCCCATCCTCAGGGCTGAACAGTATTTCCGCCTCCTGCATTGCCTCCCCCAAGATGGCCCTCTCAGTCTCAAAGTCTTCAAACATGAGAGGGGACAATTCTTGAGAGCTGGGGGTTGGTTCTACAGGAGGCTGTGTGCTGCAGTTTCTGGCAGCCGGGGCAGAGGACTCTGTGGCACTCGAATCGGCCACAAGAGCAAAGACAGCCTCTGCATCCTGGGAAGTTATGGGCCGGCTGCCACTTGTGAAAAAGTCACGGATCAGGAGGACACCCCTGCCACCTGCGCCTGCCTGTCAGTGGCTTGATGAGCGGCCCCGTGCTGGGAGTGGTCCAGCGCGGGAACCAACTCCCCTGTTACCCCGACCACGCCCACGACTGCCTGCACGGCCCGGTAAACTCATGCTGGGGATTAGGGGAAAACTTTATTGGGGTGGGGACGATGGGTGAAAAATGAAAGAACGAAAACTGTAACACGCGACACTAAACACATAAAGCTATCAAACCTAAGACTAAACTAACAGACACAGAGACAAAAAACATTTTTTATTTTTTTTTACGGAGGACTGACAAAACTACACTAAACACAAAAAACTTTAAAACTTTTTTTTTTTTTTACCTAAGACAGACACTAACTGACACAGAGACTAAAAAACGTTTTTTTCTTAACGGACGACTAACAAAACTACACTAAATGCCAAACACTTAAAACGTACACTCTTTATTTAACCTAACACAAACAGTAACTGACACACAGAGACTACAAGACGGGTTTTTTTTAACGTAAGACAGAAAAAACTACACTATACACGTAAACCTATAAACTTTTTTTTGTAGTTTTTATTGTTTTTAAACCTAAGACAGACACTGACACAGACAAAAAGTTTTGTATGAAAAAGTTTTTTGTTTTTTTAACGGAGGACAGACAGAACTAGACTAAACAAAGAACATATAAAACTTCAATAGTCTATAACTTAGACTAAAATTAACAAATAATGGAAAAAAAACAAAAAAATAATACACTAACTGGACGGACACTAACTGACAGACAAAACAGACAGATAGACCCTACACTATACTATATCACTAACTAACCTAAACTACACACTGCCCTGAAAAATCTAAACTTTACTATTCCATAACTGTAGCCCTAATACCTAACCTAAACTATCTATCTATCTATCTATCTATCTATCTATCTATCTATCTTAATGCCCTACACTTAACCCTGCACTGAACCCTATCTGCTACACTAGGCCCTAACACTAACTATATTTTTCTCCTAACTCTACTAAACTACTAAACTATCTCAAATTATTTCGACCCTATCAGCTATAAAACTAAACTACTCTATTCCCTAATCACTACCTGAAACTAACTAACTAGAATATTATAAATTAAATCGAGATTATATAAAACGCACAGCAGACAAAATAGCACAGCTCCAAGCTCCAACAAGTCCAACACCACAAAATGGCTGCTGGGTGATGTCGTCACTTATATAGTGAAGGGGTAGTCTAGTTTCCTATTGGTTGCTAGGGATGTTGCTAAGTTGTGACATAGCCTTCTCATTGGCTATTCAAGCTAGGAGAAGGGAGGGAAAATGATAATGATGAGTCACCTCATACATTGTAGAGAAAAAAAAAAAATATAATAATTTGCATGGAGAATATATCACTATATTCTACATATTCGAAAATTCTAACAAACAAAACCTGTATGAAAATAGCTTGATGCCCCTACGCAGTTACAAAAATGCAAATATTGCATTCTAAATGATTCTAATTACTGAATACTGATGTATAATTTTCCTCTTTACTGTATTTTATGTCATGCGAAAATTCGGCAATTACATATGAGCGTGAATCGGATCGCATAAGGGCAGTATACTATTAGGTTGGCTTGTTGGGTCGAATATAGAGAAGATAGCGAATATACTGCTATATTCGCAATATTCGTCTATTCGAGTAGACCAACCAAGATAACCCATTGAATGAACACAATATCATACTGCCCTGCCCTTGTGCGGTGCGATTCACGCGCATATGTAATTGCCGAATTTTCGCATGACACAAACTATCTTACATACAGAGGACAATTATACATCAGTAACAAACACAAATAGGCCCTCTCAGGACACCTCAGGGTGTCAATATATACACTTCACAAAGGTCTTTACGACCGCAAACCCTTTTAGGGCGTCCTGACTGGTATTATTAAAACGTAACTTTTATTTATAAACTACAAAAACGACATAAGAAAAGAAAAATTGTTTTAAAACTATCAGGGCATCAGGGGATAATGTAGTTATTTTTCACTTGTTATCCACCTTAATCCAGTCACCCACTTATGGGGTATACTAGATTCGGCACTATGGGTTATTGATCTCAATACATATTAATGACTTTATTCAGGTAGCTCATTTGGGCCATTCCAAATAGGTTGGGTGTATGCAGCAGTTGGTACACTTCCTTTTGTGTATTAAACAGTGTGTAACTACTGCTTAACTCCTTGCAACACAGTGTCAGCAATTCACTCAGCCCAGTGTTTGTTAGTATTCACAAATCACTGACAGGCGCTCATGTAGCACTTCTCATACATCCAACACATTGTTGCCAATTTAACTATGAACACATTGGCCACTCAATCACGCTCAATATCTGTTTGGTTTACTGCGCAGACATTTCTGACTGCTGCTGCACGTGTTGTACTAAATAGGACTGCTGCTGCACATGTTGCTCCCAACAACTCCACACCTACCTATTCTAAACATGCGGTGGATCTATTATGTCCTCATTTTTTGTCTGATCCGAATTTGCCCTGTCTAAAAGATATGGCACACTATAACCCCTCCCGACATGTTTCACCGCTGCTGCGGCTTCGTCAGGGGAGTTGGGGCTATACTAGTGTGCCGCGCGCTCCCAGTGACATCCTTTTATGCACCTTTACATTACCCAGCCTGCACCTCCACTCCCAATCTTCAGACTGCTCCAATCGATTACCGCTCATCTCCACCAGACCAAACCAATCGAAAGCTGCATTAGGGATCCGTTACTGACAATAGAGAATTACTCATGGATATTAGTTCATCCTTTAGTGCAATGAAGCACTTGATAAATTGGGGCCGCATAATCCTTGCCTTAAATGTTCATTCATGTATTCCTAAAAGTTTATTTTATGATAATAGGATTCTCATAGTACTGCCCTAATTGAACTGTCATGATTTTTTAAAAATTCCCACATTATTTTATGAAAAATACACAGTACTGCATTGCTCATTTTTATATTTTATATTATTATATATTTATATATATATATATATATTGTATTTTTATATTCCTTTATATTTTTATTAATTGCCAGTAACATTTATTTAATTCAGACATTTCGTGAAGCAATTACTGTTCTATAGCATAAGGTATATATTCCAAATACAATTCAACCTTATATCAATTTGCCATATTTATTGGTACAGTATGGATACATAACATAGTTATGCAATGTTCTACAGCCTTTTTAATTATTTATTGATTTTTAGTTATTTATTTGTCTTCTGTAGGGGCCCTATATCCCATGTACTCTATATTGTATAATAGCATCTATACCCCACTCTATTATATAATAGCTATGTACCTTAATGTACTTTCAAAGCTCAATTACATCAGTAGTTTGCTATTACAGTAGGTCCGAGATCATATATTTTGAATATTTTACTTTTTATTAAGGGGCAGATGAGTGATTTGCAGGAATTAAGATGTTGCTTTTTTTTTGGATTGACTATAAATATATGAAGAGTGGGGGGGGGAGGGAAAGGGCAGGGTATAAAAGGGTAAGAATTTTTTTTTGTTATTTTTTATTATATCATTGACATCAATTTTGGAGTCTCTGGTATCTTCTCTCATATCAGTTATATTATCACTTTTATTTTAAATAAAGGCAGTGTAGGAAAAACCTTCATTTAGTCCCTGTGGACTCATCGTCTTCAATCTCCGAATCCATTTCGCTTCAGATTGTAATAATCTGCGATCAAAATCACCCTTCCTTGGGCCTAGTTTTATCTTTGCGATCCCCCAAAACTTCAGCACCTCCACATTATTATTGTGCATGTAGGAGATATGTCTGAACAGAGGGGTTTCTTTTCTCGTATTGATAGAGCTTACATGCCCTGAGATCCTCCGTCGTAATTCTTGGACTGTTTTGCCCACATATAGCTTCGGGCAAGTACAAGATGCTATATATACAATGCCGCTACTGCGACAATTAAAGAACTCATCAATGGTGTACTCTCGACCATCCACAGGATTCGTAAATCTCTTTATTCTGGGTAGGAACTTGCAAAGGTACAGTGTCCACATGGGTATGAACCTTTTGTACTCAACCAACTTTCATTGGATATAGAGTCCTTAGGCAAGAAGCTATGAACAAGGAGATCTTTTAAGTTTTTTCCCCTTCTAAAGGTGATACTTGGATGTGAGGTCACAACTTCTCTCAAGTCACCATCACTTGTCAAGATATGCCAGTACTTTCTTAGAATTCCCATCATCTGTTGGTACCTACTGTCATACGTGGCAATACATCTAATCACTTTCTTCCCCTCGACCTCCCTTTTACCTTTTGCTGACAAAAGTTCCTCCCTGTTCTCATTTTTCGCACGATTGTATGCTTCTTTTAAAACCTTGCGGGGATAGCCTCTTTCTCTAAATCGCATATATAGTTTATCCGCTTCCTCTTGGAAGGTTTCCTCAGAGGTGCAATTTCGCCTCGCCCTCAAGTATTGGCCTACTGGGATCCCACTCCTTAGTGGTTTCGGATGCCAGCTCGACCAGTGAAGGAGGCTATTTGTCGCCGTCGGTTTGCGATAGATTGTAGTACCAATATGTCCATCATTGTCTTTTTGGATCAACAGATCCAAGAAACAGATCTTCTGGGGATGAATTTCATGCGTGAATCTCATTCCAATTTTATTATTGTTCAATTTATCAACAAATTTGATAAACAGATCCTGTTCTCCTTCCCAAAAAATTAAAACATCATCAATAAATCTGCCCCAGAAAGAAATGTGTGTTGTGTACTCCAAAAGTGATTCCGAAAAAACAATTGTGTCCTCCCACCACCCTAAAAAAAGATTTGCGAACGTCGGTGCACAGGGCGTGCCCATAGCGGTACCAATTGTCTGGCGGTAAAGGTACCATTACATAAAAAATAGTTGTGCGTTAACGTAAATTGTAACAACTCCAAAACGAATTCATTGTGTTGAAGAAAAATTGTGCTTTTTGTGTCTAAATAGGTTCTTACTGCTCTAAGACCCAAATCATGTGCTATATTCGAATATAACGCCTCTACGTCCAGGCTTGCAAGAAAGGTTGATTTTGTTAATACTATATCATTGATTTTACTTAAGGCGTCTCCTGTATCCTTAATGTAAGACGGAAGGGTCGAAACAAAAGGTCTAAGTATTTCGTCCACATAACCACTTATCGGTTGGGTCAGGGAGTCGTTACCCGATACTATCGGACGACCCGGTATAGGAGATCTCTTTTTATGCACTTTCGGTAGTGCATAGAAGGTGGCAATTGTTGGGCACTTGTTAAAGAGAAAATCGTGTTCCTCCTTGTAGGATACCATGTAATTCCTGGAGGTAAATCCCAGTTGGATCCCCCTCTAGGACCTCGTATGTTTTTCTGTCCCCTAACAGGTCACTCACCATTCTGTCATAATCTGCTCTATCCTGTATAACCACGTTGCCCCCTTTATCACTTGCCTTTATTACTATCTCTTTGTTTGATCTAAGTTCTTCAAGGGCACATCTCTCACGTGGTGTGAGATTCTCTGGTTCCTCTTTTTTGAATCTCAAACTTTCAATTTCGGATGTAACCAGCTCGACAAATGTCTCTATGTTCTTATACTGAGAGAATGGCGGTGTCCACCTGGACCTTCGTTTTAAATCCGTTAGAGGGGGCATCACACTACACTGGTTTCCCTCACTCTCCCCGAGGAGACTTTCCAGTATCTCCAATGTTTGCTGCTCCTTCCGTATTAACTTATAGGTGTCAAACTGTGCACTCAAGTGCTGCTTGTGCAGAGCTAATTTTCGAGCAAATAAATTTATATCTTTAATCCAACAAAATGTATCAAACACTGGTTGTGGAGTGAATGTGAGCCCCTTTTCTAATAATTCTTTGTGTGCATCTGTGATAGTTAAAGAAGACAGATTTATGACTGTTTTTTACTTCACACTGTATCCCCATTTGTCCCTGTCCCTCAGCTGTGGTCTGCTCTGGCCTAAAAAAAGGGGGGCTACTGGTAAATTCCCCATAGCTCCTAGGTTCACTTGTCCCTCCATTTGTGTATTTGATGGTGTAAGGGTCGGTATCACATTTTGTACCAACCCCATCTGAGGGTCTCCCCCACTGGTCACTCTCCCCCTTTGGGCACCCATAGTTTTGCTCCCCAAGAACATAGGGGTACCAGGTGGTACCGATTGTCCAGCAAATGAGGTACCAGAGGAGATGTTTGCCCCCTGTGCCACTTGGTTTCCACTTATTGATGGGTTTCCACATTCTGTGGGATTTCTTATCCTTTTGTTTTTTTGTGAACGGTTGTATTTTACTTTCCTTTTTGTTCCTGCTGTGGATGCACTATTTTTGGTTTCAGTCCCTGATGTCTCAGACTCAAAATAATCAGTATATCTGGTATTTCTACCTGTGTACCGAGTAGTCTGCATATAATTATTTCTCCACGTATAAACACGCCCCGTGTCAAAATCTAATTTATCACATAAATCTAGATATATTTCCGATGTTTTCTCTCCTTGATTTCCTCTTTTAAATTTTCTAGATCTTTCTGAAGCCGTGTTTCCAGGTTCTTAAACTCGGAGTGTTGATTAAAGGTAAGTATTTCTTTAATTTCCTGGTTCAATTGTTCAGTTACTTGTTCAATGTATGCTTTTTCATACTCAATTATGTATCTCATAAGCCTTAGAGAATTTTCTGTCAAAATTCTCTCCCACCCTTTCACAAATTCAGCATCCTCGTTGTGGGTATTTGGTCTTATTAAATTCCTCAGGCCTCTGTGGACCAGTCCCTGGCTTACGTATGTTTCAAGACTCGCTATCTCCCACCAGGATCGATAGTATTGTTGATATGTTCTATTCAAATTTCTGAAGGCTGTTTGGATATCTATATTATTTAAGGGGATCGCCTGATTGGAGAAGACTTGACTTGCTTCAATCCGAAAGCTATCTTTGTTTAGTCCATTGGACAGAAAACCTGCCATTACAGACAGGTCTAAGTCAGTTCTGCCTACACTGTCAAATTTAGGCCAAAATTAATTGGGGACTTTAATCCCCGCTTTGATTCAGTAACAAACACAAATAGGCTCCTCTCAGGACACCTCAGGGTGTCAATATATACACTTCACAAAGGTCTTTACGACCGCAAACCCTTTTAGGGCGTCCTGACTAGTATTATTAAAACGTAACTTTTATTTATAAACTACAAAAACGACATAAGAAAAGAAAAATTGTTTTAAAACTATCAGGGCATCAGGGGATAATGTAGTTATTTTTCACTTGTTATCCACCTTAATCCAGTCACCCACTTATGGGGTATACTAGATTCGGCACTGTGGGTTATTGATCTCAATACATATTATTAATGACTTTATTCAGGTAGCTCATTTGGGCCATTCCAAATAGGTTGGGTGTATGCAGCAGTTGGTACACTTCCTTTTGTGTATTAAACAGTGTGTAACTACTGCTTAACTCCTTGCAACACAGTGTCAGCAATTCACTCAGCCCAGTGTTTGTTAGTATTCACAAATCACTGACAGGCGCTCATGTAGCACTTCTCATAGATCCAACACATTGTTGCCAATTTAACTATGCACACATTGGCCACTCAATCACGCTCAATATCTGTTTGGTTTACTGCGCAGACATTTCTGACTGCTGCTGCACGTGTTGTAACTACTAAATAGGACTGCTGCTGCACATGTTGCTCCCAACAACTCCACACCTACCTATTCTAAACATGCGGTGGATCTATTATGTCCTCATTTTTTGTCTGATCCGAATTTGCCCTGTCTAAAAGATATGGCACACTATAACCCCTCCCGACATGTTTCACCGCTGCTGCAGTAATAAAAATTGTTACTGTGATGTATAATTTGCCTCTTTATGTAGGAAACTGTATGTTACGTCATGCGAAAAATCGGCAATTACATATGCGCATGAATCGGATCGCACAATGCCAGTATACTATTAGGTTGGCTTGCTGGGTCGAATAGACGAAGATAAAGAAAATAGCGAATGTAGTGCAATATTCGCAATATTCGTCTATTCGAGTAGACCAACCAAGACAACCCATTGAATGAACCCAATATAATACTGCCCTTATGCGGTGCGATTCACGCGCATAGGTGATTGCCGATTTTTCGCATGATGTAAAATACAGTTTACTACAAGAAGAAGCAGATTATACATCACAGTAACAATTCTCATTACTGATTTATAATTGTCCTCTGTATGTAAGATAGATTGTGTAGTGCGAAAAATCGGCAATTACATATGCGCGTGAATCGCACCCGATAAGGGCAGTATACTATTAGGTTGGCTTGTTGGGTCGAATATAGAGAAGATAGTGAATATACTGCTATATTCGCAATATTCGTCTATTCGAGTAGACCAAGATAACCCATTGAATGAACACAATATCATACTTTCTAATGCTGTGCGATTCACGCGCATATGTAATTGCCGATTTTTCGCACCCTGTATGTATTTTACATCATGCGAAAAATCGGCAATCACCTATGCGCGTGAATCGCACCGCATAAGGGCAGTATGATATTGGGTTCATTCAATGGGTTGTCTTGGTTGGTCTACTCGAATAGACGAATATTGCAAATATAGCACTACATTCGCTATTTTCTTTATCTTCATCTATTCGACCCAGCAAGCCAACCTAATAATATACTGGCATTATGCGATCCGATTCACGCTCATATGCAATTGTCGATTTTTTTTCGCATGACGTAAAATACAGTTTCCTACATAAAGAGGCAGATTATACATCACAGTAACAATTCTCATTACTGATTTGTCACTACCAGAGCTTTGAGACGTTCTCACAGCTCTGTTTCTCCACCCCTGTGATGATGTAACTACTAGAGCTTTGAGACGTTCCCACAGCTCTGTTTCTCCGCCCCTGTGATGAGGTCTTTACTTTCTGTTTCCTTCCTCCCAGCTGTCCCTCCTGTGTTTGATTGCTCTGCCTTTAAATCACCTCTCTTCCTTTGTACGGTGCGGATTATACTACTTCATTTGACCTGTATCTCTCGCTTGAGTATCTTCACTGGTGTGATATCTTTTCTGGACCTGTGTTCTGCTGAAGCAAGTACTTCGGACATTGTCTGCTGACTTTGGATCTGTTTTCACTGCTGCTGCAGCTCCTTCAGTTAAGTGTGCAGACATTGTGTGTTTCTGTTTGTTTTGCTGACTGGATCCGAGGCGACCCCGGTTCCGTCCATATACTGAGCAGGGCACCGGTGGCCGTGCCCCTTCCACTACTGTAGGGGTTACAGTGGTCATCAGCCTTAGGTACGCTGGCATGTCTCGATCCACCATCTGGATCTGGACATGGGCTTAGCAGCATAGGGAGAGCTTTTAGGGTCTGACAGGGGTCACCCTTTATGTTCCCTAGTTTGGGTCCGGTCAGTAGCTAACTCACTGTGTATGCTCTTGTTGCTCACATACAGCCGTGACATTATAATCCGCCGAAACCGTCCTTTTGACATGGATCCGCTTTCTGACCTGGTTGACCGCATGCAGGGTCTTTCTTTGGAGGTAGCGGATCTCCGTCAATCTATGATTCAGCTTCAAGCATTGGGCTCGGCTCCGGCCCATGGAGTCTGTTGCGAGCCAAAGGTCTCACTTCCGGAAACGCTCTCCGGGGGCAGTGAGAATTTTGTTCGCTTCAGAGAGGCATGCAAACTCCATTTTTGCTTGTGTCCCCGTTCCTCTGGTAATGAGGAGCAGAGGGTGAGGATTGTCATCTCCTTGCTCAGGGGTAATGCTCAGACTTGGGCTTTTTCACTGCCATCGGGGGATCCTCTCTTCGATCCACAGAAAGATTTTTTGTGGCCCTGGGGCAGATATATGATGACCCGGATCGTGTTGCTCTGGCTGAATCTAACTTACGTTTTTTATGCCAGAACAAACTGTCTGCTGAGCTTTATTGTTCTGAATTTCGGAGATGGGCAGCTGATTCAGGTTGGAATGATGCTGCACTCCGGAGTCAGTTCTGTCATGGTCTCTCAGAGAGATTGAAAGATGCGTTTGCTTTCCATGAGAGACCAACATCTTTAGAGTCTGCCATGTCATTGGCGGTACGCCTTGACAGGCGTCTAAGAGAAAAGAAACGAGACCTCTCGGTCCAGCCATTGTCACTCTAGGGGCAGTGGTGCGGACTCATTCAGTGTGCAGGGTCTCATCCTGTCTCGGTCCCCTCTGAGGAGGAGCCTATGCAGCTAGGTCGACTTGCCCCTGATAAAGGAGGATTTAGTCCTCAGAGAATGGTGTGTTTTTGTTGTGGGGGCATTGGTCATTTGGCAAATGTTTGTCCCTCTAGGAGATTCATGAACTGTACTAAGAGGATAATAAGAGAAAATCCTCAAAGGAAAATCATCAAACTCTGCTTCATCTGCTACCTTGGGCAAAGTTGATGTAGGAATTGGGGCTTTTCCTCTGACCTGCAGTTCTCGTTTTCTCCTTTCTGCCAGGGTGGCGCTAGAGAGCAAAGTCATTTCTTGTGAAATTTTTGTTGATAGTGGAGCGGCCGTCAATCTTATTGACACTCAATTTGTAGCCAGGCATGGTTTTCGGGTTTGCACATTAGAAAAGATATACCTGTTTTTGCCATTGACTCTGCTCCACTCTCACAGAGATCCCTGAAGGGCATTGTTCACAATATCCGGTTAGCTGTAGGTGACACTCATGTGGAGGATATATCTTGTTTTGTCCTTAACGGATTGCCTACTCCTCTAGTGTTGGGGTTACCCTGGCTCACTAAACATAACCCCACTATTGATTGGCAAGGAAGGCAAATAAATGAGTGGAGTGAGTTTTGTAGAGAGAATTGTCTCACAGCGACTTTTGCAGAGGTATCTACTAAAACTTTGCCATCATTTCTCTCTGATTTCTCGGACGTGTTTTCCGAGAGCGGTGTGCAGGAGCTACCTCCTCACCGGGAGTTTGACTGTCCCATTAACCTCATTCCCGGCGCCAAGCTGCCAAAAGCACGCCTGTACAATCTCTCACAACCGGAGAGAATCGCAATGCGAACCTATATCTCTGAGAGTCTCGATAAGGGCATATTCGTCCCTCAAAATCACCGGTCGCCGCGGGTTTTTTTTTTTGTTAAAAAGAAAGATGGCTCTCTGAGACCTTGCCTAGATTTTAGGGAGCTGAACCGTATCACGATTCGCGATCCCTATCCCCTTCCTCTGATCCCAGACCTCTTCAACCAAATTGTTGGGGCCAAGGTTTTTTCCAAATTGGATTTGAGAGGCGCTGCACAACCTGGTCAGGGTCAGAGAGGGGATGAATGGAAAACAGCCTTTAATACTCCCGAGGGGCATTTCGAGAATCTCGTTATGCCTTTTGGCTTGATGAATGCTCCGGCCGTCTTTCAGCATTTTGTTAACAGTATTTTCTACCATTTAATGGGGAAATTTGTATTGGTGTATCTTGATGATATTTTGATTTTTTCCCTGATGTTCGGACTCATCAGGATCATCTTTTTCAGGTTCTGCAGATTCTGCGAGAAAATAAATTGTACGCCAAGCTGGAGAAATGTGTGTTTATGGTATCGGAGATTCAATTTCTGGGTTTTCTCCTCTCTGCTTCTGGTTTTCGCATGGATCCGGAGAAGGTCCGTGCTGTGCTTGAGTGGGAGCTTCCTGAGAATCAGAAGGCATTGATGCGCTTTCTGGGTTTTGCAAACTATTACAGAAAGTTCATTTTGAATTATTCCTCTGTTGTCAAACCCCTCACTGACATGACCAAAAAGGGGCGGATTTTTCCTCTTGGTCGGAGGAGGCGCTTGCAGCTTTTTCTAAGATTAAAGAGAGTTTTGCGTCTGCTCCCATCTTGGTGCATCCCGATGTTTCCTTACCTTTATTGTTGAGGTGGATGCTTCCGAGGTGGGTGTGGGTGCGGTTTTGTCCCAGGGTCCGTCTCCTTCCAAATGGCGACCCTGTGCCTTTTTCTCTAAAAACTCTCACCGGCAGAGAAAAACTATGATGTGGGAGATAGGGAATTGTTGGCCATCAAGCTGGCTTTCGAGGAATGGCGCCATTGGTTGGAGGGGGCCAGGTACTCTATAACCGTTTTTACCGACCATAAGAATCTGGCGTACTTGGAGTCGGTTAGCGTATGAATCCGAGACAGGCCAGATGGTCTCTGTTCTTCTCCAGATTCAATTTTGTCGTTACATTCCGCCCTGGGATCAAAATGTGAAGGCTGACGCTCTCTCTCGCTGTTTTCCGGGAGGAGGAAACTCCGAGGACCCGGGTCCCATTTTTGGCGGAGGGGGTAGTTGTTTCTGCTCTGTATTCTGATTTGGAGGCCGAGGTCCAGGCTGCCCAGACTGAGGCACCTGCCCGTTGTCCTTCTGGAAAGTTGTTTGTGCCTCCTGAGTTACGCCACAAACTCTTCAAGGAGCATCATGATACGGTTCTTGCTGGTCACCCCGGGAGTAGAGCCACGGTAGATCTCATTGCTCGGAGATTTTGGTGGCCGGCTCTTCGTAAGTCGGTGGAGGGTTTTGTGGCTGCTTAGAGACGTGCGCCGCGCTAAGGTCCCTCGCTCACGGCCTTCAGGTCCCCTTCTCCCCTTACCCATACCTTCCCGTCCTGGACACACCTGTCCATGGACTTTATCACGGATCTTCCTCGCTCCTCAGGGAAGTCGGTGATCCTGGTGGTGGTGGACCGTTTTAGCAAGATGGCACATTTCATACCCTTCCCTGGATTGCCCAATGCTAAAACGTTGGCGCAAGCTTTTGTCGACCATATTGTTAAATTGCATGGCATTCCCTCTGATATTGTTTCCGATAGAGGCACGCAGTTTGTGTCCAGATTCTGGAAGGCTTTCTGTTCTCGCCTGGGGTTCGGCTGTCCTTCTCTTCTGCTTTTCACCCGCAGTCGAATGGTCAGACTGAACGCGCCAATCAGAATCTGGAGACATATTTGCGCTGTTTTGTTGCAGAGAACCAGGAGGATTGGTGTTCGTTTCTCCTCTTGCTGAGTTTGCTCTGAACAACCGTCGTCAGGAATCTTCTGATAAGTCACCATTCTTTGGTGCATATGGGTTCCATCCGCAGTTTGGGACATTCTCGGAGGGGCTCCTTCTGGTTTGCCTGAGGAGGAGAGATTTTCCTCGCTCTTTGTCTACCATTTGGCAAAAGATTCAGACTAATCTAAGAAAGATGAGTGAGAAATATAAGCGTGTGGCTGATAAGAGACGTGTGCCTGGTCCGGACCTGAATGTGGGTGATCTGGTGTGGTTGTCTACAAGAAATATTAAACTGAAGGTTCCCTCCTGGAAATTGGGTCCCAAGTTTATTGGGCCTTATAAAATCTTGTCAGTCATCAATCCTGTTGCCTTCCGTCTTGATCTTCCACGGGTTTGGAAGATACATAATGTATTTCACAGATCTCTCTTAAAACCATATGTCCAGCCCACGGTACCCTCCTCTTTGCCTCCTCCTCCGATTTTGGTTGATGGCAATCTGGAGTTTGAGGTTTCCAGAATTGTGGACTCTCGCATTGTCCGCGGTTCTCTTCAGTACCTCGCTCATTGGAAAGGTTATGGTCCTGAGGAGAGGATGTGGGTTCCGGTGTCGGACATTAAAGCCACTCGCCTCATCAGGACTTTTCATAGGGCTCATCCTGAGAAGGTGGGTCCTGGGTGTCCGGAGTCCACCCGTAGAGGGGGGTACTGTCACTACCAGAGCTTTGAGACGTTCTCACAGCTCTGTTTCTCCACCCCTGTGATGATGTAACTACTAGAGCTTTGAGACGTTCCCACAGCTCTGTTTCTCCGCCCCTGTGATGAGGTCTTTACTTTCTGCTTCCTTCCTCCCAGCTGTCCCTCCTGTGTTTGATTGCTCTGCCTTTAAATCACCTCTCTTCCTTTGTACGGTGCGGATTATACTACTTCATTTGACCTGTATCTCTCGCTTGAGTATCTTCACTGGTGTGATATCTTTTCTGGACCTGTGTTCTGCTGAAGCAAGTACTTCGGACATTGTCTGCTGACTTTGATCTGTTTTCACTGCTGCTGCAGCTCCTTCAGTTAAGTGTGCAGACATTGTGTGTTTCTGTTTGTTTTGCTGACTGGATCCGAGGCGACCCCGGTTCCGTCCATATACTGAGCAGGGCACCGGTGGCCGTGCCCCTTCCACTACTGTAGGGGTTACAGTGGTCATCAGCCTTAGGTACGCGGGCATGTCTCGATCCACCATCTGGATCTGGACATGGGCTTAGCAGCATAGGGAGAGCTTTTAGGGTCTGACAGGGGTCACCCTTTATGTTCCCTAGTTTGGGTCCGGTCAGTAGCTAACTCACTGTGTATGCTCTTGTTGCTCACATACAGCCGTGACATGATTTATAATTGTCCTCTGTATGTAAGATAGTTTATGTCATGCGAAAAATTGGCAATTACATATGCGCGTGAATCGCACCGCATAAGGGAAATATACTATTAGGTTCATTTCATGGGTTGTCTTGGTCGTCTAGGTCATACTCATAAGATCTAAGTTGAATTCGCATTGCGATTAATATAACCTGTAATACTCGCATAGCGAATTCAACTTAGAGCTAGCTGGGTTCCTAAAGATTGGCAATGGCTTGCTAGAATATTACGATTATAGCGAATTCACGAATATAGCACTATATTCACAATCTTCGTTATATTCCAGCAAGTTCAACCAACCATTAGGAGCTCAGCTCAAAGTTTAATTCGCGATGAGAGTATATTTTCGCATCGCGAATTAAACTTTGAGCTGAGCTCCTAATGGTTGCATTGCTATAATTGACGAAGATTGAGGATATAGCGCTATATTCTCAATCATCTTCTAGCAACAACCATGAGGAACCCAGATCTAAGTTTAATTCGCGATGCGAACATATACTCGCATTGAGAATTAACGTCAGAGTTGGGTTGATGGATTCCCATTTACAATGAAAACATGATTCCTTCCTGCTTAACTTGCTTGTGGCCCAATGATTCATTGGCCCACAAGAAGGAAGCAGGGACAAGTCCTGTTTTCGCTTTTCAGATATTGGAAAACGGCGAATATTCGAATTAGCGAATATATAGCATCATATTCTAAATATTCGCGAATTATCAAAGTTGCGATATTCGCAATAAAAATTCGCAATTCGAATATTCGCGCTCAACACCAGTTTGGTCTGCATTATGCTGATATATTCATACAGTTATACCAAACAATAACAACTGAAATACATTGATTGCTGCCAAGGGGGTGCAGCTGATGTATAAATGGAAAAGCTTCAAAGTAAGCCTTCATTTTAACATTACCAAACAAGACAGATGTACACCACAGGGAAGGGTGAAGATGAGGTTTTACAACACATGACAAATGATACATGGTACATTTCACTCCTACTCTGAAATACATCCAGGGTGTCCTTATCCATCTGTTGCATTATTTTGATAAATTTCATTTTAAGTAAGTCCCCGTGGCATAATCCTATGTACAAGTATTTGATAACTGAACATTTAAAAAACAGTTCAAATGACTTAAATTGTACCTAAGCGTTCACTTTATTAAAACCTATTGAACACTACATGTGAGAAAATGTGCTTATTGCGCATTTGCAATATGTACACTACTATGTACTGTCGTGTGGATTCCCCTGAGGCAGCACTGAGTGCTGTACAGGCCAGAGCATACATCGCTGATCCTGCCTATACCAGTGCTGCTCTTCTCAAGCCTGACATCTGCCAGTCTGGATCCTCTGAGGTGTTTGACCTCCCACCTCTGCCAGCTCCCTGGTGAAATCCTTGGCATTTGAAGCTTTAGCAGAGCGGGCATAGGCAGGAGCGCAATGTGCTATGGAGTTCCTTTCCTGCTCTGGATTCACTCTTATAATAGCCTGCACACCACATCAGTACAGGCTGTTAGCAGACAGGAGGACAAGGCAGGAGCTCCTTAGCACATTATGCTCTTTTAAAGCTTCAAATTAGAGATGACTGAACCTTCAAACAGTCTACCCACAACAAATGTTAAACTTACCTGTCTATAGTTTCCGGGCTCTGTTTTTGAACCCTTTTTTATATTGGCACCATATTTGCTAAAAGCCAATTCTGTGGAACACTACCTGTCATTATAGAGTCCTTAAATATCAGAAATAAAGGTTTGGCTATGACATTACTTAGGATACGGGGTGTATGTCATCTGGTCCCAGCTATTTGTCTATTTTAATCTTTTTAAGACACCAATGTACTTCTTCCTGACTCAAACGGCACTTTTAACCACTTCAGCCCCCCTAGCTTAAACACCCTTAATGACCAGACCACTTTTTACAATTCTGCACTACACTACTTTCACGGTTTATTGCTCGGTCATACAACTTACCACCCAAATGAATTTTACCTCCTTTTCTTCTCACTAATAGAGCTCTCATTTGGTGCTATTTCATTGCTGCTGACATTTTTACTTTTTTTGATATTAATCAAAAATGACCGAAATTTTTGCAAAAAAATTACATTTTTCGCTTTCTGTTGGAAATTTTTTCAAATAAAACTGTATTTCTATATACATTTTTCTCTAAATGTATTGTTCTACATGTCTTTGATTAATAAAAATGCAATAAGTGTATATTTATTGGTATGGGTAAAAGTTAGTCTTTACATACTATGGTGCAAAAAAGTGAATGTCCGCACTTTGACTTTCTGAGAACCTGTCATGTTTCCTGAGGAACTACAATGCCCAGACAGTAGAAACACCCCACAAATGACCCCATTTCGGAAAGTAGAAACCCTAAGGTATTCGCTGATGGGCATAATGAGTTCATGGAAGTTTTTATTTTTTGTCACAAGTCAGCGGAAATGGATTTATTTTTTCTTACAAAGTCTCATATTCCACTTACTTGTGACAAAATAAAATTTTACATGAACTCACCATACTCCTCACAGAATACCTTGGGGTGTCAACTATCTAAAATGGGGTCACTTGTGAGGTATTTATACTGCCCTGGAATTTTAGGGGTCTCTAAAGCGTGAGAAGTAGTTTGGAATCCAAATGCGTAAAAATGCACTGTGAAATCCTAAATGTACTCATTGGAATTTGGGCCCCTTTGCGCATCTTGGCTGCAAAAAAGTGTCACTCATGTGGTATCTCCATCCTCAGGAGAAGTAGGACAATGTGTTTTGGGTTGTATTTTTACATATACCCATACTGTGTGTGAAAAATATCTCTGTAAATGACGACTTTTTCCATTTTTTTATACAAAGTTGACAATTTACAGAGATATTTCTCTCACCCAGCATGGGTATATATGTAAAAATACACCCCAAAACACCTTGCCGTACTTCTCCTGAGTACGGCGATACCACATGAGTGACACCTTTTTTGCAGCCAAGATGCGCAAAGGGGCCCTAATTCCAATGAATACTTTTAGGATTTCACAGGGCATTTTTACGCATTTGGATTCCAAACTACTTCTCATGCTTTAGAGGCCCCTAAAATGCCAGGGCAGTATAAATACCCCACAAGTGACCCCATTTTAGAAAGACGACACCCCAAGGTATACCGTGAGGGGTATGGTGAGTTCATGTAAAATTTTATTTTTTGTCACAAGTTAGTGGAATATGAGACTTTGTAAGAAAAATTTCCGCTAACTTGTGCCAAAAAAGAAAAATCTTCTATGAACTCGCCATGCCCCTCACCGAATACCCTGGGGTGTCTTCTTTCTAAAATGGGGTCGACTTCTCATGTAAACTGACAGCAGCGCAATGCTTCTCACAGAATGCACATCAGTGCTGCAGAGTTTTCGTCGGTTGGTCCGTTGGTTCAGCTGGAAAGTAAAGGGTGGTTAATAAAAAAAAAAAAAAAAAAAAAAAAGAAGAAAAAACAAGCAGCAGGCTCATAAATTTGAACGTTACAAACTTTATAAAACCTGAACATCATAAAACTTTTAAAACCTAAACTAACTCACGATTTCTTTTTCTTGCTACCTGTTTAATTATTTTTTTTTTTACTTTTCACTCTTTACTTTCCTAGCAGAAACCTCTCCTTTCCCATGGGACAATGTGTAAAGTGTAAATCGTGTGAAGAAGAGAAGGAATCCAGCTCACCTGCTTTGCAAATACTCAGCAGTAAGGCTTTTCCTGTGCACGGATTGTAAGGTGAGACCTTGCATGTATCATATACCAAAAGGAAAGAAAAATCCAGCACTTTCAATGTTCTTTTCAAGCCGTAACTTCTTTATTCCGGTGGGTACAAATATTACAGCTGTTCATATCACAAGCGGTAAAAACACGCGGTCTTGTGTCAGTCGACGCGTTTCAAAGTTTACAGTTCTTATCATGACTTCACAAAGGTCACCTCAACAATGAATGGATTTATATCCCTTTGAAATAACAACCTCCCTCCCACAGGGTGGAGAGTAAAGGCAGGTGTTTTAATTAAATAGCATTGCAAAAGGAGACACCCATGGTTGCCTGAATAATTTCTGTTGCAATAGTCCATCATATCTTTAATCATTAAAACCAACAAAAACTACTGAAAATATAAAAGCAGATACACACAAAGACCAAACGCACCACTAAACTGCCCCAACAATGGACATATAGTCCATCAAGAAGCAAAAACAGATTGCTGCTTAAATCTCAGATAAATACCAAAACAGTACTGGCTCACATATACTAATGTGAATTGTAGTCAACCGGTGCTGTGTTAGGACAGAAAGTCAAGCTGAACCTGCAACCTACCCCGTTCCTCAGTGTGAACAGATCCATTCAGTTGCATATTCAGGGTGCTGATTAGAAAGGAGATGCAGTGGAAAGGCAGCACTGAAACACTAGTAAAAGTAAAGCATTTCTTTTCTGTAGTTCAAACCTTTGGGAAAACGTGTGTTCAATTTAAATATCCAGAAGGCCTCCCTCAGCAGTAACTTGTGTTTTAAATCACCACCTCTGGGCAGGGGGAGAATTTTTTCTATTCCATACGCTTTGAAAAAAGTAGTATTTCTGTTATGTTCATTTATGAAGTGCCTGGCAGCCCCTGATATTTTTTTTTTTTTTTTTTCAGGTCAGCAAATATGTTAATTTTATTGCTAAACCAGTGAACATTAACATTTGAAAAGGTAGTTACATCCTTCATTGAGTAACCTTTCAGATATCTGTCATCATTTTTGCATCTGGGGGTTGTCTCCCTTTAGAAAATGGCATTTATCATGTAGAGAAAATCAATAAAAAGCACCCACCAATGCATTGTGATTGGCCACATTGCCTCCTTTGATTCATTCCTCCATCTCACCATACATTTCTCGACTCCAAGGGTTATGGCCACCGTTGCAGCGCATCTATGATGTGTTCTGCCACAGTTCTGGCCACCATAGAGGCCACCTATAGTACGTAATCATGGTCACCACTGCTGGATTGCAGTGCCCTGGAAATGGGTGGCATCCTTGCCCTGGAGACAAGCATTGTATAATGCAATTGAAAAATGAACACAGCCAGCAAAGGAAGCAATATGGACAACCACAACAGATCAGTAAGTGCCCTGTATCCACCCTCTCCACATGATAAATGCCACTCACTGAAGTGGGACAACGCCTTTTTTTTATTTTTTTATATTTTTGTTCTTTTATTTCAATGTTATCAGCGTATGCAGTAATAACAGTAAAAAAAGAAATAACATAGTTCAGCCCCTGATATGTTAATATAAGAGGGATTTATGATGTAATTCAGGTGTTCCAGTATCCGTTGTTTAAATTTTCTGGAAGTGCTGCCTATATATAATAAGTTGAATTGTGTACAAGAAATGACATATATCATATAGGAGCTGTTGCAATGCATATATGAATTGATGTTAAATTCCATACTATTCTCTGAGTCATGGAATTTTTTCACTGGGGAAACATAGCCGCAAGTTTTGCAGGGATGGCTACCACAGCGAAAAAACCCTTTATGATGTAACCAAGTGTGATTTCTCTTTTGTACAATCGATGTAAACATGGATGGTGAAAGTGCTGAAGCCAGAGTAGGAGAGCGTCTAGAAACCACTCTGTAACCTTGTTCCAGAATGGCATGTGTCTTCTCATCCTGAAATAAAATTGGCAAGCACTGTGAGACGATTCGTTTGATCGCATCAAACTGCCTGCTATAAGTAAGTATGAGAGTGGGCACAGATATATTGGAAGAGCTCCTCCTGCTTCTGAATAGTAGCCTCGGGCAAGAAAGCGAGTTTTAATGGTAGAGCACTCCTTGGCATAATCCACCATATTGCTACAATTTCTCCTTGCTCTTATAAATTCTCCCACAGGTACAGATTTAATGGTGTGCATTGGGTGGTGGCTATTAGCCCTCAAAATCGTATTTCCAGAAGTTGGCTTCCGAAAAGTACATGTGCTGATGATTTGGTGTGGGACTCCTCTCAAAGTTAAATCCAGAAAAATTGATTTGAGTGTGGTCATGACTGCAGGTGAATTTTAGATTGTATGTATTTTATTTTACATAGTCCAAGAAAGAGGGTATGGCAGGCACATCGCCCCCCCATATGATGAGCAGGTCATCAATGTACCAGCCATACCACTCGATCTGCCCTGCAAAAGGGTTATCTGATGTGAAAATATAACGTTCCTCACAAAATGACATTGTCAAATTTGCAAGGGAGGGGGAGAACTTTGCTCCCATTGAAACTCCTCTGGTTTGCAAATAGTATTTGTCGTCAAAGGAAAAAATAATTGTATGTTAATACGAATTCGGTAACACATAATATGTAGTTAATAGATTCTTCCCTATGACTAGTGTTGAGCGAACAGTTCGAAAATCGTTCGGGTCCATACCGAATTTTGGGGTGTCCGTGACACGGACCCGAACCCGGACATTTTCAAAAAAGTTCGGGTTCGGGTCCGGTGTTCGTCGATTACTTCCCGCTTTCTGAAGGGCTGCACAGCAGCCAATCAGCAAGCGTTTTACTTCTTGCCCTAAGAGCCCATCACAGCCATGCCTACTAATGGCATGGCTGTGATTGGCCAAGTGCAGCATGTGACCCAGCCTCTATTTAAGCTGGAGTAACGTAGCGCCGCACGTCACACTGCTCTGACTAGTGTAGGGAGAGGATGCAGCTTCTGTGAGGGCGAGATAGGCAGGGATAAAGAAGTGATTGAATGATCTACCTTTCTACACCTGTGCATCAGAATAACTCAGCTGAGCTGTTCACTGAAAGTCACTATTTTGTTGAGACTGGCCAGAGCGATTTTTACTGGCACATGTAACTGGGCTGACCGGCGGTGGCCATTTTGGGACTTGTGGTGCGCCAGCACAAGCTGCCACAGAGTCTAAACCAAAGCTCCAAAGAAGTGAAAAATCTACACCTGTGAATCAGAACAACAGCGATTCAGCTGCTCAGTCAAAGTCTATTTTTTTTCTGGTTGGGCAGACCGTTTTCTGGCACATGTTACTGGGCTGATAGGCGGCGGCCATTTTGGGACTTGTGGTGCTACAGCAAAAGCTGCCACAACGTCCATTAATCTCATGTAATAGTCGATTTTTTTCATCATATACTACATCAGGGGTTTGGCTGTGCTTGTGTCACCCATACTAACTGCAAAGATATTTAATATATCAGTGGTGAAACTGAAAGTAACCCACTTGGATAGCAAATTCCATGAATGTGCTGTTCCAGCTAGGCTAGCCAGTGCCACTACAGCCAAGTCCAATACTGTCAGCCAGAAATATTTTTTTTTTTATGTGCCAGAAATATAAATTAGAAAAAGCTTTCACCGTAATAATAAAATTATTCTGGTGTTAGACCAGAAGAAGCACTCCTGTTGTAATTAATAATGTAAAAAGGCTTAGGCAATATTTCTCCCAGTGTGGGAAATTTATCTAGCAAAACTAGCATTTTAAAAATTCCGGTGTTCTGAAATACCAGCAGTCCTCTTGTAATTAATACCGCAAAAAGGCATTATATCGTCCAGTGTTGTAATTTTGGTGAAAAAAAGGCCAATTTAATCAATCTGGTGTTAGTTAGACCAGAAACAGTAGGCCTCACGTTTTTACTCCTATAAAAAGGAATTATATCTCCCCGTGTGGGAATCTATGTACCAAAACTAGCATATTCAAAATTCTGGTGTCCAATTTGCAGCAGTTTTCTTGTAATTAATACCGGAAAAAGGAATTATATCTTCCAGTGTGGGAATTTATGTACACAAACTAGCATTTTAAAAATTCTGGTGTCCAATTAGCAGCAGTCTTCTTGTAATTAATACCGCAAAAGGCATTACATTGTCCAGTGTTGTAATTTTGGTGAAAAAAAGGCCAATTTAATCAATCTGGTGTAAGTTAGACCAGAAACAGTAGGCCTCACGTTTTTACTCCTGTAAAAAGGAATTAATATCGCAAAAAGGCATTACATTGTCCAGTGTTGTAATTTTGGTGAAAAAAAGGCCAATTTAATCAATCTGGTGTTAGTTAGACCAGAAACAGTAGGCCGCACGTTTTTACTCCTGTAAAAGGAATTATATCTCCCGTGTGGGAATCTATGTACCAAAACTAGCATATTCAAAATTCTGGTGTCCAATTTGCAGCAGTTTTCTTGTAATTAATACCGGAAAAAGGAATTATATCTTCCAGTGTGGGAATTTATGTACACAAACTAGCATTTTAAAAATTCTGGTGTCCAATTAGCAGCAGTCTTCTTGTAATTAATACCGCAAAAAGGCATTACATTGTCCAGTGTTGTAATTTTGGTGAAAAAAAGGCCAATTTAATCAATCTGGTGTAAGTTAGACCAGAAACAGTAGGCCTCACGTTTTTACTCCTGTAAAAAGGAATTAATACCGCAAAAAGGCATTACATTGTCCAGTGTTGTAATTTTGGTGAAAAAAAGGCCAATTTAATCAATCTGGTGTTAATTAGACCAGAAACAGTAGGCCTCACATTTTTACTCCTGTAAAAAGGAATTAATACCGCAAAAAGGCATTACATTGTCCAGTGTTGTAATTTTGGTGAAAAAAAGGCCAATTTAATCAATCTGGTGTTAATTAGACCAGAAACAGTAGGCCTCACGTTTTTACTCCTGTAAAAAGGAATTATATCTCCCCGTGTGGGAATCTATGTACCAAAACTAGCATATTAAAAATTCTGGTGTCCAATTTGCAGCAGTTTTCTTGTAATTATTACCGGAAAAAGGAATTATATCTTCCAGTGTGGGAATTTTGGGGCTAAAAAATAATATATTTTATTGTGGTGCGAGTTGAATCGCAACAATGAGGAAACATTCTATTAAGGGACGAGGACGCGGTCGTGGTGGTGTCCGTGGAGCCTCTCTTGCTGGCAGAGAACGTGGCCGTTCGGCCTCAGACGCACAAAGTAGTGAACCAACTCCCTCAAGTAGCCGGCAGAATTTTCAGCGATATTTGGTGGGGCCCAATGCCGTTATGAGGATGTTAAGGCCTGAGCAGGTACAGGCATTAGTCGATTGGGTGGCCGACAGTGGTTCCAGCACGTTCACCACATTGTCTTCCGCCCAGTCTTCTGCGGAAAGCGCACAGGTGGCACCTGAAAACCAAGCCCATCAGTCTGTCACAACACCCCCATACATATTAGGGAAACTGGCTGAGCCTCAAGTTATGCAGCAGTCCCTTCTTCTGTTTGAAGTCTCTGCTCCCACGGTTTTCCAGGGGCATCCACCTAGCCCTTCTCCAGCGGTGGAAGACATTCCATGCACTGACGCACAACCACTTATGTATCCAGATGATGAGGACATGGGAATACCACCACAGCAGAGTGACCGAGTCTCTGATGATGACGAAACACTGGTGCCCACTGCCACGTCTTATTGCAGTGTGCAGACTGAACAGGAGGAGGTCAGGGAGGAAGACTGGGTGGAAGACGATGCAGAGGACGAGGAGGTCTTAGACCCCACATGGACTGAAGGTCGTGCCGCTGACTTAAATAGTTCAGAGGAAGAGGCAGTGGTGAGACCGAGACAACAGCGAAGCCAAAGAGGGAGCAGGGGGCAAAAGCAGAACAGCCGCCGTCCAGAGAGTTCGCCTGCTATTGGCCAACAGGGACCCAGCACCCCAAAGGCATCTTCAAGGAGTTCCCTGGCATGGCACTTCTTCAAACAATGTGCTGACGACAAGACCAGAGTGGTTTGCACGCTGTGCCATCAGACCCTGAGGCGAGGCATTAACGTTCTTAACCTGAGCACCACCTGCATGATCAGGCATCTACATGCAAAGCATGAACTGCAGTGGAGTACACACCTTAAAAACAAGGAACCCGCTCAGGCTCCCCCTGCTCCCTCTACCGCTGCTGCCTCGGCTTCCGCCTCGAGAGGAATGTTGCCACCTGCCGAGCAGCAAACAGAGGATGTGCCACCGACACCACCACCGCCACCGTCACCTAGCGTCTCCACTATTTCACACAGCAGCGTTCAGCTCTCCATCTCTCAAACCTTTGAGAGGAAGCGCAAATTCCCACCTAGTCACCCTCGAGCCCTTGGCCTGAATGCCAGCATTTCTAAACTACTGGCCTTTGAAATGCTGTCATTCCGGCTGGTGGACACAGACAGCTTCAAACAGCTGATGGCCATGGCTGCCCCCCAGTATGTGGTTCCCAGCCGCCACTACTTCTCCAAGACAGCCGTGCCTTCCCTGCACATGCAAGTGTCCGATAAAATCAAGTGTGCACTGCGCAACGTCATTTGTGGCAAGGTCCACCTAACCACAGATACGTGGACCAGTAAGCACGGCCAGGGACGCTATATCTCCCTAACTGCACACTGGGTAAATGTAGTGGCGGCTGGGCCCCAGGTGGAGAGTTCCTTGGCGCACGTCCTTCCACCGCCAAGGATCACAGGGCATCATTCTTTGCCTCCTGTAGCCTCCTCCTCCTACTCGGCTTCCTCCTCCTCCTCTGCTTCCACCAGCTCATCCAGTCAGCCACACACCTTCACCACCAACTTCAGCACAGCCCGGGGTAAACGTCAGCAGGCCATTCTGAAACTCATATGTTTGGGGGACAGGCCCCACAACGCGCAGGAGTTGTGGCGGGGTATTGAACAACAGACCGACCAGTGGTTGCTGCCGGTGGGCCTTAAGCCCGGCCTGGTGGTGTGCGATAATGGGCGAAATCTCATGTGCTGAATTTGGTGGTGCAAAAGTTCATTCACAACTACCCAGACATGTCAGAGCTGCTGCATAAAGTGCGGGCCGTCTGTGCGTGCTTCCGGCGTTCACATCCTGCCGCTGCTCGCCTGTCAGCGCTACAGCGGAACTTCGGCCTTCCCGCTCACCGCCTAATATGCGACGTGCCCACCCGGTGGAACTCCACCTTGCACATGCTGGAGAGACTGTGCAAAAGTGGAGTTTCAGCTGCAGCACGCACAGGTCAGTCACACTGCGGAACAGCACCACTTTACCACCAATGATTGGGCCTCCATGCGAGACCTGTGTGCCCTGTTGCACTGTTTAGAGTACGCCACCAACATGGCCAGTGGCGATGCCACTGTTATCAGCGTGACGATACCAGTTCTATGTCTTCTAGAGAAAACGCTTAGGGCGATGATGGAAGAGGAGGTGGGCCAGGGCCAGGAGGAGGAGGAGGAGGATGACGGGTCGTTTTTAGCACTTTCAGGCCAGTCTGTTAGAAGTGGCTCAGAGGGAGGTTTTTTGCAACAGCAGAGGGCAGGTACAAATGTGGCCAGCCAGGGACCACTTCTGGAGGACGAGGAGGATGAGGAGGAGGTGGAGGAGGATGAGGATGAAGCAGGTTCACAGCGGGGTGGCACCCAGCACAGCGCAGGCACATCCCTGGTGCGTGGCTGGGGGGATACAGAGGATGATGACGATACGCCTCCCACAGAGGACAGCTTGTCCTTACCTCTGGGGAGCCTGGCACACTTGAGCGATTACATGCTGCAGTGCCTGCGCAATGACAGCAGAGTTGCCCACATTTTAACGTGTGCTGACTACTGGGTGGCCACCCTGCTGGATCCACGGTACAAAGACAATGTGCCCACTTTACTTCCTGCACTGGAGCGTGATAGGAAGATGCGCGAGTACAAGCGCACACTGGTAGATGCGCTCCTGAGAGCATTCCCAACTGTCACAGGGGAACAGGTGGAAGGCCAAGGCCAAGGCAGAGGAGGAGCTAGAGGTCGCCCATGCAGCAGTGTCACGGCCAGCTCCTCTGAGGGCAGGGTTAGCATGGCAGAAATGTGGAAAAGTTTTGTCTCCACGCCACAGCTAACTGCCCCACCACCTGATACGGAACGTGTTAGCAGGAGGCAACATTTCACTAACATGGTTGAACAGTACGCCTGCACACAACTCCACGTACTGACGGATGGTTCGGCCCCATTCAACTTCTGGGTTTCCAAATTGTCCACGTGGCCAGAATTAGCATGTTATGCCTTGGAGGTGCTGGCCTGCCCGGCGGCCAGCGTTTTATCTGAACGTGTATTCAGCACGGCCGGGGGCGTCATTACTGACAAACGCAGCCGCATGTCCGCAGCCAACGTGGACAAGCTGACGTTTATAAAAATGAACCAGGCATGGATCCCACAAGACCTGACCCTCCCTTGTGCAGAGTAGTCCTTAATAACTGCCTTAAACCATGTTGTCTTGTACTCCTGGCCACTTCTTCATTGAAAAATCAATTTTTGAAATTAAGTAGGATCTTGGGGTGCAACCCAGAGTTGAATGAACCTTCCCTCTGTCTGGGTGCCGGGGCCAAAGTACATGAAAGTTTCCTTCTCCTGTGCTCGGTGATATGACATGTCTCCTTTGTGTGGGTGCAGGGGGCCAAAGTCACTGAAAGCGGCCTTCTCCTGTGGTGGCTGATATAAATGCCTGAATCTCTGCTGTGGGACCTCTCTCCTCTTTCTGGGTGCAGGGGTCAAAGAAACAAAAGGTGGCCTACTCCTGTGGTGGTTGACATGATGCCTGATTCTCTGCTGTGGGACCTCTCTCCTCCGTGTGGCTGCAGGGGTCAAAGTCTCTAAAAGTGCCCTTCTCCTGTGGTGGTTGATGTAAAACTGATGCTTGTGCTATCTGACTTGTCTCCTCTGTGTCGGTGCTAAGGCCTAAGTCACTAAAAGTGGCCTTCTCCTGTGCTGGCTGATATAAATGCCTGAATCTCTGCTGTGGGACCTCTCTCCTCCGTGTGGCTGCAGGGGTCAAAGAAACAAAAGGTGGCCTACTCCTGTGGTGGTTGACATGATGCCTGATTCTCGGCTGTGGGACCTCTCTCCTCCGTGTGGCTGCAGGGGTCAAAGTCTCTAAAAGTGCCCTTCTCCTGTGGTGGTTGATGTAAAACTGATGCTTGTGCTATCTGACCTGTCTCCTCTGTGTCGGTGCTAAGGCCTAAGTCACTGAAAGCGGCCTTCTCCTGTGCTGGCTGATATAAATGCCTGAATCTCTGCTGTGGGACCTCTCTCCTCCGTGTGGCTGCAGGGGTCAAAGTCTCTAAAAGTGCCCTTCTCCTGTGGTGGTTGATGTAAAACTGATGCTTGTGCTATCTGACCTGTCTCCTCTGTGTCGGTGCTAAGGCCTAAGTCACTGAAAGCGGCCTTCTCCTGTGCTGGCTGATATAAATGCCTGAATCTCTGCTGTGGGACCTCTCTCCTCCGTGTGGCTGCAGGGGTCAAAGTCTCTAAAAGTGCCCTTCTCCTGTGGTGGTTGATGTAAAACTGATGCTTGTGCTATCTGACCTGTCTCCTCTGTGTCGGTGCTAAGGCCCAAGTCACTGAAAGCGGCCTTCTCCTGTGCTGGCTGATATAAATGCCTGAATCTCTGCTGTGAGACCTCTCTCCTCCGTGTGGCTGCAGGGGTCAAAGTCTCTAAAAGTGCCCTTCTCCTGTGGGGGTTGATGTAAAACTGATGCTTGTGCTATCTGACCTGTCTCCTCTGTGTCGGTGCTAAGGCCTAAGTCACTGAAAGCGGCCTTCTCCTGTGCTGGCTGATATAAATGCCTGAATCTCTGCTGTGGGACCTCTCTCCTCTTTCTGTGTGCAGGGGTCAAAGAAACAAAAGGTGGCCTACTCCTGTGGTGGTTGACATGATGCCTGATTCTCTGCTGTGGGACCTCTCTCCTCCGTGTGGCTGCAGGGGTCAAAGTCTCTAAAAGTGCCCTTCTCCTGTGGTGGTTGATGTAAAACTGATGCTTGTGCTATCTGACCTGTCTCCTCTGTGTCGGTGCTAAGGCCTAAGTCACTGAAAGCGGCCTTCTCCTGTGCTGGCTGATATAAATGCCTGAATCTCTACTGTGGGACCTCTCTCCTCCGTGTGGCTGCAGGGGTCAAAGTCTCTAAAAGTGCCCTCCTGTGGTGGTTGATGTAAAACTGATGCTTGTGCTATCTGACCTGTCTCCTCTTTGTCGGTGCTAAGGCCTAAGTCACTGAAAGCGGCCTTCTCCTGTGCTGGCTGATATAAATGCCTGAATCTCTGCTGTGGGACCTCCCTCCTCTTTCTGGGTGCAGGGGTCAAAGAAACAAAAGGTGGCCTACTCCTGTGGTGGTTGACATGATGCCTGATTCTCTGCTGTGGGACCTCTCTCCTCCGTGTGGCTGCAGGGGTCAAAGTCTCTAAAAGTGCCCTTCTCCTGTGGTGGTTGATGTAAAACTGATGCTTGTACCATCTGACATGGTTGCCGGGGTCCCAGTAAATGGTGGCCTACTCCTGTGGTGGGTGATCTAAATGCCTAATTCTCTGCTGTGAAACCTCTCTCCTCCGTCTGGGTGCAGGGGTCAAAGTGTCTCAAATTGGCCTTCTCTTGTGCTGGGTGATGTAAAACTGATGCTTGTACTATCTGACATGGTTGCCGGGGTCCCATTAAATGGTGGCCTACTCCTGTGGTGGGTGATCTAAATGCCTGATTCTCTGCTGTGAAACCTCTCTCCTCCGTCTGGGTGCAGGGGTCAAAGTCTCTCAAAGTGGCCTTCTCCTGTGCTGGGTGATATAAAACTGATGCTTGTACCATCTGACATGGTTGCCGGGGTCCCATTAAATGATGGCCTACTCCTGTGGTGGGTGATCTAAATGCCTGATTCTCTGCTGTGAAAACCTCTCTCCTCCGTCTGGGTGCAGGGGTCAAAGTCTCTAAAAGTGGCCTTCTCTTGTGCTGGCACTGCTGGGTGATGTAAAACTGATGCTTGTACCAGCTGACATGGGTGCAGGGGTTAAATTAACTAAATGGTGGCCTACTCCTGTGGTGGGTGATATGATGCCTGAATATGTGCTGTGGGGCCTCTCTCCTCTTTCTGGGTGCAGGGGTCAAAGTAACTAAAAGTGGCCTTCTCCTGTGCTGGATAGTATAAATGTAATGCTTGTGCTATCTGACATGTCTCCTCTGTCTGGGTGCTAAGGCCTAAGTCACTGAAAGAGGCCTTCTCCTGTGGTGGTTGATATGATGCCAGATTCTCTGCTAAGGGACCTCTCTCCTTTGTCTGGATGCTGGGGTCGAAATAATAGTAAGCGACCTTCTCCATTGGTGGGTGATTTGAAGCCTGATTCTGTCCTATGGGACCTAACTCCAATTAATATTGGTTAATTTTATTTTATTTTATGTTAAGTCATCATTTCCCTATCTACATTTGTTTGCAGGGGATTTACCTACATTTTGCTGCCTTTTGCAGCCCTCTAGCCCTTTCCGGGAGTCTTTTACAGCCTTTTTAGTGCCCAAAAGTTCTGGTCCCCATTGACTTCTATGGGGTTCGGGTTCGGGATGAAGTTCGGGTTGAGTTCGTATCACGAACCCGGACATTTTCCGGAAGTTCGGCCGAACCTCTCGAACCCGAACATCCAGGTGTTCGCTCATCTCTACCTATGATGGCTATACCGATGCAAATGATATTCCAGAGAGAGGAGGGCAATGGAGTGTGGTATTGAAGGATAAAGGGATATCACATCTAGTGACAACCAGATATATCTGGTATCCCACTCTTTATTAAAAGAACCTCCCCTGTATCCCTCAAATAACCTGGAACCCTCAAGACCAATGGTTGTAATATGGAGTCCAGCCACTCCCCCAACCTTTCAGTGAGGGAGCCGATCCCTGAAACAATGGGACGCTGTGGTGGCGGAACAAGCCCCTTGTGAATTTTGGGCAAAGCATGCAATATTGGCATGACTGGTGACTCCACTGATATATAAGAAAACTCCTGGTGTGCAAAGACACCTAGGGCTTTCCCTCTCTCAATGATTGCGGTATATGATCGCATATAATCATTGAGTGGATTTCCTTTTAATATACAATAAGTGGAGTCATCAGACAAGACACCAAGCATATGCTTTTTATATGAGGTCTTATCTAGTACCACCACTGCGCTCCACTTATTGTGGGGTACCTCAGGGATCGGTTCTGGGACCCATATTGTTTAATATCTTTATTGGCGAAATTGCAGAAGGCCTCAATGGTAAGGTGTGTCTTTTTGCTGATGAAACAAAGATTTGTAACAGTTGATGTTCTTGGAGGGATAAACCAAATGGAAAAGGATTTAGGAAAACTAGAGGAATGGTCAAACATCTGGCAACTAAAATTTAATGTCGATAAGTGCAAGATAATCCACCTGGGGCGTAAAAACCCAAGAGCAGAATATAAAATCAGTGATACAGTACTAACCTCAGTAACTGAGGAAAGGGATTTAGGGGTCATTATATCAGACGACCTAAAGGTGGGCAGACAATGTCATAGAGCAGCAGGTAATGCCAGCAGAATGCTTGGGTGTATAGGGAGAGGCATTAACAGTAGAAAGAGGGAGGGCTCGTGCCGCTCTACAGAGCACTAGTGAGACCTCATTTGGAGTATTGTGTGCAGCACTGGAGACCATATCTGCAGAAGGATATTGAAACTTTGGAGAGAGTTCAGAGAAGAGCTACTAAACTAGTATATGGATTGCAAGACAAAACCTACCAGGAAAGGTTGAAGGACCTTAACATATATAGTTGGAAGAGGGGATATGATAGAAACTTTTAAATACATAAGGGGAATCAACACAGTAAAAGAGGAGAGAATATTTAAAAGAAGAAAAACTGCTACAAGAGGACATAGTTTTAAATTAGAGGGGCATAGGGCAGGGTGGTCAGGGCAGTCAGGACAGAAATAGCGGGTGTCACGCCTTATTCCACTCCTGCTACAGACACAACATCTTTTTCGGGGTGGCTGTTGGTTTGAGGTACCAGAACTACACTGGGGAAATGTCGCTCATGTAGACGGATCACTACACTGGGGGTTGGGGCCACAGAACCTCCTGGATACAGGAGGTTCTCGATGATCTCATTCCTGAAATTTGAGGAAGGATCCTGTTCTCCCAGCCTTACTGTAGAGAACAAAACTATTGTACATAGCCAATTGAATTAGGTATACAGACACCTTCTTATACCAGCGTCTGGTCCTGCGGGAAAGTAAATAAGGAGCCAACATCTGGTCATTGAAGTCCACCCCTCCCATGAACAAATTATATTTGTGGACCGAGAGGGGCTTTTCAATGACACTGGTTGCCCGTTCAATTTGTATTGTCGTGTCTGCGTGAATGGAGGAAAGCATGTAAACGTCACGATTGTCTCTCCATTTCACCGCAAGCAGTTCTTCGTTACACAAGGCAGCCTTCTCCCCCTTGCAAGACGGGTGGTAACGAGCCGTTGGGGGAAGCCCTGGCGACTAGGTCGCGTGGTGCCACAGCAGCCAATCTGTTCTAGGAACAAATGCCTTGTGTAGAAATTGTCCACATAAAGGTGGTACCCCTTGCCAAATAAGAATGACACCAAGTCCCAGACTGTCTTCCCACTGCTCCCCAGGTAGTTAGGGCAACCAAACGGCTCCAGGGTCTGATCTTTACCCTCATAGACGCGAAATTTGTACGTATAGCCTGTGGCCCTTTCACAGAGCTTATACAATTTGACCCCATACCAGGCGCGCATGCTTGGGATGTATTGTTTGAAGCCAAAGCGCACGGTAAAATGTATTAGGGACTCATCTATGCAGATGTTTTGTGCAGGGGTATACAAATCTGCAAATTTGGTGTTAGAGTGGTCTATGAGGGACCAAATTTTGTGGAGCCGGTCAAAAGCTGGGTGGCCTCTGGGACGAGAGGTGCTGTTGTCACTAAAGTGCAGGAAACGCAGGATGGTCTCAAATCGTGTAATGAACATGGCAGCAGAGAACATGGGCATGTGATGAATTGGGTTCGTGGACCAATATGACCGCAATTCATGCTTTTTTGTCAGGCCCATGTTGAGGAGAAGGCCCAGAAAAGTCTTAAATTCGGAAGCTTGGACGGGTTTACACCAGAAAGACTGGGCATAAAAGCTTCCCGGGTTGGCGGCGATAAATTGAGTGGCATACCGGTTTGTTTCTGCCACGACTAAGTCAAAGAGCTCCGCAGTGAAGAACAGCTCAAAAAACCCCAGTGCCAATCCGATCTGTGCTGTCTCAACCCGAACTCCAGACTGGGCGGTGAAAGGGGGAACTACTGGTGCGGCTAATGATGGGGGCTGCCAATCAGGGTTTTCCAGCACCTCAGGGACTCTAGGGGCTCTACGGGCCTGTCTGTGCGGTGGCTGTGACGGGGGAAATACTGCACGTGCCACCGTACCAGCTTCAACTGCCTTTCTGGTGCTCGCCTCTTCACCATGTTCTACGGCAGTGCTGGTACTAGGTCCAGGATGGGCTGAGCTGCTGGTGTATGCCTCACCACGTAATCCGACAGCGCCAGCCCCACTCTGCTGCCCTTGAAGCGGAGCCTGCGCAACCTGTGGTCTAGCAACACGGGGCCGGGTACGCCTGGTGGTAAACAAAAATATATATATATTTTGTCACTGTGGCGGGGCGGGTGTGGATGAACGCACGTGTGGGCAACCGATCAGGCCTGATCGGGCAAACACTGCGTTTTGGGTGGAGGGCGAGCTAAAGTGACACTAATACTATTTTAGATCTGACTGTGATCAGTTCTGATCACTTACAGATACTATAAAGTACCAACGCTGATTAGCAATACGCTAATCTGCGAATCAGTGACTGTGGTGCGGTGGGCTGGGCGCTAACGGAAGCTAACTACCTACCAAAGGGGGCCTAAACTAAGCTAAACCTAAAAGTCAATACTGGTGAAAAAAAAAAAGTGACAGTTTACACTGATCACTCTTTTTCCTTTCACTAGTGATTGACAGGGGTGATCAAGGGGTTAATTAGGGTGATGGGGGGTGATCTGGGGCTAAATATGTGGTGCTTGGTGTACTCACTGTGACATGTGCTCTGTGCTGGGTCCAACCTATGAAAAGGACCCAGCACAGAGCACAGAAGCCATTTAATGCATTATATTTATAAATATAATGGATTATACGGCTGATGATTCGGTTTTTTAAAAGTCACCAGCCTGCCAGCACTGATCATTGGCTGGCAGGCTGGTGACCAACTTGCCCTGCGCCTTTTCCTACATTCACTGCGCCTGCCCAGGCGCACAGATCGCGTCATCTCGCCTCTTGTGAGATGACGCGCCAATGCGTCGCTGAGGAATAACCCGGCCGCCGAGATCACTCGATTCTGCGTGAGGTGGTCCAAAGCTGGTTAATGGGGAATTTACTTTTACATTCTGCATTTCATCTGACAGTTTTTTTTCCCTGAGTGAATACAGTGGAGATAAATATATAAATATATAATATATTAATGGAGTTAGTTTTGCTTTCTTTGGATATGAATCTGTCTCTAGTTTGGCGGCTTTTATTTGTCGTTTACATATTCTATTTTTTTACTTTATAGTTTTTCAATGCTTCCTCGCTACCCTCCTGTTGTGATTAAAATGCCTTCTTTTTGTCATTTATTGCATTCTTTACAATTCTATTAATCCCGATAGTTTTTCCTTGTTCCTTACCCTTTTATTCCCATAAGGTATGTACCTCTCACAATTAGAGTTTAGGTGGTCACTATTTCCCAGGTGTCCCCCAACCTGAACATCTGTTGTTCTGTCAGGTCTGTTGGTTAGTACTAAGTCCAGTATGGCCGTCTCTCTAGTCGGGTCCTGAACCAGTTTAGAAAGGTAATTGTCTTTGGTTATTCACAAGAACCTGTTTCCTTTTTCCCTAAGGCTGGGAACACACCTAGGCGTTTCTGAATCGCGCGTATGACGCGCGTTTTACGCGCGTTTTTGGATGCGCGTTTTTGTAATTAAGAAACGCGCGTCATACGCGCAATTCAGTGATTCTCCCCTATGGCATCATTGTCCATAGGCGCGTTAAAACGCCCCAAAGAAGCTCATGTACTTGTTTGGGCGTGGGGCGTTTTACAGCGCGTTCAAACGCGCTGTAAAACGCCCAAATTTGAACCATGCCCATAGGGAAGCATGGCTTTTCACATGTTGTGTGTACCTAGGGTAAGTTTACACCTGAGCGTTTTACAGCGCGTTCAAGTGCGCTGTAAAACGCTCAACACATGAAAACCAATGCTTTCCTATGGCCCTGGTTCTCACTTGAGCGTTTTACAGCGCGTTTGAATGCATAAACAAGTACTTGAGCTTTTTTTGGGGCGTTTGTCGCGCGTTTTGTGATTGACACCACAGTAGTCAATCACAAGAACGCGCGTTTTTAGAACGCTCAGGTCTGAACCCAGGGTTTTAGATCTATAGGTTTCAGTTTCCCAGTCTATATCTGGGTGGTTGAAGTTCCCTGACCTCATGATTTGCCGCCTCATCTATCTCGTTTAGTAGTAGATTTTATGTGGACTCTGGTATATTAGGTGGCTTATAATAAACTCCTATTTTAGTATTTTATTATTGATTTTGCCTCTATGTATTTCTACCCACAGTGACCCCTGTCCCTCACTTATATCTTCCCGGAGTGTGGGCTTTAGACAGGACTTTATATAAGGCATACCTGTACGTTAACTGCCCAGTCATGTCTCAGTTATTCCCACTCTATCATAGTCCTCCTCACACATTACTAATTCCAGTTCACTAGTTTTATTAGTTAGACTTCTAGCATTAGTGTGCATATAATTGAGAGGTTTTTGCCCTTTCCTTATGATCTATTCTAGTCCCTCCTTCCTTTCCTCCGCATTATCTTTCTTATCTTCCCCTCCTATAATGTAATTACTCCCCCAGTACCAAGTTTAAAAACTCCTCCAACCTTCTAGCCATCTTCTCCCCTAAAAAAACAGCTGCACCTTCCTGATTAAGGTGCAGCCCATCCCTACGATAGAGGCTGTAGCCAACAGAAAGTCGGCCCATTTCTCCAGGAACCCAAACCCCTCCTTCCTACACTAGTTCTTCAGTGATTTGTTACCCTCTCTTTGTTACCATCTCTTTCTGGCTTTCTTGTGTGGCTTGTGGTACAGGTAGTATTTCGGAAAACACTACCTTTCAGGTCCTTGGCCTAAGCTTGTGACCTAAATCCCTAAAATCATTTCAAGGATGCTTTACCTACCTCTAACATTGTCAATGGTTACAATATGGACCATGACTGCTGGATCTTCGCCAGCCCCTCCCAGTAATCTGTCAACCCGATCTGCAATATTTCAGAGTCGAACTCCAGGAAGACAACACACCATTCCACGAACCCAGTCTTTGTGATAGATCGCCCTATCTGTTCCCCCTAATAATTGAGACTAAAACATCTTGTTGTCCGCCTTGTAGCTGTTGGGGACCCACAAGGATAAACTCCCAAGCAGGATTAGGATGAGGAGCTGCCACTGGAGGAGCAGGAGTCAGAGGTGGAGGATGATGATAATGACAGTGACACTGGCCTGACACCCAATATTCTGTGGGGATAGGAACTGGAAAGAACTGGCACCTCGGGCACACTGGCCAAAATGGCGAGCTGTATGCTTGCTTGTGCGACAGGCCGTCTCCCCCTGGGGCCCTATTTGTGGGAAGGGGGGTATAGTATATCGTGGCAACAGTTGCAATAAAAGCAACAACAAAGGATCCCTCTTTTCAATAGAGGTGATGTGGTGGTACAATGGGTACCCAGGTATAGGAATGTCAGAGTGGTATAGGGAGGCTTACAATGTCTCTTATTGTAATGTTGTGTCACGGTGCTCCTACCTGGATACGCTGGTCTCCAGGCATTGGCTCCAAAGCAGAAAAAGGGGAAAAGTTAACTTGGGGATGAAGAATAAATTGAGTGCAGACCTTGTGATGAAGTTGAATACTTTGCATAAACGTTCTCCAAACGGTTTACAGACTTTGACTTGGTTCCAGTGGGCTTAGGCATTAACACTCTGGCAGGCAAACTCGTCTCTGCTACATCGGTTGCTCTCTGACTCTGCTGTACTGACAGGCTTAAATAGAATATTTGCTTCTTCTCTATGCTGCAACTTCTCTCTGTAGTCTGACTCTGGATCATGCCAGGGAACTTTTCCTCCTGGCTCCTGAGGCTCTGAGCTGTGGCCTCCATATCCAGCAGAACTGAAGGTGCTCTAGCTGGCTTGGCTTAGGCATGGGCACGTCCAACAGCGACATGCCCAGCACTTGCTTTCTTCCCTAGGAGGGGGTAAGCTAGACTGATCTTTAACTAACTAGTCCCCTCCCCTCCTTAGAATGGAAAGGAGGGTTTCATTCTCTCTAACTGTAGCTCTGCCATGCTTGCTGCCACCTGCTGGTGAACCAGGCACATTACATTTGAACATAGCAGTTGCAAAATAGGAATGCACATTGTGAAGGACTTGGAATAAATACCATATGATAACATGAATAAAAACAGTAGCAGGGTGTAGCAGCATATTGATTACTGGATAGCCATGTTTTTAGACCATTGCTATCAAAGCAAAATGGGGGAATGCAGCTTGCCGCACCTTTCAGCAAGCAGACGCCTGCCGCCAGTGTGTTTGAAAGGGAGGACACTCTTTACCCCCCCCCCCCCCCACACACACACACACACACAGAGAGTCATCGATCTCCTGCTTCGAAAAGCATCAGAGGCCACAGCGGCAGCAGTTTTTATTTGCCCTTCACAGTAGTTATGCCCAGATGTGCCCCTTCACAGTAGTTATGTCCAGATATGTGGCCCCTTCACAGTAGTTATGCCCAGAAAATGTGCCTCCTTCACAGTAGTTATGGCCAGATATGTGCCCCCTTCACAGTAGTTATGCTCAGATATGTGCCCCATCACAGTACTGATGCCCAAATATGTGTCCCCTTCACAGTAGTTATGCCCAGATATGTAAACCCTTCACAGTAGTTATGGCCAGGTACGTGCTCCCTTCACAGGAAGAAAGAAAAACGGTAAATACTCTCTTATGGAGTCATTTATCAAACTGGTGTAAAGTAGAAATGGCTTAGTTGTTCATAGCAACCAATCAGATTCCACCTTTTATTTTTGACAGCTTTTTTGCAAAATGAAAGGTGGAATCTGTTTGGTTGCTGTGGGCAACTAAGTCAGTTCTACTTTACACCAGTTTGATAAATGACCCCAATAGTTCTTATGATGATCATGACAGCTCAGCTGCAGACAATCCCCAGCAAGCAGCAGGCAGGACACATTGTGCATGCTGTGTAAGAGTGCATAGACTGATTTCCGGGCCTGCATAGTGATGTCTGACAGTATATTGTGCCTCTAGGGGAGCGCTGGCAGCTGAGCTGAATGATAAAGCGGGGAGCAGACGGCTCTCTGTTTTACCTTTACAATCAACTGTCTCTGCTTTCTACAGACACAGTGTCAGCTGAGATTGGGACATACCTTAGCTGCCTCGGGGCCGCGGCACAGCCACCGAAATTCGGGACTGTCCTGCTGGATACGGCACAGTTGGGAGGTATGCTACTTCTACTACTATTACTTCTACCCTTAGACAGCTGGTCTACTGCATTCTATGTTCCATGCTATGTTGCTTCTGCTGCCACTACTATTGCGGCCATGTGCCTCTTCTTACCCTACCCATTCCACATCCAAAAAGCAATGCTGCTGCTGATTAAAAGGGACAATTTTTCTGGGCTTGTTTAGAACAAGCCACTTTTTCTTCTGACAATTAACCTTGTGCGTGTTGTATGGACAGGCATTCAAGGAATCATTTTTGGACACTTGGTCCCCTAACAAGCCACAGTTTTTTTTATTGTTATCGCCTAACACTGTGTGTGTTTAAACACCATTTGCCCCCAATAAGGGACAATTATTGGGCGCTTTTTAAAATGAAAAAGCATTACACATGCCACGGCGCTAAGTGTTTTTAAACATGTTGGTCGTTAATGCCGTCAAACATGTATTTACCCATAGTTACTGTGGCATGATATATTATTGCTGTCCTTGCGTTCAAAAGCAAGGGGGAGGGGGGAGAGAAAAAGCAAAAATTCATTAAAAAGAGAGAACTTTTTTCCTAGAGGACTAGAGGGTGTTATATACAAAATTCTAGGGTAATTTGAGCCACATTGGTTCAAGTAGAATTTATTCGGATGAGTCTAAACCAAACTTTTTCAAAATTAGGAAAGCCGGAAGCAAATCTCAAAAGGTTTTCCAAGAGATGCTATCTTGGAGTACCTCAATGAAAATAAGCAAATAATGCTGTATCAGCATGGCTTCATGAGGGATCGGTCATGTCAAACTAATTTAATAAGTTTCTATGAGGAGGAAGTTTTAGACTTGATAGTGGCGAATCAATGGATGTCATATATCTTGACTTCTCCAAAGCATTTGATACTGTACCACATAAAAGGTTAGTATATAAAATGACAATGCTTGGACTGAGAGAAAATGTCTGTGCGTGGGTAAGTAACTGACTCAGTGGTTATTAACGGTACACATTCAGACTGGGTCACTGTCACTAGTGGGGTACCGCAGGGGTCAGTATTGGGCCATATTCTTTTCAATATATTTATTAATGATCTTGTAGAAGGCTTGCACAGTAAAATATCAATTTTTGCGGATGACACTAAACTGTGTAAAGTAATTAACACTGGAGAGGACAATATACTGCTACAGAGGGATCTGGATAGATTGAAGGCTTGGGCAGATAAGTGGCAGATGAGGTTTAACACTGACAAATGTAAGGTTATGCACACGGGAATGCATAATGCAAGTTACCTGTACATACTAAATAGTAAAACACTAGGTAACACATGGAAAAGGATTTATAAATTTTAGTGAACAGCAAACTAAGTCGTGGAAACCAGTGTCAGGAAGCTGCTGCCAAGGCCAATAAGATAATAGGTTGCATCAAAAGGGGGTGATAAATGGAAGATAGCCTTTAATACCGCAGAGGGACACTTTGAGTATTTGGTGATGCCATTTGGGTTCAGCAATGTCCCTGCAGTTTTTCAAAATTTGGTGAATGACTTGTTTCAGGAATCTCTAAGAAAATTTTTGGTTGTTTATAAAGATGATATTTTAGTGTATTCTATCGATATGGACTCTCATGTTCTTCAAGTGAAGACAAAAGTGATGAGCGAGCAGGCTCGGCCGATGTACCGGTTCAGCTCGAGCATCGCTATGCTCGGCACGTGGTGGTACTCGGCCGAATACCACATGTGCTCGTCCCATTGCTCGAGTCTCCTCCCCGCACGTTTGGCACCTCCCAAGCAGCCAATCAACGTTCAGGTGAGTAATTCCCTTAAATGTAATGCCATAGCCATGTTAGCTGTTAGCGTTACACTGATTGGCTGCCCGGAACACGTGATACCAGTTTATATAGGAGCCGATGTCCCGCGCTTTGATTATTCAGCGCCATAAGTGTGTATATTGCAATTTCCATTAATCTGGGCCAAGTAAAGTGTCCACAATCTGTGGGTTTTTGTATTCCATACGGAACTGAATCTGAAAAAAGTGTGTATATTACAATGTCCATTAATCTGGGCCTAGTAAAGTGTCCAGAATCTGTGGGTTTTTGTATCCCATACTGAACTGAATCTGAAAAAAGTGTGTATATTAACATTTCCATTAATCTGGGCCTAGTAAAGTGTCCAGAATCAGTGGGTTTTTGTATCTCACACTGAATTGAATCTGAAAACACTGTGGATATTACAACTTGCATTAATCTGGGCCAAGTAAAGTGTCCACAATCTGTGGGTTTTTGTATCCCATACTGAACTGAATCTGAAAAAAAGGATGTATATAAAAATTTTCATTAATCTGGTCCTAGTAAAGTGTCCCCAATCTGAGGGTTTTTGTATCCCATACTGAACTGAATCTGAAAACTCTGTCTATATTACAACTTGCATTAATCTGGGCCTAGTAAAGTGTCCACAATCTGTGGGTTTTTGTATCTCATTGTAACGGATCAACGGGTGTGGACCTGCTGTGCCACTTACCGGTTTGGCTTTGGGCCAAACTTTGGAGCGGAGTCTAAGTGTCCCCCTGGTTTTCACCCTTTATTCTGCTCCAGGATGCGGAAGCTGGACTCAGCTGCAGGGGAGACACCAGGTCACTACCGCAAGAGTGGTCCCGGTTAAGTGGCAGCTGGCCGGACGGGCCAGAAAGCCCCGATGCTAGCACCGGGGAAACAGGCAATATAGCAGACAGCCGCAGGATACTGCTGAGCTGAGCAAGCGGTATATCAGAGCTAGAGCTGTGAGAACAGCAGAGCTGAGTTAGTCCAGGTGGAGCTGGTGTAACGATCTGCACAGCAGACAGAGGCGTGGTGGACAGTCCAGGTCTTTAATTTGAGAGCAGCGAGGTACAAGAGGATCAAGCAGAGATGAGGTCAGGGTACAGGCAGAGGTCATAAGCAGGATATCAAATGCAGGAGCAACAGGAGCCTTAGCTGTAGGAAGTACAAAATTGCTCAGGCATTGCGGGAAGGGGGAAGCACCTTTATAAAGGTGGTGCCTGGCCAGAATTGGAGAGAGGGCGGAATTAGGGGCGTGAATTAACCCTTAAGGTACCAGGACGCCTGCGGCTCCTACAAAATACAACAGAAGCTGTCGTAGCCTGCGACAGCGCAGGAAAGCGGGTCCGGAGCCTGCAGCGAAAAGGAGGAGCCCCGCGTGCAGCTCGACTGAGGTACGTAGTCGGACACACTGCATGCTGGCGGCTGCCAACTGCTATTGTTACACTCATACTGAATTGAATCTGAAAACACTGTGTATATTACAACTTGCATTAATCTGGGCCTAGTAAACTGTGTACAAAATCTGTGGGTTTTTGAATCCCATACTGAACTGAATCTGAAAAAAGTGTGTATGTTAAAATTTCCATTAATCTGGTCCTAGTAAAGTGTCCCCAATCTGAGGGTTTTTGTATCCCATACTGAACTGAATCTGAAAACTCTGTCTATATTACAACTTGCATTAATCTGGGCCTAGTAAAGTGTCCACAATCTGTGGGTTTTTGTATCCAATACAGTCCTGCATCAGAAAAGTGTGTCTTTAGTGGACAGTAAAACAATCTGCGCCACATCTACAGACAAAACCATTAATATGAAGAAGGTGAGCACAAAGGGACGGGGAAGTGGGCGTGATGCTGATGGTGCAAGCAGAGGCTGTGGCCCCTGGGCGCAATGAAACTGTGCCTGCTGCCAGTACACCAGAAAAAAGAAAAAAAATCCACCTTACCCAGCTTCATGTCCAACTTCGCTGGGCAGCGCAGGACAACACTGTCCAAGTCAGACCAGTGCGAACAGGTGGTTGGTTGGATTGCAGAAGATAATGCTTCCAGTCGGTTAAGCACCATCCTCTCTTTCACTAAGTCCAGTCTCTGTAGCCAAGAGGGCAACCGAATCCTCACTCTGATCCTCCTTCCTCCCACCATGTTGCGTCTGGCCAAACAAGTGATCCCACCCTTTGATATTCACATGACCTCAATTCATCGCCAGTACTTGGTTTGGCTCTCTCGCCAAGCACGCTTGAAGAGGTACCTGAGATATTGTGCCCTGATTCCCAACCTCTTGAGCCTTCACAGTCTCTAGAAAATGACGGTGGTGAACCGCAATCATTCGTTCACGAGGTGGATGAGGATAAGACACAGTTGTCAATCACTGAGGTTGTGGTTAGGTCAAGACAGGAGGATGAGCAGAGTGAGGAAGTGGAAGAGGAGGTGGTGGACGATGAGTTCACTTATCCAACATGGGAAGGTGAAAAGCCAAGCGAGGACAACAGTACAGAGAGGGAGGGATCCGCAGTACCACAACAGTCTGGAAGAGGCAATGGGGTTGCAAAAGGGAGACGTCGGCCAACACCAAACAGGCCCACAACCATTATACGGAGCACCCCCATGCGTAAATCTACCTTGCCAAGGGGTAGGTGTTCCGCAGTATGATGCCTTTTTGAGGAAAGCGCAGATGACAAAAGAGAGGCAACCTGTGCTGTACCAAAATGAGCCTGGGCGTGAACACTAGCAACCTCACTACCACCAGCATGATCCGCCACAAGGCATCCAAGCACCCTAATAAGTGGGCCAAACGCCTGGTTCCACAATCTGGGTCTGCGGGTCACACCACTGCCTCCTCTTCCCCTGTGTTACGCATTGCCGGCCAATCCCCTGTCGAAGGTGCAGGCCCGGATGCCCCTCGCCCTGCACCTGGACCTTCGCATCAACCTTCAGGAACAACACCCACTTCCCTGTCCCAGCGCTGATCATTGTTCAAATGTCGATAACACAGGCATTTGAATGCAAGCGCAAATAACCACCCACCCACAGGCCTTAGTACTAAATGCACAACTTTCAAAATGACTGGCCTTCCTCTGCCTGATGTCGGCAGCAATCCCTCGGTACGCAGTCCCTAGCCGCCACTATTTTTCACAATGTGCCGCGCCGGCCTTACACCAGCATGTGTCCCAGAACATCACCAGTGCCCTGACCAACACACTTACTGGGAAGGTCCACCTCACCACGGACACATGGACAAGTGCTGGTGGCCAGGGATTCTACATTTCCATGACCGCACACTGGGTGAATGTTGTGGATGCCGGGAGTGAGTTGTACCCTGGGATGGCACAGGTGCTACCCATGCCCAGGATTGCGGGCCCTACATCTATCAGGGTCTACGCCAGCAGCTATGTTACTGGCTCCAACCCCCACTTCTCCTCCCCGCCGCCGCCTCCTCCTCCACTTTCACCTCCAACAGCAGGCACACCGCCGTAAAGCTGTGGCAGGGTATAAGGGACTAGACCGAGCTGTGGCTCTCTCCAATCAACCTACAACCAGGCATGGTTGTGTCTGACAATGGCCGTAACTTGGTGGCGGTTCAGCCGGTCTGTAAATGCTGCAGCAGTGCTTGAAGCTTCTGGCGCGACAACTGTTGTGCGACATGAGCACACGCTGGAACTCTACGTTCTACATGTTGGCCAGGCTTTGTGACCAGCAGAGGGCAGTTGTGAATTACCAGCTGCAACATGGTCATCGCCCTTCCAGTCAACTGCCACTATTCACAAGCAAGGATTGGGCATTGATGCTAGACCTCTGTGAGGTTTTAAAAAACTTTCATGAATCCACACAGATGGTTAGTGGAGATAACGCTATTATCAGCGTAACCATCCCACTGCTGTGTCTACTCAAATGATCGCTGCTCACAATTAAGGAGGATGCTCTGAATGTGGCAGATGAGGAAATGGGGGAGAACATTACACAGGGTGATAGCCAGACCACCTACAGTTTGTCTTCTCAGCGCGAATTGGGCCATGAAGAGGAGGAGGAGGAGCTAGAGACAGTTGCTTCTGCTACAGAGGGTAGTACCCATGGAACTTTAATTTGATCTGTTCAGCATGGATGGACAGAAGAGGAGGAGGAGGATGAGGGGATGGAGAGTAATCCTGATGTTGACATCGACGTCTTGCCTGTTGGTACTCTGGCACACATGGCTGACTTTATGTTACGCTGCCTTTCCTGCGACCCTCGCGTTATATGCATTTTAGATAACACAGATTACTGGGTGTTCAACCTTCTCGACCCCCACTAAAAAGAGAACTTCTCATCTCTCATTCCTGTGGTGGAGAGGATGAGTAAAACGGTGCAATACCAGAAGGTACTTGCTGAGAGATTGCTCCAAAATTTTCCATCTGACAATGCACAGCCAGAGTCCGTACTTCCTTAGACAACCGAGGAAGGGAGCCAAGAGGAACACACAGCAGTTCCAACAGGGGCAGTGCAACCCTCTCCAAGGCATGGTACACTTTCATGACAGCCCGTCAGCAACCTCACCCTGAAGCGCGGCCTAGTGCTACAAGGAGGGAAAAGTTTTGGAAGATGGTGAAGGAATACATTGCAGACCGTGTCAGCATCCTAAATGATCCCTCAGTGCTTTAAAACAACTTGGTGTCCAAGCTGCACACGTGGCACAAACTTGCGACTTACGCCTTGGAGGTGCTGGCTAGAGTTGAGTGGACACCTGGATGTTCAGTTTCGAGGAGTTGTGCTGAACTTCACTGAAATGTTCGGGTTCAGGATCCGAACCCGACCCAAACTTGACCCCGGACCCCATTGAAGTCAATGGGGGCCCGAACTTTTGGGCACTAAAATGGCTGTACAATAGCCCAGGAAAGGGTAGCGGGCTGCAAAAGGCAGCAAAATGTAGGTAAATGCCCTGCAAAAAAATGTGGATAAGGAAATGACTTAAAATAAAATAAATAAAAATAAACAATATTAATTGGCAACTCGGAGGAGGAGGTGTAATTGGAGGTTGGGGAGGCGTCAGGTGGGAATGCCATCAGCAGCGCATCTAACAGCATGCGTTTTGTAGTCAGTAGTCGCGCATCTTTTAATCAGTGGAGGTTTTGCTGTGCAGGAGAGGTCAATGCACAGCAAAACAGGCTTCATGTTACCCAGCAATGAAACAGGCCATTTTCACTAATTTAGGCCCCTGGCACCAAGACAGAGGAGAGTTAAATGCACAGCAAAACAGGCTTCATGTCACCCAGCAATGGAACAAGCCATTTTCACTAATTTAGACCACTGGCACCCAGGCAGAGGAGAAGTCAATGCACAGCAAAACAGGCTTCAGGTCACCCACGAATGCAACAGGCGATTAAGAGAAATGTAGGCCCCTGGCACCCAGACAGAGGAGAGGTCAATGCACGGCAAAACAGGCTTCATGTCACGCAGCAATGGAACAGGCCATTTTCACTCATTTAGACACCTGGCACCCAAACAGAGGAGAGGTGCATTCATGGCAATAAGAGGTTAATGTCACCCAGCAATGGAACAGGCCATTTTCACTAATTTAGGCCCCTGGCACCCAGATAGAGGAGAGGTGCCTTCACGGCAATAAGAGGTTAATTTCACCAAGCAATGGATCAGGCCATTTTCACTAATTTAGGCCTTTTGGCAGTCAGACAGAGGAGAGGTCAATGCACGGCAAAACAGGCTTCATGTCACCCAGCAATGGAACAGGCCATTTTCACTAATTTAGGCCCCTGGCACCCAGGCAGAGGAGAGGGCAATGCATGGCAAAACAGGGTTCATGTCACCCAGCAATGGAACAGGACATTTTCAATAATTTAGACCACTGGCACCCAGGCAGAGGAGAAGTCAATGCACAGCAAAACAGGCTTCAGGTCACCCACGAATGCAACAGGCGATTAAGAGAAATGTAGGCCCCTGGCACCCAGACAGAGGAGAGGTCAATGCACGGCAAAACAGGCTTCATGTCACGCAGCAATGGAACAGGCCATTTTCACTCATTTAGACACCTGGCACCCAAACAGAGGAGAGGTGCATTCATGGCAATAAGAGGTTAATGTCACCCAGCAATGGAACAGGCCATTTTCACTAATTTAGGCCCCTGGCACCCAGATAGAGGAGAGGTGCCTTCCACGGCAATAAGAGGTTAATTTCACCAAGCAATGGATCAGGCCATTTTCACTAATTTAGGCCTTTTGGCAGTTAGACAGAGGAGAGGTCAATGCACGGCAAAACAGGCTTCATGTCACCCAGCAATGGAACAGGCCATTTTCACTAATTTAGGCCCCTGGCACCCAGGCAGAGGAGAGGGCAATGCATGGCAAAACAGGGTTCATGTCACCCAGCAATGGAACAGGACATTTTCAATAATTTAGACCACTGGCACCCAGGCAGAGGAGAAGTCAATGCACAGCAAAACAGGCTTCAGGTCACCCACGAATGCAACAGGCGATTAAGAGAAATGTAGGCCCCTGGCACCCAGACAGAGGAGAGGTCAATGCACGGCAAAACAGGCTTCATGTCACGCAGCAATGGAACAGGCCATTTTCACTCATTTAGACACCTGGCACCCAAACAGAGGAGAGGTGCATTCATGGCAATAAGAGGTTAATGTCACCCAGCAATGGAACAGGCCATTTTCACTAATTTAGGCCCCTGGCACCCAGATAGAGGAGAGGTGCCTTCACGGCAATAAGAGGTTAATTTCACCAAGCAATGGATCAGGCCATTTTTACTAATTTAGGCCCCTGGCACCCAGACAGAGGAGAGGTCAATGCACGGCAAAACAGGCTTCATGTCACCCACCATTAGAACAGGCGATTATCAGAAATGTAGGCCCCTGGCACCCAGACAGAGGATAGGTTTATTCAAACTGGGGTAGCCCCCGAAAAAAATGTAAGAGGTGAAGGAAGAGGCCGAGACAGCAGCAGAAGAGGGAACAGGAGGAGCCTGAGACCTTTCATGGTTTTTAAGGTGTTTACTCCACTGCAGTTCGTGCTTGGCATGTAGATGCCTGGTCATGCAGGTTGTGCTCAGTTTTTAAGAAACTTCTGCACCACCAGATTCAGCACATGGAGTGCTATCCACCTGAGTCCCAGCCACCACTACGTTCACCCAGTGTGCAGTTAGGGAGATATAGCGACCCTGGCCGTGCTTACTGGTCCATGTATCTGTGGTTATGTGGACCTTGCCACAGATGGCGTTGCCCAGCGCACACTTGATTTTATCCTCCACTTGGTTGTGAAGGGAAGGGACGGCTCGTCTGGAAAAGTAATGGAGGCTGGGAACTACATACTGTGGGACAGCCACCACCATCAGCTGTTTGAAACAGTCAGTCTCCACCAGACGGAATGACAGCATTTCAAAGGCCAGTAATTTTGAAATGCTGGCATTCAGGGCCAGTGCTGGAGGGCGGGTAGGTGAGTATTTCCTCCTTCTCTCCAGTGTTTGGGAGATGGACAACTGAACTCTCCCGTGTGACATGGTGGAGATGCTTGGTGATGGTGACGGAGGTGGTGGTGGTGTTGGTGGGACATTCTCTGTTTGCTGGTTGCCACATTGACGCAAGAGGTGAAGGAAGAGGCTGAGACAGCAGCAGAAGAGGGAACAGGAGGAGCCTGAAACCTTTCATAGTTTTTAAGGTGTTTACTCCACTGCAGTTCGTGCTTGGCATGTAGATGCCTGGTCATGCAGGTTGTGCTCAGGTTAAGAACGTTTATGCCTCGCTTCAGGCTCTGATGGCACAAGATGCAAACCAGTTGTGTCTTGTCGTCAGGACATTGTGTGAGGAACTGCCATGCCAATGGACTCCTTGGAGCAGGCCTTGATTTGCTCGGTGCCTGGGTGCGGTGGGCAGTAGGAGGCGTACTGTCTATGGAACGGCCGCTCCGCTTTTGCACCCTGTTCCCTCTGTTGCTGTGCTGTTGCCTCTGTGCAACCACCGCCTCTTCCTCAGAACTCCACACGTTCACTAGCACCGCCTTCAGTCCAGTCTGGATCTAGGACCTCCTCATCATCTTCCACCGATTCATGACCCCTGCCCTCCTCGTCGGTCTGCACATTGCAGAAAGCCACAGCAGTTTGCACCTATGTTTCGCCATCATCATTCCGTGTCCTCATCCTGCAACATAAGTGGTTGGGCATCAGTGCATTCAAGGTCTTTCACTTCTAGGGAAGGGCTAGGTGGATGGGCCAGGGAAACCCTGCCAACAGAGTCATCAAAAAGCATAAGAGTTTGCTGCATGACTTGGAGCTCTGACTGCTTGGCTGATTTGCAAGGGGGTGAGGTGAAATACTGATGGGCATGGGCTGCAAGTGCCAACCCTGAGCTTTCTGCAGAGGACTGGGTGGGAGACACTGTGAAGGAACTGGAGGCACTGTCAGCCACTCAATCCACTATCGCCTGTACATGCTCTGGCCTCACCATCCGTAGAGAGGCATTCAGGCCTACCAAATAACGCTGCAGATTCTGTCGCCTACTCGCACCAGAGGAAGGTGTTTCACTTGGACCAGTAGTTGGCACTGAGCGGCCACATCCTCTCCCAGCAACAGGAGTTCCACTAACACCACCACGACCATGCCCACATCCCTTATTTGATGTTCTCCTCATTATTTGCATTCACCCACCAAGCTGAAACATGGTTTCTCTCCTGTGTCAGTTTAACTGCCAATAGTCAACAATTTAGTTCACTAAGGCAGTGCCCTTGTCATAAAAAAATGTTTGGCCTAAAACACACTGATTCTCAATTTCACTGCAGAAATGTAAAATATGCATTTGTACGCTGTATGCACAACTGTTTGGTGAACCCAGAACAGGTTTTTTTTTTTTTTAGTAAAACACAGAAAAGTACTATTTTTGTGCTGCAATTTAAAATTAGTATTTGTACGCTGTATGCACAAGTGCTTTGTGGACCCAGAACACGGCATTTTTCAATAAAACACAGAAATGCAGTATTTAACTTCTATAAATAAAACATAAGTATTTCTACGATGTATGCAAAAGTGGTTTGTGGACCCAGAACAAGGATTTTTTTTATAAAACACAGAAATGCAGTATTTTACTGCTATAAATAAAACGTTAGTATTTCTACGCTGTATGCAAGTGTTTTGTGGACCCAGAACAAGGATTTTTTTAATAAAACACAGAAATGCAGTATTTTACTGCTGTGAATTTAACGTAGGTATTTCTACGCTGTATGCCGAAGTGGTTTGTGGACCCAGAACATGGCTTTTAAAAAAAAAAACACAAATGCAGTATTTAACTGCTATGAATAAAACATAGGTATTTCTACGCCGTATGCACAACTGCTTTGTGAAGCAAGAATATTGCTGTTTTTCCCACAAAAAAAACAAATTCACTATTTCACTGCAGAAATGTCAAATATGCATTTGGGCGGTGTATTTCAAACTGTTTTGTGGACCAGGAATAACGTTTTGTTTTCCTGAAACACACTGATGCACTATATCCCTGCAGAAATATTAAATATGTATTTGTACGCTGGATGCACAACTGCTTTGAAGACCAGGAATGCGTTTTGTTTTTTTTGCCAAAAATACAATGATTCTCTATTTTACTGTAGAAATGTCAAATATGTATTTGGACGGTGTATTTCAAACTGTTTTGTGGACCATTTTTACCCTTTAATATAATTGCAGTTGCCTGCCAGTGTGTGTCAGGCCCACAGACTGTACTGTGCCCACTGCCCACCACTCATATAGGGTGGCACTGTACCTTGCAGATAAAAAAGTCATTTATTTTTACCCTTTAATATAATTTCAGTTGCCTGCCAGTGTGTGTCAGGCCCACAGACTGTACTGTGCCCACTGCCCACCATTTTTATAGGGTCACAGTACATTGCACGGCGCACGCGCAGTGACCTAAATTTTAAACAAAGCAGACCGAGCATGGGTCTTTTTCCGTCTCCTGGTTCCAAAAATCTATTCACTACACCAGCCCTGGCCTTGATAAGGGACCAAACAGAGATTAAACTGATAGGAATAGTACTTAGTTAACACTAGTTGCATTGGTGGCAGATTCTATTGCAAGTGCCAAAAATTTGAAGGAAGCGGACAGAGCAAGCTTTTTTCTCTATCTCCCCATGCAAGGATTCTATTCAATACACGTCCTCTGATAGGGGACTTAACAAAGATTAAAATGGTAAGAATAGTAGTTCACACTATTTGTATTGGTGGCACAGTACATTGCACGGCGCATGAAATCTATTCAATACACGTCCCCTCATAGGGGACGTTACAGGGATTAAACTGATAGGAATAGTACAACTTAACACACCACTCATATTGGGTGGCACAGTACATTGCACGGCGCATGCGCACTGCCCCAAATTGGAAGGAAGAGGACCGACCAACCAACCATCTTTTTCCATCTCCTAAAATCTATTCCATACACCGGCCCCTGATAGGGGACAAAACAGAGATTAAACTGGTAAGAACAGAATTTTTTTATTTAAAGAGGACAGCCTCTGCGGAGCTGTGTATTTTTTGGCCGCGTTACTGAACGCTCATGCACAATGGCTGTAGGCTCATGCGTTCTTTTGCGGAGGTGACAAACCTGGTCAGTCAAACCCAGGGCAACATCATTGACGTCATCCCATATGCGTTTTTTCTGGAGCGTGTCCTGCGAAGAGTGCTGGATCAGATCGTAGATGACCATGAAGAGGAAGAGTTGTGGTCACCATCACCACCAGAAGCAGCATTGTCGTCGTCGATTGCTGGACCTGCGGCAACACAGAGAGAGGAGTCTGAAGAAGAGGAGTCAGAGGAGGAAGGTGGCTTTGAGGAGGTGGAAGACCAACCACAGCAGGTGTCCCAGGGGGCTTGTTGTCACCTTTCGGGGACCCTTGGTGTTGTACGTGGAGTGGAGGAAGAGACCTTCAATGACGTCAGTGAGGACAAAAGAAAGAATGTTTTACAGGGTAAGCTCACCAGCAGGCCCTCAACCATAATGTTTTATAGGGTCAGCTCACCATCAGGCCCTCAACCATAATATTTTACAGGGTCAGCTCACCAGTAGGCCCTCAAACATAATGTTTTATAGGGTTAGCTCACCAGAAAGCCCACAACCATAATGTTTTACAGGGTCAGCTCACCAGCAGGCCCTCAACTATAATGTTTTATAAGGATAGCTCACCAGCAGGTCCTCAACCATAATGTTTTACAGGGTCAGTTCACCAGCAGGCCCTCAACCATAATGTTTTAGAGGGTCTGCTCACCAGCAGGCCGTCAACCATAATGTTTTACAGGGTCAGTTTACCAACAGGCCCGCAACCATAATGTTTTATAGGGTCAGCTCACCAGCAGGCCCTCAACCATAATGTTTTAAAGGGTAAGCTCACCAGCAGGCCCTCAACCATAATGTTTTATAGGGTCAGCTCACCAGCAGGCCCTCAATCATAATGTTTTACAGGGTAAGCTCACCTGCAGGCCCTCAACCATAATGTTTTATAAGGTTAGCTCACCAGCAGGCCCTCAACCATAATGTTTTACAGGGTCAGTTTACCAACAGGCCCGCAACCATAATGTTTTATAGGGTCAGCTCACCAGCAGGCTCTCAACCATAATGTTTTACAGGGTAAGCTCACCAGCAGGCCCTCAACCATAATGTTTTACAGGGTAAGCTCACCAGTAGGCCCTCAACCATAATGTTTTATAGGGTCAGCTCACCAGCAGGCCCTCAACCATAATATTTTACAGGGTCAGCTCACCAGTAGGCCCTCAAACATAATGTTTTATAGGGTTAGCTCACCAGCAGGCCCTCAACCAGAATGTTTTACAGGGTCAGCTCAGCAGCAGGCCCTCGCCCTCACCAGCAGGCCACCAATCATAACTTTTCAAGTGTGTGTATGATGCCCTCCTTTGTGTGTAATAAAGGAAAGGGTGTATTGTAGTGCCAGTTCCTTGTAATTTTTGGCAGCCCTTTCACTTAGTGCATAGGCTTTATGAGTATAGGAGTTCCACTACCTTGAACAATTGTACCACAATGGAGCCCTCCTTTATGTGATATACAGGCTGTTTCAGAGTGCCTCTTGCTTGTAATTTTTGAGTGCCGCTTGCTTCAGAGCAGGGGGTTTCTGGTTGTCTCCCTTTGACTTCTATTATACTCGGGTGCTCGGCCGAGCGCACGAATATCGCTATGTGTTTGGACCGAGTACCCGAACACTTTGGTGCTCGCTCATCACTAGAAGACAGTATTACAGATATTATGTGATAATCAATCTGTTAAATTGGAAAAATGTCTTGTGTGAAAGAGATACCATTCTCGAGTTATACTATATCCCCGTATTCTTTTCGTATGGACCCGTAAAGGTCTTGGTCTTCGGTTCAACCAAAATCTCTCAAGGCCTTGAAGTGATTTTTAGGCTTCGCCAATTATTATAGAAAATTTATAAGAAATTTTTTGGTTATAGCCAAACCTCTCACAGATCTAACAAAGAAAGGTGAGGATGTAGTTAATTGGAGTCCAGAGGCTATTGTTGCCTTTGAGACATTGAAAAAATGTTTTGTCAAAGCTCACATTTCTACCCAACTGGATCAGAATAGACCTTTCATTGTGGAGGTCGAAGCTTCTAAGGTCCAAGTGGGAGCGGTTCTGTCTCAGAGCACATCTACTTTCACTTACATGAAACCATGTGCATATTTCTCTAGAAAATTTCTGTTGCTGAAGCTAACTGACATTGGCAATCGTGAATATTTAGCTGTATTATATGGCAGATATTTCCTGGAAAGGGCCAGAAACCAGATAGTGGTCTTTACTGATCACAAGAATCTTATGTTTCTAGAGTCTTCTAAAAGACTTAACCCTAGACAGGCAAGTTGGACTTTTTTTTTTTTTTACACACTATGACTTTGTTCTTACCTATAGGCTGGATTCCAAACACATTAAGGCTGACGCCTTGACCAGAAGCTTTTGTGCCGCTCAAACCACGAAGTTTGAGCCTGTTCTGATTTTACGCGCAGGTATTGTGATTTCTGCTATTTTTTCTAATCTGGCCCTTAAGATCTCCGCTAATCAGATTCAGGTACCTGATGGTACTCCTAAAGGTAAATTATTTGTTCTTGAGGGGTTTCATACCGCTTTATTGTCAGAGTTACATGACAATGCATTATTGCTGGCCAACTATGTCTGCCTGTAGTAGATCTGTGTCCTTTGCCTATCCCCAAGAGGCCTTGGTCACAGATCTCCATGAATTTTATCACGGATCTTCCACATGGCCAAGGGAAGACCATGATCTGGATTGTAGTGTATAGGTTTTCTAAAATGTCTCATTTCGTTCTGCAAAGGAATTATCACTAGAGTTGAGCGAACACCTGGATGTTCGGCTTCCAGAAGTTCGGCCGAACTTCCCGAAAATGTTCGGGTTAGGGATCCGAACTCGACCCGAACTTCACCCCGAACCCGTACCTCATTGAAGTTAATAGGGACCCGAACTTTTGGCCACTAAAAAGGCTGTAAAATAGCCCAGGAAAGGGCTAGAGAGTTGCAAAAGGCAGCAAAATGTAGGTAAATCCCCTGCAAACAATGTGGATAGGTAAATAACTTAAAATAAAATAAAATAAATAAAAATTAACCAATATCAATTGGCAATTTGGAGGAGGAGGAGGTGGAATAGGAGGTTGGGGTGGCATCAGGTGGGAATGCTATGGGAGTTGATGTTCTCATCACAGCCAAAAAGGATTCATTCACAGACTCAGGCCCCTGGCACCCAGACGGAGGAGAGGTTCATTCAACTTTATGATGCCCTGCAAAATAATGGTAAAATTTAAAAAAGAGAATTCAATAAAAGTGCCCTGGAGTACAAGAATAAATGGTTAAAGGGAGGTAGTTATAAATGTCTATTCTGCACAAGGGATGGACAGGTCATGTGGGATCCATGCCTGGTTCATTTTTATGAACGTCAGCTTGTCCACATTGGCTGTGGACAGGCGGCTGCGTTTGTCAGTAATGACGCCACCTGCCGTGCTGAATACACGTTCAGACAAAACGCTGGCCGCCGGGCAGGCCAGCACCTCCAAGGCATAAAAGGCTAGCTCTGGCCACGTGGACAATTTGGAGACCCAGAAGTTGAATGGGGCTGAACCATCAGTCAGTACGTGGAGGGGTGTGCACATGTACTGTTCCACCATGTTAGTGAAATGCTGACTCCTGCTAACAGGTTCCGTATCAGGTGGTGGTGCAGTGAGCTGTGGCGTGGTGACAAAACATTTCCACATCTCTGCCATGCCAAACCTGCCCTCAGAGGAGCCTCCTCTGCCTTCACCTTGGGCTTCCACTTGTTCCCCTGTGACATTTGGGAATCCTCTCAGTAATGCATCTACCAACGTGCGCTTGTAAACGCGCATCTTCCTATCATGCTCTAGTGCAGGAAGTAAGGTGAGCACATTGTCTTTGTACGGGGGATCCAGCAGGGTGGCAACCCAGTAGTCCGCACACGATAAAATGTGGGCAACTCTGATGTCGTTGCGCAGGCACTGCAGCATGTAGTCGCTCATGTGTGCTAGGCTGCCCAGAGGTAAGGACAAGCTGTCCTCTGTGGGAGGCATATCGTCATCATCCTCCGTTTCCTCCCAGCCACGCACCAGTGATGGGCCCGAGCTGCGTTGGGTGCCACCCCGCTGTGAACATGCTTCATCCTTAGTGTTGAGCGAACAGTACAAGCATCGTTCGGGTTCGTACCGAATTTTGGGGTGTCCGGGACCCGGACCCGAACCCGGACATTTTCAAAAAAGTTCGGGTTCGGGTCCATTGTTCGTCGATTTCTTCCCGCAGCCAATCAGCTAGCGTTTTACTTCTTGCCCTAAGAGCCCATCACAGCCATGCCTACTAATGGCATGGCTGTGATTGGCCAAGTGCAGCATGTGACCCAGCCTCTATTTAAGCTGGAGTCACGTAGCGCCGCACGTCACACTGCTCTGATTAGTGTAGGGAGAGGACGCAGCTTCTGTCAGGGCGAGATTAGGCAGGTTAAAGTGAGCAACAGCACCTAATGAATGGATCGATCTACAGCTGAGAATCATTGAACTTCTGCTAGTTACTTGCTCGCTGGTTTTTAGGCTGCACAGAGCGTTTTTCTGTCACTTATTTTCTGGGTTGATCGGCGGCCATTTTGTGACTTGTGGTGCACCAGAAGTAGCTGCCACCAAGTCCATCAATCCATCAATACTAGTTTTTTTTTTGCTATATCCTACATCAGGGGCTTGGCTGTGCTAATTGTCACCCCTAGAAACTCAGGATAGCAATTTCTATATTTTATTAAGGGGTTAAATACAATTGCCCAAATACCAATCCCCTAAATCTGGTGTTCCAGCTTTGGCTAGACAAGTATAATACTGTCTTCTGTCTGGCAAAGGATAGATTATTTCTGGGGTGAAATTCAATTGCCAAAATAGCAATACCATAAATCAGTGGTTTCAGCTGTGGCTGGCAAAATAGAATAGTGTCCGCCAAAACATATATTTTGTTCTGGGGTGAAATTAATCTTGCAAAATAGCAATACCCTGATTCTGGTGTCCCAGCAGTTGCAGGTCAGATTTCATAGTGTCTGCCAAAACACATATTTTGTTCTGGGGTGAAATTAATTTTGCAAAATAGCAATACCCTGAATCTAGTGACCCAGCAGTTGCAGGCCAGATTTCATAGTGTCCGCTAAAACATGTATTTTGTTCTGGGGTGAAATTAATCTGGCAAAATAGCAATACCCTGATTCTGGTGTCCCAGCAGTTGCAGGCCAGATTTCATAGTGTCCACTAAAACATATATTTTGTTCTGGGGTGAAAATCAATTCCTAAAATAGCAATACCATAAATCAGTGGTTTCAGCTGTGGCAGGCAAAATAGAATAGTGTCTGCCAAAACATATATTTTGTTCTGGGGTGAAATTAATCTGGCAAAATAGCAATACCCTGATTCTGGTGTCCCAGCAGTTGCAGGCCAGATTTCATAGTGTCTGCCAAAACACATATTTTGTTCTGGGGTGAAATTAATCTGACAAAATAGCAATACCCTGATTCTGGTGTCCCAGCTGTTGCACGTTTCATAGTGTCTTGCAAAACATATATTTTGTTCTGGGGTGACATTCAATTGCCAAAATAGCAATACCCTGAATCTGGTGTCCCAGCTGTTGCAGGCCACATTTCATAGTGTCTTGCAAAACATATATTTTGTTCTGGTGTGACATTCAATTGCCAAAATAGCAATACCCTGAATCTGGTGTCCCAGCTGTTGCAGGCCAGGATTCATAGTGTCCGCAAAAACATATATTTTGTTCTGGGGTGACATTCAATTGCCAAAATAGCAATACCCTGAATCTGGTGTTCCAGCTGTTGCAGGCCAGGATTCATAGTGTCCGCAAAAACATATATTTTGTTCTGGGGTGACATTCAATTGCCAAAATAGCAATACCCTGAATCTGGTGTTCCAGCTGTTGCAGGCCACGTTTCATAGTGTCTTGCAAAACATATATTTTGTACTGGGGTGACATTCAATTGCCAAAATAGCAATACCCTAAATCTGGTGTCCCAGCTGTTGCAGGCCACGTTTCATAGTGTCTTGCAAAACATATATTTTGTACTGGGGTGACATTCAATTGCCAAAATAGCAATACCCTAAATCTGGTGTCCCAGCTGTTGCAGGCCACGTTTCATAGTGTCTTGCAAAACATATATTTTGTACTGGGGTGACATTCAATTGCCAAAATAGCAATACCCTGAATCTGGTGTCCCAGCTGTTGCAGGCCAGGATTCATAGTGTCTGCCAAAACATATATTTTGTTCTGGGGTGACATTCAATTGCCAAAATAGCAATACCCTGAATCTGGTGTCCCAGCTGTTGCAGGCCAGGATTCATAGTGTCCGCAAAAACATATATTTTGTTCTGGCCTGGGGTGAAATTCAATTGCCAAAATAGCAATACCATAAATCAGTGGTTTCAGCTGTGGCTGACAAAGTATAATAGTGTCCGCCAAAACATATATTTTGTTCTGGGGTGACATTGAATTGCCAAAATAGCAATACCCTGAATCTTTTGTCCCAGCTGTTGCAGGCCAAGTTTAAATCTGTCCATAAAAGGATACCTTTCATCCAGGGCCTAAATACTAGCCCTAAAAGAGATATTCTCCTAAATCAGTGGTTACTGCTGTGCCTGGATTAGTGTAATACGCTACATAAACAAATAGGCAGATAGTGTTAGGTGCCTGTAAAAAAAGGCCTAAATTTGAAATCAATACATTGGGCCAAATATTTTTTTCCTTATTGTGGTGCTTGGTGAACGGTAACAATGAGGAAAACATCTAGTAAGGGACGCGGACGCGGTCGTGGTGGTGTTAGTGTACCCTCTGGTGCTGGGAGAGGACGTGGCCATTCTGCCACAGCCACACGTCCTAGTGAACCAACTACCTCAGGTTCCAGTACCCGCCAGAATTTACAGCGATATTTGGTGGGGCCCAATGCCGTTCTAAGGATGGTAAGGCCTGAGCAGGTACAGGCGCTAGTCAATTGGGTGGCCGACAGTGGATCCAGCATGTTCACAACATTATCTCCCACCCAGTCTTCTGCAGAAAGCGCACAGGTGGCACCTGAAAACCAAGCCCATCTGTCTGTCACATCACCCCCATGCATATCAGGGAAACTGTCAGAGCCTCAAGTTATGCAGCAGTCTCTTATGCTGTTTGAAGACTCTGCTGGCAGGGTTTCCCAAGGAAATCCACCTAGCCCTTCCCCAGTGGTGGAAGGCATAGAATGCACTGATGCACAACCACTGATGTTTCCTGATGATGAGGACATGGGAATACCACCTCATCGGAGACCGCACGTCTCTGATGATGACGAAACACAGGTGCCAACTGCTGCGTCTTTCTGCAGTGTGCAGACCGAACAGGAGGTCAGGGAGGAAGACTGTGTGGAAGACGATGCAGGGGACGATGAGGTCCTAGACCCCACATGGAATGAAGGTCGTGCCACTGACTTTCATAGTTCAGAGGAAGAGGCAGTGGTGACACCGAGCCAACAGCGTAGCAAAAGAGGGAGCAGGGGGCTAAAGCAGAACAGCCGCCGCCAAGAGAGTTCGCCTGCTACTGGCCACCGCCACCAGGGACCGAGCACCCCAAAGGCAGCTTCAAGGAGTTCCCTGGCATGGCACTTCTTTAAACAATGTGCTGACGACAAGACCCGAGTGGTTTGCACGCTGTGCCATCAGATCCTGAAGCGAGGCATTAACGTTCTGAACCTTAGCACAACCTGCATGACCAGGCATCTACATGCAAAGCATGAACTGCAGCGGAGTAAACACCTTAAAAGCAAGGAACTCACTCAGGCTCCCCCTGCTCCCTCTTCTGCTGCTGCCTCGGCCTCTTCCTCCGCCTCGGGAGGAATGTTGGCACCTGCCGCCCACCAAACAGAGGATGTGCCACCGACAACAAAACCTGCGTCACCAAGCATCTCCACCATGTCACACGGCAGCGTTCAGCTCTCCATCTCACAAACCTTGGAGAGAAAGCGTAAATTCCCACCTAGCCACCCTCGAGCCCTGGGCCGGAATGCCAGCATTTCTAAACTACTGGCCTTTGAAATGCTGTCATTCAGGCTGGTGGACACAGACAGCTTCAAACAGCTGATGTCCATGGCTGTCCCACAGTATGTTGTTCCCAGCCGCCACTACTTCTCCAAGACAGCCGTGCCTTCCCTGCACAACCAAGTATCCGATAAAATCAAGTGTGCACTGCGCAACGCCATCTGTGGCAAGGTCCACCTAACCACAGATACGTGGACCAGTAAGCACGGCCAGGGACGCTATATCTCCCTAACTGCACACTGGGTAAATGTAGTGGTGGCTGGGCTGCAGGCGGAGAGTTCCTTGGCGCACGTCCTTCTGCCGCCAAGGATCGCAGGGCATCATTCTTTGCCTCCTGTAGCCTCCTCCTCCTACTCGGCTTCCTCCTCCTCTGCTTCCACCAGCTCATCCAGTCAGCCACACACCTTCACCACCAACTTCAGCACAGCCCGGGGTAAACGTCAGCAGGCCATTCTGAAACTCATATGTTTGGGGGACAGGTCCCACACCGCGCAGGAGTTGTGGCGGGGTATTGAACAACAGACCGACGAGTGGTTGCTGCCGGTGGGCCTCAAGCCCATGGGCGAAATCTCGTCGCAGCTCTGGGACTAGCCGGTTTGACGCACATCCCTTGCCTGGCGCATGTGCTGAATTTGGTGGTGCAGAAGTTCATTCACAACTACCCCGACATGTCAGAGCTGCTGCATAAAGTGAGGGCCGTCTGTGCGCGCTCACATCCTGCCGCTGCTCGCCTGTCTGCGCTACAGCGGAACTTCGGCCTTCCCGCTCATCGCCTCATATGCGACGTGCCCACCAGGTGGAACTCCACCTTGCACATGCTGGAGAGACTGTGCGAGCAGCAGCAGGCCATAGTGGAGTTTCAGCTGCAGCACGCATGCGTCAGTCGCACTGCAGAACAGCACCACTTCACCACCAATGATTGGGCCTCCATGCGAGACCTGTGTGCCCTGTTGCGCTGTTTCGAGTACTCCACCAACATGGCCAGTGACGATGACACCGTTATCAGCGTTACAATACCACTTCTATGTCTCCTTGAGAAAACGCTTAGGGCGATGATGGAAGAGGATGTGGCCCAGGAGGAGGAGGAGGAGGATGAGGGGTCATTTTTAGCACTTTCAGGCCAGTCTGTTAGAAGTGGCTCAGAGGGAGGTTTTTTGCAACAGCAGAGGCCAGGTACAAATGTGGCCAGCCAGGGCCCACTACTTGAGGACGAGGAGGATGAGCAGGAGGTGGAGGAGGATGAGGATGAAGCAGGTTCACAACGGGGTGGCACCCGACACAGCTCAGGCCCATCACTGGTGTGTGATGGGGGGGATACAGAGGACGATGACGATACGCCTCCCACAGAGGACAGCTTGTCCTTACCTATGGGGAGCCTGGCACACATGAGCGACTACATGCTGCAGTGCCTGCGCAACGACAGCAGAGTTGCCCACATTTTAACGTGTGCGGACTACTGGGTTGCCACCCTGCTGGATCCCCGGTAAAAAGACAATGTGCCCACCTTACTTCCTGCACTGGAGCGTGATAGGAAGATGCGCGAGTACAAGCGCACGCTGGTAGAAGCGCTCCTGAGAGCATTTCCAAATGTCACAGGGGAACAGGTGGAAGCCCAAGACGAAGGCAGAGGAGGAGCAAGAGGTCGCCAAAGCAGCTGTGTCACGGCCAGTTCCTCTTAGGGCAGGGTTAGCATGGCAGAAATGAGGAAAAGTTTTGTCTCCACACCACTGCTAACTGCACCACCACCTGATACGCAACGTGTTAGCATGAGGCAGCATTTCACTAACATGGTTGAACAGTACGTCTGCACACCCCTCCACGTACTGACTGATGGTTCAGCCCCATTCAACTTCTGGGTCTCCAAATTGGCCACGTGGCCAGAGTTAGCATTTTATGCTTTGGAGGTGCTGGCCTGCCCGGCGGCCAGCGTTTTGTCTGAACGTGTATTCAGCACGGCAGGGGGCGTCTTTACTGACAAAAGCAGCCGCCTGTCCACAGCCAACGTGGACAAGCTGACGTTCATAAAAATGAAACAGGCATGGATCCCACAGGACCTGTCCCTCCCTTGTGCAGAATAGACATTTATAACTGCCTCCCCCTCAACCATATATTCTTGTACTTCGGGGCACTTCTTTATTGAATCCTCATTTTTTTAACTTTACCATGATCTTGCGGTGCAACCCAAAGTTGAATAAACCTCTCCTCTGTCTGGGTGGTGGGGCCGAAATAACTGAGAGTGGCCTTCTCCGGTGGTGGTTGATATGATGCATGATTCTTTGCTGTGGGACCTCTCTCCTCTGTCTGGGTGCTGGGCCGAAATAACTGAGAGTGGCCTTCTCCGGTGGTGGTTGATATGACGCATGATTCCTTGCTGTGGGACCTCTCTCCTCTGTCTGGGTGCTGGGCTGAAATAACTGAGAGTGGCCTTCTCCGGTGGTGGTTGATATGACGCATGATTCCTTGCTGTGGGACCTCTCTCCTTTGTCTGGGTGCTGGGCCTAAATAACTGAAAGTGGCCTTCTCCAGTGGTGGTTGATATGACGCATGATTCCTTGCTGTGGGACCTCTCTCCTCTGTCTGGGCTCAAATAACTGAGAGTGGCCTTCTCCAGTGGTGGTTGATATGATGCATGATTCCTTGCTGTGGGACCTCTCTCCTCTGACTGGGTGCTGGGGCCTAAATAACTGAAAATAGCCTTCTCCAGTGGTGGGTGATATGACGCATTTTTCCTTGCTTTGGGACCTCTCTCCTCTATCTGGGTGCTGGGGCCGAAATAACTGAAAGTGGCCTTCTCCAGTTGGTGGGTGATATGACGAATGATTCCTTGCTGTGGAACCTGTATCCTCGGTCTGGGTGCTGTGCCGAAATAACTGAAAAGGGCCTTCTCCACTGGTGGGTGATATGACGCATGATTCCTTGCTGTGGGACCTGTATCCTCTGTCTGGGTGCTGAGCGGAAATAACTGAGAGTGGCCTTCTCCAGTGGTGGTTGATATGACGCATGATTCCTTGCTGTGGGACCTCTCTCCTCTGTCTGGGTGCTGAGCGGAAATAACTGAGAGTGGCCTTCTCCGGTGGTGGGTGAAATGACGCATGATTCCTTGCTGTGGGACCTGTATCCTCTGTCTGGGTGCTGGGCTGAAATAACTGAGAGTGGCCTTCTCCGGTGGTGGTTGATATGACGCATGATTCCTTGCTCTGGGACCTCTCTCCTCTGTCTGGGTGCTGGGCTGAAATAACTGAGAGTGGCCTTCTATGGTGGTGGGTGAAATGACGCTTGATTCCTTGCTGTGGGACTTCTCTCCTCTGTCTGGGTGCTGGGCTGAAATAACTGAGAGTGGCCTTCTTCGGTGGTGGTTGATATGACGCATGATTCCTTGCTGTGGGACCTCTCTCCTCTGACTGGGTGCTGGGGCCTAAATAACTGAAAATGGCCTTCTCCAGTGGTGGGTGATATGACGCATGATTCCTTGCTGTGGGACCTCTCTCCTCTATCTGGGTGCTGGGGCCGAAATAACTGAAAGTGGCCTTCTCCAGTGGTGGGTGATATGACGCATGATTCCTTGCTGTGGAACCTGTATGCTCGGTCTGGGTGCTGTGCCGAAATAGCTGAAAGTGGCCTTCTCCAGTGGTGGGTGATATGACGCATGATTCCTTGCTGTGGAACCTGTATGCTCGGTCTGGGTGCTGGGCTGAAATAACTGAGAGTGGCCTTCTCCGGTGGTGGGTGAAATGACGCTTGATTCCTTGCTGTGGGACCTCTCTGCTCTATCTGGTTGCTGGGCCGAAATAACTGAAAGTGGCCTTCTCCGGTGGTGGGTGAAATGACGCATGATTCCTTGCTGTGGGACCTCTCTCCTCTGTCTGGGTGCTGAGCGGAAATAACTGAGAGTGGCCTTCTCCAGTGGTGGTTGATATGACGCATGATTCCTTGCTGTGGGACCTCTCTCCTCTGTCTGGGTGCTGGGCCGAAATAACTGAGAGTGGCCTTCTCCGGTGGTGGGTGAAATGACGCATGATTCCTTGCTGTGGGACCTCTCTCCTCTGACTGGGTGCTGGGCCTGAAATAACTGAAAGTGGCCTTCTCCAGTGGTGGGTGATATGACGCATGATTCCTTGCTGTGGGACCTCTCTCCTCTGTCTGGGTGCTGGGCTGAAATAACTGAAAGTGGCCTTCTCCAGTGGTGGGTGATATGACGCATGATTCCTTGCTGTGGAACCTGTATCCTCGGTCTGGGTGCTGTGCCGAAATAACTGAAAGTGGGCTTTTCCAGTGGTGGGTGATATGACGCATGATTCCTTGCTGTGGGACCTCTCTCCTCGGTCTGGGTGCTGTGCCGAAATAACTGAGAGTGGCCTTCTCCGGTGGTGGTTGATATGACGCATGATTCCTTGCTGTGGGACCTAACTCCTCTGTCTGGGTGCTGAGCCGAAATAACTGAGAGTGGTCTTCTCTGGTGGTGGTTGATATGACGCATGATTCCTTGCTGTGGGACCTCTCTCCTCTGTCTGGGTGCTGGGGCCGAAATAACTGAAAGTGGCCTTCTCCAGTGTTGAGTGATATGACGCATGATTCCTTGCAGTGGGACCTGTCTCCAATTGATATTGGTTAAATTTAATTTATTTTATTTTATTTTAATTCATTTCCCTATCCACATTTGTTTGCAGGGGATTTACCTACATTTTGCTGCCTTTGGCAGCCCTCTAGCCCGTTCCTGGACTATTTTACAGCCTTTTTAGTGCCTAAAAGTTCGGGTCCCCATTGACTTTAATGGGGTTCGGGTTCGGGATAAAGTTCGGGTCGAGTTCTGATCCCGAACCCGAACATTTTCGGGAAGTTCGGCCGAACTTCTCGAACCCGAACATCCAGGTGTTCGCTCATCTCTATTCATCCTCCTCCACTTCCTCCTCCAGAAGTGGGCCCTGGCTGGCCACATGTGTACCTGGCCTCTGCTGTTGCAAAAAACCTCCCTCTGAGCCACTTCTGACAGACTGGCCTGAAAGTGCTAAAAATGACCCCTCTTTCTCCTCCTCCTGGGCCACCTCCTCTTCCATCATCGCCTTAAGTGTTTTCTCAAGGAGACATAGAAGTGGTATTGTAACGCTGATAATGGCGTCATCGCCACTGGCCATGTTGGTGGAGTACTCAACACAGAGCAACAGGGCACACAGGTCTCGCATGGAGGCCCAGTCATTGGTGGTGAAGTGGTGCTGTTCCGCAGTGCGACTGACCCGTGCGTGCTGCAGCTGAAACTCCACTGTGGCCTGCTGCTGCTCGCACAGTCTCTCCAGCATTTGCAAGGTGGAGTTCCACCTGGTGGGCACGTCGCATATGAGGCGGTGAGCGAGAAGGCCGAAGTTACGCTGTAGTGCAGACAGGCGAGCAGCAGCAGGATGTGACCGCCGGGGCGCGCACAGACAGCCCGCACTTTATGCAGCAGATCTGACATGTCGGGGTAGTTGTGAAGGAACTTCTGCACCACCAAATGCAGCACATGCGCCAGGCAAGGGATGTGCGTCAAACCGGCTAGTCCCAGATCTGCAACGAGATTTCGCCCATTATCGCACACCACCAGGCCGGGCTTGAGGCCCACCGGCAGCAACCACTCGTCGGTCTGTTGTTCAATACCCCGCCACAACTCCTGCACGGTGTGGGGCCTGTCCCCCAAACATATGAGTTTAAGAACAGCCTGCTGACGTTTACCCCGGGCTGTGCTGAAGTTGGTGGTGAAGGTGTGTGGCTGACTGGATAAGCAGGTGGAAGAAGAGGAGGTGGAAGCCGAGTAGGAGGAGGAGGCTACAGGAGGCAAAGAATGATGCCCTGCGATCCTTGGCGGCGGAAGGACGTGCGCTAAAGAACTCTCCTCCTGGGGCCCAGCCGACACTACATTTACCCAGTGTGCAGTTAGGGAGATATAGCGTCCCTGGCCGTGGTTACTGGTCCACTTATCTGTGGTTAGGTGGACCTTGCCACAGATGGCGTTGCACAGTGCACACTTGATTTTATCGGATACTTGGTTGTGCAGGGAAGGCACAGCTCTCTTGGAGAAGTAGTGGCGGCTGGGAACAACATACTGTGGGACAGCCATCGCCATCAGCTGTTTGAAGCTGTCTGTGTCCACCAGTCTGAATGACAGCATTTCAAAGGCCAATAGTTTAGAAATGCTGGCATTCAGGCCCAGGGCTCAAGGGTGGGTAGGTGGGAATTTTCTCTTTCTCTCCAAGGTTTGTGAGATGGAGAGCTGAACACTGCCGTGTGACATGGTGGAGATGCTTGGTGACGGAGGTGGTGGTGTTGGTGGTGCATCCTCTGGTGGGCGGCAGGTGCCAACATTCCTCCCGAGGCGGAGGAAGAGGCCAAGGCAGCAGCAGAAGAGGGAGCAGGGGGAGCCTGAGTGAGTTCCTTGTTTTTAAGGTGTTTACTCCACTGCAGTTCATGATTTGCATGTAGATGCCTAGTCATGCAGGTTGTGCTAAGGTTCAAAGCGTTAATGCCTCGCTTCAGGCTCTGATGGCACAGCGTGAAAACCACACGGGTCTTGTCATCAACACATTGTTTAAAGAACTGCCATGCCAGGGAACTCCTTGAAGATGCCTTTGGGGTGCTCGGTCCCTGGTAGCGGTGGCCAGTAGCAGGCTAACTCTCTTGGCGGCGGCTGTTCTGCTTTAGCCCCCTGCTCCCTCTTTTGCTACGCTGTTGGCTCGATCTCACCACTGCCTCTTCCTCTGAACTATAAAAAGTCAGTGGCACGACCTTTATTCCATGTGGGGTCTAGGACCTCATCTTCCCCAGCATCGTCTTCCACACAGTCTTCCTCCCTGACCTCCTGTTCGGTCTGCACACTACAAAAAGACGCAGCAGTTGGCACCTGTGTTTCGTCATCATCAGAGACGTGCGGACTCCGATGAGGTGGTATTCCCATGTCCTCATCATTAGGAAACATAAGTGATTGTGCATCAGTGCATTCTATGTCTTCCACCACTGGGGAAGGGCTAGGTGGATTCCCTTGGGAAACCCTACCAGCAGAGCCTTCAAACAGCATAAGAGACTGCTGCATAACTTGAGGCTCAGACAGTTTCCCTGATATGCATGGGGGTGATGTGACAGCAGCCCCACCAAATATCGCTGTAAATTCTGGCGGGTACTGGAACCTGAGGTAGTTGGTTCACTAGGACGTGTGGCTGTGGCAGAACGGATACGTCCTCTCCCAGCACCAGAGGGTCCACTAACAACACCACGACCATGTCCGCGTCCCTTACTAGATGTTTTCCTCATTGTTACCGTTCACCACAATAAGAAATAAAATATTTTGCCCAATGTATTGAATTCAAATTCAGGTCCTTTTTTAAAGGCACCTAACACTATCTGGCTATATGTACCGTATTACACTAATCCAGGCACAGCAGTAACCACAGATTCAGGGGAATATCAATTGTAGGCCTAGTATTTATGCCTTTGATGAAAGGTATCCTTTTACGGACAGATTTGCACTTTGAGATGCACAGTAGCGTGTGAAAAAATATATAGGATTATGCTTTCAGCACTTGTATTTTAACACTTTGTGTAATATACCCTTTAACGGAAAGAAATACACTTGGAGATGCACGCTGAGTTTAATATACCCTTTTACGGACAGATTTACACATGGCCTGCAATAGCTGGAACACCAGATTTTGGGTATTGCTATTTTGGCAATTGAATTTCACCCCAGAAAATAATATATCCTTTGCCGGACACTATTAAACTTGGCCAGCCACAGCTGAAGCAACTGATTTATGGTATTGCTATTTTGGCAATTGAATTTCACCCCAGAACGAAATATATCCTTTGCCAGACACTATTAAACTTGTCCAGTCACTGTGGAACACCAGATTTACGGTATTTCTATTTTTGCAACTGAATTTCACCGCAGAAAATAATATATAATTTGATGGACGGTATGAAACTTGTCCAGTCACAGCTGGAACACCAGATTTACGGTATTTCTATTTTTGCAACTGAATTTCACCCCAGAAAATTATCTATCCTTTGCCGGACACTATTAAACTTGGCCAGCCACAGATGAAACCACTGATTTACAGTATTACTATCTTGGCAATTGAATTTCATCCCATAAAATTATCTATCCTTTGCCAGACACTATGAAACTTGTCCAGTCACAGCTGGAGCACCAGATTTACGGTATTTCTATTTTTGCAACTGAATTTCACCACAGAAAAAAATATATCCTTTGCCGGACACTATTAAACTTGGCCAGCCACTGCTGGGACAGCAGATTTATGGTATTGCTATTTTGGCAATTTAATTTCACCCCAGAACAAAATATATCCTTTGCCGGACACTATTAAACTTGGCCAGCCACTGCTGGGACACCAGATTTAGGGGATTGCTATTTTGGCAATTCAGTTTCAACCCATAAAATTATCTATTCTTTGCCGTACACTGTTAAACTTGGCCAGCCACAGCTGAAACCACTGTTTTATGGTATTGCTATTTTGGCAATTGAATTTCACCCCAGAAAAAAATATATCCTTTGCCGGACACTATTAAACTTGGCCAGCCACAGCTGAAACCACTGATTTACGGTATTGCTATTTTGGCTATTGAATTTCACCCCAAAACAAAATATATCCTTTGCCGGACACTATTAAACTTGGCCAGCCACAGCTGAAATCACTGATTTACGGTATTGCTCTTTTGGCTATTGAATTTCACCCCAGAACAAAATCTATCCTTTGCCGGACACTATTAAACTTTTCCAGTCACAGCTGGAACACCAGATTTACGGTATTTCTATTTTTGCAACTGAATTTCACCGCAGAAAAAAATATATCCTATGACGGACACTATGGAACTTGACCAGTCACAGCTGGCTCCTAGGTCCTGTTTACCACACAATCATCATCGGACTATTACCCCCGCCATACCATGGCTACTAGTGCTACTATTTCCAACACAGCTATGCATGGAATCCATGGCCTCCTCCTGAACTTCCTTTTCAGGGCAATCCAAATGCTAACTGTTCTCTCACAAGTCGACAACAGGGAGACTTGACTATCTGACATAGGGTGTGGTGGAGTTCTGTTGCCTCTTCTTAGGAAAGAAAAGAAGACACCCCACTCGGAAAGGGCAGCAAAGACAGAGAAGATGGCACTGAAAGGCTTCTCTGGAGCTGCAAGAGGAATGCTGTAACCGCTAGCTTCAAGGCATGGTGTCAGACTTAGAACTCATCTTCACGTCATCCTGCTTTGACTGAGAGGAGGAGTGACCCATCCTATCCACAATTTCATCTTCTTTATTCTCTATGATAATGTTTTGCCATTTTTGAAGCCAGAGAGAAATGCAGCCTACTACTACTACTTCTGGCTGGGTAGCTGGTGCTGGAATCCCGTATTCTGCATTTGGAGCCCTTCTGTATTCCTGACATTTGGCTTAATGTACATAGTCACACAAATTATGAATTGATTGGCAAGTCTTTTTTCTGGAACTAAAAGACAGAGAGGCACAATAAAATTATCTTCCCTTTCTACAAACACACTGAAGACACTGCTACTGACAATTTATCGGTATTTGTGCCCCTAACAGTTTGGGTCAAATGCCTTATGTGCAAATATGCAGATTCAGAATGAAGTTCTCTCTAGTGTAAAACACAAGTTGTCAACCTACTATGAGATTCCATCCCCTACCACACACACACACCCCAACACTTGAACTGTCTGGAGATGCTATACTATTTCCAGTGTTATGCTACTTTCTGGATTATAAAACATGCACTGTACACTGTCATTGCTATAAAAATAAAAACACTCGGTCAGGTGCCTATTTTAGTAGTAAAAATGTCAAAAATTAATTATATTACTTATGCTTTTTATCACATGCACAATACGCTTTGAAAACGTTAAAGTTTTCAGTAGGTACACTTTAAAGAAACGTTTATAGTGACTAATAGGAAACATAAAACTATCATAGAAAAACGTAGAAACACCTCATTATATTGTACTAAACCCATCTAAATGTCACTGCAAAACATAAACTTTAACATTCATTTGGTTTCAGAGAAAACTTTTAATTAGACATAAAATCCCTTTGTAGCCTCAAATATACAGGTGAAACTCGAAAAATTAGAACATCGAGCAAAAGTTCATTTATTTCAGTAATGCAACTTAAAAAGGTGAAACTAATATATGAGATAGACTCATTACATGCAACGCGAGATATTTCAAGCCTTTATTTGTTATATTTTGGATGATTATGGCTTACAGCTTATGAAAACCCCAAATTATGAAAAGGTTCAATATTCTAGGCTCAAAGTGACACACTCTAGTCCAGTGTTTCCCAATCAGTGTGCCTCCAGCTGTTGCAAACTACAACTCCCAGCATGCCTGCACAGCCAAAGGCTGTCCGGGCATGCTGGGAGTTGTAGTTTTGCAACAGCTGGAGGCACACTGGTTGGGAAACACTGCTCTAGTCAGCTAATTAATCCATAACACCTGCAAAGGGTTCCTGGGAGCCTTCAACCCCTTCCCGACCAGCGCCTTAATAGTACGGCGCAGCAAGACGTGACTTGCCGCCCAGGTCCGTAGTATTTTGGCGCTTATCGGGTGTGTGCAGGAGCTGCGCCCGCCTGATCAGCTGCAGGGGACCGGCTGTTCCCGCTAGCTGCACCCCTGCTGTATGCATCAGCATCGGTGAAAAAAACGATGCAGCCGTAATAACCCCTTCTAGGCCACAGTCAGCGCTGACCGCGACCTAGAAGGAGTTTGCTGCGGGTGAGGGAGCCCATCGAGTCCCCACGCCACTATGCCTTCTACGGGTGCCCAGGAGATCCAGGCTGGGTCTCCTAGGCAACCTGTTAGTGTATTACTCTATGTAATACTCATTGTAATGCATTGCAGAGGGGATCAGATGCCCAAAAGTTAAAGTCAGAAATAAAGTAAAAAAAAAAAGTTTTTTGTAATAAAAAAAAATTTAGTTTCAAGAGATTCACAATCTCAGAAAATTAGAATATTACATGAAATCAATAAAAAAAGGATGTTAAATAGAAAAATGTAGGACCTCTGAAAAGTATAATACTTAGTTTGGGCACCTTTTGCATCAATTACTGCCTCAATGCGGCATGGCATGGATGCTATCAGCCTATGGCACTGCTGAGGTGTTATGGAAGACCAGGATGCTTCAATAGCAGCCTTCAGCTATTCTGCATTGTTCGGTCTCATGTTTCTCATTTTTCTCTTGACAATGCCCCATAGGTTCAGGTCAGGTGAATTTGCTGGCCAATCAAGCAAAGTAATCCCATGGTCATTGAACCAGATTTTGGTACTTTTCTCCATAAAGCTCGTCTGTGGAAGGAAGCATGAAGTGCTCCGAAATCTTCTGGTAGATGGCTGTGTTGACTCTGGACTTAATGAAGCACAGTGGACCAACATGAACAGATGACATGGCACCCCAAGTCAACACAGACTGTGGAAACTTCACACTGGACTACAAGCATCTTGCTCTGTGTGCCTCTCCATTCTTCCTCCAGATTCTGGGTCCTTGGTTTCCAAATGAGATGCAAAAGTTGCTCTCATCAGAAAAGAGGACTTTGGACCACTGAGCAACAGACCAGTTCTTTTTTTCTTTAGCCCATGTAACACACTTCTGATGTTGTTTGTGTGAGGTATGAGGGATATGGATTATGGTTTTCCATGGCAGCCATGTTTCCTGAATTTACCTCATGTCAACCCCAGGCCTATAAGGTCTCTCCCTACATTCAAAACCAGACCACAGCCATAAACTCCTTAGTTCCTGGCCTCTGACCTAGAGGTGACAACGGTCGGTGGCCTCCAGGACACTTTATATAAACAGACTCAGGTAGTGAACCACTTGAAAGAGGTTTATTACTTTACGATAGGAGCAAGCTGAGTGCATCCCGGAGGGAGGGGGGCGAGCAGTTCTCCCTGTCACCAGAAGAATCCAAAAATCATATTCTGGTCATAACTCGAATATACTGCTCAATAGAGGTTGTTGACCTACGCCATTGTAACAGTCAAGGAATGTCGGTTAGGCTCATATCAAGAACCACCCACTTGTGATAACCCTGGCTCAGGAAATCGGTTCTCCTGATTGGGGCCACGTGGACACCCCATGTTTGGTACCTCTGTGACCCCAACCCTGAGAGCTGAAAAATGAGCCCACAATCATCGGGCGGGCGTTCTCCTGTGCCGAGTTATGGGCAGAAATCAATTTCAGACCAGATTTCAGTGGGACTGACAGGTCATAAACCTCACAGCCCACCCATGTGTCCCGCCTTACAGGTCGGCTTACAGACTGCCTGGACCAGTCCTCATAAATTGGACAGAGCAGATTGTACTGTGTTCCCCATTTTGAGGCCAATCTGATTGAATGAGGATCCGTGTTTCCGTCTTGCCTCAGGACCTGATAGCTGCAGTCTCTGTGTGAGTAACGTAAGCGTCAGTCTTCATTTATCCCTTTTATTTTAAAACTGTTCTCTGTATATATCTGTATGCTTCTGTTTTTTAGTAATATCTTTATGTTTATTAAAACCTCTTTCTTAACCCAGCACGGGCAATATTTTTGAGGCAATTAGAGTTCCTAATTTTCAGCTACCTGTTTGCTTTAAATGCGAATCTTTCTCTGAAGGTGACTGTGGATGTCTGATTGTAAGTCTGTGACCATAGCTTCTGTGTGAAGTGTGGATAGTGGGGTATCCTCTGTGTACGTGCTGAGACTCTGTGTGCGGTCTCAGTACCAGGTATATAATAGACCGAGGTGTGTGGGGTAATTGATCCCACGGACAAGGTGAGGACAGCAGCCTCTTAGAGGAGAGGTCTGCGTCCGGGTTGTAGGTTTCCCTTGAAGGCCCTGTGTGTGTGGCAGGAGGGATTCTGTGTCCGCTAAGTCCCACCAAGTCTGATCTGGCAGATCGGGTTGGTTAGATCAGATTGGTGGGGGTTTGCTGTGTGAATGAGTGTGTGGGCTGGTAGGTGGGAGAGGAGTTCTTCCAAGCCTAGGCCCCTGTAAAGTTCCTTCATTTCTAAAAGGAACTGGTCACAATTTGATCTCCTGTGCAATCTGGTGGATTGTAAGAAGCAGGGTGATCAAATTGGATAGTGTGTAGTGTCAGAACTTGTCCCGATTGATTGCTGGCATCTGATCCCGGTCTGATCAGGTACTGCGGTCTGGGAGCTCGGGCGAGTTCGTGACAGATTGGTGGCAGCGTGTGGGATTTCATTTAAAGCATTAGTGCCGGGTTTAAGCAATTAAACCTTCCACTAACAGCTGGCAGTGCGGTGCCAGTGTACAGGTGAGCTGACCGTGCTGCAGAACATACACATACAGAACAGTTCCCCCTCTTGTTTTTCTTTTCTATCTTTTATTTGGTGAAGTGCAGCATCATGTCCGCCTCATACCAGAAGATGACGAAGGAAGCGCTAGTCAGTCTCTGTCAGCTCAGAGGGATTGATGGTTCAGACCGACAAAGGACTTCCTCGTACGGGCGCTGCAGACGGATGATGAAGGGAGGACAGGCATGACAACCGGGTCAGATGGCAGTCCTCCCCAGCTGCTCCGTGAGGTAAACCCAAGGCCTGCCTCTCCTGCTGGTGAGATCTCTGAGCAGAGTACCACCTCAGAAGGACTGCCCTCATCCCTACAGGCTGCGCTGGCCTGCCTGGGTGACTCTGATGCCAACCTTCGTTTTCAACTCATCCTGGAGTACCAGAGGGCCGCTGAACGCCAAGCTGAGCGCCAAGCTGAGAGGGAAGCCGCAGAGCGCCAGCTGACGCTGGAATTGGCACGGCTCGACCGGGGTCTTGCATCACCTGTCCCCACAGACACCAGAGAGGTACGTCAACCAATGCCGTCTTTGACAAGTTCCCTGTGATGGACGAGAGGTCAGGGGTTGATGGATTCTTCAGGAGCTTTGAAAAGATGTGTCGCCAGTATCGGCTCCCGAAACCCAGTGGGCAAAATATCTCACTCCAGGCCTGAGAGGGAAGGCACTGGATGTTTTTGCTGACCTGCCTATGGACTGTGATGGGGACTATGCTAAAATCAAGGCGGCCATCATCAAAAGCTACAACCTCACCCCTGACATGTACCGAAAACGGTTCAGGACTCTGCAGCGTGGCCCCACTGACAGCTATACCGATGTCCTGGGTAGCCTGAGATATGCCTTTAACCAGTGGATCAAGGGTCTGGACATTACTACCTTCGAGGGTCTTGCTGACCTCACCATCCAGGACCAGCTACTTCACATATGCCCCCTGAAGTCAAGCAATTTGTCCTAACGCGACTGCCCAAAACAGCAGAAGAAACTGCAGAGCTTGCTGACCTATATGTGACCAGCAGGGTGCCCGACCACCGCAAACCGAGTCCCAGCTGGAAGAGCCCCAAGCCCAGCATTCCTCCCCTTTTGTTGCCAACCGAATGCCGGCTGGGGCAAACACCCACCACTCTGGAGGGAAACCCGCAACCGCAGATGTCCGGCGCTGCTATGTGTGCAACAAGACCGGCCATATCAGCCTCACCTGCCCAGACAAGAAGAAATCCGGGCCGCCGGAAAACCCTCTGGTGTGTACTGCGTGGCCACACAGCCAAGTTCCAATGCTGATAACCTGCAACCTGTTAAAATCGGAGAAAAGGTTACCGTTGGTCTGCGGGATACCGGCGCACAGCTGACCTCGTGCGTCCCGAGCTGGTGGACCCCCAAGACATCCTTCCTGGAAAGACCATGACTGTGACCGGGATTGGGGGAGTTAGCCCTGCTGTCCCCATGGCTCGTGTGTACCTAGACTGGGGTGCAGGGTCCGGCCTGAGAGAAGTGGGGTTGTCAGACTCCATTCCGACTAACGTGCTGCTGGGCACTGACTTGGGCCGCATGACGTCCCAGTATGAACCTGCTTCTATCCCCTCCGACCCTGTCTCGCCCCTGCCTGTGAACCAGGGACCCTTAGAAGAGGACTTTGGGCAAGGACTGGGAGTAAACCATTGTGTCTTGCCTAATCATGTTTTTTCCACAGAGGGGAACGCCGGGCAGACACCTGTCTGTCCCCCACCGGCTTCCCATATGAATAATGAGTGTGATGTATTTGCATTAAGAGGTTCCCGTGACTGAGGGCACCCCGCACTCTCCATAGCAGTTGTGACTCGACAGCAGAGTGCCCAGAATGCTGCTGAGGAGGATGCGGGGACTTGATTGCACAGGGGGAGCATCTGGGTGACACAGCTTCCCCACATCCTCTCCCTGAAATTACCTGGGCGGTGCAGCAGGCACCTGCCGCGAACTTGGAGTTCGAGGAGGCCCTGTCTACAGATGCCACTTTGGAAGATCTAAGGGCCTCTGCAGCCAGGCCCCTGGAGAGTCTGACAAAGTAAAGGTTTACTGGGAACAGGGAAGTTATATAGAGAGACAGTTTCCCTGACCCCAGCCAATCACCGGTTGCTGAGAGGGTGTTGATTGTACCCCAAAAGTACCGGGCTCAGCTACTCAGAGTAGCCTCATGAAGTCCCCTGGTCTGGGCATTTGGGAGTACAGAAAACCAAGGCCAGGCTGGCCTACCGGTTCTATTGGCCTAACATGGGAACGGACATTGCCAACTACTGTCGTTCCTGTGTTACTTGCCAACGAGTCGGAAAATGTGGGATGTAAGTAAGGCTCCGCTGATCCCTCTGCCCATCATCGATGAGCCCTTCCAGAGGGTGGCAGTGGATATCATCGACCCTTGGCCATTCCCAGCTCTTCTGGCAAACGGTTTATACTCACTGTGGTAGATTATGCCACCCGATACCCAGAGGCTGTTGCTTTGTCTTCCATTCGTGCAGACAAAGTGGCAGATGCTCTGTTAGGTATATTTTCTCGTGTAGGTTTCCCACAGGAGATGCTCACTGATCATGGTGGACAATTCATGTCCAACTTGATGCAGTGCTTGTGCAAGAAAATGCAGGTGGAGCATATCGTTGCCAGCCCCTACCATCCGCAAACAAATGGCCTCTGTGAACGCTTTAACGGCACCCTAAAGCAGATGCTTAAGATGTTTGTGGAGACCCAAGGCCGGGACTGGGAACGCTATCTCCTTACCTGTTGTTCGCATACCGGGAGGTACCCCAGGCATCCACAGGCTTCTCCCCTTTGAGCTTCTGTATGGGAGACGGGTCCGTGGACCCCTGGATCTCATTCGTGAGGCCTGGGAGGGAGAGACTGGGGGCCGGGACCTCCGTGGTGGATTATGTGTTAAACCTCCGTGAGAAAATGGAGACTCTGGTTGGTCAGGTCCGGGAGAATCTTACCAAGGCCCAGGCCAACCAGAAAAGATGGTATGACCGGCATGCCCGACAGAGAGCTTATGAAATTGGGCAGAAGGTGTGGGCCCTGGTACCCATGCTCCAGAATAAACTCCAGGCAGCCTGGGAAGGGCCATATACCGTTACAAAAAGGATCAATGAAGTGACCTATGTAGTAGCCTTGGATGATGGGGGAAAGAGAGAGAGGACCTTTCATGTCAATATGCTTAAAGCCCACTCAGGACAGGGCTACATGGGCCCTGCCAGTGTGTAGCCTACCTGAGAATGGAGAAGAGGACCTCCTGGTTGATCTGCTGGCAGTCAGCAAGGACTGTAGATCTATGCAAGCGTTACAAATTAACCCGCAGCTCACGGGGAGCAACAAAGTAAACTTGCAGCAGTCCTTTCTGGGCAGCAGGATCTTTTACTGGGAAACCAGGTAGGACCCACTTGGCAGAGCACCAGGTAGATACCGGCAGTCACCGTCCGATCCGGCAGTCGGCCTACCGGGTTACCCTGGAGGTTCTAGAGAATATGAAGCGAGAGGTGGGGGAGATGCTAGACTTAAAGATAATCCGAAAATCCCACAGTGCCTGGGCTGCTCCTGTCGTCCTTGTCCCAAAAAGGACCGGACAACCCGATTCTGTGTGGATTATCGGAAGCTAAATGCTGTGACGGTCTTTGATGCCTATCCCATGCCCAGGATCGATGAACTGTTAGACAAACTGGCAGCAGCCCAGTTCATAACAGTCATGGATCTGAGTAGAGGATACTGGCAGATACCCCTGACCCCGGAAGCTCGGGAAAGGTCGGCCTTCATCACTCCCTTTGGGCTTTTTGAGTTTTTAGTGATGCCCTTTGGCATGAAAAATGCCCCAGCCACCTTTCAGCGAGTGGTGAATGACTTGCTGGGAGGGTTGGAACATTGCGCGGTGGCTTATCTCGATGACATCGCTATCTTCAGCAACACGTGGGAGGAGCATCTCACCCACCTGTCACAGGTCCTCGAGAAAATCCGCCCGCAGGGCTGACTATCAAACCTGAAAAGTGCCAGGTGGGCATGACTGAAGTCCACTACCTGGGACACCTGGTCGGTGGAGGCACCATTAAACCTGAGACTGGCAAGGTGGAAGCTATTACTACCTGGCCCACCCCGCAGACCAAGAAGCAAATAATGTCTTTTCTGGGTACTTATGGTATTACCGGAAATTTGTGCCGAATTACAGTGCCTTGGCAAAACCCCTGACAGACCTCACTAAGAAAAAACTCCCCAAAATGGTCACCTGGACCCCTGACTGTGAGACGCCTTTCAAGGCCTTGAAACACGCCTCTCCCACTCTCCTGTTCTTCAGGCCCCTGACTTCACCCGCAGGTTTGTGGTACAAACGGATGCCTCTACCTATGGCCTAGGAGTTGTCCTCAGCCAGGTGGACCTGGCTGGGGAGGAGCACCCGGTTCTGTACCTTAGCCGAAAGTTGCTGCTCCGGGAGGTGGCATATGCCACCATCGAGAAGGAGTGTCTTGCCATAGTTTGGGCTCTCAAGAAACTAGAGCCATACCTCTATGGGCGCAACTTTACGGTGATCACAGACCATAACCCCTTGAGCTGGCTGAACCGTAGCCGGTGACAATGGAAAACTGCTGCGATGGAGTCTGGCTCTGCAGCAGTACGATTTCACCATCCAGCACAAGAAGGGGAGTGACCATGGGAATGCGGATGGACTGTCCCGGGCTGCTGAACCCACAGTGACAGGTGCCATGGAGAATGACCTGTGAGTCATCCTCCCAGGCACCTTCTAAAAGGGGGAGGTGTGAGGTATGAGGGATATGGATTATGGTTTTCCATGGCAGCCATGTTTCCTGAATTTACCTCATGTCAACCCCAGGCCTATAAGGTCTCTCCCTACATTCAAAACCAGACCACAGCCATAAACTCCTTAGTTCCTGGCCTCTGACCTAGAGGTGACAACGGTCGGTGGCCTCCAGGACACTTTATATAAACAGACTCAGGTAGTGAACCACTTGAAAGAGGTTTATTACTTTACGATAGGAGCAAGCTGAGTGCATCCCGGAGGGAGGGGGCGAGCAGCTCTCCCTGTCACCAGAAGAATCCAAAATCATATTCTGGTCATAACTCGAATATACCGCTCAATAGAGGTTGTTGACCTATGCCATTGTAACAGTCAAGAAATGTTGGTTAGGCTCATATCAAGAACCACCCACTTGTGATAACCCTGGATCAGGAAATCGGTTCTCCTGATTGGGGCCACGTGGACACCCCATGTTTGGTACCTCTGTGACCCCAACCCTGAGAGCTGAAAAATGAGCCCACAATCATCGGACGGGCGTTCTCCTGTGCCGAGTTATGGGCAGAAATCAATTTCAGACCAGATTTCAGTGGGACTGACAGGTCATAAACCTCACAGCCCACCCATGTGTCCCGCCTTACAGGTCGGCTTACAGACTGCCTGGACCAGTCCTCATAAATTGGACAGAGCAGATTGTACTGTGTTCCCCATTTTGAGGCCAATCTGATTGAATGAGGATCCGTGTTTCCGTCTTGCCTCAGGACCTGATAGCTGCAGTCTCTGTGTGAGTAACGTAAGCGTCAGTCTTCATTTATCCCTTTTATTTTAAAACTGTTCTCTGTATATATCTGTATGCTTCTGTTTTTAGTAATATCTTTATGTTTATTAAAACCTTTTTCTTAACCCAGCACGGGCAATATTTTTGAGGCAATTAGAGTTCCTAATTTTCAGCTACCTGTTTGCTTTAAATGCGAATCTTTCTCTGAAGGTGACTGTGGATGTCTGATTGTAAGTCTGTGACCATAGCTTCTGTGTGAAGTGTGGATAGTGGGGTATCCTCTGTGTACGTGCTGAGACTCTGTGTGCGGTCTCAGTATCAGGTATATAATAGACCGAGGTGTGTGGGGTAATTGATCCCACGGACAAGGTGAGGACAGCAGCCTCTTAGAGGAGAGGTCTGCGTCCGGGTTGTAGGTTTCCCTTGAAGGCCCTGTGTGTGTGGCAGGAGGGATTCTGTGTCCGCCAAGTCCCACCAAGTCTGATCTGGCAGATCGGGTTGGTTAGATCAGATTGGTGGGGGTTTGCTGTGTGAATGAGTGTGTGGGTTGGTAGGTGGGAGAGGAGTTCTTCCAAGCCTAGGCCCCTGTAAAGTTCCTTCATTTCTAAAAAGGAACCGGTCACAATTTGATCTCCTGCGCAATCTGGTGGATTGTAAGAAGCAGGGTGATCAAATTGGATAGTGTGTAGTGTCAGAACTTGTCCTGATTGATTGCTGGCATCTGATCCCGGTCTGATCAGGTACTGCTGTCTGGGAGCTCGGGGCAAGTTCGTGACAGTTTGTTGTTCAGGAAAGGCTTGACAAGAGGAATTTGAAGCCCATGTCCAGGATCCATCTATCTGTGGTGGCTCTTGATGCACTAACTCTAGCCTCAGTCCACTCCTTGTGAAAGTCCCCAACACTTTTAAATGGCCTTTTCCTGACAATCCTCTCCAGGCTGCGATCATCCCAGCTGCTTGTGCACCTTTTTCTTCCAAACTTGTCCTTTCCACCTAACTTTCTATTAATGTGCTTTGATACAGCACTTTGGGAACATCCAACTTCTTTTGCAATTACCTTTTGAGGCTTCCCCTCCTTATGGATGGTGTCAATGATGGTTTTCTGCACAACTGTCATGTCAGCAGTCTTTCCCATAATTGTGATTCCGACTGAACCAGACTGAGAGACAGTTTAACCCTTTCAACCCCGGTCCCGTTTTCACCTTCCTGCCCAGGCCATTTTCTGCAAATCTGACGTGTGTCACTTTATGTGGTAATAACTTTGGAACACTTTTATTTATCCAAGCCATTCTGAGATTGTTTTCTCATGACACACTGTACTTCACCTTATTTTTTTAGGAAATTAGAAGGCTTAAAATTTTAGAAGCAATTCTTAAAATTGTTAAGAAATTTTCCAAAATCCACTTTTTAAGGACCAGTTCAGGTCTCAATTCACTTTGTGGGGCTTACATAGTGAAAACCCCCCATAAATGACCCCATTGTAGAAACTACACCACTCAAGTTACTCTAAAATTTTACAAACTTTTTAACCCTTTAGGTGTTCCACAAGAATTAAAGGAAAATAGAGATGAAATTTAAAAATTTTCCTTTTTTTTGGCAGATTTTCCATTTTAATCCATTTTTTTCTTTAACACATCGAGGGTTAACAACCAAACAAAACTCAATATTTATTACCCTGATTCTGCGGTTTACAAAAAAAACCACATGTGGTCGTAAACTGATGTAAGGGCACACGGCAGGACGCAGAAGGAAAGGAACACCAAATGTTTTTTGAAAGGCAGATTTTGCTGGACTGGTTTTTAGATGCCATGTCCCATTTGAAGCCCCCCTGATGCACCCTTACAGTAGGAACTCCCAAAAAGTGACCCCATTTTGGAAACTAGGGAATAAGGTGCCAGTTTTATTGGTACTATTTTGGGGTACATATGATTATTAATTGCTCTAGATTACGTTTTGTAATTACCGTGCCGACCCGAGTATAAGTCGACCCCCCTAATTTTACCCAAAAAAAACTGGGAAAAGTAGTGACTCGAGTATAAGCCAAGGTGGAAATGGATGTCACTGTTATGGGGGATCTGTGGATGACGCACTGTTATGGGGGGATCTGTGGATGACGCACTGTTATGGGGGGATCTGTGAATGACGCACTGTTATGGGGGGATCTGTGGATGACACTGTTATGGGATGGGGGCTGTGGATGGCACTTATGGGATGAGGGGGATGTGGATGACACTGTTATGGGATGGGGGGGGTGTGGATGGCACCTTATGGGATGAGGGGGATGTGGATGACACTGTTATGGGAAGTGGGGGATGTGGATGGCACTTATGGGATGAGGGGGATGTGGATGACACTGTTATGGGAAGGGGGATGTTGATGGCACTTATGGGATGAGGGGATGTGGATGACACTGTTATGGGATGGGGGGCTGTGGATGGCACTTATGGGATGGGGGCTGTGGATGGCATCCACAGATCCCCCATCCTATAACAGTGCCATCCACATCCCGCCCATCCCATAACAGTGCCATCCACATCCCCCATCCCATAACAGTGCCATCCACATCCCCCTCATCCCATAACAGTGCCATCCACTTCCCCCCATCCCTCATTACCGCTCATGTATAGTTTTTAAATTCGATTATTCTATACAGTTATTCTTACTATAATTCTTGCCCCTCTGTACTTCATCACATGCGGCAGTCGGGCAGTGAATACTTCAGGCCGGGCGGGAGAGCGAGCGCAGTGTGACTGATGTCACGTGCCTGCGCTGCCTGCTTCATTCATAAAGCAGGCCGGGCAGGCACGTGACATCAGCAAGTCACGCTGCTCTCGTCCGCCCAGCCTGAAGTATTCACTGCCCGACTGCCGCATGTGATGAAGTACAGAGGGGGCAAGAATTATAGTAAGAATAACTGTATAGTATGATCGAATTTAAAAACTATACATGAGCGGTGGGGCCGGAGCGCAGTGAGCGCATTGGCCCTGCCGCAAATGCCCGCCCCCCAGCTCCTCCCCCGCTCCTCCTCCCACTCCGCTCTTCAGATTTTTAATTTATGACTCGAGTATAAGCCGAGTTTGGTTTTTTCGGCACAAATTTTGTGCCGAAAAACTCGGCTTATACTCGAGTATATACGGTACGTGACGAAAGGTGACAAAAATTGCATTTTTGGCAGTTTTTATTTTTTTTACGATGTTCATCTTAGGGGTTAGGTCTTGTGGTATTTTTATAGAGCAGGTTGTTGCTGATGCGGCAATACCTAATATGTCTACTTTTTTATTTATTTGACTTTAGCACAATAATAGCAGTTTTGAAGCAAAAAAAATCATATTTTAGTGTCTCCAATGTCTGAGAGTGATAGCTTTTTGATTTTTTGACTGATTGTCTTAGGTAGGTGATGGTTTGATTGGTACTATTTTTGGGGGCTATACGCCTTTTTGATTGCGTGGTGTTGCAATTTTTGTGATGTAAGGTGACAAAAAAAGCTTTTTTTGATACAGTTTTATTTTTTTTATTCTTTACGGTGTTCACCTGAGGGGTTAGGTCATGTGATATTTTTACGGGCGATACCCAATATGCATACTTTTTTTTTTATTTCACTTTAACACAATAGTAGCATGTTTGAAACAAAAAAAAAAAAATGTTTTAGCGTCTCCATGGTCTGAAAGCTATAGTTTCATTTATTTTTTTGAGCGATTTTTTAATGTAGGGGCTCATTTTTTGCGGGATGAGGTGACGGTTATATTGGTGTCATTTTGTGGGACATACACCTTTCTGATTGCTTGGTGCTGCACTTTTTGTGATGTAAGGTGACAAAAATAGCTTTTTTTGACAGTTTTTATTTTATTTAATTTATGGTGTTTATCGGACAGGGTGAATCATGGGATATATTTATAGAGCCGGTCGTTTCAGGTGTGGCGATACATAATGTGTGTGTTTTTTTCTTTTTTTTTATATATTTTATTATAAAATCAGGGGAAAGGGCGTTTTTTTCTTTTTTTACTTGCAACTTAATTTTTTTATTACAAATTTTTTTTTTTTTTTAACTTTATTTTTGACTTTAACTTTTGGGCATCTGATCCCCTCTGCAATGCATTACAATGAGTATTACATAGAGTAATACACTAACAGGTTGCCTAGGAGACCCAGCCTGAGGCTGGATCTCCTGGGCACCCGTAGAAGGCAGGTTCCGATGCCGTGCAAGGCATTGGGCAGTCTCTGCACGGCATCAGTCTTCCTTCTCACCCATCGGGTCCCCAACACAGCAGTGTGGGGACTTGATGGGCTCCCTCACCAGCAGCAAACTCCTTCTAGGCGGGCGCGGCCTAGATGGGGTTAATGCGGCTGCATTGGTGTTTTCACCGATGCTGATGCATATAGCAGGGGTGCAGCTAACGGGAACAGCCGGTCCCCTGCAGCTGATCAGGCGGGTGCAGCTCCTGCACCCGCCTGATCAGCGCACCAGAGTACTACGGACCTGGGAGTCAAGTCACGTCCTGCTGCGCCGTACTATTACGCCGCTGGTCGGGAAGGGGATTAAAGGCTGCCAGGAACCCTTTGCAGGTGTTATGGATTAATTAGCTGACTAGAGTGTGACACTTTGAGCCTAAAATATTGAAACTTTTCACAATATTTTAATTTTCTGAGATTTTGGGGTTTTCATAAGCTGTAAACCATAATCCTCCAAATTATAACAAATACAGGCTTGAAATATCTCGCTTTGCATGTAATAAGTTATCTCATATATTAGTTTCACCTTTTAAGTTGCATTACTGAAATAAATGAACTTTTGCACGATATTCAAATTTTTCGGGGATTCACCTTTTGATAAACTTAAATGATAAAATACCTTTAATGATCAAAGTCACATTTTACATTACAGGTAATTATTAATTTATAAATAAACCTTTCAGTATGTTTTTATATGTGTTACCTTAGGTCATGAAGAAAGAATCACTGCCCTGTCTGTGATTTGAAGCACTGCCTGGAAAATAAGTCTCCACTAGGGTTGAGCAAGCCCAAACTGCAAAGTTCGGGTTCGTACCGAACTTTGCGAGATTGGGTACCCGGACCCGAACCCGGACATTTTCATTGAATTTCGAGTGATTTTATAATTTTCCATTATAACATGGTTATAATGGAAAATAATAGCATTCTTAAGACAGAATGCTAAATAAAATGGCCATTGAGCGGTTAAAAATAATTAAAAAAAACTCACCTCATCCACTTGATCGCTCAGCCTGTATCCTCTTCTTTCTTCAGGATCTGCAAAAGGACCTGCGATGACGTCACAGCGTTCACCACGTGGTGATCGTGATGACGTCATCGCAGGTCCTTCTATCTTCATTCAGCAGGACCTGCGATGACGTCATCGCAGGTCCTGCTGAATGAAGATAATAGGACCTGCGAAGACGTCACCGCGATCACCACGTGGTGAGCGCTGTGACCTCATCGCAGGTCCTGCAGAAAGAAGAAAGGGTTAATTACTCTTACCGGTAATTGAATTTTCCAATAGCCTCCCCAACGTTACTGACAGGAGGGTGTCCCCGCCTCCTGGACAGGAAACAACACGGAAGATGAGGTTTAAAAGGCCTCCTCTCCTTCAGTAAATAACAGAGTATACGGTAGAGATACAAAAATATTACATATTAATTTAAATAGAAAAATGTAACATAATCGACTGAATCTCAGAAAAAAACAACATAAGGGTGGGAAATACCCCGCCGTTAGCGAGGCTATTAGAAAATCGAATTACCGGTAAGAGTATTTAACCCTTTTCCCGGCTCCCCCCCCAATGGCACTGACAGAAGGATTAACAGAGAAATAAACTAGGGAGGGACTGCTGCAGAAAGAATTCTGCGTCCGAAGGAGAGGTCCTGGTTATGGACCACATCCAATCCATAATGCTTAACCCCTTAAGAACGCATGACGTACCGGTACGTCATGGTTTCCAAGTCCTTAAGGACCCATGACGTACCGGTACGTCATATCTTTAAAATGTAAGTGCGGCGCGGTGGGGGTTAATAGTAACAGGATGTCCGCTGAAATCATTCAGCGGGCATCCTGTCACAACGCCTGCGGTTTGCTGCGTTTCCGGTCCATTCGGGTCTCCGGTGACCCGATAAACCGGAAAAGAATGGTGATAGGTGGTGTGATATCACACCACCAATCACCGTTCTTGAATTGGGGACAGTTGTGGCGGTGCTGGGATCCGATTGGTCCGGGGAGAGAGGCGGGAGATTCAAACTCCCGGCGTTCCTCTCTCCCCTCCTCTTCCTGCTGCTGCCGAGTGAGGATCGCTCCCGCACCGCACCCGCACAGCTCCAGCACCGCTCCTGTGACCACTCCACTGCCCCCCCCCACGCCGGCGGCTCCCATCGTCCTCCGCCATCAGATAGGTTAGGGTCAGTGAGGGAGAGGTATCTTAGGCAGGGCTAGAAGGGACAGTCAGTGTTTAGGAAAAAAAAAAACTTAGCTGTGAGACCCTAAACCCCCCCCCCCCCAAAAAAAAAAAAAAAACTTAGCTGTGAGACCCTTAACCCACCCAGGGGTGCAACCCCAAATAGTGCCAATCAAACCGCCATCTCATCCCGCAAAAAATGAGCCCCTAAATTAGACAGTCGCCCAACCAAAAAAAATAAAAATTTAGCTCCCAGGCTATGGAGATACTAGAATAATTTTTTTTGTTCCTCAAATGATGATATATTACCAAAAAACAGGGACCTAACCCAAGAAGGGTAATTAATTTAACATATACAATTGCCACAATGCACTAATCCCTTTATTTAACTTGGGTATTAAAACATAACTTTTATTGTAATAAGTGTATTAATAAGAGAACCCAATGGTTACATATTAAAAACGCTGCAATGCTTACTGTGGAAACAAAAAAAGAAAAAAAGAGAGAGCTATGGGAAACACGGGGCTGTGCACTGCTACCCGTGAGTCCCAAATACAGGAGCTTGAAGTGGGGTGACAATGCTAAGTATAGTTCATGCAAGATGGTAAATGTATCACAGAGAGCGTCCGCTCCTGGAAAAGTAATGCTATATAATATATAGATCCACCTAGCAGTTGATCGGAGCAACAGCTCCCGATTTAACGCCTCAGCCCAAAGCTCCTATAGTGTAGATGATAGCTACTATGAATACTGTAAACCAGTCCAGCCGGACTTGGAGTTATTATTTTTTTTCCCTCACACAGTCGCACAGCAGAGATTAAAATAAAGCTAACTGCCCCCCGACATGTTTCGCCAGTGACCTGGCTTCTTCAGGGGAAAAGTTTACTCCACCGTTTTCTCAGTATGGCAACATTGAGACTTTTGTACAATTGGTCACTTGTGATTTGAGGTCACTTAGTTACAGAACACCTACGTCCCTCTTGAATTTAGAGGTGGATGAACGTCAGGCCTTATTTGAATTGAATAACAACCAAGAATTAATTATAAAACCCTCAGATAAGGGTGGCAATGTTGTAGTCATGAACGTGGCAGACTATAAATTGATGGTTGACACTTTGGTCAACCAGACTGATACCTATAAGAAGCTTGATTTTAATCCTACGGACAAATATCTGGCCGAACTCAAAGTGATTTTGACTGATGGCTGTTGCTCCGATCAACTGCTAGGTGGATCTATATATTATATAGCATTACTTTTCCAGGAGCGGACGCTCTCTGTGATACATTTACCATCTTGCATGAACTATACTTAGCATTGTCACCCCACTCCAAGCTCCTGTATTTGGGACTCACGGGTAGCAGTGCACAGCCCCGTGTTTCCCATAGCTCTCTCTTTTTTTCTTTTTTTGTTTCCACAGTAAGCATCGCAGCGTTTTTAATATGTAACCATTGGGTTCTCTTATTAATACACTTATTACAATAAAAGTTATGTTTTAATACCCAAGTTAAATAAAGGGATTAGTGCCTTGTGGCAATTGTATATGTCAAATGATGATATAGTATAATTTGTTTAGATTTTACATGAAGTAGACATATTACATATCGCCACGTCCGTAACAATCTGCCCTATAAAAATAACATTTAACCCAACCCCCCCGGATGAACAGCGTTAAAAAATAAATAAAAAAAGTGTAAAAACACAATTTTTGGGGCAAAATTTCCATTTCAATCCATTTTTTCCGGTAATAAAGCAAGGGTTAACAGCCAAACAAAACTAAAAATGTATTGCCCCGATTCTGTAGTTTGCAGAAACACCCCATATGTGGTCGTAAATGGCTATATAGCCACAAGGCAGGGCATAGAACGAAGGGAACGCCATATGGTTTCTTGAAGGCAGATTTTGATGGATTGGTTTATTTACACCATGTCCCATTAGAAGCCCCCCCTGATGTAGCCTAGACTAGAAACTCCAAAAAAGTGTCCCCATCTAAGAAACTACACCCCTCAAGGTATTCAAAAAATACTTTACACAAAACTTAATGGCGAATGTAGAAACAATTTTAAAATCTTGCCTCAAAAAAGTGTAATATAGAGCAACCAAAAATCATATTTATCCTAAAATAGTACCAAAACAACAACCACCATATCCTGTAGTTTCCTAGATGGGGTCACTTTTATGGAGTTTCTACTTAAGGGGTGCAGCAGGGGGCTTGAAAGGGTACATGGTGTAAATAAACCAGTCCTGCAAAATCTGCCTTCCAAAAACCATATGGCGTTCCCCTTCTTCTATGTCCTGCCGTTTAGCCAAATAGTAGTTTAGGACCACATATGGGGTGTTTCTGCAAACTACAGAATCAGGGCAACCCATATTGAGTCTTGTTTGGCAGTTAACCCATTTTGTCCAGTAATAAAGTAAGGGTTAAAATGGAAAATTTTCCAAAAAATAGAAATTCCAAAATTGTTTCTCCATCTGCCAATAACTCTAGTGGAACACCTAAAGGGTTAACAAAGTTTGTAAATCCAGTTTTGAATACCTTGAGGGGTGTACTTTCTTAGATGGAGTCACTTTTTTGGAATTTCTATTCTAGGGGTGCAACAGGGGGCTTGAAATGGGACATGGTATAAACAAAACCAGTCCCGCAAAATCTGCCTTGCAAATCCCATATGGCGTTCCTCTCCTTCTATGTCCTACCGTTTGGCCAAACAGTAGTTTAGGATCACATATGGGGTGTTTCTGCAAACTACAGAATCAGGGCAACCCATATTGAGTCTTGTTTGGCAGTTAACCCTTACTTTATTACTTGAAAAAATGAATTAAAATGGAAATTTTTCCCAAAAATTGAAATTCTGAAATTGTTTCTCCATCTGCCATTAACTCTAGTGGAACACCTAAAGGGTTAACAAAGTTTGTAAACCCAGTTTTGAATACCTTGAGAGGTGTACTTCTTAGACGAGTCACTTTTTGGAATTTCTATTCTAGGTGCAACAGGTTGAAATGGGACATGGTATAAACAGAACCAGTCCATAAAATCGCCTTAAACAAAGTTTGTAAACCCAGTTTTGAATACCTTGAGGGGTGTACTTTCTTAGACGGAGTCACTTTTTTGGAATTTCTATTCTAGGGGTGCAACAGGGGGCTTGAAATGGGACATGGTATAAACAAAACCAGTCCCGCAAAATCTGCCTTGCAAAACCCATATGGCGTTCCCCTCCTTCTATGTCCTACCGTGGCCAAACAGTAGTTTAGGACCACATATGGGGTGTTTCTGCAAACTACAGAATCAGGGCAAGCCATATTGAGTATTGTTTGGCTGTTAACCCTTGCTTTGTTCCTGGAAAACATGGATTATATTGGAAAATTTTCCAAAAAATTGAATTTCTTAAATTTTATGTCCATTTGCCATTAACTCTAGTGGAACACCTAAAGGGTTAACAAAGTTTTTAAAATCAGTTTTGAATACCTTGAGGGGTGTAGTTTTATAGAATGGGGTGGTTATTTTTGGGTGGTTTCTATTATGTAAGCCTCACAAAGTGACTTCAGACCTGGACTGGTCCCTAAAAAGTGGGATTTGGAAAATTTCTGAAAAATTTCAAAATTTGCTTCTAAACTTCTAAGCTATGTAACATCCCCAAAAAATAAAATGGTATTCCCAATATGCTCCAAAAATGAAGTAGACATATGGGGAATGTAAAGTAATAACTATTTTGGGGGGTATTACTATGTATTAGAGAAGTAGAGAAAATGAAACTTTGAAATTTGCTAATTTTTAAAAAAAAATTGTAAAAATTGTATTTTTTTATGACCCAATTTTAGCAGTGTCATGAAGTACAATATGTGACGAAAAAACAATCTCATAACGGCCTGGGTAAGTAAAGGCGTTTTAAAGTTATTCACACATAAAGTGACACTGGTCAGATTTTCAAAAAATGGCCAAGTCCTAAAGGTGAAATAGGGCTGAGTCCTTAAGGGGTTAAAGAAAGTCATTGGAATCGCCCAAGCCGCCGCTCTGTCGATCTGTTCAATACAGATAGAGGCAGATTCAGCCTAGGAAGCTGACACGGCTCTTGTCGAGTGGACTTTGAGACCTCATGGAGGATCTTAATTCTTCTGGACATACCCGTAGCATAAGGCAATAGTGTCTCTAATCAATTTGGTGATCGTAGCTTTACTGGCTGCCCGACCATTATTAGGCCCCTGGAATTGAAGAAGATGGTCTGAATTCCTGAACTGTTCCCAAATCTTCAGGTAGACCAGCACACACCACCTTACATCCAAGTTATGGAATTTTCTCTCCTGATCAGATGAAGGAGAGGGGCAAAAAAAGATGGTAAGGCGATTTCTAGATTACAATGAAATCTCGATACCACCTTCGGGAGAAAAGATGGGCAATGCTTCAGTATAATGTGGTCATCCAAAATTTGAAGATAAGGAGGACTTCAGCAGACAGTTTGGATTTCACCAACCCTTCTTCCTTCAACAACAGTAGTAATGGCAAGAAGGAAGGTGGTCTTCAGAGTTAGGAGCTTTAGAGAGATTTCCTCAATGGGCTCGAATGGAGGATACATCAAAACCGTAAGGACTCAATTTAAGTCCCAGGGAGGGACAGAAGATGATTGCTCCTTTAATGAACCGCCTGATTAGGGGATGCTCCGACAGTTTGGTATCCATGAAGACTCCTAAAGCTGAGATCTGGACTCTAAGGGTGGAAGGCTTGAGACCCCTGTCCAGACCTGCTTGTAGAAAATCTAAGATTTTAGAGATATTTTCCAGGACTTCCTGATATATTTTGCATCTAGCAAACAGGCAAGGCTTCCAAGTTCTGAGGTAGATTTTTGAGGTTATCATCTTTCTACTCTTCAATAAGGTAGAGATCACAACATCCTAGAGGCCCTTCCACTTAAGACTTAGCCGCTCAATTTCCAGATGAGAGATCCCTGGATGATGGACTGGACCCTGTTGCAAGAGACCTGGAAACACAGGAACACAGGAAGAGTCCAAGATATTCCAAACGACAGGCTGAGAAGAAGAGGAAACCAGGCCCTTCTGGGCCAGTAAGGAGCTATCATAATTATTTGCGCTTCCTCCTCTGCCACCTTTATCAGGGTCCTCGGAATCAGGCTGAAGGGGGGGGAACACATATAGGAGCCCTTCTGGCCAAGGGCAGGACAGAGCGTCCAAGATGTCCGGATGATCTTGAGGAGATAGGGAGCAAAATCTTTTCACCTTCCTGTTGGTTCGATACGCGAACAAATCCATGACTGGAATGCGCTATTTCTCCGTAATGTGTAGAAATATGTTGGTGTCTAGCGCCCACTCACCCTCTTTCAGGGTCTGCCTGCTGAGAAAATCTGCTACTAGATGTTGCTCCCTTTCAGGTGAACCGCTGTTAGAGATAGTAGGTGTTTTTCTGCCCAAATAAATATTTCTCGTTACTGCTGCAAGAGATTTGCTTCGGTTACCTCCTTGTCTGTTCAAATAGGCCACTGTGGTCGCATTGTCCAAGAGAACTTTTATGTGACCAAGAGACTGTTTTAGTAGAAGGAGGGAGGCAGCTCTCACCTGTTAGTCCACTATCTGAGCACGGAGGTCGCACCTGGAGGCGACAACAAATAGCAGGAACGGAAGAGATGTCCAGCTCCAAAGATAGTGGTAGAAAAATCTTGTATCTTTATTCTGCGGTAATAAAAACTTCCATACAGGATGCTAAAGTCAACATGTTTCAGACCATCACATATTCAAGGTCCTTCCTCATGACATATGAAACCCCAAATGGATTGCTGCTTATGTGCTCCCCACACACCTAGCTCCATAATCATGAGATCATGTGACCAGTGGGAGCACACATGGAGCAATCACTGCACCAACACATCTTACAAAAATCACCAACATGCAAAAAGACATTACTTCTAAAAGTCATATTCAGATATGGCATGCACAAAGCAGACACATCCCACTTAAAAGAAATAAATATGTAGAAAAACAATGGCAAGGTTCACTAATATTGCAGAATCAGATCGTGTCTTTTGTTTAGACCATTTGGCAGGAATCAAGCTGAAAAATCCAGAAAGCTTCTCTGTTTAGAAGTTTCCTTTTGTAGTCACCTCCTCTGATAGGATTTTTAACTCTTTCAATCCCTTGTGCTACTAGTCCTGATGTATCTCCCCCATGTACTAACGCAAAGTGTAAGCTTGCCGTTGATACATTGCGGCTTTGGTAGTGTGGGACATCAGAGATGTGCTTAAGGATCCTAGTCTTGATTTCATTAACAGTGCAACCAACATATTGTAAATTGCAATACTTGCAGGTAATAAAATATACTGCATGTTTAGTGTTGCAGTTCAAATATGACTGGATCACATATTGCTTATTATTCACAGAGGATCTAAAATGCCTATCAACCCTCGTGTGCTCACAGCATATACACTTGCTGTGACCGCACTTGTAGTTCTCTTTACTGACCAGCCAAGAGGGTTTATGTGTCACCCTCTTGTCCTGGTACAGACTGGGGCTGATCATATTGCCCAGTGTTTGGGCTTTTCGTGTTATGCATTTCACCCCACTTGTCACAATATCCATCCATTGTTTATTGCTAGCAAGAGAGGGTAAGTATTTTTTGATAATTTTGCAAATTACTGCAAATTCCTCGCTGTATTGCATGACAAAGGGGGTGAAGGTCTGTTTGAATACAGGCAAGCGAGTACATTCAAATTATGTTTTTTTTTTAGAGGAAACACAAATGATTTCCTGTCCAAAGTCGCAACTTCATTTTTTGAGACAGAAACACATCTGTGTGAATATAATCTACGAACAAGTCTATTTGTAAGGTTAGCATATTTTTGAAAAAAAGAAGTTAAATCAGAGCAGTTGCGTCTCGCCCTGATAAGTTCACCTTTGGGAATATTGCGTATTGTATGCGGTGGATGGCAAGAAGTCGCATGTAAAATAGTATTGCCGGCTAATTCTTTTCTATATGTGGCAGTGAGAACTCAGGAGGTGGCCGTGTCCCCCCTCAGGCACAAATCCAAAAAATTAATACTATGCAGGTCATATTATAAATTGAAAGAAATAGAATTAAAACAAAAAATCAAATAGTCAGAAAAAAGTGGTATGGCCGCCACATCGCCAGACCACACGTGGAGCATTTCATCGATGTACCGACCATACCACTGAAGCTGACCAGAAAAGGGGTGGGTGTCGATGAGGAGAAAGTGTCCCTCCTACCACGCCATAAATATATTAGCTATGGAGGGAGAGAACTTGGCCCCCATCGACACCCCCAATACCTATAAATAGAACTGGGTATCAAACATGAAGAAATTGTGCCGGAGGAGGAAGTCAACCACCATAACCATGTACTCCTGCAATTCATCAGAATAATCACTGAACCTATTGAGAAACCATTGTAGTGATAATAATGCCAAGTTATGTGGGATATTGGTGTAGAGGGCCACAACATCCGCAGTGACCCATGCATAATCACTTTACCACTCAAAGTAGGAAAAGGCCTGTAGAACAGACCTAGTGTCCTGCAAGAAACCTGGAATGAATGGAATCAAAGGCTGCAAGAGTTTATCAATCCACTCAGACAGCCGTTCCGTAAAGGAGCCTATCCCTGCCACTATAGGTCTTAGTGGGGGAGGGAAGGTATCGTTGTGGACCTTGGGAAGTGCATGGAAAATAGATACAACCGGATGCTGTGTATATATATATATATATATATATATGTATATATATATTGTGGGGAATTGCTCTGGTAGACAGGCTTGCGGACGCAGTATAGAGGCAAGGTATACAGTTCGCTGGGTAAAGCAGAAGTGTTTTATTCACACTCGGCAAAACAGAAACAGTCTTTAGTGCTTGTTCACACAAGGCAAAACAGAAACAGTCTTTAGTGCTTGTTCACACAAGGTAAAACACCCGGCAAAAACATAAGTCCCACAGCAAGGTCACCTGAGTGGTCGGTGTTAGTTCACACCTGGCAGTTAGGTCAGCCACACAAAGTTTCCACCAGCGGCTTCCAGGTAGACTGCACGCCTGTTTGCAGACTCTTGCTCTCAGCCCTGAGAGCTCCACAGCAACACCAGCAGCTTCCAGGATAATCACCTCCCACCTGCTGAGGTGGCTGCCTTTAAAGGCCCGAAAAGTCCGGCCTGGACCGTGGGGAATAGTCTCCCACCCAGCACTTGACTATTCCCAATAAGAGCCGGCCCGGATCGGCTTTGTAGCCATACTAAATATCACGTGTCAAGCAGCACTAGCTGCTGCTGACACAAAAATCTGGCTCTTATCTCACCGAGGCCAGGAACCTCGGTGACACGTACTTCCGTCGACGACGGAACCTGCGCCTCTTACATACCTCCTTTGTTCAACCCTGAGGGGTGAACACACATGAGACAGTGGACGCGGGACAGGGCATCCGCGTACTCCTGCAAGCGGCCTGCCCGGTGTTCTACTGAGAACTTGAAGTTCTGTAAGGACAGGAACCACCTGGTGACCCGAGCATTCCTCTCCTTGGCCTGGCTCATCCACTTGAGAGGGGAATGGTCAGTCACCAGACGGAACTTCCTCCTCAACAAGTAATAGCGGAGAGACTCGAGTGCCCACTTGATAGCCAGGCACTCCCTCTCCACTATACTATACCTGGTCTCGGCTAGGTTGAGCTTACGGCTCAGGAAGACAACGGATGTTCTTCGCCGTTGACTTCCTGAGACAGTACAGCGCCGAGGCCTACCTCCGAGGCATCCGTCTGTACTATGAACTCCCTGTTGAAGTCGGGTGTCACCAAAACCGGGACCCACACAGGGCCGACTTCAATGCAGAGAAAGCCTCTTCTGCCTTCTCACCCAGTGAACCTTTCCTGACTTCCGTCCCTTCAACAGGTCTGTCAATGGTGCTGCTATCGTGGCAAAGTGGGGCACAAACCTCATGTAGTACCCTACAATCCCCAGGAACGATTTTACCTGCCTGGTGGTGACCGGTCAGGCCACTACGTATTGCCTCTATCTTATTTACCTGAGGTTTGATGAGTCCCGCCCAATGACATACCCCAGATACTTGGTCTCTTCTAACCCAATGGCACACTTTTTTGGATTAGCGGTTAGTCCAGCTTTTCTAAGGGCATCCACTACCGCCTGTACTTTGGGCAAATGGCTTTCCCAGTCGGTGCTGTGGATGACTACATCATCTAAGTAGGCCGAGGCGCACCGACGATGAGGTCGCAGCACAATGTCCATTAACCTTTGGAAAGTGGCAGGGCGCCATGCAGGCCAAAGGGTAATACCTTGTAATGATACAGGCCCCGTGGGTAACAAAGCAGTTTTTCCTTGGTCGACTCGTTAAGGGTACCTGCCAGTACCCTTTAGTGAGGTCTAGCACAGAAAATAACGGGCTTGCCCTAAATTCTCAACAAGCTCGTCTACCCGGGCATGGGATACGCATCAAACTTGGACACTTCATTTAACTTATGAAAATCGTTGCAGAACCGCAACGTCCCATCCGGCTTGGGTATTAGGACTATGGGACTTGCCCATTCACTTTTCGACTCTCAATGACATCAAGCTTCAACATTAACTGCACTTCCTCCGCGAGTGGCTCGTCGCCGAGCCTCGGGTACCCGGTATGGTTTTAACCGGATCTTGGCCTGAGGCTCCGTGACGATATCATGTTGGATGAGGAAGTGCGGCCAGGAGGTCCGAGAACACATCCGTGTTCCGACTGATGAACTCCCTTACTTCCTGAACTTGTTTGGAAGACAGGCTGTCTGCAATTTTACCGTGGTTACTGCTTCACAGGCCTCAAACTGTGGGGCTGGACCCTTTTCACCTAGAAGCCCTGGACGGGGCTGTGGTCGTCGGTCGTGTCCCTATCTTTCCACGGCTTTAGTAAATCCACATGGTACACCTGCTCCGCTTGCGCCGCCCTGGCTGGTGTACTTTGTAATTTACTTCCCTACCTTCTCGATCACCTCATAGGGGCCCTGCCACCTAGCTAGGAACTTGCTGTCAAGGGTGGGTACCAGAACCAAAACCCGATCTCCCGGATTGAAGTCCCGCACTCGAGCCTGACGATTATACACCCTACTCTGGGCTTGTTGCGCTGCCTCCATATGCTCCCGACCAGCGGCAACACCCTTTCCATCCGTTCCTGCATCTGGGTGACATACTCAATGACACTTTTGTGGGGGACAGGCTGTTGTTCCCATGCTTCCTTGGCGATGTCCAACAGGCCCCGAGGGTGTCGGCCATAAAGCAGTTCGAAGGGCGAGAACCCAGTAGAGGCCTGGGGCACCTCTCGCACTGCGAACATGAGATAGGGCAGAAGCAGGTCCCAGTCCTCCCATCTCTAGACACCACCCTTTTAACATATTTTTTAACGTTTGGTTAAACTCTTCGACGAGACCATCCGCTTAGCGGATGGTAAACGGACGCCCGCAACTGTTTAATACGCAGCAATTTACACAGTTCCTCATAACCTTGGACATAATAGGGGTCCCTTGGTCTGTCAGAACCTCCTTAGGCAGGCCCACCCGGGAAAACATTTCCATTAACTCCTTAGCTATGAGCTTAGCTGATGTATGTCGCAGGGGCACCGCCTCCGGATACCGAGTGGCGTAATCGAGAACGACCAGAATGTGTTGGTGGCCTCTAGCGGACTTCGGTATGGGCCCTATTAGATCCATAGCGATTCGCTCAAACGGTACCTCTATGATTGGTAGAGGTACCAGAGGACTACGGAAATGTGGCTGAGGGCTATTTACCTGACAGGTTGGACAGGACTTACAATAATTTTTCTACCTCTTGAAAACACTGGGCCAATAAAACCGCTGCAGTATGCGGTCCTGGGTTTTCTGCCATCCTAGTGTCCTCAAGAACATATGCAGGCAGCTCCATAACGAGCTATGTGTACGCCGTGGGCACCACCAACTGTTCAATATTTCACCTCGGATTTGGTTCACCCGATACAACATTTCCTGGTGAACAACAAAACGGGAAGCATTAACTCCGCCCCAGGTTTTTGGGGTTTACCATCAATTACCACAACGTTCTCCCAGGCCCTGGCTAGGGTTTGGTCCCGTGTGTAGCGGTCCTAAAATTTTCTCCTGAGATGCTGAGGTCTGCCACTCCGGTCCCGTGGCAAGCCCTCCACGTCTCCCACCATTACACTTAGTGGGGTTGTCTCCCTCTATCACAGAATTAGTGGTCACCCCTACCGCTGGTGTTCTCTGCTTGGGTCCTCAGGTTCGGGACCCGGACATTTTTCTTCCCCACAAGTAGGCAAACCCGTTCCTCCACAAAGACCAGAACAGGGAAAGTCCTCCCCAATATTGCGGCATAAGGGAGCCGTCTCTCCCCACTCCCACGACATGTGGCACCTCTTTCCCACCCACCGTCAGGGTAACCTTAGTAGTGGGATACTCCCAAGCGATCCTCATGTATACAGACAATGGTAAGGGTTCGCCCTTCTGGGAGTTTTTCTGTTACCAACGACTCATGGACCAGAGTTACCAGGCTTCCAGAGTCCAGCAGGGCCTGCACGGAGTGTCCATTAACCATGATGTCACACATCGGAGGGTGTCCGCGGCCAGCAGGGGTCAGCTATATACACTGGTTGGGCAAAAAGAGAGGGACCGGGCGAGCGAACCCGCAGTCCATGGGTTCGGATGCCCTAGGAGCAGTTGGCGGCCACATGTCCCCAGTCTGACAATGCCAACACACTGACCCCGCAGCCTCCCCTCCTCCCCAGGGTATTCCTCCCACGGACTGGAGATACACTCCCTCCTTATGAGGTAGGATCCCTTTCCAGGATCCCGGGTCGGCAACTGGGGCTGACGTGACTTCGGTAGTACAGCAGAGTCCTTCAACAAATCCTGAGTGGCCATATACCTCTCCACCAGGCTAACCAGTTGTTCCAGGTTGCCTGGATCGCCTTGTCCCACCCAGCGCTGTATGGCTCTCGAGAGGGTACGCACTAAACCTGTCGACCACGACCCTTTCAACCATCTGAGAAGGGCTCAACAGTTCAGGCTGGAGCCATTTTTTACTAGGTGAAGTAAGTCATAGGCTTGTGACCGGACGGGTCGGGACTCGGAAAACACCCACTGACACACTCTGTGCGCCGACATAGGTGTTTACTCCCAACCTGGCCAACACCTCACCTTTTAGCCTCTCATAGTCCTTGCCTCCTCACAGCTGAGGTCAAATAGGCCTTTGTGCGTCCCCCACCAGAAAGGCGCCACCACCTCAGCCCATTGCTCCAATGGCAGCCTCTCTTGCTCGGGCGGTTCTTTCAAACACCATCAGGAATGCCTCTATATCGTCTTCTGGACCCATTTTCCTGAGGGCAGATCGACTTTGTCCCTGGCGTTAGACACAGTCGGGCTGTCGTGGTTGCAACTCCTGGCTGGGACGTTCGCACCGACTCCTGCAAGGCTATCAGCTGCTGCATTAGGAGATTGTTCGTCTGCTGCTGTGCACACATAGCCTCCTCATGTCTTTTTGCTGTAGCTCATTAGCCTGTTGCTGCTGTAAAAGTAGCTGATTGGTCTCCCTCTGCTGCACGTTAGCCTCCATGAGAGCTTTCACAGCAGCCTCCATGTTGCCAGAAACCACAAAAGTTGCAGGCCTGATATATGACATGCAGTCCAACACAGCAAAAACAAAAACTTTCGGCGTTCACGCCAGCCTCACTGCGCATGCCCGCATCCGACACCAAATGTGGGGAATTGCTCTGGTAGACAGGCTTGCGGACGCGAGTATAGAGGCAAGGTATACAGTTCGCTGGGTAAAGCAGAAGTGTTTTATTCACACTCGGCAAAACAGGAAACAGTCTTTAGTGCTTGTTCACACAAGGCAAAACAGAAACAGTCTTTAGTGCTTGTTCACACCAGGTAAAACACCCGGCAAAAACATAAGTCCCACAGGCTAGGTCACCTGGAGTGGTCGGTGTTAGTTCACACCTGGCTGTTAGGTCAGCCACACAAAGTTTCCACCAGCGCTTCCAGGTAGACTGCACGCCTGTTTGCAGACTCTTGCTCTCAGCCCTGAGAGCTCCACAGCAACACCAGCAGCTTCCAGGATAATCACCTCTCCACCTGCTGAGGTGGCTGCCTTTATACAGGCCCGAAAGTCCGGCCTGGACCGTGGGAATAGTCTCCCACCCAGCACTTGACTATTCCCAATAAGAGCCGGCCCGGATCGGCTTTGTAGCCATACTAAATATCAATGTGTCAAGCAGCACTAGCTGCTGCTGACACAAAAATCTGGCTCTTATCTCACCGAGGCCAGGAACCTCGGTGACACGTACCTTCCGTCGACGACGGAACCTTGCGCCCTCTTACAATATATATATATATATAATCCATTTCTTTCTTGCTGAGAAAGCCAAGTTCAAAGCCCATCATGAGTATTTTGAGCATTTCAGACTGAAAAGGGAGGAGAGGGCTGCTACTCAGGCATGCATATACCTTGGTGTCATTAAGCATATTCAGTATTTGTGATTTGTAGACACCAACATCCAGGATAACAACCGCCCCTCCCTTGTCAGCCTCTTTGATAATAATGTCATCCCTGTCCTTTAGGTCACGCAGTGCCCTTTGTTCATTGTATGTTAAATTATGATGTTTTGAAAGCTGGCTATCCTGTTTTTTACATCTAATTTTATCATGGAGGTGAGCAAGATCCCTCTCCACCAGTTCTTGGTAGCGATCTAAGGCAAGTGATCTGGATTGTATTGGGTAGAAATCCCTGTTGGATGTTCTAAAAGCATTACTAGAACCAAGATCATCTTGCCTTATTCATATCCCCTGTAAGGTATTGCATAAATGTCATACCACTAGAAGGCAGCATGTGGGTATCAACAATAGGCATATCAACAAATGTATCAAGAGTAGGCATATCATTATGATCATGGACTGAGTTCTCTATAACCTGAATGGGACAGGAGACGTCCTCACCGGACACAATAGGGTCCAAAGGAATATTAGAAAAAGACTTTTTAAGCGTCAGGCTTCTTGCAAACCTGTTCACATCCAGAATAGTTTAATACAGATCGAAATGATGTGTTGGGGAAAAAGATAAAACCCTCTTAAGCACATTAATCTGGTCCTCTGAGATGATTGATCCCGACAGATTAAGAACTTGAATGTCCGCTATTCCTTTTTGTAACGTGAGGGGTAGCGGCGTGGTTTTGAGGTGCTTTCTGCCAGCCCTGCGTTTTTTGATACCTTCTTATGTGATGCCTCCATTCACTCAGAATGGCCTGCTCCTGCAGCACCAGCTGAAAGATCACCACATTCGGGTGCGGAATCCGTGGAATCAGGTTCAGTTGAGCTGAATGAGACCCTGGAGGAGTGATTTCTCCTATAGTGGGTTTTCCTCAATATTGAGCGTGAGGTTTGAGCACGTACTTCCACCCACATGTAGACCGTATTTGTATTATAGTCCAACAGATCTCTGCTGCATTTATTTAGCTTGAACTCGATTAGATGTTCCTCCATTTTCTTTAAATTATCTTTGAGCTTGTTGTCAAGTTCAATGAAACCTGGTGTGTTAACAAAGGCTAAGATTTGTTCCTGTGTGGACTTGATTTCATCCCTTAGTTCTGATAGAACTTGTCTTTCCTGCTGCACGATCAGCTCCATCAGTTTTAATGAGCATTCAGAAAGGATAGCTTGCCATTGCAAAACGAAGGACTCGGAGTATATAGTGGTGGGATTCTTCTTAATACAAAGACCTCTTGGTATCATTTGTTTGTCTATATATTTTTGGAGTGAGGTAGAGTCTCACCAGGTCCGTGACTCCTTCAAAAGTGATTTTTCAAGCGTAGACATCAGTATTTTGAGGCTTAAATCATCCTGTAACGTTCGCTCTGGTATATTTAAAATGTCATTCATTTTCTGCATTCTATCACCCACCTCATCTATGGGTCGTAAAAATGCATGTGCCATATTCCCAGATAACGTATGCCATATCTGAATATGAATATGACGTAAGCACATCTCTGATGTCCCACACTACCAAAGCCGCAATGGATCAGCGGCAAGCTTACACTTTGCGTTAGTACATGGGGGAGATACATCAGGACTAGTAGCACAAGCGATTGAAAAAGTTACAAATCCTATCAGAGGAAGTGACTACAAAAGGAAACTTCTAAACAGAGAAGCTTTCTGGATTTTTCAGCTTGATTCCTGCCAACCAAATGGTCTAAACAAAAGACACGATCTGATTCTGCAATATTAGTGAACCTTGCCATTGTTTTTCTACATATTTATTTCTTTTAAGTGGGATGTGTCTGCTTTGTGCATGCCATATCTGAATATGACTTTTAGAAGTGATGTCTTTTTGCATGTTGGTGATTTTTGTAAGATGTGTTGGTGCAGTGATTGCTCCATGTGTGCTCCCACTGGTCACATGATCTCATGATTATGGAGCCAGGTGTGTGGGGAGCACATAAACAGCAATCCATTTGGGGTTTGATATGTCATCAGGAAGGACCTTGAATATGTGATGGTCTGAAACATGTTGACTTCAGCATCCTGTATGGAAGTTTTTATTACCGCAGAATAAAGATACAAGATTTTTCTAACACTATTTTTGGAGCTGGACATCTCTTCCTTTCCTGCAAGAGGACTGTTTGCATGACATGCCAGAAGGACTTTGTGGACTGCCTTGAGCTCTCTTAGATTTGAAGAGGCGTTTGACATGGAATGGCCCCAGATGCCTTGGACCATTAAATGTCCGGCGTGACATCCCTAACCACGACTGCTGGCCTCTGTAGTAACCACCAGTTGATTCTCCTAGCGCCAGAAGACTCCTGTCTGGAGATTTTTTCTTACCTTCCACCAGGCTAGGGAGTGCTTTACCCATAGTGGAAGAGTGACCTTCCTGTCTAGGGAACTTTTGTTGCCGTCCCAGGAATCCAATAGAAAAGCCGGTAGAATTCTGGTGTAACTTTGCGCCCACCTGACCACAGGGATTGTAGCTGTTAGTAATCCCAACATAGTCATCACATTTCTGATAGTCTTGGATCTTAGTTCACAGAATCGATTTATGTTCTGATAGAGGTTTATCTGCTTCTCTTCGGGGAGAAAAGACAATAGTCTTCTGGTCCATTCTAGGTTTGTTTTGGGAGCGAAAGGAACGTCTTTGGTGGAAATATCTGGGTTCAGTAGGAAATCCTTTTTTCCTGTCGGATGCCTTCTCTAATATGTCGTCCAAGACTAACCCAAAAAGTCTATCATCTTCGCAAGGGATAGAACAAAGACGGTTTTTGGATCCTGTATCCCCCGACCAGGACCGGAGCCATGTGGCTCTGTTGGTGGTGTTAGATATGGCAACTGACCTTGCAGAAAGCTTCACCAAGTCCACTGTGGCATCCGCTAAGAAGTTGGATGCTTGTTTGAGAATTGGCAGAGATGCTAGGATCTCTTTTTTGGGAGTAACTGCTGTCAGACCATCTTCCAGCTGGGACAACCATACGGACAAGGATCTGGCGGCACAGGTAGTAGAAATACTAGGCCTAAACATAGCCATATTCGTCTCCCAAGCTCTTTTGAGCAGGCTCTCACACTTTTTTTCAATCGGGTCACGGGAGTGGTGACTTCTTTGAAATCCGAGCCACAGGTGCATCAATTTTTGGTGATTTATCACAGAGGCTACTATCAGCATCTAAAAATGGAAATTTCCTTTTAAAGGAATTGAAATAGGAGCACGCTTTTCATTCTTTCCATTCTTTAGATATAAGTGATTTCAAATGATTGTGAATCGGGAAAACACGTTTTTTTCTTTCCCCCAGAACCTGAAACATCTGGTACTGAATGGATACACTCTCTTTGGTATCTTCCAGGTTCATTGTGGCTCTTATAGTCTTTAAGAGACCCTGGGTGTCTTCCGGAAGAAATAACGGTCTGCCAGACTCATCTTCTGAGGAGTCTGCGTCGTCACTAGAGGCAATCTCCCCCTCATCTAAATCCAGCCCATATGACTGAGAGCTATGGGATCTATGGGATGTAGAGGCCTGCGGGGATGAAGACGGTAGCCTGGACTCCCCTGCTGCATTGATTTCTTCCTTAATAATTCTCCACATGGAGTCCAAAAGAGAGGGAGACTCTCCAGACACAATCTTTTCTGTACACTTAGGGCATAGGGCTTTCTTGGCCTTAGAGCAAAAGGATTTTTGGCAAATAGCGCATTTCTTGCAGCCCGAATCAGCCCCAGGTGCCTTGGCGGTGGAGGTTTCTCTACCCTATAAGTAATCAAATTTAGTAGGATCCAAGTCCATGCATAAAATTTCCACCAACACCAGGCACCCAGGGTGAATGAAGGGAACCACAACCCCACCAATATAATCCACCGATATTCTGGAGAGGAGGCTTACCGGGCTGAGGGCAACTGAGGCAGAATCCTTAGGCTTGCGGGCAGCTTCCAGATAGGAGCCGACATCATAGTAGCATATAAGACACCACAGAAACCAGCGTTTCCGGCTCTTTTAAACGCGAGCATCGGCATGATGCTGATGTCATGACGCACACGCAGTGACGTCTTTGGTCACCGTGCCTACGTGGCCCGCAGCCAACCACAGTACGCCGGGTAAATATATTTCTTTCTTTCTCCGGGACCAAGAGCAAGCGACTGGAGCCTGAGGCTGCCTTCCGGCAAAAGGACTTAGGCCAAAGGATAGGGAAAGGGGGCAGCATGTCCCCAAGGACCCCTATCCCCTGCAAGGCCCTCCCAGAGACTGGCGAAGAGGTCAGGCATTGCATCTAGAATCCTGGAGCACACAGGCGGAGCTTCCGCGTGATCCGGTGACAGGAAACAACACTGATTAACGTAAGTAGAGGAGGCCTTTTAAACTTCAGCTTCCGTGTTGTTTCCTGTCCAGGGGGAGGGGACACTCTCCTGTCAGTGCCATTGGGAAGGTGCTGGGAAAAGAAGAGGATACCGGCTGCGCCATCAAGTGGATGAGGTGGGTTTTTTTTTAATTATTTTTAACCCCTCAATGGCCATTTTGTTTAGCATTGTGTCTTAAGAATGCTATTATTTTCCGTTATAACAATGTTATAACGGAAAATAATTAAGTGAAGTTCGGGTCCCTATTGACTTTAAAGGGTCCGGGTTGAAGTTCAGCCAAACCCTGCGAACCCGAACTTCCACGGGTTCAATCATCCCTAGTCTCCATGCATCACTGTGTCTCTTTGCTGAGAAACCGCAACGGCCAATCTCATATGTATGTCCTGCAATTCTGTGTATTAGTCTCTAATCCTTCTAACATTGCTAATCTAATCACTGATCTAGGCCTCATGCACACAGCCGTTGTGCGGCCGTTCCGTGCATTGGGGAATGCAATTTGTGTCCGTGCAGCAGCCGGGACAGATCAAGACCCAGTTAACTTAAATGGGATTGTGATCAGTCCGAACAGCAAAAAAATAGAACACGGACAGAAACACCACAGAAGCACTCCATAGTGCTTCAGTGGGGTTCCATGCCTCCATTCCGCTCCGCAGCTCCAGATTGCGGACCCATTCAATCAATACGGCCACGGCCAGGCAACGGTCATGTGCATGAGGCCTTACAATGACAAAGCAATAACCTAAAAATTCCTGAATGTATTTTGTAGTATACAATACTGTGCAAAAGTTTCAATCAGCTGTGTAAAAATGCTGCAGTGCAAGAATGTTTTCAAAAATAGAAGTGTTAATAGTGTATTTTTATCAATTAACAAAATGCAAAGTGAATGAACACAAGAGAAATCTAAATCAAATCAATATTTGGTGTGACCACCACTTTGCCTTCAAAATAGCATCAATTCTTCTAGGCACTCTTGCACGCAATTTTTTAAAAAAGAACTTGAAAGGGAGGTCAGAGAACTAACCACAGATCTATCTGTGGATATAGGCTTGCTAAAATCCTTTTGTCTTTTCATGTAATCTCAGACATACTTAATAATGTTTAGATCAGGGCTCCGTGGGAGCCATATCATCACTCCCAGGACTTCTTTACACTAAAGATAGTTCTTAATGACACCGGCTATATGTTTGGATTAGTTGTCCTGCTGTAAAATAAATGTTTAGCCAATCAGACACGTCCCACTGATGGCATTGCATGTACTGCCTGTATTTCTCATCTTTGATGACATCATGTCAGCCCCAGTTACAGGAGAAATCAATAGTAAAAAACAAATAAAATAATAAAATAGTGTTTTATAAAAAAAAAAAAGTTTCACAAGTGAAAAAACAAAATTCGCCAATTAAGTCATTAAAAAAATGTTAAAAATAGAAAAAAAAAGAAATTTAGAAATGTTTGGTATCCCATATACCCATTAGCCAAAACAGCTTTTTTATTTACCTCACCTCCCCAAAAACATAATGTTAATCGATCAAAAAGTCGTATGTACCCCAAAATTTTTTGCAATAAAAACGTCACCTTATACTGCCAAACATTAGCCCCCACACAAGACCATAGCCAGAAAAATATGGCTCTAAGAAAATTGCAACACGAAAACATGATTTTTTTTCTAAAAATGTTCTTACTGTGTAAAACGTAAAAAAAATAATTATAAATATATATATATATATATATATATATATATATATATATATATATAGACATAATTGGTATTGCTGCATCCGTAACAACTGGCTCTTCAAAAATATCACATGATCTACCCCCAGTTAACGGCGTAAAAAAAAACAATCCAAAAAATTACCCCAAAACGGCTTTCTTTTTACTCAACTCACCTCCAAAAAATTTCAGAGTAATAGGAATAGCTCACTTCTATTTGATCAGGGGATAGGTGCCATATACTGTTTCACCCTTACAGAAAAAAGTTTGAGAAAAAGGAATGTTAATTTATGGATTGGCACTCTAAGTGTGTGATATAGGTAGGTGATTGAATAGTCTGGGTTAACAGGCTACCACCATGTTTGGAGTAATCTTTAAACATTTATTGATACATAAAATAGATGGTAATAGAATAGATTGGTAAAAACAATATAAAACAATAATGGACGACCATTTGGAGGCCTCCTTCAGTTCTATAGTACGATGGGAGTTAGTAGCTTCACGCCAGACGCGTTTTGGGGACCTTTTTCCCCTTCCTCAGTGGCAGCTATTTTCCCATATTTTTGGCTTTCCATTTATAGCCCATCTCAGTTGTACAGAAAGACTGGTTGGGATTGATTTCCTTAAGGATTAGGATTCGTTTTCATCATATGCGGTTTGTATGCGATTTTTCAGCGTTTTTTTTGTCCACCTATGCGTTTTTTACATATGATTAGAGATGAGCGAACACCTGGATGTTCGGGTTCGAGAAGTTCGGCCGAACTTCCCGAAAATGTTCGGGTTCGGGATCCGAACTCGACCAGAACTTTATCCCGAACCCGAACCCCATTGAAGTCAATGGGGACCTGAACTTTTAGGCACTAAAAAGGCTGTAAAATAGTCCAGGAACGGGCTAGAGGGCTGCCAAAGGCAGCAAAATGTAGGTAAATCCCCTGCAAACAAATGTGGATAGGGAAATGACTTAAAATAAAATAAAATAAATAAAATTTAAACAATATCAATTGGAGACAGGTCCAACTGCAAGGAATCATGCGTCATATCACTCAACACTGGAGAAGGCCACTTTCAGTTATTTCGGCCCCAGCAACCAGACAGAGGAGAGAGGTCCCACAGCAAGGAATCATGCGTCATATCAACCACCACCGGAGAAGGCCACTTTCAGTTATTTCGGCACAACACCCAGACCGAGGATACAGGTTCCACAGCAAGGAATCATGCGTCATATCACCCACCACTGGAGAAGGCCACTTTCAGTGATTTCGGCACAACACCCAGACCGAGGATACAGGTTCCACAGCAAGGAATCATGCGTCATATCACCCACCACTGGAGAAGGCCACTTTCAGTGATTTCGGCCCCAGCACCCAGATAGAGGAGAGAGGTCCCACAGCAAGGAATCATGCGTCATATCACCCACCACTGGAGAAGGCCATTTTAAGTTATTTAGGCCCCAGCACCCAGTCAGAAGAGAGAGGTCCCAAAGCAAGGAATCATGCGTCATATCACCCACCACTGGAGAAGGCCACTTTCAGTGATTTCGACCCCAGCACTCAGATAGAGGAGAGTGGTCCCACAGCAAGGAATCATGCGTCATATCACCCACCACTGGAGAAGGCCACTTTCAGTTATTTCGGCCCAAAACCCAGACCGAGGATACAGGTCGCACAGCAAGGAATCATGCGTCATATCACCCACCACCGGAGAAGGCCACTCTCAGTTATTTCAGCCAGCACCCAGACCGAGGAGAGAGGTCCCACAGCAAGGAATCATGCGTCATATCACCGACCACTGGAGAAGGCCACTTTGTTATTTCGGCACAGCACCCAGACCGAGGATACAGGTCCCACAGCAAGGAATCATGCGTCATATCACCCACCACTGGAGAAGGCCACTTTCAGTTATTTCGGCACAACACCCAGACCGAGGATACAGGTTCCACAGCAAGGAATCATGCGTCATATAACCCACCACTGGAGAAGGCCATTTTCAGTTATTTAGGCCCAGCACCCAGACAGAGGAGAGAGGTCCCACAGCAAGGAATCATGCGTCATATCACCCACCACTGGAGAAGGCCATTTTCAGTTATTTAGGCCCCAGCACCCAGTCAGAGGAGAGAGGTCCCACAGCAAGGAATCATGCGTCATATAACCCACCACTGGAGAAGGCCATTTTCAGTTATTTAGGCCCCAGCACCCAGACAGAGGAGAGAGGTCCCACAGCAAGGAATCATGCGTCATATCACCCACCACTGGAGAAGGCCATTTTCAGTTATTTAGGCCCAGCACCCAGACAGAGGATACAGGTCCCACAGCAAGGAATCATGCGTCATATCAACCACCACCGGAGAAGGCCAATCTCAGTTATTTCGGCAACAGCACCCAGACAGAGGAGAGAGGTCCCACAGCAAGGAATCATGCGTCATATCAACCACCAACGGAGAAGGCCACTTTCAGGTTTTTCGGCACAACACCCAGACCGAGGATACAGGTTCCACAGCAAGGAATCATGCGTCATATCACCCACCACTGGAGAAGGCCACTTTCAGTGATTTCGGCACAACACCCAGACGGAGGATACAGGTTCCACAGCAAGGAATATCGCGTCATATCACCCACCACTGGAGAAGGCCACTTTCAGTGATTTCGGCCCCAGCACCCAGATAGAGGAGAGAGGTCCCACAGCAAGGAATCATGCGTCATATCACCCACCACTGGAAAAGGCCACTTTCAGTTATTTCGGCACAACACCCAGACCGAGGATACAGGTTCCACAGCAAGGAATCATGCGTCATATCACCCACCACTGGAGAAGGCCACTTTCAGTGATTTCGGCCCCAGCACCCAGATAGAGGAGAGAGGTCCCACAGCAAGGAATCATGCGTCATATCACCCACCACTGGAGAAGGCCATTTTCAGTTATTTAGGCCCAGCACCCAGACAGAGGATACAGGTCCCACAGCAAGGAATCATGCGTCATATCAACCACCACCGGAGAAGGCCACTCTCAGTTATTTCGGCCCAGCACCCAGACAGAGGAGAGAGGTCCCACAGCAAGGAATCATGCGTCATATCACCCACCACTGGAGAAGGCCATTTTCAGTTATTTAGGCCCCAGCACCCAGTCAGAGGAGAGAGGTCCCACAGCAAGGAATCATGCATCATATCACCCACCACTGGAGAAGGCCATTTTCAGTTATTTAGGCCCCAGCACCCAGTCAGAGGAGAGAGGTCCCACAGCAGGGAATCATGCGTCATATCACCCACCACTGGAGAAGGCCACTCTCAGTTATTTAGGCCCCAGCACCCAGTCAGAGGAGAGAGGTCCCACAGCAAAGAATCATGCGTCATATCACCCACCACTGGAGAAGGCCACTTTCAGTTATTTCGGCACAGCACCCAGACCGAGGATACAGGTTCCACAGCAAGGAATCATGCGTCATATCACCCACCACTGGAGAAGGCCACTTTCAGTGATTTCGGCCCCAGCACCCAGATAGAGGAGAGAGGTCCCACAGCAAGGAATCATGCGTCATATCACCCACCACTGGAGAAGGCCATTTTAAGTTATTTAGGCCCCAGCACCCAGTCAGAGGAGAGAGGTCCCACAGCAAGGAATCATGCGTCATATCACCCACCACTGGAGAAGGCCACTTTCAGTGATTTCGGCCCCAGCACTCAGATAGAGGAGAGAGGTCCCACAGCAAGGAATCATGCGTCATATCACCCACCACTGGAGAAGGCCACTTTCAGTTATTTCGGCCCAACACCCAGACCGAGGATACAGGTCGCACAGCAAGGAATCATGCGTCATATCACACACCACCGGAGAAGGCCACTCTCAGTTATTTCGGCCAGCACCCAGACCGAGGAGAGAGGTCCCACAGCAAGGAATCATGCGTCATATCACCCACCACTGGAGAAGGCCACTTTCAGTTATTTCGGCACAACACCCAGACCGAGGATACAGGTTCCACAGCAAGGAATCATGAGTCATATCACCCACCACTGGAGAAGGCCACTTTCAGTGATTTCGGCCCCAGCACCCAGATAGAGGAGAGAGGTCCCACAGCAAGGAATCATGCGTCATATCACCCACCACTGGAGAAGGCCATTTTCAGTTATTTAAGCCCCAGCACCCAGTCAGAGGAGAGAGGTCCCACAGCAAGGAATCATGCGTAATATCACCCACCACTGGAGAAGGCCATTTTCAGTTATTTAGGCCCAGCACCCAGACAGAGGATACAGGTCCCACAGCAAGTAATCGTGCGTCATATCAACCACCACCGGAGAAGGCCACTCTCAGTTATTTCGGCCCCAGCACCCAGACAGAGGAGAGAGGTCCCACAGCAAGGAATCATGCGTCATATCACCCACCACTGGAGAAGGCCACTTTCAGTTATTTCGGCCCAACACCCAGACCGAGGATACAGGTCGCACAGCAAGGAATCATGCGTCATATCACCCACCACCGGAGAAGGCCACTTTCAGTTATTTCGGCCAGCACCCAGACCGAGGAGAGAGGTCCCACAGCAAGGAATCATGCGTCATATCACCCACCACTGGTGAAGGCCACTTTCAGTTATTTCGGCACAACACCTAGACCGAGGATACAGGTTCCACAGCAAGGAATCATGCGTCATATCACCCACCACTGGAGAAGGCCACTTTCAGTGATTTCGGCCCCAGCACCCAGATAGAGGAGAGAGGTCCCACAGCAAGGAATCATGCGTCATATCACCCACCACTGGAGAAGGCCATTTTCAGTTATTTAGGCCCCAGCACCCAGTCAGAGGAGAGAGGTCCCACAGCAAAGAATCATGCGTCATATCACCCACCACTGGAGAAGGCCACTTTCAGTTATTTCGGCACAGCACCCAGACTGAAGATGGCCTTCTCCAGTGGTGAGTCACGCATGTCCCTACCGTAGGGACCTCTCAGTCTGAGTCAGCCAGGGCCCAGTCAGAGGAGAGAGGTCCTACAGCAATGATCTGCTGTGAGTCTGTACCCACGCACTGGAGAAGTGCCACTTCCAGTGGTGATATGATGGCATGCATTCCTGACTGTAGGACACTGTGTCCCACAGCAAGGAATCATGCATCATATCACCCACCACTGGAGAAGGCCACTTTCAGTTATTTCGGCACAGCACCCAGACCGAGGATACAGGTTCCACAGCAAGGAATCATGCGTCATATCACCCACCACTGAAAAGGCCACTTTCAGTGATTTCGGCCCCAGCACCCAGATAGAGGAGAGAGGTCCCACAGCAAGGAATCATGCGTCATATCACCCACCACTGGAGAAGGCCATTTTCAGTTATTTAGGCCCCAGCACCCAGTCAGAGGAGAGAGGTCCCACAGCAAGGAATCATGCATCATATCAACCACCACCGGAGAAGGCCACTCTCAGTTATTTCAGCCAGGCACCCAGACAGAGGAGAGAGGTCCCACAGCAAGGAATCATGCGTCATATCAACCACCACCGGAGAAGGCCACTCTCAGTTATTTCGGCCCAGCACCCAGACAGAGTAGAGAGGTCCCACAGCAAGGAATCATGCGTCATATCACCCACCACTGGAGAAGGCCATTTTCAGTTATTTAGGCCCCAGCACCCAGTCAGAGGAGAGAGGTCCCACAGCAAGGAATCATGCATCATATCACCCACCACTGGAGAAGGCCATTTTCAGTTATTTAGGCCTCAGCACCCAGTCAGAGGAGAGAGGTCCCACAGCAAGGAATCATGCGTCATATCAACCACCATCAGAGAAGGCCATTTTCAGTTATTTAGGCCCCAGCACCCAGTCAGAGGAGAGAGGTCCCACAGCAAGGAATCATGCGTCATATCAACCACCACCGGAGAAGGCCACTCTCAGTTATTTCAGCCAGACACCCAGACAGAGGAAAGAGGTCCCACAGCAAGGAATCATGCGTCATATCAACCACCACCGGAGAAGGCCACTCTCAGTTATTTCGGCCCAGCACCCAGACAGAGTAGAGAGGTCCCACAGCAAGGAATCATGCGTCATATCACCCACCACTGGAGAAGGCCATTTTCAGTTATTTAGGCCTCAGCACCCAGTCAGAGGAGAGAGGTCCCACAGCAAGGAATCATGCATCATATCACCCACCACTGGAGAAGGCCATTTTCAGTTATTTAGGCCCCAGCACCCAGTTAGAGGAGAGAGATCCCACAGCAGGGAATCATGCGTCATATCACCCACCACTGGAGAAGGCCACTCTCAGTTATTTAGGCCCCAGCACCCAGTCAGAGGAGAGAGGTCCCACAGCAAAGAATCATGCGTCATATCACCCACCACTGGAGAAGGCCACTTTCAGTGATTTCGGCCCCAGCACCCAGATAGAGGAGAGAGGTCCCACAGCAAGGAATCATGCGTCATATCACCCACCACTGGAGAAGGCCATTTTCAATTATTTAGGCCCCAGCACCCAGTCAGAGGAGAGAGGTCCCACAGCAAGGAATCATGCGTCATATCAACCACCACCAGAGAAGGCCATTTTCAGTTATTTAGGCCCCAGCACCCAGTCAGAGGAGAGAGGTCCCACAGCAAGGAATCATGCGTCATATCAACCACCACCGGAGAAGGCCACTCTCAGTTATTTCAGCCAGGCACCCAGACAGAGGAGAGAGGTCCCACAGCAAGGAATCATGCGTCATATCAACCACCACCGGAGAAGGCCACTCTCAGTTATTTCGGTCCAGCACCCAGACAGAGGAGAGAGGTCCCACAGCAAGGAATCATGCGTCATATCACCCACCACTGGAGAAGGCCATTTTCAGTTATTTAGGCCCCAGCACCCAGTCAGAGGAGAGAGGTCCCACAGCAAGGAATCATGCATCATATCACCCACCACTGGAGAAGGCCATTTTCAGTTATTTAGGCCCCAGCACCCAGTCAGAGGAGAGAGGTCCCACAGCAGGGAATCATGCGTCATATCACCCACCACTGGAGAAGGCCACTCTCAGTTATTTCAGCCAGGCACCCAGACAGAGGAGAGAGGTCCCACAGCAAGGAATCATGCGTCATATCAACCACCACCGGAGAAGGCCACTCTCAGTTATTTCGGCCCCACCACCCAGACAGAGGAGAGGTTCATTCAACTTTGGGTTGCACCGCAAGATCATGGTAAAGTTAGCACATTGTTTAAAGAAGTGCCATGCCAGGGAACTCCTTGAAGCTGCCTTTGGGGTGCTCGGTCCCTGGTGGCGGTGGCCAGTAGCAGGCAAACTCTCTTGGCGGCGGCTGGTCTGCTTTTGCCCTCTGCTCCCTCTTTTGCTACGCTGTTGGCTCGGTCTCACCACTACCTCTTCCTCTGAACTATGAAAGTCAGTGGCACGACCTTCATTCCATGTGGGGTCTAGGACCTCATCGTCCCCTGCATCGTCTTCCACACAGTCTTCCTCCCTTACCCCCTGTTCGGTCTGCACACTGCAGAAAGACGCAGCAGTTGGCACCTGTGTTTCGTCATCATCAGAGACGTGCGGACTCCGATGAGGTGGTATTCCCATGTCCTCATCATCAGGAAACATCAGTGGTTGTGCATCAGTGCATTCTATGTCTTCCACCACTGGGGAAGGGCTAGGTGGATTTCCTTGGGAAACCCTGCCAGCAGAGTCTTCAAACAGCATAAGAGACTGCTGCATAACTTGAGGCTCTGACAGTTTCCCTGATATGCATGGGGGTGATGAGACAGACTGATGGGCTTGGTTTTCAGGTGCCACCTGTGCGCTTTCTGCAGAAGACTGGGTGGGAAATAATGTTGTGAACATGCTGGATCCACTGTCGGCCACCCAATTGACTAGCGCCTGTACCTGCTCACGCCTTACCATCCTTAGAACGGCATTGGGCCCCACCAAATATCGCTGTAAATTCTGGCGGGTACTGGAACCTGAGGTAGTTGGTTCACTAGGACGTGTGGCTGTGGTAGAATGGCCACGTCCTCTACCAGCACCAGAGGGTACACTAACACCACCACGACCGCGTCCCTTACTAGATGTTTCCCTCATTGTTACCGTTCACCAAGCACCACAATAAGGAAAAAAATATTTGGCCCAATGTATTGATTTCAAATTTAGGCCTTTTTGTTACAGGCACCTAACACTATCTGCCTATTTGTTTATGTAGCGTATTACACTAATCCAGGCACAGCAGTAACCACTGATTTAGGGGAATATGTCTTTTAGGGCTAGTATTTAGGCCCTGGATGAAAGGTATCCTTTATGGACAGATTTACACTTGGCCTGCAACAGCTGGGACAAAAGATTCAGGGTATTGCTTTTTTGGCAATTGAATGTCACCCCAGAACAAAATATTTGTTTTGGCGGACACTATTATATTTTGTCAGCCACAGCTGAAACCACTGATTTATGGTATTGCTATTTTGGCAATTGAATTTCACCCCAGGCCAGAACAAAATATATGTTTTTGCGGACACTATGAATCCTGGCCTGCAACAGCTGGGACACCAGATTCAGGGTATTGCTATTTTGGCAATTGAATTTCACCCCAGAACAAAATATATGTTTTGACGGACACTATAAATCCTGGCCTGCAACAGCTGGGACACCAGATTCAGGGTATTGCTATTTTGGCAATTGAATGTCACCCCAGAACAAAATATGTGTTTTGGCAGACACTATGAAATCTGGCCTGCAACTGCTGGGACACCAGAATCAGGGTATTGCTATTTTGCCAGATTAATTTCACCCCAGAACAAAATATATGTTTTAGCGGACACTATGAAACCTGGCCTGCAACTGCTGGGACACCAGATTCAGGGTATTGCTATTTTGCAAAATTAATTTCACCCCAGAACAAAATATGTGTTTTGGCAGACACTATGAAATCTGGCGTGCAACTGCTGGGACACCAGAATCAGGGTATTGCTATTTTGCAAGATTAATTTCACCCCAGAACAAAATATATGTTTTGGCGTACACTATTCTATTTTGCCAGCCACAGCTGAAACCACTTATTTATGGTATTGCTATTTTGGCAATTGAATTTTATCACAGAAAATAATCTATCCTTTGCCAGACAGCAGACAGTATTATACTTGTCTAGCCAAAGCTGGAACACCAGATTTAGGGGATTGGTATTTGGGCAATTGTATTTAACCCCTTAATAAAATATAGAAATTTCTTTCCTGAGTTTTTAGGGGTGACAATTAGCACAGCCAAGCACCTGATGTAGGATATAGCAAAAAAAAAAAAACTAGTATTGATGGATTGATGGACTTGGTGGCAGCTTCTTCTGGTGCACCACAAGTCACAAAATATAGAAATTGCTATCCTGAGTTTTTAGGGGTGACAATTAGCACAGCCAAGCCCCTGATGTAGGATATAGCAAAAAAAAAAAAACTAGTATTGATGGATTGATGGACTTGGTGGCAGCTTCTTCTGGTGCACCACAAGTCACAAAATGGCCGCCGATCAACCCAGAAAATAAGTGACAGAAAAACGCTCTGTGCAGCCTAAAAACCAGCGAGCAAGTAACTAGCAGAAGTTCAATGATTCTCAGCTGTAGATCGATCCGTTTATTAGGTGCTGTTGCTGACTTTAACCTGCCTAATCTCGCCCTGACAGAAGCTGCGTCCTCTCCCTACACTAATCAGAGCAGTGTGACGTGCGGCACTACGTGACTCCAGCTTAAATAGAGGCTGGGTCACATGCTGCACTTGGCCAATCACAGCCATGCCATTAGTAGGCATGGCTGTGATGGGCTCTTAGGGCAAGAAGTAAAATGCTAGCTGATTGGCTGCTGTGCAGCCCTTCAGAAAGCGGGAAGAAATCGACGAACAACGGACCCGAACCCGAACTTTTTTGAAAATGTCCGGGTTCGGGTCCGGGTCCCGGACACCCCAAAATTCGGTACGAATCCGAACGATGCTCGAACTGTTCGCTCAACACTACATATGATGTGTGTTATAGTTGGTATTTATTGTCCAATCAAGGATAAAACTTTATTGTGTTGCAGTAATTCAAAAAGTACCACACATGCATAGAACTCATCTTTGTCATTCTGTTACCTACTGTGTGTGGTATAGGTCATCCTATTCACAAGATATACAGTTTTTAAAAGACAAAATAATAAAAACATACAATATCTATAAAAACATATACATTTTTATGTGGTGGTTATATACTGAAAATTTCCCCTTTATAATGTTTAGAGGTGTGTAGAAATTTTGATGCATATATGTCTCTTTTTTCATCACTTTTTTCATTATTGAAAAGTAGAGAAGGTCGAGGGTGGCCCCCAGTTATGCAAATTTATTTCTAGCACATTGGGAGGATTTCCATATTGACCCCAAAAGGGGGGGGGCAACCTGGTGCTCTGGCGTAGGTATATTGACGATGTCATCCTCATCTAGAAAGGCAATGAAGATACACTACAGTCATTTATTTCTGAATTAAACAATAATTCATGTAATCTGACTTTTACAGCTAGTATTAACAAGAAATAAATTGAATTTCTAGATTTAAGCATAACTAAAAAGGAAAATAGATACATTTGTAGAACCTTTCAGAAACCGATGGCTAGAAACGACAGGACAGTTTCGTCGCATAAAACGAGACTATACCGAAGACATATAATTCCAAGAACAAGCTCTACTGCTAAAGGAGAGATTCATAGAGAAGAAATATCCGACACCAATTCTAGAACAAGCATTATGCAAAGTAAAGGAATTACCCAGAGAATCTTTTTTTCTCATCAAAAGCCAAACAGTGTCAAAATAATAAAAAAGAAGATGAAGACTTTAGGATAATTTTACCCTTTACCACACAATATAAACAGATTGAACGGATAATAAAAAAAACACTGGCATTTTATTACTCGGGACAAAACTATAGGAATGTTGACACCAATTAAACCTCAGATTACTTACACTAGAGCACCAAATCTAGGATTGCAAGTAGCACCATCTATTAAACAAAAACGCAAAGATTCCCCCTCTATCCAGAATTGGATGAGTTTGAAGGGGTTTTATAGATGCGGAAAATGTCAGGGATGTAAAACAACAAAATTTCCCAGAAAGACTATTAAAGCAACCTCAACTCAGAACAGCTTCTCTATGAACATCAAAAGTTTCCTAAACTGCAATACATCTAGCATAATTTACTTAATCCAATGCCCCTGCCAAGGGCAATACATTGGCAGGAAAAAAAAAAACTAAAAGTAAGGATAAACGAATATCTAAGAAATATCAAAAATGGTTATATGAAACATTCGCTATCAAAGCACTTTAAAGAAAGTCATAACCAAGACCCAAGTGGCTTGACCTTTATGGCGTTACAGAAAATAGATAAACACTGGCGAGGGGGGAAACATATAGAAAAAATGTCTAGGGCCGAATCAAGATTCATCTTTTCGGATTTCGGAAGCCTTATTCCCATGGGATTAAATGCCGAATTAGAAATTTTCGGCTTCCTGTGAGTTTCTATATGGGTTGCATGCCTGCCATCCAATGGGGAGTCATATGTCGGGCTGTCTATCAGCACTATGACTCTGCCTTGGTGGCAGACATGCAGTCCCATACACCATAAAGAGACCTTCTCTACTTATCAATAATGAAAAAAGTGATGAAAAAAGAGACATATGCATCAAAATTTCTACACACCTCTAAACATTATAAAGGGGAATTTTCAATATATAACCACCACATAAAAATGTATATGTTTTTATAGATATTGTATGTTTTTATTATTTTGTCTTTTAAAAACTGTATACTGTATCTTGCGAATAGGATGCCCTATGCCACACACAGTAGGTAACAGAATGACAAAGATGGGTTCTATGCATGCTACTTTTTGAACTACTGCAACACAATAAAGTTTTATCCTTTATTGGACAATAAATACCAACTATGACATAATCATAAGTGGACAAAAAAACGCAGCAAAATCGCATACAAACCGTATATGATGAAAACGAATCCTAATCCTTAAGGCGATCAATCCCAACCAGTCTTTCTGTACAACTGGGATGGGCTATAAATGGGAAGCCAAAAATATGGTAGAATAGCTGCCACTGAAGAAGGGGAAAGAGGTCCCCGAAACTCGTTTGTCGGGAAGCTACTAACTCCCATCAGACTATAGAACAGAAGGAGGCCTCCAAACGGACTGACTGTACAGTCATAACTGGACTATATCCTAATAACCCAAGCGCTTCTGATATCGCAAATACCTCTAACAGCCTAACGGTTTCAACTCCCGTGAGACCCAGTCACGTGATCCACACTGAGATCCCGCTGCAAATCACGTGACACGCCGGCGATTTGATCCCGTGCTGAGCCACGCCCCCTGCACTGATCACATGACAGTGACGTCACCCCAGGTCCTTCGGCTGTTCAACAGTTCGGGTTGGTGGCAGCCGCCCCTTATGGATTCCATATGCCGCTATAGTGGAATCCATAACGGGATGCGCGACTTACCACCACCCGAACGCCGAACAACGGACTTTTTTTTAATGTTCGCTCATCTCTAATTGTGAGCTCTTTAAGCCACCTTCAGGAAACCAAGTGCATTCATTCCCTTTCCAAAGGGTTGCTATACCCTGGATTTCTGAAACAACTTCAAAGCACCATTTGACCTGCTGCCAAACATATTTATGGAGTTATTTTTTCGTTTCATTTTTTAGACATAGGTCGCCCATTATTGTTTTATATTGTTTTTACCAATTCTATTTTATGTATCAATAAATGTTTAAAGATTACTCCAAACATGGTGGTAGCCTGTTAACCCAGACTATTCAATTACCTACCTATATCACACACTTAGAGTGCCAGTCCATAAATTTACATTCCTTCACCTCCAAAAAAACATACTAATCAAACAAAAAGTCTTATGTAGCCCAAAATGGTAGGAATAGAAATGTCACCTTATTCCGCAAAAAGCAAGCCCTTACAGAAGACCATAGCCAGAAAAATTAAAAAAATATCGCTCTAAGAAAATGGCAACACAAAAACATGATTTTTATGCTAAAATGTTGTGTAAAACGTAAAAAAAAGACATATTTGATATTGTTGTGTACATAACGACTGGATCTACAAAAATATCCCATGATCTACCCCATCAAGTTAATGGTGTAAAAAAATATATAGAAAAATGACACCAAACAGCTTTTTTGTGAGTTCACCTCTTAAAAAATTATATAAAAAGCTACCAGAAAGCCAAATGTACCCCAAAATGGTACCAATAAAGACTACAGCTTTTCCCACAAAAATTAACCCCTCAAGCAGCTCAGTCAACAAAAAATAAAAAAGTTATCACTCTTAAAATCCATGACCATGAAATCCATGAGAAAATTACATGTTAGAAAATCCAGATTGCACCCCTTCCCTTCTGTGCCCTGGCGTATCCCCAAATAACAGTTTACGACCACACTTGGGGTATTACTGTATTCTGGAGAAAATGGGTAGCAAATTGTGGGGGGATATTCTCCTGTTATCCTTTGTGAAAAAGACATTTTGGGACTAAAGCACCATTTTCATGTAAAAAAATAATTTCATTTTTCATTTTCACAGCCAGGGGTTATACATTCATGAAACGCCTGTTGGCTCAAAGTGCTCGCTACGCCCCTTAACAATTCTTTGGGTGGTGTAATTTACTAGAGGACTGTGACGAGGGGACATCCTCTGCGTCTGGAGGAAAGAAGGCTTGTACACAAACATAGAAAAGGATTCTTCACGGTAAGAGCAGTGAGACTTTGGAACTGTCTGCCTGAGGAGATGGTGATGGGGAGTACAATAAAGGAATTCAAGAGGGGACTGGGTGTATTTCTGGAGTGTAATAATATAACAGGTTATAGCTACTAGAGAGGGGTCGTTAATCCAGGGAGTTATTCTGATTGCCTGGGGAAAATTGGCTTCTACCTCACAGGGGTTTTTTGCCTTCCTCTGGATCAACTTGTGGGAAAAAGGCCGAACTGGATGGACAAATGTCTTTTTTCGGTCTTATATACTATGTTACTTTTTGGGGGTTTTCACTGTGGCGGTACCAAGGTCTTTTCAAATGCAACATAATGCCCTAAGACCATTCCAGCAAAATCTGCACTCCAAAAATCATATGGTGCGCCTTGCTTTCTGCGCCATGTCATGTTCCCATACAGCGGTATAGGACCACATATGGGGTGTTTATGTAAACTTCAGAATCATGGTATTAAATATTGAGGTTTGTTTTGTTGTTAACCCTTGATGTGTAACAGGAAAAAAATTTAATAAAATGGAAAATCTGCAAAAAAGTGAAATTTTGAAATTTCACCTCTATTTTGCTTTAATTCCTGTGGCATACTGTGCGCTGTTCTCCTGCTTACCGCCGTGGTCTTGGGCGTCGTGTTCTGCTGCCTGTGCTTCCCATTCACCGCTGCAGTCCTGGGCTCTGTCCTTGCAGGTACTGTTTGTTCTGGGATCTGATCCACGGTTTCCATTCAGCCATGGCCAAAGCATGCTTGCTGCTTCTTCCCTGCAGCACTTCCTTAAGGGCCGGCGCGCATCACTTTCTGTGCTTTATGGGTTAGATCATGTAACCTCGCTGACCAATCCTAGCCCTCCTGCATGTATATAAGTGGCCCAGCCCCCTTCCCAGATGCCGGAGAGTCAAGGTCCTTGTGTCCTGCAAAGGTAGCTGAATTTTCGGCTTCTGTTTCTGTGTACCTGACCCATGCTTGTGTTCCTGGACTACCTGACCTGTACCTGTGCCGCCTGCCCTGATCTATTGCTTCTCCTGGTTACGCCTCAACCAGCTGCCTTGTGGGCCAATCCTCCTCAAGAGGTAGAGACCTGGTGTTCCACTCGGGAAAGCCTATCCCCACCATCAGGGCTACTGTGAAGATCAATGGGTTCACTTAGACAACACCCTTAGAGGAGGTAGGACTCATGGCACGGTGGGTTCACAACCGCTGGTTCGTGACAAATACTTAAAGGGTTAACAACATTTCTAAAACCAGTTTTAAATAGTTTGAGGGGTGTCATTTCTAAAATGGGGTATTTATGTGAGCTCTTCAAAATGACTTCAGAACTGAACCGCTCCTTCAAAGAATTGATTTTGGAAATTTTCTTAAAAATTCTTAACCCCTTAGTGACCACCCATACGTGTTTTTACGGCGGCCCAGTCTAAGCGCTGCACGGCTCCCCCGTGCAGCGGGGAGCACGGACCCCGGCTCTCACATGAGAGTCGGGGCCCTGCTCTAACAGCTCGTACCGGCCGGAGTGCCGATCCGGGATGTTTAACACATTACATGCCAGGCGGACTCCCTCTGTCTCCCATCAGCACCCCGCAAATGCGATTGCGGGGTGCTGATGTGCTGGGAAGCTTACCTGGCTTCCGATCAGGGCGCCGAGCCTGTCTTCCGCCATCTCCAGCAGACTGTGCCTCTCTGGCGCAGCCTGCTGGTCAAAGTTGGAATAGCATTGCTATTAAAATGTAATGCATTATAGACATAATGCATTACATTTTAAAAGCAATCAAAATACTGTATATTATAGTCCCCTTGTGGGACTATTAAGTAGTAAAAAACAAAAATAAAAAAAATACACATTTATTAAATAAAAAAATTCCATAAAATAAAAAAATCTGCTTTTTTTTCCATTGAAAATACGCTTCTCAATGAAAAAAATTGCAAAATGAAAATATCCCCCATATGTTTGGTATTGCTGCGTCCGTAACGACCCGGACTACATAAATATTATGTAAATTATTCCCTATAGTGAACGCCGTAAAAATAAAATTAAAAAAAGGCAGAATTTCTAATTTATTCTTAGTTTCCACCGAAAAAAAATGTAATAACAAGCGATTAAAAAGCGGCATTTACTCAAAATTGATACCAATGAAAAATACAAGTCTTCCCTCAAAAATAAAGCCCTCAATCAACTCCATAGAATAAAAAAAAAAGTTATGGGTCTTGGGAAGTGGCAATGCAAAATAATTTTTTTGGTTAATAAAAGGGGTTTTATTGCAAAAAAACAGTAGTAAAACGTAAAAAAAATTATAAGTATTTAGTATCACTGTAATCGTACTGACCCAGAGAATAAAGATATTATGTTATTTGTACCGATAAATGAATGCCGTAAAATTTATAATATAAAAACGCAGTGGCAGTATTGCTATTTTTCCCCATCTCCCTAACAGAAAGAGTTAATAAAAGTTAATAAGAAAGTTACATGTACCCCAAAATGGTGCCATTAAAAACTACATCTTGTCCTGTAAAAAACAAGCCCTCATAAAGCTATATAGACAAAAAAATAAAAAAGTTATAGCTCTTGGAAAGAGACCATGAAAAAAGGAAGTAAAACGCTTGGTCATAAAGGCCCAAACAGGCTTGGTCACAAGGGGTTAAATCTTCTAACATCCTAAAAATATAAAATTAAACTACCAAAATGATGACAACATAAAGTATACATATGGTGAATGTTAATGGTGAATGTTAATTAATGAACATATTATGAGGTACCACAATCTGTCTTAAAGCGAACCTGTCACCTGGAATTCACATTATAAACCAATAAAAGTACCTTATAGCTGATGACCAGTGTGTTGTCCTCATGTTTTTTTCCGCTTTTCTGCACCTATAATTCATGAAAAAAACGTCTTTTAAACTGCTCTTTTTCTACAGACAAAGTCATGATAGAAGTCAAGGAGGCAGACACTACTTGACTCCAGGATGTGCCTCCCGCCTAACCCGCCTCTCAGCAGTTTAATTGACACTGGCTCCTGGCCGGGACCGCGCAGTACAGGCGGCGCATGCGCCGCCGCCCTCCTTGCAGCGCGGAGTCAAGCGCGATCCTTTCGCTTATGGACGCATGGAGCCTGAGGATCCGGGCGCGCTGAGCGACAGAAGACTGGCCGGCGTCGGGGACGGCGCATGCGCGAATAAGCGAAAGGATCGCGCTGCAAAGGAGGGCGACGGCGCATGCGCCGCCTGTACAAGCGCGGTCCCGGCCAGGGAGCCGAGTGTCAATTAAACTGCTGAGAGGCGGGGTTAGGGCGGGGGAGGCACATCCTGGAGTCAAGGAGTGTCTGCCTCCTTGACTTCTATCATGACTTTGTCTGTAGAAAAAGAGCAGTTTGAAAGATGTTTTTTTCATGAATTATAGGTGCAGAAAAGCGGAAAAAAACATGAGGACAACACACTGGTCATCAGCTATAAGGTACTTTTATTGGTTTATAATGTGAATTCCAGGTGACAGGTTCGCTTTAAAAGCAGAGAGATTCAAATTTAGAAAACAGTGAATTTAATCTTTTGGATTTTTTTTTTTAATAAATAAAGGTGAAATATAGTGAATCAAACCATTAACATGATCTACGATGTGTCATGAGAAACAATCTCTAAATGGCTTGGGTAAGTAAAAGCATTCCAACGTTATTACCACATAAAGTGACATATGTCAGATTTGCAAAATTAGGCCTGGTCAAATGGCCCGGTCTGGATGTGGTTAAACAGCAGACATTTGGAGTCAATGTCTGCAATGGGCGATAACGCCAATTGCAGTAATTTAATCCTTCAGATGCCGTGGTCAATTGTGACCATGACACCTGAGGTGGCATTCCCCATATAGCACAGCGCTCCCCAGGCCCGGACGGCTTCCCAGCGCAGAGATCAGGGAAGCCATTCCTTCTAAGGCCTCTTTCACACTAGCGTTTTAGCTTTCCGTCCTAGAGATCCGTCGTCGGGCCTCTAGGACGGAAAGCTACTGATCAGGATTATCCCCATGCATCCTGAATGGAGAGAAATCCGTTCAGGATGCATCAGGATGTCTTCCGTTCAGTATGTCAACGTTTTTTGGACGTTGACAAAAGCGCAGCATGCTGCGGATTTGTCTCCGTCCAAAAATCCGGAAGACATGCCGCAACGCCGATCCGGAATTAATGCCCATTGAAGGGCATTAGTCTGGATCTCGCTTTTACTAAACGTCGCTTCCGCGCATTGCCGGAACCGACGCTTAGCTTTTTGTCAATGGTTACTATGGCAGCCAGGACGCTAAAGTCCTGGCTGCCATAGTAAAGAGTAGGGGAGCGGGGAGCGGCATACTTACATTCCGTGCGGCTCCCGGGACGCTCCAGGATGACGCCAGGGCGCCCCAGTGCATAGATCACGTGATCGCATGGATCACGTGATCCATGCGCGGGGCGCTCTGACGTCATTCAGGAGCGCCCCGGGAGCCGCACGGAATGTAAGTATGCCGCTAGTAGCGTCCTGGCTGCCATAGTAACACTGAAAGCATTTTGAAGACTGATGAGTCTTCAAATGCTTTCAGTTCACTTGCGTTGTGCAGGATCCGGCGTGCATTCCGGCGACGGAAGTGCACGCCGGATCCTAACAACGCTAGTGTGAAAGAGGCCTAAGTAATAGCCTTGGTCTCTTTGAAAAATCTGAGAACATTACAGCTATAGTTCTTAAGGCCGCCTGCAAGTGGCAGGGCTCCATAGGAGCATAGCGAATCTCCCATACACTGCAATGACAATTCATTCCAGCGTATAGGAGAAGCGATCTAAAGATCACATATTCAAGTACCCTAATGAGTAGATTAGTAGGGTACTGTACCTGTAATAGCTTACTATAAAAACAGTTGTTTCAACCATGGTTGTCAACTTTTTTTTTTTTATTACAGTACCAAAATCGGAGACGACCAGATGTTTTACTGGCAGTTTGTATTAGTAAGTATGATATATACATATTGTATAAAACTGTAAATTACATTTTTAAAAGTTTTTTCCTAATACAAATGAGAAAACTATAACGAAGGAAAAGAAAGAAGGAAAGATTCCTGTTTTGGAACATTAGGCTTCAGTGGCTTTTCCTTGTTTAAAACACAAGAGCAACAATGTACAATACGTATCGATGCTCTGACTACATTGTTCAATGATACTGTATCCATGCAATGTGAATATGCAACTGAGCTAGGAAGGCTCGCAGGTAGAATTGAATGTTGATTGTTCTCTGCCTTTAGAAGCCAGAGGTTGTTTGGACCTCTTTATGTTGCAAGTACACAGATATATAAAGGTTTTAATCGACCTCACGGCTCTTGATAATCTGAGCTAGGAAGAAAGGAAAGCCTTCAGTTGGCTTCAGATACAAAGAGATATAATTATAAGAAAGCAAAATGGGGTGGGAGGGGGAGGGGGTCAATCCCTGCCCTGTGAGACACCTGAGAAGATCTGATAGACTTGCTGCATGTGAGTCTACCTGACAGATCTTTCTCTTTTTCCTTGCAGGATCCCACCTCTCCACAGGTTCTGGTAATTAGCTGTTTAGTGGCTCTATTTATACCTGCCTCTCACTGCAGCCCTTGCGGCTTATATTTCCTCCTGGAGTTCTGCTCCCCGTCCGTCTTAAGATAAGTCCTCCTTCCTTCCCTTTTGTTTTCTGTTCTGACTAGGCCTCAGGGAGACGCTGGTTCCTTCATGGTGAAAGGAACCGGTTGTCTTTCTCCTGCTCCCTAGCTGAGGGTTTGTTTCAGTTTCAGCAGGACTTAGGTTCCAGCGCATGAGTGTCACAGCGCGATCTAGGAGGCGGGCACATCCAGAGCGCTCGTGCATCATCAGCACGTCCGACGTCATCCGCGCTCCTGATACTACTATGCGCGCCCCCTACGCGTCTAGGCGCATCCGTGCAAATTCTTTAAGGGCTGGGCGCCGAGCTGATCACTCGGTGCTTGGCTGTGAGGAATCATGTGACTCTGTCCACGTCACATGACCCCTCTGGCTCCCTATTTAAACTCCTGTTTGCACTTCCTGATCTCCTCGTGTTCCTGATTCCCCGGCTGCCTGCTCCTTCTGTTCTGACGCTCCATCCTGGTATTGACTTTGGCTCGTTCCTGACTGATCTCCGCATGCTCCGTTTTGGTACCGTATAGCTCTCTTGGTATTGACCCGGGTTGTCTGACTACTCTGTGTCTGTCTTGTGCTCCCTGCACTTAGCTAAGTTTAGGGATTGTTGTCCAGTTGTCCCTTGGCGCTTGGACTTGCAAGGCAAGTAGGCAGGGACAGGGGGTGAGGGTGGAGTTCAGTGGTTACTTCCCTCCCCCCTCTCTGTGTTTCGTGACAATGAGTACTTCCACCTTTAGGATTTGCTCATGCTGTCAGCAGTGAAGGAAAGGCTCAGGGATTGTCAGGTGGTGACCTTTCCCTCTTCCCTAGCTTTGGGGCCTAGTCTGGTGTTTTGTTACTGTTGTATTTGGCTTTCTTCTCTTCCCTCACCCACCGTGACAGGGGAGTAGTGAAGAAAGATTATTATAAAAAAAGAAGGTGTTAAGCAACTAAAAATAATGGCACATATACATTTTAAAAATGTGATCCTAATAGAGATCAGCGAATAGATTTTGTAAGAATTTATTCATCTCAACAAGTAGAGTCCTGCACCCGCAATAGGGTGTCCCAAAAGCTGATAAGGCTCCTTCCGCCACTTAGCAGGGCTGGATATCTGTCAGCCCTGACAATCTCATTCCTGCACCGCTGCTCCATGTAGCGGTGCAAGAGCAGAGATCCTTCTTCCGACTGTTCATGAACCACAACTCAGACTTGATTGCATCAGAAAATGACCTATTTAAAGTATAACTGTCAATTTTTTTTTTTACTATTGGATTTTGGTGATTAATATCACCTTGTTGGCCCTGTTTTAATTTCTGATTCTTAAATAAATAACCCCTAAAAGCCACCTAAAAGTCCCCAGTATTGGCTATTGTTACCTGAGATAAAATCAGGTTGCTATGCTCCTTCCTTCTACCAGATGAGGATGGAGCACGCTGCGTGCACTGGGAACTGATAGTGAGTCAGCATTGTAAGGGAATGTATAAAAAGCCAGGTTCTTCCTGACAGGAGATAACAGTGCTGGGCTGTGTGTGTGAACTTCTCCACATGCCTGTGCTTGGCAGACACTCCCTTAGCAGTGCAGGACAATGTGGCTGCTCAGTGTATAAATGAAAGCCTTATCTGATAAGAGGAGAGCTTGTAGGAGGACTACAGGCTTCAGCCAGACCTGGAAATTTAACTGCAAGACAGAGCAATACAGAGCTGGTCTTCACTAACTTCACTGCAGGCATCCTATGGATTAGCCTCAGGGCTGAGGGCGGCCATTTTAACAGAATAGTGAAATTGCAGTTTTATGCAGACTGGTTGCTAAGGGCTGAATCTTATTAAATAAGGGGTAAGTAAGTCTAATAGTTATTGATTCAGGAATATTATCATATTAGTAACTACATATATGAAAACTGAAATTAGGGTCTAAATGTGACAGTTATCCTTTAAATCGTTATGTTAAAAATATTTTTGTGTCATCGAAACTTAAAAAAATAAAATAAAATTCTGCAGTTTTTGCACTGGCCACTAAGACTAATAATACGCACCAGTTCTTTGTCTGTACAGATCACTTCAGCAGTCATCTCTTGGGATTAGAATGACAGATATCACCTCACAATGATTATCAAAGCATATCCACTCCCTGCAGACCAATGCAAAGGTCACAGAACATGCCTAGAAAGTTCTCCCACAGAAGTCAGTGAAGTACAATCTATTGTGTCTATGGCCCATGGTCGCTGCTGTAAAGCATATCATTTTAAAAGCTGTTAAAGGGGTTCTCTGGAAATTATTTAAAATAGTTCCCAGCAGCCTGTCCTAGAACATGAGCAAGACTGGATGCCTTCACTTGCTGAACTGTCTAGTCAACACCTTGAACTTTTTGTAATGTTCCTTAAACTATTTCTGAACATTTTTGACAGAGTGGCAGGGCACACTATTCTGTTGAAAGTGGCCACTGTCATTAAGGAACACTGTTGCCATGAAGGGGTGTACTTAGTTTGCATCAAGGCAGGTGGAGATGCTCTGATCTTGTCTCAACCATCACAAGTTGCCTCTCATCCAGTCACTCAGATCCTTACGCTTGCCCATTTTTCCTTTTCTTTAACATGACAACTTTAACTGATTTTTCTTTTGTTCTCTAATTATCTTGCTAGTTTAGGGTTTAGTTAATTATCCCACTCATTGAGGATTCAAGTTTATATGCAGTTAAAGCCAAAACCAGGAGTGGATTCAACAACAGAGAATTCATCTCCGTCTAAAAATACTTTATCTCCGTTTATGATCCACTCCTGATTTTGACTTCAAAAACTGCCTCAAAAATCTGCAGAAGTGACAGCCCCTGGACAAGTGCCCTTGAAACAAGATAATCAATTTTATTCACTTCACCTAGTTCTAAGTGGTGTAAATCACTTGGTGAGTTGCTGTAAAAATGCAAATAAGAGCAACTGAAATATGAAAAAATATCTACATTTGAGATTGCATCACAGGATACGACACAGACAGTGGATTAAATGGTATGCGCCTTGCATCTGATTTCTCTCATACTCCTGCTGAAGATTTAATATAGAAGATAAATGCAAATTCTATGGACTGGATGAGTGTATATTCTAGACAATAAACTTCCTCTTCCCCTGTTAAGCGGATCCTATCTCTATTCAAACTGTATAATTTATGGACTAATAGGTTTGACAGATCTGTAAAATAGCATACAGGTTTTTTTTTTTTTTTTTTATACATGTGAAATGATGCATAATTGTGTGTGAGTGTGAAGATTTTCTTCTTTGTTTTTTCCTCACAGACACAGTCAAAGTGATTTAATTGAGAAAGTATTTCTCCTGTGACTTTAGTGTCATCTAGTGGACAAAGCATATATTGTTTCTGGAACTGACAGTTTCCTAGATTATGGTTTTTGACTTTTTTCTCTAAAAGGGGGTTTTCTATGCTTATATAAAATACAGAATGGTATTGTGATTTCAGAACCCTTTTATATTACTGGGTCAAGTGCAAAGGCAATATAGGCATAGCAACACAAAACAGATATATAAATAGGAATGACTTCAGAAAATAGAAATACAGTATCTAAAGATCATACATTAAAGGAGTTGTCTCATTTCACCGTTACCGTTGCACTGCAATGGGAGCTACTTAAACAGCGGAGCCTTACTGCATCCCAGCCACCTGGTGGTAAGAGCTTAGTCTCATCTCGCCTTAATAATGGCGAGATATAGGGCAACCCCTTAAGGACAAGGCCAATTATAGCATTTACCTGTGCGTGTTTTCCTTCCCACCGTCAAAAGATCTACAACCTTTTGATTTTTTTGTTTACATAGCCATGGTTTGTGGGACAATGGCATTTTAATGGAACCATTTAATTTACTGTATCTTGTACTGGAAAATGGGAAAAAGGTTCTTTGTTGGGTAAACAAGGACTGTCATTTTTTTTTTTAAGGGGGGGATTGATTTTACAGTGTTTGCTGTGCACTAAAAGTAACATGACAACTTTACTCTAATGGTCAGCATGATTACAGCTAGGCTTAAGCGAATCGACCTTCGGATCACAGATCTGAAGTCGATTCACTCAAATACTTTGAATACTTCAAATACTGTTACCGTACAGCATTAAAATGTATTGGTTCCGTGGAGCCAAAGTTCGTGTTGCCCGAAGTTACACGAGACTTCAGTGAATTTCTACTGCATTCATATATGTGTATTTAAAAAACAATTTAAAATAGCCATCCGAACTTGGCTTTGGTACTGGCTGGTACCTTATCATACATAGACCAGCTTCTTTGAAATGTCTTACTATGGAAAAAATATAAATAATAAAAAAAAAATATACAATTCGTATCACTGCATCCATAATGGCCCATGCTATAAAATTATGCAAAAAAAACAATTAATAAATGGCTTCATTTTTTGTTTATCCCACCTCTTAAAAACATAATTAAAAAGTAATCAAAAAGTCCTGGAATTGGCCAGAATTGGTACAAATGACAACTGCAAGTCACCGTGCAAAAAACAATATATACATATACATTGCTCCACTGACAAAATGAAAAATAAACATTATGGGGTAGATTTATCAAAACTACTATAAAGAATTGGCTTAGTTGCCCATAGCAACCAATCAGATTCCACTTTTTGTTTTCCAAAGGAGCACTGAAAAATGAAGGATGTAATCTGACTGATTGCTATGGGCAACTAAGCCAGTTCTACTTTACACCTGTTTTGATAAATCTTCCCATAAGGCCACTTTCACACGAGCGCGGGAGCAATGCGAGTAGTGAACCCATAGCACCCGCAATGAATCCTGACCCATTCATTTCAAAGGGTCTGTGTACATGAGCATTTTATTTCACGCATCAATTCTGAGTTGCAAGATAATCGCAGCATGTTCTATATTCTGCGTTTTTCACGCAGCCCTGGCCCCATAGAAGTGAATGGGTCTACAGTGAAAAACGCATTGCAGCAGTGCGGGTGCAATGCGTTTTTCATTATTGGTTGCTAGGAGATGTTATTTGTAAACTTTCAGGTTTTTCTTTCACGCATGTGAAAAATGCATCAAGACTGATTGCACCCGAGTGGAAAAAAACTGAAACACTGAACGCAATTGCAGTCAAAACTGACTGAACTGCCCTCGTCATAAATTAGGTGCAAACCTATGCCAGTCCGTGTGAGCATGGAGTAAAATCTTGTCCAGCCCCTGACTGGAGTAGATTTAAAGCGTCATTTACACCAGTTCCCTGATTTAAATATTTGTGAATTATCCAAGCCGATGGTGCAGCCCCTGTGACATACCCACACCGCCACTCACCAGTGTCGAGAGCAGCAAGCTACAAAACATTGTCACACGGGGGTTAAAAAGTCACAAAACCGGGTCTTGCAACTTTTTGGGAGTAAGCATTGTTAGTAATTGACCTCCAATGAGTTTTTATGCCCCAAACTAGGCTGTATCCTTAACCTGTAGAGTACCAGTGCCGTATATGTACGGAGCTGGGAACTGGGTCTGAAATCCCAGCGCCGTTCAGCTATTGATCAGCTGCAGGGGTCCAGCATTCACTGACCGCGGCATGTGCAGTATCCTGACGGCTGGGAAGGCAGCCTGATGCCCTCCTTAGGCATCAAGGCTGCCTTCCCTGTTAGCCTGTGAAATCCAGCCCCCTTGATCTCACAGGAAACAGGCTGTAAGTGTATTACACTGGTAGATCTATTGTAATGCATTGTACAGGGGATCAGATCCCCAAAAGTTGAAGGCCCAGAGGGGGACAAAAAATAAAGTAAAATAAAAAGTAAAAAAATAGAAGTTTTACACAATAAAAAATTAAAAGTTTAAAGTAAAAAAAAGCACCTTTATCCCCAAAATAAAGTAAAAAAAATGTAAAAAAAATAGGGAAAAAAAGAAAAGTAGACATATTAGGTGTTGCCTCGTCCGTATCGACCGGCTCTATAAAAATATCACATGATCCACCCTGTCAAGTGAACACCGTAAAAAATAAAAACTGTTCCAAAACAGCCATTTTCTGGTCACCTTGCCTCACAAAAAGTGTAATGCCAAGCGATCAAAAAGGCGTATGTAGCCCAAAATGGTACCACTCAAACTATCATCTCATCTCGGAAAACATGAGCCCCTATCTAAGATAACCACCCCAAAAATAAAAATAAATGTCTGTCAGAAAAACAAGATTTAACACAAAAATGTCTAACACAAAAACAAGATTTTATTCTGTTCAAAAATGCTTTTACTGTGTAAAACTTAACAAAAATAAAAATGATGGACATATTAAGTATCGCCGCGTCCGTAACAACCTGCTCTATAAAAATATCACATATTCCCCCTCAGGTGAAGGCTGTAAGAAAATAAAATTAAAAAAAAAAACTATGCCACAACAGCCATTTTTTGTCACCTTGCCTCACAAAAAATGTAACACTAAACAATTAAAAAACGTCATCTATGGTGACAAAAAAGCATTTTAACTAGCATAAAATCTTGTTTTTGTGTTGCCATTTTCTGAGAGCCATTTTTTTTAATTTTTTAGCCAATTGTCTTAGGTAGGGGCTCAGATGACGGTTTGATTGGTACAATTTTGCGGTACATAAGACTTTTTGATTGTTTGGTGTTACAGTTTTTATGAGGCAATCAAAAATTTGGATTATCTTCTGATTTTTTAATAAAGTATAAAAGTTGCACTTACAGGAATGTCAAATAATCAAAGCATCCATAAAATCCATAAATATCGCGGACTTCAGCGTCCTCGTGTCCCGACCCGGGTTTCGCTCGTCAAAAGCTTCGTCAGGGGCGTCACAAATTAGACATCCGGGGATGGGCTTATATATCCTCATCCTCCGCATAAAATCTTTTTTAAAATGTAGCAATTAAAAGGATCTTCCAAAATACCATAATTATACTGATGAGCACCCTATTCAACACATGTTACGACATCTCTATTATTTAAACAATCGTTACTTGTACAATATTCCCCAAGATTCGTTCATAAAAGTCGCCTCCCTTTCACGTGACACAGTGGAACCTCCTCCCATTCATAAAGTTCATTCTCCAATCACATTCTACACACTCTCCGGTGTATTGTCACATGACCGGAGCTTTCACAGGTCCTTAACTCTATTTCAAGTATCGTGATGTCACTAGCTGGTAGGATTACACTATCTAGATTATACATGGCTTCAAGTCAAATTCAATGTTAAGTCCTGCCGGTTGTAATGTCCCGAGCTTGTATATCCATTCCACCTCCTTGCGATTAACTTGATTGACAAAATCGCCTCCCCTCCAGTGTCTCTTCACCACTTCTATCCCGATGAACTTCAGTCCTCTCGGGTCTTGTTGATGTTTGACTTTGAAGTGTGATGAGACACTGTGGGATTGTAAGCCCTTTTTGATGTTACGTACATGCTCCTGTACTCGGACCTTCAGCTTCCTGAGGGTCCGGCCCACATATTGCAACCCACACGGGCATTGTAACATGTAGATAATACATTCACTTTCACAGCTACCTGCTGTTCTAACTTCAAATTTGTTACCATTACTACTCGAAATTATAATATTGCATGTGCGTTGTCTTTCCTTAGGGGTCCGGTTTTACACGGACCACAGAAACCGCACCATGTGAATTGGCCCCCTTTGGTTGTCTCTTTTTTTGGTGGAATGGCACTACGTGTAATTATTGTTCCTATATTAGGAGCTTTTTTATAAATAATATTCGGCACATTAGGGATCTCTTTACCAATGACCGGGTCACTTTTAATACACCCCAGCTCTTTCTCAGGATGTTCTTCATTACACCAGCTCTAGTATTATATTGGGTTAGGAAAGAAAATCTAAAGTCCCTGCCTTCATTTTTCATTCTTTTTCAGAGTTTTCGGTATCTCTTTCTTCTTCTATCCTCTCAATACACCTGTCAAGTTCCTCAGCTTCATATCCCTTTTCTAAAAATCTATCTTTGAGGACTTTACTCTGTATTTTGTAGTCCTCCACCTCCGTACAATTTCTAGATACTCTCCCAAATTGTCCCCTAGGTATATTCCGAAGCCAGGGACGATGATGACAGCTGCTAAGATCTATGTATGAGTTGACGTCCGTTTTTTTGAAAAAAGCCCTAGTTTTAAGTCTATTGTCATCCCTATATATTTCTAAGTCCAAAAAATGAATAGATGTTTTACTTATTTCTTCAGTGAAATGTAGGTTCCAGCTGTTGATATTCAAGTCAGCAATGAATTTTCTCAGGCTACTCTCATTGCCCTCCCAAATTAGCAGGCAATCATCAATATACCTCCTCCAGAGGGTGAGTTGCCCCCCGGAGGAGATTGTTCCTATTCTGGGAATGATGTGACTCTCTTCCCAATGGCCCATGAAGATGTTAGCAAAACTGGGGGCGAAAATAATTTTTTTATTAAAAAATTATTAAAAAATCAGAAGATAATGCACTATTGTGTGGTCTATATCAGTACTTAGGTTACCAGTTTTAAGGAGTACTTGATTTGCACTGGAGAGGAGGAACAGTTTGGTTGAAGATTGGATCGGTGAAAGGGTGCGCGGTTCTGTGAACTTTTATACATTTGCTGACGTCTGGACCCACGACGATTTGGAACCTGCGATACCGCAAGTACACAGTGTGAACAACGATTCAGAACTTTTATTTCAGAATCAAAAATTTGGGGCTAAAGCAACATTTAATGGAAGAAATAAAAAAATTTTCATTTTCACAGCCAAGTGTTTCCAAATTCCGTAAAAAGGGGGTGAAAGTGCTCAGTACCCCCTTAATATATTCTTTAAGGGGTGGAGTTTCCAAAATGGGGTCACTTTTTGAGGGTTTCCACTGTAGGGGTATGTCGGGTCTCTTCAAATACAAAATGGTGCCTAAAAACCATTCTAGCAAAATCTGCCTCCAAAATCCATATGGCGCTCCTTTCCTTCTGACCACAGCCACATGGCCATAGAGCAGTTTACCACCACATATGGGGTATTTCTGTAAACTTCAGAATCATAGTAATATATACTGTGGTTTATTTTTCTGTTAACCCTAACGTCCTAAAAAGATTAAATTTTTAAAATGACCCAACATAAAGCAAACATATGGGGAATGTCGATTGATAGCTATTTTATGAGGTATTACTATCTGTCTTAAATGTAGAGAAATTAACATTTAGAAAATTGTGAATTTTTCCAAATCTTTGGTAAATTTTTTATTATTTTATAAATAAAGGTGAAATATATCGACTCAAATTCACCACTGTCATGAAGTACAATGTGTCACAAGAAAACAATCTCAGAATGGCTTGAATAAGTAAAAGTGTTCCAAAGTTATTACCACATAAAGTGACACGTCAGATTTGCAAAAATTGGACTGGGATTTAAGGTGAAAAGTGGCTCGGTACTGAAGAGGTTAAGATGCAAGATTTGCTGTTAATGTTTTAAAATTTAGCAGTTTATTAATATTATTGTGTTAAAATGTTGCCCAGATCCCACTTGAGAAATGCTAAGACTGTATGCAGCAGCTGCTATGATGTCTACACTGTCACCAAGTGGCTCTAGTGTGCGACAATGCTACCAGATTTCTGAAATTAGTTTTTATACTTAGGCTGCATTCACACGTCCGTGGAACACGGACCGTGTGATACCGGACTGGCACCCTGCTTAGTGCAGGGCGTCATTGGTTGCTATTACGCTGTGCACTTCCTGCTGTTGCTGCTGAACAGTAATGCACTCCTATGATCTATACGAGTGTATTACTGTACTGCGGCGGCAGCAGGATGCACACGGCGTCATAGGAACGAATGACGCCGTACGCTCCTGCACTAAGCAGGGTGCCAGTCCGGTATCACACGGTCCGTGTTCCACGGACGTGTGAATGCAGCCTTACTTATTGATGTCCTATCTTAACTATAGGTGATCAATATCAAAATGGTGGGTGTTCCGACTCCTGTAGATCAGTTGTATTCACAATTCCAGCACCAGAATGACATTATGCATCTCCATACACTGTTTAATGACTAGATCCGAAGTCAATTTGTTCAAACACTTTGTTTTAATGCTGTACGAGACCTGTCTCCGTACAGCCAAGGCCGGCGCCACCCATAAGCAAAGTGGGCCACTGCGTAGAGCACACTCTTGCTGGGGGCGCCACTCTGGCTGCAATAGAGGCTGCAACGATTAATCGACGCTCGCAGAGGGAGGCGGGGCTGGAGGCAACTCGCGGCGGGGCCAGTGCAGTAACTGTACTCTACACCGGCCCTGTCGCTCACAGGAGTGTACATTTCTAAACTGTAATCCGTATCCTGCAGTAACTTTAACTTGAAATCAGCGCTCATCTACCTTACACTTAGCTTTGGTAACAGGCAGTGCGGGCGGCGTTCACTCACTGACGTCACGCACCTGCTCCTCCCACTAGGCGACGAGGGCACGTGACGTCAGTCAGTGAGCGCCACCCGCACTGCCTGTTACCGAAGCTGAGTGTAAGGTAAATGAGCACTGATTTAAAGTTACTGCAGGATACGGATTACAGTTTAGAAATGCACACTTCTGTGAGGGGGATCTGTGGATGACACTGTTATGGGTGGGGGGAGTGAATATGTAGATGAAACTGTTATAGGAAGGAGGATCTGTGGATGACACTGCTATGGGGTGGGTGGGGGATCTGTGGATGACACTGTAATAGGGAGGGGTTCCGTGGATGACACTGTCATGAGGTGGATCCCTCTCCACAACAATGTCTTTCACAGATCCCCCCCATGTGTCATTCACAGATCCCCCATAGCAGTGTCATCCACAGATCCCCCCCATAACAGTGTCATCCACAGATCCCCTTCATAACAGTGTCATCCACAGATCCCCTCCATAACAGTGTCATCCACAGATCCCCATAACAGCGTCATCCACAGATCCCCCATAACAGTGCCATCCACAGATCCCCCTCCCCATAACAGTGCCATCCACAGATCCCCATAACCGTGCCATCCACAGATCCCCCATAACCGTGCTATCCAACAGATCCCCCATGACAGTGCCATCTACAGGTCCCCTCCATAACAGTGTCATCCACATATCACCCCGATAGCAGTGTCATCCACAGATCCCCCCCATAGCAGTGTCATCCACAGATCCCCCCCATAGCAGTGTCATCCACAGATCCCCCCCATAGCAGTGTCATCCACAGATCCCCCCATAAGGCCCCTTTCACACGGGCGAGTTTTCCGCGCGGGTGCAATGCGTGAGGAGGACGCATTGCACCCGCACTGAATCCGGACCCATTCATTTCTATGGGGCTGTGCACATGAGCGTTGATTTTCACGCATCACTTTTGCGTTGCGTGAAAATCGCAGCATGTTCTATATTCTGCGATTTTCACGCAACGCAGGCCCCATAGAAGTGAATGGGGATGCGGGAAAATCGCAATCATCCGCAATCATGTGCGGATGCGTTGCGATTTTCCCGCATGGTTGCTAGGATACGATCAGGATGGGGACATCACGGCAGGTCCTTCATCCAACATCTGTTGGATGAAGGACCTTTGGTGACATCACAGGATCACATGGGTCACATGGTCCACTCAAATGCTTCTATGATTGGACCATGTGACCCTGTGACGTCACCACAGGTCCTGAAGCAAACAATCATCAAGAGAGAAGACGTTCTGGGGCTCTGCGCGTACAATGGGAGAAGGTAAGTTAACTCTTTATTATTTTTAACCCTCTATAGCCCGGGGAACATTGCATTCTGTAATTAGAATGCGATTATTTTCCCTTATAACTATGTTATAAAGGAAAATAATTACATATACAGAATACTCATCCCGAAACCGGACTTCAGTGATGAAGTCTGACTTCGGGTCTGGGTACCAAGCATGCGGATTTTTTCACGCGCGTGCTAAACGCACTACAAACGTTAGCACACGCGCGGAAAAATCGTGGCGATTCCCGCAACGCACCCGCCTCTTATCCGGGCGTCAAACATGACGCCCGTGTGCAAGAGGCCTAACAGTGTCATCCACAGATCCCCCATAACATTGTCATCCACAGATCCCCCATAACAGTGTCATCCACAGGCCACCATTAGTTCAAAACCCACCAAAAGCACACCTTTTGGTTCAAAATACTTTTTTGCTTATTTTCCTCCTCAAAAAGCTAGGTGCATCTTATGGGCAGGTGCGTCTTATAGGACGAAAAATACGGTAAGTCCCTGACCACTGACTTTCAGTCCCACCCTCCTCTGACCCTTCGCTCACCAATCACGAGTTGCTGCTGCTGCTTACAGTTGTCAATAATGTAATGTAGTGTAGGGAGTCATGTAATGTTTTGAGGCCAAAATGGCACAGATGACCACCAAGAATATTTAGAATATCTAAAATTAGCTGGTCAAGTAAAATTTTGCATGCAATAATCATTAAATAGGTGGCCGACAAAAAGGGGAAACCAGTGGGCGGAGTCAAGGGGCAGCAAAATTAGCTTTTGCCTAGGGTGGCAAAAATCCTTGCACCAGTCCTGCGTACAGCATTCAAATGTATTGCCTCTGTGGAGGCAAAATTCGATTCACCTGAAGTTGTGCAAGACTGGAAAACCCCTTTAATACAATACAATGGGATGACCATCAATCATTCACGACTATAGTGGGCAAAGCTGCAACAGACCCAGATTTTCTCTGACTAGAACAATCACCATAAAAAAAAATGAACCACGGTTTAAGGCAACTACTGTTTTGAAAATCAACAACATAACTTCCGTTTTCAATAGACCTTGTAAGCAATAGAATATTACACACAGAAAATGCGACAAACGATGAACTCATTCATCCACTACATGTCGATGTGAACATTTATACGTTAACTTGCTTCAGAAATCTGGTAGGTTTAAGAAGAACTCCATCAGGATCTTAATCTCTCTAAAACAAAAGAGAACATTGTTTAAAAAAAATGCACTTCTCATTTTTATATTTCAGAAAAAAAAACAGCAAATGTGCAGAGGTTATCATATACTAAAGAAATGTTCCACCATCATTTTGAACCATTTTTTCACACCACTGGGCTTTAGGAACAACTATCTAATACTCCTATCACATCATGTTTTCAGCTTTTATTTGATGTTTATGCCAGGAACAGATCCCAACATATACATCTAGTGAAAGGCAGTGACTCCACTGCATAATCATACTATAGCATAATCATAATACAGTGGGAAAGTCGTCCACAGCCTCCCATACCTATGTAAACCTTAATTGTACACTATTGTATGGAATAGCATACTTTACTATGGTATCCCTATTTTGCTCTATATCAAGTGCGGAACTGTCCAAAGAGGGCCAAAAGTACACTTTGTTGCCTTCGTTGAGTGAATGGAGCTAAATATAGATATATTTAGCATGTACGTCAGCAGTTTTTCCCAGCATAATAGATAAGCGTGCTTCACTAATGTGGTGGGAGCAGGACTTAAAGGGGTTTTCCGAGATTTTTATACTGATTACCTATCCTCCCAGCATCTGGGACCCCGCAGATCAGCTGTTTGAGAAGGCAGCAGAGCTCCTGTGGAACACGTTCATGCATCAAGTGGCCTAGGAGCAGCTCAGCCCCATTAAAGTGAATGGAGCTGAGTGCGATACCAAGGGTGTCAGACCCGTACCGATCACATTTATTTTTTTTTGCCTTCCTCTGGATTAACTAGCAAGATGAGGCCTAATTCACACGTCCGTAGTAGTGTAGTGCGGATCCGCAACACACTTTGCCACCAGCCCTATAGAAATGCCTTTACTTGTCCGCAATTGCGGGCAAGAATAGGACATGCTCTATACTATTGTGGAGCCGCTGGCCGTAAGATTGGCGGCGCGCTCCCCGGATGCGGAGGGCACAGTGTGTGCTCTCCGCATCCATCACGTCCCCATTCAAAATGAATGGGTCGCACCCGTTCCGCAGATTTTCAGAACAGGTGCGGACAAACATTGCGGATGTGTGAATAGGGCCTGACAGGCCGAAACTGGAAGGACAGATGTACTATGTGACTATGATACTAATGACTTATTCTGAGGATAGCTCATCAGTATTAAAATCTCAGAAAACTCTTTAAATTTTAAAAGAAACAGTAAGGACTGGGGTTAAAGCTGGATTCAGCCACACCTTTTGTTAAATTTTTGGTCAGGTTTTAATTGGCATTTTTCCAATGCATATTTTTTTAGGTCCAAGTGTCGCTTTAAAAAATACTGCGCCAGAAGTCTCCATAACCACTTCAAGACCAGGCCATTTAACCCATGACTAACGGTCATTTTGATATGTGTGATGTAAGGGCTATAGTCACTGGGGGGGACTAGAAGCTGCAGTGTGGCATGTGTTAAAGTTTTTATTTTTTTTATTTTGTCTTTATTTTACCGTATATACTCGAGTATAAGCCGAGTTTTTCAGCACAAAATTTGTGCTGAAAAACCCAAACTTGGCTTATACTCGAGTCATACAGGTTATTTGATTTGGTGAGCGAGCACGGGTGCACCCGCGATGCGCGCACGACGTCTTCTGCCGTCTGCTAGAGGGGGCGGTGCTTCAGCTCAGTCCACAAGTCGCGGCTGAGCTGAGCTGAAGAGGTAGGCGGCAATAGGAGAACAGTGGCACATTTAATTACAGTGAAAAACCCATTTAAGGCAGTAAAGTCTTGTAAATAAATGTTTATAAATCCTGAATCCTTATAATCAGGGGTTTTGGAGTATAAGGATTCAGGATTTTTAACCATTTATTTACAATGCTTTACTGTCTTAAATGGTTTATTCACTTTATTAAAGTTGCCATTGAATACTATGGGTTAATGTGGTATGTTTAGTGGTATACATACAATTTACCAGTGGCTGCTGCATTTTCCACCTCGGCTTATACTTGAGTCACTAAGTTTTCCCAGTTTTTTTAGGGTAAAATTAGAGGGATCGGCTTATACTCGAGTATATACGGTACATTTTGTTCCCCCATAAGGTCATACAAGACTTTTGGGAGTCATTTAATATTACATTTTTTATTGCTGATTTTTTCCTGTAACTGGGGATGATATATTAGTCCCAGATACAGGAGAAATACCATCCCCAGAGAGGTTATACAAGGTTATACAGCCTCACTGCATAGCTGATCTGTGTCTGCTAAGCCCCAGCCACTCATGCAGACACCTAGCCCCCAGAGATCACATGATTGCAAGGACTGGAGTAGAAAGCAGCATTGCCACTTCCCAATCCTGTGTATGCAGTCATGGCAGTATTTCTGCAACAACCGGTTACGTCCACTAAGCAATATCGCTTTCAAACCAAGCACAATGCCTGGTTGGGCTGCATCAGCCTAATGTAATCATAACTTTTATTTGGAGATCTAATGTTACGTAAGTAAGCACCAAAGGCAGGCTTGCAGGCCTGAGTTTTCAGGGCCACTCGGCATGATGATACAGAAGCATGGCCCTGTCAATCAAGAAGAGGGAGGAGCTGCCAAAGTGATGCGTCAAAGCTAGGGTGCACCAAGAGGCTCAGTTCAGCTTCCGTGCACGTAACAATTAATTTGCTTATGAATAAAAACATTCATGCCCTTACTTTTTACAAGTTTTTACTACCTCTGTGTCCACCTTACAGAATCATTCTACAGGTTGTATATAGGTTTATTCTACAACAAAAATTGAGCAACCTTGTGAATACCAAGTTACAGCCTGTTTTCAGAATTCTGAAGGCTCCAAAGCAGCAATTTCCCAGAAAGTAATTACAATGTTACTAAAATGCTATGTATGTTCATTCAGTATAGAAGGTATACAAAGGTAAAATGTTGTAAACATGCCCTTTAACCACTTCAGCCCCCCTAGCTTAAACCCTCTTAATGACCAGGCCACTTTTTACAATTCCGCACTACACTACTTTCACCGTTTATTGCTCCGTCATGCAACTTACCACCCAAATGAATTTTACCTCCTTTTCTTCTCACTAATAGAGCTTTCATTTGGTGGTATTTCATTGCTGCTGACATTTTTACTTTTTTTGCTATTAATCAAAAATGACCGAAATTTTTGCAAAAAAATGACATTTTTCACTTTCTGTTGTAAAATTTTTCAAAAAAAACTACATTTCTATATAAATTTTTCTCTAAATTTATTGTTCTACATGTCTTTGATAAAAAAAAAAGTCCAATAAGTGTATATTTATTGGTTTGGGTAAAAGTTATAGCGTTTACAAACTATGGTGCAAAAAAGTGAATTTCGGCATTTTAAAGCAGCTCTGACTTTCTGAGCACCTGTCATGTTTCTTCAGGTGCTAGAAGTTAGCGGAAAATGACACTTTCTGAGGAAAAAAAAATAATAATAAAGTTTCCATTTCTGCTAACTTCTGGCAAAAAAATATAAAATCTCAGACGGACTCACTATGCCCCTCAGTGAATACCTTGGGGTGTCTACTTTCCGAAATGGGGTCATTTGTGGGGTGTGTTTACTGTTCTGGCATTTTGGGCGGGGCTAAATTGTGAGCCGCCATGTAAAACCTAAAGGTACTCGTTGGAATTTGGGCCCCTTTGTGCACTCAGGCTGCAAAAAGTGTCACTCATGTGGTATCGCCGTACTCAGGAGAGTAGGGCAATGTGTTTTAGGGTGTATTTTTACATATACCCATGTTGGGTGAGAGAAATATCTCTGTAAATTGTCAACTTTGTATAAAATTTTTTAAAAGTTGTCATTTACAGAGATATTTCTCACACACAGTATGGGTATATGTAAAATACACCCTAAAGCACATTGCCCTACTCTCCTGATGCACGGCGATACCACATGTGTGCCACTTTTGCAGCCTGGGTGTGCAAAGGGCCCTAAAACCAATGAGTACCTTTAGGATTTCACAGGGCATTTTTACGCATTTGGATTCCAGACTTCTTCTCACGCTTTAGGGGCCCCTAAAATGCCAGGACAGTATAAATACCTCACATGTGACCCCATTTTGAAGAAGACACCTCAAGGTATTCTGTGAGGGGTATGGTGAGTTCATGTAAAATTTTATTTTTGTCACAAGTTAGTGGAATATGAGACTTTGTAAAAACTAAGTAAAAAAAAAAAAAAAACAATTTCCGCTGACTTGTGCCAAAAATAAAAATTCTGTGGACTCACCATGCCCCTCACGGAATACCTTGGGGTGTCTTCTTTCCAAAATGGGGTCACATGTGGGGTATTTATACTCACCTGGCATTTAGGGGCCCCTAAAGTGTGAGAATCCAAATGCATAAAAATGGCCTGTGAAATCCTAAAGGTACTCATTGGTTTTAGGGCCCTTTGCGCGACCCAGGCTGCAAAAGTGGCACACATGTGGTATCGCCGTACTCAGGAGAAGTAGGGCAATGTGTTTTGGGGTGTATTTTTACATATACCCATGCTGCGTGTGAGAAATATCGCTGTAAGCGACAACTTTTACATTTTTATTCAAAGTTGTCAATTTACAGAGATATTTCTCTCACCAACTATGGGTATATGTAAAATACACCCCAAAACACATGCCCTACTTCTCCTGAGTACGGCGATACATGTGTGCCACTTTTGCAGCCAAGATGCGCAAGGGGCCTAAATTCCAATGAGTACCTTTTAGGAGGGCATTTTTACGCATTTTTCTTCTCACGCTTTAGGGCCCCTAAAATGCCAGGGCAGTAGATACCCACATGTGACCCCATTTTGAAAGAAGACACCCCAAGGTATTCCATTAGGGGCATGGTGAGTTCATAGAAAAAAATTTGGCACAAGTTAGTGGAAATTGATTTTTATTGTTTTTCTCACAAAGTCTCCCTTTCCGCTAACTTTTGACAAAAAGTTAAATTTTTCATGGACTCACTATGCCCCTCAGCGAATACCTTGGGGTGTCTTCTTTCCAAAATGGGGTCACATGTGGGGTATTTATACTGCCCTGGCATTTTAGGGGCCCTAAAGCGTGAGAAGAAAAATGCGTAAAAATGCCCTCCTAAAAGGTACTCGTTGGAATTTGGGCCCTTTGCATCTTGGCTGCAAAAAGTGGCACACATGTGGTATCGCCGTACTCAGGAGAAGTAGGGCAATGTGTTTGAGGTGTATTTTTACATATACCCATGCTGGGTGAGAGAAATATCTCTGTAAATTGACAACTTTGAATAAAAAAATTTAAAAAGTTGTCGTTTACAGCGATATTTCTCACACCCAGCATGGGTATATGTAAAAATACACCCCAAAACACATTGCCCTACTTCTCCTGAGTACGGCGATACCACATGAGTGACACTTTTTGCAGCCAAGATGCGCAAAGGGGCCCTAAAACCAATGAGTACCTTTAGGATTTCACAGGCCATTTTTACGCATTTGGATTCTTACGATTTAGGGCCCCTAAAATGCCAGGGCAGTATAAATACCCCACATGTGACCCCATTGTGGAAAGAAGACACCCCAAGGTATTCCGTGAGGGGCATGGCGAGTTCACAGAAAAAAAAATTTGGCACAAGTTAGCGGAAATTGATTTTTTTTTTTTTTTTTACAGTCTCATATTCCACTAACTTGTGACAAAAAATAAAATTTTGCATGAACTCACCATACCCCTCACGGAATACCTTGGGGTGTCTTCTTTCTAAAATGGGGTCACATGTGGGGTATTTATACTGTCCTGGCATTTGAGGGTCTCCGCAATCATTACACGTATGGCCAGCATTAGGAGTTTCTGCGATTCTCCGTATATTGAGCATACGGGTAATGAGATTTTTTTTTTCCGTTCGGCCTCTGCGCTGAAAAAAAAAAAAAAATGAACGGCACAGATTTTTTCATTCGCATCGGTCAATGTGGATGAAAAAATCTCTGCCAAAATCAGTGACTGCGATGCGGTGGGCTGGGTGCTAACTACCTAACAATTAGCTAACTAACTGGCGGTGATAAGGGACTCTTATGCCCCATTCACACGTCCGCAATTCTGTTTGCGGAACGGAATTGCGGACCCATTCATTTCTATGAGGACAGACTTTGTCCCGCTCGGATCCGGAATTACGGATCCGCGATTCCGGGTCTGCACTTCCGTTCCGCAAAAATATAGAACATGTCCTATTCTTGTCCGCAATTGCGGACAAGAAAAAGCATTTTCTATATAGTTCTGGCAATGTGCGGATCTGCAAAATGCGGAAAGCACATTGCCGGTGTCCGTGTTTTGAGGATCTGCGGATCGGATCTGCGGATCGGATCCACGGATCCGTGAATCCACGGATCCGCAAAACACATATGGACACATAAAGGGTGTGATCAATGACAGGGGGTGATCAGGGGGTCTAGATGGGGTGATCAAGGGGTTAATAGGTGAGGGGGGGCGGGGTGCGGTTAGTGTAGTGTTTGGTGCAACTTTACTGTGTTACCTGGTCCTCTGGTGGTCGATCCCAGCAAATGGGACCACCAGAGGACCAGGTAGCAGGTATACCAGACGCTGTTCACAAAACAGCGTCTGGTATACATGTTTGATGCGATTTATATCGCATCTACAGCCTGCCAGCGATTGATCATCGCTGGCAGGCTGTAGTTTAACTCTCCAGACGCGCACTCCTGTGAACGCGCGCACGCCTGCGCGCGCGTTCACAGGAACTCACGGGTCTCGCGAGAGGACGCGCCGATGCGTCCACTCAGAAGATCCCGGCCGCCCGCAGGACGCAATCCTGCGTATGGCGGTCCGGGACTGGTTAAAACATTGGTAATTTAAAGACATACTTACTCCTGTTTATCTAAAGTAAGTTTTTGTTTCATTAGCCCTCGTTTTATTTCAGAATCAAGGTCCTGTAAAAAAAATCAAAAAGTGTGAATACTGCACCAGTAGCACATTTGCATGAGCCAGTCACCCAGCAAGAATTTGTGTATGCACAGATGTTGAAGGCGTTGTCCATTATAAGGCACATTTATATCAAAACAGTACTACACCTGTGCACAGGCTCTATACCTTCAGACTGGCATGGCACTACTTCTTAAAGAAAGCAGCCATGTTTTTCAAATTCTGAACAACCCCTTTTAGCACATTAGGGCACATGGAGTGTGCGGGATACTACTAAATAAAGGGAAAGGCTTGTGGAGAATAATGTAGAAGGGGAAAGTAAAAAGGAAAGGAATCTGAGAATGTGATAGTCCTGCCGTCAAAAGTGTTTTTTAGGGCATGCTTAAACGTGTGGATATTCAAAATTAAAATGATTGCCCAGGGTATCACATTCTAGAGAAATGGTCCAGAATGAGAAAAGTCTTGGATATGGGAGTGAGGATTTTGGAGGATGTCATTCTTAGATCAATTGTAGAAGAGAGCGTGGGAAGGTTGGAAGACAGATATAAGGGAGGAGTGAAAGGAGTTGCAGCACAGTAGAGAGCTTTGTGGGCTAATGATAATTTTCAATTGTATTCTACTACACTGTAGGGGAAAGGAGGGTGGTGACTGGCATTTGGTGGGTTAGTGATAATTTTCAATTGTATTCTACTACACTGTAGGGGAAAGGAGGGTGGTGACTGGCATTTGGTGGGTTAGTGATAATTTTCAATTGTATTCTACTACACTGTAGGGGAAAGGAGGGTGGTGACTGGCATTTGGTGGAGACAGTAGAGTAGGATAAAAAGTAGAGGGTTAAACACAGGTCCTGTAAGGGACTATGGTTAACTGTAGGGGCGCCAGAGGAGGACAAGTGATCAAAAACAGGAGAAGGTGATGAAGTGAAAGGGCCGCTGGGAGCAATAAAGAGGCTGCCGAGGAAAAACCCAGAGGGGAGGGTATCCTCTGTGGGTGTCAATAATGGACCAAAAAGGAGAAAGAAAAATATACCTCAGAGGGCGCCAATTTGGGTTGCTCCCAGTAATACTACTATAGTAGAACCAGCGGACCGCTAGTGAAGCGTTAGGTAGATTGCTGGGTTAACACTGGTTGGTTATGAAGGAATATCAAAATTTAAAAATTATATGTATACATATTAGCCATGATTTACAACAACTGTTTAAAAATATTATGTCAAAGGTAAGGAAAACTTACTTCACCCAGGAGGTGCCGGACGGGATGAAATAAAAAACACCCGCCGTGTCACCTCCTGCGCCTGGATAGCCTTGAGGATCTTAGAAGGAACCGCCGGATCAAAGGATGCCTTCTGGTCAAACTTCTTTATTGATAAAAATCACAGGGTAGGGTATAACAATTGTTATACCCTACCCTGTGATTTTTATCAATAAAGAAGTTTGACCAGAAGGCATCCTTTGATCCGGCGGTTCCTTCTGGGTGAAGTAAGTTTTCCTTACCTTTGGCACATTACCTTTAAACAGGTATTTTAACTAATGATGTTATGGCACTGACGCCAAGGCTATCCAGGCGCAGGAGGTGACACGGCGGCTGTTTTTTATTTCATCCCGTCCGGCACCTCCTGGGTGAAGTAAGTTTTCCTTACCTTTGACATAATATTTTTAAACAGTTGTTGTAAATTATGGCTAATATGTATACATATAATTTTAAAATTTTGATATTCCTTCATAACCAACCAGTGTTAACCCAGCAATCTACCTAACGCTTCACTAGCGGTCCGCTGGTTCTACTATAGTAGTATTACTGGGAGCAACCCAAATTGGCGCCCTCTCAGGTATATTTTTCTTTCTCCTTTTTGGACCATTTGGTGGAGACATCAGTGTAGCAACTGGATAGTCTGGCTGCTGCATCTAACATAGATAGGGCAGGAGACAGCTAAGTGAATAGAAGATGGATTAGTAATGCGTTACAGTAAGACTCGGAGTAACATCATGATTTTTTTTTCATCTTAACAGTAAGAAAAGGATGGATTTTGGAGATAATTTTAAGGTGCAGATGACATGAGCAAGCAACTGAATGAAAGACAGATCTTAGACAAACATAACTCCAATATAGGGGACATGTACTGTAGGAGTCATGGTAGTAGAACACAGTAAAACGGACTTATAAGTTTAAGTAACAGATCTTGGAAGCTCAGTTTTTGATAGACAGAGAACATGATGACAGGAAAGCATTGTTTTGTAAGTAGGGGAGATTTCAAGGAAAAATATAAAGGTATGGCCCAATGGTGAGGCTGGCTACATTCAGCCAAGCCATGCCCACCAGCATCAGCCAACTGCTGCACGATTTTGTGGTAAAATTGTGCTCCCATTTGCTACCACAGTGGGCATGGCTTAACCTTATATAAATGGGTGTCATTAGCATATAGAGCGCACTGAAAGTCAAATCGGCCAAATATTTGTCCAATAGGGACCATGTAGAGAGAAAATAAGAATCTTTATTTATATAGCACCAACATATTCCACAACACTTGACAGGGTACATGCACAAACAAAATCAGACATTACATAGTACCAATTTAATTAACACTTCAAATAATAGAGTGAGGCTCCTGTGCACAAGAGCTAACAATCTATGAGGTGATAGGGGTGGCACAAAAGGTAAAAAGTCCTTGTTCAGTACAATACATGGGACAGGATAAATATCCTTATGCTCAGAGGAATACCTTAGACAGTATCTGGCTTGGGTCCATGCTCTTATATTCAACAGCTCACTAAACTACTTTTACCAAAAGGTAACCAAATATGAGCTCAATATAGATTGGGCACATTGAATCAGATTCTGTGGAGAGCCATGCTTGCCAAACTTACTTTCTCTACATGTCGCACAACATGCCATTCTACAATCCACTCATGACATGAAATGAAAATAGTAAAACTCAAAAACAGCATATAACTCATACAAGCACAGTGGTCACAGAGTACAGGTTGCCATACACCTGGCAAGAGTTAGTGCTCATTCAGATAAGTGATGTTAAACTAGTTTTTGTTCACAATATGCGATTGTCAAAGCGTATTTATTCTTTCCTTATACAAAGACCTCACACAGGTCATAGAGCATCCCTGAAAAACGCTCCCATAGGTTCCTCTCTAGACCATTTTGTCTATGGCACATAACAGTATTTAGAAAGCATTAAAGAAAATTGCTTTAAGAACAGCTCAAGCAAGATGGCAACCCCCATAATCATGTTCAGGAACTAGAATAAATAAATCTGCAATCAGAAAATAAAAGCAGATTAGAAAAAAAGTATATGTTTTGCTATCTAGTTTTAACTGGTGGGAAAAAAAATTGGTGACGCTTTTCCTTTAAGAGAGCCCTCCTGTGGCAGAAAGTAAAACATTACAGTGATTTAATACAGTGCATTTAGAAAGTCTTTAGAGTCAGATCCCTTCACTTTTTTTCACATTTTCTAATGTTGCAGCCATGTGCTAAAATAAAAAAGTAAAAAGAAAACAAGTTCTCCCCCAATCTACGCTCAATACTCCATAATGAGAAAGAGAACACAATTTTAAAAATGTTTATACCTTTATTAAAAAAGGAAAACTAAAATGATTTAGCTTTCATACCATTTACTATGACACTTGAATTTTGCTCTGCGGGCCACCCATTTCTTTTGATCATCTTCAATATGTTTATACACCTTGACTGGAGTCTACCTGTGCTAAATTCAGTTTACTGGACATGATTTGGGAAGACACAAATAGATATACTATATAAGATCTCACAGCTGACAATGCATCACAGCAAAAACCAAGACATGAGGAGGAAAGAAATGCCTGTAAAGATCAGAGACAGGATTGTGTGGGGGCAAATATCTGGAGAAGGGTACAAAAAATGTCTGCTCCACTAAAAGTTCCCAGGAACACAGGGACACCCATACTCCTTAAATGGAAATGTTTGGAACAACAATGATTCTTCCTAGAGCTGGCTGTCCCATCAAACTAAGTAATCAGAGGAGAAGGGCCTTGGTAAGAGAGCTGACCAAGAACCTGATGGTCACTCTGGCTGAGATATAAAGATCCTGTATGCGGAGGGAGAAACTTCCAGCCATCACTGCAGCTCTCCACCAATCTGGGCCAAAGAGAATCCTGATGAATTCAAAGATACTCCAGCAACAGGCGTCTTTTCCAATCACAACTTTATTTCAATCCATAAAAACAGCTCCAAACAGCAAACACCTCTTTCAAAGCGCCAGTGGTTTACATGTTTCAAAGCTTAAACGCCCTTAATGACCAGACCACTTTTTACAATTCTGCACTACACTACTTTCACAGTTTATTACTCGGTCATACAACTTACCACCCAAATGAATTTTACCTCCTTTTCTTCTCACTAATAGAGCTTTTAGTTGGTGGTATTTCATTGCTGCTGACATTTTTACTTTTTTTGATATTAATATAAAAAAAAAATTAAAAATGAGATTTTTCACTTTCAGTTGTAATTTTTTTTAAAAAAAACGACATTTCTATATAAATTTTTCTCTAAATTTATTGTTCTACATGTCATTGATAAAAAAAAATCCAATAAGTGTATATTTATTGGTTTGGGTAAAAGTTATAGCTTTTACAAACTATGGTGCAAAAAAGTGAATTTCTGCATTTTGAAGCATCTCTGACTTTCTGAGCACCTGTCATGTTTCTTCAGGTGCTATAATGCCAGGATAGTATAAATACCCCCCAAATGACACCATTTTAGAAAGAAGACACCCCAAAGTATTCGCGGAGGGGCATGGTGAGTTCATGTATGATTTCATTTTTTTTCACAAGTTAGCGGAAACTGACACTTTGAGGAAAAAAAATAAAGTTTCAATTTCTGCTAACTTCTGGCAAAAAATAAATAAATAAATAAATCTCCAACAGACTCAATATGCCCCTCAGTGAATACCTTGGGGTGTCTACTTTCTGAAATGGGGTCATTTGTGGGGTGTGTTTACTGTTCTGGCATTTTGGGCGGGGCTAAATTGTGAGCAACCCTGTAAAACCTAAAGGTACTCGTTGGACTTTACGCCCCTTTACACACCTAGGCTGTAAATGTAAATATCTCTGTAAATGACAACTTTTTAAACATTTTTATACAAAGTTGTCAATTTACAGAGATATTTCTCTCACCCAGCATGGGTATATGTAAAAATACACCAAAAAACACATTGTACTACTTCTCCTGAGTACGGCGATACCACATGTGTGACACTTTTTTGCAGCCTAGGTGCGCAAAGGGGCTCAAATTCCAATGAGTATCCTTTAGGAGGGCATTTTTACGCATTTGGATTCCAGACTTCTTCTCACGCTTTAGGACCCCTAAAATGCCAGGGCAGTATAAATACCCCACATGTGACCCCATTTTGGAAAGAAGACACCCCAAGGTATTCAGTGAGGGGCATGGCGAGTTCATAGAAAAAAAATTTTTTTGGCACAAGTTAGCGGAAATTGATTTTTTCTTTTTTTTTCTTACAAAGTCTCATATTCCACTAACTTGTGACAAAAAATAAAATTTTACATGAACTCACCATACCCCTCACGGAAAACCTTGGGGTGTCTACTTTCTAAAATGGGGTCACATGTGGGGTATTTATACTGCCCTGGCATTTGAGGGTCTCCGCAATCATTACATGTATGGGCAGCATGAGGAGTTTCTGCTATTCTCCTTATATTGAGGATACGGGTAATGAGATTTTTTTTGTCCGTTCAGCCTCTGGGCTGAAAAAAAAAAATGAACGGCACAGATTTCTTCATTCGCATAAATCAATGTGGATGAAAAAAATCTCTGCCAAAAAATGTGCAAAAAAAAAAAAAGTAAGGCCCCATTTACACGTCCGCAAAAATGTCTGCATCTATTCCGCAATTCTGCGGAATAGATGCGGACCCATTCAGTGTGAATAGGGCCGGCGGTGATGCGGAGAGCACACTATGTGCTCGCTGCATCAGCATTTGCGGAGCTGCGGCCGCGAACTTACGGGTTTCGGCCCCGAAACATCCGGCCGCAGCTCCGCAAAAGATAGAGCATGTCCTATTCTTGTCCGCAATTGCGGACAAGAAAAGGCATTTTCTATATAGTTCTGGCAATGTGCCGATCCGCAAAATGCGGAAAGCACATTGCCGGTATCCGTGTTTTTCATATGGACGTCTGAATGAGCCTTACAGGGGGGTGATTAGTGACAGGGGGAGTGACAGGGGGTGATTAGGGGGGTGACATGGGGTGATCAGGGGTTAATCAGTGACCGGGGGGAGGTGGATGGGGGGGTCTGTGTGGTGATTGGTGCACTTACATATGTTTCCTCTGATGGTCCCAAGCAAAAAGGACCACCAGAGTAGGCAGCAGGCATATCAGACGCTGTTAACAAACAAGCTGTTAACTACTACAGCCTGCCAGCGCATAATCAGCGCTGGCAGGCTGTAGTTTACCTTCCTCCCGACGCGATTCCTATGAGCGCGCGTTCACAGGAAATTTCGCCTATTGCGAGATAACGCACGGATGCGTCCACCCAGAATAACCCGCCCGCCCACCGAACGCATCCATGCGTTAGGCGGTCCTGGAGTGGTTAATCATAACCTCAACTGGCGGTTCACTGTGTTCAGTATATGAGGCCTCTCCCAGACTTTAATTACTGAAACATCTTCACCTGTGTTCAGAGAGAAAACCACCCCCACACACTGAAGACAGGAAACCTAAATTTAACCCCATATTAAAAAAACTATATTCAAAAGTGCTAGTTCTCAAAACTCTCTATAATCAAAACATTATCTAACATTCTTGTATCGTCCATGAATACGGTTGTAATAGGTATGGAGATGTATTGTAGATTACACCAAATTTTGCACAAACGTGGAAACCGCACAATGTGAACATACAGTCGTGGCCAAAAGTTTTGAGAATTACATAAATATTGGAAATTGGAAAAGTTGCTGCTTAAGTTTTTATAATAGCAATTTTCATAAACTCCAGAATGTTATGAAGAGTGATCAGATGAATTGCATAGTCCTTCTTTGCCATGAAAATTAACTTAATCCCCCAAAAAACTTTCCACTGCATTTCATTGCTGTCATTAAAGGACCTGCTGAGATCATTTCAGTAATCGTATGTTGACGAGCACAAGGCTGGAGATTATTATGTCAGGCTGATTGGGTTAAAATGGCAGACTTGACATGTTAAAAGGAGGGTGATGCTTGAAATCATTGTTCTTCCATTGTTAACCATGGTGACCTGCAAAGAAACGCGTGCAGTCATCATTGCGTTGCATAAAAATGGCTTCACAGGCAAGAATATTGTGGCTACTAAGATTGCACCTCAATCAACAATTTATAGGATCATCAAGAACTTCAAGGAAAGAGGTTCAATTCTTGTTAAGAAGGCTTCAGGGCGTCCAAGAAAGTCCAGCAAGCGCTAAGATCGTCTCCTAACGAGGATTCAGCTGCGGGATCGGAGTGCCACCAGTGAAGAGCTTGCTCAGGAATGGCAGCAGGCAGGTGTGAGCGCATCTGCATGCATCAGTGAGGCGAAGACTTTTGGAAGATGGCCTGGTGTCAAGAAGGGCAGCAAAGAAGTCACTTCTCTCCAAAAAAAACATCAGGGACAGATTGATCTTCTGCAGAAAGTATGGTGAATTGACTGCTGAGGACTGGGGCAAAGTCATATTCTCCGATGAAGCCTCTTTCCAATTGTTTGGGGCATCTGGAAAAAGGCTTGTCCAGAGAAGAAAAGGTGAGTGCTACCATCAGTCCTGTGTCATGCCAACAGTAAAGCATCCTGAGACCATTCATGTGTGGGGTTGCTTCTCATCCAAGGGAGTGGGCTCACTCACAATTTTGCCCAAAAACACAGCCATGAATAAAGAATGGTACCAAAACACCCTCCAACAGCAACTTCTTCCAACAATCCAAAAACAGTTTGGTGAAGAACAATGCATTTTCCAGCACGATGGAGCACCGTGCAATAAGGCAAAAGTGATAACTAAGTGGCTCGGGGACCAAAACTTTGACATTTTGGGTCCATGGCCTGGAAACTCCCCAGATCTTAATCTCATTGAGAACTTATGGTCAATCCTCAAGAGGCGGGTGGACAAACAAAAACCCATTAATTCTGACAAACTCCAAGAAGTGATTATGAAAGAATGGGTTGCTATCAGTCAGGAATTGGCCCAGAAGTTGATTGAGAGCATGCCCGCCCAGTCGAATTGCAGAGGTCCTGAAAAAGAAGGGCCAACACTGCAAATACTGACTCTTTGCATATATGTCATGTAATTGTCGATAAAAGCCTTTGAAACGTATGAAGAGCGTGTAATTATATTTCAGTACATCACAGAAACACCTGAAACAAAGATCTAAAAGCAGTTTAGCAGCAAACTTTGTGAAAACTAATATTTGTGTCATTCTCAAAACTTTTGGCCACGACTGTACATCAACTGTTTTTTTTACAGATATCGGCAAGACCCCTAAATGTTCCATAACAGGTTAAAAACTGCAGTACAGAGGGAGCTTTTTCTAGACAATGTGAATAGATTTAGCACCGGTTATCAACCAAAGGGTATCCACAATGGATGCTAAAAAGGGGCATTGATATGAAAAAAATTCAGAACACAACTATTAAACATTAGGCCTCTCGTTCCAAATGCGGAAATTAATAAGTTGGATAAAACCTTAAAAAAAACTATTACCAATACCCCAAACAAGCCATGCAGAAATAGAACCCAAACATGGGATAAACAGAAAGCCACTTTGATTTTGACATATAGCAACCAATTTGATGCTATTAAACAAATGGTGAACAAACTGTTACCCATTCTATATGACAATGACATTTTATATAATTTGCTGAAAGAAGGTTGCCGCATAGTACCAAGAAAATCTAAAACAATTGCGAATGTTGTGACACCATCGCTTTTTTCTAGTGATGTTGTGGCAACACAAGGAGGTAACTGGCCTCAATATAAGGGTTTTTCAAAATGTGGAGGCTCCCCTTGTAAGACTTGTTACTTTGCGAAAAAAAACACATGCTTTGAAAACTTTGGTGTTTCAAATGCTGCAAACCACTTTACTTTTAAACATGGTCGGTGCACCGATCGTTTATGCACCTTTGCTTTTGAGAAAGTGACAATCCCACCGAGAGGAGGAAATTTAAAGAAAAAAATCCTTACTAGGGAGGCATTCTGGATATTAAAACTTGACACTAGGGTCCCTAAAGGTCTTAATTTAAGAAAAGAATTAGCACATTTCTACTAATAACTCGCCCTTATGTTTCTATAAGTACCTTGTTTTTAACCTGTTATGGAACATTTAGGGGTCTTGCCGATATCTGTAAAAAAACAGTTGATGTATGTTCACATTGTGCAGTTTCCACGTTTGTGCAAAATTTGGTGCAATCTACAATATATCTCCATACCTATTACAACCGTATTCATGGACGATACAAGAATGTTAGATAATGTTTCGATTATAGTAAGTTTTGAGAACTAGCTCTTTTGAATATAGTTTTTTTAATAAGGGGTTAAATTCAGGTTGCCTGTTTTCAGTGTGTGGGGGTGGTTTTCTCTCTGAACACAGGTGAAGATGTTTTAGTAATTAAAGTCTGGGAGAGGCCTCATATACTGAACACAGTGAACCACCAGTTGAGGTTATGAATGATTAAGAAAACGCAAGGTTCGAAACATGTAAACCACTGGTGCGGTGAAAGAAGGTGTTTGCTGTTTGGAGCTGTTTTTATGGATTGAAATAAAGTTGCGATTGGAAAAGACGCCTGTTGCAGGAGTATCTTCGAATTCATCCGGTCTCTGTTGGCATACTTGGGCCATATCCGTGCACGGCAAATGACTGGGTGAGCTGGATCCCTTTTTTCTATGACTGTCAAAGAGAATCCTGTCTTCACTAAAGAAGACATGAAAGTTTGCAAAAAGCACCAAAGGAGCTCTCAGACTATGAGAAACAAGATTCTCTGGTCTGATAAAACCAAGATTGAACTTTTTGTCTTCAATTCTAAGCGTCATGTCTGGAGGAAGCCATGCACTGCTGATCACCTGCTCAATACCATCCCTACGGTAAAGCATGGTGGTGGCAGTATCATGTTGTGAGAGTGTTTTTCAGCAGCTGGGACAGGGCAACTGGTCAGAGTTGAGGGAAAGCTGAATGGAGCAAAGTACAGAGGTTGCACTTGTGCTCTGCACCTCAGACTGGGCCGAAGTTTCAGCCTCCAACAATAATTTTCCTTTTCAATAAATTAGCACAAATTTCAATTAGCTCTTATGGGGATTTAAGTGCAGAACGATGGGGGAAAATTTGAACTTTTTTTTATTTTACCACAAGGCCACAACATAAAAAATGTGAAAAAAAAGTTAAAGCACGTGAAGGCATTACAAATGTACTGTATGTCTCCTAAAGTCCAAAAACAGCAACCCTCCCAAAAAATTAAGTTTCTTATTACATTAAACTCATCATATAAAATAGAGGGTAGATTGCCTTCAAATCAACCTTAGCCACTCAATATAGCAACATATTGATATACAAAGCAGGTATATAATTGAGGTATGCATGATCAACTAAAATTACTATACCATAGTCAACTTGTATGCCCATAATAGTCCTCTACAAAAGTATTAAATTAGTTAACATCAAGAGGAGATTTAATTCTGTGCATCAAACCTCTCAACGGACACTAAGCACAGATTAGCGGATTGACCCTTTCACAATTTATATAGCCTACCTCACTGTCAACATACAGTGGATACAAAACGCTACTGAAGGGAATACTATTATTAACAAAGACACAAAGCAAAAATACTCTCCTGTTAAAACAGAAAAAACTTCACCTAAGGAATCTCTCATTATACAAATCTGAACACACCCTCAAATGACAACCCCCCCACCCCAAAAAAAAAAACAAAAAAAAACTGGCTCTTCATTAACTAAAAATGTAAAACAATTTGTTTAAAAAACCCAGAATACCTCTAGTTAAACACAGATTCTTATGTCCGAAGAGAATATTCAAAGCCTATTACTAACTTCTTTACAAACTAAAAGATGAAGTAGCTTCAGAACAGCCAACACAAACCAAATAAGTGCTTTCTGAAGACAATATTAATTTTCACAAAATCTCACCAGAACTAGAGATGATCGAATTAAAGCTGACAAAGTGGAATTCGATCTGAATTTCAGGAATTATTCGATTTGCACCGAATCCAAATTTCCTCACAATTCGTGGTAAAGAATCACATTTTTTCCTAAAATCGCTGCTGCACGTGTTAGGACATGGAGCAAGGAACTCTGGAAACGAGGGATCACCCACAATGCCATGCATGCAGCCAATCAGCAGCCAGCCCGCCCTGTGATGTCACAGCCCTATAAATAGCCTCAGCCATCTTGGGTTCAGCCATTTTCAAGTGTACTTAGTGCAGGGAAAGACAGCAGGCGCTAGAGACAGTGGTAGAAAAGACTTTAAAACTTTTATTTTGCTGTAGAGAAGTTCAGGGAAAGGATAGGGAGGAATCATTCCACAGTATTGAAGCAGAACAGGGTTCAGTAGGGGAGTTTACAGCCTGGGTAATAAGAACAATCCTATTACATCTTTCTGCACTGACTGGGGATCCAAATTGCCAATAGCTCTGTAATTTCAGAAAACTGCTTTTGTTATTGCGGTGCAAGTGCTGTTTGATACAGCCATTAACAGGGTCTATTACAAGGAAAATTTCTACGTCTTATTGGCCCTTGTGCATGCAGTTATATGTTCTAAAGCATTTTTTGGCTTGTATTAGTGGGAAAAATCTAACTTATAAGCCGTTTGTGTGGTGAAGTGAAAAAATTACAGCCCTTTTTGGTGTGTATTACTAACAAAAAAATATATATTTGCCGCTCAGCCGCGCAGTTATATGTTCTAAAGCCCTTTTTGGCATGTATTAGTGGCACAAAAAAAATTACTTGCCGTTGTACGGTGAAGTGAAAAAATTACAGCCCTTTTGCGTGTACTGAATTAGTGGCAAAAAAAATAAAAATGATTTGCTGTTCAGCAGTGCAGTTATATGTTCTAAAGCCCTTTTTGGCGTGTATTAGTGGCACGAAAAAAATTACTTGCCATTGTGCGGTGAAGTGAAAAAATTACAGCCCTTTTTGGTGTGTATTAGTTGCGGAAAAAAAATGATTTGCTGTTCAGCGGTGCAGTTAAATGTTCTGACGCCTTTTTTGGCGCATATTAGTGGCACAAAAAAAAGTATTTGCTGTTGTGCGGTGAAGTGAAAAAATTACACGCCTTTTTGGCGTGTATTAGTGGCAAAAAATATATATATTATTTGCGGTTAAGCAGTGCAGTTATATGTTCTAAAGCCCATTGTGGCTTGTATAAGTGGCACAAAAATATATATTATTTGCCGTTCAGCGGTGCAGTTATGTTTTAAAGCCCTGTTTGGCATGTATTAGGGGCAAAATATATATATATATATATATATTATTTGCCGTTCTGTGGTGCAGTTATATGTTCTAAAGCCCTTTTTGGCGTGTATAAGTGGCACAAAAAAAGTACTTGCGGTTGTGCGGTGAAGTGAGAAAATTACAGTCCTTTTTAGCGTGTATTAGTGGCAAAAAATATATATTTGCCGTTTAGCGGTGCAGTTATAAGTTCTAAAGCCCTTTTTGGCTTGCATTAGTGGCAAAAAAATAAAAATTTGCCGGTCAGTGGTGCAGTTATATGTTCTAAACCCTTTTGTGGCGTATTAGTGGAAAAAGAAAAAATATACCGTATTTGCCGTTCAGCGGTGCAGTTATATGTTCTAAAGCCCTTTTTGTCGTGCATTAGTGGAAAAAGAAAAAATATATTTGCCGGTCAGTGGTGCAGTTATATGTTCTAAAGCCTTTTGTGGCTTGTATGAGTGGAAAAAATTAAGGGCCTATTTGACGTTCAGCGGTGCAGTTATATGTTCTAAAGCCCTTTTTGGCATGTATTAGTGGCACAAAAAAAAGTATTTGCTGTTGTGTGGTGAAGTTAGAAAATTACAGCCCTTTTTGGCATGCATAAGTGGCAAAAAATATATATTTGCCGTTCAGCGGTGCAGTTATATGCTCTAAAGCTCTTTTTGGCATGTATTAGTGGCACAAAAAAAAGTATTTGCTGTTGTGTGGTGAAGTGAGAAAATTACAGCCCTTTTTGGTGGGTATTAGTGGCAAAAAAATATATATCATTTGCCGTTCAGCAGTGCGGTTATATGTTCTAAAGCCTTCTTTGGCGTGTATTAGTGGCAAAAAATTGGCTTATTAGCGGTTGTGTGGTGAAGTGAGAAAATTACAGACTTTTTTGGGGTGTTTTAATTTCCTATTTATTTATTTGATCTAACAGTATGTCAGACAGAGAAGTGCCAGGCCCTGCACAGGGGAGTGGTAGAGGCCTAAATGTTTCTGGCACAGGTCGCAGCAGAGTAAGCGGGCATGGAAGAAGGAGTCGCAGCGAGATGCCTGAGCTCCCGGTGTCAACTAGCGGTCGTGTCTTGACCAGCAACCCAGCGGTTCTTGAATGGTTGACTCGGTAATCCACATCGTCTCAAGTGACATCAGACACCCCAAGCCAAGAGTCGTGGGTTCGCCAGACAACGCTTAGTTGGCATGGCCCGGGAGCAGGCCCTGTGCCCTCACCTTTCCTCAACCTGCCTCTGTCCTTTTCTGTTCCCTCAGCCAGACAAGTATTATATGATGTGGCTTCAGCTCCAGTATACAGCGAGGACGAGCTACTAGAGGACAGTCAGCAGCTACTGGCCAGCCAAGATGTGTAGGAGACATCCGCTGCTTCCTCTGGTAGGCGGGAAAGTAGTGATTAGGAGAGTGGCATGGGAGCTGGTGTTGCGAGAGGTCAGGATCCTGATCCAGAGACCATTAAGGAGGACATCAGTGATGTGCAGACAGTACTCGATGATGATGTAGCTGATTGCACTTGGGAGACGGGTGAATTAGGGGCTTCATCATCATCGGGAGAAGAGGATGGCAGCTTGGCCGTGAGGCAGCGGTGGAGCCAGCAAATCGCTAGAGTTGCCGGGAGTCAGCAGGGTGGCAGCAGTGGGAGGTTGGAAGCCAAACGTGCCCGGGGTAGACCACCCGCTTCGCAGGAGTCTACCTGCCCGGAAAGTAGTGGTGCAGGGGTTCACGAAAGCAGCGGCAGTAGCATTTAGTCAGTGTGGAGTGTTGAGGGTAAAATCACCTACTCGGTGGTGTGGCAGTTTTTTGTTAAGCTGACGGAGGAGGTGAACATGGCCATTTGTAGAATCTGTGGGCAGAAGGTGAAGCGTGGCCAGGGTGCCAATGTTGGCACCACGGCCCTGCGTCAACATATGCAGCATCACCATAAAGTGGCCTGGAAGAACCGTGGCTCCGATGTGGTGGTCCAGACTGCCGCAGCAACCGCTACATCTCCAAATGACGCGCACCCGATTTTAGGCAGTCAAGGCTCCAGCACCTCAGTCGAAGGGAGCTGTCTGTCCTTCCCATCATCTGCTGGTCCTAATGCTCCTGCTCCTCTTCCTCGTCAGTCATTCCACCAGCAATCGATCACCGAATCGATTGCCAAGAGACAACAGTATGCGTGCACTCATCCAACGGCGCAGATGCTGAATGTGCTCCTGGCCAAGTTGCTGGTGCTGCAGTACCTCCATTTCCAAGTGGTAGACTCTGCACCTTTCAGAGGACTGATGGCTTTTGCCGAGCTGAGGTGGAGAGTCCCAAGCCATAATTTATTTGCCAAAAAGGCAGTACCAGCCCTGCACACGTATGCAGAACAGAAGATGGGCCAGTTGCTTAGCCTGTCCGTGTCTACCAAAGTGCAACGCAGCGCCGACATGTGGAGCTGCAACTACGGTCAGGGACAATACATGTCCTTTACAGCCCACTGGGTGAATGTGGTTCCTGCACAGCCACGGCAGTGTGACCTGCTCTGCACCTTGTTTGCCTGGGCGAATGGAGTGACACAGGAGAGGAACTGCTCCATGTCCTTCAGCAAGAAATCGAAACCTGGCTTTCTACGCGACAACTCAAAACCGGAACCATGGTGACCAACAGCGTGACGGAGGGCAGAGCCATGCACCCTGCATGGCTCACGTGTTCAATCTGGTTGTCAAGCAATTCCTGAAGTCTTTCACCCATCTGCAAGACATCCTAAAAATGGTCAGGAAACTTTGCAAACACTTCAGCCACTCGTACACAGCAAATAACACCCTCCTTAAGCTGCAGAGGCAGAAAGGCTTCCCCCAACATATGCTGATATGCGATGTTTCCACCCGTTGGAGTTCCACCCTCCATATGTTGGACCGACTATACGAACAGATTTCTTGATGATTCAAGCGAACAGGAGTACTCCCCTGTGTAACTTCAATGTTAGCCAGTGGCAGCTCATGTGTGACACCTGCCGTTTGGTGAGGCCCTTTAAGGAGACCACGTTATTTGTCAGTCGCCAGGACTACGGGATGAACAACGTCATTCCACTGCTTCATGTCCTGGAAAAGATGCTGCTAAATCTGGCTGGTCAGGGGACTGGAGACATGGCGCCTAGATCTCACGGCCACATGAGCCCTGTGGGGGCTGAACTGGAGGAGGAGGAGAACATTGGCGCACAAGCAATGTGTAGCGAAATGGGTAGTTATTATACACAGGTGCAAGGAGAGGAGGAGCAGCCATAGGAGCTACAGGGTGATGAGGAAGACGAGGCAGAGGACCCAGACACGCCGTGGCAATATGCAGTGGAGATGGAGGCAGAAAGTCCCTCCGAGTCACTTGCACAAATAGCCCGATGCATGCTCGCTTGCGTAGTAACAGCCGAATTGTCACCATTTGTAAGAGGGATGACTTCTGGCTCTCCACCTTGTTGGACCCTCACTACCGATTCAAAATGAGGGCCTTTTTTACACCTGCTGAGAGGGAGGACAAACTGAACTACTATCGAGACATCCTATGTAGTCAGTTGGCCGCTGCTTATCTGAGCCATTGTCTATCCTCTCGGAGGTCTGACTGGGGGGCCCTCTGCGCTCATGTTCTTCTGCCATGGCTGTTGTGGCAGAGTGGGGGGTAGGAGCAGTTCCAGCTCCATCAGCAGCAACTTGAGTCTAGAGTTGCTTATCAGCCGCTTTCTTCACCCGCCTAGTGAAGAAACTACTAGCCAGCAGCAGCAGCAGCTAGATCTGAAGCATGACCTGAACCAGCAGGTGGTGGCATACTTGGACAACACCCTGTCACCCAACATTCAAGATCCGCTGGACTACAGAGCAGTCAAACTGGATTTGTGGCCGCAACTAGCAGAGTTTGCCCTGGAAAAGCTGTCCTGCCCAGCCAGTAGTGTGGCATCAGAGCGGGTGTTTAGTGCGACGGGGGCCATAGTTACCCCAAGAAGAACTCGCCTGTCCACCCAAAATGTGGAGAGACTGACCTTTGTCAAGATGAATCAGGCGTGGATTAGCCAGGATTTCGACCCACCAATGCCTGATGCATCAGACTAGATCATCCATGGTGTCACACCAACACTTTGACAAAAGAGACCGGTTTCTCCTAGCTGTCTACCTCAGCTACTATTCTGATGCTGCCAGCCGCCTGATGCCACACATTTGATGCCAAGTGCTCCTTCTTTCACCCACCATCTTCAGCTGGTACTCATTTTGCCACCCACCTCTCTACTCACTGTGTCACTCTGTAGTCTACTGATGCTGCTGCCACCTCCTGACTATGTCACCTTGCCACTCTGTAGTCTCCTGATGCTGCTGCCATCTCCCGACTCTGTCACCGGGTCACTCTGTGGTCTCCTGATGCTGCTGCCACCTCCACACTATGTCACCTTGCCACTCTGTGGTCTCCTAAAGCTGCTGCCACCTCCCCACTCTGTGACTGAGTCACTCTGTAGTCTCCTGATGCTGCTGCCATCTCCCGACTCTGTCACCATGCCACTCTGTTGCCTCCTGATGCTGCTGCCACCTCCACACTGTCATTGTGCCACTCTATGGCCTCCTCCTGATGCTGCCACCTCTACACTGTCATTGGGTCACTCTGTGTGGTCTCCTCATGCTGTTTCCACCTCACCACTATGTCACAGGGCCTCTTTGTAGATTTCTCATGCTGTTCCCACCCTCCCCACTTCATGACTGAGCCACTATTTTCCCTTTTGGCCTGGCTGACATCTTTTATTTGACCCTTCTTCTGATCTGTCAGAAGGAAGGAAAAAATGAGACACACAACGGATCCTGTATACGTAACAGCTGTAAGGCCTGCATGACATGGTCCCTATTTTGCATCAGAATTGGCTTATGATTTGGTAGCCAAAAGCAGGAATGGATACAAAACACAGAAGACATGCAAATATTCAATTCACGTGTCATCTCTGATGCTGCTGCCACCTCCAGACTCTGTCATTGGGCCACTCTGTGGTCTCCTCATGCTTCCACCTCACCACTGTCATTGGGCCACTATGTGGACTTCTCATGCTGTTCCCACCCACCTCACTTAATGACTGGGCTACTATTTTGCCTTTCGGCCTGGCTGACATAATTTATTTGACTCTTCTTCTGATCTGTCAGTAGGAAGGAAAAATGAAATGCACAACGGATCCTGTCTATGTAACAGCTGTAAGGCTTGCGATGGATCATCCCTATTTTGCATCAGAATTAGCTTATGATTTGGTAGCCAAAAGCAGGAGTGGGTACAAAAACACAGAAGACATGCAAATATTCCATTCACGTGTCATCTCTGTTTTGAATCCACTACTGTTTTTTTTTTTACTTTAGCAACACTGGTGGATTACTGACCAAATGCTGACCGAGTAAAGGCAGATGCCCCACAGACAGGATCTGTTTTTTGGGGGTTAGTGTTCTGACGGATCAGAGGAAGGGCGAAATAATCAGTGACATCCACACAAACTTACTGCTGACACCCACTTCACTTTGTATAAGTGTTAATCTATGTGGCGCTAACATTGACCTGTAAGGCTGAGTTCACATTTGAGTTATTTGGTTAGTTTTGGCCCCGTAACTGCTAAAATAAGTGAAGTGTGCAGTGATACCAAGAGCGACTCCTGTATCGGTTTGTATCGAACCAAATTTTTTCGGGAAATTCGGAGAACCAGACGAATCATATTTTTGAGAAATTCGCTCATCGCTAACCAGAACAATTGGAATCCATCAATACTCCTATAAAAGTACCAGAGATCCTAAACCTCTTTTTTTTTTTTTTTTTTTTTTGCATGTTCATTTTGTGCTCCCCGCCTTCCCAGAGCCATAACTTTTTTAGTTATCGGTTCACATAGCCATATGAGGGCTTGTTTTTTGCGGGACAAGTTGTACTTTCCAATGCCACCATTTAATATTGCATATGATGTAGTGGGAAGCAGTAAATAAATTCCAGTGGGGTGAAATTGCAAACAAAAAGCAATTCCACCACAGTTTTACGGGTTTTTAAATGACAATGTTCGATGTGCGATAAAAATGACCTGTTAGTTTTATTGTACAGGTCCGTACGAATCCGGCGATACCTAATATGTATAGTTGTTCTTGCATTTGGTAGTGAAAAAAAATTCTAAAGTGGGAAAAAAAATCTGTTTTACTTTTTTGTAGCCATATTTTATAACTTTTTAGCAATTATGTGTACGGAGCTGTCTGGGGGCTCATTTTTTGCGGCGCAATCTGATCTTTTCATTGATACCATTCTGGGTGTGTAAGACTTTTTGATCACCTTTTAAAAAAAAAATTGGCACATTGCGACACCCATGATGTGTATTTTTTATTTTTTTATTTATTTTTTGAATAATTTTTATATTGAATGGGGTGTAACTGAAAAAACACAATTCAGCCAGTTTTATGGGTTTTGTTTTTATGGGGTTCCCTATGCAGTAAAAGTGACAGGTTCCCTTCATTCTCTGGGTCAGTGTGATAACAGTGATACCACATTTATATTCTTTTTCTTGTGTTTTAATACTAAAAAGAAAAAAAAAGAAAAAGGAAAAAATGTTTTCCTTGCATCACCATATACTTTCCCCCATAACTTTTTTTTATATTTGTGTTTTGGGAGCTCTGTATTGGCTCATATTTTGCTGGGTTACCTGTAGTTTTCAGTGATACCATTTTGGAGTGTGTAAACCTTTTTGATCACTTTTTATTCAATTTGTGGGGATGTCAAGAGATAAAATTATGGCGAATCAGACATATACAGTTTTTATACAGTTTTGGCATTCACCATACTGGATAATTACATTTATATTTGAATAGTTTGGGTGTTTTGGGATGCAAATGATCTTTATTTTGGGGAAAGGGTGGTTGTTTGAATGTTTATATTTCTTATTTTTTTAAAATTTCAAAAAATTTTTTTTTTACACATTTGAAGTCCCCTTAGGGCAGGCATGTCCAAACTGCAGCCCTCCAGCTGTTGCAAAACTACAACTCCCAGCATGCCTGGATAGCCTACAGCTATTAGGGCATGCTGGGAGTTATAGTTTTGCAACAGCTGGAGGGCCGCAGTTTGAACATGCCTGCCTTAGGGTATGTTCTACTGTAGAAGCCTCGGATCCTTCAAAGAGACCAAGACTACTAGAGGTATACTTGTACACAGTTTTTGAAGGAACTTATCAGGAAAGTTGTTCCTAACATCTTGGAGAACTAGCGACAGATTTTCTGTAGATGCAGGCTTGCTATTTCTGTCTCTTTATGTAATCCCAGACAGACTCAATGTTGAAATCAGAGCTCTGGGGGCTATATCCTCACTTTCAGGACTCCTTATTTTTCTTCACACTAAAAGCAGTTATGGACATTGGCTGTATGTTTGGGGCCGTTGTCCGGCTACATTATAAAGTTTAGAAAGTTTTAGTCAGAAACCTCCCTGATGATATTGCATGATGGATAAGTATCTGCCTGTATTTCGCAGTATTGATGACACCATTAATCCTGACCAAATCCAACTCCATGTGCAGAAATGAAGACTCAAACTTGCAGGGAACCTCCACAATGCTTCACTGTTCCCTGCGGACACTCATTGTTATACCACTCGCCAGCACTCTGGCAAACCAATTACCTTCTGTTACAAATATTTCAAATTTTGACTCATTAGTCCTGGGTACCTGCTGCCATATTTATGCACCCCAGTTCTTATGTTTTCGTGTATAGTTGAGTCGCTTGGCCTTGTTCCCACATCTAAGGTATGGCTTTTTGGCTGCAATTCTTCCAAGAAGACCACTGGTTTCTCCTAGTACTTAACTGATGGCACTGCTAGAAATCTTCTGATTTCACAGGGAAGTAAACATGATGTGCCTTTAATAATGATAACATGACGTGTCTTTTAAAATAGTAAATTAATAAAAAAGATAGGCACTCCTCCTGCTGATATACAGTATATGTAGGGAAAACAATTTATTATAACAGACCCAAAACTAATTACGTACATGAAATAAAGTAGATAAAAATTATAAAACAAAACAAAGTAAAACTAAAATAAAAATAACATGAATCATTATTGCACATAATAATACTAGTAATGCATTGTCCCCAAAATATCAATCGTGGCATATAAATGTAATTCATATAATCCAGCTATAAATCATGATAAATATGTAGTTACCAAACAATAATAAATAATCAATTTTAATATATTCAATAATTTAAGTCTTTGATAATTAGTATCCGATAAACATGATTAATCAAAGTTTCCCATAGTTGATAATTTCCTGTAACTGATCTTCTTAAAATACTGTACAACAGTTATATAGATTAAATGCTATTGATATCGGATAGTTAATTTATAGCAATTGCAATGAAACGGAGCTCCGTTGTGTCCATCCAGTAACTAGTAGCGTCTAGTTATATAGGCCCGATAGTTACTGTTAGCGTCCTGTCGACAAGTGGCATATAGTGTTATCAAAGAATATAAGTGAGAAACAACTCCAGCTTCTTTCTCTCACTTACTTTATTCCAGTAACTGGCTCCTGTGGTAGAGGTATATGGGGCTGTGCACGTGCTCCTGAGGGAGATAACCAGACAAAGGCAGGGGTAAGTGCATAGCCCCATATACCTCTACCACGGAGCAAGTTACTGGAATAAAGTGAGAGAAAGACACTGGAGTTGTTTCTCACTTATATTCTTTGATAACGCTATATGCCACTTGTCGGCAGGACGCTAACAGTAACTATCAGGCTTATATAACTAAACGCTACTAGTTACTGGATGGACACAACGGAGCTCCGTTTCACTGCAATTGCTATAAATTAATTATCTGATATCAATAGCATTTAACCTACATAACTGTTGTACACCATTACATTACAGAACATTTTTAACTACGGGATACTTTAATTAATCATGTTGACAGGATACAAATTATCAAAGACTTTGATTATTGAATATATTCAAATTGATTATTTATTTCTTATTGTTTGTTAGCTACATATTTATCATGATTTATAGCTGGATTATATGAATGACATTTATATGCCACAATTGAAATTTTGGGGACACTACATTACTAATATTATTATGTGCAATAATGGATCATGTTATTTCTAATCTTTGTTTTGTTTTATGAATTTGTATCTATTTTATTTTATGTACGCAATTAGTTTTGGGTCTGTTATAATAAATTGTTTGTCCTACATATATATCAGAAAAATCTTTTTTTATTAATTTACAATTTTTTCAATATTGGGATTGGGTGACCCAAATCTATAGCGAACCCTCCAGCATCCATTGTATTTTGGTGTGAGCCCCTCATCAATTTTTTCCCCTTTTCATGTCTTTCATCTGCTAGCTTACAGGGTATTTACTGTGGGATCCAATTATTTTTTCTTTCACGACAGCTAGAATACACCACTGTTTAGTTTATACAATGCATACTTGGGGAAATGGATATTATAAGAAACAGTGGTGTAGTTACTTTAAAATCAGCAACCCCCTTACCGCTGGGATATAGTGCTGTATTTTTAATAATTTTCAAATACATATTTTAAAAGTATATTAATAAAGGAGATACCTTTGCTTACATCCCTTTTCCTTTCTTTATAATTTTCCCTTTCACCAAGTATGTGTGTTTAATCTGCTGATGGAGTCGGGGATTTGGTCAGTATTAATGGTGTCCTCAATGCTGAGAAATATGGGCAGATACTTATCTAACATGCAATGCCGTTACAGAGGTTTCCAATTGGCTCCAAATTATTTCTGCAGCAGAACAATGACCCCAAACATACAGTCAATGCCATTAAAAATTATCTTCAGTATAAAGAAGAACACGTAGTCCTGGGAGCGATTGTCAGATTGTCCTGGGAACGACTACTGTCACACACAAACAGGGATAGTGCAGCCCCAAAACTTCCAGGACCCACTATACCTGCCTACTTGCACGGTCACTGTAGGCAGTACGAGTGCAAGGACAACACACAAACAGGGAATATCAAACAAACAATCAGAGAGTAGTTGGAGCAGGGGGAGCTAGCACCAGCATCTGCGCATGCAGTTGCCGTCCTGAAATACTGTGCTGACGACAGCTTCACACTGTAGTCCCTATACATAGGGTGGAGGAGCCAGTTGAACGTCCGGACGTTCTATATTCCCAATGCAACTCATCTTTGACCCGGGGCTCTAATGTCAGAGTGAGCTGCACAGCTGATCTGGTTCCCCCAGAAAACCAAACGCTGCTGCTGCACAGAGGCAGCACCGGCAGGGGAACCATAACAGTCATGATATCACCCTCACACAGCACTAATATAAACATCAAGTCTGTCTGGGAACAAGCCTATATCCACAGAAGATCTGTGATTAGTTCTCCAAGATGCACCAAAACAACTTCCCTGCTGAGTCCCTTCAAAAGCCGCACAAATGTACATAGAACAATTGATACTGTTTGGAAGGTAAACCTTTTCATTCACTTTGCATTTTGTAAACTGATAAAAATAAACAAACACTTATTTTTTTAAAAGATTTTTACTCTGTAGCATTTGTTCAGAAAGCCTGTGGGAGCCAGCCATGCTCGTGTCGCAATGCACGGGTACCGACCAGCGGAAGTGTATCCATTCACTTAAATGGGGTCCGTGATATGCACTGCAAAAGTCTGCGGTGCAGAGTCACAGACAGAAAACCCACGGAAGCACTACGTACCTCCGTTCTGCACCACATCTCCCGGATTGCAGAACCATTCAAGTGAACGGGTCCGCATCCGTAATACGGTGCACGTATTTTGTGGACCCGCTATTTGAGGGCCACAATATCAGAACAGGCTGCCTACAGTTGTGTGCAAGATGCCTTATGCGCATGTTTTATATTGTACATTATTAACTTTAAATTTTTTTATTATTAGGGTTTGATTATTGACCTATAAAGGGTGGTGTAAATGTGCATAGCACATGCCTGAAGAAGAGATCTTAAAGGCGTTCTCTGGGAATAATGACATTTTTTCAAGTGTCAGCAGCCTGCCTCTCTGAGCAGAAGATTCATACTTACCTGCTGCCCACCTCTCCATTCCTTCTTGGAGACTCTGATGTCAAGCTGTGCATTTTATTTCCATTAACACCCCATCTGGAATTTTTTCCTGCCTCCCAATACATTGTATGCAATATAAAACGATGGAATTAGAAAGTACAAAATAAAAAATGACAGAAAAAAAACTAAAAAAGTTACGGCTCTGGGAAGGCAGGGAATGAAAAACGAAAAGGCAAAATCGATGCGTCCGGAATGGGTTAAAGGGGTTCTCCGGCAATAGCCTCTGTAAAGGGAATATTCATACTTACCTATTCCCTGTGTCTCCGGTCCTCTACGCTGGCTCCCAAACGTGCATGTGGTCACGTCACCACTGAAGCCAAATACTGGCTACACCGGAGTATGTGACCATGCCTATGAGGTGCCGGATGTAAAAAGTCAAGGCACCAGAACATGGCCAGCTCAGAGGGGTGGAGCAGGTAAGTACGAATCTTCTGTTCAAAGAGAAAAGCTGCTGGCACTTGTCAAAATGTCATTATTTCCAGAGATCTTCTTTAACCTGAAATGTCACATGTGCACGGGTTCATATACAATCCATCTCTGTGATACCACAGGAGAAATTGAATAAGTTTCAGAGAGATACTAAGGATTATCTGTTCAACCATGTTTACATTTAGGCAGAGGAAAGACAAAACCACTGCTCACTGCTGTCTCAGCATTACTGGTGGGCACGTCTGTCGAAGCATTCATCAGGTCCCTGCTTGCTTCCATCTGACGGGTAAGGCTGCCGGAGTAGTGCAGCCTAGCTCCTCTCGACAGTGTTCTGCTGCCTCTCCTCCTGCTGCCTGTAGATCACATAGTCATGCTCAATCTGGCTTTTAAACGTCCAGTGCATGTGCACCCCCTAGTCCTCCCCTGTCTGCTGGAAGATGCCTGAGCAATAGGTTCTAGTTAGTTAGTTTACTGCGAAGGAGAGTTTTTCTCACGTTTACCTGCCGTTTCCAAATTTTACCCTCTGCCTGACATATGTTCTGTTTATTCCTTGTTCTGACCCTGTGCCAGATTAGTTCAGTGGCACAGCAGATGCACATCCACTTCCCTAACAGTTGGTTTACCTGCATGCCACACAACACAGATACAGGGGAAAGTGTAGTGAGGCCAAAACAATTGTATCACCTACGGTATATATGTTCCATGGCATTTGGTGTTAATGTCAATGTGATGTGATTAAACTTAATATGAATTTTACACAAAAAAAAAAAAAACGGTACTTTATGTGAGAAATTATAGTCTCAAAGTCCTATCTACAGGAATAGGCTCGCCTTTTTGCGTTTTTCAAAATAGGCCAAAGTTCGTACAGACCTTGATGTGAATGTCAAAATTTGAAGGCAGCTGTAGCGGATCAGCAGTGTTTCAGGCTGCCTTGCCGAGTATAATAAATTTGTGTCTGTATTAATGGAGGTGGGTTTATGGATGGGTATATGTTTTTTTTTACTGGACAAAGGATGCTCAATTCCCTAAATAGGAGTTCAATCTAAACTAAATAAATCTCAGAATAAATCATATGTTGGATATTCTTCATTCTATGGGCTACTTTTTGCGAATCATCTGCTGGTCTCACCAAGCGCATGCTAATGTTAATTTGGATATTGGATTGCAAAAAAAAAAAAAACACCTCCCTCTATAGCAACACACTGTCCAACATACAGTGTTTCAAACTATTAAGGAATCCCCTTGAAATGTCAAATTACTTTCAGTCTTACTTTATGGGAAACAGACATACCTTATTTCCTCGGTGAAGAAAATCATTTGATGACTGAAGTTTCATGGTTTCTGTCTGAAATTACATTATAAATGATGCATAGCGCCAAAAATGGTTGTGATAATGCGATAAGAGCAATAATTACATAACTGATATATAACCGTAATAGTTCAAAAGGACCGGTCAGGTTTTCTGACATGTCCTTTAGCAAATGATTGTATTCCACATTAATTACATTTCTGGAGCAACTTATATTATAACTTATTTCATGCCATTCCTCTATTATTCCTTCTCCATATTTATAAATGAATTGCCATTGGGTGTTACCAGTTGGGGGTGTATTGCTGTACAGTCTGATACTGGCAGCACTATACAGCAGCGTCAGACTGTGTAAGGATACGGTGGTTTGCGCTCCAGCCTGGATCCATGCCCTGTGTAACCATGACAACGATCGCTGTTTGCCTCCCAGGCTGGAAGCAGTGGCCGCTGGGTCGTCTAAGGTGGCTCCGCCCATCCACACTTGGTCAATAAATAGGAGCCAGGTGCTGCACAGGGTGTTCCACTAATGGAGTGCGCACCCTGCCTGCTCCATTCACCACGAGGACGCAAGCTCCTAACTACCTGCAACTCTGAACCTCCAGGAGAAACCCTCACCTACCTTATCCGGCTCCACCACTGCAGGATCCCTGCATGACTTCTAACAGCAAGTATCAGCCTGTCATTTTGTTTCACTGACATTGCTCACTGAAAGGAAGGGACTCGCGCTGGTGGTTATTAGTACTGCAGGCCTGGGATTCCTGAACGTTGCCTAGAGCTGTTATTCATGAACTTTAATCTGTACTCTCATTCCTAAAACGAACTTTCCTCACTATTAGTTTTACACTCTATCTTTAGTACGCGGTACATGATTTTGTTACCCCATACTCTCCGCTTAAGACTGAGAGAGCCGCCTGGGGTACACACTGAGCAGCCGCAAAGACACCATCAACACTCAAGTAGTGTGACAGGAGTGGATGTCAAAGGACTCCGCAGTTGAGATCCTAACTGATCAATTTGGTGCGTTACATATTAGTGGAACCCTCATGGATCCAGCGGAGCTCGCGCGCACATGGTCGCCCTCACTGAGAGGGTGGAAACCCTTAACGTGACCGTACAGAATCTCCAATTGGAAAATCAGACGTTGCAAGATCTCGTCTCGTCGCGCACAGGGACACCTCCACGATGGACCGGAACCCAAGGTCAGTCCACCTGAACTTTTCTCAGGAGACCGGAAGCAGTTCCGCGAATTCCTGAATGCGTGCAAGCTGATGTTTCAGTTACGCCCGGACCTATCCTACCGATAGAACCAAAGTACTCACCATGATCTCGTACCTCAGGGGGGAGGCCAGAGCATGGGCTAACACCTATTTAGAAAAGGAAGACCCGGTCTTGAATTCCTTTCCGCAATTTCTTGAAACAATGGCCCTCCTTTACGAGGACCACAACAAGCAGCTGACTGCGGAGACCGCCATTCGCACCCTAAAGCAAGGGAGACGACCCGTTGAGGACTTTATTGCGGAATACACTCGTTGGGCCCGTGAGACTGAATGGAATGATCTCACTCTTAGAAATCAGTTCCGTCTCGGTCTATCTGAGGCCCTGAAGGATGAGTTAGCCCGCGGAGAGCTGCCACTTGATGCAGAAGGTCACCACCATTGACAGACGCTTAAGGGAACGTAGGGCCGAGAGAGTCTCAGGGTTTACACCCACCCCGAGACAGACCAGCCCGGATCCTGTAGCAGAGATGATGGATATTGGGGCAATTCGTGGTCCTCTGACTGAGAGAGAGAAGACCCGGAGACGGAACCTCAACCTCTGCTTATACTGTGCGTCGGCTGACCATTCGGTTGATGGATGTCCTGCCATAAGAAAGAAACATGAAAGTAAAATGATGACGTTCTGTAACTTAGGCAGAAAAGATAACAACACAAGTGGTTACATTTATACGTCTCTTACCTTACAGTGGGACCAAAACCGAACTATCGTTGATGCAATGGTGGACACGGGAGCTTCAGGGAATTTTATCGATAAGCATCTAGTAGAGAGAAATAAAATTCCCCATACAAGGAAAGATGTATCGATATCCGTGAGTTTTATTGATGGTACAACCTCTAGACCTATCCATAGCCAGACTCAACCCCTTTTGGTGACAAGCGAAAATAACCACACAGAATTTCTATCCTTTGATGTCATACACTCCCCTTCGTTCCCCATCATTTTAGGCTTGCCATGGCTCCGGTTACATCAACCAGTTCTCCTATGGGAACAGGGGAGAATTGGGTTTACCTCACGTTATTGCAGGAGACCTGCTTCCCTATTAAAACTCTCATGCATGTAGGGGTGAACCAGGTCCCTACCCAATACTCAGAGTTTTCGGAGGTATTTAGTGCAAAGATGGCGGAATCCCTACCGCCCCATAGACCCTACGATTGCCCCATAGACCTGCTGCCGGGCAGTGAAATACCCACAGGAAGAATCTACCCATTGGCACAACCAGAACTTGACCACCTCAAACAGTATCTCGAAGAGAACTTAAGGAAGGGATTCATTCGGCCTTCAACCTCCCCTGCAGCCGCAGGTATGTTCTTCGTAAGGAACAAAGACTTGAGCCTCAGACCCATCATTGATTACAGAGCATTAAATAAAATAACAATCAAAACCGGTACCCCTGCCGCTAATATCCGAGCTTATTGAAAGACTTCAAACATCAACTATCTACACTAAACTGGACTTGAGAGGCGCATACAACTTGATTAGGATTAGAACCGGGGATGAATGGAAAACTGCTTTCCGCACCCGGTACGGACTCTTTGAGTACATGGTAATGCCTTTCGGCTTGTGCAATGCCCCTGCCACATTCCAAAACTTTATCAACGACATATTTAGGGATCTACTAGATGTATGTGTTGTCATCTATCTAGATGACATATTGGTCTACTCCGATAACCTACAAGATCACAGGAAACACGTCCGTTGGGTACTTGCGCGATTAAGCGTCCATCACTTATATGTCAAACCAGAAAAGTGTATATTCGAGACTACTACCCTTCCTCCGTTCCTTGGTTATATAATCTCACCCAAGGGAATTCAGATGGATCAGTCAAAGATCACTTGCATCCAAAACTGGCCGATTCCGGACTCTAGGAAAGCCCTCCAGCGATTCATAGGGTTCTCGAACTTCTACAGGAAATTCATCAAAGACTTCTCCGCTACCATCAAACCCCTAACCAGATTAACTAGTGTCAATACGAAATTTGTTTGGTCCATGGAGGCCCAATCAGCTTTTGAGTTACTTAAAGACAAATTCACTTCAGCACCAATTCTGACCATTCCGAATCCAAACTATCACTTTGTGCTGGAAGTAGATGCATCACAGGCAGCCATAGGAGCTGTTCTGTCCCAGCGGAGCTCCTTCTCATCCCCACTACATCCTGTCGGGTTTTACTCCCAGACTCTAAACACAGCTGAAATCAACTACCCCATAGGGAAAAGGAACTTCTTGCCATAAAATGTTCCCTAGAGAACTGGAGGCACCTACTTGAAGGTTCAACACACCCCATCACAATATACACGGATCACCGTAATTTACAATACCTGAAAACCAGTAAAACACTGTCAGCACGTCAGGTACGGTGGAGTTTTTTTTGACAGATTCGACTTTCAAATTACTTATCGACCAGGCTCAAAAATGGGAAGGCTGATGCCTTATCACGTCTGGCTGAATGCCGCGCCGCAGTCACAGCCCCCACATGCATTATACCACCTAACAAAATTATCCTCGCCACCATCGAATTGGAAACCCAGCTTAAGGATGCTCTGAAAATTGACTGTGCTAACATCCCCCGGGACTTCTGAAAGACCAACGGGGTTTCCTCTACAAAAACAACCTACTGTACATACCAACTCCTCTCACCACCCAGGTAATCAAACTCTGCCATGACACACCCTCGCGGGACACCCTGGCATTGCCAAAACCATAAACCTGATACGCAGGAACTTCTGGTGGCCAAAAATGACCAAAGAAATTAAGCAATATGTTTCCACGTGTGAGACATGTGCCTCATGCAAAAGTGATAGAAATCGACCATATGGCCTTCTTATGAGTCTTCCTATCCCCAACAGACCCTGGGAATGGGTTTCAATGGACTTCATTGTAGAACTCCCCGCTCCAGAGGAAACAACACCATCATGGTTGTAGTAGACCTACTAACTAAGATGGCACACTTCATCGCCCTCAAAAATTACCTTCCTCCAGTGAAACTGCCGAGGCCTTTCTGTCCAATGTCATAAAACTACATGGAATCCCTAGCCAAGTTATATCAGACAGGGGTTCACAATTTATATCCAAATTTTGGAGAGCACTTTGTCTTAGACTCCAAATCGACCATAGAATGTCTACCGCCTACCACCCCCAAACTAACGGGCAGACGGAAAGGGTGAACCAATGTCTGGAACAATTTCTCAGATGTCACTGCTCATTCCTTCAAGATGACTGGGAAAGCCTACTCCCTCTTGCCGAATTCAGCTTACAACAATTCTGTGAATTCCTCCACTCTACATAGTCCATTCTTTGCTAATTATGGATTCCACCCTAGGTCTCTCCCTGAAATCAGCCTTCCTACAAACGTTCCTGCCACAGATGATTATGTAACTACCTTGCAAACAACCCTCATGATGCTGAAAGACAACCTCCAACGGGCAAAGGAAAGGCAGAAGATCTACTACGACCGTCACAGAAGAGAAAATCCTCCTTATCAGGTTGGAGACTCGGTATGGCTGTCAACGAGAAACCTTCGGTTGGGGGTACCTGCTAAGAAACTGGGTAGGCAATTTTGGGTCCTTTTCTGATAGAAAGAATTATCAACCCCAACACGGTGAGACTTACCCTTCCTCCTCGACTACAGGTACATCCCACATTCCATGTATCGTTGCTAAAACCGTTTAGACCTAGCCCGTTCCCCTCACGGGTTCCTCAACCCTCCTCCCGATAGATGTCCGTGGTGAGGAGGAATTTGAGGTTGAGCAGCTTCTCGACTCCAGAAGAAGACGGGGGAGGATCCAGTACCTCGTTAGATGGAAGGGTTACGGGTCTCAGGATGACTCTTGGGAAGATGTGCGAGACGTCCATGCACCCAGACTCCAAAGGTTGTTCCACAGGAGATTTCCCGACCGACCCTCCCCTACTGGGGTACCCGGAGAGGGTCCCCTTAAGGGGGTACTGTAAGGATACGGTGGTTTGCGCTCCAGCCTGGATCCATGCCCTGTGTAACCATGACAACGATCGCTGTTTGCCTCCCAGGCTGGAAGCAGTGGCCGCTGGGCCGTCTAAGGTGGCTCCGCCCATCCACACTTGGTCAATAAATAGGAGCCAGGTGCTGCACAGGGTGTTCCACTAATGGAGTGCGCACCCTGCCTGCTCCATTCACCACGAGGACGCAAGCTCCTAACTACCTGCAACTCTGAACCTCCAGGAGAAACCCTCACCTACCTTATCCGGCTCCACCACTGCAGGATCCCTGCATGACTTCTAACAGCAAGTATCAGCCTGTCATTTTGTTTCACTGACATTGCTCACTGAAAGGAAGGGACTCGCGCTGGTGGTTATTAGTACTGCAGGCCTGGGATTCCTGAACGTTGCCTAGAGCTGTTATTCATGAACTTTAATCTGTACTCTCATTCCTAAAACGAACTTTCCTCACTATTAGTTTTACACTCTATCTTTAGTACGCGGTACATGATTTTGTTACCCCATACTCTCCGCTTAAGACTGAGAGAGCCGCCTGGGGTACACACTGAGCAGCCGCAAAAGACACCATCAACACTCAAGTAGTGTGACAGGAGTGGATGTCAAAGGACTCCGCAGTTGAGATCCTAACTGATCAATTTGGTGCGTTACAGACTGTACCCTCAACTAGTTACACCCAATTAGCCATTCATTCAATGGCTTCTTACTCATCAGTAATAATAGAGGAATGGCACAACATAGAGTTTAAAATTGCACTAGAATTGTCAATGCTTGAGGTATGCAAATAGTTAAAAACAGACAATCCAGGAGAGGTAACCAGTCCTCTTTAAGAAACAATTTATATGTAAAAACACCACAACACAGATTTTTTTTTTTGCACATAATTTTTACAGATAATTTTTCATGCAACTCTACTATGAAGGCATAAGGATAAAACGAAATACCAGAAAAAAATGAACTTTTTAAATTCACCCTGTGTTGTAAGGGTATTTTGAAGTAATGACTGGTTCTGTCCCCTTAAATGGTCTCTTTTATATTATCTTTAAAGGGTAACTCATATTTTTTTTTTATTTGCTAGTTTATTAGAGCTAGACATGTATACCTGAGTTAGTCTGTCAATGATTGTCAAAATATCTGTAATTACCTTATAATAACAGCTTTCATTAGTGTCCCCTGTCCCTTTCCACTGCTCCCTTAAAAGACAGTTGTTAGGGCTCGTCTGTCTTCCTTTTAGTATAAACAGAGGACAGAGGGGCAGTCTTCCACACTGCATGCCTGCATTAGGTTTCAGAGTGAGGAGGCGTGTCTCTCTGTAATCCAATCTGATTGGCTGGCAGGGAGCTGCTGGCTACAGCAAGTGTGTATGGGAAGTGAGGGAAAGCAGTTTTGGCCTCAGAGAACTGGTAGAGGAGCCATCTTGAGAAGGTCCTCATATTGTAAATGTTTAAACATTGAAACATTTATGTTTAAACATAACTAAGGGAAAAACTCAAGGAAAACAGTGGTATGTGAAGAAACTAAAGATTGCTTTATGCATAATGCTGCTGCAGCAGTAACATGTGCTAAAATTGATTTTTTGAGGAAAACAGGATAGTTACACTTTAATATTCAGCGTAATAAAGTCTCCCATGTAATGTAGTGGGTTAGGGATAGTTAGATGCTACCCATCTCCCATTGTGCTGAGGCCAGAGACATGCGTGCTGCACACTGCATGAGGGACTAAAAGGTATAAACTCTTACACACATACATTCGTTTGCACTCCATTTAAGACTTCATTCTAGGTAGGATGTATTGATTTGCCTTATCTCTTGTACACCCAAGGGAGTCGTCCATGTGTTACAACATGGTGACTGGAGTCCTACCCCATAAAGTGATGATTATTTACTTTTTACTATTCTATATGTAATTTGTCTGTTTTATCTTATATTTAATCCCACTTAATAAATATATTTATTCACTTGGCCTGCATATGCTTATTTATTCTCAAATCTTTTGAATTCACATTCTGAAACACACCCCAAGGTTCACAGAGAGCGGTATGTTAATGTTAAATAGTGTCAAGAGTCTTGGTGATTAAAAGGGTTGTCTCACTTGGCATTTATCATGTAGAGAAAGTAAATACAAGGTACTTACTAATATATTGTGATTGTCCATATTGCCTCCTTTGCTGGTTTGATTCATTTTCCATCATATTATTCACTGGCCATTTCCAGGGGTTACAGCCTTCGCTGCAGCACAGATACAAGGTGGACAGAAGCTGCTGTGCATTCGTGTCTATGCGCGCTCTCACATTCCTGGCCACCAGAGAGACCTAGCTTTTTCCTATAGTGAGTAAGCACGGCCACCGCTGCTGGATTGCAGTGTGGTCATAACCCCTGGATACGAGCAATGAATAATGTGATGGAAAAATAAATCACAGCAGCTCCTGTCACCTTGTAAAGAAATCTAGCAAAGGAGGCAATACGGACAATCACAATACATTAGTAAGTGACTTGTATTAACTTTGGCTACATGATAAATGTAATTTGCTAAAGTGAGATACCTCTTTAAGGTAAACCTGGGATAACCTAAGAAAATTACAATGGCAACATTATATTTTTAGAAACTCACAGTGCGGCAAAGAATGTATCTCTCAAGGTATAGTATGCAAAAATACATATTGTGTTATACTAAAATCTAATTTAACAAGGAAACTCACACTTACTATAATCTTGAATTTCATTTACAAACAAAAAAGGAGTGCTTGTCCCACCATTATAAAAAAAAAGTTGTACAATCAAAATCTGTACGAAAAAACTGATGCATGTGCTCCTTTGTCACAAGCTTATTGGTTGAAAAACAGATCTGTCCTTGTTGTCAGGAAGCAGCAGACTCACTGCTTGAATCAATTTTGTTTGTCTGTTGTTGGATTATAGTAGCTACCTCTTTTGCTATGGAGCGCCATGTAAATAGAACAGTACCATAAGTTTACACCAAATGTGTTGGACATCAGGGGACCGATATTTCATCAGACACCCCCAGTATGAAAAGCGGCAATGTCCATCCGTAATGTATAATAAGAAGTCGCATCTTCAGCAAGTCTGCAAAGTTTGGATAGGACAAATATAGTGTATCTATTGGTATCAGCCCCATATATAAGGATGCTCCCACTTCACTAGAAAATAGACAGAAAACATCACTTGGCGTCCATAACATTGGGGCAAGTTTCAGAAGACAAATGTATTTACCCTAACCTTGTCTTTCATTATGGAATCCAATTTTCTCACTAGACAAATTATTTAGGTTAATGTTTCAATGGGGTGAGGGGGGGGGGGGGGGAGATTGTCATATTGTTTGCGTATTGATGACACCCACAGCACATTTTAATTTAACATCAGATCCTTGGTTTGTTTTTCTTCTTTTTAAGAGAATGCTAAAAAGATGCAGTTTTCTAATTAAGTTGCATCATTCACATACGGCAATTGAGAACTGCTGTTTGCATGAATATTATCTAATATATGAAGCTGAGTGTATGTATGTCCGCTAAAGGAACCCACACCATTGCGGGAAGGTGTTAGACCAGGTCTCAGTTCTCTAGCACATACCGTTCCTGAGATATTCCCATAAAATGCAAACAATGCAAATATGGCACCAACATATGACCTACATTAGCCAACAGAAGCCTGAAGGTCTTTCTCCTCATATCCTAACTGCCATACACACAGTCACATGACCCTTATCAACCAATAGTAGCTCACAGGTCTTTAGGCTCCCCATACACACAGTTTTAAACCCAGCAATTTTTCTTCACTGCTGTAGGTCAGCTTTAAAGGGGCAGGGCGCTGTGAATGAAACTGTTAAGGGAGAGGAGTGCTGTGGAGGTCACAATTAAGGGGGCAGTCTGCTATGGAGGTCAGTGTTAAGGGGCAGATTGCTGTAGAGGCCACTGTTAAGGGGGCGGTGTGTTGAGGAAATCACTGTTAAGGATATGGGGTACTGTGGAGGTCACTAATAAAGGGGCAGCCGCTGTGGAAGTCACTGTTAAAAGGGCGGTCCGCTGTGTAGGTCACTGTTAAGGGGGCAGGATGCTGTGGAGGTCACTGTTAAAGAGGCGAGAGCTGTGGAGGTCTCTATTAAGGGGGGCAAGGAACGGTGGAGGTCACAGTTAAGGGGATGGTCCGCTATGGAGCTCAGTGTTAAGGGGCAGGGTGCTGTAGAGGTCACTGTTAAGGGGGGAGGGGTGTTGTGGAGGTCACATTTTAAATCTCCCATGTGGTCATTAAATACACAATGTTGCAGTACAGTTTTTTTTTTTTATGATCACCTATCAGTCACAAAAAATGCTAAACCCAGCATTAAAAATAAGCCGTATTAAGCCATTGGACCCGCATGCAGGAAGCTTACTCCCAAAAGAATGGAGACATTTGTTTTCTAGCCTAATAGCTATGTTAAAGATTGCAAAAAATACACAAATACAGTATCTTTGGTATCACTAAACACAGAGTTCAAGAGTTATTTTGTCATAAAATCTGGTCTGGTTAAACTTATATTAAATAACAAAAAAAATATGTAAATAATTGTTAGTTTTTTTGCCAATTCTTTCTATTTTCCATATAAAAAACATAAACAAAACATACTGATTTTGTTTGTTACCAATAAAGTGACATTTGAGTGCAAAGAAAAAGTGTTCAAAGTGTAAGATGAAAAAAAATCACCCTCAAAATAGTGTTTGCCCAGAAAGGATTAAATTACCTGTATATCTTTAATGTACTGTTCCGCAGTTTCAGCATTTACAGCATGGGTTAGGTTCTTTCCAATATCTTCCTCCAAAGCCTTCACCTCCAGCAATGTTTTTAGTACTTCATTTCTCTTTGTCACAAATACCTCTGCCTCAATTGAATGACATTTTTCACTGGTTGGATCTGTTTCTCTTGAATGTAACTGAGAAGCTAAAGATAACAAAAAAATCTTAAAGGAGTTGTCTCACTTCAGCAATGGCATTTATCATGTAGACATAGTTAATACAAGGCACTTGCTAATGTATTGTGATCGATCGTCCATATTGCTTCTTTTTTGCAGGCTTTATTCATTTTCTATCACATTATATTCTGCTAATATCCAGGGATTACGACCACGCTCCAATCCAGTGGTGGTCGTGCTTGCACACTATAGGAAAAATCTCCAGACTCTCTAGTGGATGGGACACGGGAGAACATATAGGCACGCATGTGCAGCAGCTCCCGTCCCCGACACCGCTGCAGCGCAGATACGAGGTAACCGCTGGAATCGAGCCGTGTATAATGAGATGGAGAAATGAATCAAGCTAGCAAGGGAGACAATATGGGCAATCACAATACATTAGTAAGTGCCTTGTATTAACTTTCTCTACATGATAAATTACATTTGGTGAAATGAGACAACCCCCTATTTACAATCACTTTATGTGTCAGGTGCAAAAATAAATCATATTCAAGAACAAGAAGATATAAGCAATTAGCAAGTGACAGTTTCCAACATCATATCAATTATGAGATTTTTGGAATCACCACTAAAATGAACTATGTACTGCGTAAGTTAAAGGATATTTCGAGACATTAAATATCGATGACCTATCCTCATGATAGGTCATCAATATCTGATTGGTGGGTCCAACTTCCAACACCTTCAATGATCTGCAGTTTGAAGAGGGCTCTTCATACTATACCAAGAATAGCGCTGTACTTTGTATAACTGCTGTGCTTGGTTTTGCAGCTTAAACCAATTCACTGGAAAAGGAATGAGCTGCACAAAGGCCATGTTACTGATGGATGCAATATTACTTGCAACGGCTCTCATTAAAGCAACGTGGCTTTTTCAAATAGCAGTCTATGGGAGAAGTGATCTTAAGATAGCATGTTAAAAAAAAAAAGATAAAAATTCAAATCATTCCTCTTTCCCCATATTAAAAAATTACTAAACAAACAATAAAGATAATTGACATAGCCGAGTCCCAAAATGCCTGAACTATTAAAATACAAACATAATTATCCTGAACGCTGTAAAGGAAAAAAAAAAAATCAAAACGCCAATTTCTCCATTTTTGCTTCACTTCACCAATACCAATATGGTATCAATAAAAACTAAAGATCGGCCGCAAAAACTGAGCCCTTGCACATATCCATAGTTGTAAATATGAAAAATTTATGGGGACAAAATATGGCAATGGAAAAAAAAAAAGGAAGTTTGCGGCAGTTTCTATATCCCCATCGGGTCCCCATGCTGCAGTGACTAGGACCCCATGGTTGCTATGGCAGCCCCGATGCCTTGAACAGGCATTGGGACTGCCAGCTACGGAAGCCCAGGACATCTAGCCCCAGGGCTGGGTCTCCTAGGCAACTGTTAGCGTCTTACAGTGTAAGACACTAACAGTTCAATACAGCACAATACAGATGAGCCCTTACACTAGACAATCGCCCAAAAAATAAAAAAAAACTATGGCTCCCAGACTATGGAGACACTAAAATATGATTTTTTGTTTCAAAAGTGATGTTATTGTGTAAAACGTAAATAAATAAAAAGAAAGTAGACATATTAGGTGGCATCACCAGATAAATGGAGAAGTGGTACTGTACCTGCTCATATAGTACAGCCCAAGGGGAGGCGGTTGATCGACAGCTCAATCACTTAAGTCACTAAAGGTGGTGCTCTGCCAAAAGTGTACAGTAACAAATGGAAAGTTTGTATGAAGGGAGAAAAACTGAAAAATAGGCGGCACTCACCGTGACTTGTATCGAAAAATTTTCAAGCTTTATTTTCTTTATTACAAACGGTAGCGGGGTTGGGGCGGACTGCTCCTCACCAGAGCGCAAAGATACAGGCGTATCTTACAGGCCTGTATCTTTGCGCTCTGGTGAGGAGCAGTCCGCCCCGACCCCGCTACTGTTTGTAATAACGAAAATAAAGCTTGAAAATTTTTCGATACAAGTCATGGTGAGTGCCGCCTATTTTTCAGTTTTTCTCCCTTCATACGAACTTTCATACATATTAGTTATCGGCTCGTCCGTAAGAAACTGCTGTATAAAAATATCACATGAACAAACCCCTCAGGTAAATACCTAAAAAAATAAAAACGATGTCAAAAAAGCTATTTTTTTGTCACCTTACATCACAAAAAGTGTAATAGCAAGCAATCAAAAAGTCATATGAACCCTGAAATAGTCACAATCTAACCGTCATCTCATCCCGCAAAAATGATACCCAACCTGAAACAATCGCCTAAAAACTGAAAAAACTATGGCTCTCAGACTATGGAGACACTAAAACATGTTTTTTTGTTTGTTTCAAAAATGATATTATTGTGTAAAACTTAAATAAATAAAAAATAGACGTATTAGGTATCGCCGCGTCCGTATTGACCTGCTCTATAAAAATATCACAGGACCTAACCTCTCAGATGAACACTGTAAAAAAAAGGAAAAAAAACGGTGTCAATAAAGCAAGTTTTTCACCTTACATCAGAAAAAGTGTAATACCAAGCGATCAAAAAGTCATGCACACCCCAAAATCATACTAATAAAACAGTCATCTCATTCTGCAAAAAATAAGACCCTAAGACAATCTTCCAAATAATATAAAAACTATGGCTCTCAGACTATGGAGACACTAAAACATGATTTTTTTTTGTTTCAAAAATAATATTATTGTGTAAAACCTAAATAAATAAAAAAAGTACACATATTGTGTATTGCCGCATCCGTAACGACCTGCTCTATAAAACTACCACATGACCTAACCCTTTAGGTGAACACCGTAAAAAAGAAAAAAAAGTGTCAAAAATGCTATTTTTCTTGTCACCTTACATCTGAAAAAGTGTAATACCAAGCGATCAAAAAGTCATACGCACCCCAAAATAATATCAAACAGTCATCTCATTCTGAAAAAAATGAGACCCTAACTAAGACAATCGCCCAAAAAATTTAAAAACTATGGCTCTCAGAATATGGAGACACTAAAACATGATTTTTTTACAGAAATGCTTTATTATGTAAAACTGAAACAAAAAACCAAAAGAAGTACACATATTTGGTATTGTCGCGTCCGCAACAACCTGCTCTATAAAAATACTACATGATCTAACCTGTCAGATGAACACTATAAATAACAAAAAATAAAAACTGTGCCAAAACAGCTATTTTTACACCTCACATAAAGTGTAATACAGAGCAACCAAAAATCATATGTACCCTAAAATAGTAGCAACAAAACTGCCACCTTGTCACGTAGATTCCAAAATGGGGTCATTTGTTTGGAGTTTGTACTCTAGGGGTGCATCAGGGGGGCTTCAAATGGGACATGGTGTTAAAAAAAAACAATCCAGCAAAATCTGCCTTCAAAAATTGTATGGCATTCCTTTACTTCTGCGCCCTGCCGTGTTCCCGTACAGCAATTTACGACCACATATAGGGTGTTTCTGTAAACTACAGAATCAGGGCAATAAATATTGAGTTATGTTTGGCTGTTAACCCTTGCTTTGTTGCTGGAAAAAAATGATTAAAATGGAAAATCTGACAAAAAAGTGAAATCCTGAAATTTCATCTCCATATTCCATTAATTCTTGTGGAACACCTAAAGGGTGAACAAAGCTTGTAAAATCTGTTTTGAATACCTTGAGGGGTGTAGTTTCTAAAATGGGGTCACGTTTGGGTGGTTTCTATTATGTAAGCTAGTGACTAGTAACAAAGTGACTTCAGACCTGAACTGATCCTTAAAAAGTGGGTTTTGTAAATTTTCTGAAAAATTTAAAGATTTGCTTCTAAACTTGTAAGCCTTATCACGTCCCCAAAAAGTAAAATAGCATTCCCAATATGATCCAAACATGAAGTAGACATATGGGGAATGTAAAGTAATAACTATGTTTGGAGTTATTACTATCTATTATAAAAGTAGAGAAATTGAAATTTGCAAATTTGCTAATTTTTCAAAATTTTTGGTAGATTTGGTATTTTTTTATAAATAAAAATGAAATTTTTTGACTCAGTTTTACCACTGTCATGAAGGACAATATATGACAAGAAAACAATCTCAGAATGGCCTGGATAAGTAAAAGCGTTTTAAAGTTATTACTACATATAGTAATACATTTCAGATTTGCTAAAAATGGCCGGGTCCTTAAGGTGAAAAATGGCTGGGTCCTTAAGGGGTTAAACAATTTTATAAAAACAATATTAACTCTAAAAATGTGGTATGGCTGTAATCATAATGACCCAGAGAAAGTAACAATTCAGTTTAAATGCATAAAGGAACGCTATAAAAATGAAACCCATAAAGCTATGGTGGAATTCAGTTTTTTTTTTCCAGTTCCACCCCATTTGGAATTTTTTTCCAGCTTCCCACTACACCGTATGAAATATTCAATGGTGACATTAGAAAGTAGAACTTGCCCCTAAAAAATAAGCCCTCATATGTCTCTGTGAATGAAAAAATAAAAAGGTTATGGCTCCCCGATGGCAGGAAGTAAAACGGAAAATCACTCCATCAGGAAGTGCTTAATGGCTTTAGGCCAGTAATACAATACACTATTTTTTAAAGCAAATGGTTTTATTCTACTCACAAGATAGTCCAATTCCACCCACCACTGACATGGTCGATCATCTTTTTGCTTTTATCACATTTACCTTCACGTATGTATTCAATGCAACTCAAATACGGATATCTTCAGATATAAATAAAACATTAGTGCTCTGTGTTCTTACTTTTACACAACTGTATTGCATAGTCATCTTATCAAATCCTTTAGACAGCACTAAACTAAATATTCCAGTATGTGCATGTATATAAGAATGAATGTAAGTGTAAGCTTATGTATTACATCGCCGCATTTTAAAGTATGTGTATGTACAAAACAACATGTTTAAAAAGATAAAAGGTGAACAAACATTCATATACCTAAACTGAAATTTCTGTCTGTAAAGCCTCATTCACACGTCCGTGCTTAAATCAGTGAAAAGGTGGTCAATGATGCCTCCGTGAAGGTGCCTGGGAAAGATCAGTGTGTGTTTCACGGATACCGTGCAGCTGAAAAATAATTTCAAAGCATCTCTTCCTAATGATCCATAAAATATGGATGAAATATGGATGGCATCCGTTGTTTTCACTGACCCATAGACTATATTGGGCGTGACAAACAAAATAGAACATGCTTCCAAGCTAAAACATGGACCGTGGTAAAAAACTGATGTGTGAATACACACATTAAAATGGATAAGTACGTGTGCTGTCTATGCCGTGAATCACTGGCGTGTGAATGAGACCTAAGAGGGGATTTAAAAAAAGTTATGTTTTCCCTGCACAAAAGTGAATATTTTGCTTCTTTCATATGAAAGACTCACCTTCTCCAGACACTGTTTCACTAATGAACTCATTGTTCAGGTCAGTCTTCAAAAAATTTCTAAGTCTGAAGATATGAAACAAGAACAGATTATAGAAAGTGTCTGCATAAAGACTAAATAGAGAAAATACTTAAAACTAATTATAAGGGTGCATCCACACAGAAGTGGAAAAAATCTGCAACTAATCTGCAGCATAATCTGCATGAATTAAATTTATAATTAAACAGTAAGTTTATGCAAAGCAACCAGGCACAGTTTAAGGGTGTGGCCACACAGCGACACCTGCAAAAATATGTCCGACTTGCAACTTGCCGTTGCGCAACTATTTAAGAACTGTGATTTGGCTGTGAAAACACAACCAAGTCACAGACGAGTCATGTGTCACACTAGTCTCTGGAGTAAAAGTTGCGCACGACTTGCGACCCGTGACACAAAATCCATCAAGTCTGAATTTTTCTGCGACCTGCGTGTCACAGCATGTCGCATTGCGACACCATTGACAATCATTATGTGCAATGTCGTTCAACTTTCTTGACGTGCAACACGTCGCCACGTAGCCCTATCCTAATGAGGACCCGACACCAAAAAAAATGCAGTGCAATTTGCAGGCACCATGTTATAGAGCAGAAGGAGTTGAGCAGGTTAGTATATAGTTTTTTTTTCAGAAAAGATTCCGTAAAACTTATAATTGATACATTTAAATCTCTGCTCTTTTACTTCAGTTATACACAGGGAGGTGTCATCAGTGATTGATGGTATTCTCTGTGTAAATGTGTATACATAGATAGCTGTCAGTCAGTGATAGTTGTACACAGGGGAGATGTTATCAGTGATTGATAGCAATCTCTGTGTAAGTGTGTATATATACAGTTGTGTTCAAAATTATTCAACCCCCAATGCTGTAAAGGGTTTTAGGGAATTTAGTGTACATTTGTAATTGTGTTCAGAATAAAATCTTACAAGGACTTTTTAAAGAACCAAATGCAACTAAAATGACATCAATTATTTTTGTAATACAGTATTAAATGTTTTTTTTGTGATTTCTTCATTGACACAATTATTCAACCCCTTAAAGACTACCACTCTTAAGAACAGAGGTTCATTCAAGTGTTTTTCGATGAGGTATTGAAAACACCTCTGGATGTCAAGGAGCAGCAATCAAGCATAATAAGCACCAATTAGGCAGATGTAAAATGACTGTGATACTCAGCTCCTTCTAGACATTTACTGGGTGTGTTTACAAACATGGTGAAGTCAAGAGAATGGTCCAGGAAGACAAGAGAAGAGGTGATTTCTCTTCACAGGAAGGGCAATGGCTATAAGAAGATTGCAAAGATGGTAAACATACCAAGAGACACCATAGGAAGCATCATTCGCAAATTCAAGGCAAAGGGCACTGTTGAAATGCTACCTGGTCGTGGCAGAAAGAAGATGCTGACTTCGACTGCTGTGCGCTACCTGAAGCGCAAAGTGAAGAAAAGTCCCCGTGTGACTGCTGAGGAACTGAAAAAAGATTTGTCAGATGCGGGTACTGAAGTTTCAGCTCAGACAATAAGGCGCACACTGCGTAATGAAGGCCTCCATGCCAGAACTCCCGGGCGCACCCCCTTGCTGTCTCCAAAAAATAAGAAGAGTTGACTGCAGTATGCCAAAAGTCATGTGGACAAACCACAAAAGTTTTGGGATAGTGTTCTGTGGACTGATTAGAACTGTTTGGGCCCATGGATCAACGCTATGTTTGGAGGAGGAAGAACAAGGCCTATGAAGAAAAGAACACCTTGCCTACTGTGAAGCATGGCGGGGGGTCAATCATGCTTTGGGGCTGTTTTGCTTCTACAGGTACAAGGAAGCTCCAGCGTGTGCAAGGTACCATGAATTCTCTTCAGTACCAGGAGATATTGGATGAAAATGTGATGCAGTCCGTCACAAACCTGAGGCTTGGGAGACGTTGGACCTTTCAACAGGACAATGATCCCAAGCATACCTCCAAGTCCACTAGAGCATGGTTGCAGATTAAAGGCTGGAACATTTTGAAGTGGCCATCACAGTCACCAGACTTAAATACGATTGAGAACCTCTGGTGGGACTTAAAGAAAGCAGTTGCAGCGCGCAAGCCTAAGAATGTGACTGAACTGGAGGCTTTTGCCCATGAAGAATGGGCGAAGATACCCGTAGATCGCTGCAAGACACTTGTGTCAAGCTATGCTTCACATTTAAAAGCTGTTATAACTGGAAAAGGATGTTGTACTAAGTACTAAGATTGAATGTCACTTGGAGGATGAATAAAACTGATAATGATGTGAGCACAGAAAAGACATTTGTGGTTATTTCATTATAAATGTTATGTTATATTTGTCTGACTTACAAGTGCCTCTTTGATTTAATTGTAAACAAGATGACTGAAATGATCAAAATCAATGTCAAACTGGCCAAAACACTCAATTTCAGTGGGGGTTGAATAATTTTGAACACAACTGTAGATAGCTGTCAGTCACTGATAGTTGTACACAGGGGAGGTATTATCAGTGATTGATGGCATTCCATGTGTAAGTGTGTATACATTAATAGCTGTGAGTCACAGAGCTGTAAATGAGGGTGGACTTAAATGAGTTCTGCAGGCAGTTTATATTGATGACCTATCCTCAGGAAAGGTCATCAATATCTGATCGGTGGGGGTCCAACTCCCAGGACCCCTCCAATCAGCTGTTTGAAGAGGAGGCAGTGCTCTTATAATTGCTATTTTCTCCTCAAGATTACACTGCGAGTTGGACCCCCACCGATCAGATACTGATGATCTACCCTGAAGATATATGTCAATATACTGTCTGCACAACTCCTTTAAGTATGGAAAGAGCTGAGGTTTAAATATATTAATTACATTTCTTACTGAATATTTTCCCACAAAACTATATATCAATCTGCTCAGCTCCTCCTGCTCTAGAACATGCTGCTGGCAGATTGCACTGCATTTTGTGGTGACAGGTTCTCTTTAAATCAGTGTGCCTGTTAACACTACATGCTGCTTTCAAAGAGGGCAGCATAAGGTAGCTGACAGGTTCCTTTTAATAATTCTTAATAACTAAATAACCGGCAGGAAAATTGCTGGTAGTTAGGTACATACCACTCAGACTACTGCTCTCAGTGCTTTTAATCCCAGAAGGATTTTACACTGAGAAACATTAAGTTGTTAAGTATTTTTTTGTTATTTATATTGATTCTAGGGTTCAGGATTTAGGAAGTGGCTGTAGAGATAGGGGAGGGGGGGGGATTTTATCATTTTATTTGTGACAAAAATGTTGTTTAGCTCACTCCCGTCAATTAGACATTAATGCCTATTCTGAGAATAGACTATCAATATCAAAATCCTGGAAAGCCCCTTTCATTACTGTAGGTGTACACCAGATTTATCACGGTTTTAAAAAGTTGCAAAATAGCATGCAATCTTACTCCAGTAGTGGGTGGCATAAATTAAGTAATATAAAACAAAAATGTTCTTTATAAAGGTGTGCCAAATTTATCAAAACCTGTGCAACCTGTGATTAATGTGGGGCAAAGCATAATATAGTTGAAGCATAGCTCTGAGGATAATTATAAAATGTTGGAGTTAATTCTCCTACCTCCTGTAAGTTAGCACAGTTGTAAGGGACTCTATATGGGTCATTTATTAAGGGACTTGCACGTTTTTCAGTCGTAAAAATAGTCGCTTTTTTAACTAGTCTATATTTATTTGCATGGCTTGTTTGACTACATGTTCACCAGTTGGTGGGGGAGGGGAGGCTGTGTCAGGGACCGCAAATTTAATAACATTTACCCCTGGGAAAAGCTGTAAATGGTAAAAACTACTCCAGCCAGGGGAAGCTTTTTCTCTTAAAGGGGCAAGGACTGCCCTAGATTGGCCTAATTTAGGACAAGGTGCACATATCATCATAAATTAGCTGATTTTAACAGCAGTGCAGGGAGAAATCTAAAACATGGTATGGGCTTCAAAAACTGCATCAAAACTGAACATGGTAAGGGTACTTTCACACTTGCGGCATGGCTATCCGGCAGGCTGTTCACCTGCCGGATCCGCCAGGTCGCAGGTACCCGTGTGCTGCCGCTCCGTCCCTATTGACTATAATGGGCGCCGGAACAGCCTGACGGATAGCCATGCCGCAGGTACCCGTGTCCTGCTGTGCTGCCGCTCCGTTCCCATTGACTATAACGGGCGCTGGAACAGCTCGAACGTATTTTCTTTCCATGTCCATTACGTTATTTTTTTTGCAGATTGTACGCGAAACCATTCATTTCAATGGGTCCACAGAAAAAACGGAAGTTACTCCGTTACGTGTGCATTCCGTTTCCGTATGTCCGTATTTCCATTCCGCAAAAAAATAGAACATGTTCTATTACTGTCCACATTACGGACAAGTATAGTACTGTTCTATTAGGGGCCAGCTGTTCTGTTGCGCAAAATATTTCTGCAGATCCGTTTTTTGTGGACTGCAAAATACATACAGTCGTGTACATAAGCCATTAAGTAGATGCAAGGTGTGGCAGAAACACATAGCATTATAAACCATTAGTGTGGTCTAATGAAATGAGCAGTGTCCATAATGGGAATTCACTCTCACACGTAGCGTGTTTTTCGCACTGCGCACGCTCGTCTGAAAAACACCTTAGGGTGTCTGCACACGGTTCACATTTATGTGCAAAAAATCTGCAAGAAATCTGCACCAAAAGAACACAATAAACACCAATAAATATGCCTTACTTATCACAGTTTGGCGTATTGTTTGTGTGGCTTTTATGCAGATTTTGGTGCAGATTTGACACAATTTCCATTGAAACAGCTGAAATCTGAACAAAAAAAGGCAACAACAATTGACATGCTGAAGATTTTAAAATCCGCACAGCAGGTTTATTTCTGCACGTAAGGAAAAAAGAAAAGTGTACAAGATATTTGTCTGATCTCATACACTTTGCTGGTACTGTATTACTTTGCGATTCTTCCGTATGATCCGCACAGTGTACAGGCACCCTAAAGGCTCCGTTTTTCAGCATTTTGTTTTTTTAGCCACATTTCTTGCTGCAAAAAAAACGTAAGATCAAAGATGTTAGCTGAAGGTTTATGAGAAATATGAAACATTTATTCAAATATTTGTCTTTCCTATTTCAAAAGCACAGCGTTCAGTAGCTCTTGGCATTGTGTCATGCATTTTAACAAAAAATTGTCCATAGGAGAAAAATGTCATAAAGAAAATGTTAGTGGAAAGACACTAGTTGCTGTAAGGTTTGGATAATTTATCCGTAAATTAATCGCATCTACAATAGGCTGTGCATCTGGGCTGGCAGAAGTAGTTTTTAGCCAACATTTACGCCTATTTCCAGACGTAAATGTTAGTAAATTTGCTGGGCCGGCCCCTGACACCCCCCTTGTCCTGCCCAACTGTCGACCATGGCGTAAAACAGGCTCTGCAACAAATTATTATTTTTTTTAAATGTTTCAAGTTTTCAAAAGAACAACATAACCACTGTCCTTCCCCAGACAGAGGGAATAAATATACAGAATAAACAAATATACCAAGAAAAAGTTTTAAACCCTACCCAAACCACCCCAACTACCCTCAATTGGAAAGAAGGCACCCTGAAAGAAAGAAAGAAAAAAAGGACACTTGATTACATTCTTTGGGATATCCAGGTATTCCAGAGACGGGTAAACTCGTTACTCTTAGGCCTCATGCACACGACCGTTGTTTTATGCTGTCCGCAAAAAGGGGTTCCTTTGTTCAGTGATCCGTGTCCGTTTTTGCCTTCCGTTGTGTTTCCGTGTGTCTTCCGTTTTTTTTAGCGGACATGACCCAAAAGATTTTACCAAAAGACAGGCTGACAAATTTTCCCAAGTGCCTGCCAAGGGATCCGCAAAAAAAACGGACACGGAACACGGATGGCACACGGATGACCATCCGCATTTTTTCACGGACCCATTTACTTGAATGGGTCCATGAACCGTTTTTCACGGACAAGAATAGGACAGGTTATATTTTTTTGACGGACTGGAATCACGGACCACGGACGCGGAGGACAAACGGTGCATTTGCCGAGGATTCCATGGACCCATTGAAAACCAATGGGTCCGCAGAAAATCACGAAAAACGGAGCAACGGACACGGAATCAAACAACGGTTGTGTGCATGAGGCCTTACCCTTATTTAAACTAATGACTCTTTCTTTCCTTATCATAATTTCAACTTATTTCTTCCATTCCGTAAAAGATTTTATTGACTTCCAGTTCTTTAATCCCCTAGTGACCAGCCTGTTTTGGGCCTTAATTACCAAGCGTTTTTCTTCATTTTTTTATCGTTCAGTTCCAAGAGCTATAACTTTTCCGTCTATATAGCTTTATGAGGACTTGTTTTTTGCGGGACAAGTTGTAGTTTTTAATGGCGCCATTTTGGTGTACACATAACTTTCTGATTAACTTTTATACTGCCACTGGGTTTTTACGTTATAAATTTTACGTTGTTTATTTTTCGGTATAAATAACATAATATCTTTATTCTCTAGATCAGTACGATTACAGTGATACCAAATACATATAGTTTTTTGTAGGTTTTACTACTTTTTTGCAATAAAACACCTTTTTTTAAAAGAAAAAAATGTTTTTACATTGCCGCTTCCCAAGACCCATATTATTTTTATTTTTTTTCCTATTGGAGTTGCGTGAGTGCTTGATTTTTGCGGGACGACTTGTATTTTTCATTGGTATTATTTTGGAGTAAAAGGTGCTTTTTGATCGCTTGTTATTATTTTTTTTCGGTGGCAACTAAGAATAAATGAGCAATTCCATCTTTTTTTATATATTTTTTTTTAAGGCGTTCACCGTAGGAGATTTATGTGATATTTATGTAGTCCGGGTCGATACGGATGCAGCAATACAAAATATACAGCTATTTTTTCATGAAAAGCGTATTTTCAATGGAAAAAAAAGGTAATTTTTCTTATGGATTTTTTTTTATTTAATATACGTTAAAATACGTTTTTTTATTCGTTTTTTTTTTACCACTTAGTAGTCCCACAAGGGGAGTTTAACAGACAGTATTTTGATTACTTTTAAAATACAATGCATTATCCATATAATGCATTGCATTTTAATAGCAATGCTCTTTTACATTGACCAGCAGGCTGCGCCTTCATAGACCCCTGCCACCCTTCACACACATCGGCACCCCGCCATTGCATTTGCGGAGTGCCGATGGGAAACAGAGGGAGTCCACTCCCAATGTCACCGCTCTACATGCGGCGGGCGCCATTGCCGCGGTATGTAAAGTATTAAACTCCTGACGGTCAGGGCTGTTAGAGCAGAGTCGCGGCTCTCATGTGCAGCGCTTAGACTGGGCCAGCTCAGCCTAAGGCCCCTTAGTGACCGCCGTAGAAACACGTGTCGGTGGTCACTAAGGGGTTAATATAAACAATCTAGCCTCAAATAATAACTTGCATAGAACTATTCTCACATGAACTTGTAAAGGCAGATCTTTCATTCCACTCTGTATGTATATAATTGGCTCTCTATCTAATTGAATACCATAAATCTTATTCATTAGGCTACATGCACATGACCGTTGACTGCCTCCGCGTCCGCTCCTCCTGCAAATTTTGGATCCGATTTTTATGGCAGATCCATTATCCATGTCCAATTATTGTCTGCATTATGGCTCATGCACACGACGTATGTATTTTGTGGTCTGCAAAAAACGGATCCGCAAAAAATACGGATTGCGTCCTTGTGCATGCCGTATTTTGCGGAACAGAACAGCTGGCCCCTAATAGAACAGTACTCAAAACAAAGACAGAACACCTGTCCTGGAGTGGAGTAGAAATTAGACTGTTTTTAGTGGAGCAAAATAAGAAATTAGGTGCAAAAGTCAGGCCCCTTTCACATCTGCGTTTTTGCTTTCCGTCCTAGCGTTCCATCCACGGGGCTCTAGGACGGAAAGATACTCATCAGGATTATCTTAATGCATTCTGAATGGAGAGAAATCCATTCAGGATGCATCAGCATGTCACCCGTTCAGTATGTGAACGTTTTTTAGATGTTGACAAAACCGCAGCATGCTGCGGATTTGTCTCCGTCCAAAAATCCGAAAGACATGCTGTAACGCCGGATCCAGAATTAATGCCCATTGAAGTGCATTAATCCGGATCCGGAATTAAGCTAAACGTCGTTTCGGCGCATGGAAATTCACCTGGAAATTCACTGATATACCAGGCCCCTTTTACATCTGGAGTGAATAGGGGAGTGGCTACAGCTCTGAATAGAAAAAACGCTGGACTCATATCAACTACTGGACTCAAATCAGCTCATTAGCATATGGATTAAAAGTACTTTTTCTCCACAATAAAGCAACAGATCACCAAGTGAAAGTTATCATTATATTCAGCAGAGTGAGCTCTACAAGGCAGCATGCCTGGTTTATCAGTGAATTTCCTGGTGACAGGTTCCCTTTAACCACATCCCGACCGCCTAACGCAGGGATGCGTCCTGCGGGCGGCCGGGATGTTCCTCCTTGACGCGTTGTCGCATCATCTCGCGAGAGGCGAGATTTCCTGTGAACGCGATCGCGTCCGGAGGAAGTTTTACTACAGGAATATGCAAAATAAATGAGGAGCCCCAGTTATGGATCTACAACACAATGAAAGCCAGATATCCCTCAAAGGAAGGAAAACCAAGCAAAGGGGTGTCTCCATTACAGAGATCACCAAATCCACCATATTAAGTGGCCCCTATGTCAAGATCCCGCTTTTTTTGAAGCTTTAAGGATGTGACAGGGAAAACCTAAGCAAGTTATCCATCCACAGACAGCTGTTTCGGGGTGTTGCCCCTCATCAGTGTGGAGTAAGATTCTGGCTAACCGGGAGCAAGGCCTCGGAGACTACTCAAACACAACAATAGCTGATCTCAGGGAGACCAGCTACAAAAACACCGCGGAGCCTCACTTAAGAGTCTCAACACAGCAATCCGAAGTGCAAAGTTCCCTGGGAAACAGGAATATGCAAAATAAATGTGGAGCCCCAGTTATGGGTCTACAACACAATGAAAGCCAGATATCCCTCAAAGGAAGGAAAACCAAGCAAAGGGGTGTCTCCATTACAGAGATCATCAAATCCACCATGTCTGTGGATGGATACCTAGCTTAGGTTTTCCCTGTCACATCCTTAAAGCTTGTAAAAAAGCGGGATCTTGACATAGGGGCCACTTAATATGATGGATTTGGTGATCTCTGGGAAAACCTAAGCTAGGTCTCTCAGGGAACTTTGCACTTCGGATTGCTGTGTTGAGACTCTTAAGTGAGGCTCCGCGGTGTTTTTTGTAGCTGGTCTCCCTGAGATCAGCTATTGTTGTGTTTGAGTAGTCTCCGAGGCATTGCTTCCGGTTAGCCAGAATCCTACTCCACACTGATGAGGGGCAACACCCCGAAACAGCTGTCTGTGGAAGGATACCTAGCTTAGGTTTTCCCTGTCACATCCTTAAAGCTTGTAAAAAAGCGGGATCTTGACATAGGGGCCACTTAATATGGTGGATTTGGTGATCTCTGTAATGGAGACACCCCCCTGTAAGGCTCTGCAAAACACGGACACCGGCAATGTGCTTTCCGCATTCTGCGGATCCGAACATTGCCAGAACTATATAGAAAATGCCTTTTCTTGTCCGCAATTGTGGACAAGAATAGGATATGCTCTATCTTTTGCGGAGCTGCGGCCTGATGTTTCGGGGCCGAAACCCGGAAGTTCGCGGCCGCAGCTCCGCAAATGCTTATGCGGAGAACACATAGTGTGCTCTCTGCATCACCGCCGGCCCCATTCACACTGAATGGGTCTGCATCTATTCCGCAGAATTGCGGAATAGATGCGGACATTTTTGCGGACGTGTGAATGGGGCCTTACTTCGCAAGCACTCCTATGTCCTTTCCCCTCTTTTTTTTTTTTTTTTTTGCACATTTTTTGGCAGAGATTTTTTCATCCACATTGATTGATGTGAATGAAGAAATCTGTGCCGTTCATTTTTTTTTCAGCCCAGAGGCTGAACGAAAAAAAAAAATCTAATTACCCGTATGCTCAATATAAGGAGAATAGCAGAAACTCCTAATGCTGGCCATACATGTAATGATTGTGGAGACCCTCAAATGCCAGGGCAGTATAAATACCCCACATGTGACCCCATTTTAGAAAGTAGACACCCCATGGTATTCCGTGAGGGGTCTGGAGAGTTCATGTAAAATTTTATTTTCTGTTACAAGTTAGTGGAATATGAGACTTTGTAAGAAAAAAAAAAGTCAATTTCCGCTAACTTGTGCCAAAAAAAAAAATCTTCTATGAACTCGCCATGCCCCTCACGGAATACCTTGGGGTGTCTACTTTCTAAAATGGGGTCACTTGTGGGGTATTTATACTGCCCTGGCATTTTAGAGGCCTTAAAGCGTGAGAAGAAGTCTGAAATCCAAATGCCTAAAAATGCCCTCCTAAAAGGTACTCATTGGAATTTGGGCCCCTTTGTGCACCTAGACTGCAAAAAAGTGTCACACATGTGGTATCGCCGTACTCAGGAGAAGTAGGGCAATGTGTTTTGGGGTGTTTACAGACCTAGAGACTACAGACCTAGATAGAAAAAGCTAGCCACCAAGTGTGTCCTGCTTAATTCAAAGAAAATGAACTGTCCAGAGTGTGAAAACTGGTTCAGAAGGCAGGGCTGCAAACTGAAATCACATTATAGACTCAGGCCACAACCTGTGTACCAACCCTACATCAGAGGAGTGGATTGCAAGAGAGGAGCCATGTTATATCAGTACAAGAGTCCAAGTCAGGACTGTTGCTCTGTATCCTATAGAAAAACATTTCCTGCTTTGTGTTCATGTGGTTGTCCCTGACAACTGAATATGGTTTGTAGTGAAGGTTGACATATAGAGGTATAACCAGCACACATTCAAGTTGTATCTTACCGTTATTCAGTAAAGAATAGCAGATTGCATTACCTGAAGTGTTGTTGTCGCCATCCACCTGCAACGTTACATGCTTTATATCTCATGATATATAACAACAAAAAATCTAATCCAAAATCTAATACCATGGATCTAACTAAAATGCATGGGTGGATGGTGGTGGTGTATCCACTAACTTACTGCTTACAGTCCAATAGCACATATTGGTCAGTACTGGAGTTACTGAAAATAGTGACGGAGATGTACTAATCACAATTTTACAGAATTCTGGCATACATCTGTATTTTAGAAATTTTTATACTCTGTTAAATTGCCATGGCTTTGTGAGAAAGAGAGCACGGCTTAGCAGGAAAGGAGTCTGGTGCAAACTAGGCAAACTAATAAGTGGTATAAACATAGCCTAGACAGTCTATAGCTATCAAACTGACTATCCAATGTCAGCCCCAGTGATAAATGTGGGGCATCCTTAGACTGTCTGGTCTAAATTTACACTGCCTAAAGTTTAGATAGTGGGGCACATTTATCAAGCTCACCTGTTTTCAGTTGTAAAATTAGACAGGCGTATTTTATGTCTGAGGAACGCTGTTATAGCCAAAACGAGTCACATGGGGTTATAACAGGACAATAATTATATCATTATACTACAAGCAAGTCAGTGCCAGTCTTTTTGTTCTACAAGACTGTAGAACGGAGTGCTTTTTCTTAGACTAAAACCAGGCGCAAACACTATGGTAAATGTGCCACAACGTGTGCAAGAAGTACCCGCAATGCAGCCAAACGCCACAGGGCTGCACATATTACTAATGAAAGAACTGATAACTTTTGTACGTTTTTGCAGTACAGTATGCTAACGACCATGCAGTTTTCAGAAAAACGAAGGGGCCGGTAACATACCACAACAGGTTACTCTTTCAGTAGCAATATGCAGGGACTTGCAGCTTCTGGCAGTATCGCAACAACCTGTACATGTGACAGCACCCTTGGTAAATCTGTCACAGTCCCCCAAATTCATGAGACTACTGCTACGTGTGTGCCACACTAGTCATCAGCTTTTGCTAGATGCCTATCTCCTGAAGAGAAAAAGAGTTTGCAGACAGGTTATACAGGCTGCATCACCTTTTCTATCATGCCTCCACTGTGATGCGTGCATTATACCTGCATATGAAGAAAAAAAACACAATGCAACAGCACTCTGCAAGCACAAATAAAGTACAAAAATGCCATAAAAAACATTCTGGTGCTAATGCTACACTTATTTTGTAAATTTGAGATTCTTGGCAAATACATTTTGTACAAAATTATTTGGGCCCGTCTGCCGGGGTGAAGGTGATCTCTATAAGATGGTAACCTAACGCTAAGTACTACCTGTTATGTGCCATACTGGACACCCTTAAATACAGGGAATGCAGGTTCCACATGCATGCTGGGTCCTTTTTACTATTTTTTGTGCCATAACGGCCTACATTAAATCCAGGGAATGCAGGTACCAACATGCATGCTGAGTCCACTCTATACCTCTCCTGGTGCCAAAAGGCTTCCAATAAGTGCAGTAAGAGCAGGCTATAGCTTTATACTTACACTAATTAATATCAGCCTACACAACCAGCTCAGTACAACTGCAAGAAAAGGGTGTCAGTCAGCACATCCCAATGCGCAGGTGCATGTCGTCATGGCTAGAAATACGAATAAAAAAAAAAAAGACAATGCAACAGCACTCTGCAAGCACAAAATACAAAAATAGTTATAGAAAATATTCTGTTGCTAATGCTACGCTTATGTTGTAAATTTGAGATTTAAAAGGCGATCTCTATAAAACGGGAAGCTAACACTAAATACTACCTGTTATAGTGCCATACTGGCCACCATAAATTACAGGGAATGCAGGTTCCACATGTTATACCTGCATATGACATCATTTTTATTTTTTTTCCCCATGTTGTGATGTCACTGTGTACATAGTGACCCTATATGCATTATTCCTCTGCAATGATACGATGGTGTGCATTGCTCCTGAATGGTGACATCACGGTGTGCATTGTCTCTGCATTGTCTCTCACTGGGGGAAAGTTATCATGAGGAAAAATTTTAAAGTTAGTTTTGCTGGAATATGCATTGTTGTAATTTGCCTCACATTTATCAAAGGTGGCACAATATTTGATAAATTCGATGCATCTTTATGTCTCACACATCTGTTACCCCACTTTCTATGCCACCACTTTACTGGAGTAAGATTGCAACAATTTTTTGCAACTCTTTAAAATGTTGCAGTTTATAAATCTGCTTTAATAAGCTTAACAGGAGTGGTGTAAAAATGTGAAAAGCTGCAACATTTTTGTGCAAATAAGCCCAAAATTCTAGCGTGCGGGGCTTGATAAATTCCCCCACTGTGTTTATTATCTGTACTATCTGTGTTTTCTGTACTGCAATATCATTGTGTTTATTTGTGTACTGTAACGTCACTTGTTATCTCAGCACTGTCACATAACTATGTACATCGCGTCTGTATTGTGACATCACTGTTTATTACCAGTGAACTGTGACATCTCAATATGTATTATTCATCAGCATTAGAGGATTAGTGAAATCAAAATAATTATACGCCTTCCGATTTCAGGACTTGCTGCTAATGGTGCCTTATTTTGAGTTGCGCTGGGCCTCCTGGCTTGTTACACACTTAGTTACACACCTGGTTGCCATTACTTTGTAGTCAGTCATTGAATAAATGCAGGATAGGCACCCCGCACCTCTACACTCAGGAAACCCACCTGTTGAGTCTACTTATTTATGGCTGTGATGTGCTTTCTTCTAGATACTTACACTTCACCAGCATTTAGGGCTAATAATTTTGATAAGCGATGTAAAACTTGCCAATGTTTTGTCTGCTAAAAACTGAAGATTTTCCTGATTTTCTGGAAATCAGCTCTGGTAGAGACAGTGACACTCGGGATAAAGTCCAAAGCAAGTCCCACTTTATTGTGGTTTCAAATTGCAAAAACAAAAGGCCTTTACATTTTCGGCAAAAACACAAAACCTGCTCGTCTGAGCACTATCTAAACTTTGTTTCACTAACTGTCCTAAACATCGTACGGTCAGCCTTGTAGTTCATGACAGTGAGCTACTCACACGCACCAGCATATCAGATCCAGGTCTCTCTCAGCTCACTCTCTGACCCAGCGTCTTTATGAAAGGTACAGGTGCAGCTAATTAGGCAACAGGCTAGATCTGTACCATAAGTGGACTGTGGATTTGGAACCCGCCCAACTCTTCCCCAGTCTAAAACTCCAGGCCCTATACCGGCTTTTCTACAAAGCCCCCTCAGGAAAGCTTGAGCTTTCGCCTGCATACTGGGCACTCCCTGGAGCTTAAGCTGCATATGACAGGATTCTGGGGGAAAATACCTACCATCAACCACTCTACCTGTCACTGTCTCACAAGATATACCAAAGAAGACTCAAGGAAGTCTAAAATCCCGGGCAAAATTTTATTTTGTAGATGAAAGATTCTGATGACATGGAAAAATGCTTCTGACTTGTATAATATCAGATTTCTACTCACTGGTCATTGTGCTCTAAGGCAATAAAAGCTCGGTGCTCAAGTTCCCTCACATGCTGCATGGCCTCTTCCACATCCTCTGTTTTCACAGGTCGCTTCTTCATGCCAGCAACTTCAGACATCAGAATCTAAAATATTGAGAAAAACATTTTTTTTTTCTAGAAAATACATTTTCAAATATTATTGTCTGCCTTTCATTTTTCTGTAGCAAATACTGTACAATCCAATGGCTAGTACCTCATGTTGTGGTGAAGACTGAGCATCCAACAAGCAGTCAACATATAAATCGTAAGCAGCCTGATAAAAGAAACAGTATATTAATATTAAAAAAATAATAATAATAAAATTAAGATAAAGTGAAAAGTATTAATAGGAAAAAATTCTACACTTTTAAGATTAAAAGGTCAATATTATATGTTAATTTTTCTTTACTGTTTATCTCTGTGTCACATCCCAATGCCATGCCCCTATATTTGTCCTCTATGCAGTCCGCTCTAGATTTAGCAACGGGGTGTAGTTGGTTTGATGTGGCATTGTTTTCTGCCACTTTTCTAAGTAGAGAAAATGTTCTTAAACAAAGCAGTACTCACTTTTTCCATCACATTTGTGTTGATATATGTGTGATCTCCCAAATTCAGCAAGAGTTTTTTTCGTAACAGCCAGACCATATGACAAGAACATAACAGGCTGACAGATAAAACAGACAAGACAAGCCTTTGTTTTCATGTTCCACTAAAAAGAAAAACTTACCAAAACGTGAAGCTTTGGGTAAGCTTTTTATGCAAACTAGCTACATAATTAAGAAAAATGGTTATGTATGTCGCACACTGTGTCTCAAAGGTTGGGGAAGCCACCATTAAATTTAGTTTGGTATAAATTCTGGAGTGCAATTGTAAGGCATTTGTTATTCCAGATAAAGGAGCAGTTTTTATTTACATTGTAGCATAGTTTTTATATAGCTTGTGAGGCCCTGCATCCTCTACCAGAGAGAGGGTAAATTTGTTCCAGAGCAGTATTAGTGCAGTCAGTTGTTGAAGGTGATGTTTAATGGCATATAGTTTGTAGGGATTTTTGGTGACAAGTACCCCCAGGTACCTTAGCGAGGTAGCTATCCATTTGGTGTGGTTTCCCGCCCAGCTGGGGACTCAGGTCCTCTCAGGAGTATCGCCTCCAAATTATCTAGGTTTAGAAAAACCTGAGTAAATTCCATATGTAGTTACTAATTGTAAAGCATGTCCTAGTATTTGACTAGGATTAAAGATGAAAAGTAGGACATCATCTGCAAAGGCAGAGTCTAAATTCCAGACAGCCGAGCTTGATGCCTTGGAAAAATGAATCTGTGTGTATAAGTCTTAGTAGACATGTCTAATGTAAGATGAAACTTTATGCAATTTATCGTTAAACAAGTTCAGTTTGTAAAAAGATCAGAAAATGTAGGAAAGTGTCACCAAAATTTCTGTATAGTGCACTCATATTCAAAAATGCCCAAGAGACAGTATCAAAAACTTTTTCAGCATCTGTGCTGAGAAGAAAAGTTTGAGATTTGGCCTACTATATTGCTATTACAGTCAGTCTGATACTCTGCGTAGCGTTCCTATTACTGAAAAAAACGAGTTGAGATCAGTAATTAGTAAGAATAGTAGACTTTGTAAGCGATTTAGTGATGATTTTGAATATGGGTTGGTATGATTGTACTAGTGTGGTGTCCTTATGTTCTTATTTGGCTTAGAAAGCAGTACTGTGTGAGGTTCATGGAATTCAGGGACATGTAAACCAACTCTGGCAGGCCTCATAGGACTATTGTTGAGGCAGGCCTCGGAGCATTCGGAAGGCTTGAGGCTGCTACAGCAAGTGAACAGCATCCTAGATCTTGGCGCAGTATGCGAGAAAGAGTAAAAATAAATGACATTTTTAAAGAGATATCAAAAAGAGAAAAAAAATCTAAACCCTAGGAGACCTCAGAGTGTCATACCAAATTGTAGGCCAAATGGAGCATATTTGATTCATGTAGAATCAATTCAGACAGAAATCAATTGTTTTGAGAAATTCGGTGAATTGAACACAAAGCAAATTTCCACTTGTTCGTTTATAACAAAACTTTTTATGCAATTTAGGATGTCAGTTCACTATGGGTGGGGTGGCGCCATTCAGGGCATTGGTCCCCCAGTATCAACACCTAGTGATTCTCCGTCCTCGTTTATTAACAATACCAGGTTTCCCCTGCATCATTGTTGCCAGCTCTGAAACCTTATGCCATTTGGGATCCAGGAGTGCAGTGTAAGGATTTATATGTCTGTGATCAGCCTTACCGCAGATCATAAACATTGCCTCCGGGTGTCTGCTGTGTAAAACAGCAGGCACTCAGCAACTATAGTGCCTGCTCAGAAGTTAAAGGGACGAGGGTGGGCCAAAGCTACACTACACAAGGGTTACTTGTTCTTCCTGGCAGCCCCTTGGTCTCCTCATTGACGGGGCAGGAGAAACCTTGTCCAGTCAATCAAGAAGAGGCAGAGGCTGGCAGAGGAAATTGGAGGAGCAAGGGTGCACAGAGTAGATTAAAAGCGGACCAAAGGCAGACCCAATCCACCCAGCTGCTATGCTCCTCTGTTGTCTGTTAAGCCACCAGCGCCTCCACTTCAGGGTATCACGACATTGCTGGCAGCTTCACAGACAGCAGAGGAGCACAGCTGCTGGGAGGATCGGAACATCAGTATTCTCTCCTCCCAGTACAGCCTTGCCTCCCTTCTCCAGAGGGTCAGGTGCCACCAATAAGTGCCAGCACCCACACATTTGCTGCAGAACATCAGCAAAATCATGTATTTCTAGTAGAATGCATGCTTTTGCTTAAACACACTGACAGCCATGACTGGGTACACCATAATAATGCTGGACCACAAATTACTATTTGTGAGCCACAGCACAGGCACGAGGAGACAGGGCTAGATAATAGGTCTTAGCTCTGTCAATCAAAGAGAAGGGTGAGTGTACAAAGCACAGAGGAGTAGGAGTGGTGGCGGTCCAACCGCTCAGGCCAGCATCTCAGTACTCAAAATAATACATTTGCATATAAATAAAAGTAAAGATATATCTCGGCCACGGTTCAACCTAGAAACAAAAGAAATGCATCTATTTAATCAGCATCATCAATCTTACCAGGCAATATGCCTGGTTTAACAGGGTTGATCATGCTGACAAATGCGGTTTAAAAAGGTTGTCTATTGTCTTTGTTCTGCCCAGTATGGCATTGGGAGTGGAAAAATGCTGCTGCATACCAGCAAGACTGAGGCAACCATCTGATACCCAGCAAGTATGGACTATGTGTCCTATTAATTAGAAAAGGGCAGATTTCACACTGAAAACAATGGGCTGTGAATTGTGAGCCAAACCCACATGGAACATTTCCTGTTTGAATATACCCTTCGCCAGCATAATATATAAACATTTGTGAACAGTTTCACTATTAATTAACTTACCTTAATTTCATTTAAAATATTTCCAAAAATAGAAGAATCTTTGCAGATTTTTTCAAATGTTTCACTGAAGATCTGTAAACGGGCAAAATGAGGAGGCCTAATATGTGCAATGTTCAAAAGTTCCTAAATTGCCAACAACAAAAAGAAAGAAGAAAGGACAAATAATGTTCACTCTTCAATTCATGCAGAAAAAGCTACAACTGCAAATTATGTGAAGGCTACCAATATAGCAGATTAACTCTACAACTACAGTATATATGACATTACATGTGTTATCTTCTTGTCGTATACAAATCTTAAAACATTATAAAATCAAAATCTACAGAATTTACAAAGTGTGCCAATAAGTTCATACTCAGCATCTACCAGGTGTAATATCTACTGTATGAATCCACAATCTTAAGCATGGCAGCGACAGCAGATTTCTGAGCATGTTCCATTTTATTACCCGCTACCCACTTTCGGATCATCCATTTCTGAGAACCTGCGTCTTTCACACCATCACGGACCCAACAGACTTGAGAAAGGAGTATTTTTACTCCGAAACGCATTGTTGCTTACTACTCAATAAATATAAAAAAAGACTATGTATAATCCAGTGAAGTCGTGATTGCGCCAAGAGGTATTACACTTGTGTACTGGTTCAGCACACATCTCCCCATTTGATCCATTTAATTATAAGGGAGTTCTGGGAGTTTCAGTTTCACAGCAGCTAGAGTACAACAAGCTTTTCCTCTATTTGAAAACACTGGTTTAGGGTGTTCACATTCAGCAGATTTATTGCAGAGATTTTTGCAATGGAGAATCAATTCTATGCATCTGTATGGACTTATTTATACAGCCTGTGTGTGGTTTTCTGCAAACCCAGATTGAGGGCTCATGCACACAAACGTATTTTTTGTCCGTGTCTGTACCGTTTTTTTTTTTGCAGCCCATATGCAGAACCACCACTTCAACAGGGCCGCAAAAAACGGAAATGATTCCGAGTCCATATCGTATAAAAATAAAACATGTCCTATTATTGCCCGCATTATGGATAAGAACAAGGATAGGACTATTCTATCATGGGCCAGCCATTCCGTTCCACAAAATGCGGAATGCACGTGGCCGGTGTCCATGTTTTGTGGATCTGCAATTTGCACATCACAAAACAAGCAAAACAGGCAACGGTCGGGTGCATGAGGCCTAATGGATAGACACAGAAACTTCTGCCACAAATCTGCCACGTGTGTAACAATATGTGGGATTCTTGCTCTCTGAACCCGGCCAATTTTAATTTTTACATTTTTTATTTTTTATCCCCACATCCCAATAGCCATAACTTTTTTATTTTTCCGTTCACATAGCCATATGAGGGCCTATTTTGTGCAGATTGCCATTCCACATCATTGCAGCCGGGTGTCTGCTGTATGATACAGCAGGCACCCGCCAAATATGGAGTGGGCTCACCGCAACAGCCTGCTCCATACAAATTAGGGTGCATAATGCTGTACATGTACAGCATTATGTGGTAAAGGGTTAAGGTAGCTACATGGGCCATAGACACAATAGTCAGGAAGGGACCTCACTGACTTCTATGGGAGAGTTTTCTAGGCATGCTCTGTGACCTGTGCAAAGGTCATTGTACCAGGAAAGAATAAGCTCTGACAATCACCTATTGTGAATGGTGGGTCCTCTTATCTATACACAGAGGTGATGTCATTACAGTAGTGATTTGTACAGACCAAGAAGTGGTGCCTATTATTATTAATTACTAATATTAGTGGCCAGTGTGAAAACTGCAGGATTTTATAATTTTTGTTTAAATATAAATATTAACATGGAAAATTACAAATAACATCACCAAAAATGTTTTATAAATATGTTAAACATAAAAACGTGGTAATTTTCTGATGACACATTTCCTTTAAAAGTTAGGTAAACCTTCGGAGACAATTTGTTTGATTGCATATTACTCATTTTAGAATAAAAAATCATTTTTTCAATTGGTCTTTATTAAAAATATTGATCCATTCTATCACAAAGGGTTAACTGTTTATCTACAGTAGTTGTGTTAATTGTTCTTTTCACTTTCACTTTGTCCCTAATCTCTAATTTACTAAGCGGTTACTTATTTAAGTGTGTATTTACACCAACAGATTATATAACCAATTTCCGCCCAATCAGACCAATAGTTGGTGTGTATAACAAAAGATCTGTGTGTGTAAACGGCCATCTGACCAATGATTGGTCAAAAATCTGTCAGATTATCTGTTGGTGTAAATGCCCCCTAAGCCATATTTTTATCAGTAAGATAAGAATTGAAATATAATAAGTGTTTATAATGTCCAAGGGCAGAGATAAGGAGCCAGTCAGGTGAGCTGGCTGACGGAGCAGAAAGAAATTTTGGATCCTGCTACTAGAGCATCTCAGCCCTGTACAGAAAAAAGGGCTACATATTTTTAATAAATACCAATTAAAAAAATTATCATTAGCTCAGAATGAGTAAAATGCAATAATAAAAAAATGCCCAAAGGTGTACATAGCCTATCATGGGAGTATGTCAATCTCCCTAGGCATATACCTTGGCCATATACAAATCTCAAAGAAATTGCAATCTGTATATACCATTACAAATCCCAGTTACTTAAATGTAAAAAAATATATTAATTAATAAATCCTGTATATGTGCTCTACATTACACACTGGGATCGAGAAGAAGGTTGAAAACATAAATTGCTTACTGTTAATTGTTTTTCTTGAAACCCATGACAGCACCCATGTGTGAGAAACCTCCCATTCAGGACAGGAAACCTGAGGATATAAAAAGTTCACACCCCCACCACACCTCAGTGATTTACAAGGAAAAAACCCTCCAGAGGCATGATAACACAAAAAGAGAAAAAAGTAAAAGAGATAGACCCCAGCCAGGAAACCAATATGGTACATTCTTTCCCTAAGCTAAATTGGGATATAATAAAAATCAAGAATAAGCCCCATTAAATAAAAGGGTTGAGAAAATTTCGCGGTGCTGTCATGGGTTTCAAGAAAAACTATTACCAGTAAGCAATTAATGTTTTCCCTTCACCTATGCCGACAAAACTATGAACTTAGAGTGAGGGGGGGGACCACAGCTTGCAGTACCTTCCTCCCAAAGGCAGCATCAGAGTCCAGATGCAACCTGTCGTGTTTTAAGAAAGTATGGGGCGAAGACCATGTGGCTGCTCTACAAATCTGAGATAAGGAAGCCTCATCCCTCTCTGCCCATGTAGTAGCTACTGCCCTAGTTGACTGAGCCCCAAACCCTTCTGGAATGGGCAGACTTTCTGCCGAATATGGACAAGATATAGCCGATTTAACCCACCTTGCAAATAAGGATATTTATTCTCCAATCCTTAGTGGATTTCAGGTAAGTGATTAAAAATCTTCTAACATCTAGACAGTGAAAATTTTGTTGTCTAGAATTATTGGGATTAACACAAAAAGAAGGTAGAATTGTGTCCTGGTTTCTATGGAAGTCAGAAACCACCTTAGGCAAGAAAAAGGGTAAGGGCCTTAAAATGACTTTATCTTTCAAAATATTTGTATAAGGAGGGAAAGCTGAAAGGGCCTGGATCTCCGAAACTCGCCTAGCAGACGTAATAGCTAACAAAGAAAGCCATTTTAAAGGTGTAAGTTTCTTGATTGGTATCTCCTTAATAGGTTCAAATGGGGAATGAGTCAAGGCAAATAATATTAAATTCCCATGGGGGAGACAGAGGTCTTACAGAGGGCCGTAATCTGGAAGCTGCTGATAAGAACGTTTTTATCCAAGAGCGCTCTGCTAGTCTAACATCATAGAAAAAACTCAGGGCCGCTACTTTGACTTTTAGAGTTGTACTTTTTAGATTCTTGTCCAGGTCTGCTTGCAAAAAATGTTGTATGTCAGGCACACAAGGTGCCTGCAAGGGGTCAGGAGACCTTCCCAAATATGTAGCGAAAGTATCCCAAACTTTAACATACTTTTTAGCCGTGACTTCTTTCCTACTCGCCAGTAAGGTGAAAACTACCTCATTCAATAAGCCTCTCCTAGCCCGTATTATCCTTTCAATTTCCAGGCTGGTAGTTGTAGTATATCTGGTCTGGGGTGAAAAACTGGACCCTGATGCAGAAGGTTGTCCCACACTGGAAGCATCCATGGTGTATCCACCGCTAGGTTTGGTAAAATTGAGAACCAAGCTCTTTTGGACCATCTTGGAGCTATTAAAAATATACAAACACTCTCCAGGATAACTTTCTTCAGGACTCTGGGAATAAGTAAATACGGAGGGAAGGCATATCCAAACTCCTGATGCCACCACTGTGTTAAAGCGTCTATCCCCATAGGGAAGTCCATTCTGTTGAGTGAAAAAATCTGTATACCTTCTTGTTTTCTTTCATTGCAAAGAGATCTATAATTGGTACAGTAGACCCCACTTCTGTACTATGATCTGGAAAATTGAACTGTGAAGACACCATTCTCCCCACTTTAACTCCCTCCTTCTCAAAAAAAATCCGCCAGGTGAACCGCTCTGAGAATGAACTGGTTCCTTTCTGCAATCTGAAAAATCTCCTGGGATAACAGCAACAGATCTCTTATTCTTGTGCCCCCCTGGTGATTTATATAAGACACTGCTGCTGTTGTATTGTCTGAATATATTATTACAGTTCTTTCTGCCATTATGTCGATAGGATTTTTTAAAATAGCTTCTTTTATTGCCATTAGTTCTTTGTAGTTTGAGGAATGGTTTCTGGATTGAATGCTCCATCTTCCCTGCCAGAAATCTCCCCCCAAATGGGCTCCCCATCCCCAAGGGTTGCATCCGTGGTGATCGATATCTGATTCTGAGACACCCAAGGGCATCCACTGGATAAATTTGTTGGGTTTGTCCACAACAGTAACATCCTTGCTACTGAACTTAAATGAAAGTTGTAGTTCAAGGATAGGGAAGAACCATCCCAGTTCTTTAGAATGTCCTCCTGCAATGGTCTTGAATGAAACTGAGCATAGGTTACTGCCGGGATAGTGGATGTCATTAAACCTAGCACTGACATAGCCTGTCTCAAGGAACACCCATAACTGAGAAAGTATTTTTGTCTATCAATGACATCAACTTATTTCTGAAAGGAAACATCTCTGTTTTTGGGAATCTAGTAGTATCCCCCAAAAAATGCATCTCCGAGAAGAAAGCAAGATGATTCTGTTTGGAAAATTATAAAAAGTCCTCTAATAAGGGACTAGAGTGATTTCTTTTAATCTTGCAAAGGCTGCTACCTCCGCTATAATCTTGGTAAAAACCCAAGGGGCCTGTGATACTCCAAAGGGGAGGGCTTGGTATTGCGTATGAAGAAAAGAGCCCTGAACCCAAACCGCCGTTCTCAAAAACCTTTGGGAGCTGACACTAATCAGAACATGATAGTATGCCTCCTCTAGATCTATACTTGCCATCAAACACTTCTGGGATTGGAGATTTATGGCAGATGTTAAGGTCTGCATACAAATTTTTTTGTATCTCAGATTCTTGTTAAATTTCTTTAGATTCAAGATTACTCTGAAGGAACCATCTGGGTTTCTTACAAAAAAAAAAGCAGGATAGAGAATAGAACCCGGTTCCTCTTTCTGCCTCGGGAACTAAACTTACAATCCCTTTCTAGAGTAAAGAAAAGAAAAAAAACTTTTGCAAAATTAAAGCCTTTTCTTCTTCTTCTTTTGGATTCCTGGTTACTATGAAAATTTTTTCCTGAGGAGAGAGAAATTCTATTTGAAACCCCTTTAAAATGATGTCTAAAATCCACTTGTTTTGTAATCTCTTTCCAGGCCGGGAAAAACTTGGAAAGTCTTCCCCCAACCTGGCGTCAATCTTGCTTATCCTTGCATTTGGAATCATTTGAGGCTCTGAGCAAAAAAAAAATGACTTTCTAGGAGCTCTGTCTTTCTTTTCTGGGTGTCTGTACCTCTGTTTACTTTGAAAATTTTGAGACCTTCTGAACCCACGTAATTTCTGAGGTATCGGGAATCCCTTTTTTCTGTCCAATGCCTTTTCTAGAATGTCATCCCAGGAAGATCCAAATAGCCTTTGACCCTCACATGGTAGGGAACAAAGCCTAGCTTTGGAACCCTGGTCGCCCCTTCAAGATTTATGCCAGATGGCCAGTCTAGCCGCGTTAGATAAAGCAGCTGATCTAGCTGAAAATCTAACAGCATCAAAAGAAGCATCCTTCAAAAAAATCGGCCGATTTAATAAATGTTGGAAAGGAGGCCAGAAGTTCCTCTCTGGGGGTTTTATCTTTTATATGCCACTGCAATTGCCCTAACCAGAGATTTAAAGTCCTATATCCCCAAGAAGCAGCAATACTAGGCCTAAAGCTAGTAGAAGCCAATTCCCAGGCTTTTTTTAAGGTGGACATCTGCTTTCTTATCTAAAGGATCACCAAGAACCCCTAGGTCATCAAAGGAAAGTGACGATTTTTTTGAAATTTTTGCAACCGGGGCATCTACATTAGGTGCTTTATCCCAGACTGAAGACACTGGTTCATCAAAAGGAAATGTTATTTAAATTGTATTAGGAACAAAAAAATTATGATCTATATTCCTCCATTCTTTTTTCATTAAGGCTTCCATATTTGTATAAACAGGAAAAACTCTATGCTTTTAGATGCTAATCCTTGGAAAACTTGGTCGGCAATGGATTTCTGTTGCTTAACATCCTCCAATTGCATTGTCGCTTACTGCCTTTAATAATGGCTCCGTCTCTTTAGTAGGTAAAAGTGGAAAAAGAATTACTCCCCAAATCACTAGATGCATCAAAATTCCATTTATCTTTATCTGAAATATCTGAATCGGAATCCACATTCTGTCTAGTGCCACATGCGGATTGAGGAAAGAGCCGTTTTAGGGGTTTAAGGGAAGCTCTAACCTCCAATTTTACCAGAGCTTTTATACTTTTTGACATAGATTGAGACTCTTCCAACACTAATTTCTTAATACAAGTTTGACAAATTGGTTTCAGATGAGAAGCAAGAATTCTAGGCACCTATAATAAATAGCCAAAAAGAATCCAATCAGCAATGCAAAAGACATAAAGGAATTATCTCACCCTCTTGGTAGCTGTCCCCCACTCCTCAGGCCAAAGTACCGGGCTTGATGGTCTAGAGGGCTCAATAGGATCGGCGCGGACCGCATCTCCTGTCTCAGACATTCTCAGAAGGAGGAAACTGGGTGCAATAAGTCTGGCTGGCTGCTGTCCTCCACTGCCTATTTATATAACCTGCGCCAGGAACTCTCCCCTTCTACCGCAGGTCCCAGCACACATGCGTCTCCAATTTGATCCGGCGTGGGCCTGTGCTACCGGCATCATGACGCCGCCCGATAATTGTACTGCACATGCCCCCCCCCCCCCCCAGCCGCTGCCATCTTTAAAGATCCACCACGCTGTGATCAAACCGGAGCCGCCATGGCCGTGCATGGGGGAAACTGGGAGAAGAGGGGGAGGAACAGCAGACTCGACGAGCGGATCAGAAAAGAGTCTTACACCGAAATGGAAAAGGTCACTCACGGGCTAAAAACCTGGACTCTCCACAGCCATCTTGGTGTAAACTTCTTTAGAGGTAGGTTCCCCAGGACCTCCTATCCGGAGGACAGGAAACCTGAACTTAGGTGTGGTGGGGGTGTGAACTTTTTATATCCTCAGGTTTCCTGTCCTGGATGGGAGGTCCATCACACGTGGGTGCTGTCATGGGTGAGGGGAAAATATGTTCTTGCAAAAAACAGCCGCAAGGACTAAAGCTTAGGCAGGATATAATTTACTATTAAAACTACATATATAGCAAAGATGCCTAATGGGTCTTTATATTTTCTGAGGATAATAAATATATTCGTCGAGCCTACTGTTCCTCCACCTCTTCTCCCAGTATCCCCAATGCATGGCCACAGAGGCTCCGGTTTGATCACAGTGTCAGTTTGGCCTCAGCGTCAGTAGTGCAAATTGCAGCCGGGTGAATGCAGGATCCCGGCCTCACGGCATTATGTCAATGAAATTGAAGAGAGGATGGGTAAGGGGCGGGCTCAGCTTGACTTGAAACAACGAGGCAGCTGCCCCCTTGACTTCAAGCTGGCTCAGAAGATAGCGCTGAAGATTCAAACTGCGTTTTTATAAAGTATGCACCACGGATGGGGGAATAAAATACAAGATTAGGAACACAATGTGGACTACTGTAAGGTAATGCTAGCGGTTAAATATGTGTTTTTGAGGTGACAGGTTCCCTTTAAGCCTCATTCACATGTCAGTGTTTTGGTTAGTGATTTCTATCAGTGATTGTGAGCCAAATCCAGGATTGGAGCCTCCACAGACATAAGGTATAAAGGAAAAGATCTGCCCTCTTCTGTGTTTAAAGCCGCACCTGGTTTTGGCTCACAATCACTGATGGAAATCACTGACATGTGAATGAAACATAAGCCACTGAAATCACTGACATGTGAATGAAACATAAGCCACTGAAATTTATTTAGAGGTATAGTATACACATACGCATTTGAGATTTGTACATGGCCATGCTACAGTACATGCTAAGTGAAATCAATGTACTCCCATGAATAGGTTTAACATATGGGGTCAGTTAGATGCATGTCTTAATACCCCTTAAATTTACAACAGCCTTAAAGTTACACTAGCTCCCTTGCTGGCGCAGATTTAGATAATTTTCTACACCAAAAACAGGGGTAGAAAATGATAAATAAGAAGGCCAGCCCACCCTCGCCTCTTTTTTTTTTTTTTAGAACTAGTGTACATTGTGTATAAGGGGAAGAACTTGCAGATTCAATCACAAATCCTCTTTACAACCGAATCTGCGAAAGATATACGCCAAAAAGTGTAGTTTCTAAGGCTGAAACAAGACATAGGCTCATCCAGTTTAGCTTGTTGCTCTTGACACTTTTTCAGATATTTTCACATCATCTTCCTTATAACGAAAAAACGCATTAGATCATACTTACTGTTACTGTAGACACCTGAAATCTGTCTAAAAGTGCAGTAAATTGGTGGAATTTTGGTGCAATTTTAGCACAACTAGGGTTTTAAATTCTTTTTCCAACTTGCTTGAAAAAAGGTGGAACATATAGGAAAGGGGAAGGGCTTTATGTGGAAAACAACATGGCCTAAGATGTGCTGTTTGCTCCAACACTGCACCACAAATCTGGAGCAAAATTCCATCTGAATGCAACCTTAGTTGGTTTAGAGCTAGACAAAAGTGTATATCCCTGCATAAGATTTATCCTCCTGTGATGAATCTGGTGTAGGATTAGACACACTGTCTAAGTTTAAGCCATGTACAGGACTCGGACATCTGGGGTACTGATTGCAAAAACACGACAAAAAACACAGGTGGCAAAAGAAAATTGCATGTGGTTATTTAGGCATTTTTACCACCCAAAAATAATGCCAGACAAAATGTGTGTGTGTTCATGGAGCTTTATGTTTATTACATAAATTTTCATACCTTGGTTAGCTTCTTCTCATAACACTCAACTGTAACATTCTTGTAGAAGTCTTTTGATATGTCTTGCTTTTGAAGAATCTCTCTTTCATACTGTGAGAACATATTAAACTGGTCAGATTTCGTAAGACCAGTAAAGTAGGCTGGAAGATACCGATATTCCTTCATTTTATCTTGGGATGTCTGTGGTTCTCCAAACCTCAGTAATTTTAATTTAGGCAGTTCAAGCTCTTTAAACTTTGGTGGTGATTCTCTGTATTCTTTGTGTTCTGGAGTATCTTGGCTTGTTGTTTGGGACCGAGAGTCTACAATAGAACTTGCAAATGGTGTGTTTATTGGTGTAAATGGGCCAGGTTCTTTCATGGCTGAAGAATTTGCACAAAATGACTTGACTTTTGGATCCCCATTTACTAAACTTGCCTTGAGTTTAAATTTTATAAGGGTCATTTTCTTAACTTTTTCATTCTGCTGATCTGGCTTTTTTCCACTTATCCAGAAACACTTCTCTTCTGGAACTGGTGGCTTAAAAAGATGGTTATGATTTAGATGTCCACCGGTATAATCCCAAGAATCTTTCTTGTTTTCTTGCTCCACACTATCCAAAAGTACATCAAGGGAAATGTTTCTGCCTTGCTGCTTTGTCTTTAACATAATATTAGCAGTTTCTAAATCAATGATCCGAAAAGCACATGTACCATCAGGCCTGGAGAACAAATGCACAGGGTTTTATAGTGAAGAATCTGTACATTGTGAGAGCAGTATAAACAATGTGCAACATTTCAGCAGCTTTTACACTGTCAGTGTTTGGTCACTGCACTACACAAGTGATTGTGAGACAGAACCAGATGTACAGTAGGTCAAAACCATAGAACAGGTGCAAATCTTTCCATTATACTTTATGTCTGAGAAGGCTTAACGCCTGGTTCTGGCTCACAACCACTGATGAAAATCACTGACGTGAATAAAGCCTTAAATATTTTAACATTTGCTTTGGTATCATCATATGAGACACAAAACCTCCATGATGTCTTGCAAACAGGAGACAGGCAGAAACAGACCAAGGACCAACAGAGTACTTTATTACACATGTAATAAATAAACATGACAGTAAGGAAAAGCAGGTTAGGCAATAGTGGTAGTGCTACCACAGAACCAAGTGCACCGGTAGACAAGAGGAAAACCCCAGAGGGCGAAGAACCAGCGAGCCCCGTTCTTCACAGAGCCACTGGTGGTGGCGACGAACTTGGCCGAGGGCTCACTGGTCGCACCTCCAGAAAGGTCCTGGTATACTTGGCTGCAATCTGCAGAGAACTACAGACAGCAAAAGGATTGGAACCCAAACCAACATGGAACAGACGACAAACAGGAACCAGCGCACAACCAGATGCCTGCGGAATGGGAGCATGGCGGTCACAGGCAGAGCTGCACACAGACTAGATGTCCTTTCTCTGGAGAACCCAGGAGCCCTCTCACAAAGGCAGGACATACACAGAACAGGAACAGAAGCAGTATGGCACTGTAGGCAAGATGTGGAACAAACTGGATAAAAAGCAGTAAGCACTGGCAGGCTGCACATGGAACAGACAGGATCAGAAGCAGTTTAGCACTGCCAAGCTATCAGATGCAGTTAGAGCACTGCTAGGATAATCATGGAACAGAGTGGATCAAGACACAGAACAGGTACAGAAGATTAGGCAAGGCATGGAAAAAGGATATTACAACACCAATGCTTTACTAGGTGACACCACACAGAAGGGCAAATGGCAAAACCTCCTGGGTCAGCAGCATGAGGCTACACCCAGCAAGGCACAAGACAGAACTGAACCCAAGCCCCACAGCTCACAGATAGAAATAGCTGTAATAATGAGGGCACCTGATAAGCCACACCCAGGCCCAGGCCAGGGAATGTTAACCTCGCCAGAACCAGGAGTACCCAGAACCACAGAACATACAATCACAAGTGTCAGTTCACACTAGTCACAGAATACTACAGCCAGCATGCCCCAAATGACAACCAGCACACACAGGATAACTGAAGCCAGTACGAGGTTACAGACAGCCAGCCTACACAACGAGTGACTGAACTGCACTGTAATACAAACACAAAAGTATCCTTATTCAGACCCTGTTCACACACAAGGCTGCAGCCAGCACGCATCACAGAACCAGCACACATGGGAACACCGACAGCCAGTACACAAAGTGCATGCAGCCAGCCTGCACGGCACCAGTGACAGGAACCACGGAGATATGGATGTGGGGAGACACAAAAACAGGCAACACTTCACACACAAAACCACAGCCAGCACGCAGCCACAAGCAACCAGCATACACAGGTGTCAGCCTGCAGCCAGTACGCGAGAGAGCATGCAGCCAGCCTAAACGGAACAACTGTCACAGTCAACCGCACCATGACAGCAGGGTGAGTTGATGTTTTCATTTGTATCATTTTGGGTTGCATACTACTTTTCTGATCCCTTTTAATTATGTTTTTTTGTAAGGGGGGAATAAGTAAACAACAGTAATTGTGGAATTTTTATTTTAATTCTTTCAGCTTTCACAGTGTTCCTTAACCCTTTCAAGACCCAGTCAGTTTTCACCTTCAGGACTTATCCAAGCAATTCTGAGATTGTATTTTTGTGACACGTACTTCACATTAGTGGTAAATTTGGGTCAATATGTTTTACCTTTATTTTATCTTTTTTAGATCCCAAATTTACAGAAAATGTGAAAAAATTGTGCCATTTTCAAATATTTTTTTTGCCTTTTTAGTAAGATAGTGATACCCCTTAAAATAGTTATAAATTAATATTTACCATATTTCTGCTTTATGTTAGCATTATTTTAAAATGTCATTTTATTTTAAGAAAGCTTAGCATGTTGGTAATTTTTCAAAATTTCAAGAAAATCCAATACAGACTTTTTAAAGGACCAATTCAGTTCTAAAGTGACTTTGAGAGGCTTACATAATAGAAACTAAATACTGTATAAATAACACCATTTGAGAAACTACACCCTTCCAGATTTTGCTGGAATAGTTTTTGGACGCTATATTGCATTTGAAGAGACCCTGAGGTACCACTACAGTGGAAACAACCCAAAAGGGATGCCAATCAGTTGGAAACTACACCCCTTAAGGAATGTATGGCGGGGTGTAGTGACCGCTTTGAGCCCACAGGTGTTTCATAGAATTTAGAAACACTTGGTTGTGAAAATGAAGTTTTTGATTTCCCATAATGTTTTAAGTATTTTTTTATGAATATGAAAATACCCCATATGTGGTCGGAAACTACTGCACGGGCACACAGCAGAGCTCAAAATGGAAGGAGAGCCATTTGGCTTCTGGAGGGCAAATTTTGCTGGAATGATTGCAGGGCATTCGAAGAGACTCTGATGTTCCCCTACAGCCAAACACCCAATAAGTGACCCAATTTTGGAAACTGTACCCCTCAAGGAATTTATTGAGGGGTGTAGCGAGCACTTTATTCTTCCAATAAAATGTTGAAGTGGTGTTTGTCTCTGGGTCTGTTTACTGTGCTGTAAGTGTTTTTGCAGTACCACAGTGTGGTGTTTACTTTTTTTATTTACTGCTCATATTTTCTTACTATTTAAAAGTGACCAGGATTTATGCACCTCCAAGTGGCTTTGACTGTCAATATGATGTACTTGTTCTTTTTAATCATGTGCACTCACTAAAGATCTTTTTTTTTTCTACATAACTGTGAAGCTATGTGCTAGTTTGTGGTTTATCGGTACAAACTACTATTATACTGACAGATAACATCTTGCTCTGGCAGCAGAAAACTGACAACGTGTTCCTTACAGAGATCGCAATAATGCCTGAAAAAGTGTAGCGTCATAGACACCTGTTCAGGTCATTTTACTCCCTAAAAAAAGTATCACGCATATCAATCTGCACTAGGCTTTTCCCTGCCATTGATGAGCATAGTGTGCACTGTAAACGCACAGGCAGCGATACTGCTGGTGCATGATGTATCCAATAACAAATATATCAAGGTGAGAAACAGAACTGGATTGCACATCCACAATGCTATGCTTAGATCTAATTAAACTCGCTATCTCAGCGTAATATTAAAGTGTACAGTCCCTATACTGCATGCTGTACAAGAGGCATTAGTGTAAATTTTGGTCAAAAGGCATAAGCCCACTCACCGCGCCAAGGTTGCCTCTTTGAGTGGGACCTACTCTGACAAAAAAGGCACAAGTGGTAATTGACCTGCAGTTCCTGATAGTAATGAACATGTTGTGTTCACATGGTGCAGTACTACGTGGTGGCCTCTGTTTTTGTGGCGCTGTGCTGGTGGGTCGGTGGGACCCAGTGCCATGGGTGGCATTGTCAGACAGCAGGGTTGCTGTTTGACTCCTGGGTCCTGCCACCGACTAGGGCAGGGCCGCTTTGTCACCGCACTGTGCTGCGTCTTTTTTGTCAGAGTAGGTCCCACTCAAAGAGGCAATCTTGGCAGATACGAATGCATACAGGAATACCGACTGGTATTTATCAAGCTTATTTGTTTTTAGGTGTAAAATTCAACAGGTGTATTTCATTCGTCTTTTGCCTAGTGTTTATTGAAAGTTACACAGCAGTTCATAACTTGCTATTAGTCTGACCGCTTGTTGTTATTTTTCAGTTAGGCAGGTTCTTATTCATTTAGACTGGTCTAATTTATTTACGTGTGAAAAAAGTTGCATTTTTGCAGAAAAAAATTGCAACTTTTAATACAAAAAGCCACGCTTCATTAATGAAGACAGACGAAGAAAAGTACGCCAGCCCTGGAATGCAGTAGAAATTTGATTGTTTTTGCCCAAATTCAGGCACACCTACATAAACAAGTTTGGAAAAAGTCAAAACAGTTAAAAAACATCTGAATTAGGCCTTATGCACAAACGTTCCCCCCCCTCCCCCGTTTACGTTCCATTTTTTGCGTTCCGTATACGGAAGCATTCATTTAAATGGATCCGCCAAAAAAACAGAAGGTACTCCGTATGCCTCCAGTTTCCGTTTTTCCGTACAAAGATAGAACATGTCCTATTATTGTCCGCACAACGGACAAGGATAGTACTGTTCTATCAGGGGCCAGCTGTTCCGTTCCGCAAAAAACGGAATGCATACGGACGTCATCCATATTTTTTGTGGATCTGTTTTTTGGGGACTGCAAAAAACAATGAAAAAGCCATACGGTAGTGTGCATGAGGCCTTAGTCGAAAAAAATCTAAATAGTCGAACTAGGCACACCACCATCCAAAACAGGTGCAATTTCCATAGTAAATGCAACTAGAAAAATTAAGACTGTCTAAAACAGCATTTTTTTGACTAAAAACAGACGCAAACACTTTAGCAAATGTACCCCACTGTTTCACTTCCTCACTTGGACAAATGGCATTTATCAGGTATTGTGATTGTCCATATTGCCTCCTTAGCTGGCTTGATTCATTTTTCCATCGCTTATACACTGCTCATATGCAGGGGTTATGACCACCCTGCAACCCAGCAGTGGTGGCTGCGCTTGCACACTACCATCCATAAGATATGACAACATGTTGATATTCGGGTAATCAAAATCTCAACGTACAGTTACTATGTCCTGCAGTAAGGCCCCTTTCACACGGGCGAGTTTTCGCGCGGGTGCAATGCGTGAGGAGGACGCATTGCACCCGCACTGAATCCGGACCCATTCATTTCTATGGGGCTGTGCACATGAGCGGTGATTTTCAAGCATCACTTCTGCTCTATATTGTGCGTTTTTCACGCAACGCAGGCCCCATAGAAGTGAATGGGGCTGCGGGAAAATCGCAAGCATCCGCAAGCAAGTGTGGATGCAGTGTGATTTTCCGGCATCGTTGCTTAGCAACAGGACCAGATCTTTATTATTTTCCCTTATAACATGGTTATAAGGGAAAATAATAGCATTCTTAATAAAAAATGCTTAGTAAAATGAAGATGAAGGGGTTAAAAAATAATAAAAGTTAACTTACCTTAGCCACTTGATCGCGTAGTTGCGATCTGTCCTCTCTTTTCCAGCATCAGCTAACAACTAAAGGACCTGTGATGACGTCACATCACATGGTCCAATCACATGGTCCATCTTACCATGGTGATGGACAATGTGATTGGACCATGTGATGTGACGTCATCACAGGTCCTTTAGTTGTTAGCTGATGCTGGAAAAGAGAGGACAGATCGCAACTACGCGATCAAGTGGCTAAGGTAAGTTAACTTTTATTATTTTTAACCTCTTCATCTTCATTTTACTAAGCATAGTAATATTCCCGCAACGCACCCGCATCTTATCCGGGCGTCAAACATGACGCCCGTGTGAAAGAGGTCTAAGAGGTTAAAGGAGTGTTTTACTTTGGGCAATCTTTTTTTGCTGGAAGGGTCCACCGACAACAAATTAATCACAATGTGCTGTGCTGTTGGGACTCGTAGCTATCAGATCTGGGGATGGCTGGCAAATTTTAGCCTGGGAGGCAAGCACACAGTACTGGCCCGTGTGTAGTGGGCCATGCTTAACCCTTTCAACCCCGGGCCAGTTTTCACCTTCCAGCCCAGGCCATTTTTAGCACATCTGACATGTGTCACTTTATGTGGCAATAACTTTAAAACGCTTTTACTTATCCAGACCATTCTGAGATTGTTTTCTCGTCATATACTGAACTTTATGACAGTGGTAAAATTGAGTCAAAATTTTTTTATTTATAAAAAAAAAATACCAAATTTGGTAAATTTAGCAAATTTCAAAATTTCCATTTCTCGACTTTTATAATACATAGCAATAAAAATAGTTATTACTTTACATTCCCCATATGTCTACTTCATATGGTTGTTTGGATCATTTTGTGAATGCCATTTTATTATTTGGGAGCGTTAGAAGGCTTAGAAGTTTAGAAGCAAATCTTGTAATTTTTCAGAAAATTTCCAAGACCCACTTTTTAAGGACCAGTTCAAGTCTGAAGTCACTTTGTGAGCCTTACTTAATAGAAACCACCCCATTTTAGAAATTACACCCCCCAAGGTATTCAAAACTGATTTTACAAACGTTGGCCTCATGCACACGACCGTATGTGTTTTGAGTTCCGCAAACCGCGGATCCGCAAAACACAGAAGCTGCTCAGCGTTCCGTTCCACAATTTGCGGAACGGAACGCGGCCCATTGTAGAAATGCCTATTCTTGTCCGCAAAACGGACAAAAATAAGACATGCTCTATTTATTTTGCGGGGCCACGGAACGGAACACTCCGTGTGCTGTGCGCATGTTTTGCAGCCCCATTGAAGTGAATGAGTCCGCGCCCGAGCCGCAATATATGCGGCTCGGACGCAGACCAAAACAACGGTCGTGTGCATAAGGCCTTTGTTAACCATTTAGGTGTTCCACAAGAATTAAAGGAAAATGGAGATTAAATTTCAGAATTTCACTTTTTTGGCAGATTTTCCATTTTTATCTTTTTTTTCCAGTAACAAAGCAAGGGTTAACAGCCAAACAAAACTCAATATTTATTGCCCTGATTCTGTAATTTACAGAAACACCCCATATTTGGTCATAAGCCGCTGTATGGCCACACGGCAGGGCACAGAAAAAAAGGAACGCCATAGGGTTTTTGGAAAGAAGATTTTGCTGGACTGGTTTTTTGACACCATGTCCGATTTGAAGGCCCTCTGATGCACCCCTAGAGTAGAAACTCCCAGATAAGGTGGCAGTTTTGTTGGTACTATTTTAGGGTAGATCTGGTTTTTGGTTGTTCTATATTACACTTTTTGTGAGGCAAGGTAACAAAAAACAGCTGTTTTGGCACCGTTTTTATTTTTTATTATTTACAATGTTCATCTGAAAGGTTAGATCATGTGGAATTTTTATAGAGCAGGTTGTTACGGACACGAAAATTCCAAATATAATATAATTTTTTGGTTGTTTGTTTCAGTTTTACATACTAAGGCATTCACACGACCGTAGTGTATTATGGATACGCAAATTGCGGATCCGTAATACACCCAGCCGCACCCCCCATAGAAATGCCTATTCTTGTCCGCAGGGTGCGGACAAGAATAGGACATGTTCTATCTTTTGCGGAACCGCAGACCGGAAGTTCGGGGTAGCGCTCCGCAAATGCGGAAGCGGAGAGCACATAGTGTGCTCTCTGCACCTCGTCCGGCCCCATAGACAGTGAATGGGTCCGCACCCGTTCCGCAGAATTGCGGAACAGATGCGGACACATTCACGGTCGTGTGAATGTAGCCTAAAGCATTTTTGAAAAAAAAATTGTGTTTTAGTGTTGGCATATTCTGAGAGCCATAGTTTTATTTTTGGGCGATTCTCTTAGGTAGGGTCTCAGTTTTTGCAGTATGAGATGACGGTTTTATTGGTACTATTTTAGGGTGCATATGAGTTTTTTATCACTTGCTATTACACTTTTTGTGATGTAAGGTGACAAAAAATTCCTTTTTTCACACACTTTTTATTACATTTTTTTACAGTGTTCACATGCGGGGTTAGGTCATGTGATATTTTTATACAGCAGGTTCTTACGGACGCGCCGATACGAATATGTATACTTTTTTATTTATTTAAGTTTTACACAATAACAGCATTTTTTAAACAAAAAAAATCATGTTTTAGTGTCTCCATATTCTGAGAGCCTCAGTTTTTTTTATTTTTTGGGCGATTGTCTTAGGTAGGGTCTCATTTTTTGTGGGGTGAAATGACTCCTGTTTGATTGGTACTATTTTGGGGTACGTATGACTTTTTGATCGCTTGGTATTACACTTTTTGTTATGTAAGGTGAGAAAAAATGCTTTTTTTTTTACACACTTTTTATTTTATTTTTTTGACAGTTTTCATCTGAGGGGTTGGGTCATGTGATATTTTTATAGAGCCGGTTGATACGGATGTGGCGATCGCTTATATGTCTACTTTTCTTTTTTTTCCTATTTTTTACAATTTTTTTTTTATTTATTTTGGGAAAGGACGTTTTTTTTTAACTTGAAACTTTTATTTTTTTTTGTAAAACTTTTTTTTTTACTTCTTTTTTCACTTAATTTTTTTGTCCCACTCTGGGACTTCAACTTTTGGGGGTCTGATCCCCTTTACAATGCATCGCAATACTTCTATATTGTAATGCATTGGCTGTAAGTGTATTACAGGGGGCTGGATCTCACAGGCTGTCACAGAAGGAAGCCACGATGCCTAAGGAAGGCATCGGGCTGCCTTCCCTGCTACCGGGTCCCCGTCACAGCAGAACAAGGACCCGATGGACACCCCGCACAAGCCTGAAGGCGGCACGTGCCACGGTCAGAGCTGACCGCGGCAGTGCAAGGGTTAATGCGCCGGCATCAGTGATTTTACCGATGCTGGCGCATACAGCAGGAGTCCGGCTATCAGTGACTGCCAGACTCCTGCACCCGCCCGATCAGCGCACCGTAATAGTACAGCGCTAGATTTTGGTGTAAATTGTGCCAAAATGTGGCATCTAAGTTTAGAGAAATGATCTGGCCTAGTCCAAAAAGAGGTATGACTTACCAGAAAGAGGAGTGGCTTTGCTAGAAAGGGGCAGGGTCTTAGGTGCAACTTTTGCTCTAAAATTGCACCACAATTCTGGTGTACAACTCTTTCTCAAAGTAAGCCAACCAATAGCTGGTACAGGGCAGGACAAAAGTGTCTATCCCTGCACCACATTTACGATCCAGTCTGAGCCCCTGTGATAAATTTGGTGCAGGTCTAGGGAATCTGTCACCAGCGACCTCCCTATCCAACTGTTCTTACAGTCACATAGCTGTGGTTCACCAGACTAAGGGCTCATGTGCCAGCAGGGCCCGTAGTGTGTACCACAAATTGCGGTCCACAATGTACAGGCACCGACCTTGGGGCCGCCATACGCGGATGGATCGCGGATCCATTCACTTGAATGGCCAGGACATTCACTGCGTATGCAGGCACTTACTCCAGGTCAGGACAGCTGGCATCTGTGGTCCAGATTCAGACCCTGATCTGCCAGTTGAGTACCCCTGCCAATGGGAGAAATTCAGTAATGTTTTCAGAGAGAGTTGCTACGTGGCTGTTCAAAGCGGAGGTTGCTGATTGGCCATAATGGACACGTGGGTAGAGTTATGTGATCGCCTGCCTGGAAGTTTCCCCAATAAAAATCCCAACTGCATTGAAAACTATGGCATATAACCAGAGGGTGGGTGTTCACACAGCAGTTTTTGTTGCATTAAAAAAACATAACAATAATACACCAAGCTACAAATGTGATTGTGGTTTGAATCAATGCATTTCAAAAATAAAAAACACAGTTGCTACAAAACAAAACCACACCAGTCTCGGTAACGAGTTTCTTTGGAAAGTTTTTTGTCACAATTCTTCTACTGCAACAAAAACATGTAAATCCAGTCTTACAAAGCAGATTATTTTCACTTTTATTTATTAATTTATATATATATATTTTTTTTTTTTTTTTGGGGAGGGGGGGCGGTGGAGTTCTAATTGTCTAATACATTCTAGTCAAAAAGAGGCTACAATATTCTGTACAACAAGTCGTAGCTTTTCAGTAGGACTTATGCCTCGTTCACATGTCAGTGTTTGGGCTTATGCACACGACCGTATGTATTTTGCAGTCCGCAAAAAACGGATCTGTTAAAAATACGAATGACGTCCATGTGCATTTCGTATTTTGCAGAACGGAACAGCTGGCCCCTGATAGAACAGTACTATCCTTGTCCGTAATGCGGACAATAATAGGACATGTTCTATTTTTTTGCAAAACGGAAATACGGACATACGGAAACAGAATGCACACGGAGTAACTTCTGTTTTTTTTGCGGACCCATTGAAATGAATGGTTCCGTATACAATCCGCAAAAAAAACGGAACGGACACAGAAAGAATATACGGTCGTGTGCATGAGCCCTTTAGGTCAGTGATTTCCATCAGTGATTGTAAGCCCAAATCAGGACTGGATCCTCCACAGACAAAGGGCCCCTTTCAGACGAGAAGGTCCCACAAATCGGAAAATAAAATATGGAATTTGATTGGTTGCTATGGGCAACTAAGCCAGTTTTCTTTTGCTCCAGTTTTGATAGATTTCCTCCAATGACTTTATCCACTGTAATCCGAAACTCTCACTCTCCAAGACTTCTCCCGAGCTGCACCACTTCTCTGAAATGCCCTACCCTAAGCAACTAGGTCAATCCATAACTTCACCACAGTAGTTCTAGGTACTTCCTAAAGACACCTCTTATCTTATCACATCCCCTAATCTAACTCTCCTCCGTTCTCCACCTCCCCCACTTCAGAATCCTTCTTCTGAACCTGATCCATTGTCAGATATCCAGCACACCCCATGTATTCAGCCTTAGGGCTCATGCACACGACCATATGTATGTTGCAGTCCGCAAAAAAACGAATGACGTCCGTGTGCATTCCGTATTTTGTGGAACGGAACAGCTGGCCCTAATAGAACAGTACTATCCTTGTCCATAATGAGGACAATAACAGGACATGTTCTATTCTTTTGCGGAACGGACATACGGAAACGGAATGCACATGGAGTAACTTCCGCTTTTTGGCGGATCCACTGAAATAAATGGTTCCATATATGGTCCGCAAAAAACGGAACAGACGTGGAAAGAAAATACATTAGTGTGCATGAGCCCTTTGGCAGGTGTCTTGCTGCGGATTGTGAGTATAACACAGCACCCGACCTGAACTTCCAGCACTGCCCGGGTCACATAGCATTATATTGATTTATGATGCTATGTAACCCTTACAATTCTGGAATGTATTAGATGACACTGACATAATGCTGTCACTGTTATCCATTCCAGAACTGTAAGGGTCACATAGCATCATAAATCAATATAATGCTATGTGACCCGGGCAGTGCTGGAAGTTAAGGCAAGGTTCTCTCTCTGCGAGTCCGCAGCGAGACACTTGCTCATCCAAAAGGGGCCTTAGGGCTGTGTTACATTAAAAGATTTTGCAGGCAATTGTCAGGAAGGAAGCGTTATTTAAGGAGACCACTGCTATTACATGCAATGATCTCCTCCAGACCTTGGGGAGTAGCGATCGCTAATGCCATCACCCGTCCCCATATTGACTAGTTGTTTGCCGGCAGCAGAGGATTTTTAAACCTGCTTATGGCCTGGATTGCCTGATGCATGAGCATTTGCTCATTCATCGGGTAATCGGTGGCAATATTACACTGCCAGATCATTGCTAACGCTTGATCATCAGCCAGTGTAATACAGCCTTTAGATCTACTCCCCTACAGTGTTTTAAGATGGCTGACCATTGCACATATCAAGCACTTGTTACCTACCTTTTGTCTCACCTCTATCTCCTCATAGATTGTAAGCTCTTGCGAGCAGGGCCCTCATTCCTTGTGTTTTAATTATTGGCCTGTTTGCTGCTCTGTTATGTTTGTACTTGAAACCCCTAAGTGTAAAGCGATATATAAATAATAAAAATTATTATTATTAACATTTCCAGCTTGCTAAAGCAACCTTGTGATTATATTACTGTATGTTCACATTGCATTTTTTCATGTGTATCTCCGCAGGTATCATGCCATGCCTAATAATCCGAGTAATGAGAAAGGGGCTGTAAGTGCTCCTGTTATTCCCCTGTACCACCAATAAGACAGGTGCTGACTGCAGTAAGTGCCTCTGTCTGGATTTAGGAAGCCCTCATAGAACAATCTCCCTCAGTGGCTGAAGTATATCAGCTGCCACCGTTCTTACATTAGCCTGGCAGTGCCCGATCCTCCAGTGCCTGCACCGTACTTACCAGGGACAACCAGGACCTCTAGTTGACTGCGCGGTTGTCATGGTGATGACGGAACCAGAAGCGGGCGCCCTCTTCCTTCCGGTTGTGCAGTCCCTGCTGCTCGCTGCTGATCACAGACCAGTACATTGTACTGTCCTGCTGGAGCCAGCTGCTGGGAGTGTGGGCGATCTGCGGAATACTCTGAATACTAGGACGTTAGACCAAAGTTTATTACGTCTGTAACACGGGCTTTTACCAGCAGGGGGAGCAACCTTCTCACAGCTACAGTGTCAGTCAGGTGTCAATGAGAGTAATTTGTCTTAAAGGGGGTTTTACATTTTTAACGTGAATGGGAGCTGAGCTGCAGTACACAGAGGAAAAGGGGCATTCTGCCTTCTTTCTATCCACTGCTTTGTTACTGGCAGCTGCACTTAATCTGATATTAATGACCTAACTGGAGGGTAGGTCTTCAGCATCTAAAAGCTGGACAACCCCTTTAAGATTACCTTATTATACTATGACAGGAGTGGTGTCCCAGTGTTTAGACGGAGGTGACAGGCAGATGCCTCATTTTCTGACACCTTTCCCTGTTGTCAGCTGCTAGTACAGGCTTTTCTTTCCCAGGTCATGCCATTACCAGTAGAAGGGTACCTTCACACTGGCGTTTTTGTTTTCCAGCATAGAGTTCCGTCGTCGGGGCTCTATGTAGGAAAAAAACGCTTTAGTTAAGTAAATGGAGGATGGATCCATTTTCTATTGTACCAGAGATAACGGATCCATCCCCATTGACTTACATTGGTGGTCATCCGTTTTGCTCCGCATCCCAGGATGGAAAGAAAACCGCAGCATGCTTCGGTATTTTTTCTGTCCAAAAAACACTCAGTGACTGAACTGAAGACATCCTGATGCATACTGAACGGATTTCTCTCCACTCAGAATGCATGGGGATAATACTGATCAGTTTTTTTCCGTCTACGGAACTCTATGCCGAAAAACAAAAACGCCAGTGTGAAGGTACCCGAAGACGTAATTAAAGATGCATTTGGAATATTTGGCAACAACCCATTTTTATGTATTTTCAGAAAGCAGAATATTTGGACTATTGTCAAAATGCCACTCAATACTTTCTGCTGGGTGATTCTGCCTAAAAATGAAATCTCGGTTTTATTGTTATGGATGACTCTTAATTTTATTCTCGATTAATACTGAGAAACAATTCAAGTATTTGACTCCAAAGTTGAAAAAGAAGCCAAATACCGTAACTTTCTTAGCGTGAAAATAAAAATAATCTTCTAATAAAGACCTGCAGAGTGATGTCACTATTGTACTCCTATACTCTCACTGTGCTGTTATATTCTGGTGGATTTAGCCGGGCCAACGTTCCTTACTGACGTTTACATGCAGCGATCTCCTTCACAGTATGAGGATGTGGAATCGCTCATTCCCATACAGGATCATTGTTTCTGGCCAGCAGATCCCTGTTTAGACTGCACAATCTGCTGCCCAGAAACGATGATTGGTGGTGCCTCCATGAGCGACAGGATCACACAATGAATGAGCGTTTTGCTCATTCATCAGGTGATCGGAGGCACATTTAGATGGGAAGATGATCGGGAATGACCTTCGTGGGAACAGTCGTTTCCTATAATATGGACAATTATTGGGGTGTCTAAATGCACCCTTACTGTTGGTAAGTGGCTGGAGTTGAGCAGTACACAGAGATACTACTTTATCAAAAATATAGAAGCACTATATATATATATATATATATTTGCTCTTTAACACCAAAGAAAAAAAATTGATGCTGTGTTTCTGGGGGAACTTTGCTGGTGCTTTGTACAGGGGCACTGTGCTGGTTGTTTTATGGGGACGTTTCTATTGTTTGGACAATATGCAAACGTTTATTGTCTGACACTGGTTGCATGCACACCTATATTAATTTTGAAGTTAATATAGTTAAAGTCATGTGCATCTTACCACCTAAACCAAGACCGTCACCTCCCAACAATGTAAGAAGCCATGTACACGTACTTCTACTTCAGATAATGGTGCATCTTTGCCTCCAGAATCGATCTTTAAAGGGGTTGGCCACTTTCTGGTTACTGTTGACCAATGTTTATGGAAGATGACCATATGGCACTTGCTAATATAGCCTTTGTTAATGTCCTGTTCCATATTCTATTAGCTATTCCTTATGTTGCACAAATCTTTTGTGCTGTCCGCGTAGAAGTCCTGTCCATAAAATGGCCCCTGATGGGGGGTCCTGTGACCAGACACATCACTCAGTCTGCTCCATTCAAATACACTACTTCTGCACCAACCTCCAAACAGTACAAGTGCAGATGGCAGGTACAGTGTAAATGAACTAAAAAGAGTCCAGCATGTCTGAATAAGTCAAAACAGGGGTTAGTGAGCTGTAACTCTGAATAAAGACTTTTGCCTTATTCTTTGAGTCCTGACAACATTCTTTGGGGACATGGAAGCCTTAATAATATCTGATAAGCGACCTCGGCAGGGGAGGAGAAAGTATAGGTGTACTGAGCTTTTCCTATACCTCTCTCTCTGATAACATAGTACATAAGGCCGAAAAAAGATATCTGTCCATCCAGTTCGGCCTGTCATCCTGCTAGTTGATCCAGAGGAAGGCAAAAAAACCCTGTGAGGTAGAAGTCAATTTTCCCCACTTAAGGGGAATAAAAAATTAGTTCCCGACTTCAATCAGGCAATCAGAAGAACTCCCTGGATCAACAACCCATCTCTAGTAGCTATAGCCTGTAATATTATTATACTCTAGTAATACATCCAGGCCCCTCTTGAATTCCTTTATTGTGCTCACCATCACCACCTCCTCAGGCAGAGAGTTCCATAGTCTCACTGCTCTTACTGTAAAGAATCCTCTTCTATGTTTGTGTACAAACCTTCTTCCCTCCAGATGCAGAGGAAGTCCCCTCGTCAGTCACAGTCCTGGGGATAAATAGATGATGTGACAGATCTCTGTACTGACCCCTGATATATTTATACATAGTTATTAGATCTCCCCTCAGTTGTCTTTTTTCTAAAGTTAATAACCCTAATTTTGATAATCTTTCAGGGTACGGTAGTTGCCCCATTACAGTTATTACTTTAGTTGCCCTCCTCTGAACCCTCTCCAGCTCTGCTATGTCTGCCTTTTTCTGAGGAGCCCAGAACTGTACACAGTACACCATGTGTGGTCTGACTAGCGATTTGTAAAGTGGTAGGACTATGTTCTCATCACGGGCGTCTGATGCAACCCATTATCTTAGTGGCCTTGGCAGCAGCTGTCTGACACTGGTTTTTGCAGCTTAGTTTGCTGTTTATTAAAATTCCTAGATCCTTTTCCATGTCAGTGTTACCTAGTGTTTTACCATTTAGTATGTACAGGTGACTTGCATTATTCCTTCCCATGTGCATAACTTTACATTTGTCAGTGTTAAACCTCATCTGCCACTTATCTGCCCAAGCCTCCAATCTATCCAGATCCCTCTGTAACAGTATATTGTCTTTTTCTGTGTTAATTACTTTACACAGTTTAGTGTCATCTGCAAAAATTAATATTTTACTATGCAACCCTTCTACAAGATCATTAATAAATATATTGAAGAGAATAGGGCCTAATGCTGACCCCTGAGTTACCCCACTAGTGACAATGACCCAATCTGGGTGTGTACCGCTAATATCCACCCTCTGTTTTCTATTACTGAGCCAATTACTTACCCACTTACAGACATTTTCTCCCAGTCCGAGCATCCTCATTTTATATACTAACCTTTTATGAGGTACAGTCTCAAATGCTTTGGAGAAGTCCAGATATACGACATCCATTGATTCACCGCTGTCAAGTCTAGAACTTACCTCCTCATAGAAACTGATTAAATTAGTTTGGCATGACCGATCCCTCATGAAACCACTACTGATATGGCGTTACTTGCTTATTTCCGTTGAGATCCTCTAAGATAGCATCTCTCAGAAAACCTTCAAACAGTTTCCCCACAACAGATGTTAAACTTACCGGCCTATAGTTTCCGGGCTGTGTTTTTGGACCCTTTTTGAATATTGGCCCCACATTTGCTATGCGCCAATCCTGTGGAACATTCCCTGTCAGTATAGAGTCCACAAATATCAGAAACAAGGGTCTGGCTATGACATCACTTAATTCCCTTAGGATACGGGGGTGTATGCCATCCGGTCCTGGCGATTTGTCTATTTTAATCTTTTTAAGTCGCTGTTGTACTTCTTCTTGGGTTAGACAGGACACTTTTAATGGGGAATTTATTTTTACATTCAGCTTTTCATCTGAATTTTCCTCAGTGAATACATTGGAGAAAAAAATATTTAACAGCTTTGCTTTCTCCTCGTCGCTCTCTGCAACTCCCCCCTCATTACTCTTTAAATAGCCGACACCTTCAGATTTATACTTTTTAACATTTATATAATTAAAGAACATTTTAGTGTTAGTTTTACTCTCTTTAGCAATTAATCTCTCTATCTCTAGTTTGGCTGCTTTTTTGAAATTTGGTATTTTTGATTCTCCCTGTAGAAATGCTCTTTTGAATGATAATTGGAAGGTTATTACTTTATGGTCACAATTTCCCAGGTGTCCCCCAACCTGCACATCTGTTGGTCTGTCAGGTCTATTGGTTAATACTAAGTCCAGTATGGCCATCCCTCTAGTCGGGTCCTTAACCAGTTGGGAAAGGTAATTGTCTTTAGTTATTGCCAAGAACCTGTTTCCTTTATGCGATGTACAGCTTTCAGTTTCCCAGTCTATATCGGGGTAGTTAAAGTCCTCCATAATAACCACCTCACTGTGATTTGCGGCCTCGTCTATCGCGTTTAGAAGTAGATTTTCTGTGGACTCTGGTATATTAGGTGGTTTATAGTAAACTCCTACTAGTAATTTATTATTGTTTTTAGCTTCATGTATCTCTACCCACAGTGACTCCAGATGTTCATGTCCCTCACTTATATCTTTTCGGACTATGGGCTTTAGACAGGACTTTACACCTTGTACATTAACGGCCCAGTCATAGCTATCATCCAGCCATGTCTCAGTTATTCCCACTATGTCATAGTCCTCCTCACACATCACTAATTCTAGTTCCCCAGTTTTGTTAGTCAGGCTTCTGGCATTAGTGTACATACAATTTAGAGGTTTTAGTATATTTTGAACCCTACACCTTTCCTTCTGAACTGTTTTAGTCCCTCCTTCCATTCCTCCCCTAGTCCCACTACCTTGCCCCCGGTCTCTATCTGCACTATCTTCCCCTCCTATAATGTAAGTACCCTCCCCCCCAGTCCCTAGTTTAAACACTCCTCCAACCTTCTAGCCATCTTTCTCCTTAACACAGCTGCCCCTTCCCCATTGAGGTGCAGCCCGTCCCTACGATAGAGGTAGCCAACAGAGAAGTCGGCCCAGTTATCCAGGAACCCAAACCCCTCCTTCCTACATCAGTTCTTGAGCCACTTGTTAACCTCCCTAATCTCCCGCTGTCTTTCTTGTGTGGCTCTTGGTACAGGCAGTATCTCAGAAAATACTACCTTTGAGGTCCTTGCCCTAAGCTTTTGACCTAAATCCCGGAAATAATTTTTAAGGATGCTCCACCTACTTCTAACTTTGTCATTGGTTCCGATATGGACCATGACCGCTGGATCTTCTCCAGCCCCTCCCAGTAATCTGTCAACCCGATCCGTGATGTGTCGAACTCTAGCGCTGGGAAGACAGCACACTGTTTGGCGATCACGGTCTTTGTGACAGATTGCCCTATCAATTTCCCTAATAATGGAGTCTCCCACTACCAGCACCTGTCTGCATTGCCCTGCTCTTCTTGTTCCCCTGCTTACTGGAGCCGACATTGCACTGACTGGCAGAGGAAGTGTCCTGCTGCAGCAGTGCTGTCCCTGAACTGACATCCCCCTCATCTGCCAAAAGTGCAAACCTGTTGGGGTGTGTCAGATCAGGGCTAGCCTCCCTGGCACTCTTCCCTCTACCCCACTTTCTGTTACCCAGCTAGCTACCTCACTTTCCTCAGCCTCCTCACTGTCCCTGTTCCCCTTATCTACCCCAAAGAGTGCATGCTCGGTGAGAAGCAAACTCTTTTGCAAATTGTCAACACTTCTCAGTGTTGAAACTTTCCCGTTTAGAGACTTGATTAGCGATTCCAAACAGGTAATTTGCTCACATTTTGAACAAAGATATACACCCTCGAACGGCTGTTCCAGGACTGCATAGATCATACAAGATGTGCACTGGACGGCGTTGTCAATTGTGCAACACGTGTTAAGGCCGGTTTATTGGCTTGTATTTGTGGGAGGGGCGATGATGACTATATCTGGCCGGGCGTCCCCTCTCACAGTGAACGTCGTTTCCAGCGTATGGTGTGGGAGCTCTACATACCATCCTCAGGGAGCAACAAGGGTGCAACGCTACACAGCAGTTCCAGGCCCCCACTTTCTACGGTCCAGATAGGTAGCTGCCTCATCCAGCAGCATCTTTGCTTTAAGTCCGGCCGGCGGTGTGTCGGCTCCCCGGGTAAGGGGGAGCAGCACCGCACCGGAGCGGTCTGCCAGGGAGACACGCTCTTCTCCCCACGCGGCATGACACGATAAAGTATTGCACAGGCCGCTGTGCTGTTAGACAGGCGGGGGACGGACAAATTAGGCTTCAGCATGTTGTTTCTATCCAGGGGGTGCACAGGTAAATTCACTCAGCAAGGGGGAGTAGTAAGGTTCAGGAAGGGTGTGTGTTTAAAAAAAAAAAAAAGGGTGTCATAAAAGAAATGAAATGTCTGAAAAAAATAAATAATATAAAACATACATTTATTATGGGGAAGGGACATTGAGTCTAGTGTTCTAGTCAGGGTATGTCAGGCTTCTTAATATGGCTTTAGTGTAAGATTACACTATGTGGAAAGCACGTCACAGGAGTCGCTTACAGGGGTCACTCGACCATGTTTTCAGCTCTGCTCTGCAGCTGGCTGTCATGTGTTTTCCAAAATATAGTTCCTCACGCAGAGCTACTAGTGAGGTGGGATGCATAGGATGCACGGTGTCTGTTTTAGTCAGTATCTCTTCCCGCACTATTCAGGCATGCACTCACCCAGGGCCGCCATCAGGGGGGTACAGCCCATACCCCAGTAAGGGGCCCGGACCCTGGCGGGGCCCGGCCGGTCCCAATCCTTTCTTTGTTTTTTTTATATTTTTTTTTGCGGCCGCTAGACCTGGGGCCATGTGCGTAGGAAGCGGGGGGGACAGGCATGGTCAAATCCCCCCCAGCGGGGCAATGTGGTGTACATATAGCCCAGCACCCCAGAATCAGATCTGCACCGCCGGGCCCGGACAGCAGCGAGCACGGCGGACAGCGTCAATCCCGCGAGACCTGTGAACTCTCGCGGCAGATCTCGTGGGAACATGCGCGCGCTGTGCGCGCCAGAACTTCAACTGAGAGAGACTCGGAGGCCGGAACGCAGGAGAATCATCATCCAGAGCCAGCCCAGGACAGGAGGAGCAGGTAAGTTTATTACAATTACTGTGGGGGCAAATTAATTTATATGGGGGCAGTGTGGGGACAAATGAATTATTATGGAGCAATGTGGGGGGCAAATTAATTAATATGGGGGCAGTGTGGGGCAAATTAATTATTATGGAGCAATGGGGGGGTGGGGGTGGAAAATGAATTAACATAAGGGAGTGTGGGGAGGCAAATGAATTAATATGAGGCAGTGTGGGGGGCAAATTAACTAATATGGGGGCAGTGTGGGGACAAATTATTATGGAGCAATGTGGGGGCAAATTATTATGGAACAATGTGGGGGCAAATCAATTAAAGGGGTTGTCCAAGTTATATTTATTGATGACCTATCCTCAGGATAGGTCATCAATATCAAATCGGCGGGGGTCCGACTCCCGGCACCCCCGCCGATCAGCTGTTTGAAGAGAAGGCGCGCGCTGTGCCAGCGCTGCCTCCTCTTCATTGTTTACCTACTCGCCGTTGCATCTGCAGCGGTGAGCAGGTGTAATTACACCCAAGCCGTTCCATTCATTTCAATGGGACGGCTCGTTCCTATACAAGTGTATACTACAGAGCCGTCCCATTGAAATGAATGGAACGGCTTGGGTGTAATTACACCTGCTCATCGCTGCAGATGCAACGGCGAGTAGGTAAACAATGAAGAGGAGGCACGCTGGCACGGTGCTCGCCTTCTCTTCAAACAGCCGATCTGATATTGATGACCTATCCTGAGGATAGGTCATCAATAAATATAACTTGGACAACCCCTTTAATATGGGGGCAGTGTGGGGGCAAATTAATTAATATGAGGCAGAGTGGGGGGCAAATTAATTAATATAAGGCAGTGTGGGGGGCAAATTAATTAAAATGGGGGCAGTGTGGGGACAAATTATTATGGAGCAATGTGGGGGCAAATTAATTAATATGAGGCAGTGAGGGGACACATTAATTAATATGGGGGCAAATCAATTAATATGGAGCAGTGTGGGGGCAAATGAATTAATATGGGGGCAGTGTGGGGGCAAATCAATTAATATGGAGCAGTGTGGGGGCAAATTAATTAATATGAGGCAGAGTGGGGGGCAAATTAATTAATATAAGGCAGTGTGGGGGCAAATTAATTAATATGGGGGCAGTGTGGGGACAAATTATTATGGAGCAATGTGGGGGCAAATTAATTAATATGAGGCAGTGAGGGGACACATTAATTAATATGGGGGCAAATCAATTAATATGGAGCAGTGTGGGGGCAAATTAATTAATATGGGGGCAGTGTGGGGGCAAATCAATTAATATGGAGCAGTGTGGGGGCAAATTAATTAATATGAGGGCAGTGTGGGGGCAAATTAATTAATATGAGGGCAGTGTGGGGACAAATTAATTATTATGGAGCAATGTGGGGGCAAATGAATTAATATGAGGCAGTGAGGGGGCAAATTAATTAATATGGGGGCAGTGTGGGGGCAAATCAATTAATATGGGGGCAGTGTGGGGGCAAAGTAATTAATATGAGGCAGTGTGGGGAGGCAAATTAATTAATATGAGGCAGTGTGGGGGGCAAATTACTTTACACCAGTTTGATAAATTACCCCAATTATGAGAAATTTAACATGTCTGTGTAACAAACTCTGCAGAGACGAGATGCGGCTGGAGGAATTTGTGATGGCAGTCAGGGTCAAGCGGAGGAGAAGAGGAAACTGGATGTAAGAGGTAGGTGGTGCTGGATTCCCCTATATGTACAGCGGGCTCACTACTGTCACCTGCGTCTCATCTCCCCCCCACCCCCCCAAGTATTTATCATAATCCTATGTATTTTAAATTTGGCAACTACATTTTAATTTGCCACCTGCAGTCCTATGTATCATACCAGATAACAGTGATAACTGTCTGTGCGCAGATAATGTAGTATATGTTCCCTGCAGTCCTATGTAACACCCCACATGACACAATAGTTGTGTTATGTGGGGTGTTACATAGGACTGCAGGTAACATCTATAACATCTGTACTCAGACAGTTATGAGATAATGGTGATCCGGCGGGTTGGGGGGGGGGTGGTCCGCGACGAAGAGGGGGCCCCATGGATTGTGTGTACGCCACTGGGCATCTCCATAGTGATCTGTTTGTATGGGTGTGGCTTGAGGGTGGACGGGACACAGGGGCCCCATGATCTCTTATTCCTGGGGGAAGTGCCCCTCCAAAGACCAGGCTCTGGATCCTCCACTGGGGCAGTGTCGGGGAGGGGGCGGGGGGGGGCGCCAGGCCTTGAGCTGTTTAAGGGGCCCCGAAATTTCTGATGGCAGCCCTGCACTCACCTCTGCCCCTCGCTCTGATCTGCTGGCTGGGTTCCACAGACACGCATAGTTGTGGCTCTGGCGCCCTCTATGTGGCCACAGCTGGAAGCGCGGGGCAGAGTGTGAGTTCAGGCTCCAGTGTTAGTTTACAAAATATATATATATATATATATATATATATATATATATAAAGAAGAAAATGGACAGCACTCCAAGCGAATCTTCTTGAAAACAGATGTGATTTATTCACCCATGTGAAAAGAAGGACAACGTTTCAGCTTTACAATCAAGCCTTGAAAAAGGCTTGATTGTAAAGCTGAAACGTTGTCCTTTTCACATGGGTGAATAAATCACATCTGTTTTCAAGAAGATTCGCTTGGAGTGCTGTCCATTTTCTTCTTTGTATCCATTTGGGTAAGGACTCACACCCTTGGACCTAGCACCCTTATTTCATTTTTTGGACTCTCGGTGCCGCCATTATTTTCCTTTTTTCCATATATATATATATATATATATATATATATGTGTGTGTTTAGTTTATATGTTTATATATTTATATACATATATATATGTATAGGGGCGCTGTTAGGATGTTGGTCCGCACTGCAGATTCGGCGCCAGATTCCGGATAGGGTTACGCTTGACGCACGTTTTTACGCACACGTATTCGACTCGTTATTTCATCAGTTCGGCATGATACCACGTTAGTGGCATTGGTAGAGATTAAAGGGTTTCTTGCATTTATCTCTCCAGGATCAAGTGTTTATATATGCCTTGATGTTCAGGCGATTGCTGACTTTCCATGTGGGACCACTTTCTCAGGCATTGGTATGGTATTTCTCTTTTATTCCAGAGGTATACAGTAATTCTCCTAGTTTCCTGTGGCCACGTCAAACTCAGGTTTTGCTGCCATTTTTGGCCCCCACTGGCTAGCTGGTGGGTGGCCGAGTGAGGTTGGTTGATCCCGGGTTCCACAGATTTCAGCGTTGTTTGAACTTTATCCTATAATGGCGGCTGTGCATGCAGGGGGTTGGCATGGGCTGGTTACATGGTGTATGTTTATGTCAATGTCGCGGTCATGGATATTTGATTAACGGCTTGGTCCAACTGATATCTTTTGTTAGGCGTCAGGTGCTTCGCTTGTTACTACACCAAATTCATTACACACGTTCATGTACTCAAGTCCAAAATATAGCAGCCGATGCCCTGTCCCGAGCTAATTCTCTTTCACAAGTTTCCCGAAGTGGACGTCTATGGAGCCACAATGCCTCGGTATGCTTCACTACTCCCGATCCCATTACCCTTGCTGCAGCTCGCTCATTGGTAGCCAAATCGCAATTGGAGATTGTAATAAAGCTCTTTGATTGAGTGTGTTTTCCTTTTTGGCCCCCTTCAGGCGTCCCTTCAGCGCCGCGGTTCCGGCATAATTCTAACCGCTTTTAGGTATCCAGTAGGTAGGGGTCATTCCTTAATGTTTATCCCCGACCACAAATACTAAATGGGGATTGCACAACAAAAGCGAAAAATACAATATAATGTAGTAATAAGAAACTGACTAATTGCAGTCCCCCCACTGAAGTCCCTAGATCCCAAGTCACATAATCTTAAGTCACACACTTATACAAACACACACTTAATCAAACAGACGCTGCTGAAACTCGCATTATATGCCTGCTTTAAATGGAGTTCTCAGAACCAGCCTGTTTTTTTTTTCCCTCTGGATTCACCTCTGATGAAGTAAGTTTTTTTTTTTATTTAATTTAATTGGTACCTTACCTTAATTTTGTACCTTCCTTAGTCTCTACTGCTCTTCTACTTTTATTTAAACAAATTATCTCTTCACACCCACTTGTCGTTTCACTGGCGCCCTCCCCTCGTGGCCCTCCCAGTATCACACTGGAGGAGGATCGCAACCTTGTTCTTTTCTCTTTTTTGGCACAAGTCTGAATAAAGATGGGGCTACACAACGATATTGCCACGACACCAGTTGCATAACCAAACATCACAGTGTAGCAGGGAATGGGGTCCTCAAAACCCCAGAATTACAAAAAATCTACCAATGTTGTATCTTTTTGCAATTCCGTGGTCAATGTTGTGGCAACTTTCCCCCATTCATTTCAGTGGCTACAGTACTATACAGAGATCTTGGTCTTGCGATGGGTGTCACAGCCAAGTGACTGGTCGCTCCCTCCACAAATGCCTGACGAAATCTCTTGCCTGCGATTTCTTCTTGTTTCCTTCCAGGACTGCACATGCACCAACATCTCAGAATCACAAGGTTTCGTTATGTCACTTAATCAGATGCCTTCCATCACCTGAAAGAAGACCACATCAGTCACTCCTTGGAGTTTAATGGAGGGATGCATATTTCATGTGATAACTAGACAACTTTCCCTTACATGGCACACTTTACATGGCACACTCAGTATGGGGTGACATTATTCCCCACTTTGCAACTAAAACTACTTCCACTTTTCTACAACAATTTTTTTTTTTGGGAGGGGTTGTTTTTTTTGCCTATTCATCCAGAAGAGCATTAGTGATGTCACACACTGATGTTAGACAAGATGGCCTCGTTCGCAATCTATATTCTAGGTGCTTGATGGGATTGAAGTCAGGGCTCTGTGTGGCCCAGTCAAGTTCTTGCACACCAAACTTGCCCAATCATTCCTGTATGGATCTTGATTTCTGCACAGATGTCATGGTATACAGTACCATGCTCAAAATACAGCATGCTCTTTAGAATGAGCCATTCTTTCACAAATGTAAAGGCAGACTGTATGGCTAGGTGCTGGATTTTATACACCTGTTCACAGGGCCGGCTACAGGTTCATGTGGGCCCTTGGGCAATAAATCTCAGTGGGCCCCCTTGTAGCATTTTTTACATTTACATGTCGCCCTGTTGCTCCCACACAGTATAATGACCCCCAGTGCCCCACAGAAAGTATAGTGACCCCCTTAGCTGCACCTGAGGTGTTACTAGACGCGGTTCAGACTGCACCCTTTCATTGAGGCAGGTGCCAGCTGTGTGATAGAGCTGGCACCCGCTGCTTACATTTGATTAAGAGGTTAATTATATGCATATGTGGCACAGTAGCCTCCCCCACCCTCCCAATAATCCTTTCATTGGTGGTGCAATGTTAACAGCCAGCCCCCCATCCTCTTCTTAGTATTATCCTCTTATCGGTGGCAGCAGCAGCCACGTTACAGTCGGGAGAGAGGGACTCTCTCCTTCTTTACTATACCGGCTCAGGAGAACATGGTGCTCACTGAGGGTAGTGGGTGCCATGTTCTCAGCGCAGTGGGCCCCGGAACTTGCCCGTGTATGTTGGGTGCTGACGCCGGCTCTGCCTGTGGGAATGGGACTGACTGAAACATCTGAAGTCAATGATTGAGAGCTGTGTCCCAAAGCTTTTTCTCCATATATAGTGTATGACATAACACATAAGGGAAAATAAAACATATACACTTATTTAACAAAATCACATTCCAACAAAATCAATTATATAAACCAGTGATAATATACATGTTCTAAAACTTTCCTTCAGAAAGCATACACAAAAGATGCACACATATGATTGCATAACTAAATCTTATCTCCTAGTAATTAAAGGGGATGACCACTTTCTGGCTACTGAATGTGTTTGTAATATGACCATATAGCACTTAGTAATACAGGCTTTGTTGATAATCTGCGCCATTGTTTAAATTTTATAAGGTATGCCCCCTTGGCCACACAGAGGTCCTGTCTTGATGAAGAGTCATGTGACCAGGCTGCCATCTGCACTGGCACTGTTGGAAGTTTAGTGCAGGTGTAATGTGGTAGAATGAAGGCAGCCAAGTGATATGTCTATTGAGTGTTTATGTATTCAACAGCAATGTATAAGGCAACCAACCAGTTAAAAAATTGGCAGACTGTTTAGGATACCAGGGTGATGGACTTGGTCCACCACCTGACTAATCAGTAGAGAGTTTGTGTTTAGCAAAGCAAAGGAGAAGACTAGAGATGAGCGGATTTCTCAAAAATTCGATTTGGACGGTTCGCCCAATTTCCCAAAAACATTCGATTAGATCCGAATTTATTTGTGACAAATTGCGTTAAAAAACAGCTATTTCCTGGCGGGTGAGAGCTTGCATAGTAGTGTAGAACACTGTGCATTGCAGAAACATGCATAGGGAGTCCGCTGTGCCAGTGAAACAGTACTGTGAGTCAGTATGACACGCAGATGACAGGCGTCACTCTTTGAATCACTTCACACTTCACTCATTTGGTCAATTACGAGGCCAACACTGACCAAATAACTCAAATGTGAACTCAGCCTTACAGGTTAATGTTAGCGTCAGGTATAAAAAAACATCCAGTGGCCCAAGATTCTACTCTAGAGTGAAAGAGAGCACTCTTCATCTGATTCTTCATAGATTTCTACAGAACCTGTTCTGTTACACACTGAGACAAGTAGTGTCCCCCTGACAGAGTGGAGAGGGTGTCAGGAGTAGGTTTGTGTTCTCATCCGTCATAAGAACAACCCCAAAAAAACAGATCCTATCTTTTGAGCATCCCCCTTCACAGGGTCAGCATTTGCTCAGTAATCCATCAGTATTGCTAAGGCCAAACAAAAAACAGGAGTGGATCCAAAACAGAGATGACACGTGAATAGAATATTTGCATGTTTTCTGTGTTTTGTACCCACTCCTGCTTGTGGCTTCCAAATCATGATCCAATCCTGATGCAAAATAGGGACCGTGTGATACAGGCCTTACGGCTGCTCCAAAGGCAGGATCCGTTGTGTTTCTAATTTTTCTGTCCATCTGACAGATCAGAAGAAAGGTAAAATAAATGGTGATGTCAACAGGGACAATAGCGGCCCAGTGACAGAGTGGTGAGGTGGCAACAGCATGAGAAGTCAACACAGTGGCCCAGTCACAGAGAGGTGAGGTGGCAACAGCATGAGGAGTCAACACAGTGGCCCACTCACAGAGTGGTGAGGTGGCAACAGCATGAGGAGTCAACACGGTGGCCTAGTCATAGAGTGGTGAGGTGGGGGGCAAAAGCAGTGGCAGTAACAGCACAAGATGGTGGGTGCCAGTAGGAGCACATGGCAGCAGGTATGTGGCATCAGGCGAGTGGTAACATTCGAATAGTGGCTGAAGCAGGTGGCCAGAAGAAACAGTTTTCTTTTTACAAACTTTGGGTGTGGCACCCAGAATGATCTAGTCTGATGCATCAGACACTGGCGTGTGGAATTTATGGCTGATCCATGCCTGATTCATCTTCACAAAGGTCAGTCTCTCCACATTTTGGGTGGAAAGGTGAGTTTTCCTTGGGGTAACTAAGCCAAAGCTGCGCTAAACACCCACTCCGATTCAACACTACTGGCCGGGTTGGAAAGCTTGTCCAGGGCAAACTCGGTAAGTTGCGGCCGCAAATCAAGTTTGGCTGCCCAGTAGTTGAGGGGATTTTCCATGTGGGATGGCAGGCTGCAGTCCAAGTATGCCACCACCTGCTGGTTCAGGTTCTACTCCATGTCTTGCTGCTGCTGCTGGTGGGTGGTTTCTTCACTGGGTGGGTGAAGAAAAGTGCTCATCAGAGATGCTAGACTGAAGTTGCTGCTGATGGAGCAGGTACTGCTCCTGCCCCCCACCTCCCTCCAGCAGCCATGGCAGTGGAACGTGAGCGCAGAGGGCCCCCCCGGTGAGACCTTCGTGGGGATGGGCGATGGCCAACTGACTACATAGGATGTCTCAATAGTAGTTCAGTTTATCCTCCTTCTCAACGGGTGTAAAAAAGGCCCCCATTTTGGACTGGTAGCGAGGGTCTAACATGGTGGAAAGCCAGTAGTCATCCCTTTGCCGAATTGTGACAATTCAGTTGTCACTACGCAAGCAATCAAGCATGCATCGGGCCATTTGCGCAAGGGACTCTGAGGAAATCCCTGCCTTCATCTCCACTGCATACTTCCACTGTGTTTCTGGGTCATCTGCCTGGTCTTCCTTATCGCCCTTTTCCTACTTCTCCGCACCTGTCACTTTTGCAGAAAAACCACCCATGTTTTTATACATTGTTTTTGTGTGAATGTCCTCCTCTTCTTCTCCCACCTCCCTTCTTTTCAGTCCCCACAAGGCACAATGGCCATGAGATGTAGGTGCCACGCCTCCTGTCCCCTATCCAGACAGATTTAGCAGCATCTGTTCCAGGACATGAAGCAGTGGAATGACATCGCTCATCCAGTAGTCCTGGAGACTGACAAATAAAGTGGTCTCCTCAAAGGGCCTGAGCAAACGGCAGGTGTCACTCATGAGCTGCCACTGGCTAACGTCAAAGTTACACAGAGGAGTGTGCCTGCCTGCATCATCAAGAAATCGTTTATGGCCTTCCTCTGCCCATATAGTCGGTCCAACATGTGGAGGGTGGATTTTCAATGGGTGGAAACGTCGCATATCAAGCGATGTTGGGGAATGCCATTCTGCCTTTGCAACTCAAGAAGGGTGTGCATGGCAGTGTAAGAGTGGCTGAAGTGAATGCACAGTTTCCTTGCCATATTCAGGATGTCTTGCAGATAGATGGAAGACTTCAGAAAGCACTTTACAACCAGATTAACCACGTGCACCATGCAGGACACATGGCTCAGACCTCCTTGATGCAGTGCCGACACCATGTTCTTCCAGTTGTCAGTGACCACGGTTCCAATCTTAAGTTGGCGAGGAGACAGCCAGGATTTGATTTCTTGATGGAGGACGTGGAGCAGTTCCTTCCCTGTGTGTGCCACCACCTGGCCAAGTTGCTGATGTGGCTGGGCAGGAACCATATTTACCGAGTGCGCCATAAAGGACATATATTGTCTTTGACCATAGTTATAGCTCCACACGTCGGTGCTGCCATGAACTTTAGCAGACACCGACAGGCTCAAGGACTGGCCCACATTCTGTTCGACGTATGTGTTCAAGGTTGGTACGGCCTTTTTGGTGGAGCCTTGACTTTGGGAAAAGGGGTGCAGGCCACTGGGTGATGCAGCAGTTGTTGCCTCAGGCTGTACCACTACATTAGAACCACGGTTTTCCCAGGCCACTGGCTCCACCCTGCTGGCTCAGCCTCTGCCTCACGCGCAAGCTGCCACCCTGTTCTCCTGATGATGAAGAAGCCCCCTCTTCACCGGGCTCCCATGTGCGATCGGCTACATCATCGTCCACTACTATCTGTACGTCACTGATGTCACCCTCACCAGTCTCAGGGCCACGTGCTTGACCGCTCACAACACCAGCTTCCACACGACTCTTATCATCACTACCTGCCCACCTACCGGAGCAAACAGTGGATCTCTCATTCAGATCTTGGCTGGGCAGTAGCTGCTGACTGTCCTCGCTAAAAAGTGGAGCCGAGCTGACAGCATACAATACTTCTCGAGCTGAGCGAACAGAAAATGACAGAGGCCTGTTGCTCCAAATGCTGCTGCCCCCCACCCCACCTTCTTGTGCTGCTACTTCTGCTTGCTCCAGAAACATTTTGGCCACTGCTAGTTGCCTTAGAAGGGCCCATCACCTGTTTGTCCGACATACTGTAAATTAAAATAAATTGTAAGGGGAAAAGAGCAATACTATCAGACTGCAATTTCACCCCAGAAGCAAGGATGAATAGATGTACTTTTATATATGAAATAAACACCCCAAAACTGTTTGTATCAGGCCACAAAATAACCCCAAACGCAAGGATGAATGGACGTACTTTTATTAATTTAAAATTAACACCCCGAAATTGGTTGTATCAGACCCCACTTTCACCCCAAAAGCAAGGATTAATGGAAGTACTTTTATATATGAAATAACCACACCCCAAAACTGGTTGCATCAGACTGCAAATTCACCCCAAAAGCAAGGATAATGGACGTACTTTTATATATTTATAATAAATACCCCCAAACTTGGTTGTATCAGACAGCACTTTCAACCCAATAACAGATGCTAGGATTACTGCAATTTGTCGAGCATTTTCATGAGTGTATATGATACCTGATAATATTATAGTCTAAAATGGATGCTCATTGTATTTAAGAGACAGGCTGAACCAAAGTTTTGCTACACGTTTGGAACAGGCCAAGATTTGAGGTCACACGGAGTTAAGTCTGTGTAAAAGTTTATACTGAATGCAAAGAACATTGTATTTTAAGAAGTTATTGCCACAGATGAGGGCTTACCTGTTGGGTTTACACTGGATTCTCCAGACATGTCTGTCTGAAGAGAACAAGGCCCATTCATAACATTATGGTCCATAGATCAACAGTCTGAGAAACACTCAGAGAGATGCCTAGAGTGGTCTATAAATATGAAAGTCATGGTGAGACATGCGATGATGGACCACCCAGCTTTCCTAGGAGAAAAAGTGAGATTCCTACTAGGACTTGGTAAGAGAGATTGAGAATGATATTTCATTTTATTACGACTAATTGGATAATGTGGGTGAAATCATATTACCCAGATTGGCGAATACATAAACACATTAATTAATTGATCATCTCCATATTGAGATGTAGTCTTAGGATATTGTGAGGCTTCATTCTACCTGCAGAAGAATAAAGACTCGTAATCTAGCAAAGTATTAAATGATTCTATATATATATACTGTATATATATAGATATATAAATTAATAGTAGCATTCTTCGCCAAGCTAGGTGATAAATTCCCACTTGTTCCAAGTTCTTCCCATTCATGTTGTGTGTGTTAATAGTCTTACCAATAGTGATGTCGCGAACATAAAATTTTCAGTTCGCGAACAGCGAACGCGAACTTCCGCAAATGTTCGCGAACGGGCGAACCGGGCGAACCGCCATAGACTTCAATTGGCAGGCGAATTTTAAAACCCACAGGGACTCTTTCTGGCCACAATAGTGATGAGAAAGTTGTTTCAAGGGGTCTAACACCTGGATTGTGGCATGCCGGAGGGGGATCTATGGCAAAACTCCCATGGAAAATTACGTAGTGGACGCAGAGTCGGGTTTTAATCCATAAAGGGCATAAATCAACTAACATTCCTAAATTGTTTGGAATAACGTGCTTTAAAACATCCAGTGTGTGTATACGATCAGGTATGATGTTGTATCGATCAGGTAGTGTAAGGGTTACGCCCGCTTCACTGACATTGACAGACCAAACTCCCTTTTAATGCACCGCAAACAGTTCATGTGCACAACCGCAAACTCCCCATTTGCACAAGGTTGGATACCAAGCTAGCCATGTCCGGTGATGTCATTGAAGGTTTCTTCCTCCACCCAGCCACGTACAACACCAAGGGTCCCCAAAAGATGAATTGAATTGATTTTTCGAACGGTGAGATGGTTAAAAAACGCTGGCTCCCTCCACTGATATGAGTGGTATTTTCTGTAGTATTCTTCTCATCAGTTTAATCCCTGTTACGTCCCATATCAGGGATTGCCATTTGTGAAAAAAATTTAGGCCGGGTACCTTCTACTGCCTTCAAAGTGACAGACCAAACTCTCATACACTAAACTGAATTGATTTCAGGAACCGGGAGATGGAAAAAGCAGCTTGGTGGTATTTTCTGTAGTACTATTCTCATCAGTTTAATCCTCTAACGTCCCCAATCTGGGGGCCATTTATTGAATAGATTTTTCGAACGGGAGATGGTTAAAAAACGCTGGCTCCCTCCACTCTGTTTTAAACCACGGTGACTGCGTCTGCGCCGTGCAATTTACTGTCACACCCGATATGAGTTGTATTTTCGGTAGTACTATTCTCATCAGTTTAATCCCTCTAACGTCCCCAATCTGGGTGCCATTTATTGAATAGATTTTTCGAACGGGAGATGGTTAAAAAACGCTGGCTCCCTCCACTCTGTTTTAATCCACGGTCACTGCGTCTGCGCCGTGCAATTTACTGTCACACCCGATATGAGTGGTATTTTCTGTAGTACTATTCTCATCAGTTTAATCCCTCTAACGTCCCCAATCTAGGGGCCATTTATTGAATAGATTTTTCGAACGGGGAGATGGTTAAAAAACGCTGGCTCCCTCCACTCTGTTTTAAACCACGGTGACTGCGTCTGCGCCGTGCAATTTACTGTCACACCCGATATGAGTGGTATTTTCTGTAGTACTATTCTCATCAGTTTAATCCCTCTAACGTCCCCAATCTGGGTGCCATTTATTGAATAGATTTTTCGAACGAGGAGATGGTTAAAAACGCTGGCTCCCTCCACTCTGTTTTAAACCACGGTGACTGCGTCTGCGCCGTGCAATTTACTGTCACACCCGATATGAGTGGTATTTTTCGGTAGTACTATTCTCATCAGTTTAAGCCCTCTAACGTCCCCAATCTGGGTGCCATTTATTGAATAGATTTTTCGAACGGGAGATGGTTAAAAAACGCTGGCTCCCTCCACTCTGTTTTAATCCACGGTCACTGCGTCTGCGCCGTGCAATTTACTGTCACACCCGATATGAGTGGTATTTTCTGTAGTACTATTCTCATCAGTTTAATCCCTCTAACGTCCCCAATCTGGGGGCCATTTATTAAATAGATTTTTGAGCGAGGAGATGGTTAAAAAACGCTGGCTCCCTCCACTGATATGAGTGGTATTTTCTGTAGTATTATTCTCATCAGTTTAATCCTGTTACGTCCCATATCAGGGATTGCCTTTTGTGAAAAAAAATTTAGGCCGGGTACCTTCTACTGCCTTCACAGTCCAAAACAGAGATGACATTGAATAGAATATTTGCATGTTTTCTGTGTTTTGTACCCACTCCTGCTTGTGGCTTCAAATCATGATCCAATCCTGATGCAAAAATAGGGACCGTGGTGATACAGGCCTCACGGCTGCTCCAAAGACTGGATCCGTTGTGTTTCTAATTTTTCTGTCCATCTGACAGATCAGAAGAAAGGTAAAAATAAATGGTGATGTCAACAGGGACAATGGCGGCCCAGTGACAGAGTGGTGAGGTGGCAACAGCATGAGAAGTCAACACAGTGGCCCAGTCACAGAGAGGTGAGGTGGCAACAGCATGAGGAGTCAACACAGTGGCCCACTCACAGAGTGGTGAGGTGGCAACAGCATGAGGAGTCCAACACGGTGGCCTAGTCATAGAGTGAGTGAGGTGGGGGCAAAAGCAGTGGCAGTAACAGCACAAGATGGTGGGTGCCAGTAGGAGCACATGGCAGCAGGTATGTGGCATCAGGCGAGTGGTAACATTCGAATAGTGGCTGGAAGCAGGTGGCCAGAAGAAACAGTTTCTTTTACAAACTTTGGGTGTGGCACCCAGAATGATCTAGTCTGATGCATCAGACACTGGCGTGTGGAATTTATGGCTGATCCATGCCTGATTCATCTTCACAAAGGTCAGTCTCTCCACATTTTGGGTGGAAAGGTGAGTTTTCCTTGGGGTAACTCAAGCCAAAGCTGCGCTAAACACCCACTCCGATTCAACACTACTGGCCGGGTTGGAAAGCTTGTCCAGGGCAAACTCGGTAAGTTGCGGCCGCAAATCAAGTTTGGCTGCCCAGTAGTTGAGGGGATTTTCCATGTGGGATGGCAGGCTGCAGTCCAAGTATGCCACCACCTGCTGGTTCAGGTTCTACTCCATGTCTTGCTGCCGCTGCTGGTGGGTGGTTTCTTCACTGGGTGGGTGAAGAAAAGTGCTCATCAGAGATGCTAGACTGAAGTTGCTGCTGATGGAGCAGGTACTGCTCCTGCCCCCCACCTCCCTCCCAGCAGCCATGGCAGTGGAACGTGAGCGCAGAGGGCCCCGGTGAGACCTTCGTGGGGATGGGCGATGGCCAACTGACTACATAGGATGTCTCAATAGTAGTTCAGTTTATCCTCCTTCTCAACGGGTGTAAAAAGGCCCCCATTTTGGACTGGTAGCGAGGGTCTAACATGGTGGAAAGCCAGTAGTCATCCCTTTGCCGAGTGTGACAATTCAGTTGTCACTACGCAGAGCAATCAAGCATGCATCGGGCCATTTGCGCTAAGGGACTCTGAGGAAATCCCTGCCTTCATCTCCACTGCATACTTCCACTGTGTTTCTGGGTCATCTGCCTGGTCTTCCTTATCGCCCTTTTCCTACTTCTCCGCACCTGTCACTTTTGCAGAAAAACCACCCATGTTTTATACATTGTTTTTGTGTGAATGTCCTCCTCTTCTTCTCCCACCTCCCTTCTTTTCCAGTCCCCACAAGGCACAATGGCCATGAGATGTAGGTGCCACGCCTCCTGTCCCCTATCCAGACAGATTTAGCAGCATCTGTTCCAGGACATGAAGCAGTGGAATGACATCGCTCATCCAGTAGTCCTGAGACTGACAAATAAAGTGGTCTCCTCAAAGGGCCTGAGCAAGCGGCAGGTGTCACTCATGAGCTGCCACTGGCTAACGTCAAAGTTACACAGAGGAGTGTGCCTGCCTGCATCATCAAGAAATCGTTTATGGCCTTCCTCTGCCCATATAGTCGGTCCAACATGTGGAGGGTGGATTTTCAATGGGTGGAAACGTCGCATATCAAGCGATGTTGGGGAATGCCATTCTGCCTTGCAACTCAAGAAGGGTGTGCATGGCAGTGTAAGAGTGGCTGAAGTGAATGCACAGTTTCCTTGCCATATTCAGGATGTCTTGCAGATAGATGGAAGACTTCAGAAAGCACTTTACAACCAGATTAACCACGTGCACCATGCAGGACACATGGCTCAGACCTCCTTGATGCAGTGCTGACACCATGTTCTTCCAGTTGTCAGTGACCACGGTTCCAATCTTAAGTTGGCGAGGAGACAGCCAGGATTTGATTTCTTGATGGAGGACGTGGAGCAGTTCCTTCCCTGTGTGTGTCACCACCTGGCCAAGTTGCTGATGTGGCTGGGCAGGAACCATATTTACCGAGTGCGCCATAAAGGACATATATTGTCTTTGACCATAGTTATAGCTCCACACGTCGGTGCTGCCATGAACTTTAGCAGACACCGACAGGCTCAAGGACTGGCCCACATTCTGTTCGACGTATGTGTTCAAGGTTGGTACGGCCTTTTTGGTGGAGCCTTGACTTTGGGAAAAGGGGTGCAGGCCACTGGGTGATGCAGCAGTTGTTGCCTCAGGCTGTACCACTACATTAGAACCACGGTTTTCCCAGGCCACTGGCTCCACCCTGCTGGCTCAGCCTCTGCCTCACGCGCAAGCTGCCACCCTGTTCTCCTGATGATGAAGAAGCCCCTCTTCACCGGGCTCCCATGTGCGATCGGCTACATCATCGTCCACTACTATCTGTACGTCACTGATGTCACCCTCACCAGTCTCAGGGCCACGTGCTTGACCGCTCACAACACCAGCTTCCACACGACTCTTATCATCACTACCTGCCCACCTACCGGAGCAAACAGTGGATCTCTCATTCCAGATCTTGGCTGGGCAGTAGCTGCTGACTGTCCTCGCTAAAAAGTGGAGCCGAGCTGACAGCATACAATACTTCTCGAGCTGAGCGAACAGAAAATGACAGAGGCCTGTTGCTCCAAATGCTGCTGCCCCCACCCCACCTTCTTGTGCTGCTACTTCTGCTTGCTCCAGAAACATTTTGGCCACTGCTAGTTGCCTTAGAAGGGCCCATCACCTGTTTGTCCGACATACTGTAAATTAAAATAAATTGTAAGGGAAAAGAGCAATACTATCAGACTGCAATTTCACCCCAGAAGCAAGGATGAATAGATGTACTTTTATATATGAAATAAACACCCCAAAACTGTTTGTATCAGGCCACAAAATAACCCCAAACGCAAGGATGAATGGACGTACTTTTATTAATTTAAAATTAACACCCGAAATTGGTTGTATCAGACCCCACTTTCACCCCAAAAGCAAGGATTAATGGAAGTACTTTTATATATGAAATAACCACACCCCAAAACTGGTTGCATCAGACTGCAAATTCACCCCAAAAGCAAGGATAATGGACGTACTTTTATATATTTATAATAAATACCCCCAAACTTGGTTGTATCAGACAGCACTTTCAACCCAATAACAGATGCTAGGATTACTGCAATTTGTCGAGCATTTTCATGAGTGTATATGATACCTGATAATATTATAGTCTAAAATGGATGCTCATTGTATTTAAGAGACAGGCTGAACCAAAGTTTTGCTACACGTTTGGAACAGGCCAAGATTTGAGGTCACACGGAGTTAAGTCTGTGTAAAAGTTTATACTGAATGCAAAGAACATTGTATTTTAAGAAGTTATTGCCACAGATGAGGGCTTACCTGTTGGGTTTACACTGGATTCTCCAGACATGTCTGTCTGAAGAGAACAAGGCCCATTCATAACATTATGGTCCATAGATCAACAGTCTGAGAAACACTCAGAGAGATGCCTAGAGTGGTCTATAAATATGAAAGTCATGGTGAGACATGCGATGATGGACCACCCAGCTTTCCTAGGAGAAAAAGTGAGATTCCTACTAGGACTTGGTAAGAGAGATTGAGAATGATATTTCATTTTATTACGACTAATTGGATAATGTGGGTGAAATCATATTACCCAGATTGGCGAATACATAAACACATTAATTAATTGATCATCTCCATATTGAGATGTAGTCTTAGGATATTGTGAGGCTTCATTCTACCTGCAGAAGAATAAAGACTACGTAATCTAACAAAGTATTAAATGATTCTATATATATATACTGTATATATATAGATATATAAATTAATAGTAGCATTCTTCGCCAAGCTAGGTGATAAATTCCCACTTGTTCCAAGTTCTTCCCATTCATGTTGTGTGTGTTAATAGTCTTACCAATAGTGATGTCGCGAACATAAAATTTTCAGTTCGCGAACAGCGAGCGCGAACTTCCGCAAATGTTCGCGAGCAGGCGAGGCAGGCGAACCGCCATAGACTTCAATTGGCAGGCGAATTTTAAAACCCACAGGGACTCTTTCTGGCCACAATAGTGATGAGAAAGTTGTTTCAAGGGTCTAACACCTGGACTGTGGCATGCCGGAGAGGGATCTATGGCAAAACTCCCATGGAAAATTACGTAGTGGACGCAGAGTCGGGTTTTAATCCATAAAGGGCATAAATCAACTAACATTCCTAAATTGTTTGGAATAACGTGCTTTAAAACATCCAGTGTGTGTATACGATCAGGTATGATGTTGTATCGATCAGGTAGTGTAAGGGTTACGCCCGCTTCACTGACATTGACAGACCAAACTCCCCTTTTAATGCACCGCAAACAGTTCATGTGCACAACCGCAAACTCCCCATTTGCACAAGGTTGGATACCAAGCTAGCCATGTCCGGTGATGTCATTGAAGGTTTCTTCCTCCACCCAGCCACGTACAACACCAAGGGTCCCCAAAAGATGAATTGAATTGATTTTTCGAACGGTGAGATGGTTAAAAAACGCTGGCTCCCTCCACTGATATGAGTGGTATTTTCTGTAGTATTCTTCTCATCAGTTTAATCCCTGTTACGTCCCATATCAGGGATTGCCATTTATGAAAAAAATTTAGGCGGGTACCTTCTACTGCCTTCAAAGTGACAGACCAAACTCTCATACACTAAACTGAATTGATTTCAGGAACCGGGAGATGGAAAAAGCAGCTTGGTGGTATTTTCTGTAGTACTATTCTCATCAGTTTAATCCCTCTAACGTCCCCAATCTGGGGGCCATTTATTGAATAGATTTTTCGAACGGGAGATGGTTAAAAAACGCTGGCTCCCTCCACTCTGTTTTAAACCACGGTGACTGCGTCTGCGCCGTGCAATTTACTGTCACACCCGATATGAGTTGTATTTTCGGTAGTACTATTCTCATCAGTTTAATCCCTCTAACGTCCCCAATCTGGGTGCCATTTATTGAATAGATTTTTCGAGCGGGGAGATGGTTAAAAAACGCTGGCTCCCTCCACTCTGTTTTAATCCACGGTCACTGCGTCTGCGCCGTGCAATTTACTGTCACACCCGATATGAGTGGTATTTTCTGTAGTACTATTCTCATCAGTTTAATCCCTCTAACGTCCCCAATCTAGGGGCCATTTATTGAATAGATTTTTCGAACGGGGAGATGGTTAAAAAACGCTGGCTCCCTCCACTCTGTTTTAAACCACGGTGACTGCGTCTGCGCCGTGCAATTTACTGTCACACCCGTATGAGTGGTATTTTCTGTAGTACTATTCTCATGAATGCAAAGAACATTGTATTTTAAGAAGTTATTACCACAGATGAGGGCTTACCTGTTGGGTTTACACTGGATTCTCCAGACATGTCTGTCTGAAGAGAACAAGGCCCATTCATAACATTATGGTCCATAGATCAACAGTCTGAGAAACACTCAGAGAGATGCCTAGAGTGGTCTATAAATATGAAAGTCATGGTGAGACATGCGATGATGGACCACCCAGCTTTCCTAGGAGAAAAAGTGAGATTCCTACTAGGACTTGGTAAGAGAGATTGAGAATGATATTTCATTTTATTACGACTAATTGGATAATGTGGGTGAAATCATATTACCCAGATTGGCGAATACATAAACACATTAATTAATTGATCATCTCCATATTGAGATGTAGTCTTAGGATATTGTGAGGCTTCATTCTACCTGCAGAAGAATAAAGACTCAGTAATCTAACAAAGTATTAAATGATTCTATATATATATACTGTATATATATAGATATATAAATTAATAGTAGCATTCTTCGCCAAGCTAGGTGATAAATTCCCACTTGTTCCAAGTTCTTCCCATTCATGTTGTGTGTGTTAATAGTCTTACCAATAGTGATGTCGCGAACATAAAATTTTCAGTTCGCGAACAGCGGACGCGAACTTCCGCAAATGTTCGCGAGCAGGCGAGGCAGGCGAACCGCCATAGACTTCAATTGGCAGGCGAATTTTAAAACCCACAGGGACTCTTTCTGGCCACAATAGTGATGAGAAAGTTGTTTCAAGGGTCTAACACCTGGACTGTGGCATGCCGGAGGGGATCTATGGCAAAACTCCCATGGAAAATTACGTAGTGGACGCAGAAGTCGGGTTTTAATCCATAAAGGGCATAAATCAACTAACATTCCTAAATTGTTTGGAATAACGTGCTTTAAAACATCCAGTGTGTGTATACGATCAGGTATGATGTTGTATCGATCAGGTAGTGTAAGGGTTACGCCCGCTTCACTGACATTGACAGACCAAACTCCCTTTTAATGCACCGCAAACAGTTCATGTGCACAACCGCAAACTCCCCATTTGCACAAGGTTGGATACCAAGCTAGCCATGTCCGGTGATGTCATTGAAGGTTTCTTCCTCCACCCAGCCACGTACAACACCAAGGGTCCCCAAAAGATGAATTGAATTGATTTTTCGAACGGTGAGATGGTTAAAAAACGCTGGCTCCCTCCACTGATATGAGTGGTATTTTCTGTAGTATTCTTCTCATCAGTTTAATCCCTGTTACGTCCCATATCAGGGATTGCCATTTGTGAAAAAAATTTAGGCCGGGTACCTTCTACTGCCTTCAAAGTGACAGACCAAACTCTCATACACTAAACTGAATTGATTTCAGGAACCGGGAGATGGAAAAAGCAGCTTGGTGGTATTTTCTGTAGTACTATTCTCATCAGTTTAATCCTCTAACGTCCCCAATCTGAGGGGCCATTTATTGAATAGATTTTTCGAGCGGGAGATGGTTAAAAAACGCTGGCTCCCTCCACTCTGTTTTAAACCACGGTGACTGCGTCTGCGCCGTGCAATTTACTGTCACACCCGATATGAGTTGTATTTTCGGTAGTACTATTCTCATCAGTTTAATCCCTCTAACGTCCCCAATCTGGGTGCCATTTATTGAATAGATTTTTCGAACGGGAGATGGTTAAAAAACGCTGGCTCCCTCCACTCTGTTTTAATCCACGGTCACTGCGTCTGCGCCGTGCAATTTACTGTCACACCCGATATGAGTGGTATTTTCTGTAGTACTATTCTCATCAGTTTAATCCCTCTAACGTCCCCAATCTGGGGGCCATTTATTGAATAGATTTTTCGAACGGGGAGATGGTTAAAAAACGCTGGCTCCCTCCACTCTGTTTTTAAACCACGGTGACTGCGTCTGCGCCGTGCAATTTACTGTCACACCCGATATGAGTGGTATTTTCTGTAGTACTATTCTCATCAGTTTAATCCCTCTAACGTCCCCAATCTGGGTGCCATTTATTGAATAGATTTTTCGAACGAGGAGATGGTTAAAAAACGCTGGCTCCCTCCACTCTGTTTTAAACCACGGTGACTGCGTCTGCGCCGTGCAATTTACTGTCACACCCGATATGAGTGGTATTTTCTGTAGTACTATTCTCATCAGTTTAATCCCTCTAACGTCCCCAATCTGGGTGCCATTTATTGAATAGATTTTTCGAGCGGGAGATGGTTAAAAAACGCTGGCTCCCTCCACTCTGTTTTAAACCACGGTCACTGCGTCTGCGCCGTGCAATTTACTGTCACACCCGATATGAGTGGTATTTTCTGTAGTACTATTCTCATCAGTTTAATCCCTCTAACGTCGACTCCCAATCTGGGGGCCATTTATTAAATAGATTTTTTGAGCGGGGAGATGGTTAAAAAACGCTGGCTCCCTCCACTGATATGAGTGGTATTTTCTGTAGTATTATTCTCATCAGTTTAATCCCTGTTACGTCCCATATCAGGGATTGCCTTTTGTGAAAAAAATTTAGGCCGGGTACCTTCTACTGCCTTCACAGTGACAGACCAAACTCTCATACACTAAACTGAATTGATTTCAGGAACCGGGAGATGGAAAAAGCAGCTTGGTCGGTCCTCTTACTCCCAAATTGGGGCACTGCGGCGTGCACAGAGCAATGTGCTGTGACACCCTATATGAGTGGTGTCTTAACTAGTACTATTGCTATCAGTTTAATCCCTGTTACGGACCCTATCCGGTCGAATTGATTAACCATTGTCGAATCCCCCATTGACATCCCCTTATAAGCTGTGTAAAGCATATTTTTAGTTTGGTTTTGAACTGCTGCATCCTTTCCGACTTTCGGTAATTTGGTAACATTTCTGCCACTTTCTGCTTATACCGGGGTCTAGTAGCGTGGCCACCCGATCGCTTTTGGTCTGACCATAATGAAGCAACGGCCTTATCATCTGGGGTGTGGCAACATTGCCAACACACTTATAGAGGTGATGATGATTGCTTCATTGTGATACGCAAGCCCCTTCACCACAACAAGGTAACGATCACGAAGGGAATTGACACTTGTATGTGCCTTTTTTTTTGGTTTGTTTTTGCAGCCACAGTGCTGCACCATAGGACAGAAAAATTAGGCATGTACACATGCCTGAAAAATAATGGCACTGTTGCAGCCGCTATTGTAGCAGCGGCCGGAAAAATTTATGTTTTCCAGGCAGAAAAGTGACTAAAACATTGCGGCTTGAACCCTAGTTGGTGGTGGAGAATTCACGAAAGTCATCCGGTATGCAGACATTAAATACAGCAGCGTGGGGACCATTTTGAGGCCATGGCATGTAATCAGGCCTTTTGTTAGTCAAGCGTATCCCCCACTGTCAGTCCCTTCGGGATCCATGCCTCATTCATCTTTATGAAGGTGAGGTAATCAACACTTTTTGACCGAGGCGACTTCTCTTGTCAGTGACAATGCCTCCTGCTGCACTGAAGGTCCTTTCTGACAGGACACTTGAAGCAGGGCAGGCCAGAAGTTCTATCGCAAACTGGGATAGCTCAGGCCACAGGTCAAGCCTGCACACCCAGTAGTGAAGGGGTTCATTGCTCCTCAGAGTGTCGATATCTGCTGTTAAGGCGAGGTAGTCTGCTACCTGTCGGTCGAGTCGTTCTCTAAGGCTGGATCCCGAAGGGCTGTGGCGATGAGTAGGACTGAAAAAGCTCCGCATGTCCTCCATCAACAACACATCTGTAAATCGTCCAGTCCTTGCCGCCGTGGTAGGAGGAGGATTACACTCACCTCTTCCCTGTTAGATTCCCGTTGTGCTGTGACATCCCCTTATAAGCTGTGTAAAGCATATTTTTTAGTTTGGTTTTGAACTGCTGCATCCTTTCCGACTTTCGGTAATTTGGTAACATTTCTGCCACTTTCTGCTTATACCGGGGTCTAGTAGCGTGGCCACCCAGTACAGATCGTTCTCCTTTATCCTTTTTATACGTGGGTCCCTCAACAGACATGACAGCATGAAAGACCCCATTTGAACAAGGTTGGATGCAGAGCTACTCATTTCCCGTTCCTCGTCCTCACTGATGTCATTGACGGTCTGTTCTTCCCCCAGCCACGTACAACACCATGGGTCCCAGATAGGTGACAACAACGAGCACCCTGGGGTGCCTGCTGTGGTTGGTCTTCCTCCTCCTCAAAGCCGCCACATTCCTCCTCTGACTCCTCTTCCTCATACTCCTCTTCCAGCGTTGCTGCAGGTCCGGCAAGCGATGATGACAAGGCTGTTTCTGGTGGTGATGGTGACCACAACTCTTCCTCTTCCTCTTCACGCTCATCTACAGCCTGATCCAGAACTCTTCGCAGGGCACGCTCCAGGAAGAAAACAAATGGGATGAGGTCGCTGATGGTGCCTTCGGTGCGACTGACTAGGTTTGTCACCTCCTCAAAAGGGCGCATAAGCCTACAGGCATTGCGCATGAGTGTCCAGTAACGTGGCAAAAAGATTCCCAGCTCCGCAGAGGCTGTCCTAGCACCCGGTCATACAAATACTCGTTGACGGCTTTTTCTTGTTGGAGCAGGCGGTCGAACATTAGGAGTGTTGAATTCCAACGTGTCGGGCTGTCGCATATCAAGCGCCTCACTGGCATGTTGTTTCGCCGCTGAATATCGGAAAAGTGCGCCATGGCCGTGTAGGAACGCCTGAAATGGCCACACACCTTCCTGGCCTGCTTGAGGACGTCCTGTAAGCCTGGGTACTTAGACACAAAACGTTGTACGATGAGATTCAACACATGTGCCATGCACGGCACATGTGACAACTTGCCCAAATTTAATGCCGCCAACAGATTGCTTCCATTGTCACACACCACTTTGCCGATCTCCAGTTGGTGCGGGGTCAGCCACTGATCCACCTGTGCGTTCAGGGCGGACAGGAGTGCTGGTCCTGTGTGGCTCTCTGCTTTCAGGCAAGTCAACCCCAAGATAGCGTGACACTGTCGTATCCGGGATGTGGAATAGCCCCTGGGGAGCTGGGGGAATCAGTTGATGTGCAGCCAGGCGCCGCAGCAGAAGAGGACTCAGCCGAGGAGGATATTGAAGAGGATGGAGTAGGAGTAGAGGAGGTGGCAGTAGGTCTGCCTGCAAGTCGTGGTGGTGTCACCAACTCCGCTGCGGAGCCACGCATTCCATGCTTGTCAGCCGTCAGCAGGTTGACCCAATGCGCAGTATACGTGATATACCTGCCCTGACCGTGCTTTGCAGACCAGGTATCAGTGGTCAGATGGACCCTTGCCCCAACACTGTATGCCAGAGATGCCATGACTTCCTTTTCAATGACATGGTAGAGGTTTGGGATTGCCTTTTTGAAAAAAAATTTCGTCCGGGTACCTTCCACTGTGGTGTCCCAATAGCGACAAATTTTTGAAGGCCTCGAGACTCTACCAGCTGGTATGGTAAAAGCTGGCGGGCTAAGAGTTCCGTCAAGCCAGCTGTCAGTCGCCGGGCAAGGGGTGACTTTGTGACATTGGCTTCTTATGCTCAAACATGTCCTTGACAGACACCTGACTGTGGGCAGATGAGCAGGAACTGCTGAAGGTGAGAGATGGAGTGGCGGGTGGTTGAGAGGGGCAGGGAGGACAGCAGTGGTTGACGTGGCTGAAGATGCTGGACCAGGAGGAGCATGGTGGCTTTGAGTTTGTGTGCTGCTTGTACTCATGTGTTGATCCCATAGGCGTTTGTGATGTGAGATCATGTGCCTTCGCAAAGCAGTTGTACCAAGGTGGGTGTTGGACTTCCCACGACTCAGTTTCTTTTGGCACAGGTTGCAAATGGCATTGCTTTTATCAGAGGCAGACACACAAAAAAATGCCACACTGCTGAGCTTTGCAATGACGGCATTCTAGTGGTGGCAACAGCATGCGTTGACTGGCGTGCTGTCTGGCTGACCCCAGGTGCCGATACATGCTGTCTGACTGTGCCACTAACTCCTTGCGACGACCTCCCCTGCTTCCAACTCGTCTCCTCATTCTCTCTGTCTCCCCTTCAGAACTTTCCCCCTCTTCTTCTCTTCGAGCAGGCACCCACGTGGCATCCGTGGACACATCGTCATCATCAACCGCTTCACTTGTATCTGACACCTCAGCAAAGGAAGCAGCAGCGGGTACAACATCATCATCATCATCATCACACTGTACGTCCATGTGTGTAATCCTGCCTGACTGAGACATATCCCGTAATCTACATCATCTGGCAATAATGGTTTGCGCATCACTAATTGCATCCAACTGATGTGTAAATAACTCCTCTGACGGATCAAGTGAAGCGGCTGTGGTGGCTGTGGTGGTAGTGGTGGTGGTGGCGGCGGGCGGGTGCGTGGTAACTTGAGCAGGTGACCGAAGCTGAGCTGGAGGAGGATGGTGCGTCAAGGTTCTTAGCGGAAGCTGTTGAAGGTGGGTGTCCTGTCTAAGCCAGTCAACTACGTCCTCTGAATTTTTCGGGTTCAGGGTGCGTGGCCTCTGAAAACTGGGCATTATTCCAGGGACAGTGGAAATCACAGCACCACGACCACGACGGCCCCTGCGAGTGTGGCCTGCCTCTGCCTGTCATTTTTTTTAGATAAGTGGTACTACGCGTGCTAGGTACTGTGCCACCCGGTATGAGTGGTTGGCACTGGCAGTGGGCACACTACAGTCTGTGGAAGTGGGCCTGACACACACTGGCAGCAGGCAAGCAACTGAATTTAGACTACTGTCTAAAAATTAAATGCCTTATTTATCGGCAAGCTACTGTGCCACCCGGTATCAGTGGTTGGCACTGGCAGTGGGCACACTACAGTCAGTGGAAGAGGGCCTGACACACACTGGCAGCAGGCAAGCAACTGAATTTAGACTACTGTCTAAAAATTAAATGCCTTATTTATCGGCAAGCTACTGTGCCACCCGGTATCAGTGGTTGGCACTGGCAGTGGGCACACTACAGTCAGTGGAAGCGGGCCTGACACACACTGGCAGCAGGCAAGCAACTGAATTTAGACTACTGTCTAAAAATTAAATGCCTTATTTATCGACAAGCTACTGTGCCACCCGGTATCAGTGGTTGGCACTGGCAGTGGGCACACTACAGTCAGTGGAAGCGGGCCTGACACACACTGGCAGCAGGCAAGCAACTGAATTTAGACTACTGTCTAAAAATTAAATGCCTTATTTATCGGCAAGCTACTGTGCCACCCGGTATCAGTGGTTGGCACTGGCAGTGGGCACACTACAGTCAGTGGAAGAGGGCCTGACACACACTGGCAGCAGGCAAGCAACTGAATTTAGACTACTGTCTAAAAATTAAATGCCTTATTTATCGGCAAGCTACTGTGCCACCCGGTATCAGTGGTTGGCACTGGCAGTGGGCACACTACAGTCAGTGGAAGTCAGCCTGACACACACTGGCAGCAGGCAAGCAACTGAACTTAGACTAAAGTGTAAAAATTAAATGCCTTTTTTTAAGCAAAGTACTGTGCCACACGGGATGACAGGGGTGGGCACTGGCAGTGGGCACACTACAGTCAGTTGAAGTCGGCCTGACACACACTGGCAGCAGGCAAGCAGCTGAAATTACACTAAAGTGTAAAAATTAAATGCCTTTTTTATGCAAAGTCCTGTGCCAGCCGGTATGAGTGGTGGGCACTGGCAGTGGGCACACTACAGTCAGTGGAAGTCAGCCTGACACACACTGGCGAGGCAACTAACTTAGATTAAAGTGTAAAAATGAAATGCCTTTTTTGATGCAAAGTCCTGTACCACACGGAATGACAGGGGTGGGCACTGGCAGTGGGCACACTACAGTCTGTGGGCCTGCAGCTCCTCACACACAGGCAGGCCAGGCAACTGCAATATGTATATAAAGGAAAAAAAAAAGCAGACTAATGTTGCAGCCCTAAAAAGGGCTTTTTGGGGTGCTGTCAGGACGCTGTCCTTACAGCAGAGATCAGATGAGTCTTTCAGGACTGGAGTGGACACTGAATTCACTAGCCTAGCTATCAATTTCCCAATTAAATCAGCAGCAATTACACTCTCCCTCCTCACACTACGACTGCAGCTTCAGAATGAATCTAAAATGGATGCTGTTCAGGAGGTGGGAGGGTCTGGGAGGGAGGGTATGCTGCTGATTGGCTGGAATGTGTCTGCTGACTGTGAGGTACAGGGTCAAAGTTTGCTCAATGATGATGTATAGGGGGCGGACCGAACATCGCATATGTTCGCCCGGCAGAGGCGAACGCGAACAAGCTATGTTCGCCGGGAACTGTTAGCCAGCGGATAGTTCGGGCCATCTCTACTTACCAAGTCATGCATGTGAAAATAGTCCAGGAGGTGGCGGAAGGATACAGTTATCTCTTCTAAGTTATATCCTTGGATAGATTTTCCCATTCCTAAAGTCATGTGAGGTGTAGTTGGTTAGAGGGGGCAGAATGTATTAATCATTCCATATTGATGTCTAGGATTAGACATGTCCATCCTGATATCATGAGGTTTCCTCTGAACAGAAGTGATGTATATAACTTAACTTCTTGTTTTAATATCCTAACTAAATATTAGCTTTATTATAAAGTAACAAATTGTTCCTACTGTGGTAAGGTGCAAGGTGTCATATGTGATGGCAGGTACGTGTCACCGAGGTTGCTGGCCTCGGTGAGGTGAGAGCCGGGTTTTTGTCTGCAGCAGCTAGTGCTGTTTGACTTTGTTAAATAGCATGGCTGCAAAGCCGATCCGGGCCGGCTCTTACTGGGAGCAGCTAAAGAGTAGGGTGGGTGGCTGCTCCCACGGTCCAGTCCATGTTTTGGGCTGGATATAAAACGCAGCCAGCAGCTGTGTCTGAGGAGTGTGATTATCCTGGAGCTGCTAACAGGGCTGGGAGTTCTCTGTCCAGGAGGAAAGAGCTCAGCAAGGAGGTATTTTGTTCCTGGCTACCTGAAGCTGGATTCTCCTGCGGCTGGGCCGACAGCGTGGTGCGAACCTGCACCTACACCTCCCAGGTGACTGAACCTGTGTTGGACTGTTTTTGTTTGGCTACGTTATTTCCGTTGTGTGTGAACTGTCACCAAGAGACTGTTTTTCATTTTGTGTGCAAGTGTGAATAAAACACTGTTTGTTGCACAATCTGGACTCCTTGTTTTGCCTCTAAACTGCACCCGCACCGCTGTCTACCAGAGCGACTCCCACACTACTCACATGTATTGTTAAGCTTGTTAGGCTTTATATCAACGCCGTATATATTCATTTGCATATATCATTGTGTTTATTTATTTAGGTTTATAACCTTGTAACCAATAAATCTGCATGTTTTTATAATACCTGCGTATTATTATTTAATGTCAAAACTATATCTTTAGTATTAATGTCATCTCACATGAAAATAACTTATTATCTGAGGATTAGGTTATCTACAATTCACCAGGTCATGATATCTCTATGACCATAATTAATAATTCTTAATTGAATTATTATAAACCCGACATAAATGGAGGTCCCACCGAGATATTGATGAGATGACATTTTGCTAAGATTTGATAAGAGGACATATTGCTGAGATTATTGATGAGATGACATATTAATAATTAATTGTCATGTATATTGTTGCTGCTATTAGAATGCTACAGCCATATCACGGTTACAACCCTTAGAAGGGCGTGGTCCATATATAATCAATATCACTGTCCTGATACTGAAGAGGTCAAGCCCATACCTGAAATGCAAATGAGTAGTTGCAGTAAAGTGTTATTACATGGATGTAACCAGTAACCATGCAACCATGTAAATCAACTCAGGAGTTATTTGTCTATGCTAAGCACAAGTGATGTTTTTGTATCGCCAGAAATTAATTGTAAATTGTCCTAAGATAGGGAACAGATGTAGGTTTCATTAGCCTAGGCAGTACAGGGTCTGGTTATAGTCCTTAGTTTGACTCAGGAACTTCCTATTATTTCCTTGCCAGTTAAAACCCATAGTTAGAGATTTATCCCATATATATAATGGACTCAAATCACAGTAGTTAATTTTATTGAGGTCCCAGATTACAGGGAGGTTGAGTTTAGTAGCTCAGGGCATTACAGGATAATAGAGGGACTTTATACATAAAGTCTGACCTGATGTTATTGATAAATAGAATCTATAGGAGAACAGTTTTAAACAGGTTGTTAATGATGTTGATGTAACCCTGTTCTTTTTCATGTTCCTGATTCTAATTTGCATAAATGCAAGACATATTAACCGGCTATTAGAAGCCGTATCGTCTATAAAACACGATTGTGTAAATCACCTAAAATTGATATAGTTGATTCCAAAATGTCAAGTCACTTAGGGAACCAACACAGGCTTTGCAAGCTTAGATGGGAAAGTGGGTCTATGGCTATCGTCCATATTTAGAATCAAAATTTTACTATAATTTAGCCCACTACCTCCTATATTTGGAGAAGATACCCATAAAATTAATGCACTCCAGTCACTAAGTTGACTCAATAAGATGTGCTAGATTATAGGGGAATGTGAGTAGTAATCCAGGGCCACCACAAGGTGATTAAATAGGTAAATTGCTATGTATGCTAATATAACCATGCTTTCTTATACGATCCTAATGTACAATCTGCAATTGCTGCAGATATGATAATCCTCAAGGGGGGATGAGGGGTAGTTTGTGGTAATAGCAGACCACAGTATACTCCCAGGGATCACAGAGCCATGTCATGTCACTGTGTACAGATAGTTCTCTTGCAGATGCTGTATGTCTCAAAATGTTGCCACCATCTTAAAGATGGGAGGGGGAAGGAGCACATTCCTAAGTCTTAGGTACATGTCAGTGAAGAGGTCAGAGGTCGCAGAGCTGCGCTGTGAGCTGATTTCTTAAGTCAGCCTAATGGAAACGAGGAGTAAGACTCTCCCAACTCCATTGAATGTAAATTCTTTACCTCATGAAGTGAATAAAGAGTAAAGAAAAATTTTTAATACTTCACTGAGATGGCAATGTCCGTAAACAAAACAAACTGCTTTATTGACCTAATAATCATAGGAAGTCAATAATTGATTAATGATATTGATTACTAATCAAATTTTCCACAGAATCATTAACATGATGTTTGTGTAGAGTTTTTTCAGTGCTAAAAAGGCAAGAGCTGAACTGAGATTGGAAAATCAAAAATTTGAAGATGGAGACACATCATAAATTTCATGTAATTGGTGGTGGTATCGTATAGAAGAAAAAAAGACTGAACAGTTATGTTAACCATATTGTTTGCCTATCAATTGTGACTAATTTGTCGTCACTGTATTCCATGCAGATGTATGGACACATATATATTACTCTGTTTCAAGATAGTCTCAAAGTATTGATTGGGTTATGATCCTAAATGGGCATAACACCTAAGGCTGTATTAGCCTGACAGATAAAGAATATGTATTATTTATAATTATATCTATTCATGATACCCTGTAGTTTGTTTTTCTTTGGGAAAAAATATATATATAAAAATCATCAACTAGCTGCTGGCTAAAGTATGTCATAAGTCAAAGGCCTAAAATAGGCAGGTATATATGTAATAAAGTTTTGCTTGCTCATACTGTCTGTTGTTTTCATAGCTGATGGCCCAAGATGGGATCACGTGTTGATGGCGGAATCCTCAAAGTCTTAGTATCCGGAACCAAGAGAACCTGAGGTCAAGGCTATCCGTGACACAAAGAGACGTCCAGTGGGAGCCAACCCAGATGTATCCAAGATGTATCAAGAAGTGACAAGTGGGCAGTGTCCCAGGGGAATCGACAGCCGCAACAAGAGTACATCATACCAATTCAACATGACAAAGTAGTCGAGATCGCAGACATGAAGATATGTTGTCAAACACCGCTCGCTAATAAGAGTTATCAAGTTGCTGACAAGCCAGGAAGCCATTACTTCGAGTTTTTCATTTTAGCAGCAACGTTATTAAGTTAGAGGACCAAAGAAATATTTTCACTTGAGACACGTTTCCGGAAAGTCCAGAAAATTACTGGAACGTCTTTCTCTCTACAATGGTCATAAAGGAACGTAACATATTTGTAGTTAAACTAAACATTTGTGCGTTAGATATGTGATGTAAGAGTACACACAAAATTGTGATTCATTTATTGCAAGGAAAAATTGTATTCCCCAATCCATAATGATTTGGATCATTATGCCCTGTATTGCATTTCAGCCTATTCAACCTTCTAAAAACGAAATTGAATATGCTGAAAACAGGGGATTTGTTGGGCATTTTCATGAGTGTATATGATACCTGATCATATTATAGTCCAGGCTGAAGACAGGCTGAACTAAAGTTTTGCTACATGGCTGGAACAGGCCAAGATTTGAGGTCACACAGAGTTCAGTTTGTGTAAAAGTTTATACTGAATACAAAGAACATTGTATTTTAAAAAGTTATTGCCACAGATGAGGGCTTACCTGTTGGGAGTACACTGGATATTCCAGACATGTCTGTCTGAAGAGAACAAGGCCCATTCATATCATTATGGTCCATAGATCAACAGTCTGAGAAACACTCAGAGAGACGCCTAGAGGTCTATCTTTAGTTATTTAAAAATGTTCAAGTGAATCCTTATCTCTGATTTACGATGACGAGGGTCAAATGTATATAATACAAGAGTGCTATAGTTAACTCTTTATAGTATGGTGCTAATAGCTTACACAACAGTGCCATCTGGAGACAGATGGATATCATTACACCAGCCTCCATAGTTGCATTATGGGTAAATATGATCTCATAGGATCATTACCATATGAGCGTATGATTGGAACATCTTAATCCAGGAGGCTGTGACATGAGATAAGGGGAAACAAGAAGAAGACTCACAAGCAAAGAAGAAGAACATTCCATCATTCCAGGATCATGAGAATCATGATCATCATAGCCAGAACAAGAAGAGGACTCACAAGGGAGATCCAACACCCAAGATAGAGGGGTCTATAAATATGAAAGTCATGGTGAGACATGCGATGATGGACTACCCAGCTTTCCTAGGAGCAGAAGTGAGATTCCTACTAGGACTTCGTAAGAGACATAAAGAATGATATTTCATTTTATTTAGACTAATTGGATAATGTGGGTGAAATCATATCACCCAGATTGGCGAATACATAAACACATTAATTGATCATCTCCATATTGAGATGTAGTCTTAGGATATTGTGAGGCTTCATGGATTTGCCCATTCCTGAAGTCATGTGAGGTGTGGTTGGTTAGAGGGGGCAGAATGTATTTAGCATTCCATATTGATGTCTAGGATTAGACATGCCCATCATGATATCATGAGGTTTCTTCTGAACAGAAGTAATGTATATAATTTAACTTCTTGTTTTAATATCCTAACCAAATATTAGCTTTGTTATAATGTAACAAATTGTTCCTACTCACATGTATTGTTAAGCTTGTTACGCTTTATATTAATGCCGTATGTATTCATTTGCATATATCATTGTGTTTATTTATGTTTATAACCTTGTAACCAATAAATCTGCATGTTTTTATAATACCTGCGTATTATTATTTAATGTCAAAACTACATCTTTAGCATTAATGTCATCTCACATGAAAATAACTTATTATCTGAGGAAATAGTCGGCCTCAGATGTGAATTGTATCGATTGGGTTATCTACAATTCACCAGGTCATGATATCTCTATGACCATAATTAATAATTCTTAATTGAATTATTATAAACCTGACAAATTACTGTTTAGAACAACCTTAAATGTGTAATAATAGATCACTTTTAGTAGCCCCAATTAGTGCAGCAAGGTGTAATAAAATAGCTCCTATTACCCAGACTTTACACTCTCCTATGGGTCTCTGCTCTCTCCCTACAGTGTGGATAATGCCTCCCTATCCTTTCCCTACTATGAATAATCTTTCCCTAAACTGCTCAATGTTTTTTTCCTAAAGTCTTTTCTAATCACTGTCCCTAGTGCCTGCAACGTCTCTCCCTGCACTAAGTTCAATGTAAAATGGCGGAGACTGGGCATAAGGAGGCTATTTATAGGCCTGTGACATCACAGGGGCTGGCTATCTACTGATTGGCTGTCTGTATGGCATTGTGGATGCTCTCTCGTTCCCGGACTTCTTACTTTCACTTTGTAACATGCAACAGCCATTTTAGAAAAAATGTGATTCATTACCACGAAGCACGAGTAATGCAATTCTCTCATCTCTAGGGAAGACGTACATGTGCAAACTCCTGACAGGCCCAAGTTCAAAGAACCTCTGTCTCAGAGACTGCAGCTGCCAATGAACCAACTCTATTACCAGAGAACCCCTGAGAGAATGAGACCAGTCATCTTACAAGGTCCAGAACCATCCAGGTTGTGCAAACTTTAGACATCAAAGGCTTTCTAAAGGATTATTTCTTCCTGCAACTAACACACTTTCAGACAGACTGGCTATCGGTATTTAAATTATTACAGCAAATATAGGAATCTCACCAGAGTGGTGCTCGGCCTGCTAAAACCACTTAGCTAATATTACAAATATTCACAAAAATGGCTGTCTCACAAGAATAAAATAATCAATAAGCACTTTAACCCCTTCAAGACCCTGCCATTTTTCACGGATCAGGCCGTTTATGGAAATTTGACATGTGTCACTTTATGTGGTAATAACTTTGGAAAGCTTTTACTTATCCAGGCCATTCTGAGCTTGTTTTCTCGTGACACATTGTACTTCATGTGGTAAATTTCAGTTAATATTTTTTATTTTTAGAAAAAATTTGAAAAATTCACAACTTTCCAAATTTAAATTTTTCTGCTTTTAAAACAGATAGTGATACCTCATATGATAGTTATTACTTTACACTTCCCATATGTTTACTTTATGTTTGAATCATTTTGTGAATGCCATTTTAGTTTTTGGGGACGTTAGAAGCAAATCTTGAAAATTTTCAGAAAATTAGCAAAACCCACTTTTTAAGGGCCAGTTCAGGTCTGAAGTCACTTTGTGAGGCTTACATAATAGAAAACACCCCAAAATGACCCTATTTTAGAAACTACACCCCTCAAGGTATTCAAAAGAAATTTTACAAAATTCAACAAAAATTAAAGGAAAATGTAGATGAAATTTCAGAATTTCACTTTTTTGGCAGATTTTCCATTTTAATCAATTTTTCCAGTAACAAACCAAGGGTTAACAGCCAAACAAAACTCAATTTTTATTGCCCTGATTCTGTAGTTTACAGAAACACCCCATATGTGGTTGTAAATTGCTGTATTGGCATACTGCAGGTCGCAAAAGGAAAGGAACACCATATGGTTTTTGGAGGGCAGATTTCACTGTGATAATTTTAAGTTGCCATGTCACATTTGAAGACCCCCTGATGCAGCCCTAGAGTAGAAACTCCAAAAAGTGACCCCATTTTGAAAAATACACCTCTCAATGTATACAAAACTGATTTAGCAAACTTTGGTAACCCTTTTGGTGTTCCACACGAATTAAAGGAAAATGGAGATGAAATTTCAGAATTTAACTTTTTTGGCAGATTTTCCATTTTAATCAATTTTTTCCAGTAACAAAGCAAGGGTTAACAGCCAAACAAAACTCAATATTTATTAGCCTGATTCCATTTGTGATCTTAAACTGCTGTATGGGCACACGGCAGAGTGCAGAAGGAAAGGAACGCCATATGGTTTTTGGAGGGCAGATTTCACTGGGATAATAGTAACTTGCCATGTCACATTTGAAGACCCCCTGATGCACCCCTATAGGGTAAGGTGGCAGTTTTGTTGGTACTATTTCAGGGTACATATGATTTTTGGTTGCTCTATATTACACTTTTTGTGAGGCAAGGTAACAAAAAATAGCTGTTTTGGCACTGCTCTTATTTTTTGTTATTTACAACGTTCATCTGACAGGTTAGATCATGTGCTATTTTATAGAGCAGGTTGTTAAGGACCCGACAATACCAAATATGACTACTTTTTGGTTGTTTGTTTCAGTTTTACATAATAAAGCATTTTTGAAAAAAATTATATTTTAGTGTCTCCATATTCCTACATTTCATTTCCCTACACATTGCTTGTGCTTCAATATCCTCCTCCTCCTCCAGTTCAGCCCCCAAAGGGCTCATGTGGCCATGAGATGTAGCTGCCATGTCTGACCAGCCAGATTTACCAGTATCTTTTCCAGGACATGAAGCAGTGGAATGATGTTGTTTATCCCGTAGTCCTGGCGACTGACAAATAACATGGCCTTCTAAAAGGGCTTGAGCAAGCGGCAGGTGTCACGGATGAGCTCCCACTGGCTGACATCAAAGTTACACGGGAGTAGTTCGGTCCACTTGGATCATCAAGAAATTGTTTATGGCCTTTTTCTGTTCGCATAGTCGGTCCAACATATGAAGGGTGGAATTCCAACTGGTGAAAACGTTGCATATCAGCCTATGTCGGGGATGCTGTTCTGCCGCTGCAGATCAAGGAGGGTGTACTTTGCTGTGTACGAGTGGCTGAAGTGCATGCAAAGTTTCCTGGCCATTTTTAGAATGCCTTGCAGATGGGTGGAAGACTTCAGCAACCGCTTGACAACCAGATTGAACACGTGTGCCATGCAGGGCGCATGGCTCAGCCCTCCTTGGCGCAGCGCCAACACCATGTTCTTCCCGTTGTCGGTCACCATGTTTCCGATTTTAAGTTGTCGCGGAGAAAGCCAGGATTCGATTTCTTGATGAAGGACCCGGAGCAGTTACTCCCCTGTGTGACTCCGTTCGCCCAGGCAAGCGAGGTGTAGAACAGCCTGACACCGCCGTGCCCTGCACATGTGGTATGCTGTAGGAGCACTGTGAATTGTCTCTGCAGTGGAGGCTGAGGACATGGTGGAGGATAAGGAGGAAGAGGCGGACATTGTCACAGAGCCAGCGGCGTGAGAACGTGGAGGCGGAATCTGCATCACCTGGCCAAGTTGCTGGTGTGGCTGTGCAGGAACCACATTTGCCCAGTGGCCCGTAAAGGACATATATTGTCCTTGACCGTAGTTACAGCTACCGACCAATTTTCCAAAAAACAGCTGTTTCACAAAAAAATTCCCCACTGAATGGCTAATCGATGTAATCCGGTCCATACAGCAAAAGGAAGTCTACAATCACCCATCAATTTTCCCAAAAAAGACTGTTTCACAAAAAAAAGCCTAAACGAATGGCTAATCGTCGTAGTTTGGTCCATGCAGCAAAAGGAGTTGTACAATCACCCATTAATTTTACCAAAAATGGCTGTTTCACAAAAAAAATCCCCACTGAATAGCTAATCGACGTAATTTGGTCAATACAGCAAAAGGAAGTCTACAATCAGCCATCAATTTTCCCAAAAAAGGATGTTTCACAAAAAATTAATTCTTCACTGAATGGCTAATCTACGTAATTCGGTCCATACAGCAAAAGGAGGTGTACAATCACCCATCAATTTTCCCAAATCAGGCTGTTTCAGAAAACAAAAATCCCCACTGAATGGCTAATTGACATAATTTGGTCCATACAGCAAAAGGAGGTCTACAATCACCCATCAATATTCCCAAAAAGGTTGTTTCACAAAAAAAATCCCCACCGACCTGCAAATATATGTTTTCTTTTTCCACTAATACACGCTGCAAAAGGCCTTTAGAACATATAACTGCACCGCTGACCGGCAAATATATTTTTTCTTTTTCCACTAATACATGGCACAAAACACTTTAAAACATATAACTGCACTGCTGACTGGCAAATATATTTTGTCTTTTCCACTAATACACGCCACAAAAGGCTTTAGAACATATAACTGTACTGCTGACCGAACATCGCATATGTTCAGCCCGGCAAGGCGGAGCGCGAACAAGCTATGTTCGCCGGGAACTGTTAGCCAGCGGATAGTTCGGGCCATCTCTACTTACCAAGTCATGCATGTGAAAATAGTCCAGGAGGTGGCGGAAGGATACAGTTATCTCTTCTAAGTTATATCCTTGGATAGATTTTCCCATTCCTAAAGTCATGTGAGGTGTAGTTGGTTAGAGGGGGCAGAATGTATTAATCATTCCATATTGATGTCTAGGATTAGACATGTCCATCCTGATATCATGAGGTTTCCTCTGAACAGAAGTGATGTATATAACTTAACTTCTTGTTTTAATATCCTAACTAAATATTAGCTTTATTATAAAGTAACAAATTGTTCCTACTGTGGTAAGGTGCAAGGTGTCATATGTGATGGCAGGTACGTGTCACCGAGGTTGCTGGCCTCGGTGAGGTGAGAGCCGGGTTTTTGTCTGCAGCAGCTAGTGCTGTTTGACTTTGTTAAATAGCATGGCTGCAAAGCCGATCCGGGCCGGCTCTTACTGGGAGCAGCTAAAGAGTAGGGTGGGTGGCTGCTCCCACGGTCCAGTCCATGTTTTGGGCTGGATATAAAACGCAGCCAGCAGCTGTGTCTGAGGAGTGTGATTATCCTGGAGCTGCTAACAGGGCTGGGAGTTCTCTGTCCAGGAGGAAAGAGCTCAGCAAGGAGGTATTTTTGTTCCTGGCTACCTGAAGCTGGATTCTCCTGCGGCTGGGCCGACAGCGTGGTGCGAACCTGCACCTACACCTCCCAGGTGACTGAACCTGTGTTGGACTGTTTTTGTTTGGCTACGTTATTTCCGTTGTGTGTGAACTGTCACCAAGAGACTGTTTTTCATTTTGTGTGCAAGTGTGAATAAAACACTGTTTGTTGCACAATCTGGACTCCTTGTTTTGCCTCTAAACTGCACCCGCACCGCTGTCTACCAGAGCGACTCCCACACTACTCACATGTATTGTTAAGCTTGTTAGGCTTTATATCAACGCCGTATATATTCATTTGCATATATCATTGTGTTTATTTATTTAGGTTTATAACCTTGTAACCAATAAATCTGCATGTTTTTATAATACCTGCGTATTATTATTTAATGTCAAAACTATATCTTTAGTATTAATGTCATCTCACATGAAAATAACTTATTATCTGAGGATTAGGTTATCTACAATTCACCAGGTCATGATATCTCTATGACCATAATTAATAATTCTTAATTGAATTATTATAAACCCGACATAAATGGAGGTCCCACCGAGATATTGATGAGATGACATTTTGCTAAGATTTGATAAGAGGACATATTGCTGAGATTATTGATGAGATGACATATTAATAATTAATTGTCATGTATATTGTTGCTGCTATTAGAATGCTACAGCCATATCACGGTTACAACCCTTAGAAGGGCGTGGTCCATATATAATCAATATCACTGTCCTGATACTGAAGAGGTCAAGCCCATACCTGAAATGCAAATGAGTAGTTGCAGTAAAGTGTTATTACATGGATGTAACCAGTAACCATGCAACCATGTAAATCAACTCAGGAGTTATTTGTCTATGCTAAGCACAAGTGATGTTTTTGTATCGCCAGAAATTAATTGTAAATTGTCCTAAGATAGGGAACAGATGTAGGTTTCATTAGCCTAGGCAGTACAGGGTCTGGTTATAGTCCTTAGTTTGACTCAGGAACTTCCTATTATTTCCTTGCCAGTTAAAACCCATAGTTAGAGATTTATCCCATATATATAATGGACTCAAATCACAGTAGTTAATTTTATTGAGGTCCCAGATTACAGGGAGGTTGAGTTTAGTAGCTCAGGGCATTACAGGATAATAGAGGGACTTTATACATAAAGTCTGACCTGATGTTATTGATAAATAGAATCTATAGGAGAACAGTTTTAAACAGGTTGTTAATGATGTTGATGTAACCCTGTTCTTTTTCATGTTCCTGATTCTAATTTGCATAAATGCAAGACATATTAACCGGCTATTAGAAGCCGTATCGTCTATAAAACACGATTGTGTAAATCACCTAAAATTGATATAGTTGATTCCAAAATGTCAAGTCACTTAGGGAACCAACACAGGCTTTGCAAGCTTAGATGGGAAAGTGGGTCTATGGCTATCGTCCATATTTAGAATCAAAATTTTACTATAATTTAGCCCACTACCTCCTATATTTGGAGAAGATACCCATAAAATTAATGCACTCCAGTCACTAAGTTGACTCAATAAGATGTGCTAGATTATAGGGGAATGTGAGTAGTAATCCAGGGCCACCACAAGGTGATTAAATAGGTAAATTGCTATGTATGCTAATATAACCATGCTTTCTTATACGATCCTAATGTACAATCTGCAATTGCTGCAGATATGATAATCCTCAAGGGGGGATGAGGGGTAGTTTGTGGTAATAGCAGACCACAGTATACTCCCAGGGATCACAGAGCCATGTCATGTCACTGTGTACAGATAGTTCTCTTGCAGATGCTGTATGTCTCAAAATGTTGCCACCATCTTAAAGATGGGAGGGGGGAAGGAGCACATTCCTAAGTCTTAGGTACATGTCAGTGAAGAGGTCAGAGGTCGCAGAGCTGCGCTGTGAGCTGATTTCTTAAGTCAGCCTAATGGAAACGAGGAGTAAGACTCTCCCAACTCCATTGAATGTAAATTCTTTACCTCATGAAGTGAATAAAGAGTAAAGAAAAATTTTTAATACTTCACTGAGATGGCAATGTCCGGTAAACAAAACAAACTGCTTTATTGACCTAATAATCATAGGAAGTCAATAATTGATTAATGATATTGATTACTAATCAAATTTTTCCACAGAATCATTAACATGATGTTTGTGTAGAGTTTTTTTTCAGTGCTAAAAAAGGCAAGAGCTGAACTGAGATTGGAAAATCAAAAATTTGAAGATGGAGACACATCATAAATTTCATGTAATTGGTGGTGGTATCGTATAGAAGAAAAAAAAAGACTGAACAGTTATGTTAACCATATTGTTTGCCTATCAATTGTGACTAATTTGTCGTCACTGTATTCCATGCAGATGTACGGACACATATATATTACTCTGTTTCAAGATAGTCTCAAAGTATTGATTGGGTTATGATCCTAAATGGGCATAACACCTAAGGCTGTATTAGCCTGACAGATAAAGAATATGTATTATTTATAATTATATCTATTCATGATACCCTGTAGTTTGTTTTTCTTTGGGAAAAAAAAAATATATATAAAAATCATCAACTAGCTGCTGGCTAAAGTATGTCATAAGTCAAAGGCCTAAAATAGGCAGGTATATATGTAATAAAGTTTTGCTTGCTCATACTGTCTGTTGTTTTCATAGCTGATGGCCCAAGATGGGATCACGTGTTGATGGCGGAATCCTCAAAGTCTTAGTATCCGGAACCAAGAGAACCTGAGGTCAAGGCTATCCGTGACACAAAGAGACGTCCAGTGGGAGCCAACCCAGATGTATCCAAGATGTATCAAGAAGTGACAAGTGGGCAGTGTCCCAGGGGAATCGACAGCCGCAACAAGAGTACATCATACCAATTCAACATGACAAAGTAGTCGAGATCGCAGACATGAAGATATGTTGTCAAACACCGCTCGCTAATAAGAGTTATCAAGTTGCTGACAAGCCAGGAAGCCATTACTTGAGTTTTTCATTTTAGCAGCAACGTTATTAAGTTAGAGGACCAAAGAAATATTTTCACTTGAGACACGTTTCCGGAAAGTCCAGAAAATTACTGGAACGTCTTTCTCTCTACAATGGTCATAAAGGAACGTAACATATTTGTAGTTAAACTAAACATTTGTGCGTTAGATATGTGATGTAAGAGTACACACAAAATTGTGATTCATTTATTGCAAGGAAAAATTGTATTCCCCAATCCATAATGATTTGGATCATTATGCCCTGTATGCATTTCAGCCTATTCAACCTTCTAAAAACGAAATTGAATATGCTGAAAACAGAGGATTTGTTGGGCATTTTCATGAGTGTATATGATACCTGATCATATTATAGTCCAGGCTGAAGACAGGCTGAACTAAAGTTTTGCTACATGGCTGGAACAGGCCAAGATTTGAGGTCACACAGAGTTCAGTTTGTGTAAAAGTTTATACTGAATACAAAGAACATTGTATTTTAAAAAGTTATTGCCACAGATGAGGGCTTACCTGTTGGGAGTACACTGGATATTCCAGACATGTCTGTCTGAAGAGAACAAGGCCCATTCATATCATTATGGTCCATAGATCAACAGTCTGAGAAACACTCAGAGAGACGCCTAGAGGTCTATCTTTAGTTATTTAAAAATGTTCAAGTGAATCCTTATCTCTGATTTACGATGACGAGGGTCAAATGTATATAATACAAGAGTGCTATAGTTAACTCTTTATAGTATGGTGCTAATAGCTTACACAACAGTGCCATCTGGAGACAGATGGATATCATTACACCAGCCTCCATAGTTGCATTATGGGTAAATATGATCTCATAGGATCATTACCATATGAGCGTATGATTGGAACATCTTAATCCAGGAGGCTGTGACATGAGATAAGGGGAAACAAGAAGAAGACTCACAAGCAAAGAAGAAGAACATTCCATCATTCCAGGATCATGAGAATCATGATCATCATAGCCAGAACAAGAAGAGGACTCACAAGGGAGATCCAACACCCAAGATAGAGGGGTCTATAAATATGAAAGTCATGGTGAGACATGCGATGATGGACTACCCAGCTTTCCTAGGAGCAGAAGTGAGATTCCTACTAGGACTTCGTAAGAGACATAAAGAATGATATTTCATTTTATTTAGACTAATTGGATAATGTGGGTGAAATCATATCACCCAGATTGGCGAATACATAAACACATTAATTGATCATCTCCATATTGAGATGTAGTCTTAGGATATTGTGAGGCTTCATGGATTTGCCCATTCCTGAAGTCATGTGAGGTGTGGTTGGTTAGAGGGGGCAGAATGTATTTAGCATTCCATATTGATGTCTAGGATTAGACATGCCCATCATGATATCATGAGGTTTCTTCTGAACAGAAGTAATGTATATAATTTAACTTCTTGTTTTAATATCCTAACCAAATATTAGCTTTGTTATAATGTAACAAATTGTTCCTACTCACATGTATTGTTAAGCTTGTTACGCTTTATATTAATGCCGTATGTATTCATTTGCATATATCATTGTGTTTATTTATGTTTATAACCTTGTAACCAATAAATCTGCATGTTTTTATAATACCTGCGTATTATTATTTAATGTCAAAACTACATCTTTAGCATTAATGTCATCTCACATGAAAATAACTTATTATCTGAGGAAATAGTCGGCCTCAGATGTGAATTGTATCGATTGGGTTATCTACAATTCACCAGGTCATGATATCTCTATGACCATAATTAATAATTCTTAATTGAATTATTATAAACCTGACAAATTACTGTTTAGAACAACCTTAAATGTGTAATAATAGATCACTTTTAGTAGCCCCAATTAGTGCAGCAAGGTGTAATAAAATAGCTCCTATTACCCAGACTTTACACTCTCCTATGGGTCTCTGCTCTCTCCCTACAGTGTGGATAATGCCTCCCTATCCTTTCCCTACTATGAATAATCTTTCCCTAAACTGCTCAATGTTTTTTTTCCTAAAGTCTTTTCTAATCACTGTCCCTAGTGCCTGCAACGTCTCTCCCTGCACTAAGTTCAATGTAAAATGGCGGAGACTGGGCATAAGGAGGCTATTTATAGGCCTGTGACATCACAGGGGCTGGCTATCTACTGATTGGCTGTCTGTATGGCATTGTGGATGCTCTCTCGTTCCCGGACTTCTTACTTTCACTTTGTAACATGCAACAGCCATTTTAGAAAAAATGTGATTCATTACCACGAAGCACGAGTAATGCAATTCTCTCATCTCTAGGGAAGACGTACATGTGCAAACTCCTGACAGGCCCAAGTTCAAAGAACCTCTGTCTCAGAGACTGCAGCTGCCAATGAACCAACTCTATTACCAGAGAACCCCCTGAGAGAATGAGACCAGTCATCTTACAAGGTCCAGAACCATCCAGGTTGTGCAAACTTTAGACATCAAAGGCTTTCTAAAGGATTATTTCTTCCTGCAACTAACACACTTTCAGACAGACTGGCTATCGGTATTTAAATTATTACAGCAAATATAGGAATCTCACCAGAGTGGTGCTCGGCCTGCTAAAACCACTTAGCTAATATTACAAATATTCACAAAAATGGCTGTCTCACAAGAATAAAATAATCAATAAGCACTTTAACCCCTTCAAGACCCTGCCATTTTTCACGGATCAGGCCGTTTTATGGAAATTTGACATGTGTCACTTTATGTGGTAATAACTTTGGAAAGCTTTTACTTATCCAGGCCATTCTGAGCTTGTTTTCTCGTGACACATTGTACTTCATGTGGTAAATTTCAGTTAATATTTTTTATTTTTAGAAAAAATTTGAAAAATTCACAACTTTCCAAATTTAAATTTTTCTGCTTTTAAAACAGATAGTGATACCTCATATGATAGTTATTACTTTACACTTCCCATATGTTTACTTTATGTTTGAATCATTTTGTGAATGCCATTTTAGTTTTTGGGGACGTTAGAAGCAAATCTTGAAAATTTTCAGAAAATTAGCAAAACCCACTTTTAAGGGCCAGTTCAGGTCTGAAGTCACTTTGTGAGGCTTACATAATAGAAAACACCCCAAAATGACCCTATTTTAGAAACTACACCCCTCAAGGTATTCAAAAGAAATTTTACAAAATTCAACAAAAATTAAAGGAAAATGTAGATGAAATTTCAGAATTTCACTTTTTTGGCAGATTTTCCATTTTAATCAATTTTTTCCAGTAACAAACCAAGGGTTAACAGCCAAACAAAACTCAATTTTTATTGCCCTGATTCTGTAGTTTACAGAAACACCCCATATGTGGTTGTAAATTGCTGTATTGGCATACTGCAGGTCGCAAAAGGAAAGGAACACCATATGGTTTTTGGAGGGCAGATTTCACTGTGATAATTTTAAGTTGCCATGTCACATTTGAAGACCCCCTGATGCAGCCCTAGAGTAGAAACTCCAAAAAAGTGACCCCATTTTGAAAAATACACCTCTCAATGTATACAAAACTGATTTAGCAAACTTTGGTAACCCTTTTGGTGTTCCACACGAATTAAAGGAAAATGGAGATGAAATTTCAGAATTTAACTTTTTTGGCAGATTTTCCATTTTAATCCATTTTTTCCAGTAACAAAGCAAGGGTTAACAGCCAAACAAAACTCAATATTTATTAGCCTGATTCCATTTGTGATCTTAAACTGCTGTATGGGCACACGGCAGAGTGCAGAAGGAAAGGAACGCCATATGGTTTTTGGAGGGCAGATTTCACTGGGATAATAGTAACTTGCCATGTCACATTTGAAGACCCCCTGATGCACCCCTATGGGGTAAGGTGGCAGTTTTGTTGGTACTATTTCAGGGTACATATGATTTTTGGTTGCTCTATATTACACTTTTTGTGAGGCAAGGTAACAAAAAATAGCTGTTTTGGCACTGCTCTTATTTTTTGTTATTTACAACGTTCATCTGACAGGTTAGATCATGTGCTATTTTATAGAGCAGGTTGTTAAGGACCCGACAATACCAAATATGACTACTTTTTTGGTTGTTTGTTTCAGTTTTACATAATAAAGCATTTTTGAAAAAAATTATATTTTAGTGTCTCCATATTCCTACATTTCATTTCCCTACACATTGCTTGTGCTTCAATATCCTCCTCCTCCTCCAGTTCAGCCCCCAAAGGGCTCATGTAGTCATGAGATGTAGCTGCCATGTCTGACCAGCCAGATTTACCAGTATCTTTTCCAGGACATGAAGCAGTGGAATGATGTTGTTTATCCCGTAGTCCTGGCGACTGACAAATAACATGGCCTTCTAAAAGGGCTTGAGCAAACGGCAGGTGTCACGGATGAGCTCCCACTGGCTGACATCAAAGTTACACGGGAGTAGTTCGGTCCACTTGGATCATCAAGAAATTGTTTATGGCCTTTTTCTGTTCGCATAGTCGGTCCAACATATGAAGGGTGGAATTCCAACTGGTGAAAACGTTGCATATCAGCCTATGTCGGGGATGCTGTTCTGCCGCTGCAGATCAAGGAGGGTGTACTTTGCTGTGTACGAGTGGCTGAAGTGCATGCAAAGTTTCCTGGCCATTTTTAGAATGCCTTGCAGATGGGTGGAAGACTTCAGCAACCGCTTGACAACCAGATTGAACACGTGTGCCATGCAGGGCGCATGGCTCAGCCCTCCTTGACGCAGCGCCAACACCATGTTCTTCCCGTTGTCGGTCACCATGTTTCCGATTTTAAGTTGTCGCGGAGAAAGCCAGGATTCGATTTCTTGATGAAGGACCCGGAGCAGTTACTCCCCTGTGTGACTCCGTTCGCCCAGGCAAACGAGGTGTAGAACAGCCTGACACCGCCGTGCCCTGCACATGTGGTATGCTGTAGGAGCACTGTGAATTGTCTCTGCAGTGGAGGCTGAGGACATGGTGGAGGATAAGGAGGAAGAGGCGGACATTGTCACAGAGCCAACGGCGTGAGAACGTGGAGGCGGAATCTGCATCACCTGGCCAAGTTGCTGGTGTGGCTGTGCAGGAACCACATTTACCCAGTGGCCCGTAAAGGACATATATTGTCCTTGACCGTAGTTACAGCTACCGACCAATTTTCCAAAAAACAGCTGTTTCACAAAAAAATTCCCCACTGAATGGCTAATCGATGTAATCCGGTCCATACAGCAAAAGGAAGTCTACAATCACCCATCAATTTTCCCAAAAAAGACTGTTTCACAAAAAAAAGCCTAAACGAATGGCTAATCGTCGTAGTTTGGTCCATGCAGCAAAAGGAGTTGTACAATCACCCATTAATTTTATCAAAAATGGCTGTTTCACAAAAAAAATCCCCACTGAATAGCTAATCGACGTAATTTGGTCAATACAGCAAAAGGAAGTCTACAATCAGCCATCAATTTTCCCAAAAAAGGATGTTTCACAAAAAATTAATTCTTCACTGAATGGCTAATCTACGTAATTCGGTCCATACAGCAAAAGGAGGTGTACAATCACCCATCAATTTTCCCAAATCAGGCTGTTTCAGAAAACAAAAATCCCCACTGAATGGCTAATTGACATAATTTGGTCCATACAGCAAAAGGAGGTCTACAATCACCCATCAATATTCCCAAAAAAGGTTGTTTCACAAAAAAAAAATCCCCACCGACCTGCAAATATATGTTTTCTTTTTCCACTAATACACGCTGCAAAAGGCCTTTAGAACATATAACTGCACCGCTGACCGGCAAATATATTTTTTTCTTTTTCCACTAATACATGGCACAAAACACTTTAAAACATATAACTGCACTGCTGACTGGCAAATATATTTTGTCTTTTTCCACTAATACACGCCACAAAAGGCTTTAGAACATATAACTGTACTGCTGACCGGCAAATATATTTTTTCTTTCCCCACTAATATACGTCACAAAAGGCTTTAGAACATATAACTGCACCGCTGAATAGCAAATTAATTTTACTTTTTTCCACTTATACACGACAAAAAGGGCTGTAATTTTAGCACTTCACCGCACAACGGCTAATAAGCCTTTTTTCCCACTAATACAAGCCAAAAAATGCTTTAGAACATATAACTGCACCGCACAAGGGCAAATAAGACGTAGAAATATTTCCTTGTAATAAACCCTGTTAATGCCTGTTTCAAACAGCACTTTCACCCTAATAAGAATGGTTTGCTGGATATAGAGCTGTATAATGGCAATTTGGATCCCTAGTCAGTGCAGCAAGGTGTAATAGAATTGTTTCTATTACCCAGGCTGTAACCTCCCCTACTGAACCCTGTTCAACATAAATGCTGTGAATGATTCCTCCCTGTCTTTTCTCTACACCTTGAATAATCTTTCCCTGCACGTGTAAATCATTTTTTTTTAGCACAATTAAGTTTTCTATCCCTGTCCCTAGCGCCTGCTGACGTCTCTCCCTACACTAAGTACACTGGTAAATGGCAGAATCTAAGATCGCTGACGCTATTTATAGGGCTGTGACATCACAGGGCTGGCTGCTGATTGGCTGCATGCATGGCATTATGGGTGATCCCGTCTTCCCAGAGTTCCTTGCTCCATGTCCTCACATTTGCTGCGGCCATTTTAGACTTCGTTGCAAATTGAATTTTTCCTTAAATTTGGATGGAATTCCACTTTGTCAGTTTCGATTCGCTCATCTCTTTTTTTTTATTTATTTATTAATTTTTTAAATACATTGTAGAAAAGACATCAACAGAACATATTGAATATTTTTACAATCCCCAAATACCCAACCCACCCACAGTCCCTGGAGAGAGAGAGGTGAAAAAAAAAAAATCTATTTTTTTTATTAATCCCTTTTCTCTTTCTTCTCCCCTATAGATTCTTAAACCATTGATTCCATATTTGTTCAAAATGATCCTTCCTCCCCTCATTATTATAAATTATCCTTTCTATTTTCTAACATATTATTGACAGATTTCTTCCATTCTTTCAAAGAAGAATTTCTCCTCTTTACTTAAACCCAGGTGAACTGTACCCCCCAATATACATGCCACCAGATCATCTTATACTTTTACTCCTAAAACTTTCTCAATAATAGTCTCTATTTCAAACCAGTGCCTAAACAACTTAGGGCATCTCCAAATTAAATGCACTAGGCCTGCCTGTTCTTCACTACACCTTGGACATTCATCTGTGACTCTTAAACCCATTTTTTTTTTAAATAATAGTGTACGATGTAATCTATGTTTTAAGAAGAGTTGAGAAACCCTGTGTGAGGCCCTTAGGGAAACCAGAGGCCTTTTTCTCAAAATATCTTCCCATTTCTCCTCTGTCAAACCATCAATATCTTTTTTCCATTTATCTTTAGCAGTTATTTTATCTCCATTTGTAGTGACTTCATTAGTATCCCATATCTCCTTGAAATATTACCCTTAACCCGTCCATCCCTGAGAAATCGATCAATATTTTCTGTAGAAGAACTTTTATATCTCTCTGAATCTACCGAAGAGTTTATTGCATCCCTTATTTGCAGATATTTATAATAATCTTTATTTGGAATCCCAAATTCCCTCTTCAAAGTTTCAAAGTCCTTCAATTTATTCCCTCAATGATGTGACAAAGCAAACTTATACCGCTATTCTCCCAATTTAAATATTGCTTAATTTTCTGAATTTCACCTAAATTAATATTATTTTATATTGGGTGTATTTTAAATAACCCTTGATACCCATTATTTTTTTTTATTTTTCTCCAAACCATTAATCCATTAAATTCTATATTTGATTACCAGTGCTAATAATCTCCAGAATACCAGATTCCAACACTTCCATTAAACTAAAGTGCTTATTCTTAAAACCCATATTCAATAAACTCCACCTCAACACTAAACTATCCTCATTCCCCTTCATCTGTCCGAATTCTGCCGCGTAAAGTATAAAAGCCAATTCGGGAGGGATAAGCCCCCCTCTTTAACAGGTAACTGAAGTATTTCTTTCCCTAACCTCGAAATTCCTCCTTTTCAAATAAATTCCTCCATTAACCTATCCGCCATCTTAAAGATATTATTTGGCAATCAAATTGGGGCACTTTGCAATACAAACAATACCTTGGGGAGAAGGACCATTTTTATCAAATTAATTCGCCCCATAATTGATAACGGTAATCTTTTCCACATATGTATTTTCTTCCCTAATTTTTTTAGAATAGGTGCTACATTTAAATTTGCACATTCCTCCGTATTTCTTGCAATATTTATCCCTAAATATTTAAAACTAGAAACTATAACTATATGTACTCTCACATTCCTATTCAAATCCCCCTCCTCTAATAACCTCATATGCGATTTTTCCCAATTTAGCAGTCCTGAAAAATATCCAAACTTATCTATTATATTATTTATTTATTTTACTTACATCCACCTCAGTCGTACCTAAAAACAACAAAATATCACCCGCATAAAAAGTTATTTTTTCCCTAATATTACCATCTTGGAATCCCTAAAGCTCATCATCCTCACAGATTTTATTATCTAATGGTTCTATTGCAATAGCAAAGAGCAACGAGGATAGGTGAAAGGGCAAAAGACAGAGACATAAACCCATCAACCGAAACCCTAGCCCTAGGGTGGGAATAAATTAATTTGATCCAATCTATGAAACTCTCTTCAAAACCAAAACATTTGAGAACCTCCCATAAATATTCCCATTCTACACAAATGCTTTAATCGAATCCAAAGACAATATACCTTTCTTACTTTTTGTTTATTTGCCTCTATATTGAAAAACACCCTTCTTATATTAATCCCCCAGGGATGAAACTTGTCTAATTCTCATTTATCAATTATTTATATTTGATAATCTTCCTGCTAAAACCTTCGCCAACAATTTTATATCGGTATTCATGGGTCTATATGATTCTGGCTCTAATAAATCCTTACCTTATTTAGGAATCAAAACAATAATAGCCTCTTCCATTGGTTCAGGCAGTTTTCCTATCCACAGAGCTTCACACAAGATCCTTTTCAATTCTGGTAGTAATATTTGATCAAAGGCCTTATATATTTCAAATGGTAATCCATCTCCTCCTGGTGCTTTCCCATCCTTTACTGACCTCAAGGCCCCTTCTAATTTTTCCAATTGTATACCCCCTCTAAGTATTCTCTTTGACTTAATGACTTTTTTTTAAAAGGTACTTGATTCAAATAATGACATAACTCCTCTTTTGGAGAAAATATTTTTGATCTATATAACTCCTGATAATAAACTGCAAAGACTTCACTTACCTGTACTGGGGTTTTTACAATTTGTCCTTTAATATTTCTTATAGCACCTATCCAGGATTTTCTCAGCTGATTTTTCAGAATATTGGACAAGATATTACCCACTTTTTTACCCTCTGAAAAAAACTTAACCCCCTGAAAGAACATTGCTGTTTGAGATTTTTCAATATGTATATCTAAAAATTTTCTTACTCCTCCTCCCATTTTTTTTACATTCTCTGCAGCGTACCCTTGCCTCTTCTAACTTCTGATCTGCAATCTTAGTTTTTTCTTTGGCTGTTTTTTTCCAATAATTAACCTTATTAATCAAGATTCCTCTAAGGCCCTATTCACACGTCCGCAATCTACATCCGCACCCGTTCCGCAAATTTGCGGAACGGGTGCGGACCCATTCATTTTGAATGGGGACGTGATGGATGCGGAGAGCACACACTGTGCTCTCTGCATCCGCATTTGCGGAGCGCGCTGCCGATTTTACGGACGGCGGCTCCGCAAAAATATAGAGCATGTCCTATTCTTGCCTGCAATTGCGGACAAGTATAGGCATCTCTATAGGGCCGGTGGCAAGGTGTTTTACGGATTCGCAAATTTGAGGATCCGCAAAACACTACGGACGTGTGAATAAGGCCTAAGGAAGGCCTTAACAATGTCCCAAATTACCTGCTTATTGCTAGAATCTTTATTCACCTGAAAGAAAGCCTTAAATTCTACCTTAATGTCCTCTTTATCATTTAAGGGTACTTTCACACTAGCGTTAAAGTTTTTCGGTATTGGGTTCCGTCATAGGGGCTCAATACCAGAAAAAAACACATCAGATTGGTCTTAATGCATTCTGAATCGAAAGCAATCCATTCAGTATGCATCAGGATGTCTTCCGTTCCGTCCCTTTTACGGTATTTGGCCGGAGAAAATACCGCATCATGCTGTGGTTTTTCTCCGGCCAAAATTTCCGGAACACTTGCCAGATTTCCGGATCCGGCATTATTTTCTATTGTAATGTATTAATGCCGCATTGACAGATCTGGTTTTCCGGTCTGCGCCTGTGCCGGGATATAGGAGGAGCTGGTTGCGCAGCTTCCTGTTTGCTTCTTTGCTCCAGCCTAGGAGGGAGACTGCAGCGCGCCATTAAGGGTGAGTATGAAGGGTTTTTTTTATGTTGTGCAAGGATAAAAATATAAGCAGCTCCTATGTACAAACATAGAGCTGTATGTTATAAGTACATAGGTGATGCTAGGAGTAGTATTACCTAGGACTACTACTCCTAGCATCCCCTATGTACTTATACTACCTGCAGTCCCTATGTACTTTTGCATAGGGACTGCAGGTAGTATAAGTACATAGTTGATGCTAGAAGTAGTAGTCCTAGGTACTACTACTACTAGCATCCCCTATATACTTATACTATCTGCAGTCCCTATGCAAAAGTACATAGGGACTGCAGGTAGTATAAGTAAATAGGCGATGATAGTAGTAGTACTACCTAGGAATACTACTCTTAGCATCCACTATGTACTTATACTACCTGCAGACCCTATGCAAAAGTACATAAGGACTGCAGGTAGTATATGTAAATAGGTGATGCTAGTAATAGTAGTACCTAAGACTACTACTCCTAGCATCCACTATGTACTTATACTACCTGCAGTGCCTATGCAAAAGTACATAGGGACTGCAGGTAGTATAAGTACATAGGGGATGCTAGGAGTAGTAGTCATAGGTACAAGAATATAACTACCACTCCTTTTATTATTTTTTTAGGGGAAAAAAACCCACCTGGCAGACAGCACGCCCGCCTTCATTTAATTTTCAGAAATGGAAAGGAAGCAATATTTATGTGGGTCTGTTGTCTTGTGTAAAGTTCAAATATTATTATTATTTTGTTTCTATAGGCATATCTTATTTAAGTGAGGCCGGGAGCTCTCCTCCTCGCCGACTTCGCCGACATGATACGGTATGTCAAGTTGGATTGTAGCCAGCCCGACTGTAATATTTTGTCATTATTCTAATTATTTATTTTATTTTTTCTCTCATCGTCTGGGGAAGATATGCATCCCGGCCAAGATAGGGCAACAGAGGAGGAAATTGGGGGTGGAGGACAGCAAACGGTAGGTGTTTAATTATTTTTTTCTCAAAAATACATGTTATTGTATGTTCTTAAATTACAATTTTGTTTTGTATTTAACAGCCATCTTGTCCCGTTGCCTCTCTAAGAGGTCGTTGAGCCTCTGTCAGAGGAAGTCGGGACCATGTGCCGGTCGTAGTCTTTGAAATAAAAATTATTTTTTTTTAGGGTTCCCGAGTCTCCACCCGAAGGGATGAGAAGGATGTCAGTGTTTTTTTTTTATAGACAATGACCTCCTCATCCAGATGGTGGAGGAGCATCCACCGTTGTGGGACCACACGGACCGCCACCACGCGGACCATCAAGTAACCCGGCGCCGCTGGCACGAAGTAGGTGAGGCAATTGTGCCGAATTGGGAGGACCTTGGAGACAGGCAACAGGAACAGTGCCTTAACCCCTTAAGGACCCATGACGTATGGGTACGTCATGGGTCCGATCCCTAAGTATGGCGCCCGCTCCTGCCCTCTGTGGGCGCGATCGCTGCGGGGGTCCGGCTGTTTCCTGTAGCTGACCCCCGCGGCTAATGATCGCAGCCGGCAGCGATGCCGATCGCAATCATTTAACCCCGCAGATGCCGTGGTCAATCCTGACCACGGCATCTGCGCGCGCTAAAACCGAAAGTAAAACTTTCGGCAGCTCTCCGGCTCCCCCTAGTGGTGATCGGGAGAATCGGAGCGCTGTAAGGGATAGCCTCAAGCCTTTCATTCAGCATGAGGCTATCACTTACTATTTCCTATGGAGCCCTTGTTAGCAATAGGGCTTCATAGGAAAGTAGTAAAATCCTCATAAACTCCAATACAAGTGTATTGGAGTTTATGTTAAGCTAATCAGATGACTGATTTATATAGGTCCCTATGGGACCTATATAACAGTGTAAAAGAAAAATAAAAGAAATAAAAAAATAAAAAATAAATAAAAAAACCTAAAAATTCAAATCACCCCCTTTCCCCAAAATTAAAATAAAATAATAATTTTTTTAAAAAATACACATCATGGGTGTCATAATGTGCGAAAACGCCCGTGGTATAAAAATATAAAAATATATTCCCCATACGGTAAACAGAAAAACGGAAAAAGCGCCCAAATGGCGGATTCGCCATTTTTGAACGCTTCATTTCCTCAAAAAAATTAAATAAAAAGTGATCAAAAAGTCCTACACACCCCATAATGGTATCAACTAAAAGTTCAGATCGCCCCGCAAAAAATAAGCCCCCATACAATGCCATACACTTAATTACAAAAAGTTATAGGGGTCAAAATATGGCGACAAAAATAAAAAATAAAAATTTCCCACTTTTGAATTTTTTTTCACTATCAAAACGCAAGAAAAACTATACATATTGGGTATCGCCGGATTCGTACTGACCTGTAGAATAAAACTAAATGGTCAGTTTTATCACACATCAAACGTCGTAATTTAAAAACCCGTAAAATTGTGGTAGAATTGTTTTTTTTTTGCAATTTCACCCCATTTGGAATTTTTTTCCCGCTTCCCACTACATCGTATGCAATATTAAATGGTGGCGTTGGAAAGTACAACTTGTCCCGCAAAAATAAAGCCCTCATATGGCCATGTGAACGTAAAAATAAAAAAGTTATGGCTCTCGGAAGGCATGGAGCGCAAAACGAAAATGCAAAAATGAAAAAACCCCGAGTCCTTAAAGGGTTAAGTATACAGTATTTCATTTTTAGATAGAATACACATATGTTTTATTGCTCAGAAGTGGTTTACCGTCTAGTTGATGTGGGTCACTGCCACCGATCGTTTAACAACAAATTTATTTTTATTGTTGTGGCTAGATCAATTAAATAGTAAACCATTTTTGATGTCACAAAATCATGTATTTTAAAGACTAACCTTTATTTTTATTTTCGTTCCAGGGGCGCCAATCATGGTTCGGTGGCGGTCCATCAGGGACCTCTACAAGAAAGATTATAACTAGGAACTCCGGTGCCCGAGTGGTTCGGGAGGAACCTCAAGGCGAGAATATTGTTATCACTCTGCCTTGGGGTTACTACAAAGAACCCTTCAGCTGCTAAGGTAAGATATTATGTTTATAGAGATTCTGAATTATGTTATCCAATCTATGTGTATGGCCCAGGTCATTTGGCACTCTGTCTTGGACATCCACATAGTATTTTATGGAGTAGAGATGAGTGAAGTGTGCTTCAGATTATACATCTGAAGTTGCTTTCACAAAAAAAATTCTAATAGAATGTATGGGCTCTATCTATGTACACTATTTGTATGAAATTTTTTTGCAATGCGACCTCTTATGTAGCATCAGAAGTCACTTTGCTCACCTCTATCTAGAGGTTCTCCACTGAAATCCAATTGCTAATTGTGTTTTTTTTTCCTTTCGTTTACAGAACATCAAGCAGTACTTGGGCGCCCGAATTTCCCCAGGAGGTGGTGCCTGATGAGCCAGCCACCGCGGGTCCCTCTTGTCCTGCTCAAGCAACTGGTCAGGACTTAAATGTTCCCCTACCTGTGCCCACTGATGGCCCGCTTAGCCCCATTATTTGAGGCCTTCATGCATCGCTAGAGGACAGGTAGGAGCCGTCTAGCGGACTACAAGGATCTCACAAGGCTCGTTTATGAGTCCTTGTTGGGATTCACAAATAGAGTTACCACTTTGGAGGATAATTTGCGGCGTCTTCAGGAAGGAGTGGTGTTGATGTCGCAAATGAGTCCGGTGCATCACTATTTGATATCATTACTCCCCGTGATGGAACAGTTCACGCCCGACCAATTGTTTGAGGCCAGAAGACGCAAGTGGACTGCGTCTTGTGGCAAGTGCAAAACACGGCCCCACATCCTTTCCCCCGCCCCAGCCCTATCACCCATCCCACACCTAGCCCCCTTCCCAACCTCCCTATCCCCCTTCCTAGCCTCCACATCCCCCTTCCCAGCCGCCCCATCCACCTTCCCAGCCGCCCCATCCTCCTTCCCATACCCCATCCTAGTCCCAAACCCCCGAGCTATTTTCTCACCACTTTTCTCCCTTTCTTTCTCATTACTATCCTCCAACTTCTTTCACCGCTCCCTCTTTCACTTTAAATACTCCCTCTGTTGCACTTCCCCCAATGCGCACTTATTTGTCCACAGTGGCAGAAGACCAACAGGACAGAGGGGTCCTAACCCGTGCACTACCCTCCACCCCCTACTCTTCTAGATCCCCCAGGCCTGTTTTTAGGGAACTGGAAATATGTTTTAAATATGTTTTTTATATATATATATTTTCAGTAAAATTTTATTTTTTCTTAATAAATTTTATTAGTTTTTGAAAACCTATTTGTATTTTTTTGATTTTTTAATGGGTTTTTAAAGTTGTGGATCTAAAATGGCTTTTTGAACCCTTAAAATTTCCTGCCACTGGCGGAGCGAAACAAGTATTTCTCGCTCCACCAGCTTAGGGAGATGGAGGGCTCTAGTGCTCAAATATTCTGCCTACGCTGGGGGAGCGAAAAATTATTTGTTGCTCCTCCAGCGTGGGGAAAGTATGCTGACAAGGAGTATTGTATAGAAGAGAGGCCTGACATAATCTCCCAGCGCTGGCAGAGCGAAACAAGTATTTGTCGCTCCTCCAGTGTGGGGAGATCAATATATGCAACAAGACTCAATGTATGGTTTGAAAAAAAAGTTTAAAGGGATTCTGTCAGCAGATTTTACCCCTATAACCTAAACATATGTTAATGTCCAGACTAATAGGTTGAATCCTAAGATGAGCTTATTATACCTTACTGTGGCTCTATTTGCACAAAAATCAGCTTTTTATAACCTGTCAATCACTTACTTAAGGTGCCCAAGAGGAGATCCATTAAAACAGGGTGCCAGGCCGCACCCTTCGCCGTCCGGTGCCCAGTGCCGCCTTCCCTGTCTTTAGCGCCGCCTTCCACAGCTCAGCACTGCCTCTAAAATCCCCCCCGTCCCTCTGCCAGATCCCGCGCCTGCAGGGCATATCCGGGTTGAGAGAAGTTAGCATCATGCCGGCGCATGCGCACTTCGCTCAACTAAGCTGCTGCCATGAGTTCGCATGGGCACAGCAGGCTGAGCTTAGTGCACAGGTGCTGGACCTGGCAGAGGGACAGGGAGGATTGCAGAGGTGGCGCTGAGCTGTGGAAGGCGGCGCTGAAGACAGGGAAGGCGGCGCTGGGCATCGGGCGGCGAGGGGTGCGGCCGGGCACCCTGTATTAACGAACCTCCCCTTGGGCACCTTAAGTAAGTGATTGACAGGTTATAAAAAGCAGATTGTTATGCAAATAGAGCCACAGTAAGGTATAATAAGGCCATCTTATGATTCTACTTATTAGTCTGGACATGAACATATGTTTAGGTTATAGGGCTAAAATATGCTGACAGATCCCTTTAAGAAAATTTTTACAAAACAGGTTATGAAAACCAATACACACTACTGTATCCACCCACATAACCATGCAACCGAACTGCATCAAGAATATATTCAAATAACATTACATTTTCATTAAAAAAAATATAAATTTTAATCATTTGGTCCTGCCAGTCCACTCTTCCTGCAGCGGAACAAAAATATTCAGCAAAGGAGTCTGGAAACTGCTACAGTGCTCCATGGTCCAAAACTTTCAATACTGGTCAAATCGCTGTCTTCAGGGATCTGCTCGACATGTAGCTGTTCTTTTATGAGGATGTAGTTATGTAACACCACACATGCCTTTACTACATCCTTGACAGCTTCTATTTTTAGTTGAATGGGTTTGGTGAAAATCCGTCATTTAGCCACCAGAATGCCGAATGTGCATTCCACCATTTTTCTAGCCCTAGTCAGGCAGTAGCTAAATATGTGTTTGCTCCGGTTTAATCCGCGGCTGGAATAAGGTTTAATTAGATTGCCACACATCTGAAACTCCTCATCACCAACCAACACGAAGGGCATGGGGGGAGCTTCAGTACCTGATTGTCATGCCTTTTCATAGGTATATATATATATTGATATCCATTTATTGTAGTCAAGATGGAAGTTCATTGCCTTTAAGAGACAGGCTAAGCTAAAGTTTGTTCGTTACAGAAAAACATTACATGTTTCAAGGTTCAGCCTGGCAGATGTATGCCTATCTAAGGGAGTAATGTCACCTTGTCCTAGGCTCTGCACCGGGATGGGGGATGCTTCCTGGCATGCCTCTATAATGAGGGTTACTAACAAAGCAAACATATTATCCTATTATTTTATGTGTTGATTATATTTAGTTTTTCACATAAGTCAATCGATATATGACATACGTATTGTTTTATATTGCTACACATATATTGCTTACACATTACACATTATCATTGTGTATTAGCATATATATATATATGTATGTATCATGTGTGTGTATCACTAGAAGCGTATACTCCTGGGAGTATAAAAGAAAATATTCTAAATTGGATTCCTATAATGAGGAGTTACTCAGAGAAGTTGTGCTGTTTTCATAGTCGAAGCATCCGTGAGACCCAAAACCCACACATTTGTTTTATGAAAACAATCGGACTAGTTTATGGGAATCTGGGTTTTTAATTGCTTCAAGTGTAGGGGGTACACATCCCTTCTGACGTATGTCCCAGGTGCTGCATGTTTAACAAATAACATGGAGTCACATTTTATAAAGTTAACTCTTAAAAGCTTCACATTTATAGCTTATACAACATTGCCGCCTAGGTATCGGCAGGTAACATAACACGTTCACCACAAAATATTTTGGGTAATGTATGATCTCATAGTATCATTACCATATGTGCACACTCCCTGGTTTGGTTGGAAGACCGTTATCTAAAAGGGTGTATGCTTTTGATAAGTCTGTGAATATTAATCATAGACGGTATGAGAGGGGGTCCGAGAGAAAAGAAAAAACTACAATCAAAGGATTAAACAGACACGTGGATTTGATCCGAGATCCCGGGAACCCTCTGCAGAGCTGACCGTCCCTCCGGGAGCCCTACTCACCTTTTGACCCTTGGTAACGTATATCTTGCTTATTGCTTGCGGTATTGATAAGTTACTTAGCCCGGTATATAGTCAAAGATCCCCAATTGTGGATCTGTAATTGATAAGGCTCCTAATCAAGTCTGATCATTCCCTTAACAAAGATGCATATTGGTAATGGAGCATCAGACATTGATACCTAGTCCTTGGGAACTTTGTTATTCCCTAGCCTGATACCGAGCTGGTAAAATTTATAGTGCCGCCATATACCTCAATTGGTTAAAAGGTGATAGAAAGGGGTACTTTTCTTTAATTTGGATTGTTGCATATCATTGCATTGATTGGCGATATTCAGTATTGTTTGAAGGTAGTGGTATTATATTGCATTATCTATCATTGTATAGGTTGTATCATTGGTTTTGTATCTAGCACTTATGTATAATAAACTCACATATATTTTTGCATAGATGATGGTACCTTGTTTCCTTTCTAGTTGCACAAAATAATTAAGGTTCTCGCAAACGAGCTGAGAGGTTATTATGTCGCCCTCTCCTCAATAGGATCAATAACTTTGGTATTTTTCCCTTTGATCCTTTCTTTTGTTTTGTTTTTGTATATAAAGCATTTTTGCGCTTTATACCCGCTGACATAATGGAGGTTTCCACCGAGATGTCGAGTTAACTTTTTGATTATTTGTGCAAATAGTGAAAGTTTCCACATTTCCTTGGCTAGCCAGATTGTTGTTATTATCTGTGTATTGATTATTGATCAAGAAACATGAGTACAGCAGGCAGTGATGCGGGTGATGGCCATGCTGCAGCAGATAGTTCATCTTACCCGGAGCAGTTAATCCAAAAGATTATAAAATATATTTATTCCCGGTTTAAAGTGGACAAGGAAATGAGTGAATGGATTAATGAGATACAGATGAGAGCTCATGGAAGAACGTAGTGATGTGTGGAAGTTAGGTGGCATGGTTGAAAGATACCTGACATATATGGATCTCGCAACCGATAATTCCAAAAGGGACCAATACCTATTGTATGCATTGCCACCTGTTTTATATGCACTATTGGCTGTCAGTTCTCTTTCAGAAAAGAGACATGAGACCATAACGGGAACAAAGTCTCATATAATCCAGCTAGAAGTAGAACTAAAGTCTGCAGAGGACACGATCAAGGACTTAAAATACAACCTTGATCACAGTCATGATGCGTATCAAAAAGCAAAACGCGATTTAGAAGAGTTACATCTCCGGTATTCAAAAATTCAGCAAACAGGCGAATCAGCCCATAATGTAGTCGATGCTGAAAGGGATCCGCCTAATGCTGTGGGATCTTCTGACCCCCATTTCTTATGCCCCAGCATATAGACATGTCATCACATGCTCTTAAAGCAGACTCCATCCAAGACCCCAAGCCACCTGTAAGTGATGGCATGATCACACAGGAGGCATTAACCCAGTTAAGTAGGGCATTCCAGACTGTAACAGCCTTACTAGGCGCCAGCAACACGGAAGCCCCTAGAACTGTGTCTCCACATATTCCCCTGAAGAGAGACATTAGGGTTAAATCACCTGTGCCAAGTGTGTCTGATGGAAGCGATCGCAGTGGATGTGATACTGACAGTGATGTGGAGAGGCATGTGACTTACTCCCTGCCGAGCAGGTATGAGTCTGCCCCCAGGAGGGACAGAGGTCCCAAGAGACCATCATATACCAAGGTGGTCTCTAGAGGGAAAGATCCTCAGTGTTCAGAAAAGGATCAGAGCTCCTCAAGTATCATAAAATTTCTAAATGCCACTGTGCCTAAATTTTCTAAAAGGGTTCATCGCAAATTGCAAATCACTTAGAACTGTATGAATCCACTATGGATTCTTTAAAATTGTACTCTGATGCTGACAGGATCAGATTCCTGCCATGGGCATTTGAAGATAGATATCGCCACTACTTTATTTCCTTTAGGGACAGAGGGATTCAGAGCTGGCAAGATGTCGCTCATGAGGTTAAATTGGAATTTGGGCCATACCGAACCATTACTGCCGCAAAACGTGACATTTATAGTCTCACATGCAGGCCCAATCAAAGCCCCCGAGAATTCCTCTCCATCCTTAAAAATGCCTATGGATTAGCATATAGGTCCCCAAATTGGGAATCTGAAGAGTTTAAACAGCTGTTCTATGATGCTATGCCGACCCAGATCAAACTCAGCTTAGCCAGAGATCTGGATCTTGAAGCTCCCTTAGACAGGCTGGTGACGGCTGCCACCGCACTGTATAATATCAGTGAATGTCATGCTACAGGTGAGAAGAGATCAAAAAGGTCCCCAGGGCAGAGTGTGGCAGAGGTTAAGGTAAACCCCAACCTGGGATTTGAAACGCAGCCACGTAAATTCCCTCAGTCTACAGGACCTGTTCCTCAATCCCAGCAACAGCAGGTAGGACCCAAACAGTCAGAGCCCCGTAACTCCAAAGGATCAGAGGGGGATAACCCTGGTGCTGCAAGGTCTAACTACCGTCCATATTACAATAGGAGTCCCCAAGGATACAGGCGCTGGAATAACAGGCCCAGACAACAGAGGGAATCTAAATCTGCACCCTCTACTCCCCTAGGAGTAGGTCACCCGCCAATAATCAGGGCGCACCAAAAGACCAAAACAAACAGAAACCAAGCAGTCGGCTTGATCAGCTGGCAGATCAAGTGGCCAAGCTAAGTGACGCTGTGAGTAAGTTGTCCCAGGTTTCCCCAGGAAAACAACCTGAGTTTTTTTAGGGAAGGCCCCGGGTCCCAGCTCTGCCCCGTAAAGCAGGCAGGGCAGGGTCAGAGCTCAGGCCAATGCAAGGTTACTGAAATGGTTGTGGAAAACTCAAATGTGATTACTAACCGTATCCTGCCTTGCAGTGCTCCTGACCCTAAAAGTGGGGCCGGGAGGGGATGTATAACATGTTGTCTATTTTGCAGTCTAATCCTGTTGATCCCTGCAATGATGTATCTGCTTCAGGGAGTGATCCTGTGATACCGGCATCCAGCCTTGAGCTGCCGTCTGTAAGCTGTGAAGTGATTCAGCGTCCCCGAGGGTGGGGGCTGTCTCTGCTCTTTCCCCGTGCAGGAGGAATGTGAAGAATTCTTCAAAGGTCACAACGCTGCAGAAAGGTCAAACCCTCAGAAAGAATCATATGAGTGATCATCCTAATTTCTTATGTGATTTATTTCAGATTGAAGGACGATATTTCGTTGATGCTTACTTACAAGATGAGCTTATCGGACCAATCAGGGGTTTGATTGATACCGGGTCAGAAGCCACCATAATGTCACACAGTTATTTCCAACAGGTGCTGGATACGACAGCGAAGAAGCCAAGATTAAAGTCGTTTGATGGCTCTTTGATAAGTGTAGGTGGAGACACTTTGCAGGTAAGAGGTACATCATGGTTAACATTCAGGATTGGCAAAAGACATTTAAACATCCCACATTGGTTGTGGACCTACCCAATGATCGGCTGATCATTGGAATCGACCTCCTGAAAAGGTTGAGTTCCATTGTAGACTTCATCAATGAAGCAGTTTGGACTCAGGTGAAGGCACCTATTGCCTATGAGTACTCTTGCAATGCGCAACCCCAACGTAGTTGTCATGTAATCGAGGAAAGGCTTAATTCTGTTGAAGTTCATTTTAGGAACAATCAAACACCTGATGTTACGATCCTGAAGAATGGTAAACTCGAGGAAGCTGTCAATGGTACCGCTCACACCATCACCATCCAGAAGGACAGGATTGAAAAGGTAACCTTGGACGGAGATGCATTAACCATTTCTCTTAAAGGGGGAAGTGAAGAAATCGCTGACCTGACCAAGCATACTCAAGCCCTGGTACGGATTGAGAAGGTCAATGACAGTTTGTTGATTCCCACACAGGTGAACAACATAGCCCGAGTGAAGTACGCCAAATTGGATCTGAAATCCGAAGCCAGTTATATAAGCCTAAGCCTTTTGAAACAGGTCGCCAACCCAAAAGTGATAAAAGTGTCCTCGCCACAGGACCAATGGGTTCATGATCTGGACGGAGATTCTCAGAGTCATAATGTGGTTGCAAGATGTCTTTTGTCTATTTCCATAGGAGATAAAACTACAGAACACTTGTTTTTCGTGCTGAATGAACCACGGTACCAGATGTATTTAGGTAACGACCTTCTACACCGATTTGCTGTGCAGATTGATCTGGTCAACAACACCCTATGGTCCAGGCTACCTGGAAACCCGGAAGAGTTCCAGGATGATGAGCAGGCTCTTGAGATGGGGGCAACAGATGCCCTATGCTGTAAGTATCATGGTTGCTGATGAGGTTAAAATCCCTGAGGGATGCAAACCATTTCTTCTTCCCATTCAAGTGAAAAGGGGACAAAATTTGAAGAATGCGGATGCCCTAATATGTCTGTCCAACCGGATGCAGCAACTTGGCCTGAGGGTAAGGCCCACTCCTGTGATAAACATCCATCAGGATCCATTGCACATGGTAATCCACAATATGGCCTCCCATAGCATATCCTTGCAAAAGGACACCATAATCGGTCTGGCTATGGATTCAGAGTATTACACTTTTGGATTCCAAAATGATGTCATTGGACTTATTCCTGAGGAGTACCTAACGGAAGAACAGGTAGTGGAACAGTGCTTTACCTCAACACCGGAAGGGTTGTTTAATGTCCACTCTGTTTATCCTTTCAGCTCCAAAGAAGGTACATGCCATATCGAGGAAACATCATTGGTTTTCAACCAGGAGATCAGTGAAAAAGAGTACGAGTCATGTCAACAAGGAGAAAAGAAGGTACGTGATGCCCAAAGTGATTTAACTAGTGAGCTTGAGGAAGCTTATGAGTTAAGTCAGCCTGAGATTTTCCCGGAATTTCAGGAACGGGTGGAAGAGCAAATCTCCATCGCCGACGCATGCGCTGGTGAGTCGCAGCGCCTACAATTGAAGGGGCTTTTCGCAGAATTCCAGGACATGTTTGCTAAGGATTCTTATGACTGTGGCGAAACCAACCTACATGTGGCAAGAATCCAAACAGATCCCAATGCACCCCTGTGTATGTAAAACAGTACCGACTTCCGCTGGCGGCTTACGAGTCACTATCGGAAATCGTCAAGAACTTGGAAAGGCGGGGCATCATCCGCCCGGTACATAGTTCGCTCAATCATCCTATAATTGGGATTCTCAAACCCAATGGTCAATTTCGTCTCTGTTCGGACCTTAGGCAGTTGAACAAACGCGTATACATGTCCGGATGGCCCGTACCATATATTGACCAGTGTTTGGCGCAAATACAGGGATCAAAAATTTTCACTGCTCTGGACTGTGCGCAAGGATATTGGACAATTAAGGTGGACGAGAGGGATCAATACAAACTGGCCTTCACATTTGGAAAACAACAGTTTGCATGGACCCGATTACCTTTCGGGTACATTAATGCAGGTCACGAGTTCGCTGTGTTCATGCATAAGGCGATGCCTGATGCCGCTGAACGGGGTACCTTATCTTATGTGGATGACATCCTGATTAAAAGCACAACCTTTGAGGAACACATTGCAGAACTGAGACATGTGCTAACCCAGCTGAGAAAAGCTGGTGTCAAACTTTCCTTGCAGAAGGCTCAATGGTGTCGTACCAAGGTTAACTTTTTAGGTCACGAAGTCACCGCTGATGGGATCAACCCACAGAAGAAGAAAGTGGAGGCAGTGATCAATACAAAGTCACCTGCAAATCCCAAGGAGTTGAGATCCTTCTTGGGTATGATGAATTATTCACGTAAGTTCATAGATAATTATGCCGAAATTACGAAACCTCTTTTACAGTTGCTGAAGAAAGGAGTGAAATGGGAATGGAGTGAGCGTCATGAACAAGCTGTGATCGAACTCAAAACCAGACTTGCTCAAGCTCCGTGCCTTGCTTACCCTGAAGGTGGGAAACCTTTCTTCATTGAAACTGGCTTCACAGACAAAAGCGTGAGTGCAGTTCTCTTCCAGAAACGGGAACACCTAAACAAGGTCATCGCCTATGCCAGCAAATCCTTGTCACCGGTTGAGGTAAAGTTCAATGATTGTGAAAAGCATTGCTGTCAACAGTGTGGGCTTTGCAATATTTCAGGAGCTTTATCCAAGGCGAAAAGATCATTGTGGAAACTGCACATCAACCACTGCAGTATTTGCAAAGTGACAGAATCAAGGATGGAAATCTGTCAAACAGCAGGATAACCGCCTGGACAATGTCCTTAATGGGATGGCCACTGGAAATCAGGTACAAACAAAACAATAAGAATCCAGTCGCTCAAGGACTAGCTGAACTCCACGATTGTACTAATGTGGAACATAGAGGTGAGATACCGGAAAATGATTTCCTAGAGGAGCAAGTTTCATCTCCATATAAATCTTACGAAGAGGAGTATTGCCAATCATTACCGTGTGTCTATATTGACGGTTGTTCTTTCCATACAGATTCAGGAACTGAACGCACATTGGTTGCAGGTATCGGGATTGCGTGGAACAATATCTTCCATGATTTGTCCGTGGGATACAAAATTGGCTCCAAAAGTAGCCAGGTCGCGGAGCTCACCGCTGTGTACAGAGCTGTACAAATGGCTATTGAAAATGATGTTAGGGAGTTTGTCATAATCACGGATTCGGAATATATTCGCAACAGCTTTGTGGAGTATTTACCAGGATGGAAAAGGTCTAACATGGTAAGGAGCAACAACAAGCCAGTTAAACATGGTAAAATGTTTTGCAGGATCGACGAAATGGTCATCGCCCACGGTCTTACCATTTACTGGAAAAAGGTAAGAGGTCACTCAAAACATCCAGGGGTGGATAAAGAAGGAAATGATCTAGCAGATTCCCTCGCCAAGAGAGCTGCCCTAGATGGAGAAGTCTTTGATGTTGATGACCTCATGGGGACCATCCAAGTGGATGCAACAACAAGGAGACAAGCACGGAAGGAAAATGAGGCCAATGTGGCTCAATGGGGTCAAGATACCCCTAGTGAGGATCTCATCGCGAGCCAAAAGGGGGATCCGGTTATTGGCGTCTTTACAAACACATTGAGGATCCACAGAATTGTCCCATAACCGTGAAAGACTGTGCAGGTAAAGAAGAGTTGCGAATTTTGATGAAGGGTAAGTCCCAATTCTCGTTACAGGATGGATTGTTGATAAGGACCTCGAAGAACGGTATCACACAATGGGTAGTGCCAGCAGCATACCGAGGTTTAATGTTACAACATGCTCACGATGCCCCAACAGCTGGTCACCGGGGTGAAAAGTTAACGTACGAATTATTACGGGACTATGCTTATTGGCCACATATGTTACAAGATGTTCGCACATATTGTCAAGGATGTCTAATCTGCCCTCAATTTCAACCGCAAGCACCCACTCACCGGGCACCGCTTATGAAAAGGGGGATGTCCATGCCATGGTCTGACATCCAGATCGACTTCATCGGACCAGTAACAACTTCATCAAAAGGCAATAGATACATGCTAACCGTAACTTGTCTATTTACAAAATGGGTGGAATGTCTGCCTTGCAAATCATGCAGCTCAAGTGTATGTGCCTCTCTACTCATTAACCACGTATTTTCCAGGTTTGGTCTTCCCCAACGTATCGAGTCCGATCGTGGGAGTCATTTCACTAGTGAGGTCATGTCAAAGATGTGGGAGATACTGGGAGTAAAGAGGAAACTTCATATAGCTTACCGGCCAGCCTCTAGTGGTGGAGTGGAGCGCTACAACCAGACCATTGTCAATATTTTAAAGAAGTTTGTCAACGAATCCGGTAAGGACTGGGATGTCAAACTGCCTTTGGTCCTGATGGCCATCCGGGCCACCCCGAGCACAGCAACCAGACTTTCTCCCTTTGAAATGCTTACGGGCAGGAAGATGGTGCTACCCCAGCATTTACTCTACCGGACAACGGACTACAACTTGATAAACGCTTCAACTTCTCATCAATATATGGAAAACTTACGCAAGCATCTTCAACACGCTTTGCGCTTGCCCAAAGGAACATGGAAAAGCAGCAGTGGGCACTAAAACTTACTACGATCTAAGGACGACTCAGAAGGAATATCAAATTTCCGATCAGGTCTACCTGTATAATTTTGCCCGGGATCAGGTGAAGGAAAGGAAATTTTTGCCTTCTTGGAAAGGACCATACGTCGTCATTGACAAATTGTCACCTGTGGTCTACAAAATCAAAATTCCTAAGGGGGATGAGTTTGTGGAGAAATGGGTGCATATTAATCAATTACGAGTTTGTCATCCTAGCTCACGACTTCGTGAAATAGAAGGAGTTGGATGAAGAGAGGTGAAGAGATATTGAGGTTCCAGCTAAAGACGGAAACCCAGGATGGGTATTGTATAAACAAACAAGTGTACTAACCAATCCTCATGTGTGTTTCCTCTGTAACTAACTATCTCTTAACTCACTTCTGAATGAGAACTTGTTCTGTTCAACAAAAGGACCAATATCAATTGAGGTATATGGTAAGATAAACTCTTTTCCTGCAGAATAAAAGGTGGAAAATGTGTATATTTATATTTGTCATACAATATTTTGTAGGTAAGATGACGTCGAGAGTTATTGCTGTTGTCTACGTCATTCTGATCTTGGGGAAGGAGTTCCACGCTGAGCCGATTGCTGTACCAGGCCCTTCATCCGGGATTATGCTGCAGGATACTACGGGGTTCATCTTGACGAACAAGAGGGTCCTGTCCCAGAAGACCTACATCAGTCTGGATCCACGCACCTTCGTTGAAAGACAGTTCAACGTATCCGAGATCCTAACACCGGAGATTCGCTCATGGTATCAAACGCATATCGGTTATTCCCGAGAACGGATTACACAGATCCTGGAACAGGCGAGAAAGACCCTGACCAGGGAACAATTTTCTACAAGCCCAAGGCCAAAGCGATTTGTTTCTGCGATTGTCGCTGCCATCATCTTTGGCGTTGTGGGTGCTGTTGTTGCCACCGGAGTATCGGCCTCTAATTCCATCTCTATTAAGACATTGGAACTCGAGATTGGTTCATTGAAAAGGAACTTGCTAAGTATTCATGCAGAGATGGAAAATCAAGAGAAACATTTGTCGGACTTATGATCCTTGAAGGGTCCGTATGAAAAGCCCTCTTGGACATTCCAACCTAATCCCATTGACTGTGTTGGTTTAGGCTGTAATGAAGGGGGAATTTGTCATGCCTTTTCATAGGTATATATATATATTGATATCCATTTATTGTAGTCAAGATGGAAGTTCATTGCCTTTAAGAGACAGGCTAAGCTAAAGTTTGTTCGTTACAGAAAAACATTACATGTTTCAAGGTTCAGCCTGGCAGATGTATGCCTATCTAAGGGAGTAATGTCACCTTGTCCTAGGCTCTGCACCGGGATGGGGGATGCTTCCTGGCATGCCTTTATAATGAGGGTTACTAACAAAGCAAACATATTATCCTATTATTTTATGTGTTGATTATATTTAGTTTTTCACATAAGTCAATCGATATATCACATACGTATTGTTTTATATTGCTACACATATATTGCTTACACATTACACATTATCATTGTGTATTAGCATATATATATATATGTATGTATCATGTGTGTGTATCACTAGAAGCGTATACTCCTGGGAGTATAAAAGAAAATATTCTAAATTGGATTCCTATAATGAGGAGTTATTTAGAGAAGTTGTGCTGTTTTCATAGTCGAAGCATCCGTGAGACCCAAAACCCACACATTTGTTTTATGAAAACAATCGGACTAGTTTATGGGAATCTGGGTTTTTAATTGCTTCAAGTGTAGGGGGGTACACATCCCTTCTGACGTATGTCCCAGGTGCTGCATGTTTAACAAATAACATGGAGTCACATTTTATAAAGTTAACTCTTAAAAGCTTCACATTTATAGCTTATACAACATTGCCGCCTAGGTATCGGCAGGTAACATAACACGTTCACCACAAAATATTTTGGGTAATGTATGATCTCATAGTATCATTACCATATGTGCACACCCCCTGGTTTGGTTGGAAGACCGTTATCTAAAAGGGTGTATGCTTTTGATAAGTCTGTGAATATTAATCATAGACGGTATGAGAGGGGGGTCCAGAGAAAAAGAAAAAAACTACAATCAAAGGATTAAACAGACACGTGGATTGGATCCGAGATCCCGGGAACCCTCTGGAGAGCTGACCGTCCCTCCGGAGCCCTACTCACCTTTTGACCCTTGGTAACGTATATCTTGCTTATTGCTTGCGGTATTGATAAGTTACTTGGCCCGGTATATAGTCAAAGATCCCCAATTGTGGATCTGTAATTGATAAGGCTCCTAATCAAGTCTGATTATTCCCTTAGCAAAGATGCATATTGGTAATGGAGCATCAGACATTGATACCTAGTCCTTGGGAACTTTGTTATTCCCTAGCCTGATACCGAGCTGGTAAAATTTATAGTGCCGCCATATACCTCAATTGGTTAAAAGGTGATAGAAAGGGGTACTTTTCTTTAATTTGGATTGTTGCATATCATTGCATTGATTGGCGATATTCAGTATTGTTTGAAGGTAGTGGTATTATATTGCATTATCTATCTTTGTATAGGTTGTATCTTTGGTTTTGTATCTAGCACTTATGTATAATAAACTCACATATATTTTTGCATAGATGATGGTACCTTGTTTCCTTTCTAGTTGCACAAAATAATTAAGGTTCTCGCAAACGAGCTGAGAGGTTATTATGTCGCCCTCTCCTCAATAGGATCAATAACTTTGGTATTTTTCCCTTTGATCCTTTCTTTTGTTTTTTTTTTGTATATAAAGCATTTTTGCGCTTTATACCCGCGACATGATAGAGGTTGAGGTGGTGGAAAATCAAATTGTTTATTGTATAGCCTTCGCCCCATGTCAGAATTTTTATAGACCATGGAATCATTGGTTCAGCCATAAGCCCCAACATCGATTGCTACAAAATGGTACTGGGCATTAGCGATGGCCATTAATATAATTGAAAAATATTTTTTGTAGTTAATTCAGAACCAGTGCCTTGGGGCTTAATAATATGTATATGTTTCCCGTCTACTGCACCAAGACAGTTAGGAAACTGGCACACCTCCCAAAATATTTCTGAAATTTCAATCCACTGTTGCCTACTTGGATGTGGTATAAATTATGGCACATATCCTTAACAATCAAGGAAGCTGTGGATATTCCTAGACAAAACTGATAATGGAGGGATGTCAAACTTTCACCTGTTGCCACAAATCTATCAGAAGAAAATAAAAAAGAGTGAATCAAAATGAGAAAATATGTAAATAAAAATATCACAAAAAATACAATACAAGCTATGTAATTTGGATGGCCTTGTTTGGGACCTTAAGGCCCCTTTCACACGGGCGAGTTTTCCGCGCGGGTGCAATGCGTGAGGAGGACGCATTGCACCCGCACTGAATCCGGACCCATTCATTTCTATGGGGCTGTGCACATGAGCGGTGATTTTCACGCATCACTTCTGCGTTGCGTGAAAATCGCAGCATGTTCTATATTCTGCGTTTTTCACGCAACGCAGGCCCCATAGAAGTGAATGGGGATGCGGGAAAATCGCAAGCATCCGCAACCAAGTGCGGATGCGTTGCGATTTTCCCGCATTGTTGCTTAGCAACGGGACCCAATCTCTATTATTTCCCCTTATAACATGGTTATAAGGGGAAATAATTGCATTCTTAATAAAGAATGCATTGTTAAATGATGAGGAAGGGGTTAAAAATAATAAAAGTTAACTTACCTTAGCCACTTGATCGCGTAGTCGCGATCTGTCCTCTCTTATCCTGCAGCATCGATGATCTAAAGGACCTGTAATGATGTCACAGCATCACATGGCCCAATCACCTGCTCCATCACTATGGTGATGGAGCATGTGATTGGTCCATGTGACCATGTGACATCATCCAAAGTCCTTAATCACTATCCTCAGGCTGTGGATAGTGCTTATGGACCTTGGATGATGTCACGTGGTCACATGGACCAATCACATGCTCCATCACCATAGTGATGGAGCAGGTGATTGGGCCATGTGATGCTGTGACATCATTACAGGTCCTTTACATCTTTCAAGCTAACGGAGAGGAGGCCGGGCTTCGCGATCAAATGGACCAGGTAAGTTATGATTAGTTTATTATTTTTAACCCATTCTGCACCGGGTTCAACATTAGGGAGATGGCCAAGGGTATTATTTTACATTATAACTATGTTATAATGTGAAATAATACCAGCGGGACAATTTCTGACCCAAACATGCACTTCTGTGAAGAAGTGCAGGTTCGGGTCTGGGTACCAAAAGTGCCGATTTTTCTCCCGCGCGTGCAAAACTCATGACAGCGCTTTGCACTCGCAGGGAAAAATCGCGGTGATTCCCACAACGCACCCGCACTGTTTGACGGAGTGCACCCGCAACGCCCGTGTGCAAGAGGCCTAAACTGGACATACCAAATGCTTTCCTTTGTTCTGTGGTCATTTACACAGGGCAAAGGACATTTTTTGGAAATCCAGTGATGGAACGGGCTCTCCATGGAGAACGATAGGCGTATGCTTCTGGCTAGCATTGCTCACAGTGCAGTCAACGTTTCTAATGGTCGAGATAGGGGTAAATCCTGACCATAGGAACCGGTGAAGTCACAGTGAACAATACTAATGCAGAGTCTCCAAAGCCCTTGGCCTGTGCAATCAAGAGCTGCGCTAGGTAGAGTACAGTATCAAATACAAAAAATTTTCTTACCATGGGGTAGGGAAATATGTCTGGTTTCAGCTTTGAACCCAGAAAAGCTACGTTAAAAAATTATACAAAAATAACAGTTAATAGCAAAATATAAAAAAAAATAATAATAATAATTACTTTATGGTAAGCATTAAGCGTTCTGCAGGTGAAAGACTTTGACGGAAAGTGGTGTCCTGTCTTTCGATGCGATGAGACACCCTTTGTAGCAGATCGTCAAAACTGTTGACACTCATCCGTAAGTAGTTATGAAACTTGTCCGGATAATTCTGCACTTCGGGAAACAGAACTTTAAATGCTCTCCTTCTTATTCTGGCAGAAGTAATCGGATTCACCCAATAGCGACGGTGCCATCTGGCTCGAGGACGTCTTCTCCAGCGGGAAACAAGAATTAGAGCCTGAAATCCAAACCGATCGTGGTCCGGCATCATCTTTGCTATCTTCTGAGACAGCATCTGAGGGGTCTGTGACCTTCTGTTGTCTTTTATAGCCACTGTACAATTTGCATGTGAAATTGGTTCTTTTGATCCTTGAAAATTGAAATACCGGATCCGTTATTCCGTCTGAAACCGGATGATAACGGATGAGACGGATCCGTTATTTCATCGGATCCGTCAAAGAGATTCGATGAAAAAGATATCCATTTACATACAGTTTGCCCGATCCGGCAGTCATTTCCGTCAACTGACTAACGGATCCGGGGGGGAAAAATTATCCGTTTGCATGCGGATTGACGGATCCGTCAGAAATTTCCGGCAACGGAACTGCCTGCCGGAATCCAACAACACTAATGTGAAAGTAGCCTAATAAAGATAACCAATGAGAATTAGAACAATTGGTTTTTTATAGTATTTTCCAAAAGTACAATAAAGCATTGTAACAAGACTCTATTAGAAATTATACATTAAAGTTCGTGCAAATAGACAATACCCATCTATCTAACAAATCGTGACCTTCTAATTGTTACCAGTTATCAGTAGATGAGTAAGGATATAATTATCCTGTGGGAAGTAAATTACCCACAGCATCAGCATCACGTGTGGACACTAGTAGCGCCCCACCTGCTGTCAACTTCAACAGTTAGAGGATTGGGGATCCAGATATATTGTACATCAAATAATGAATAGAAGAATACATAAGAAAAAGAAAATCATGATAAACAAACAAATCTGTTCAAAGTATATTCTCAGCTACACAAAAGAAGTGTTATGGGATTCACTTGCTTGGAATAACCGCATAAATGGAAGATAACCATAATTTCCAAGAGGTCTCAAATTTAGAATATGTATGTTTCATATAAACAACACCAATTTAACCCCTTAGTGACCACCCATACGTGTTTTCACGGTGGTCACTAAGGGGCCTTAGGCTGGGCCACCGCGTTTTCATGGCGGCCCAGACTAAGCGCTGCACGGCTCCCCCGTGCAGCGGGGAGCACGGACCCGGCTCTCACATGAGAGCCGGGGCCCTGCTCTAACAGCCCGAACCGGCAGGAGTGCCGATCCGGGCTGTTTAACACTTTACATGCCGGGCGCAATGGCGCCCGCTGCATGTAAAGTGGTAACAGAGGGAGCGGACTCCCTCTGTCTCCCATCAGCACCCCGCAAATGCGATTGCGGGGTGCTGATGTGCTGGGGAAGCTTACCTAGCTTCCGATCAGGGCCCCGAGCCTGTCTTCCGGCATCTCTAGCAGACTGTGCCTCTCTGGCGCAGCCTGCTGGTCAAAGTTGGAATAGCATTGCTATTAAAATGTAATGCATTATAGACATAATGCATTACATTTTAAAAGCAATCAAAATACTGTATATTATAGTCCCCTTGTGGGACTATTAAGTTGTAAATAAAATGGAAAAAAAATACACATTTATTAAATAAAAAAAATTCCATAAAATAAAAATATATGCTTTTTTTCCATTAAAAATACGCTTTTCAATGAAAGAAATTGCAAAAAAAAATATCCCCCATATGTTTGGTATTGCTACGTCCGTAATGACCCGGACTACATAAATATTGCGTAAATTATCCCCTATAGTGAATGCCGTAAAAAATAAATAAAAAAAAAAGACAGAATTTCTAATTTATTCTTAGTTTCCACCGAAAAAAAACGTAATAACAAGCGATCAAAAAGCGGCATTTACTCCAAATTGATACCAATGAAAAATACAAGTCTTTCCTCAAAAATAAAGCCCTCAATCAACTCCATAGAATAAAAAAAAAAAAAGTTATGGGTCTTGGGAAGTGGCAATGCAAAATTATTTTTTTGGTTAATAAAAGGGGTTTTATTGCAAAATAAAGTAGTAAAACGTAAAAAAAATTATAAGTATTTAGTATCACTGTAATCGTACTGACCCAGAGAATAAATATATTATGTTATTTGTACCGAAAAATGAACGCCGTAAAATTTATAATGTAAAAACGCAGTGGCAGTATTGCCATTTTTCCCCATCTCCCTCCCAGAAAGAGTTAATAAAAGTTAATCAGAAAGTTACATGTACCCCAAAATGGTGCCATTAAAAACTACATCTTGTCCCGTAAAAAACAAGCCCTCATAAAGCTATATAGACGAAAAAATAAAAAAGTTATAGCTCTTGGAACGAGACCATGAAAAAAGGAAGTAAAACGCTTGGTCATAAAGGCCCAAACAGGCTTGGTCACTAAGGGGTTAATTACCGGGTTAATAATCATATTATTGAGGCAGACTACCAAAAACTTCTGATTGAATACCAAACAAATTTGTAACACCACGCCTCCATATAAAATTTTATGCTTTATTCGTTGAAATACAAATACATATAAATATCAATACAAGACACATAAATTAAATAAACAACATAACATGGCACAGGTGAGTGACAGAAACCTGAAAGGGGACTGAAGGATCAGCACACATAGGGCACAGTGAGTTAAAAAGAGAAATCACACTAACTCCTGGAATATAGACGTATAAGGTACCCGGACAAAGTCCAAAAAGTAATAAATAGAGGGAGACAGTGTGGAAAGTATATAAATAAATAATACCTTCCAATGTGTGCCTTCCAATATATATCTCCAGCTGTTGCAAAACTACAACTCCCAGCATGCAAAGACTGCTTAAAGCTATAAGCCTACAGCAGCCATGGTGGGAATTGTAGTTTTACAACAGCTGGAAAGCCGCAGTTTAACTATCCTTGTCCTAATACAAGAAATATATTGAAGTTTTATAGTTCGTCTTTCACCACTTAACCATGGCAGTTAGTAAAGTCTGGAATCTCAAATCCCGGATGTGATAGTTTGTAAAGTAGTCAGGCGGGGGGGCTTTAACTCAGTGGTAGATCATAGTGAAGACAGGAAGATGTAGGGAGGGGAGATCCACCTCATTGAATACATGACACAGTGATGGGTCTGTTAGAAAACATATCTATGATAGACCTTTGGAGAAATCATAATCCTTCTTGTAGGGAGTTCACATTTTATACTGATTTCAGACATGGAAATAAATCGGGCAAACTTCTGGCAGCTCTAGCTCGTGGAAGATGCCAGGCTACGGATACCGCTAAGCTTCAAGATGACAAAGGGAAAATGGAAGATAATCCAAAATCTATAAGCTATTGTGAGAATTATATGAGCACCCCCCTCAGAACTTTGTTGAATATAGTGCAATTTCCTCAGATATCGCGAGATTCATTAGATAGGCTGAATGGCCCTGTGACATTAGAAGAGGTATTGAAAACTATTTGAACCTTAAAGCCATCTAAGGCCCCAGGCCCTGACGGGTTTACTGGGGAATTCTATAGACTCTTGGTGGATAAGATTGGAGACACTCTTGCTTCCTTGTATAGTGGGGCTCTAGAGGGGGGTGGTCTGCCTCAATCAGCATCCATGGCATATATTAAGCTTCTTTTAAAGCCAGGAAAGAACTTGATGATGCCGGGTTCTTATAGGCCATTCTCAAATAATGTAGATGCAAAAATCATCTAGAAGATTATAGCGAATAGACTGGCTGAGATTATGCATACTCTCCTTGGCTCAGAACAAGTAGGATTCACACAGGGAAGGTCTGTTGTCACGAATATTGGGACAGTACTCTCTGTCTTAGATTGCACCTGGCACTGGTCCCAGTCGGGCCCCTTTCCGGTCTTGTTCACCAAAAAGGATTTTGATAATGTTTAGTGGTCCTGGCTGGGACAGGTACTAGACAAAATGGGGTTCAGGGGCCTTTTCAGAACATTACTTACTCAACCAGGGAGTTGTTCTGACTGCCTGATTGGAGTCGGGAAGGAATTTTTTCCCCTTAAGTGGGGAAAATTGGCTCTACCTCACAGTTTTTTTTTGCCTTCCTCTGGATCAACTTGCAGGAAACAGGTCGAACTGAATGGACAAATGTCTTTTTTCGGCCTAATATACTATGTTACTATGTTACTATGTATATGTACATATGATCGCCCACAAGCCAGTTTGTTTACTTCGGGCTTCTTATCTACCCTGTTTACACTGCAGAAGGGAACTAGACAGGGATGCTCATTGTCAACCCCTACTCTTCAACATAGCATTACAGACCCTTATCAGATCCGGAGGTGCACCTAGAGCCTTTGGGCAGTACTCTAGATATTGTGTCAATATCCCTAAATGTGAATTGCAGGTAGGGGAAAACCTAAAGCACCTTCCGTACTTGTCCAAGACCTCTGAGTATCTGTAGCTCAAGACAGCGTGACATATTTGGGGGTGGTAGGGCGCTCGTCAAGGGCCGGGACAAGGTATTTTGGTGCCCTAGGCAGAGTAGGCAAATTTTGCCCCAATCACCCCCCACCCCCCACACACACACACACACACACACACACATACACACACCTCCGATTTAATTTAATTTACGACCTTACTTTTTAATAAAGATGTTAAATCACATTTTGAAGGAAGCCGTTACAGGGTAACAAATATACAGGGTTTCCATTTAGTCCAGACACTTATGTGCATCCCTCTCTGCCACATAAAAAGACACCAGTATAAATAAATGAACATGGTAGATGGGGTCTGTTACAGATTTTACATTAGGGTCCAGGAGAATAGGTTACACCTCTGAATTTGGCTCATTGCCTCTGCAGTCCATATCCACCCTCTATAGCAAAGATTCCCCCATCCATCTGCCCCTTTAACACTACCATCCTGTAGCCTTCACCAATACTGTTTCTGCTGCTGCCCCATGTGCCTACATTAGTTTTATTTTAAACTGTTTGGGATGTTATAAAATAATAAAAGTAGTTAAACTTTACCGATCCCGCTGCTAACTTCCCAATCACTGGCTGCAGGAGTCACATGTCGGATAGGAGGGGGACTTGGAAGCAGGCTCAGACTGGCCCACCGGGGAGGCGGGAGATTCCTCGGTAGTCCCCCAGTCTTCTGCGCCCGGATATAAGACGGAGGAGGTAGGCCCCCACTCTAAATGCACCGCTAATATTGCCTCTTCTCCAGTTCCCCCTGCACCAGGATCCCCACTATTACCCTGCCTCAGGTGACCCTAATGCCTCTGTTTCAGTTATGAACCTCCGTTTGTGTCCTTTGCTCACGTTGCTCCTCTAGCGCCTTTGCTTGGGCTTTGTTAAAGGTTATGACCTGCAAAGGGGGTTGAACTTATGACTGAAAAATTCTGCATAGTGCGTCACATTCTCCAGTATTGACACATATGGTTTACATGGTGGTAGTGATGATATTCCGTATTTACGTATGTAAAGAGATACTGGTGGTGGAGTGGTGGAGGATTTAAAGGGGTTGTCCAGGTTTTCAAGGTATCCTCTCCACACCATAGGGCATAACTATATGATTAGTGGGGTCCCATTCTGCGACCCCCACTGATCCCAGTAACTGCTCCTGTTCCCCCTTTTTGATGGTGTGGCAGGCCACACATATGTCCTGCTGCTCCATTTATTCTCTTTGGGACCACTGGAAATAGTGACCCCATAGAAGAGGCAGGGCATATGCTCGACCTGCCACTCAATCAAGAAGGGGCATCAGTGGGGGCTCCAGCATTCAGACCCCCACAGATCACTTAGTTATCCCCGATCCTGTGGATAGAAGATAACTACAAAAGTGGACACAGGTCCTTTAACAGGCGAGCATTTCTATTTTTGTTTGACACTTATTTTGGGCCAGATTTTTTATTTTCTAAAAAATTTTACACACAAAGAAAACCTTTAAGGATAGGGAATGTGAAAAGGTCCAACAGCTATGACCAGACAGGCGATAAGTGTCTGATTGGTGGGGTCTGACTGCTGGGACCCCCATGATCAAGGGAACATGGTCTCAAGATCTCACTCTTCATTTGAAAATAGTGAAATCCACACAAGTAAAATGCAACAATTGACATGCTACAGAAAATCTGCACAGCAGATCAATTTCCACACCTAAGAAAAAAGCAGTTTACATAAGATAAAAAAAAAAAAACTGTGGGCACTCACACTTTCTAGCACAATCAATACAAATAACTATGCATGTATATTTCTATAGACATGTTCCATTTATTCAAACAGACTTTCAATATGTTGGACTCAATGGAGTGCGTAAAAATCATATATATATACATATATATATATTGTAAGAGGGCGCAAGGTTCCGTCGTCGATGGAAGGTACGTGTCACCGAGGTTCCTGGCCTCGGTGAGATAAGAGCCGGATTTTTTGTGTGTCAGCAGCAGCTAGTGCTGTTTGACACATTGATATTTAGTATGGCTACATAGCTGATCCGGGCCGGCTCTTATTGGGAATAGTCAAGTGCTGGGTGGGAGACTATTCCCCACGGTCCTGGCCGGACCTTTTCTGGGCCTTTACAAGGCAGCCACCTCAGCAGATGGAGAGGTGATTATCCTGGAACTTTGCGTAGCCGAGCTAACTGCCAGGTGTGAACTAACACCGACCACTCAGGTGACCTTGCTGCGGGACTGATGTTTTTGCCTTGTGTTTTGCCTCGTGTGAACAAGCACTAAGACTGTTTCTGTTTTGCCTCATGTGAACAAGCACTAAGACTGTTTCTGTGATGCTTAGTGTGAATAAAAAACTTATGCTTTACCCAGAGAACTGTGTACCTTGCCTCTATACTGCGTCCGCAAGCCTGTCTACCAGAGCAAATCCCCACAATATATATATATATAAAAAATTAATGAATTACCGTATTTTCTGGCGTATAAGACGACTTTCTAACACTAGAAATTATTAGTCCCTCCATCCCCCTTATGCTGCCTGCTGCCACCAATGATGAGAGAGGGGCAGAGGAGGGGCCTGTGGTTTATTTATTGCGAAAAAACGATATTATAGATATACAAATTACCAGTACCCGTATATTTGTGCCCAAGTGGCTGTCGCCGTTTTGTGCCCAGCCGCACCCCGAATTCTGCATCCCATCGCGGCCCCTCCCTTAATTTATTCACTGCACTTCTGTTTTTTTATCTCCTGAAGCCGCTCGTAATCTCACACATGCGCAGTTAGTTGGAGCACTCGCAAGATTATGAGCGGCTTCACTTTTATCTAAAGTGTGTGTACACACTGACAGCTGATTAAATATTACTTTACTTTACTTTTTTTCTCTATACGCTACTATTAGTATGCGAACGTCACTTTATACACTTACTATGTGTATTTTAGGAGGGCAGAACATATACTAATTTGTACCATTATAGTAGGTGCACTTTCATTCTAAATATCCGCACTATCTCAAAAGATCTTTTTAAACTTTTTTAATAAAACACAGTGATTTTACGTAATTCTTGTACATGTCTATGTTTATTTTATAAAATAACTCATACACATTATTTTTGCAAAATGAATATAAGGTTATTGAAAAGACGCAACAAAACCGCACTTAGAACGCATGATCATTGCTAAACAGGAAATTGCGCAATAGTGCCGGACTATAAAGGAAGGAGGTGTAAGGCGGGCTGCTTCACCACTGAGGAAGGGGTGGAGAGCACCCGAAACGCGTCTGGGCAGAAGAAGCACCTACGCCATTTAAACTTTCACCTCCGCATCTAAAGCATCGCATGGCCATGCGAAGATTTCTGATCAAAGGTTTGTAATCCGATAGTACTCCAATCGGATCAGACAACCCACTCAGGATTGAAGTCTCGCGAGCTCTGTGACGTCACACGCCAGAAGCCCGCAGCATTCAAACAAGACACCGACGTCCGAGCTACACACAAGACACCGACGTCCGAGCTACACACGGGATCATATAGCGAAGCGACTGACGCCGCCGAACTCTTGTTCTCTCTCCCACCTTGCACTGCAATAAAGGGAGGTAAGCACTTTACTATCTACGCATCTATTATTGCAGCACGGGATTCAGGCAAACTGTGCCCCACAAAGAGACTAGACTTTTACTATAATACACCGTGCCATGGAGTGAACTGAACATCAAACACCTTAAGAGATTTTAATATAAGTCTCCACTATTCGATCAGTTTCCACTATTTGATTAGTGACACCGAGTGGCCAAGTTCCTGGATTGCCTATGGATTGCGTATGTCTTCATACCATTATACAGTCACATACCTCTATTTAGATTGTATGATCCTGTAGGTGACATTATTTCTAGCTGATTGTTGTATATGCACGACCACCTTTGTTTGTCCTACCATCAGTGGGGGTTTTTTACCAGATGCGCACCTGGTTATCTTTTTATGTTCATCTATTTTTATGCATGCACTTTTATATGTGATTAGCCGTTTTTACCCAATAAATTCATACTTTTATCTCCCAAGGCCCAGTGTAGTGAGTGCACACTCATATTTCTTTCTTTCTCTAACCTATTTTTAGGGGGTCGGGCACCCCCGTTTTTGAGATTGTTGCACCCGTCACAATCTATCCTGGGTGTGAGCCAAGTGTCTTCTCGTTTACTTATTTTTTCCTTATTTTCTTTTTTTTGTTTTGTTTTTTGGTTTGTGGAGGCAACAAACATTAGGAAATAGCAAAGAGAACACACAAACTGCGCTGGAGTACAACAATGGCTAGATATGCCGGTACACTTCTCTATTCTGCCAATATAAGACATAACAATCTTGAGTCTGGAGGCAGAGGTACCAGTAGAGGCGGATGTGCCAGTGCAGGTAGAAGAGGCAGACGTAGCAGTGCAGACAGAAAAGGTGGATGTGGCGGTGCAGACGGAAGAGGCGGACGTGGCGGTGCAGGAAGAAGTATGCAAAATAAATGTGGAGCCCCATTATTGGGTCTACAACACAATGAAAGCCAAAAATCCCTCAAAGGAAGAAAAATTGGTGCAAAGGGGTGTCTCCATTACAGAGATCACCAAATCCACCATATTAAGTGGCCCCTATGTCAAGATCACGCTTTTTTACAAGCTTTAAGGATGTGACGGGGAAAACCTAAGCCAATTATCCATCCACAGACAGCTGTTTCGGGGTGTTGGCCCTCTTCAGTGTGGAGTTGGATTCTGGCTAACCGGGAGCAATGCCTTGGGGACTTCTCAAACAAAACAATAGCTGATCTCAGGGAGACCAGCCACAAAAACACCACGGAGCCTCAGTTAAGAGTCTTAACACAGCAATCCAAAGTGCAAAGCTCCCTTGGAAACAGTAATATGCAAAATAAATGTGGAGCCCCAGTATTGGGTCTACAACGCAATGAAAGCCAGATATCCCTCAAAGGAAGGAAAACCGCTGCAAAGGGGTGTCTCCATTACAGAGATCACCAAATCCACCATATTAAGTGGCCCCTATGTCAAGATCACGCTTTTTTACAAGATTTAAGGATGTGACAGGAAAAACTAAGCCAGTTATCCATCCACAGACAGCTGTTTCGGGGTGTTGCCCCTCATCAGTGTGGAGTAGGATTCTGGCTAACCAGGAGCAATGCCTTGGAGACTACTCAAACAAAACAATAGCTGATCTCAGGGAGACCAGCCACAAAAACACCGGGGAGCCTCAGTTTAGAGTCTCAACACAGCAATCCAAAGTGCAAAGCTCCCTTGGAAACAGTAATATGCAAAATAAATGTGGAGCCCCAGTATTGGGTCTACAACACAATGAAAGCCAGATATCCCTCAAAGGAAGGAAAACCGGTGCAAAGGGGTGTCTCCATTACAGAGATCACCAAATCCACCATATTAAATGGCCCCTATGTTAAGATCCAGCTTTTTCACAAGCTTTAAGGATGTGACGGGGAAAACCTAAGCCAGTTATCCATCCACAGACAGCTGTTTCGGGGTGTTGCCCCTCATCAGTGTGGAGTAGGATTCTGGCTAACCGGGAGCAATGCCTTGGAGACTACAGGCAGGTGGTGCAGGCAGAAGAGGAGGTCACCACCCTTATTTTTTTGTTTTACATTTTTAGTTTTTTTTTGTTTTATGGTTTGTGGAGGCCCCAAAACATTGCGAAATAGCAAAGAGAACGCACAAACTGTGCTGAGGTACAACAATGGCTAGATGCGCCCGGCATACTTCTCTACTCTGCCAATATAAGATATAACAATCTTGAGCCTGGAGGCGAAGGTCCCAGTGGAGGAGGAGGCAGACATGGAAGTGCAGGCAGAAGAGGCAGACATGGCGGTGGAGACTGAGGAGGCAGATGTGGAGGTTCAGGCGGAGGAGGCCACCAACCTTATTTTTTTTGTTTCTTTTTTCTTTTTCTTTTGTTTTTATTTTTATTTTTTGTTTCTTTTTTATTTGTGGAGGCCCCAAAACATTGGAAAATAGCAAAGAGAACGCACAAACTGCGCCGAAGTACAACAATGGCTAGGTGCAGCTGGTATACCTCTCTATACTGACAGGGAATGTCCACAGGATTGGCGCATAGCAAATGTGGTGCCAATATTCAAAAAGGGTCCAAAAACAGAGCCCGGAAACTATAGGCCGGTAAGTTTAACATCTGTTGTGGGGAAACTGTTTGAAGGTTTTCTGAGAGAGGCTAACTTAGAGGGTCTCAACAGAAATAAGCAAATAACGCCATGTCAGCATGGCTTCATCAAGGATCGGTCATGCCAAACGAATTTAATCAGTTTCTATGAAGAGGTAAGTTCTAGACTTGACAGCAGTGAATCAATGGATGTCGCATATCTGGACTTCTCCAAAGCATTTGACACTGTACCACATAAAAGGTTAGTATATAAAATGAGGATGCTCGGACTGGGAGAAAATGTCTGTAAGTGGGTAAGTAACTGGCTGAGTGACAGAAAACAGAGGGTGGTTATTAACGCTACACACTCAGATTGGGCAACTGTCAATAGTGGGGTACCTCAGGGGTCAGTACTGGGCCCTATTCTTTTCAATACATTTATTAATGATCTTGTAGAAGGCTTGCATAGTAAAATATCAATTTTTGCAGATGACACTAAATTGTGTAAATTAATTAACACTGAAGAGGAAAATATACTGCTACAGAGGGATCTGGATAGATTGGAGGCTTGGGCAGATAAGTGGCAGATGAGGTTTAACACTGATAAATGTAAAGTTATGCACATGGGAAGGAATAATGCAAGTCCACCCGTACATACTAAATGGTAAAACACTGGGTAACACTGACATGGAAAAGGATGTAGGAATTTTAATAAACAGCAAACTAAGCTGCAAAAACTAGTGTCAGACAGCTACTGCCAAGGCCAATAAGATAATGGGTTGCATCAAAAGGGGCATAGACACCCGTGATGAGAACATAGTCCTACCACTTTACAAATCGCTAGTCAGACCACACATGGAGAACTGTGTACAGTTCTGGGCTCTTGTGAACAAGGCGGACATAGCAGAGCTGGAGAGGGTTCAGAGGAGGGCAACTAAAGTAATAACTGGAATGGGGCAACTACAGTACCCTGAAAGGTTATCAAAATTTGGGTTATTTACTTTAGAAAAAAGACGACCGAGGGGAGATCTAATAACTATGTATAAATATATCAGGGGTCAGTACAGAGATCATCTATTTATCCCCAGGACTGTCACTGTGACGAGGGTACATCCTCTGCGTCTGGAGGAAAGAAGGTTTGTACACAAACATAGAAGAGGATTGTTTACAGTAAGAGCAGTGAGACTATGGAACTCTCTGCCTGAGGAGGTGGTGATGGGGAGTACAATAAAGGAATTCAAGAGGGGCCTGGATGTATTCCTGGAGTGTAATAATATTACAGGCTATAGCTACTAGAGATGGGTCGTTGATCCAGGGAGTACTTCTTTCCTCTGGATCAACTAGCAGGATGGACAGATGTCTTTTTTCGGCCTTACGTACTATGTTACTATGTTACAGTCCTGTAGGATCCATGCCTGGTTCATTTTAATGAACGTCAGCTTGTCCGCGTTAGATGTCCGTGATCACCACGCCTGCCATGCTAAACACACATTCGGAGAATACACTTGCCGCAGGGCAGGCTCAGGCTCAGGCCATGTGTCCAATTTGGAGACCCAGAAATTAAATGGGGCAGACTCATCAGTCAGTACGTGCAGACGTGTGGACACAAACTGTTCCACCATGTTGCTGAAACGCTGCCTCCTGCTAAGACGGTCTGTATCAGATGGTGCTGCTGTATATTGTTTTGTAGACAAAGCTTTTTGGCCATGCTAACCCTCCCTTCTGAAGTGCCGATGGTGCCCCTGCTGCATTGGTGACTTCCACCTCCTCCACCGTCTCCACCTCGTGCTTCCACTGAGCCCCCGCTGTCAGGTGGGAACGCCATCAGTAGCGCCTCTAACAGTGTTCTCTTGTACTCATGCATTTTCCATTCACGCTTCAGTGAAGTAAGGATGGCACGTTGTCTTTGTAGTGCGGATCCAGCAGGGTGGCCACCCAGTAATCAGCACCGGTTAGAATGTGGGCAACTTCGCTGTCGTTGCGCAGACACTGCAGCATGTAGTCGCTCATGTGTGCCAGGCTGCCCAGAGGCAACGACAAGCTGTCCTCTGTGGCCATGCTCCAGTGATGTCCATGAGCTGATTTGGATGCCACCCTACTGTGCAGCAGCTCTAACATATCTGGGTGATTCTTGAGGAACCAGTCAGGCTTCGGTGTGGGAGTGAAACACCACACTGAGCATAAGAGGGAAAGGGAATCAGGCCTGAGAACTAGGAAAGGAAGATGGACACCTCCTAGTAAAACCCTAAGCAAAATCCTGTATTCAAAGCGAGTTATAATAAGGATCGAGCACTCACAGCCGGATATAAGATTAAAGTAAATTTATTGTAAACTCCAACGATGCGGAAACAGCCTTGCCCACCACAGGCCGCCAGCACAAAGACTCCTAGTCTGAGCAAGTCAACCCCCCGAGCGACGAGGGCGACAATCAGCTGGTCCCCGACGAGGATCTTCAATCAACTGCGTCACCTGAGAGACTGCCTGATGCTCATAACCGAGCCTGATGCTCTGTAGCCGCTGCAGCTCCTTTTCTTTTCATGCCTCACATCCCTTTGCTTCTTCTGCTCCCTCTTAGCAGTTGGTAAAAGACCTGACAATTTACCTTGATAGGGAATGTAGTGGGCCTGCTCTTCTCTGGCTATTACTTCCCCCCAATAGTTTGAGACACTCCCCCGGGGCTGTCTAGACCCTGGTGACTGTCTCTACAGATCTTTTGGTCACACTAGTCATCCACCTCCTCTTTTCTCCCTCTCCTTGTGGTTGATTTCTTTGATTTCTCTTTTATTGTTTTCTAGTTCTTTATTTTTTCTCCCATCCCCTTGTTCCTTGTGTTCTTACCCCCCCCCCTTCCCCACAGGTATGGCATCATTAACCATAAACCATTAAAGCGTCCTTTAATGCGAAGGGCCTTAACACCCCTGTGAAGAGAGCCCAAGCACTGTTGCCTAACCACTTATATTTGAGGATGTGGGAGGACCATAGAATTAGAGACAGTCACCAGGGTCTAGACAGCCCCGGGGGAGTGTCTCGAACTATTGGGGGGAAGTAATAGCCAGAGAAGAGTAGGCCCACTACATTCCCTAAGGTATGCAAGACTACTGACAAAGACAAAAAGGATATAGTGAGTACTAATAGTAAGCAGCTATTGGTGGGCGATTCTATCATAAGAGGTGTGAAGTTTGATGAAAATGGTTTTGTGAGATGTCTCCCTGGTGCTACTGCCAGCAGGGACAGACGACGTATCCTTAACATTATTAAGCAAGCAAAAATGGAAAAGGAGGTAGATGTTATTGTCCATATTGGGACAAATGATCTGGCTTGCAATGAAGTTTCAAAGGTGAAGGAAGATTTTCACACACTTGGTAATGATATACGGGAGATTGCATCGACTGTCTCATTCTCTGCAGTTCTGCCATGTGCATAACCGTCAGCATGACAAGCAGTTGCGTATTAAGGAATTCAATGCATAGCTTGGTGAATGGTGTTTGAAACAGGGATTTGGCTTTGTGTCTCATGTTGGCTCTAGCTGGAATGGAAAAGAACTGTACAAGAAAGATGGTTTGCATCTTTCTCTCAAGGGAACGAATGTCCTCAATGAACAGTTCAAAGTTTTTGCTAAGGAACATTTAAACTAGGAAAGGGGGCACAAAAGAGACAATCCATCAGTTCGGCTGCCCCCGAAAAACAATGCCAGAAGATGCCAGGAGCTGATAGGATAAGAAATGACAAGCTGAGAGTCTTGTCTATAAATGCTCGCAGTTTAGGGAATAAGATCAACGAACTTGAGTCTGTAATGGCATCTGAGAATATAGATTTAGTGGCTGTTACTGAGACATGGTTCAATGAGAGTAATGACTGGGACATAACAATAACTGGGTTCTCTCTATATAGGAAAGACAGAGAAGGCAAGAAAGGGGGTGGAGTGGCCCTATATGTGAAAAATAGCATAAAATCTAATCTAATAGAAGCCAGCGAAACCAATTTAGAGTCAGTTTGGGTTACGTTGCAGCTTGGTAATCATAAGGTAACTCGTGTAGGTGTCATATACAGACCACCAAGCCAAGTCAAAGAATTGGATGATCTACTAGTTGAGGAAATGGCTAAAATGACATTGAAAGGGGAAGTTGTCATTATGGGAGACTTTAATCTTCCTGATATAAACTGGAAAACCAAAATAGCTAGTTCTGCCAGGAGTACAGACATTCTAAATTCCCTACTGGGATTATCTCTACAGCAAGTAGTTGAGGAGCCAACCCGGAAGGAGGCCATTTTAGATTTGGTGTTCACAAATGGCAATTTGGTATCTGATATCACTGTAGGGGAAAGCTTAGGATCCAGTGATCACCAGTCAGTGAGGTTTACTATAAGTACAGTGACTGAGTCACTCCACACAAAAACAAAAGTTTTAGATTTTCGGAAAACAGACTTTTCTAAAATGAGATCAGTGGTATACGAGTCCCTATCAGACTGGAACAATTTCAATGGAGTCCAAGAGAAATGGGACTACTTAAAATTGGCACTACTGAAGGCAACAGAAAAGTGCATTAGGCTTGTCAGTAAAGGCAAAAAGGAAGAGACCACTGTGGTACTCAGCAGAAGTGGCCAAAATCATTAAAAACAAAAAGATGGCATTTAGCAAGTATAAAAACACCCAAAACGAGGATGACCGGAAATCTATAAGATGAGGCAGAGAGAGGCCAAGCAAGTTATAAGAGCTTCTAAAGCTCAGGCAGAAGAGAAATTAGCTCAGTCAGTGAAAAAAGGTGATAAGACATTCTTCAGATACATAAATGAAAAAGGAAATTAAAACAAGGAATTACCAAATTAAAAACAAAAGAAGGAAGGTATATGGAAGAGGATAAAGAACTAGCTGACTGCCTCAATGAATACTTCTGTTCAGTTTTTACAAAGGAAAATGAAGGAGAAGGACCTCAGTTAGGAGGAAGACTAATGAATCCTTTGATGCATGTGTCTTTACAGAGGAAGAGGTTCTAAGTCAGCTGTCTAAAATTAATACAAATAAATCACAGGGGCCTGATGGGATACACCCAAAGCTATTAAAAGAGCTTAGAGGTGTACTAGCAAATCCATTAACAGATTTATTTAGCCAATCACTGGTAACAGGTGTCGTCCCAGAAGATTGGAAATTAGCAAACGTTGTGCCAATTCACAAGAAAGGTAGTAGAGAGGAATCAGGCAACTATAGGCCAGTAAGCCTGACATCAATAGTGGGGAAATTAATGGAAACCATACTCAAGGAGAGGATTGTGGAACATCTAAAAACCCATGGGTTGATTGATAAAAAACAGCATGGGTTTACTTCAGGGAGATCATGTCAAACTAATCTTATTGACTTTTTGATTGGGTGACTAAAATAATAGATGGCGGAGGTGCAGTAGACATCGCTTATCTGGACTTTAGTAAGGCATTTGATACTGTCCCACATAGAAGGCTTATCAATAAACTGCAGTCTTTGAGCTTGAGCTCACATATTGTTGAATGGATTAGGCAGTGGCTGAAGGACAGAAAACAGAGGGTTGTAGTCAATGGAGTATATTCAGACCATGGTATTGTTACCAGTGGGGTACCTCAGGGATCTGTTCTGGGACCCATATTGTTTAATATCTTTATCAGCGAAATTGCAGAAGGCCTCAATGGTAAGGTGTGTCTTTTTGCTGATGACACAAAGATTTGTAACAGGGTTGATGTTCCTGGAGGGATACACCAAATGGAAAAGGATTTAGGAAAACTAGAGGAATGGTCAAAAATCTGGCAACTAAAATTTAATGTCGATAAGTGCAAGATAATGCACCTGGGGCGTAAAAACCCAAGAGCAGAATATAAAATCAGTGATACAGTACTAACCTCAGTATCTGAGGAAAGGGATTTAGGGGTCATTATATCAGACGACCTAAAGGTGGGCAGACAATGTCATAGAGCAGCAGGTAATGCCAGCAGAATGCTTGGGTGTATAGGGAGAGGCATTAACAGTAGAAAGAGGGAGGTGCTCGTGCCGCTCTACAGAGCACTAGTGAGACCTCATTTGGAGTATTGTGTGCAGTACTGGAGACCATATCTGCAGAAGGATAGAGAGAGAGAGAGTTCAGAGAAGAGCTACTAAACTAGTACATGGATTGCAGGACAAAACTTACCAGGAAAGGTTAAAGGACCTTAACATGTATAGCTTGGAAGTAAGAAGAGACAGAGGGGATATGATAGAAACTTTTAAATACATAAAGGGAATCATCACGGTAAAAGAGGAGAGAATATTTAAAAGAAGACAAACTGCTACAAGAGGACATAGTTTTAAATTAGAGGGGCAAAGGTTTAAAAGTAATATCAGGAAGAATTACTTTACTGAGAGAGTAGTGGACGCATGGAATAGCCTTCCTGCAGAAGTGGTAGCTGCAAATACAGTGAAGGAGTTTAAGCATGCATGGGATAGGCATAAGGCCATCCTTCATATAAGATAGGGCCTGGGGCTATCCATAGTATTCAGCATATTGGGCAGACTAGATGGGCCAAATGGTTCTTATCTGCCGACACATTCTATGTTTCTATGTTTCTATGTTTCTATGACCACCGCAGCACGTCTCTGATGATGATGACGAAACACAGATGCCAACTGCTCTGCGGAACACCACCACTTCACCACCGAGTGCGCCTCCATGAGGGATGTGTGTGCCGTGTTGCGCTCTCTCCACCAACATGGCCAGTGCTGATGACGCCCACTTTTATGTCTCCTAGAAAAAATGCTTTGGGCGATGATGGAAGAGGATGTAGCACAGGAGGAAGATGATTAGAAACAGGGATCATTCCCACGGTTATCAGGTCAGTCGTTCACAAGTGGCTCGATGGGCGGGTTCCTACACCAACAGCGGCCAGGTACACAACTGTCCAGCCAGGACACAGTTTTGGAGGATGATGATAATGAAGAGGAGAAACCGTGTTTACAGCAGGGTGGAACCCCAAGCAACTAGTGGGCATCGCTGGAGCGTGTCTGGGGGGATACAGAAGTCACAGACGATACACCTCCAACAGAGGACAGCTTGGCGTTGCCTCTGGGCAGCCTAGTACACATGAGTGACTACATGCTGCAGTGCCTGCGCAACGATCGCCGAGTTGCCCAAATTCTAGCCAGTGCTGATTACTGGGTGGACACCTTGCTGGATCCCCGCTACAAGGATAACGTGCCATCCTTAATTCCTTTGCTGGAGCATGATCGAAAGATGCACGAGTACAAACGCACGCTGGTTGTTGCGCTACTGATGGCGTTCCCACCTGACAGCAGGGGCTCTGTAAAAGCACAAGGTGAAGGCGGAGGAAGAAGTCGCCAATGCAGCAGCGGCACAGCCAGCACCTCACACATCTGCACGTACTGACGGGTCTGCACCATTCAACTTCTGCATCTTCAAATTGGGCATCTGGCCTGAGCTTGCCCTTTACGCCTTGGAGGTGCTGCAGCCAGTCTGTTGTCCGAACATGTGTTTAGCACAGCGGAAGGGGGGGGGGGAGATCGGGGATGATCACATACAAGCACATCCACCTACACACAGCCAATGTGGACAAGCTCGTTTTCTATAAAATGAACCAGGCGTGGATCCCACAGGACTTGTTCGTACCTTGTGCTGAGTAGAGAAGTATAACCGACGCGCCCAGCCATTGTTATACTCCAGCGCACTATGTGCGTTATCTTTTCCATTTCCTAGTGTTTTGGGGCCTCTCCAAATTTATTTAAAAAAAAAGAAATAAAGGGAAAAAACAAACAAAAAAAAAAACAACAAAAAGAGTTTTGGCTACCTCCTCCTCCACCACCGCTTCCACCTTCACTGCCACGTCCACGGCCTCCTCAACCTCCTACTGCACTTTGACCTCCTCCTCCTAGTTCAAGATTATTATAATTTTTTTTGTATTCTATGTTATTTTAAGACATTTCTCTATCCAAAGTTTGCATGGTAATTGTCCTGCTCTCACCTACATTTTGCTTGCTTTTGCAGCCCTCTAGCCCTTGCTACGACTATTTTACAGCCATTTTAGTGCACAAAAGTTCAGGTCCCCATTGACTTTAATGGGGTTCGGGTTCAAGTTCGGGCCAAGTTCGGGTTCCGAACTCGAACTTTGACCTGAAGTTCAGCCAAACCCCACAAAACGGAACATCCATGGGTCCTGTCAAGACTACTTGGTATGCTGAAGATTTTACTTCAATGGAACTAAAGGGCCTAGGCCAGTGGTGGCGAACCTATGGCACGGATGCCAGAAGTGGCACTCAGAGCCCTCTTTGTGGGCACCCACACCCTGGAAAAATTCTATGGTGTACCAATATACCTTAGACTTTTCCTGCCATTCATCAGCACTATGAACAGCACAGGCAGCGCATTGAATGTAGACAGGCTATTATAGCTAAATATTGACTAGACTGTAGCATCACGGTTTAATTGCTGTTTTGGCACTTTGTGATAAATAAGTGGGTTTTGGGTTGCAGTTTGGGCACTCGGTCTCTAAAAGGTTCGCCATCACTGGCCTGAGAAACAATCCTATGCCATTATCCCTCCTCCAGCAAACTTTACACAATGCAGTGAAGAAGGTAACATTCTCCTATCATCCACTAAATTCAGAAATGTCCATCAGACTACAAAACATTATTCAACATTCCATAGAACACATTTCTCCTACTCCAAAGTGACAGTGTCCTTTACACTACTCCATCTAACACTTGGGTTTGTGCTTGGGGCTGTTATCGAGTCAGCAGAGTGATGGCAACTTTTATGCACTGTGCACCTTAGAACTTGACAACCTCATTTTGTAATTTTACATTGTCTGCCAATTCGTGGCTGTTGCTGTGGGAGTTGCTGTGGTCTAGAAATGCTTCCACTTTTGCAAGATAATCACTCACTCTTGATTGTGGAATATTTATTAGGGAAGAAATGTCATACACTGACTTGTTGCAACAGTGAGAAACTATTACAGTACCATTCTCAAATTCAGTGAGCACTTTGGAATGACCCATTCTTTAACAAGAATGGCAGACTAGGTGATTAGTGTTGAGTAGAGTTGAGCGGATACCTGGATGTTCGGCTTCGACGTGTTCGGCCAAACTTCACTGAAATGTTCGGGTTTGGGATCCAAAGACCCCGAACCCAAACCCCATTGAAGTCAATAGGGACGCGAACTTTTGGGCACTAAAATGGCTGTAAAATAGCCATGGAAAGGGCTAGAGGGCTGCAAAAGGCAGCAAAATGTAGGTACAGATGAAGCAGGGGTAAGACTCCCACCCTTAACTCAAATTTGATTATCTCATCGCGTTATCTTGAAACAAAAGCCATTGAGAAGCAATTGTTTCACTAGTTTAGTTAACTAAATTGAAGTTAACCAATCTCAGAAAACAGGAGTCTTAACCCTGCTACATCCAAATTTCCTGCAAACAAATGTGGATAGGGAAATGACTTAAAATAAAATAAATAAAAATTAAACATTATCAATTGGCAACTCGGAGGAGGAGATGGAATAGGAGGTTGGGGAGGCGTCAGGTGGGAATGCCATCAGCAGCGCGTCTACCAGCAAGCATTTGTAGTCATGCATCTTTTGATCAATAACAGACGTTTTTACAAAATTTGGTTTCCTGCCAGCAATGCACAGCTGTGGCTTATCACTGAAAAAACTGGGTTAACGTAACCCACCAATGGAACAGGTGATATTCAGAAATGTTAGGCCCCTGGCACCCAAACAGAGGAGACGTCAATGCTTGGCAAAACAGGCTTCATGTCACCCACCAATGCAGCAGGCGATTATCAGAAATGTAGGCCCCTGGCACCCAGACAGGGGAGAGGTCAATTCACGGCAAAACATGCTTCATGTCACCCACCAATGGAACAGGCGATTATCAGAAATGTAGGCCCCTGACACCCAGACAGAGAAGAGGTCAATTCACGGCAAAACAGGCTTCATGTCACCCACCAATGGAACAGGCGATCATCAGAAATGTAGGCCCCTGGCACCCAGACAGAGGAGAGGTCAATGCACTGCAAAACAGACTTTATGTCACCCACCAATGGAACAGGCGATTATCAGAAATGTAGGCTCCTGGCACCCAGACAGAGGAGAGGTCAATTCACGGCAAAACAGGCTTCATGTCACCCACCAATGGAACAGGCGATTATCAGAAATGTAGGCCCCTGGCACCCAGACAGAGGAGAGGTCAATGCATGGCAAAACAAGCTTCGTGTCATCCACCAATGGAACAGGCGATTATCAGAAATGTAGGACCCTGGCACCCAGACAGAGGAGAGGTCAATTCACGGCAAAACAGGCTTCATGTCACCCACCAATGCAACAGGCCACTATCAGAAATGTAGGCCACTGGCACCCAGACAGAGGAGAGGTTCATTCAAATTGGGGTAGCCACCAAAATAATGGTACAAATAGAAAAATGGATTCAATGAATAAGTGCACTGGAGTAAAAGAATGTATGGTTGAGGCAGGTATAAATGTCTATTCTGCACAAGGTACGGACAAGTCCTGTGGGATCCATGCCTGTTTCATTTTAATGAACGCAAGCTTGTCCACATTGGCTGTGGACAGGCGGCTGCGTTTCTCTGTAACAACGCCCCTTGCTGTGCTAAATACACATTCAGACAATACACTGGCTGCAGCACCTCCAAGGCATAAAGGGCAAGTGTCACGAGGGTGTCTGGAGCCACGTCTGACTCCGTTATACCCAGGGTCAGGAAGTCGCAGCGCCTATGCCTAAAGATCATGCTGTTACTTAATGGTAGCTTTCTGTGTTTGCCTTGCAATCCTTTTTGTCTCACTCAGGGATCCGTAGCTTCTTCTCCTCAGCTGTTTCTTGTCCGCCACTCCCAACCTCCTTATATTCCCCCTTCCCACTTCTTTGGTTGCCAGATATAGAGCTTCCTGCCTGGACTTCTATACTGACCCACTGGAGCTGTGTAGATGTTGTTCCTGGTTGTCGTACCAGAGCGTTACCCTCCGGATCCCTGTTGGGCTTTTGTTGTCCACTGTTGTCGCCCACCTGGGCTTATATGTATTGTCTGTATTGTCTGTCCTCTCCCTGGTGTTTTCCTTTAGTGGTAGTGGTGAGGACTAGTGCTCCCACTGCCCTATTCACTACTTAGGGCTCAGCTTAAGGAAAGCCAGGGTTTAGGCACGTGATAGGCGTACAGGTAAAGAACCCGTCTAGGGACATCAGGGCAGTCAGGTGCCAGCTTCAAGATGAGTTAGGGGTCACCACCTTTCCCTCTCCCTTGGACAGGGCTTTCCCTATTCCCTCCCTTTGCGTCACACGTCTGTGATTGGTACGCCGGTCGTGATATTATATCTGGCCATTATTTTGTGTAGGTAGGAAAAAATAAATAAAAAAATTTTCTTTTTTTTTTTCTTTCTCACTTACTGCCTATTTAGAATCCAGTATGGATTCTATTGCTGCCTTGACAAAGCAACTTTGAGGCCTGTCTTTGGAGGTGGCAGGATTGAAGGCGTCGGTCCTCCAGCAGCAGCAATTGCGGCAGACAACAAGCCCAACGGTTGCTATGGGTAACCAGGTTGCTCCGGAACCCAAGGTTGTTCTTCCTGACAGATTTTCTGGAGAAAGGGACAAATTTGTGACATTCCGTGAGGCCTGTAAGTTATATTTTAAGCTGCGCCCCTACTCCTCTGGTAATGAAGAACAGCGGGTGGGGATTGTTATTTCCCTGCTACAGGGGGACCCGCAATCCTGGGCGTTCTCTTTACCCACTGATTCACAGGCTCTCCGGTCAGTGGATGGATTTTTTGGGGCCTTGGGTCTCATATATGATGACATAACTCACAGAAAAAAGATGCACCACATGGATAAGCAACTGACAACACTGGCTAATCCCTCATTCTGGTGTTAAAAGCTGAGAGATTCGCCAATATTTCCAATCAGGAACATATCAGAGCCCCTTTAGGCACCACTACACGGTATCTCAGCATGACATGGGGTCCTACCACTAGACTACCCATGGTGTGTGAACAAGGTCTGAACAGGTATTAAGCAGCCTACAGCCCCATCCCACTCACCTGCACTGCAGGACCAACAATGCAATGGGGAACAAATGAGGCCGCAAGCTACACCTACAACAGACCATGTGACACCGGCTTCCAGGTGCAACAGAATGTTTACAAGCCATATGCAATGGCACATTCAATACATATAAAACAAGAATCACAAAAATAAACGTGGCCTAAATGGGTGGGACTGCTCCAGACCCCAAACACTGTGGCGTGTTTCTAACTGGGGGCAGTTCCTCCGCATGTGGTTCGCAGCGACGGCTATCCCCAGCAAAAATTGCATACAATGGAGGATGCCGGCGCGAACCACAAGCACCACACAAACATCCTACACAAAATAAAACATGTGCGGATGAAAATATATAAACACATAACTCACAGAAAAAAGATGCACCACATGGATAAGCAACTGACAACACTGGCTAATCCCTCATTCTGGTGTTAAAAGCTGAGAGATTCGCCAATATTTCCAATCAGGAACATATCGGAGCCCCTTTAGGCACCACTACACGGTATCTCAGCATGACATGGGGTCCTACCACTAGACTACCTATGGTGTGTGAACAAGGTCTGAACAGGTATTAAGCAGCCTACAGCCCCATCCCACTCACCTGCACTGCAGGACCAACAATGCAATGGGGAACAAATGAGGCCGCAAGCTACACCTACAACAGACCATGTGACACCGGCTTCCAGGTGCAACAGAATGTTTACAAGCCATATGCAATGGCACATTCAATACATATAAAACAAGAATCACAAAAATAAACGTGGCCTAAATGGGTGGGACTGCTCCAGACCCCAAACACTGTGGCGTGTTTCTAACTGGGGGGCAGTTCCTCCGCATGTGGTTCGCAGCGACGGCTATCCCCAGCAAAAATTGCATACAATGGAGGATGCCGGCGCGAACCACAAGCACCACACAAACATCCTACACAAAATAAAACATGTGCGGATGAAAATATATAAACACATAACTCACAGAAAAAGATGCACCACATGGATAAGCAACTGACAACACTGGCTAATCCCTCACTCTGGTGTTAAAAGCTGAGAGATTCGCCAATATTTCCAATCAGGAACATATCGGGCCCCTTTAGGCACCACTACACGGTATCTCAGCATGACATGGGGTCCTACCACTAGACTACCTATGGTGTGTGAACAAGGTCTGAACAGGTATTAAGCAGCCTACAGCCCCATCCCACTCACCTGCACTGCAGGACCAACAATGCAATGGGGAACAAATGAGGCCATAAGCTACACCTACAACAGACCATGTGACACCGGCTTCCAGGTGCAACAGAATGTTTACCAGCCATATGCAATGGCACATTCAATACATATAAAACAAGAATCACAAAAATAAACGTGGCCTAAATGGGTGGGACTGCTCCAGACCCCAAACACTGTGGCGTGTTTCTAACTGGGGGCAGTTCCTCCGCATGTAGTTCGCAGCGACGGCTATCCCCAGCAAAAATTGCATACAATGGAGGATGCCGGCGCGAACCACAAGCACCACACAAACATCCTACACAAAATAAAACATGTGCGGATGAAAATATATAAACACATAACTCACAGAAAAAAGATGCACCACATGGATAAGCAACTGACAACACTGGCTAATCCCTCATTCTGGTGTTAAAAGCTGGTGTCAGTTGCTTATCCATGTGGTGCATCTTTTTTCTGTGAGTTATGTGTCTATATATTTTCATCCGCACATGTTTTATTTTGTGTAGGATGTTTGTGTGGTGCTTGTGGTTCGCGCCGGCATCCTCCATTGTATGCAATTTTTGCTGGGGATAGCCGTTCGCTGCGAACCACATGCGGAGGAACTGCCCCCCCAGTTAGAAACACGCCACAGTGTTTGGGGTCTGGAGCAGTCCCACCCATTTAGGCCACGTTTATTTTTGTGATTCTTGTTTTATATGTATTGAATGTGCCATTGCATATGGCTTGTAAACATTCTGTTGCACCTGGAAGCCGGTGTCACATGGTCTGTTGTAGGTGTAGCTTGCGGCCTCATTTGTTCCCCATTGCATTGTTGGTCCTGCAGTGCAGGTGAGTGAGATGAGCTGTAGGCTGCTTAATACCTGTTCAGACCTTGTTCACACACCATGGGTAGTCTAGTGGTAGGACCCCATGTCATGCTGAGATACCGTGTAGTGGTGCCTAAAGGGGCTCCGATATGTTCCTGATTGGAAATATTGGCGAATCTCTCAGCTTTTAACACCAGAGTGAGGGATTAGCCAGTGTTGTCAGTTGCTTATCCATGTGGTGCATCTTTTTCTGTGAGTTATGTGTTTATATATTTTCATCCGCACATGTTTTATTTTGTGTAGGATGTTTGTGTGGTGCTTGTGGTTCGCGCCGGCATCCTCCATTGTATGCAATTTTGCTGGGGATAGCCGTTCGCTGCGAACCACATGCGGAGGAACTGCCCCCAGTTAGAAACACGCCACAGTGTTTGGGGTCTGGAGCAGTCCCACCCATTTAGGCCACGTTTATTTTTGTGATTCTTGTTTTATATGTATTGAATGTGCCATTGCATATGGCTTGTAAACATTCTGTTGCACCTGGAAGCCGGTGTCACATGGTCTGTTGTAGGTGTAGCTTGCGGCCTCATGTGTTCCCCATTGCATTGTTGGTCCTGCAGTGCAGGTGAGTGGGATGGGGCTGTAGGCTGCTAATACCTGTTCAGACCTTGTTCACACACCATGGGTAGTCTAGTGGTAGGACCCCATGTCATGCTGAGATACCGTGTAGTGGTGCCTAAAGGGGCTCCGATATGTTCCTGATTGGAAATATTGGCGAATCTCTCAGCTTTTAACACCAGAATGAGGGATTAGCCAGTGTTGTCAGTTGCTTATCCATGTGGTGCATCTTTTTTCTGTGAGTTATGTGTTTATATATTTTCATCCGCACATGTTTTATTTTGTGTAGGATGTTTGTGTGGTGCTTGTGGTTCGCGCCGGCATCCTCCATTGTATGCAATTTTTGCTGGGGATAGCCGTTCGCTGCGAACCACATGCGGAGGAACTGCCCCCCCAGTTAGAAACACGCCACAGTGTTTGGGGTCTGGAGCAGTCCCACCCATTTAGGCCACGTTTATTTTTGTGATTCTCATATATGATGACCCTGACCGAGTCGCCCTGGCTGAGTCGAAGTTACGGAGACTCCTACAGGGAGATCGGCCAGCAGAGGAGTATTGCTCAGAGTTCCGTAGGTGGGCTACGGATACTCAGTGGAATGATCCAGCTCTCAGGAGTCAATTCTGCTCTGGTTTATCCGAAAGGGTTAAGTATTTGCTTGCGCTGTATGAGACCCCCTTTTCCCTTGATGCTGTTATGTCCCTTTCTATCAGAATAGATAGACGTCTTAGGGACAGAATGAAAAATCCTGAGCAATTAGTAACCCCTCCCAAGCAGCAGCTAGTCTGTACGGACCTAGACGAACCTAGCTAGGAGGAACTACTCTTTAGGTCCGTCCTCCTGAGGCTCGTAGTAGGCATGGGGTTTGTTTTTTCTGTGGGGGGAGGGGTTATTTCATTAATGTCTGTCCTTCCATACCCAAAACCAAACGACCGTCGGAAAACTACTAACCCCAGGCTGTGTGGAGGATCAGAAACAGAGGGAAACAAAAACAGAGTGTTAAACACTATAGGTCTCCTAGAGACGGAAGCCTTAGGTTAACTTTGGCAGGGCGCCAGTAGATTTGGACAAGGTGAAATAGTATTGAAAGTGTGAATAAAATATGAAATGGAAGTATATAGGACAGGCTGCCAGTGGTTACACCTTCCCTGGAATGAGGTTGGGTGGAAATAAGTTAAGCAAGAAAAAAGGAGCAGAGTACACACGACTGGAGTAGTGCGTGTACACTGTAAAGGACCACTTTTAAGGGGCCAATCCGTCATATGAGACACATACATAAGTTGAAGCTATGAGTGCGGTTATAAGTAAATTCGGAACATCATTGGTGCATAATAAAATCAACAACTAATAAAATCAGGTTTAAACTCACTTCACCCAGGAGGGTAATGTAGGATAAACTCAATACACCTACATTAACACCTCCTGCGCCTGGGTCGCCTCTAGGAATCTCAGAAAGGACGGCAAACACAGGTGTCTTCTTGAACCCTTCCTTTAATAAAATCGCCAGGGTAAGCTCCTCCTCCCCACACCCTGGCGATTTTATTAAAGGAAAGGTTCAAGAAGACACCTGTGTTTGCCGTCCTTTCTGAGATTCCTAGAGGTGACCCAGGCGCAGGAGGTGTTAATGTAGGTGTATTGAGTTTATCCTACATTACCCTCCTGGGTGAAGTGAGTTTAAACCTGATTTTATTAGTTGTTGATTTTAATATGCACCAATGATGTTCCGAATTTACTTATAACCGCACTCATAGCTTCAACTTATGTACTGTGGAGGATGTCAGCCGGGGGGTATACGTTTCCTCCATAAGAACGTCTCAATTTGTGTTGCCAGCGGTTGTTGCTTTTGGTGATAAGACGGAGACTATTTCTTTCTTTCTAGACAGTGAAGCAGGGGTTAATTTGATAGATGCCCATTTTGCCCAGACTATGGGTTTGTCTTTCTGTACGCTACAGAGACCTATTCCCATATTCGCTATTGACTCTGCTCCTCTGTCTCAGAGAAACCTTACTCATATTGTCCATAACTTACACCTTCGGGTAGAGGACCACCATAACGAGTGTCTTTCATGTTATGTTCTGGAGGGCCTTCCCTCTCCTGTGGTATTGGGTCATCCCTGGTTGGTAGTGCACAATCCAGTGGTGGATTGGCAGGCCAGGGAGATATTGGAGTGGAGTGAGCATTGCAGAGAAAATTGCTTAACCACCTCAGCCCCCTAGCTTAAACACCCTTAATGACCAGGCCACTTTTTACAATTCTGCACTACACTACTTTCACCGTTTATTGCTCGGTCATGCAACTTACCACCCAAATGAATTTTACCTCCTTTTCTTATCACTAATAGAGCTTTCACTTGGTGATATATCATTGCTGCTGACATTTTAACTTTTTTTGAAATTTTACTTTTTTGACGAAAGTTTAGCAAAAAAATGTCATTTTTCATTTTCTCTTAAAATAAAACTACAAATAAAACTACATTTCTCTATAAATTTTTCTCTAAATTTATTTTTCTACATGTCTTTGATAAAAAAAATGCAATAAGTGTATATGTATTGGTTTGGGTAAAAGTTATAGCGTTTACAAACTATGGTGCAAAAATGTGAATTGTTGCAATTTGGCTTTCTGAGCACCTGTCCTGTTTCCTGAGGTACTACAATACCCAGACAGTAGAAACACCCCATACATGACCCCATTTCGGAAAGTAGACACCCTAGGGTATTCACTTAGGGGCATAGTGAGTTCATGGAAGTTTTTATTTTTTGTCACAAGTTAGAGGAAATGGATTTTTTATTTTTTTTTCAAGAAATTTCATATTCCACTAACTTGTGACAAAAAATAAAAACTTCCATGAACTCACTATGCCCATCAGCGAATACCTTAGGGTGTCTACTTTCCGAAATGGGGTCAATTGTGGGGTATTTATACTGCCCTGGCATTTTAGGGGCCCCTAAAGCGTGAGAAGAAGTCTGGAATTCAAATGCGCAAAAATGCCCTGTGAAATCCTAAAGGTACTCATTGGATTTAGGGCCCCTTTGCACATCTTGGCTGCAAAAAAGTGGAAGAAGTAGGGCAATGTGATTTGTGGTGTACTTTTACATATACCCATACTGTGTGTGAAAAATATCTCTGTAAATGACAACTTTTTCCATTTTTTATACAAAGTTGTCAATTTACAGAGATATTTCTCTCACCCAGCATGGGTATATGTAAAAATACACCCCAAAACACATTGCCCTACTTCTCCTGAGTACGGCGATACCACATGTGTGCCACTTTTTTGCAGCCAAGATGCGCAAAGGGGCCCTAAAACCAATGAGTACCTTTATGATTTCAAAGGGCAATTTTAGGGGCCCCTAAAATGCCAGGACAGTAAAAATACCACACAAGTGACCCCATTCCGGAAAGTAGACACCCTAAGGTATTCACTGATGGGCACAGTGAGTTCATGGAAGCTTTTATTTTACCCCTCACCCACGACAGCACCACGAGAGAGGATGGATCCGCCCCCAAAGACAGGAAACCTGCGACACAAAAAGGCGGAGACTCCTCTCTGCCCTCCGCAGTATGGTTTCCTGTCTTTGAGGGAAGCCTGCGTTCGTCCTCTCTCTCCCTCGGCTGCCCGGAGTTCCTGAGACCCACCTTACTTAGTGCGGCACTCGGTGCGCAGGGGGTCTGCAGAGGCGCGATGGCAGTGATTCCTGAGCGCTGGGGGCATGACGCTGCGGTGCGGTTTCAGCACGAGCAGCGTCCGGAGCTGATTACAGGAAGTCAGAGGATTCGGCCGGAGGGGGAGGAGCCTAACGTCATCACTCCGGTCTACTTCCGGTATGAGAGTGAGGCGTGGAGTGCACAGTAGCGCGGGAGAGCTGCTGTGTGAAGGGGGGTTGAGATAAAAGAGGCTCAGTAACCTGTTCAGGCTGCCGGTGTCCACTGCAGTGGTGTGTGCAGTGCTGAAGCCCTGGTGCCAGGATGGAGGAAGAAAGGAGGGAACAAACTGAAAACCCGGCGGCCACCCCTGTCTCGGTAGTAGGATGGGTGAGAGGCTGTAGAGCCACATTTTGTTCCTTGTTTAGCTTATTAATGGGGAAATCTGTTCTGTTTTATGTGTTTGCCTGTAGGAAAAATCTAAAAAAGCCCTGTCCAAAAAACGTCATAAGGAGTGTGCTTTATGCAGAACAGCCCTGGCTTCTGATTATAGCAAAAAGCTTTGCCAGCAGTGTATCGATAAGACTGTAGCAGAAGAAACACCCTCATTTTATAATTGTCTTCAGAAATTAATTCGCACGGAAGTTAATGCTTCATTATCCTCAAAAAAACAGGAGTCTTCTTCTACATTCAAAAAGAAAGCGTCAAAGTCGTTGTTAACGGAGTCAGATCATGAGGAGGAGCACCGTTCTGTTTCCATAGATTCCGACCTCTCCTCTCCCTCCTCCGATTTAGAGGATAATGAAGTCAGACGTACCTTTTTTCCAGTGGAAGATATAGATAAGCTGTTGGTAGCCATCAGGGTTACGATGGGTATAGAGGAGGAAAAGGAGTCTAAATCGGTCCAGGACTTTATGTTTGGGGGTCTACAGACTAAGCAGGCTAGATCCTTCCCTTTACATGACAATGTCTCGGCACTAATCAAGGAGGAATGGCGTAAGCCAAATAAGAAAGTGTTTCTTGCAAAAAATTTAAAAAGAAAATATCCATTTACAGAGGAAGCATCTGCCTCTTGGAATAAGGCTCCAAAGATTGATGTGGCCATTTCAAAGGAGGCTAGGAGGGCAGCCCTCCCTTTTGATGATATGGGTTCCCTTAAGGATCCTCTTGACAAGAAGGCTGATGGGTTTTTAAAGGGAGCTTGGGAGGCGTCTACCTCCTCTTTTCGTCCCTCGGTAGCCTCCACTTGTACGGCCAGATCATTAATTGTTTGGATTGCGGAGCTGGAAGATTTAATCAGAAATAAGAGTCCCAGAGAGGACATTCTAGCTAGTCTCCCCACGATTAAAAAAGGAGTTGATTTCCTGGCAGATGCTTCAGTAGATGCGGTTAGACTGTCAGCCCGGGCAGCGGGGCTATTAAATTCAGCCCGCAGGGCCTTGTAGTTAAAAAACTGGAAGGGGGACCTGCAATCTAAGAAGAGGCTATGTGCCCTTCCTTGTGAGGGAGACTATTTATTTGGACCGGCATTAGATGACTTATTAGAAAAAGCCGCTGATAAAAAGAAAAAATTTCCAGGTCAGCCCTTTTTTTCCAGGGATAGATCTAGTCGTTCCTTTCGGGCCTTTAGATCATTTCGAATAACAAGGAAGAACCCAAGGAGGACAGATACTTTAAGTCGAGACCACGTAGAGAGGGTAACAGGTCTTTTTTTTTCAATAAACAATCTAGGCCAGAAAAAGAATGAGCAGCAATGACGCCAGGGCCCAGGTAGGGGGAAGGTTAAGGTTTTTCTTCCGGCCTGGGAAAATATCTCAAACAGCCCGTGGATTTTGGATACGCTAAGGGACGGTTTAAAACTAGAGTTCCGCGAATTTCCTCCAGGAAGATTTATGGAAACAGATTTAGCTCGGAAGGAGGGGGAGTCTATAAGGTCAGAAGTAGTTACTCTTGTGCGGAAGGAGGTGGTAGTACCGGTTCCAAGAGGACAGGAGGGAGAGGGATACTATTCCTCTCTCTTTTTAGTGAAAAAACCAGACGGATCGTTCAGGACGATTATCAATCTAAAGAGATTAAATCGGTTTCTCCATGCAAAAAAGTTCAGGATGGAGACAATAGGCTCCACGATAAACCTTCTTTTTCCAGGATGCTTTATGGCAGTTCTAGATCTAAAAGACGCCTACCTACACATTCCCATACACAAGGACTATCAGAAGTTTCTGAGGTTTGCCATAAAGATGGAGGAGGGATTGACACACTGGCAATTTCAGGCACTTCCCTTTGGCCTAGCAATGGCTCCGAGAGTCTTCACCAAGGTGGTAGCGGAGATGTCAGCGTATGTCAGGAGGAAGGATATCCTATTCATTCCTTACCTCGACGATTTCTTGATCGTGGCAGGAACTCAGAGGGCATGCGAGATTGCGGTTCAGGAAGTGAGAAAGATACTGGAGGAACTCGGTTGGATTCTCAACGAAAAGAAATCAAGACCTATGCCACTTCAGCGTCAGCTGTTTTTAGGACTGATTCTGGACTCGGTCCAGCAGCGATGTTTTTTACCAGAGGAGAAGATACTGTCCGTCCAGCGGAAGATCAGGAATCTGTTTCATCAGCCACGGGTTACCTTAAGAAAAGGTATGTCAATTCTGGGAAGCCTGACATCATGTATTCCGGCAGTCGGCTGGGCACAGTTTCACACGAGGTCACTACAATGGGAGATCCTGGAGACTTGGCAAAGGGAAGTCTTCCGTTGGAGATTAAATTTTCTCTCTCTGCTCAGACGTTATTGAGCCTGGAGTGGTGGATGAGCAGAGAGAGCTTAATTCAGGGCCTTCCATGGAGAAAGGACAACATTATATGCCTTACCACGGATGCGAGTCCTTGGGGTTGGGGGGCTCATATTCAGGATATGGCATTTCAGGGAAGATGGGAAGAGAACATCCGGTCAGCTTCCTCAAATGTGAAAGAGTTACTAGCTGTACAACAAGCAGTGAAGAAGGTTCTTCATCTTTGCAGGGGCAAGGATCTGCGAGTCATGTCCGACAACACGACGGTTGTTTCCTATATAAACAGGCAGGGGGGGACCAGGAGCCGGTGTCTGATGGAAACCCTGAGTGCCATCATAAGGATGGTGGAGGGGCAATGCCGTTCAATTTCTGCAGTACACATAAAGGGGATAGAGAATGTCAGGGCAGATTTCTTGAGTCGTTATACAATTTCCCAGGCAGAGTGGTCTCTGGACAGGAGAGTTTTCCGTCAGATCACCAGATTATGGGGCTGGCCAGAGATAGATCTTTTGCTACGGTTCAGAACACAAAACTAAGGAGATTTTTTCCCTGTCCCCAGAGGGGTCCCCTGTGGTCTAGATGCCTTTCTCCACAGATGGAATTTTGCCCTAGCTTACGCTTTTCCACCTTTTCCTCTGATCCCGAGGGTCCTGAGAAAGATCAGGGAAGATCAGGCAAGAGTAATCTTGATTGCCCCCTTCTGGCCGAGACGTCCATGGTTCACATGGTTGAGGACGATGTCCGTCACAGATCCTTGGGTACTCCCCAGCAGTCAGGGTCTGTTAGTCCAGGGTCCTATTTGTCATCCTCAGGTGGACAGGTTGCACTTGACAGCGTGGAACTTGAGCGGCAACTTTTGAGTAAAAGAGGGTTTTCAGCCAACCTTACTAACACCCTTTTAAATAGTAGGAAGAGTATAACCAGGTCCATCTATGCTAGAACCTGGGGTAAATTCCTTCCTTTGCAGGTCTTCAGTTCAATAATCTTCCGGCAGCTCCTTCAATTAATGTGGTATTGGAGTTCCTGCAGAAGGGGTTGGAATTGGGTCTTTCTCCCAGTACGTTAAAGGTGCAGGTTTCAGCCTTATCAGCTCTTTTTAATGTGCGGTTGGCATTAGACCCCTGGATTGTACGTTTCTTTAAAGCAGTCTCTAGGACAAGGTTAATGGTTCCATGTAAAGTGGCCCCCTGGGACCTAAACATAGTTTTGCAGGCCCTGATGGGCCCTCCATTTGAGCCTATTAGCCAGTTAAATGTTAAATATCTCTCTCTGAAACTATGTCTGTTAGTGGCCCTTACCTCAGCCCGGAGAGTTTCTGAGATTCAGGCCATTTCCATTAACCCTCCTTACACCACTATTTTTCAGGATAGGGTCATTCTCAAGCCGGACCCAGCTTTTTGCCAAAAGTGGCGTCTAAGTTTCATAGAACCCAGGAGATTATCCTCCCAACCTTTTTTGAAAATCCTTCTTCAGAGAAGGAGAAGGCTTTCCATTGTTTAGATGTCAGACGATGTCTCATTCAATACCTGGATGAGACTAGAGAATGGAGAAAATCGCCTTCGCTATTTATTCTTTTTCAGGGTAAGAATAAGGGTCATCAGGCATCAAAGAAGACGCTGGCGAGATGGATCACCTCAGCAATCAGGTTGGCTTACTCATCATCGGGAAAAGATCCTCCTGAAGATCTGCACGCTCACTCAACCAGAGCAGTTTCTACTTCCTGGGCAGAACGCTCAGCAGTGTCCATTGAGGATATTTGTAAAGCTGCAGTCTGGTCTTCGCCCTCTACCTTTTTCAATCACTATCGATTACTTATAAATTCACCAGCTGATTTAGCCTTTGGGACTTCGGTTCTTTCTGCTGTTATCCCACCCTAAGCCTCCTTGGCTCTCTCTCGTGGTGCTGTCGTGGGTGAGGGGTAAAATATAAGTTACTTACGGGTAATGGTATTTTCCTGAACCCACGACAGCACCCCTGGTTTTTCCCTCCTTCTTCTTCTTCTTGTCTTCATTAAATGTTCACGGGTGTCGCAGCAAAAAAAAAAAAAAAAAGAAGAGACTTTTTAGGCATAAGGACTATTATATAAGACTAAAACTAGACGGCGGAGTTCCTCAAATCGGTGGAGTCCATACTGCGAGGGCAGAGAGGAGTCTCCGCCTTTTGTGTCGCAGGTTTCCTGTCTTTGGGGGCGGATCCATCCTCTCTCGTGGTGCTGTCGTGGGTTCAGGAAAATACCATTACCCGTAAGTAACTTATATTTTTGTCACAAGTCAGCGGAAATGGAATTTTTTTTTTTTTTTCAAGAAATTTCATATTCCACTAACTTGTGACAAAAAATAAAAATTTTACATGAACTCACCATACCCCTCACGGAATACCTTGGGGTGTCTACTTTCTAAAATGGGGTCACTTGTGTAGTATTTATACTGCCCTGGCATTTTAGGGGCCCCTAAAGCGTGAGAAGAAGTCTGGAATTCAAATGCGTAAAAATGCCCTGTGAAATCCTAAAGGTACTCATTGGATTTAGGGCCCTTTGCACATCTTGGCTGCAAAGGAAAGTACGGCAGAGAAGTAGGGCAATGTGATTTGTGGTGTATTTTACATATACCCATACTGTGTGTGAAAAATATCTCTGTAAATGACAACTTTTTCCATTATATTATACAAAGTTGTCAATTTACAGAGATATTTCTCACACCCAGCATGGGTATATGTAAAAATACACCCCAATACACATTGCCCTACTTCTCCTGAGTGCGGCGATACCACATGTGTGCCACTTTTTGCAGCCAAGATGCGCAAAGGGCCCTAAAACCAATGAGTACCTTTATGATTTCAAGGGCAATTTTAGGGGCCCCTAAAATGCCAGGACAGTAAAAATACCACACAAGTGACCCCATTCCGGAAAGTAGACACCCTAAGGTATTCACTGATGGGCACAGTGAGTTCATGGAAGCTTTTATTTTACCCCTCACCCACGACAGCACCACGAGAGAGGATGGATCCGCCCCAAAGACAGGAAACCTGCGACACAAAAAGGCGGAGACTCTCTCTGCCCTCCGCAGTATGGTTTCCTGTCTTTGAGGGAAGCCTGCGTTCGTCCTCTCTCTCCCTCGGCTGCCCGGAGTTCCTGAGACCCACCTTACTTAGTGCGGCACTCGGTGCGCAGGGGGTCTGCAGAGGCGCGATGGCAGTGGTTCCTGAGCGCTGGGGGCATGACGCTGCGGTGCGGTTTCAGCACGAGCAGCGTCCGGGCTGGATTACAGGAAGTCAGAGGATTCGGCCGGAGGGGGAGGAGCCTAACGTCATCACTCCGGTCTACTTCCGGTATGAGAGTGAGGCGTGGAGTGCACAGTAGCGCGGAGAGCTGCTGTGTGAAGGGGGTTGAGATAAAAGAGGCTCAGTAACCTGTTCAGGCTGCCGGTGTCCACTGCAGTGGTGTGTGCAGTGCTGAAGCCCTGGTGCCAGGATGGAGGAAGAAAGGAGGGAACAAACTGAAAACCCGGCGGCCACCCCTGTCTCGGTAGTAGGATGGGTGAGAGGCTGTAGAGCCACATTTTGTTCCTTGTTTAGCTTATTAATGGGGAAATCTGTTCTGTTTTATGTGTTTGCCTGTAGGAAAAATCTAAAAAGCCCTGTCCAAAAAACGTCATAAGGAGTGTGCTTTATGCAGAACAGCCCTGGCTTCTGATTATAGCAAAAGCTTTGCCAGCAGTGTATCGATAAGACTGTAGCAGAAGAAACACCCTCATTTTATAATTGTCTTCAGAAATTAATTCGCACGGAAGTTAATGCTTCATTATCCTCAAAAAAACAGGAGTCTTCTTCTACATTCAAAAAGAAAGCGTCAAAGTCGTTGTTAACGGAGTCAGATCATGAGGAGGAGCACCGCTCTGTTTCCATAGATTCCGACCTCTCCTCTCCCTCCTCCGATTTAGAGGATAATGAAGTCAGACGTACCTTTTTCCCAGTGGAAGATATAGATAAGCTGTTGGTAGCCATCAGGGTTACGATGGGTATAGAGGAGGAAAAGGAGTCTAAATCGGTCCAGGACTTTATGTTTGGGGGTCTACAGACTAAGCAGGCTAGATCCTTCCCTTTACATGACAATGTCTCGGCACTAATCAAGGAGGAATGGCGTAAGCCAAATAAGAGAGTGTTTCTTGCAAAAATTTAAAAAGAAAATATCCATTTACAGAGGAAGCATCTGCCTCTTGGAATAAGGCTCCAAAGATTGATGTGGCCATTTCAAAGGAGGCTAGGAGGGCGGCCCTCCTTTTGATGATATGGGTTCCCTTAAGGATCCTCTTGACAAGAAGGCTGATGGGTTTTTAAAGGGAGCTTGGGAGGCGTCTACCTCCTCTTTTCGTCCCTCGGTAGCCTCCACTTGTACGGCCAGATCATTAATTGTTTGGATTGCGGAGCTGGAAGATTTAATCAGAAATAAGAGTCCCAGAGAGGACATTCTAGCTAGTCTCCCACGATTAAAAAGGAGTTGATTTCCTGGCAGATGCTTCAGTAGATGCGGTTAGACTGTCAGCCCGGGCAGCGGGGCTATTAAATTCAGCCCGCAGGGCCTTGTGGTTAAAAAACTGGAAGGGGGACCTGCAATCTAAGAAGAGGCTATGTGCCCTTCCTTGTGAGGGAGACTATTTATTTGGACCGGCATTAGATGACTTATTAGAAAAAGCCGCTGATAAAAGAAAAAATTTCCAGGTCAGCCCTTTTTTTCCAGGGATAGATCTAGTCGTTCCTTTCGGGCCTTTAGATCATTTCGGAATAACAAGGAAGAACCCAAGGAGGACAGATACTTTAAGTCGAGACCACGTAGAGAGGGTAACAGGTCTTTTTTTTTCAATAAACAATCTAGGCCAGAAAAAAAGAATGAGCAGCAATGACGCCAGGGCCCAGGTAGGGGGAAGGTTAAGGTTTTTTCTTCCAGCCTGGGAAAATATCTCAAACAGCCCGTGGATTTTGGATACGCTAAGGGACGGTTTAAAACTAGAGTTCCGCGAATTTCCTCCAGGAAGATTTATGGAAACAGATTTAGCTCGGAAGGAGGGGGAGTCTATAAGGTCAGAAGTAGTTACTCTTGTGCGGAAGGAGGTGGTAGTACCGGTTCCAAGAGGACAGGAGGGAGAGGGATACTATTCCTCTCTCTTTTAGTGAAAAACCAGACGGATCGTTCAGGACGATTATCAATCTAAAGAGATTAAATCGGTTTCTCCAGGCAAAAAGTTCAGGATGGAGACAATAGGCTCCACGATAAACCTTCTTTTTCCAGGATGCTTTATGGCAGTTCTAGATCTAAAAGACGCCTACCTACACATTCCCATACACAAGGACTATCAGAAGTTTCTGAGGTTTGCCATAAAGATGGAGGAGGGATTGACACACTGGCAATTTCAGGCACTTCCCTTTGGCCTAGCAATGGCTCCGAGAGTCTTCACCAAAGTGGTAGCGGAGATGTCAGCGTATGTCAGGAGGAAGGATATCCTATTCATTCCTTACCTCGACGATTTCTTGATCGTGGCAGGAACTCAGAGGGCATGCGAGATTGCGGTTCAGGAAGTGAGGAAGATACTGGAGGAACTCGGTTGGATTCTCAACGAAAAGAAATCAAGACCTATGCCACTTCAGCGTCAGCTGTTTTTGGGACTGATTCTGGACTCGGTCCAGCAGCGATGTTTTTTACCAGAGGAGAAGATACTGTCCGTCCAGCGGAAGATCAGGAATCTGTTTCATCAGCCACGGGTTACCTTAAGAAAAGGTATGTCAATTCTGGGAAGCCTGACATCATGTATTCCGGCAGTCGGCTGGGCACAGTTTCACACGAGGTCACTACAATGGGAGATCCTGGAGACTTGGCAAAGGGAAGTCTTCCGTTGGAGATGAAATTTTCTCTTTCTGCTCAGACGTTATTGAGCCTGGAGTGGTGGATGAGCAGAGAGAGCTTAATTCAGGGCCTTCCATGGAGAAAGGACAACATTATATGCCTTACCACGGATGCGAGTCCTTGGGGTTGGGGGGCTCATATTCAGGATATGGCATTTCAGGGAAGATGGGAAGAGAACATCCGGTCAGCTTCCTCAAATGTGAAAGAGTTACTAGCTGTACAACAAGCAGTGAAGAAGGTTCTTCATCTTTGCAGGGGCAAGGATCTGCGAGTCATGTCCGACAACACGACGGTTGTTTCCTATATAAACAGGCAGGGGGGACCAGGAGCCGGTGTCTGATGGAAACCCTGAGTGCCATCATAAGGATGGTGGAGGGGCAATGCCGTTCAATTTCTGCAGTACACATAAAGGGGATAGAGAATGTCAGGGCAGATTTCTTGAGTCGTTATACAATTTCCCAGGCAGAGTGGTCTCTGGACAGGAGAGTTTTCCGTCAGATCACCAGATTATGGGGCTGGCCAGAGATAGATCTTTTGCTACGGTTCAGAACACAAAACTAAGGAGATTTTTTCCCTGTCCCCAGAGGGGTCCCCTGTGGTCTAGATGCCTTTCTCCACAGATGGAATTTTGCCCTAGCTTACGCTTTTCCACCTTTTCCTCTGATCCCGAGGGTCCTGAGAAAGATCAGGGAAGATCAGGCAAGAGTAATCTTGATTGCCCCCTTCTGGCCGAGACGTCCATGGTTCACATGGTTGAGGACGATGTCCGTCACAGATCCTTGGGTACTCCCCAGCAGTCAGGGTCTGTTAGTCCAGGGTCCTATTTGTCATCCTCAGGTGGACAGGTTGCACTTGACAGCGTGGAACTTGAGCGGCAACTTTTGAGTAAAAGAGGGTTTTCAGCCAACCTTACTAACACCCTTTTAAATAGTAGGAAGAGTATAACCAGGTCCATCTATGCTAGAACCTGGGGTAAATTCCTTCCTTTGCAGGTCTTCAGTTCAATAATCTTCCGGCAGCTCCTTCAATTAATGTGGTATTGGAGTTCCTGCAGAAGGGGTTGGAATTGGGTCTTTCTCCCAGTACGTTAAAGGTGCAGGTTTCAGCCTTATCAGCTCTTTTTAATGTGCGGTTGGCATTAGACCCCTGGATTGTACGTTTCTTTAAAGCAGTCTCTAGGACAAGGTTAATGGTTCCATGTAAAGTGGCCCCTGGGACCTAAACATAGTTTTGCAGGCCCTGATGGGCCCTCCATTTGAGCCTATTAGCCAGTTAAATGTTAAATATCTCTCTCTGAAACTATGTCTGTTAGTGGCCCTTACCTCAGCCCGGAGAGTTTCTGAGATTCAGGCCATTTCCATTAACCCTCCTTACACCACTATTTTTCAGGATAGGGTCATTCTCAAGCCGGACCCAGCTTTTTGCCAAAAGTGGCGTCTAAGTTTCATAGAACCCAGGAGATTATCCTCCCAACCTTTTTTGAAAATCCTTCTTCAGAGAAGGAGAAGGCTTTCCATTGTTTAGATGTCAGACGATGTCTCATTCAATACCTGGATGAGACTAGAGAATGGAGAAAATCGCCTTCGCTATTTATTCTTTTTCAGGGTAAGAATAAGGGTCATCAGGCATCAAAGAAGACGCTGGCGAGATGGATCACCTCAGCAATCAGGTTGGCTTACTCATCATCGGGAAAAGATCCTCCTGAAGATCTGCACGCTCACTCAACCAGAGCAGTTTCTACTTCCTGGGCAGAACGCTCAGCAGTGTCCATTGAGGATATTTGTAAAGCTGCAGTCTGGTCTTCGCCCTCTACCTTTTTCAATCACTATCGATTACTTATAAATTCACCAGCTGATTTAGCCTTTGGGACTTCGGTTCTTTCTGCTGTTATCCCACCCTAAGCCTCCTTGGCTCTTCTCTCGTGGTGCTGTCGTGGGTGAGGGGTAAAATATAAGTTACTTACGGGTAATGGTATTTTCCTGAACCCACGACAGCACCCTGGTTTTTCCCTCCTTCTTCTTCTTCTTGTCTTCGTTAAATGTTCACGGGTGTCGCAGCAAAAAAAAAAAAAAAAAGAAGAGACTTTTTAGGCATAAGGACTATTATATAAAACTAAAACTAGACGGCGGAGTTCCTCAAATCGGTGGAGTCCATACTGCGGAGGGCAGAGAGGAGTCTCCGCCTTTTTGTGTCGCAGGTTTTCTGTCTTTGGGGGCGGATCCATCCTCTCTCGTGGTGCTGTCGTGGGTTCAGGAAAATACCATTACCCGTAAGTAACTTATATTTTTTGTCACAAGTCAGCGGAAATGGAATTTTTTTTTTTTTTTTTACAAAGTCTCATATTCCACTAACTTGTGACAAAAAATAAAATTTTACATGAACTCACCATACCCCTCACGGAATACCTTGGGGTGTCTACTTTCTAAAATGGGGTCACTTGTGTAGTATTTTTACTGCCCTGGCATTTTAGGGGCCCCTAAAGCGTGAGAGGAAGTCTGGAATCCAAATGCGTAAAATTGCCCTGTGAAATCCTAAAGGTACTCATTGGATTTAGGGCCCCTTTGCGCATCTTGGCTGCAAAAAAGTGGCACACATGTGGTATCGCCGTACTCAGGAGAAGTAGGGAAATGTGTTTTGGGGTGTATTTTAACATATACCCATACATACAAAAATATCTCTGCAAATGACAACTTTTTCCATTAAATTAACAAAGTTGTCAATTTACAGAAATATTTTTCACACCCAGCATGGGTATATGTAAAAATACACCCCAATACACATTGCCCTACTTCTCCTGAGTACGGCGATACCACATGTGTGCCACTTTTTTGCAGCCAAGATGCGCAAAAGGGCCCTAATTCCAATGAGTACCTTTTAGGATTGCATTTTTACGCATTTTTCTTCTCACGCTTTAGGGCCCCTAAGATGCCAGGGCAGTAAAAATACCCAAATGTGACCCCATTTTAGAAAGAAGACACCCCAAGGTATTCTGTGAGGGGCATGGCGAGTTCATAGAAGATTTTTTTTTTTGGCACAAGTTAGCAGAATTTGATTTTTTTTAGTTTTTTCTCACAAAGTCTCCCTTTCCGCTAACTTGTGACAAAAAGTTCAATCTTTCATGGACTCAATATGCCCCTCAGTGAATACCTTGGGGTGTCTTCTTTCCAAAATGGGGTCACATGTGATGTGTTTGTACTGCCATGGCATTTGAGGGTCTCCGCAATCATTACATGTATGGCCAGCATTAGGAGTTTCTGCTATTCTCCATATTTGGAACATACGGGTAATGAGATTTTTTTTTCCGTTCAGTCTCTGGGCTGAAAAAAAAAATGAACGGCACAGATTTCTTCATTTGCATTGATCGATGTGGATGAAAAAATCTCTGCCAAAAAATATGCAAGGAAAAAAAGAGGGGCCTGGCGATTGCCAGGACATAGGGGCTCCGCCCAAACATCCATACCCACTTCAGCTCCTATGTCCTGGCAAACGTGATTTCTCCATTCACATCGATCGTTGTGGAGGAAGACATCTTTGCCAGATTTTTGATACAAAGTGTTTGCCAAAGCATATAAACTCCAACACCTCTCCTCAGCTCATATGCCTGGGCAAACGTACCTGTACTGCAGAGGAGAAATCTCGTCTTGCAGCGCCGCATACACCGACTTCACGTGTCTTCTGACAGCAGCGCAATGCTTCTCTCAGAATGCACATCAGTGCTGCAGCGTTTTCGTCGGTTGGTCCGTTGGTCTACCTGGAAAATAAAGGGTGGTTAGGGGGGGAAAAAAAAAGAAGAAAAAACAGGCAGCAGGCTCATAAACTTTAACGTTACAAACTTTATAAAACCTGAACATAAAACGTTTTTTATAAAACCTGAACATCAAAACTTTTAAAACCTGAACTAACTCAAGATGTCTTTTTCTTGCTAACTGTTTAATTTTTTTTTTTTCGATTTCACTCTTTATTTTTCTAGCAGAAACCTCTCCTTTCCCATGGGACAATGTGTAAAGTGTAAATCACACAGAGATGGTGCGAAGTACATTATGCACTTTATCCCAAGTGAAAGGAGAGGTTTCTACCGTTTCACATTTCTGCTGTAGCACACCAGCACCCCTATATGTTAGGGTCTCTCAAAACCTAGTATCCTGAGAGACCCTAGAGCCTGATTGTAAAAACTACCTGTGTTGTGCTGTCCCTACGTCCCTAAGTGTACCTGAGTGTGGTACTTCCAGAAACACTCCCCTAGGCATAGGGCAGGGTGGTCAGGACAGTCAGAACAGAAATAACGTGTGTCACGCCTTATTCCACTCCTGCTACAGACACGACATCTTTTTCGGGGTGGCAGTTGGGTTGAGGTACCAGCAACGACATTGGGAAAATGCTGCTCATGTAGACGGCTCACTACACTGGGGTTTGGGGCCACGGAACCTCCTGGATACAGGAGGTTCTCGATGATCTCTTCCTGAAATTTGAGGAAGGATCCTGTTCTCCCAGCCTTACTGTAGAGAACATAACTATTGTACATAGCCAATTGAAATAGATATACAGACACCTTCTTATACCAGCGTCTGGTGCGGCGGGAAATCAAATACGGGGCCAACATCTGGTCATTGAAGTCCACCCCTCCCATGTGGAGGTTATAGTCGTAGACTGAGAGGGGCTTTTCAACGACACTGGTTGGCCTTTAAATTTGTATTGTCGTGTCTGCGTGAATGGAGGAGAGCATGTAAACGTCACGCTTGTCTCTCCATTTCACTGCGAGCAGTTCTTGGTTACACAAGGCAGCCCTCTCCCCCCTTGCAAGACGAGTGGTAACGAGCTGTTGGGGGAAGCCCCGGCGACTAGGTCGCACGGTGCCACAGCAGCCAATCTGTTCTAGGAACAAATGCCTGAAGAGGGCCACACTTGTGTAGAAATTGTCCACATAAAGATGGTACCCCTTGCCGAATAAGGGTGACACCAAGTTCTAGACTATCTTCCCACTGCTCCCCAGGTAGTCAGGGCAACCGACCGGCTCCAGGGTCTGATCTTTTCCCTCATAGATCCGAAATTTGTGTGTATAGCCTGTGGCCCTTTCACAGAGCTTATACAATTTGACCCCATACCGGGCGCGCTTGCTTGGGATGTACTGTTTGAAGCCAAGGTGCCCGGTAAAATGTATCAGGGACTCGTCTACGCAGATGTTTTGTGCAGGGGTATACAAATCTGCAAATTTCAGGTTGAAGTGGTCTATAAGGGGCCGAGTTTTGTGGAGCCGGTCAAAAGCTGGGTGGCCTCTGGGACGGGAGGTGGTGTTGTCGCTAAAGTGCAGGAAACGCAGGATGGTCTCAAATCGTGTCCTGGACATGGCAGCAGAGTACATGGGCATGTGATGAATTGGGTTCGTGGACCAATATGACCGCAATTCATGTTATTTTGTCAGGCCCATGTTGAGGAGAAGGCCCAGAAAAGTTTTACATTCGGAAACTTGGACTGGTTTCCAACGGAAAGGCTGGGCATAAAAGCTTTCCGAGTTGGCGTTTATAAATTGAGTGGCATACCGATTTGTTTCTGCCACGACTAGGTCAAAGAGCTCCGCAGTGAAGAACAGCTCAAAAAACCCCAGTGCCGATCCGATCTGAGCTGTCTCCCTCAGAACTCCTGACTGGGCGGTGAAAGGGGGAACTAATGGTGCGGCTGAAGATGGGGCTGCCAATCAGGGTTTGCCAGCACCTCAGGGATTCTAGGGGCTCTACTGGCCTGTCTGCACGGTGGCTGCGACGGGGGAACTACTGCACGTGCCACCGATCCAGCATCAACTGCCCTTCTGGTGCTCGCCACTTCACCATGTTCTACGGCAGTGCTGGTAGTAGGTCCAGGATGGGCTGCGCTGCTGGTGTATGCCTGGTGTATGCTGCTGGTGTAATCCGGCAGCGCCAGCCCCACTCTGCTGCCCTTGAAATGGATCCTGCGCTACCTGTGGTCTAGCGACACGGGGCCTGGGTATGCCTGGTGGTATCAGGGACCGCAACCTCCTCGTGCGAACTTTGGGTCAGACTGCCACTGCTTTCTACAGGTTCATATTCTGACCCGCTAGATTTGTCGGATGAGGGTTCCCATTCCTCATCCGACTGGGTCAAAATCCTGTAGGCCTCTTCAGGAGAATACCCCTTATTTGACATGGGTGGGCGTGGGTGAACGCACGTGTGGGCGACTGATCAGGCCTGATCGGGCAAACACTGCGTTTTGGGTGGGGGGTGAGCTAAAGTGACAGTAATACTATTATAGATCTGACTGTGATCAGTTCTGATCACTTACAGATACTATAAAAGTACAAATGCTGATTAGCGCTACGCTATTCAGCGAATCAGTGACTGCGTTGCGGTGGGCTGGGCACTAACTCTAACTACCTACCAAAGGGGCCTAAACTAAACCTAAACCTAATAGTCAATACTAGTGAAAAAAAAAGTGACAGTTTACACTGATCACTTTTTCCCTTTCACTAGTGATTGACAGGTGATTGAAAGGGGTGACCAAGTGGTTAATTGCGTTGATGGGGGTGATCAGGGCCTATGTGAAGTGTGCTTGGTGTATTTACAGTAGAGGTGTGCTCTCTCCTGGGTCCAACCGACGAAAAGGACCCAGGAGAGCGTACAGAAGCCATTTAATGCATTTTATTTATAAATATAATGCATTATATGGCTTGTGATTCATTTTTTTGAACATCACCAGCCTGCCAGCGCCGATCATTGGCTGGCAGGCTGGTGACGAACTTCTCCTGAGCAGCTCCCGACACTCTGTGCGCCGATTCAGGCGCACAGATCGCGTCATCTCGCCTCTCGCGAGATGACGCGCCCGCGCATCAAGGAGGAGCAGAGGGACCGCCGAGATCACGCGATCCTGCGTGCGGCGGTCCTAAAGAGGCTAAATAGCAATTGCTTAGTCGCCTCCACAGCTACTCTACCTACATTTGTTTCGGATTTTAAGGACGTTTTCTCTGAGAAGGGTTGTCAGAAGTTACCTCCTCACCGCCCTTATGATTGCCCGGTTAACCTGATTCCCGGTGCAAAATTACCCAAGACCAGGTTATATAATCTTTCGGGTCCCGAGAGACAAGCCATGATAGATTATATCTCCGAGAGTCTGGCTAAGGGACACATCAGACCCTCTTCATCACCCGTGGCTGCAGGGTTTTTCTTTGTTAAAAAGAAAGATGGGGGCCTGCGTCCTTGCCTAGATTTCCGCGAACTAAACCGGATAACCATCCGAGACCCATACCCTCTTCCTCTCATTCCTGACCTGTTTAATCAGATTGCGGGTGCTAGGTGGTTCTCCAAACTTGATCTTAGGGGGCCTACAATCTGATTTGTATCAAGGAGGGGGATGAGTGGAAGACAGATTTTAACACCCCTGAGGAGCATTATGAAAATCTAGTCATGCCTTTCAGTCTGACCAATGCTCCTGCTGTCTTCCAACATTTCGTTAACAACATTTTTAGTCATCTTATCGGCAGGTTTGTGGTGATATACCTAGATGATATTTTAATTTATTCGTCTGATCTAAAAACACATGAGGTACATGTCAGACATAAACGAATAAATTATATGTGAAGATTGAAAAGTGTGTCTTTGCCGTTCAGGAGATACAGTTCCTGGGATATCTATTGTCTGCAGGTTTCCATATGGATCCTGGGAAGGTCCTGGCAATTCTAGATTGGGATCTTCCTGAGAACCTTAAAGCACTGCAACTGTTCTTGGGTTTCGCAAATTTCTATAGAAAGTTTATTAAAAACTATTCTGTGATTGTCAAACCCCTTACTGACATTACTAGGAAGAGGACTGATTTTTCTAAATGGTCTGACGCCGCTAAAATGGCATTTTCCTCTCTAAAGGAGAGGTTTACCTCTGCACCTGTACTAATCCAACCAGATGTCTCCCATAACTTTATCATCACCTATCGTCCTGGGGCAAAAAATACCAAGGCAGATGCATTATCTTGTAGTTTCCCTGGAGGGGGTAATGTGGGTGATCCAGTACCCATTCTACAAAGAGGAGTGGTTGTCTCTGCTGTACACTCTGTTCTGGAGGGGAAGGTGTTAGAGGCCCAGGGGGATGCCCCGGTCTCTTGCCCCTCAGAGAAATTGTTTGTACCGTTAAACCTGCGTCTCGAATTATTAAAGGAACATCATCATTCGACACTTGCTGGGCACCCGGGGAGTAAAGCAACCTTGGAGCTACTGTCTCGTCGTTTTTGGTGGCCGAGGTTGCGTCAGGATGTAATGGATTTTGTGTCTACTTGTTCTACTTGTGCACGCGCTAAAGTCTCTCATACACGTCCAGCAGGTTCTTTATTGCCACTTGTCATTCCCAATAGGCCATGGACACATCTGTCAATGGATTTCATCACTGAATTACCTTTGTCTGCGGGTAAAACAGTTATCTTGGTAGTAGTGGACAGGTTTAGCAAAATGGTACACTTTATTGCGTTACCCACACTACCTAACGCTAAGACTCTAGCTCAGGTATTCATCAGTGAAATCGTGAAGCTTCACGGGGTCCCTTCTTATGTTGTTTCGGATCGGGGAACCCAGTTTATTTCTAAGTTTTGGAAAGCTTTTTGTTCCCGTTTGGGGGTACACTTGTCCTTTTCCTCAGAATTCCATCCTCAATCGAATGGACAGACTGAGCGTACCAACCAAAACCTTGAGACATACCTAAGGTGTTTTGTGTCTGAAAACCAAGAGGAGTGGTCATCATCATACTTACCGTTAGCTGAGTTTGCTATAAATAATCGCCGTCAGGAATCCACTGGCAAGTCACCATTTCTTAGTGCATATGGTTTTCATCCCCAATTCTGTACTTTCAAAGAAGGGGGGTCATCAGGGGTTCCCGAGGAGGAACGGTTTTCGTCATCACTTTCATCTGTATGGCAGAAGGTGCAAGCTAACTTGAAAAATATGGGGGGTAAATATAAATGCATGGCTGATAAGAAACGTTCACCAGGTCCGGACCTAGGAGTGAATGACTATGTGTGGTTGTCTACTAGGAATATTAAGTTAAAGGTTCCCTCTTGGAAACTGGGTCCTAGATTCATTGGTCCTTACAAAATAGTAGCCATCATTAACCCCGTGGCTTTTCGCCTGGAGCTACCTCAGACTTTTAAAATCCATAACGTCTTCCATAAGTCGTTACTCAAAAGGTATGTTGCACCTCTAGAACCGTCATCGCTACCACCCCCTCCTGTTATTGTTGATGGTAATCTGGAGTTTCAAATATCCAAAATTGTTGATTCTCGTCGGGTCCGCCGCTCTCTTCAATATCTGGTGCATTGGAGGGGTTATGGTCCCGAGGAAAGAATGTGGGTACCAGCGTCAGAGGTAAACGCCAACAGGTTAGTTCAGGCTTTCCATGCCTCTCATCCTGAGAGACCTGGTCCTGAGTGTCCGGAGGCCCCTCGTAGAAAGGGGGGTACTGTCACGAGGGTGTTGGGAGCCATGTCTGACTCCGTTATACCCGGGGTCAGGAAGTCGCAGCGGGTGGCTGCGCGCTCTATGCCTAAAGATCATGCTGTTACTTAATGGTAGCTTTCTGTGTTTGCCTTGCAATTCTTTTTGTCTCACTCAGGGATCCGTAGCTTCTTCTCAGCTGTTTCTTGTCCGCCACTCCCAACCTCCTTATATTCCCCCTTCCCACTTCTCTGGTTGCCAGATATAGAGCTTCCTGCCTGGACTTCTATACTGACCCACTGGAGCTGTGTAGCTGTTGTTCCTGGTTGTCGTACCAGAGCGTTACCCTCCGGATCCCTGTTGGGCTTTCGTTGTCCGCTGTTGTCGCCCACCTAGGCTTATATGTTTTGTCTGCATTGTCTGTCCTCTCCCTGGTGTTTTCCTTTAGTGTTAGTGGTGAGGACTAGTGCTCCCACCGCCCTATTCACTACTTAGGGCTCAGCTTAAGGAAAGCCAGGGTTTAGGCACGTGATCGGCGTACGGGTGAAGAACCCGTCTAGGGACATCAGGGCAGTCAGGTGCCAGCTTCAAGGTGAGTTAGGGGTCACCACCTTTCCCTCTCCCTTGGACGGCTTTCCCTTTTCCCTCCCTCCGCTTCACATGTCTGTGATCGGTACGCCGGTCGTGATAGCAAGCTCAGGCCATGTGGACAATTTGGAGACCCAGAAGTCAAATGGGACAGAACCATCAGTCAGTACCAGTGGCGTAACTAGAACTGACTGGGCACCACAGTAAATTATTGAATGGGCCCCCCCACCCCTCATGGGCAACTTCTTCACAACCCCCCCCCCCCATGCAAGCCCCAGTCCTGCAGCTAGTCAAAATCACTCACTCAGACCAGGCCCTGCTGCGACTCCGTCCATTTCCCACACATATACTGTACTGCATATTATGTCACTGTATATAATACTATTGTGGGAGCCCTTTTACAATTTATTCCTCCTCTCAGGTGGGCCCCTTTTGAGTTCAGGCCCCGCAGTAGCTACGTCCCCTGCTTCCACTATAGGTACACTCCTGCCTTTCACAATATTACAGCTATACACACTATACAATGCCAATCAAAGGTATGTTACCATAATTACAAGAAAAATGCAAAAAAAAGTACTCAAAACAAATATAATTAGGGAGAGTTTACATTTCCGTTTCATTTTGCGTTCTTCTGATGTGTCAGAAGAACAGAAAAAAAACAGGATGTATCCTGTAAAAAAAATGGATCCTGTTGGCATCTGTTTGAGCCATTTCTGAGATCTGTTTTATCAGACGGAAAAAAGTACTGCATACAGGACTTTTCTTTCTGTCTAAAAAACGGATCTCAGGTAGAAATGTTTCAAACGGATGCCAAATGTGCATAACGGATGCAACAGGATCCATTTTTTTACAGGATCCTTTTTTTCTGTTCTTCTGACGGATTAGAAGAATTGAAAATAAAATGGAGATGTGAACTCTTGCTTTCTTGAATACACAGAATAAAATAGCATAAGCAATTTCAAACAACTACAGGAATAGCATTCACTAGGTAGTGTATTTCACCTATGCATCCTTGGTATGGGGCTGAATGTATAAATACACACATACATTCATTATATAGTCTTAGGCCTGTCTCTCATTTCACATGCATTTTATTTATTTTAATAATATTATTATTATGCATTGGAATTTCCACCAAATGCCTCCACTGGCGAGATAACTAGGTTCTGTTTTATATATATATATATATATATATATATATATATATATACGATAGATAGATAGATAGATAGATAGATAAATGTGGAGGATCCAGAAGAGTTTCTAACCCCCTGAGCACATGGCTGGTGTCTCCTCCTCAGAGAGCAGTGCAGGCCTCCTCCTCTCCCACTCACTCTTGTCCTGACTAGGAACTGACAGCAGAGCAAAGAGCACTACTGCCCCGCCGCCGTAATATGACAGTAAGTGAAGAGGAGCAAATGGGGAGGGGGGGGGGGGGGGCCGAGTTCTTAAGGAAGCTCCCGGGAGATTTTTTAAGATAGCAGCATAAGCTTCTGCTGACAAGAGCTTCTGTTATCTTCAGTGCAGCCCTCCACTATACGCTGCCTGTGAGGCCAGAAGTTTACATAATAGTACATGCAACCCTGCCCGGCTAACACCCCTGCTACTGCTCCCGGGCCCCATCTAAACTCGGGGCCCTGAAGCAGCTGCTTCCCCTGGTTCCCTGATAGTTACACCCCTGGTCAATACATGGAGGCTTGTGAACAAGCACTGTTCCACCATGTTGTTCAAATGATGCCTCCTGCTAAGAAGTTCCATATCAGCTGGTGGTGCAGGTTGCTGTGGCACGGTGACAAAGCTTTTCCACATGTCGGCCATGCTAACCCTGCCTTCTGAGGAGCTGACACAGCTGCGTTTGCGACCTCTTCCTCCTCTGCCTTCGTCTTTAGCTTCCACTTCTCCCCCCGTGTCAGTTGGGAATGCCGTCAGGAGCACGTCAACCAGCGTGCGTTTGTAGTCGCGCATCTTCCTATCACGCTCCAGTGCAGTAAATAAGGTGGGCACGTTGTCTTTGTAACGGGGATTCAGCAGGGTGGCAGCCCGGTAGTCAGCACAAGTTACAACGTGGGCAACTCTGCTGTCGTTGCGCAGGCGCTGCAGCATGTAGTCGCTCACGTGTGCCAGGCTCCTCAGATGTAAGGATAAGCTGTCCTGTGTAGGTAGTGTATCGTCTGTGTCCTCCATATCCCCCCAGCCACGCTCCAGTGATGGCCCTGAGCTGCCTGGGGTACCACCCTGCAGTGAACCCGGTTCCTCCTCCTTGTCCTCCAGTACTGTGCCCTGGCTGGCCACATGTGTACCTGGCCTCTGCTGGTTCAGGAACCCACCTTCTGAGCCACTTCTGAATGACCGGCCTGAAACCCTGTGAAATGCCCCCTCTTCCTCCTCCTCCTGTGCCACATCCTCTTCCATCATCGCCGTAATTGCTTTTTCAAGGAGACATAGAAGTGGTATTGTAATGCTAACAACTGCGTCATCAGCCCTGGCCATGTTGGTTGAGTACTCAAAAGACCGCAACAAGGTACACAGGTCTCGCATGGAGGCCCAGTCACTGGTGGTGAAGTGGTGCTGTTCCGCAGAGTGATTGACCCGTGTGTGCTGCAGCTGAAACTCTACTATCGCCTGCTGCTGCTCGCACAATCTCTCCAGCATATGTAAGGTGGAGTTCCACCTGGTGGGCACGTCGCATATAAGGCAGTGAGCGGGAAGGCCGAAGCTGCGCTGCAGCGCAGACAGGCGAGCTGCAGCAGGGTGAGAACGCTGAAAGTGCGCAGAGACGGACCACACTTTTTGCAGCAGCTCTGACATGTCTGGGTAGTTTTTAAGGAATTTCTGCACCACCAAATTCAGCACATGTGCCAGGCAAGGGATGTGTGTTAATCCGGCTAGTCCCAGAGCTGGTACGAGATTTCGGCCATTATCGCACACCACCAGGCTGGGCTTGAGGCTCACCGGCAGCAACCACTCATCGGTCTGTTCTTCTATGCCCCTCCACAGCACATGAGTTTTAAAACAGCCTGCTGACATTTACCCCTGGCTGTGCTGAAGTTGGTGGTGAAGGTCGAGGTAGTAGAAGAGGAGGAGGAGGAAGCGGAGTAGGAGGAGAAGGCAACAGGAGGCAAAAAATAATGCCCTGCGATCCTCGGTGGTGGAAAGACATGTGCCAAACCTCTATCCGCCTCTGGCCCAGCCGACACTACATTTACCAAGTGTGCAGTTAGGGAGATATAGCATCCCTGCCCATGCTTACTGGTCCATGTATCTGTGGTTATGTGGACCTTGTCACAAATGGCGTTGCACAGTGCACACTGGATTTTATCCTCCACTTGGTTGTGCAGGGAAGAGACGGCTCGCCTGGAAAAGTAGTGGCGGCTGGGAACAACGTACTGTGGGACAGCCAGCAGAAGAGGAAGCAGGGGGAGCCTGAGACCTTTCTTGGTTTTTAAGGTGTTTACTCTACTGCAGTTCGTGCTTTGCATGTAGATGCCTGGTCATGCAGGTTGTGCTCAGGTTTAGAACGTTTATGCCTCGCTTCAGGCTCTGATGGCACAATGTGCAAACCACTCGTGTTTTGTCATCAGGACATTGTCTGAATAAATGCCACGCCAATGAACTCCTTGGAGCTGGCTTTGTTGTTCTAGGTCCCTGGGTGCGGTGGGCAGTAGCAGGCGTACTGTCTCAGGGACGGCCGCTCTGCATTTGCAGCTTTCTCCCTCTTTTGCTGTGCTGTTGCCTCTGTGCGACCACCGTCTCAGAACTGCACACGTCACTAGCATGAACTTGAGTCCAGTCAGGGTCTAGGACCTCATCGTCCTCCACATCATCTTCCACCCATTCTTGACCCCTGCCCTCCTCGTCAGTCTGCACACTGCAGAAAGCGGCAGCAGTTGGCACCTGTGTTTTGTCATCATCAGAGACGTGCTGCGGTGGTCCTCCCATGTCCTTATCCTGCAACATAAGTGGTTGGACATCAGTGCATTCAATGTCTTCCACTTCTGGGGCAGGTCTATGTGGATGGCCCAGTAAACCCTGCCAGCAGAGTCACCAAAAAGCATAAGAGTCTGCTGCATGACTTGGAGTTCAGGCTGCTTGGCTGCTTTGCAAGGGGGTGAGGTGAAAGACTGATGGGCATGGGCTGCAGGTGCCAACTCTGAGCTTTCTGCAGAGGACTGGGTGGGAACTGGCGCCACTGTCAGCCACCCAATCTACTATCGCCTGTACTTGTTCTGGCCTCACCATCCATAGAGCGGCATTCGGGCCTACCAAATAACGCTGCAGGTTCTGTCGCCTACTCGCACCTGAGGAAGGTGTTTCACTTGGACCTGTAGCTGGCGTTGAACGGCCACATCCTCTTGCAGGAACAGGAGCTCCACCAACACCACCACAACCATGTCTACTTCCCTTATTTGATGTTCTCCTCATTATTTGTGTTCACCCACCAAGCTGACAGATGGTTCATCTCCGGTGTCAATTTAACTGCCAATAGTCAACAATTAAGTTCACTAACACTAAGGCAGTGCCCATGTCATAAAAAAGGTTTGTCTAAGAATGCCGCTTTTATCCCAAAAATACACTAATGCACTATTTCACGCTGAAATGTAAATAAGATATTTTTACGCTGTATGCACAACATTTTTTGAAGCAGGAATACGGCTTTTTATTCACAAAAATACACTAATTCACTATTTCTTAGCAGAAATGTAAAATAGGTATTTGGGCGGTGTATTTTAAACTGCGTTGTGGAACAGGAATAACGCTTTTTTATCCCTTCGCCTTATGACAGCACCCATGGAGAGACCGCCTCCACACCCCATTGGACAGGAAACAGAAGTCAGAACACCCTATAAAATGGCTTCACCTCCAAACACCTTCAGTTCTGTTTCCTGTCCGGTGGGGCAGGAGGGAGTCAGGATACCATCCTTGGAGCTGCGGGCGCCCCGAGTTTTTATACTTATAGGAGGGCCTACCCGTTCGGCGTAAGACTCCAGCGGGAGCCGCCGTCAGTCTGGGTCCAACTTCTACCCCCCCGCTCCGTCCCTCCTCGCATTCAGGGGGGAGTTTATCTCCACCCTGGGTACTGCGGGCCTCTGCGGCCGTGCCGCAAGCCCGGCCGTATTACCTCGCTGGCAGATGAATCACGTGGCAGGTCGATGACGTACTTCCGGCGCGACGGCAGGAGCGCGACCGGAAGTGGAGAGGAGCCGGGAGTGCGCGCCGGCGCTTGAAGTTCCCAGCCAGCTCGCTAGTGACAGGCCGTAACCAGTAGCTTCTCCATAGTGTCCCAGACGGCAGAGAACATGGAGCAACCCCAGCGCACAGAACCCACTGATACCACCAACGATGTGCCGGTACAGGGTGGGGTAAGAGGGGATATTCTCCCCAGAGATGAATGTATATGGTTTATACAATATTGGGGTCATATGTTTTAGGTCCCTAAAGAGGCCAAGAGGAGCTCAAGCTCCAGGAGTAAAAACTGCGCAATTTGTAAGAAGAAACTACCCTCGGCTTGGGCTAAACCTGTCTGCCAAGGTTGTATGAGTGGTTTACTAGAGGAAGAGGCACCATCCCTTATGACCAGCATTAAGCAGATGATTCGCCAGGAGGTCAAAGAGTCAGTAGGGGGGTTATTGAAAAGTAGTCCAACCTCCTCTGCCAGGGCGTCTACCTCAAATTGCCCATCAAGCGGGAGTGATGTGTTGTCCGGTTTGGAGGAAGAAGGAGAATGTCATCTGGGGGTTCTTCCGAGGAAGAAGCCAGCGGGAGACCGCTTTTTCAGCCGGACAATATAAACACTCTTTTGAAAGTAGTAAGAGCTACGATGGGTTTAGAGGACCCAAAGCCTCCCATTTCGATTCGGGACTCCATGTTTGAGGGTCTGGGTCCAAAGAAAAAGAGGGTCTTTGACGTCCACGAAAATATTCAGGCGACTATTAAGAGGGAATGGGATAAGCCCGACAGAAAATTTTTTATCCCTTCGGCCCTTAAGCGCAAATATTCTTTCGATGAAGGGGTATCGGCCTCATGGGATAGAGCCCCAAAGTTAGATGCCCCAGTGGCAAAAATGTCCAAAAAGTCAGCCCTTCCCTTTGATGACGGAGGTTCCTTGAAAGACCCCATGGATAGGAGGGCAGATATTTACCTTAAAAAATCCTAGGAAGCTTCTGCGGCTTCCTTTAAGCCAGCTATTGCAGCCACCTCAGTAGCTAGAGCTTTTAAATCATGGATGAAAGAGCTGGAAGAAGGCATTAAGGGAGGTACGCCCAGGGAGCAGTTGTTGACATCCTTTCCTACTTTTTATAGCGACTTAGATTTTTTGGCAGATGCCTCAGCAGATTCCCTAAGATTGTCTGCTAAGTCCTTGGCCCTCTCAAACTCTGCCCGTAGGGCAGTATGGTTAAGAAACTGGAGTGGAGATGTGGCGTCTAAAGCCAAGCTTTGTGGCATCCCCTGTCAAGGGGAATTTTTGTTTGGGCATGTGTTAGACGACCCTAAGAAAAGCTTTTCGTAAGGGGTCTAATAGGGATTCTTTTAGAAATAAGTACAAGTCTAGACAATTTTCGGATTCCAATCGTAAATCGAAAGGGTTACTTTTTTCTCGTTCAGAGGCCTCTAAGAAGAAAGCCCAATGACGCCAGGCCTCCAGTAGGGGGTCGCCTGTCCTTTTTTTCGGCAGAGTGGGAAAAAATCTCGAACAGCTCTTGGGTCCGATCTGTGATAAAAGAGGGTCTGAAGTTAAGATTCTCAGATCTCCCAGGAGAAAACTATGTGGTCACGGATTTAAGGGCAGATCCCCAAAAACAGGAGGCGTTGGTAGCGGAAGTGAAATCCCTGTTAGAGAAAAAGGTCTTAATTCAGGTTCCAGAGGGGGAAGTAAAAAGAGGGTTTACTCTACTCTGTTTCTGGTGACAAAGCCAAATGGGTCGTTCAGGACCATAATAAACTTGAAGATGCTCAACCGTTCTCTGGTGTACGAGAAGTTTCGCATGGAATCTCTGAGGTCAGCAGTGAACCATTTGTTTCCGGGTTGTTTCATGGCCACGCTAGATCTCAGGGATGCCTATTACCATGTTCCCATTCATCCCTTGCATCAAAGGCACTTGAGGATTGCCATTCAGATGGGGGAAAATATTCTGCATGCCCAGTTTCAGGCCCTTCCATTTGGCCTCTCCCAAGCTCCACGGGTTTTTACAAAGCTGGTAGCAGAGATTATGGCTCATGTCAGGGAAAGGAACATGGTAATTATTCCATACCTGGACGACTTCCTTATCATAGCAAAGGATCCCCAAACCTTATTAGATCACATTTCATGGTTCAAGGAAGTCCTTCAGAAGCTGGGTTGGGAATTAAACGAGGAGAAGTCTTCCCTAGTACCAGCTCAAATATGCAAATTTCTGGGCATGATGCTAGACTCAGGATCCCAGAAGTGTTATCTTCCAGAACAGAAAGCTCTCAATCTCAGGGAAGAGGTTTCCTTATTCCAGAAGACCCGGGTAGTCTCCATTCAGAAAGCCATGTCCATTTTAGGTCTAATGACGGCGACCATTCCAGGAGTAGAATGGGCCCAGTTTCACTCAAGAAGGTTACAGCTTCAGATTCTGGAGGAATGGGACTGCTCTCCCCTTTCTCTAGACAAAGTTTTTCTTTTGTCGTCTCGGACCCTTCTATCTCTGGAATGGTGGAGGAAGTTAGAAAACCTTCAAAAAGGGGTTCCCTGGAAGAGGGAGTCTCCGGTGTGTCTTACCACGGACGCAAGCCCCTGGGGTTGGGGAGCCCATTGGGAGGGTCAGATTCTCCAGGGGAGTTGGGACCCGAATACCAGAGCACAGTCTCAAAATGTCAGGGAGTTGAGGGCCATCTGGCTCACTCTATATCAATCTCTTCCTCATCTGGAAGGCTGGAACGTGAGGATTTACTCCAACAACATGTCAGCTGTCGCCTATATCAACAGGCAAGGGGGCACGAGATCCGGAAACCTTATGTCTTTGGCCTTCCAGATTTTCAATCTGGCAGAATGTTCTCTGTCTTCTCTTTCTGCTGTGCATCTAAGGGGAACAGAGAACAGGGAAGCAGATTTTCTGAGCCGTCATCGCCTCAGCCAGAATGAATGGTCGTTAGATCAGGTCATTTTCAATCAGATAGTGAACTTATGGGGCCCTCCGAGGATAGACCTGTTTGCCACAAGGGCAAACAGAAAGGTAAAAAGATTCTTTTCCCTGTCCCCGAAGGACCAGCCTCTAGCGGTGGATGCTCTAGCCCAGTCCTGGAAATCAGGTCTCCTTTATGCGTTTCCTCCTCTAAAGCTCATTCCGCGGGTACTCAAAAAAATCAGGGAAGATCAGGCCTCAGTTATCATGATCGCCCCCTTTTGGCCAAGGAGAGTATGGTTCTCAGAGCTTCGGGAGATTTCGATCTCCAGTCCTTGGGTTCTACCAGCATCCCGGGGTCTCCTTACTCAGGGCCCGGTCATTCATCCAGAGCTGAAATCCCTTCATTTAACAGCTTGGCTTTTGAAAGGGAAATTCTGAGAAAGAAAGGTTTATCAGATGATGTGATATCCACCCTCCTAGCTAGTCGGAAGAAGGTCACCTCAGATATTTACATGAGGGTTTGGCGGGCCTTCTCTCGTTTTGCGGGAGATCAGGTGGATGTCCTAGAAGCGCCCAATATTCCGCTCATCCTAGATTTTTTACAGGAGGGTTGGAATAAAGGTCTTAGACCTAGTACTCTAAAGGTGCAGGTCTCCGCCCTTAGTGCCCTTTTTGAGTACAAATTAGCTGATCTTCCTTGGATCCAAAGGTTTTTTACGGCTCTGTCAAAATCATCCCCTGTCCAGCGTAACACTGTACCACCTTGGGATTTGAATTTGGTTCTTTCTGCCCTCTCGACATCCCCCTTTGAGCCGCTGGAGTGTATCTCCTTAAATATGCTTTCCTTCAAGCTGGCCTTCCTTTTGGCCATTACTTCCGCCAGGAGGGTTGGCGAGATGGTGGCCTTCTCAGTGGATCCCCCCTACCTCAGGGTCCTTAAGGATAGGATTGTCATTATTCCGGACCCGGCCTTTTTACCTAAGGTTTCTTCAAAATTCCATAGGTCCCAGGAAATTGTTCTTCCTTCCTTCTTTCCATCACCCAAGGATGAGAAGGAAGCTAGTTTTCATTGCTTAGACATTAGAAGGTGTGTTATTCACTACATGGAGGCCACCCGACCTTGGAGGCTTTCTTCCCGTCTTCTGTTATGCTTCCAGGGTGCCAGGAAGGGTTCTGCTGCTTCTTCACAGACTATAGCTAGGTGGATCAGACAGGCGATAGGTTTGTCATATTCTTCAGGGTTTGGAGCCCATTCTACTAGATCAGTGGCTACCTCCTGGGCAGAAAGGGCTTCAGTGTCTCTAGAACAGATTTGTAAAGCGGCCACTTGGAGTACCCCTCATACGTTTTTTAGACACTACAGACTCAAGTTATCTTCAGGCTGTAGTCCCTCCCTAGTTTATCTAGCTTATATCTCCATGGGTGCTGTCATAAGGCGAAGGGATAAAACTAAGATTACTTACCGGTAATCTTCTTTATCTGAGCCTATGACAGCACCCAACTAATTTCCCCCCCCCCAAAAAAAAAAAAAAAGGAAAGAAAGAGAATTTTTCAGTAGGATTGTTGTCTCCTTTTGCATGTATGTTATTGCTCCTAGATCTCGGAAAAAGTCTGAAGGTGTTTGGATGTGGAGCCATTTTATAGGGTGTTCTGACTTCTGTTTCCTGTCCAATGGGGTGTGGAGGCGGTCTCTCCATGGGTGCTGTCATAGGCTCAGAGAAAGAAGATTACCAGTAAGTAATCTTAGTTTTCCCCAAAATTTCACAAATGCCCTATTTAACGGCTTAAAATTAAACGTAGGTATTTGTACGCTATATGCACAACTGCTTTGTGAACCCAGAACATGGCTTTTTTCAGTAAAACACACTAAAGCACTATTTCTGTGCTGCAATTTAAAATTGGTATTTGTACGCTGTATGCACAACTGCTTTGTGGATCCACAACATGGCTTTTTTCACTAAAACACACAAATGCAGTATTTAACTGCTGGAAATTAAACGTAGGTATTTATACGCTTTATGCACAACTTCTTTTTCCCAAAAATACACTAATGCACTATTTCACTGCTGAAATGTAAATTAGGTATTTTTATGCTGTATGCACAACTGCTTTTTGAAGCAAGAATACGGCTTTTTTTTCACAAAAATACACTAATGCACTATTTAACAGCAGAAATGTAAAATAGGAATTTGGGCGGTGTATCTTAAACTGCTTTGTGGACCAGGAATAACGCTTTTTTCCCCAAAATTTCACAAATGCCCTATTTAACGGCTGAAAATTAAATGTAGGTATTTGTACGCTGTATGCACAACTGCTTTGTAAACCAAGAACACAGCTTTTTTCCCCCTAAAACACACTAATGCACTATTTCAGTGCTGCAATTTAAAATTGGTATTTGTACCCTGTATGCACAACTACTATGTGGACCCAGAAAACGTCTTTTTTTTTAGTAAAACACACTAAAGCACTATTTCCGTGCTGCAATTTAAAATTGGTATTTGTACGCTGTATGCACAACTGCTTTGTGGACCTGCGGGCGTGATCGCTGCGGGGGTCCGGCTGTTTCCTGTAGCTGACCCCCGCGACTAATGATCGCGGTCGGCAGCGATGCCGATCGCAATCATTTAACCCCGCAGATGCCGTGGTCAATCCTGACCACGCCATTTGTGCGCGCTAAAACCGAAAGTAAAACTTTCGGCCGCGCTCCGGCTCCCCCTAGTGGTGATCGGGGGAATCGCAGCGCTGGATGTAATAGCCTCGAACTCGAATGAATTATTCGAGGTTACTACTTACTATTTCCTATGCAGCCCTTGTTAGCAATAGGGCTTCATAGGAAAGTAGTAAAATCCTCATAAACTCCAATACAAGTGTATTGGAGTTTATGATAGAAGCAATCAGGTAACTGATTTATATAGGTCCATATGGGACCTATATAAAATTGTAAAATAAAAATAAATAAATAAAAAAAACTAAAAATTCAAATCACCCCCCTTTCCCCAAAATTAAAATAAAAAAATAAAAAAATAAAAAAAATACACATCATGGGTGTCGCAATGTGCTAAAATGCCCGTAGTAAAAAAATATAAAAATATATTCCCCATACGGTAAACAGAAAAACAGAAAAAAACGGCCCAAATGGCCGATTCGCCGTTTTTGGACGCTTCATTTCCTCAAAAAAAAAAAAAAAAAAGTGATAAAAAAGTCCTACACACCCTATAATGGTATCAACTAAAAGTTCAGATCGCCCCACAAAAAAATAAGCCCCCATACAACGCCATACACGTTGAAAACTGGGAAAAAATATAGCACACAGATCTCCCCTTCCTATACATGACGACACCCTGGTCGTCTATCAATAACCATTGCCAGCATTCAAGATAATTTCAAGATAATGTTTATATGAGGAAAGTTTATTTTCTATGTAACTAGATGAGGCTACTCTATTTTATTTGATTTTATCCTATTTTAAGTCCCAATACATGTTTTATGTGTATATATGTGCAATAGATGTTATAATGCGGATCCATGCCATATGAAAAAGGAAAACGCACACAAAACGCATAGAAAACGCAACTGCGTTTTTTTTTATTTAACATTACTATGCTCTGGGGATTGTCAACATAGATGTGATGTCACCATTGATAAACGTGACTACAATTATGATTGGGCTGCAATATGATGTCCTATGAATACCTAATGATCCATTCCGCAGTTTACATGTCCCTCACTTACCCACAATGCCTGGAGACTTTTTGTATAAAAGACGCTCAGTTGCACTCACTTCTCATCCACTGAAGAAGGGGTTTCCTTATTACCCCGAAATGCGTCTTGGAGTACAGCAGTGAGGGACATGTAACTGTAGGACGAACTACAGATCTTTCTGCGACACAAGGGCTCAAAGACAGCTAAGCTATTTACTATACCATCTGCTTATACATTGCCGCATCAATCTAGCGGGCATCTAACTCAGAAGGAATCACCGCAAGAAGCACATAACCGCATCATCAGGCCACGTGAGACTCTCTCAGTGACGTCACTGCAGGTCCTGGCAGTAAAGAGAGCGTTTGAGCGTGGTGTGCTCCGCTCAGAATACCGCCTGAAAGATACACTTGTGAAGGGTGATAACGTAACCTACATTTATCTACTTGATATTACTGTTCAATTGCTGCATTAAGGAATGGGAATCATCTAAATGTACAAACACCAACTTTGACAGCTATTCAGTACATTTTACTGGTTTAGGTTAAGATGCAAATGAGCATATGAGGACTCCCACAACATACGGGGCAGTTATTTTACTCCATAATTGGCGACTATAACGCAATTATCTACAGGTGGACTGTCACTTTTATTTGCGTTTTGCGCACATATTGTGTAATATTTGCTACTATTATATAGAGACTTTTGGGCTGGCCACCCATAGTCTACAGGTCTATTTTATATTTATTTTTAAGTATGTTCATTTTTATATGTGTTTTCTATGAAATATTTTTGACCACACTTCATTTGACCACCATTTGTCTATATATGGTAGCGAGTGCCCTCCCACTTGTGACTTTTTTATCTTCTTTCTAAGCTTGGGGAGCTTATAGGGTGTGAGCACCCATTAACCATCTCAACCACCTAATAGGTGAGCCACCTTTTTTCTATATCCCCTAGCTTATGATTTGGTAGCCAAAAGCAGGAGTGTGTACAAAACACAGAAGACATGCAAATATTCCATTCACATGTCATCTCAGTTTTGGATCCACTCCGGTTTTATTTGGCATTAGCAAAACTGATGGTTTACTGACCAAATGCTGACCAAGTAAATTCGGATGCTCCACAGACAGGATCTGTTTTCGTGGGTTATTGTTCTGACAGATCAGAGTAACGGCAAAATATAATCAGTGACGTCAACACAAACTTACTGCTGACACCCTCTCCACTCTGTCGGGGGGCTCTACTTGTATAAGCGTTTAAAAGAACAGGTTCTGTAGACATCTAGGTGGTATCAGCTGATGACTGTGTAAAAGGAGTGCGCTTCTTCTTGGCGCTAACATTGGCCAGTAAAGCTGAGCTCATACGTGACTTATTTGGTCAGTTTTGGCCCCATGACTGCCCAAATCAGTGAAGTGCAGTGACTCTAAGTGCGACGTTGGTCATCTGCATGTCATACATCACAGTATTATTTCACTACCACAGCAGACTCCATATGCGTTACTGCAAGGCACAGTGTTCTACACCACTATAAAGGCTCTCTGCAGCCAGGAAATATTTGGATAAAACCAAATTTCTCCCGAAAATTTTGGTGAACTGGCGAATAGAATTTTTTTTTAAATTCGCTCATCTTTAAAAATGAACATAAATTTGGACTCTAACAAAAAAAAAGGTAAATCTTAGTAAAAGGCTTAAGTAATTTCTAGCATGCGAATAAAATAGACATAAAATTTATTCTATTCCATTTTGTCTTATTAAATAAAACCTATAATTGTGAAAATATGTATACCCATAAAGTGAAAGATTCCTTCAATATCTAAATGATTTAAATAATCAATTTTAATAATTGTATTAAGAATAAAGAGATTTTACATTTTAATAGCATCTGGATGGTCTGCACTATTGTTTTCTACATGTTGAATTAATTAGAGCACTGGCAATAGGAAGACTACTGTTTAGTGACTGAGACACCATCATCAAATATCGAACAAGACATTGGAGACTGAAGTATTGTGGACCTGGAAATAAATTGCCTGTTTAACACATTTTACAGTACCTGCCTGTGTTGCACAAAACCCTGTTTCTTCATTAGTACTTGCCCAGTGAATGAAGCTGAAGTGTACCTTCTTGGATTTTGGGGGGATTGTTTTATGTGTACATGAAGAGGCTAGGACTGCTTATTAACTCTTCCTGTCCCAATTGGACATGGTTATAACGAAATGCCCAGACAGAATGCAAAACGAAAGCCTTTAAAAGGCATTCCGCTTGCTTTCCGTCCTAATACAAGTCTATAGGAAAGCATAACGGAACCGTCTGGGTCCCGTTATGCAAGACGGAAAACAAAGTCCTGTGGACTTTGTTTTCCGTCTTGCATAACGGGAACCAGACGGATCCGTTTTGATTCTAATAGACTTCTATTAGGATGGAAAGCAAACGGAATGCCTGTTAAAGGCCTCTGTTTTGCATTCCATCATAATACAAGTCTCTGGGCATAAGAATGGATCAGTCCTTCCGTCTTATGGATTCCGTTATTTTCCATTATAACGGAAAGCCATAACAGAATCCCTAACGCTAGTGTGAACCCACCTTATCTGAAATATGTAGTAAAATTACCTTTCTGGCTGTCAGCTGGTTTTACACTCCCACCCCTGGAAGTTTCCTAGTATTGTCTATGGCCAGCCTGCCGCAGGGAGTCTAAATGACAGTTGTTTGTGTAAATGTCGGTCTGTCTTGGCTGTTGATTGCAAAAATAAAATAAAAAATCTTTCTACAACAACTAGTAAAGGTAACTATGCCCACTAGTGCACAGTGATTTGACTGTACACATGCACCTTACAACTTTACAGGTAGTTGCAACCCAGGACAGTCAGTTTATACATGGTGGCAAAAGTCCCATAAACGACTGTGACCACAAATTAGTTGTTAATATAGATAGTGGTATTAATAAAAGACAACAAATGAAGGTTACATTTTTATTCATTAGTGGAAAAATAATTAGGCCGCAATGCTTATCATGTTTACCAATATCTAATAATTAAACCAATCCAAATTAATTTCTTTACTAAACCAAACTATTAACCATCACAACTTTATTAATAATCTTAAAATACCAGTTACCATTACCATTAGTCCACTCAATAATTAAGTGACATAACCCGATCGATAAACATTGCGACAAGACATACAGTATATTTAGGGAGGAGAGGTTGGATTCTTCTGATAAACTTATGTAAACGAGCCAATATCGTTACTCCACTTCTTTTATAGGTTTCCTCTTCATGGCAGATAGGCTGCCCAACAATCCAGACCTTTTCTTCTCATGCAAGACCAGAAGATTTCTTGGACTGGACCATGGACACCTATTTTCCAGGTAAGATTTATAACTGTTAATTTTATTGTATAACCCAATGACAGGGACAATGCCACCATGTGTTCCCCCATTACATTATGCAATGAAAGGTCCTTTCAGTGTGCGTCCCATTGACACAACTCATCACCATAATTTTTTTAAATACATGTAGTTAATAACATAATTTTTTTAAACATAGAGATATCAAAGAGAAAAATGATAGAATAATATAAAGTCGGGTTTTAAAGGGAACCTGTGTTGAACATGGTGTCTTAGGTGAAAGGAGCATGTAATAGAGCAGGAGGAGCAGAGCAAATTGATATATAGATGGGAAAAGATTCAGTATAAATTGTAATTTATCCATTTATATCTTGTCTCATTCTGGGCTCAGAACTACCTCCTTGATGTCAATCAGTGACTGACAGCCTCCCCTCTATGACTGTGTCAGTCACTAATAGGACTTCAAAGCCCAGAATAAGCTGGAATTTAAATTAATACATTTTTACGGAATCTTTTCCCACAAAACCATATATCAATCTGCTCAGCATCTCCTGCTCTACAACTTGTTGACTGAAGATTAATTCACATTTTCATAGTGACAGGTTAAAAATTTGAGAGAAGTAACAATGTCATTATAATATGGACAAACGCTTTCTTGGACGAATGTCATAGATCCTGACAGGGAAAAGGCTTTTTGGCTTTCAAACTTGGGTGATCTGATTAGGGCTGGCTCTAGGTTAATTTGGGCCCTTGGGCCATAAATCTCAGTGGGCCCCCTTCAGGCATTTCTTTACATTTTCATATCCCCCTGTGGCTCCCACACGGTATAATGACCCCCAATGGCCCCACACACAGTATAATGACCCCACAGTGGCCCTCCATTCAGAATAATATCACCCAGTGGTCCCCACACTGGGGGTTATACTGTATAGAGGGGGCACTGGGGGTCATTATCATTATACTGTATAGTGGTCACTGGGGTCATTATATTAAATGGGGGCTCTGGGGGTCATTATACTGTGTAAGGTAAGGGGCCCTCACAGTATAATGACCCCCAATGCCCCCCACACAGTATAATGACCCCACAGTGGCCCTTCATTCAGAATAATGACCCCCAGTGCCCTCCACTAGAGATGGCCCGAACTATCCGCTGGCGAACAGTTCCCGGCGAACATAGCTTGTTCGCGTTTGCCATGGCGGGCGAACACATGCGATGTTCGGTCTCCCCGCTATACATCATCATTGAGCAAACTTTGACCCTGTACCTCACAGTCAGCAGACACATTCCAGCCAATCAGCAGCCAATCAGTGCCACTAACTCCTTGCGACGACCTCCCCCTGCTTCCAACTCGTCTCCTCCTTCTCTCTGTCTCCCCTTCTGAACATTCCCCCTCTTCTTCTCTTCGAGCAGGCACCCACGTGGCATCCGTGGACACATCGTCATCATCAACTGCTTCACTTGTATCTGACACCTCAGCAAAGGAAGCAGCAGCGGGTACAACATCATCATCATCATCACACTGTACGTCCATGTGTGTAATCCTGCCTGACTGAGACATATCCCTGTAATCTACATCATCTGGCAATAATGGTTGCGCATCACTAATTGCATCCAACTGATGTGTAAATAACTCCTCTGACAGATCAAGTGAAGCGGCTGTGGTAGCTGTGGTGGTACTGGTGGTGGTGGCGGCGGGTGGGAGCATGGTAACTTGAGAGCAGGTGACTGAAGCTGAGCTGGAGGAGGATGGTGCATCAAGGTTCTTAGCGGAAGCTGTTGAAGATTGGGTGTCCTGTCTAAGCCAGTCAACTATGTCCTCAGAATTTTTTGGGTTCAGGGTACGTGGCCTCTGAACACTAGGCATTATTCCAGGGCCAGTGGAAATCACAGCACCACGACCACAACGGCCCCTGCGGGGTGGCCTGCCTCTGCCTGTCATTTTTTTTTTTTAGATAAGTGGTACTACGCGTGCTAGGTACTGTGCCACCCGGTATGAGTGGTGGGCACTGGCAGTGGGCACACTACAGTCTGTGGAAGTCGGCCTGACACACACTGGCAGCAGGCAAGCAACTGAAATTAGACTAAAGTGTAAAAATGTAATGCCTTTTTTTGATGCAAAGTCCTGTGCCACACGGTATGAGTGGTTGGCACTGGCAGTGGGCACACTACAGTCTGTAGAAGTCAGCCTGACACACACTGGCAGCAGGCAAGCAACTGAATTTAGACTAAAGTGTAAAAATGAAATGCCTTATTTATTGGCAAGCTACTGTGCCACCCGGTATGAGTGGTTGGCACTGGCAGTGGGCACACTACTGTCCGTGGAAGTCGGCCTGACACACACTGGCAGCAGACAAACAACTGAAATTAGACTAATGTGTAAAATTTAAATGCCTTATTTATCGTCAAGCTACTGTGCCACCAGGTATGTGTGGTTGGCACTGGCAGTGGGCACACTACAGTCTGTGGAAGTCGGCCTGACATACACTGGCAGCAGGCAAGCAACTGAAATTAGACTAATGTGTAAAAATTAAATGCCTTATTTATCGGCAAGCTACTGTGCCACCCGGTATGAGTAGTTGGCACTGGCAGTGGGCACACTACAGTCTGTAGAAGTCAGCCTGACACACACTGGCAGCAGGCAAGCAACTGAAATTAGACTAAAGTGTAAAAATTAAATGACTTTTTTATGCAAAGTCCTGTGCCACACGGTATGAGTGGTGGGCACTGGCAGTGGGCACACTACAGTCAGTGGAAGTGGGCCTGACACACACTGGCAGCAGGCAAGCAACTGAAATTACACTAAAGTGTAAAAATTAAATGCCTTTTTTGATGCAAAGTCCTGTGCCACACGGGATGAGTGGTGGGCACTAGCAGTGGGCACACTACAGTCTGTAGAATTCAGCCTGACACACACTGGCAGCAGGCAAGCAACTGAATTTAGACTAAAGTGTAAAAATGAAATGCCTTATTTATTGGCAAGCTACTGTGCCACCCGGTATGAGTGGTTGGCACTGGCAGTGGGCACACTACTGTCTGTGGAAGTCGGCCTGACACACACTGGCAGCAGACAAACAACTGAAATTAGACTAATGTGTAAAAATTAAATGCCTTATTTATCGGCAAGCTACTGTGCCACCAGGTATGTGTGGTTGGCACTGGCAGTGGGCACACTACATTCTGTGGAAGTCGGCCTGACACACACTGGCAGCAGGCAAGCAACTGAATTTAGACTAAAGTGTAAAAATGAAATGCCTTATTTATTGGCAAGCTACTGTGCCACCCGGTATGAGTGGTTGGCACTGGCAGTGGGCACACTACAGTCAGTGGAAGTCGGCCTGATACACACTGGCAGCTGGGAAGCAACTGAAATTACACTAAAGTGTAAAAATTAAATGCCTTTTTTTAATGCAAAGTCCTGTGCCACCCGGTATGAGTGGTGGGCACTGGCAGTGGGCACGCTACAGTCTGTGGAAGTCGGCCTGACACACACTGGCAGCAGGCAAGCAACTGAAATTAGACTAAAGTGTAAAAATTAAATGACTTTTTTTATGTAAAGTCCTGTGCCACACGGTATGAGTGGTGGGCACTGGCAGTGGGCACACTACAGTCAGTGGAAGTGGGCCTGACACACACTGGCAGCAGGCAAGCAACTGAAATTACACTAAAGTGTAAAAATGAAATGCCTTTTTTTGATGCAAAGTCCTGTGCCACACAGGGTGGGGGGTGGGCTCTGACAGTGGGCACACTACAGTCTGTGGGCCTGCAGCTCCTCACACACGGGCAGGCCAGGCAACTTCAATATATATATGGAGAAAAAAGAAAAGAAAAGAAGACTAATGTTGCAGCCCTAAAAAGGCTTTTTGGGGTGCTGTCAGGACGCTGTCCTTACAGCAGAGATCAGATGAGTCTTTCAGGACTGGAGTGGACACTGAATACACTAGCCTAGCTATCTATTTCCCAATTACACTGTCTATTACACTGTCCCTCTATTACACTGTCCCTCCTCTCACTCAGACTGCAGCTTCCGAATGATTCTAAAATGGATGCTGTTCAGGAGATGGGAGGGTCTGGGAGGGAGTCAACGCATGCTGTTGCCACCACCAGAATGCCGTCATTGCAAAGCTCAGCAGTGTGGCATTTTTGTTTGTGTGTCTGCCTCTGATAACAGCAATGCCATTTGCAACCTGTGCCAAAAGAAACTGAGTCGTGGGAAGTTCAACACCCACCTCGGTACAACTGCTTTGCGAAGGCACATGATCTCACATCACAAACGCCTATGGGATCAACACATGAGTACAAGCAGCACACAAACTCAAAGCCACCATGCTCCTCCTGGTCCAGCATCTTCAGCCACGTCAACCACTGCTGTCCTCCCTGCCCCCTCTCAACCAACCGCCACTCCACCTCTCACCTTCAGCAGTTCCTGCTCATCTGCCCACAGTCAGGTGTCTGTTAAGGAAATGTTTGCGCCTAAGAAGCCAATGTCACGCTAGAAGAGGAGTATGAGGAAGAAGAGTCAGAGGAGGAATGTGGCTTTGAGGAGGAGGAAGACCAACCACAGCAGGCACCCCAGGGTGCTCGATGTTGTCGCCTATGTGGGACCCATGGTGTTGTACGTGGCTGGGGGGAAGAACAGACCGTCAATAACATCAGTGAAGACAAGGAACGGGAAATTCAGGACCCCACTAGAGGGACGGCCATACTGGACTTAGTATTAACCAATAGACCTGATAGAACAACAGATGTACAGGTTGGGGGACACCTGGGAAATAGTGACCATAAAGTTATAACCTTCCAATTATCCTTCAAACGAGAGTTTCATCTGGCAATAATGGTTGCGCATCACTAATTGCATCCAACTGATGTGTAAATAACTCCTCTGACAGATCAAGTGAAGCGGCTGTGGTAGCTGTGGTGGTACTGGTGGTGGTGGCGGCGGGTGGGAGCATGGTAACTTGAGAGCAGGTGACTGAAGCTGAGCTGGAGGAGGATGGTGCATCAAGGTTCTTAGCGGAAGCTGTTGAAGATTGGGTGTCCTGTCTAAGCCAGTCAACTATGTCCTCAGAATTTTTGGGTTCAGGGTACGTGGCCTCTGAACACTAGGCATTATTCAGGGCCAGTGGAAATCACAGCACCACGACCACAACGACCCCTGCGGGTGGCCTGCCTCTGCCTGTCATTTTTTTTTAGATAAGTGGTACTACGCGTGCTAGGTACTGTGCCACCCGGTATGAGTGGTGGGCACTGGCAGTGGGCACACTACAGTCTGTGGAAGTCGGCCTGACACACACTGGCAGCAGGCAAGCAACTGAAATTAGACTAAAGTGTAAAAATGTAATGCCTTTTTTTGATGCAAAGTCCCATGCCACACGGTATGAGTGGTTGGCACTGGCAGTGGGCACACTACAGTCTGTAGAAGTCAGCCTGACACACACTGGCAGCAGGCAAGCAACTGAATTTAGACTAAAGTGTAAAAATGAAATGCCTTATTTATTGGCAAGCTACTGTGCCACCCGGTATGAGTGGTTGGCACTGGCAGTGGGCACACTACTGTCCGTGGAAGTCGGCCTGACACACACTGGCAGCAGACAAACAACTGAAATTAGACTAATGTGTAAAAATTAAATGCCTTATTTATCGGCAAGCTACTGTGCCACCAGGTATGTGTGGTTGGCACTGGCAGTGGGCACACTACATTCTGTGGAAGTCGGCCTGACACACACTGGCAGCAGGCAAACAACTGAAATTAGACTAATGTGTAAAATTTAAATGCCTTATTTATCGTCAAGCTACTGTGCCACCAGGTATGTGTGGTTGGCACTGGCAGTGGGCACACTACAGTCTGTGGAAGTCGGCCTGACATACACTGGCAGCAGGCAAGCAACTGAAATTAGACTAATGTGTAAAAATTAAATGCCTTATTTATCGGCAAGCTACTGTGCCACCCGGTATGAGTAGTTGGCACTGGCAGTGGGCACACTACAGTCTGTAGAAGTCAGCCTGACACACACTGGCAGCAGGCAAGCAACTGAAATTAGACTAAAGTGTAAAAATTAAATGACTTTTTTTATGCAAAGTCCTGTGCCACACGGTATGAGTGGTGGGCACTGGCAGTGGGCACACTACAGTCAGTGGAAGTGGGCCTGACACACACTGGCAGCAGGCAAGCAACTGAAATTACACTAAAGTGTAAAAATTAAATGCCTTTTTTTGATGCAAAGTCCTGTGCCACACGGGATGAGTGGTGGGCACTAGCAGTGGGCACACTACAGTCTGTAGAATTCAGCCTGACACACACTGGCAGCAGGCAAGCAACTGAATTTAGACTAAAGTGTAAAAATGAAATGCCTTATTTATTGGCAAGCTACTGTGCCACCCGGTATGAGTGGTTGGCACTGGCAGTGGGCACACTACTGTCTGTGGAAGTCGGCCTGACACACACTGGCAGCAGACAAACAACTGAAATTAGACTAATGTGTAAAAATTAAATGCCTTATTTATCGGCAAGCTACTGTGCCACCAGGTATGTGTGGTTGGCACTGGCAGTGGGCACACTACATTCTGTGGAAGTCGGCCTGACACACACTGGCAGCAGGCAAGCAACTGAATTTAGACTAAAGTGTAAAAATGAAATGCCTTATTTATTGGCAAGCTACTGTGCCACCCGGTATGAGTGGTTGGCACTGGCAGTGGGCACACTACAGTCAGTGGAAGTCGGCCTGATACACACTGGCAGCTGGCAAGCAACTGAAATTACACTAAAGTGTAAAAATTAAATGCCTTTTTTTAATGCAAAGTCCTGTGCCACCCGGTATGAGTGGTGGGCACTGGCAGTGGGCACGCTACAGTCTGTGGAAGTCGGCCTGACACACACTGGCAGCAGGCAAGCAACTGAAATTAGACTAAAGTGTAAAAATTAAATGACTTTTTTTTATGCAAAGTCCTGTGCCACACGGTATGAGTGGTGGGCACTGGCAGTGGGCACACTACAGTCAGTGGAAGTGGGCCTGACACACACTGGCAGCAGGCAAGCAACTGAAATTACACTAAAGTGTAAAAATGAAATGCCTTTTTTTGATGCAAAGTCCTGTGCCACAAAGGGTGGGGGGTGGGCTCTGGCAGTGGGCACACTACAGTCTGTGGGCCTGCAGCTCCTCACACACGGGCAGGCCAGGCAACTGCAATATATATATGGAGAAAAAAGAAAAGAAAAGAAGACTAATGTTGCAGCCCTAAAAAGGCTTTTGGGGTGCTGTCAGGACGCTGTCCTTACAGCAGAGATCAGATGAGTCTTTCAGGACTGGAGTGGACACTGAATACACTAGCCTAGCTATCTATTTCCCAATTACACTGTCTATTACACTGTCCCTCTATTACACTGTCCCTCCTCTCACTCAGACTGCAGCTTCCGAATGATTCTAAAATGGATGCTGTTCAGGAGATGGGAGGGTCTGGGAGGGAGTCAACGCATGCTGTTGCCACCACCAGAATGCCGTCATTGCAAAGCTCAGCAGTGTGGCATTTTTGTTTGTGTGTCTGCCTCTGATAACAGCAATGCCATTTGCAACCTGTGCCAAAAGAAACTGAGTCGTGGGAAGTTCAACACCCACCTCGGTACAACTGCTTTGCGAAGGCACATGATCTCACATCACAAACGCCTATGGGATCAACACATGAGTACAAGCAGCACACAAACTCAAAGCCACCATGCTCCTCCTGGTCCAGCATCTTCAGCCACGTCAACCACTGCTGTCCTCCCTGCCCCCTCTCAACCAACCGCCACTCCACCTCTCACCTTCAGCAGTTCCTGCTCATCTGCCCACAGTCAGGTGTCTGTTAAGGAAATGTTTGAGCCTAAGAAGCCAATGTCACGCTAGAAGAGGAGTATGAGGAAGAAGAGTCAGAGGAGGAATGTGGCTTTGCAGAGGAGGAAGACCAACCACAGCAGGCACCCCAGGGTGCTCGATGTTGTCGCCTATGTGGGACCCATGGTGTTGTACGTGGCTGGGGGGAAGAACAGACCGTCAATAACATCAGTGAGGACAAGGAACGGGAAATGAGTAGCTCTGCATCCAACCTTGTGCAAATGGGGTCTTTCATGCTGTCATGTCTATTGAGGGACCCTCGTATAAAAAGGATGAAGGAGAACGACATGTACTGGGTGGCCACGCTACTAGACCCCCGGTATAAGCAGAAAGTGGCAGAAATGTTACCAAATTACCAAAAGTCGGAAAGGATGCAGCAGTTCAAAACCAAACTAAAAAATATGCTTTACACAGCTTATAAGGGGGATGTCACAGCACAACGGGAATCTAACAGGGGAAGAGGTGAATGTAATAATCCTCCTACCACGGCGGCAAGGACTGGACGATTTACAGATGTGTTGTTGATGGAGGACATGCGGAGCATTTTCAGTCCTACTCATCGCCACAGCCCTTTGGGATCCAGCCTTAGAGAACGGCTCGACCGACAGGTAGCAGACTACCTCGCCTTAACAGCAGATATCGACACTCTGAGGAGCGATGAACCCCTTCACTACTGGGTGTGCAGGCTTGACCTGTGGCCTGAGCTATCCCAGTTTGCGATAGAACTTCTGGCCTGCCCTGCTTCAAGTGTCCTGTCAGAAAGGACCTTCAGTGCAGCAGGAGGCATTGTCACTGACAAGAGAAGTCGCCTCGGTCAAAAAAGTGTTGATTACCTCACCTTCATAAAGATGAATGAGGCATGGATCCCAAAGGGACTGACAGTGGGGGATACGTTTGACTAACAAAAGGCCTGATGACATGCCTTGGCCTCAAAATGGTCCCCACGCTGCTGTATTTAATGTCGGCATACTGGATGACTTTCGTGAATTCTCCGCCACCAACTAGGGTTCAAGCCGCAATGATTTAATCACTTTTCTGCCTGGAAAACATAAATTTTTCCGGCCGCTGCTACAACTATGGCTGCAACAATTCCATTATTTTTCAGGCATGTACCTTCCTAATTTTTCTGTCCTATGGTGCAGCACTGTGGCTGCAAAACAAAACAAAAAAAAAGGCACATACAAGTGTCAATTCCCCTTTGTGATCGTTACCTTGTTGTGGTGAAGGGGCTTGCGTATCACAATGACGCAATCATCACCTCTGAGTTAGTTGGCAATGTTGCCACACCCCAGATGATAAGGACGTTGCTTCATTATGGTCAGATGAAAAGCGATCGGACAGGTGGATAATATTTCATAGAAAAAACATTAATTTACCTTTTTTTTTTTTTTTTTTAAGTTGTATGGGTTTTTAATACATAAAATAAAATATCATAATAAAGTCTCTTAATAGTTTATTAGAAATAATGCAGACAATTAAAAAAATCCCCATCAATTCCAATACAAAGCAAATACAGAGCTCAGAACTAAATTATTTCATGATGTCGTAATGGTTCGTTAATTCAACAATGTTTAATCAATTCGACACACGTCCCCAGATAGGGTACGTAACAGTGATTAAACTGATAGGAATAGTACTAGTTAAGACACCACTCATATAGGGTGTCACAGCACATTGCTCTGTGCACGCGCAGTGCCCCAATTTGGGAGTAAGAGGACCGACCAAGCTGCTTTTTCCATCTCCCGGTTCCTGAAATCAATTCAGTTTGGTGTATGAGAGTTTGGTCTGTCACTGTGAAGGCAGTCGAAGGTACCCGGCCTAAAAAATTTTTCACAAAAGGCAATCCCTGATATGGGACGTAACAGGGATTAATCTGATGAGAATAGTACTACAGAAAATACCACTCATATCGGGTGTGACAGTAAATTGCACGGCGCAGACGCAGTGATCGTGGATTAAAACAAAGGGGAGGGAGCCAGCGTTTTTCTAACCATCTCCCCGTTTGAAAAATCAATTCAATAAATGGACCCCAGATTGGGGACATAACAGGGATTAAACTGATGAGCATAGTACTACAGAAAATACCACTCATATCGGGTGTGACAGTAAGTTGCACGGCGCAGACACAGTGACGTGGATTAAAACAGAGTGGAGGGAGCCAGCGTTTTTCTAACCATCTCCCCGTTTGAAAAATCAATTCAATAAATGGACCCCAGATTGGGGACGTAACAGGGATTAAACTGATGAGAATAGTACTACAGAAAATACCACTCATATCGGGTGTGACAGTAAATTGCACGGCGCAGACGCAGAGACCGTGGATTAAAACAAAGGGGAGGGAGCCAGCGTTTTTTTAACCATCTCCCCGTTCGAAAAATCGATTCAATTCACCTTTTGGGGACCCTTGGTGTTGTACGTGGCTGGGTGGAGGAAGAAACCTTCAATGACATCACCGGGACATGGCTAGCTTGGTATCCAACCTTGTGCAAATGGGGAGTTTGCGGTTGTGCAAATGAACTGTTTGCGGTGCATTAAAAGGGGAGTTTGGTCTGTCAATGTCTGTGAAGCGGGCGTAACCCTTACACTACCTGATAAATACAAATCATACCTGATCGTATACACACACTCGATGTTTTAAAGCATGTTATTCCAAACAATTTAGGAATGTTAATTGATTTATGCCCTTTATGGATTAAAACCCGACTCTGCGTCCACTACGTAATTTTCCATGGCAGTTTTGCCATGGATTCCCCTACGGCATGCCACAGTCCAGGTGTTAGTCCCCTTGAAACAACTTTCCCATCACTATTGTGGCCAGAAAGAGTCCCTGTGGGTTTCAAAATTCACCTGCCTATTGAAGTCTATAGCGGTTCGCGAACATTTGTGGAAGTTCGCGTTCGCCAACAGAAAATTTTATGTTCGCGACATTACTACCCCCGACACAGTATAATGACACCGCCATACTGTGACCGGATAAAAGGGTATAAGAGGGCACAGTACAGGGAATGACTAGGGGCACTGTACAGGGTGTGGTAAGAGCGCATAATGCAGGGTTTAAGGGAGCACAATATGGGGTGAGGGGCGCAGTACGGGTGACCCTGTGACGTTAGAAGGTCCTTATTATGGTAAATGTGGTTTAGACACCACCATATTCATAATGAGAGGCAGAGGAGTGACACAGGGTCACGGGGCCATGGATGGACATGAGGGGTGAACACAGCAAGTAGGTGGAAGGGGCTGAGGGGGATTTGTGCAGGGCGGCAATAGGAAACAGGAGCTCTAGATACATCAGGGAGGAAAGGAGACAGCAGGATATGAGGGGGGAAGGTGTCATGGAGGCAAACTGCTTCATGAAGCAGTAAAACAAATAGCATGAAGCTGCTGGTCTACTACAACATCCAGCAGCACCTGGAAGAGTTCCCTGTCCCAGAGGCAGTCACAGTGTAGACTCACTACTCACAGCCCTGCGATCTTGATCTTCTCTCTTCACTGTCCTCAGGTAGCAAGTGTAGAGGGGGCGTGTCTAAGTCTCTGCAGCAGCTTCATCTATCAGAGGGCCCTTCACGAGGGGTACTGCGTAAGTGAAATGACAGCAGCTTCAGCAATGAGTTCTTCCATCTGTATTGATGAAAGTGCTCATAGCAGCTCAGTGGGCCCCCCCAGAAGCAGTGGGCCCTGGCACTTGCCCTTGTATGCCGGGTTTTAGCGCCGGGCATGGATCTGATGACCAGAAGGCTCTGAAGCTTGCTAATTCTGGCTTAACTTTTCAGCAAAGGGAAGGGGGGAGGTGGACGACTAGAGATGGTCAGGAAATGTATGCGGGGACAGAATCATAGTATAGGATAGGGTTGTCACAATACCAAAATTTTGATTTGATTTTGAAACCATAAAAAAGTATTGTGATACTCCTATACCATTTAATACCATGCAAAAAAAAAAAACTGCAAAAAACATGCGTGCATTCCGCATTTTGTGGAACATCCAGCCAATAATAGAACAGTCCTATCCTATTTTTTTTTGGGGGGTGGGGCAAGGTGACTAAAAAAAATGGCAAATTGCGTGTTTTTTCTTTTTTTTCCTGTTACGGTGTTCATCACATAGGAGATATTTTTTAAATAATTTTAATAGTTTTGACTTTTTTCAGACGAGGCAATAATAGGTTCTTTTTTTTATTGTTCATACATTTTATATGTAGCATTGGGAAAGAGGGTGATTTAAAAGTTTAATATTTTGGTGTCTTTTTTAAACTTTTTTATTTAATAACTATTAGCCCCCTTAGGGTGCTAGAACCCTTGTCCTATTCACCCTAATAGAGATCTATTAGGGTTATTAGGACTTTACATTTTCCCTCCTGCCATGTGCTTTCCGTGGCAGGCTTCAGCAGAGTCCTGGCTGCCATGGAAGCTGCAACTGTCACCAATAAAGATACTGGGGACACACACACACACACCATGGCCACCAATGAATATAATACTGGGGAGGAGGGGACGAACTATGCCACCAATGAATATAATAATGGGGTGGGGGAGGCTGCTGCTCCACCAATAATTAAAATTCTGCGGGGTGGGGGTTACACTTCGGCAACAATAAATATAATTAACCCATTAATACAAATGTGGGCTGCAGGTGCCGGCTCTATCACACAGCCGTGCCCTGTCATTTAGGCAGGCATTTGATTAAGTTATTTGCATTGGTGGCACAGTGGCCACAGGCCCTCCCCTCCTCCTCAGTGCTATTGTCATTGGTGGCCAGTGGCAGCAAAGCCACAGTGGAGAGGGAGGGACTCCCTCCTTCTTCGCTATGCCGGCTCAGGAGAACATGGTGCGTGTCAAGGGTGGCGTGTGCCATGTTTTTTTATAGCTGGCAAATCCCGATATCGGATCGATCCGGGTACAAAAGTATCGATTGAGTATCGAAAATTCGATACCCTGTGCAACCCTAATATAGGACAGTGATGGCTAACCTCCAGCACTCCAGCTGTGGTGAAACTATGACTCCCAGCATGCTCCATTTATTTCTATGGAGTTCTGACAACAGCCAAGCAAGTGTGCCTCTTGGGAGTCGTAGTTTTACGACAGCTGGAGTGCTGGAGGTTAGCCATCACAGGTATAGAACCATTATCCTGTTCATGATTTAGCCCCTTGGTATGCTACATGAACTTTTTTTTTATGTGGCACACTCCTTAAAGGGGTTATCACACAAAAATATAATATAAATCACCTGCTGCTTCATTAAAATATATGGGACTGATGCAGACAGCCAAGTACAGTACAGAGAGCCTTGAATCTCCACTTTTTTCATTTAATAGCCCCCATACATAATTGGGTCATAGACTCCTCAACTAGAGATGAGCAAATTGCCTCAGTCTACAAGCCATTCTCCATGCCCAGGCTGATTCTTCTAATCCACCAGCACATCAATTTATGCTGACTCCACTAACAGTCTTTGGAAGGAATTTATCATCAGTTTTCAAGCAGCATTTTGCATAAAAAGGTGCAACTTTTTATCATAATATGGTACTCGACACTTTTTTTAAAAAGTGGGCTGAGATTAAAGGGAATGCGTCAGCAGAAAATGACCTGCTGTTTAACCCCTTAAGGACTCAGCCCTATTTCACCCTTAGGACTTGGCCATTTTTTGAAAATCTGACCAGTGTCACTTTATGTGTGAATAACTTTAAAATGCCTTTACTTACCCAGGCCGTTCTGAGACTGTTTTCTCGTCACATATAGTACTTCATGACACTGCTAAAATTGGGTCAAAAAGTTAATTTTTTTTGCATAAAAAAATACAATTTTTACCAAAAATTTTAAAAAATTAGCAAATTTCAAAGTTTCATTTTCTCTACTTCTCTAATACATAGTAATACCCCCAAAAATAGTTATTACTTCACATTCCCCATATGTCTACTTCATTTTTGGAGCATATTGGGAATGCCATTTTATTTTTTGGGGATGTTACATAGCTTAGAAGTTTAGAAGCAAATTTTGAAATTTTTCAGAAATTTTCCAAATCCCACTTTTTAGGGACCAGTCCAGGTCTGAAGTCACTTTGTGAGGCTTACATAATAGAAACCACCCAAAAATGACCCCATTCTAGAAACTACACCCCTCAAGGTATTCAAAACTAATTTTAAAAACTTTGTTAACCCTTTAGGTGTTCCACTAGAGTTAATGGCAAATGGACATAAAATTTAAGAAATTCAATTTTTTGGAAAATTTTCCAATATAATCCATGTTTTCCAGGAACAAAGCAAGGGTTAACAGCCAAACAAGACTCAATATGGGTTGCCCTGATTCTGTAGTTTGCAGAAACACCCCATATGTGGTCCTAAACTACTGTTTGGCCAAACGGTAGGACATAGAAGGAGGGAACGCCATATGGGTTTTGCAAGGCAGATTTTGCGGGACTGGTTTTGTTTATACCATGTCCCATTTCAAGCCCCCTGTTGCACCCCTAGAATAGAAATTCCAAAAAGTGACTCCATCTAAGAAAGTACACCCTCAAGGTATTCAAAACTGGGTTTACAAACTTTGTTAACCCTTTAGGTGTTCCACTAGAGTTAATGGCAGATGGAGAAACAATTTCAGAATTTCACTTTTGGGAAAAATTTCCATTTTAATCCATTTTTTCAAGTAATAAAGTAAGGGTTAACTGCCAAACAAGACTCAATATGGGTTGCCCTGATTCTGTAGTTTGCAGAAACACCCCATATGTGGTCCTAAACTACTGTTTGGCCAAACGGTAGGACATAGAAGGAGGGGAACGCCATATGGGTTTTGCAAGGCAGATTTAACGGGACTGGTTTTGTTTATACCATGTCCTATTTCAAGCCCCTGTTGCAGCCCTAGAATAGAAATTCCAAAAAAGTGACTCCATCTAAGAAAGTACACCCTCAAGGTATTCAAAACTGGGTTTACAAACTTTGTTAACCCTTTAGGTGTTCCACTAGAGTTAATGGCAGATGGAGAAACCATTTCGAATTTAAATTTTTGGGAAAATTTTCCATTTTAACCCTTACTTTATTACTGGACAAAATGGGTTAACTGCCAAACAAGACTCAATATGGGTTGCCCTGATTCTGTAGTTTGCAGAAACACCACCTATGTGGTCCTAAACTACTATTTGGCTAAACGGCAGGACATAGAAGAAGGGGAACGCCATATGGTTTTTGGAAGGCAGATTTTGCAGGACTGGTTTATTTACACCATGTACCCTTTCAAGCCCCCTGCTGCACCCCTTGAGTAGAAACTCCATAAAAGTGACCCCATCTAGGAAACTACAGGATATGGTGGTTGTTGTTTTGGTACTATTTTAGGATAAATATGATTTTTGGTTGCTCTAGATTACACTTTTTTGAGGAAAGATAACAAAAAATTTAAATTTTAAAATTGTTTCTACATTCGCCATTAAGTTTTGTGGAACACCTAAAGGGTTAATACAGTTTGTAAAGTATTTTTTGAATACCTTGAGGGGTGTAGTTTCTTATATGGGGTCACTTTTTTGGAGTTTCTAGTCTAGGCTACATCAGGGGGAGCTTCTAATGGGACATGGTGTAAATAAACCAATCCATCAAAATCTGCCTTCAAGAAACCATATGGCGTTCCCTTCGTTCTATGCCCTGCCTTGTGGCTATATATCCATTTACGACCACATATGGGGTGTTTCTGCAAACTACAGAATCAGGGCAATAAATTTTTAGTTTTGTTTGGCTGTTAACCTTTACTTTATTACCGGAAAAATGGATTGAAATGGAAATTTTGCCCAAAAAATTGTGTTTTTCCACTTTTTTTTTTTTTATGCTGTTCATCCGGGGGTTGGGTTAAATGTTATTTTTATAGGGCAGATTGTTACGGACGTGGAGATACCTAATATGTCTACTTTTTATAATTTGTTTAGATTTTACACTATATTATCAGTTGAGGAACACAAATTAAATAATTTTAGTATCTCAATATCCTGGGAGCTACATTTTTTTTTATGGTTGGGTGACTGTCTAATATAGGGGCTCATTTTTTGCAGGATGAGATGGCGGTTTCATTGGCACTATTTGGGGGTGCATATGACTTTTTGATCGCTCGATATAACACTTTTTTGATGTTAGGTGACAAAAAATTTTTACACAGTTTTTATTTTATTTTTTAACCCTGTTCATCCGGCGGGGTTGGGTTAAATGTTATTTTTATAGGGCAGATTGTTACGGACGCCGCGATACCAAATATGTCTACTTCATGTAAAATCTAAACAAATTATACTAAATCATCATTTGAGGAAAAAAAAAATTATTTTAGTATCTCCATAGCCTGGGAGCTAAATTTTTATTTTTTTTGGTTGGGCGACTATCTAATTTAGGGGCTCATTTTTTGCGGGATGAGATGGTGGTTTGATTGGCACTATTTGGGGGTGCATATGACTTTTTAATGGCTTTTTATTACACTTTTTGGGATCCAAGGTGAAAATAAAAATGGCTTTTTTTACATAGTTTTTATTAGATTTTTTTGGACGGCATTTATCGAAGGGCTAGTTTATGGGGTATATTTATAGACAAGTTTTTTACGTACGCGGCGATTCCCAATATGTATGGCTCTCATACCTTGGAGACACTAAGCAGGCATTCCTCAAACTGCGGCCCTCCAGATGTTGTAAAAATACAATTCCCACTGTCGGTTGTCTGGGCATGCTGGGAGTTGTAGTTTTACAACATCTGGAGGGCCGCAGTTTGAGGATGCCTGCACTAAAACTAATATTTTTGTGACAAAAATTTGTTCCAGTGTCTCCAAAGTCTGAGAGCCATAGTTTTTTATGTTCTCTAGGGGACTGTCAGGAATTATAAAAATGTAGTACTCCATGGAAGTGTGATACTCCCTGAAGCAATTGATAACGCAGGGGCCCGGATGATCGGGGCAAGTGTCACACTGAGTGGTGGTGTCTTTCCGTATCCCCCTCCTGTGACACACTCTGCATCTTTTTTGGGTTCGTCCCTTCTTTCCAGTATGGGGGACCACACCTGGAAAATGTTGGCCAGGAACGATCCGGGCCCCTCCAATTCCCGAGGTACTCCGACCTGCTCTTTCCCGGTCTGAAAAGATCAGGTCCTTGAGGACTGCCTCGTAGAACTGGAGGAAAGTCTCTGTGCTGCCAGAGCTTCGAGATAGTACAAAAGTGTTGTACATGGCAACCTGTACCATGTAGACCGCAACCTTTTTGTACCATGCCTGGGTTTTCCGCATGGCATTATATGGTTTGAGGACTTGATCAGATAGATCAACTCCTCCCATATACCGATTGTACTCGACGATACAATCGGGCTTGAGGACCGTTGCCGTGGTACCTCGCACAGAGACTGGGGTGGTGCCGTTACCATGGATTGTGGTCAGGATAAGGACATCCCTCTTGTCCTTATACCTGACCAACAACAGGTTGTCGCTGGTAAGGGCACGGGTCTCACCCCTGGGGATAGGTACCTGGAGGAGGGAGGTAGGGAGGCCGCGCAGATTTTTCCGCATGGTCCCACAAGCGAACGTGGATCTGGCGGCAAGGGACCTGAACAAGGGAATACTGGTATAAAAGTTATCCACGTACAGGTGGTAACCCTTATCCAGCAGTGGGTGCACAAGGTCCCACACGAGTTTCCCGCTAACACCCAGAGTGGGGGACATTCTGGGGTTGAATACGGGAATCTCGTCCCTCGTGAACACGAAATTTGTAAGTGTACCCTGAGGTACTCTCACAAATTTTGTACATTTTCACGCCATACCTCGCTCGCTTAGTGGGAATGTATTGGCGGAAACTGAGTCTCCCCTTGAAAGCAACGAGAGACTCATCAACCGCGACCTCCCTTCCAGGTACGTAGGCCTGTGCAAACTTGGCCCCGAAATGATCGATGATCGGCCGTATCTTATACAGCCGGTCATAGGCAGGATCACCTTGGGGGGGGACATGCTGCATTATCTGCATAATGCGGGCATTTCCGGATGGCCTCGAATCTGGGACGCGTCATGGCCATACTGTACAATGGGGTCTGATAGAGGACGTCCCCACTCCAGTAATGCCTGACACTGGGTTTTTGCACTAGACCCATGTGCAGCACGAGGCCCCAAAACGTCCTCATCTCGGCTGCACTGACTGGCGTCCAGCCACCGGGTCTAGCCAAAAAGGAGCCTGGGTGCTGAGCGACGGACTGTTGGGCATACAGATTCGTCTGCTCCACCATCAGATTCACCAGTGGGTCACTGAAAAAAAAACTAAAAAAGTCTATTTCAGTGAACCCCACTGTGGGAATCTGGATTCCAGGATTGCCAACAAAATCCGGAATCGCAGGCTCATAGTCCACTGGGGGACACCAGCTAAGTTCACCGGTGGGGGGCTCCGGTGCGCATATTTGGTGGGCCAGGAAACCAGTACGAACCCCAGGGCTGCTCATACTGGTGTGGGCCACGGGTTCCCTAGCATGTGAGGGCCCTGGCTCCGCCGCCTTGGGGGCTCATCATCATCAGATGATGATGAGGAGGATGCGGATGAAAGGAGGAACGTGGGGTCATCCTCACTGGCGCTCTCGGTGTCGGAGAACATCTGGGCATATGCCTCCTCCGCCGAGAACATCCGGCGAGCCATGGGTATGTGTGTGCGTGTATGTGCGTGTGTGTCAAACTTTATTGTATGTGCGTGTGTGTGGGGGCGGGTGTTCACGTACTAATAATAAGAAAAAAATGGACAAGTGTTAGAAAAAAAAAAAAATTTAGTTCAAACTAGCTGATCAGCCGTCCGGCACTGATCAGCGGTGGGGTGGGCGATGCGCTAACGGTGGCCGGACGCTAAAAGTGCCGACCACAGTAAGCGCACGAAAAAAAGTGGTGGTGGAGTGGGGGGGCACGGGTCAGCACCCCTGGGTGGGTTTAGGGTCTCACAGCTAAGTGCTGTGGACCCCAACCACCACAAGCAGCACTGAAATAAAAAAAAAACTTTGTCCTAAACACTAACTATCCCTTCTAGCCCTGCCTAAGATACCTCTCCCTCGCTGACCCTAACCTACCTGATGGCGGAGGGTGATGGGAGCCGGCCGGGGGGGGGGGGGGTACGGGGGGGCGTTGACAGGAACGGTGCTGGAGCTGTGCGGGTGCGATCCTCACTCGGCAGCAGCAGCAGGAAGAGGAGGGGTGAGAGGAGCGCCGGGAGTTTGAATCTCCCGCCTCTCTCCCCGGATCAATCGGATCCCGTCCCCAATTCAAGAATGGTGATTGGTGGTGTGATATCACACCACTGATCACCATTCTTTTCCGGTTCATCGGGTCACCGGAGACCCGAATGGACCGGAAACGCAGCAAACCGCAGGTCTGAATTGACCTGCGGTTTTCTGCGATCGCCGATACGGGGGGGTCAAATGACCCCCCTCGGCGTTGTGACAGGATGCCCGCTGAATGATTTCAGGGTACATCCTGTTACTATTAACCCCTGCTGCGCCGCACTTGCATTTTAAAGATATGACGTACCGGTACGTCATGGGTCCTTAAGGACTCGGAAACCATGACGTACCGGTACGTCATGCGTCCTTAAGGGGTTAAATCACCTCTTTATGTTTAACATATTTAAAAAACAAAATTGGTGTTATTTTTAATTTTCCATGTCACTTTTTATATTTAAACTAAAACCAAAAAGCTTGCAATTTTTGCACTGGCCACTATGTCTAATAATTGGCGCCACTTCTTGTGTCTATGGCCCATGGGGCTGCCGTAAAGCAATTTTTTTTTACTGCTTTGTAAATGTTGTTAAAAACAGCTCAGGCAAGGTGGCAGCCCCCATAATAATGTTCAGGAAATAAAATAAATAAAAAATCTACAAAATCAGAAAATATTAATCTGTCCGTGCCGCTGCCCCACAAATAAGTAGTGCACGCACTACTTTTTTGTGGTGTGGACAGTCAGATGCTGAGTAAATGGGTCTGCGATCCACATGCAGTGGCCCCACAGTCAATCTCTGTGCATTGCGGACTGCAATTTGTGGTCCGCAGCACTGGTCCGGCCCGCCCTTTCTATAACATCCACCAGAAATTACAGCTCAAATCTACACCAGCTATGAGGGCTTACACTGGCATCAGCATAGTTTAGAGTTGTGTTTCCCAACCAGTGTGCCTCCAGCTGTTGCGAAACTACAACTCCCAGCATGCCTGCACAGCCAAAGGCTGTCCGGGCATGCTGGGAGTTGTAGTTTTGCAAAAGCTGGAGGCACACTGGTTGGGAAACACTGGTTTAGAGAGTGATTCATACTAGTAATCTAATCTGACTAGAGCAGTGCCAACTTGAATTTTTTTTATAATTAGTCCATAAAAAAGACCATTAGAAGCAAATCAACATTTTTATGGGCAAATTGGAAATGATAATGAATGACGAGATCATAAGTAATATATATGTATATAGATCACATACTGATCTCAACTCACTACCAGCACGTAAAATGATGAGAATCATAACCACACTTAAGTGCTTGGGATGAATGTAACTGATAACCAACATTTCTAACAAATATTCTCAGAAACTGGATAATAAAAAAGACAAAAACAAACTCAGTTTAATAAATTCTTTACTGTATTTAGAAATAAAAATCACAGCATTGTTGTCTAATGTTTCCACTAACTATGATGACATTTGGAAATTGTATCATAAAACATGTTGAAAGTGAAGTTCATATTTTGCACAATTTATCCAAGTAGATATTGTTTCTGGCTCTCCCATACAGAAAATAAAAGATTTGTTACTTAAAAGAGTTTTCTGGCCAAACAATATTGATGACCCATCATCAGGATAGGTTGTCAATGCAGTCACTGGCACCAGAACTACCACGGAAAATGGAGCTGCAAGCACCATTCAAAGTGTGGTAGTTGTGCCAGGGTACTGCAGCCCAGTTCGCAGTCAAATAATTAGGAGTATAAGTCAACAAAAGCATTAGGCTGGAAAACTCTTAATTAAAAATGGATACAAAATAAAATTTATTTAGCTGTTATTTTTTAGAATACGTTTAATGAGACTTTTCACAACATCAAAGAATATGTCCATAAAAAAAATATACAAAAAGCTCTGTATTCATTTTGACTGCCAAATAAATTGATTTTGAAACTAAGAACAATGTGAAATATATATATGTATAGGTCTACAAGTATAATACATAAAATATATTTTATATTTATTACATATCCACAGAAGTTCAAATCTTGTTCTAAGCCGCATACATACAATGTGTGTGTGTGTATATATATATATATCAGCATTTGCCTTTTTTTCTAAATGTATTTACAATTCAACTATAGCATATTAGTTTCTACTGTACAAACTTAAATATAAAAAACCAAGGGAAAATACACATGTACATTATTTATAAGTCATATGCAAAGTTAAGACATTTTAAAATTATTGCACTTGCATATTTTGTTTGCTATAATTTTAACAAACCATTTTTACATATGCAATATACACATATACGTATATAAAAAAATAAGTATAGTCTACATATTATTTTAGATCATTAGATCCAAAATATATATTGTAGTCTGCTTACATAAAAGAATCTATTGAAATTAGATTTTCTCTTTTATTTTTAAACTCGTGTTTTTTTATTTTTTATTAAATTTTTTTAATTAAACATAACCCGTATTTCTAAATATCAAGCACAGTTTTTGGTCAGCAAGCAAGCAACGTAAACTGCTATGATCGTTTTTAAAATTATTTCAAATTTTGTTATTTTAATAATTGCTATGTAATTTAGACTTGAAAATAAGTACACAAGCAACTATCATAGAAATATTCACATATTTGAAAATTGAATATAAGTTCTATATATCTCATTTACCAGGAAAGGGACAAAAAATAATTTGTGCAAGAAATAACAAGGAGAAATAAAATCCCCTCATAAAGAAAACTAGGTCCCTTACATCCTTTCATTATGTCAAACAGTGTGCGAAAGTCCCAGAAGTAACAAAAAACAAAAACATGAACATGTGTAAAGTTTGGCCATACACATTAGACAGAAGTTGAGCAAACAAAAATCTGTAGAACATTTGTTTCACAGACACAGCTAGTCCACATTGTCAGTTAGGCCCCTTTCACACGAGCGTGTCCGGATTAGGTCCGGATGCGTTGCGGATGCGTTCAGTGAAAACTGTGCGATTTCACAGGCAAAGCCATTCAGTTTTGCCTGCGATTGCGTTCAGTTGTTCCGTTTTTTCCACGCGGGTGCAATGCGTTTTGATGCGTTTTTCACGCGCGTGATAAAAAACTGAAGGTTTACAAACAACATCTCCTAGCAACCATCAGTGAAAAACGCAACGCACCCGCACTTGCTTGCGGATGCAATGCGTTTTTCACGCGCGTGATAAAAAACTGAAGGTTTACAAACAACATCTCCTAGCAACCATCAGTGAAAAACGCAACGCACCCGCACTTGCTTGCGGATGCAATGCGTTTTTCACGCAGCCCCATTCACTTCTATGGGGCCAGGGCTGCGTGAAAAACGCAGAATATAGAACATGCTGCGATTTTCACGCAACGCACAAGTGATGCGAGAAAAAAAACGCTCATGTACACAGCCCCATAGAAATGAATGGGTCAGGATTCAGTGCGGATGCTATGCGTTCACATCACGCATTGCACCCGCGCGGAAAACTCGCCCGTGTGAAAGGGGCCTTACTGTTATTTAAACTGGTTATATATGTTTAATAAAAACCGGCCGATGGACGAAAAAACTTTCTAGGAACATTATTTCAAAAAGATCTTTCGTTCAACTATTGAACAAAAATATTAAACATGGCCGAATTCTTTTCAGACAATAATGGTTTGTAATTGGTCAGCTAAAGCAATAATTTGTTAAATTTCATCTGACAAACCTGTTCCTGTGTTAACTTTAGTCTAATGTGTATAGCCACCTTTAGGCTGTGATTATTTTCAACTTCTTAGTAGAAACCAAGTTTATATGCACACTCTCTTGGGTAAACATGCTATCAGTGTATCACAATACCACACCCACATTGTGACTGAAGAAGTTGAGTTGGAACTTTGAGAAGAATGCAATGTGCAAGTAAATTACCCTCCTTGTACAAACTAGTTTCATAAAGCTGGTCCACAACTGACAAATCAAAAATGTGCTGTACTTCATACAACCTCACATGCTTGTTTCCCAATATGTACTGTTCACGCGTGCAGGGTTTGTAGTAAATTGTGGAGCCAAAAGCAAGAAGTTAAAACAAAAAAAGTTCCAGCAAGAATGTATATTACCAATTGCATAAAAACTGCAAGATCTTTGATGTGCTGGATCCTTTTGTGAGGCTGGTGCCATGCAGTTTTTTTTTACTCAAAGAAAAAATGCCAGCTTCAGATGTAACATATGAATGATTAAATAAAGCACAAACATGGGTTTTGTAAGAATTAATTTTTTTTGTATTTTTTTTTTTAACAAGATTTGGTTTTTTTTTTTTGGTTTTTTTTTTAAACCATGCTATATTTGTGCAGTTTTTCTCTGTCATTTACTGGTATTTTTTTTTGCCCCACAGCCATCTAGTGTTTATTGCCTTGCTTAAAAAAATGGCAATGTGCATTTTTGCAAGCCATTTTTTGCAAACATATATTTTAACCATACTGCTTTTCAGACAGTGACATTACAGGGGGTACATACTTTTTGTGCAAAAAATAAAATAAAATAAAAATAAAAAAATCATTGCTTAAATGCACTATTTGGCCAACACCACCACAAAAATGCTGCACAAGTTAGGCATTTTTTGGGGAGCTAGCGTACATTATGTCACATTTATCAAATATTGTTTTCCTACTGGATTGAGATTGCAACTTTAAAAAAAAAAGCCTCAGTGATAAATGTGGAACCTCATTAGCATAGCTGACCCATCCATGTTTCAAAACTAGAATGGTGTAAAAATGTAAAAAGTTGTAATATTTTTGCGCAAGTAAGTCTAAAAAGTCATAAAAGCTAAATGTTGTCACTTTTTGAAGCCACAATTCTCGAGTGGGGCCCATGTGTGGCAGCCCCTTAGGACTCTTTCACACAGTCAGTATTTGGTCAGTATTTCTGCATCAGTATTTGTAAGCCAAAACCAGGAGTGGGTCCAAAACAAAGAAGAGGCACAAATATTTCTATTATACTTTTTCTCTATAGGTTCCATTTTTGGTTTTGGCTTACAAATGCTGGTCAAATACCGACCCGTGTGAAACAAGCCATTTGGTCACTTTTGGGAGGTACACAAAAATCCACTGAAATCAATGCCACTTTAACTTATTAAAGGGGTTGACCAGTCATTAATATTGATGACTTATCGTCGGGATACGTCATCAAGGAGGCAGTGCACCATTTGAGCGCGGCTTCCTCATCAGTACACTACATCTCATATCCAGTGGAGCAGTGGCATAGTGTAATTACAAGTACTCGCTCTATTCACTTGAATGGAGTGAGTACTTGTATTACACTGCACTTCCGATGTGTACTTGTATTACACTGCACTACTGCAGTGTAATGAAGGGGAAGCAGTGCTTGCATGGAGCTGTGCTTCCTCTTCAAACAGCTATTGAGGAGGGTGTAGGACCCCCACCAATCTCATATTGATGACTTATCCTGAGGATAGATCATCAATATTAAAACGGCCAGACAACGCCTTTAAGTCAATACTGAAAAACCATTACCCCTTTCTAATGTCTCGATCATGGCCTTACAAATAAAAATAATCTGGGACAGTTTTAGGTGTCGTGTATCTTGGTCTTTGAAACAATGGAAAACACAGCACTCCTAAATTTTAGTGGTGCACAGACAGGAGCCTACCCTGTGGTAGGCAAGTTTCACATATTCACATACAGTATGGGGCAGAGCCTCTGACAAACACATGCAACGCTGCTCAGAACAGTTGTCATTTTTGTGTCCAACTATATTTGACTAGGACTTATAAAAAGCTTTGGTTCACTCAACTATACAAAAACATTTGACCAAATAAAAGCACTACTCAAAAGAATAATTTGAGATATGTGACCCTAAGACAAGGATTGATGAAAATAAAATTCAAATGGAACTTTTAACTGTGTTTTCCTCCCCTAAACCACCATCACATTATTATGCTTTTTAATAGCTTTCAGCTTCATGCTTTTTCTAATTTGCATTAATATCTTGTAAAATAATTTATGAAGGTAATTGCAATTTTGTATTGACCATGTAAATGCAACTCTTATATTTCCTGTGATGTTATGTCCATGTGTGTTTCAAAGCAGCAACAGAGGCAGTGATAGAGGACTGTCTATGTAATTAGCTTGGTGGAAGCAGATATAAACTAGCTGGAGTGGTGCTCAAGCTAGGATAGAGAAAGGAGAAGCACATCATGGGCTTGCTTGGATACAGCAACAGGAAATGCTACATACAGGTTGTAAATGGCACCATGTGAAATAAAAAAAAAACTGTTTTTGGCCTTTTGGTTTTACAGTGTTCCCAATGGGCTAAATTGGACATGAGGACCTTACTCTGCATGTCAATATGAATATGCAAATACTAGAATCATGAAGTTTTACTATTTACACGTTTTACTATTTGATAATAAAAGCCTTTTAAAAAAATAAAAATAAATTACCATATCTTACCACCCATAACTTGCCTACAGAGCCGACTTTTTGACCATATTTTATTCAATCTTTGGGGGGAAAAGTGACCAAAAAAGGGTGATTTGGCCATTTTTTTTTCACTACAGTGTTTATCATTTGGGATAAATACTTTTAATAGTTTGGACATTTTGTAATGCAGCAATAGCAATTGCTTGTTTTTTTTAATCTATTTTATATGTAAAATTCGGAAAGAGGATATGATTTTTTAAAATATGTTTTTGGATCTTTTATATTTTCAATTTCTTAAATATTTTTTCTATCTTAGTTCCATTCTTCTGTCTAACCTTTCAGGTATAATGACCAGGAGCAGAGTTATTCCGAACCCAGTCATTGCTAGCGGGTGCTATATTACTTAACCTCTACTCACAGTGTATGAAGCAGTCTTATCTAGTGAGCCCACTCTATACATACCCTAAACCCGTATGATGGATATATCCATCATATAGTGCAAAGTGGTTAATAAATTGTATGTTAATGCATTATGGATAAAAAAGTTAAAATTATATGCACGCTGTATGCCACTTAACCCTGAAACTTGTCCCAACCTTTACCGGGTCGCCACTGGTCTCTACTTCCTGAAATTCCAGGATGTAGAGACCAGCATGAACCTGTTAAGCGGAAAAGTGGGGTATCAGTAAGGTATCAACATTTTTTTTTTAAACGACTCTGCTTTACCTAAAGTTTTTTTTTTTTTGTTTACCATAAGGACAATCCCTTTAAAGCAGAATAACACAAAGTTGCTGGTTTAAGGGAGGAAAACCTAAGGACAGGTTCTCTTTGACAGGATTCTGTAAACTCCAAAATCAGTTTAAAGGAAGCATACTACCATAGGTAGGATCCCAGAAACATAATCATACTTTTCTTGTGAAAATCCAGCCCTCTAAGCCTGAGAAATGCTTCTTTTTATTTTTACACAAAAAAGTCAGTGCACTGTGGGTGGGGATGCATAATTTGCTGCATGATCACTCCTTCAGGGATGCCATCCAGGCCTTGCCCTCTTCCTCAATTTACAGTCCCTAAGATTTCAGAGCCTTTTGCAATGACACAAGGGAACCCAGGTGCATTGAATGGAGAAACCCCTCCCAGGGTGCACTAAAACATATTTGCATAAAAATAAAAGCATTTCTCAGGGGCAGAAGACTGTGTTTTTGCAAGAAAGGTATAGTTATAAGCCAGAGGACCGACGTCAATGAGAGCAGTGCTGTAACAGCGCTGTAGTAATGAACTCCTTACAGTACAAGGTTGATGGAGCTGAAGTTTCAGCACAGACTTCTGACAATGGAGCTACACTTGAATAGCTGATCAGCAGGGGTGTGGGGGTTGGACCCTTGTCGATCAGCTAGTCATTGCCTATACCTGTGCCATCCCAAAGGCTAGAAAATCTCTGTAGGGTATTCAAAGGAGTTACCAAAAACAGAAAAGGTTTGGGCACTATCATAATGTATATACTAAATGCAGGGTCGCCATCAGGGCAGTACTTCAGTCAAGGGCTCAGAGCAGCTGGTGGGCCCAGCAGCCTTATTAATATTCACTTCAGTGAAGATTAATGAAGCTGTGCTGGATATGGGGTGGGGAACCCTCTCCCAGCACACAGACTTTTACTAAAGTTATGTTAAAAGGGTTGTCCAGGTTCAGAGCTGAACCCTGACATATCTGGTTCTTCCCCCACTTCCTCCCTGATCTGAGCATTTCATGCTCCAATGCTCTCGTTTGCCCTGCGCTGACTCGTGCAGGCAAAAGGATTTTTTTTTGGAGATCTGGTGACGTACTGGGCTCTCCATAAAGAAAGCTAGGCGGAGGCTTCAGCCTAGCAGTGAGCCTGGTGATGTCACCGGCACTAATGGGTGGGCTTTAGAGCTGCCCTAGCCTGTAAAACAGCTAGGGCATCGCTGAAGCCCACCCATCAGAGCCAGTGACATCACCACGAACACTGCTAGCAGTGTAATAATATAAACAAAAACAGCCCTTTCCTTGCATCATACAGAACAGGGCAAAGGACAGCATCGGAGCATAAAATGCTCTGAGGCTCATGTTAGGGGGGCTGGAAGGGTGAAAATTGGGATATATCCGCATTCAGTTCTGAACCCAGACAACCCCTCTAAAAGTCTTTATTTAGATTTGAACCCCAGACCTTCTGTGAGCTGCCCTGTGGGAAGGGCTGAAGTTTCTGTGCTTAAAAGGTTGTTTTCTTCACATGCATAAGACTAAATAGTATATTACTGAAATAAAGGGAAAAAAAATTCGCCATGTACCAATAATCATGAATAATGTATTCACTATATTGCACAGCTTAATATGATTACAGGAATATCAAATGCTGCTTTGTGATATTTCATAAACAGTTACACAGATAGTGTTTTATGCACAATTTGAAGCATAGAAAATTGTGTCTTTACAACAGGCCAGTCCCATAGAGTCTATTGCCTGCTATACAGAATGTCTGGGGTTTAAAGCAGAGAAAGACCTGAGAAGTATTTTATTTTTTACTAAAAGTTATGGCAGAAAAATAGAATTTTTACTTTCCAGCTTTTTTCTTTTATGGTAAAAGGTACATTGTTCTGCAAAGTTGCTTGTATGGGGCCCTAAAATTACTTATGGCAGCCCTGACCACATGTCACAGCGTGTCAGTTTGCTCCTGATCTTTGCACAGGTCACAGATCATGCCCAGAAAAGTCTCCCATAGAAGTCAATGAGATCCCCTTCTGACCACTGTGCCTATGGCCCATGGAGCTGCCATAAGGCTATTGTTTAAACGCTTTCTAAATGCTGTTAAGAACCTCTCAGATAAGATGGCGGCTCCCATAAAAAATATTTAGGAAATAGAATTAAATATGTGGACCCCTATCTACTTTATGTAAGCATTATATAATTTTTTGTGCCCACGCTTTGTGTCTTATTAAGTCCAGTGACATATCTATATTGTACTAGTGAGCACTATGGACGCACTTAGCAATTTTTAGGCTGGGCTGATTGCATTTGATCTTACTATAAGAGGGCATTAGTGTTCGGGCACATGTAGGCATATGTGTTTATCTCCATGTTACCTTTCACTATTATTGTGGATTTTATATTGTAATGTTATTATGTGTATGCACAATAAAAAAATTTATAATACACCTCCAACAGCAGAGGGCTCAGCCAATTCACTAATATGAGTGGGGAGCTCCCCTAACAGGGAGTGAGGACAGATAGCTGTCAGCCATACGATCTTTCAGCCGACAACTACTGAATGTATATGGGCAGCATTACAACAAAGTAGAAAAGTAACAAACTGCCCCTTAATGTCTGCTCTTATACATTCAATCATTCAATATATATATATATATATATATATATATATATATATATATATATCAGTGGTGTAGCTATCAGGGAAGCAGGGGAAGAATCTGCTTTGGGGCCCGAGCTCAGAAGGGGCCCGGGAGCAGTCACTGTACTTCCTCCACCCAGGCCCCTGTCAGAGCAGCTGACTTCTCCTGCATCGGGTCCAGAGTCCTGCCCTTGCACCTCTGTCACTGACCTGACATCAGTGACATTGCTCCTCCTCTCCCCCTCCTTAGTTCTGATGATGGACAGCGACCAGCATCAGGATGGTCCATTGTGGGCAGAGCTAGAATAGCCACGCACCTTTTCTATCCGCAATTCCTGCAGCCATAACCTTCCATGCCCAGCATGCTGAACATCAGTTGGATTGCCAGTGATGTGAGTGGCAGGGGAACTGCAGTTATATTCAGCTTTCCCAGACTGCACAGGTGACCTGCAGTACAGTAGGAAAGCTGGGTGAATTATATCATGAAATGTCATCCAGCTTCCCGACTATCCTGAATGGCACAAGTACAGAGGCATTAGAGTATGGGGAAGAAGCACAGCAGGAAAGCCGGGTGTCTATATACGTGTATTGTATATGTGTGCGTCCATGTATGTGATGACTGAGTGTATAAATGCATCCATGTATGTGGAGAGTGCGTCCATGTATGTGGTAAGTGTGTGTATATGAGTGCGTCCATATATGTGGTGAGTGTGTATATGAGTGTGTCTATATGTGGTGAGCGCATGTATGAGTGCGTCCATGTATGTGGAGAGTGCGTGTATGATTGCATCTATGAATGCGTCAAGGTATGTGCAGAGTGTGTGTATGAGTGCGTCCATATATGTGGTGAGTGCGTATGAGTGTGTCCATGTATATGGTGAGCACATCTATGAGTTCGTCCATGTATGTGGTGAGTGTATATGAGTGCATCCATGTATATGGTAAGCACATATATGAGTGCATCCATGTGGAGAGTGCATGTATAAGTGCATCCATTTGTGTGGTGAGTGCATATATGAGTGTGTCCATGTATGTGGAGAGTGTGTGTAAGACTGTGTCCATGTATGTGGAGAATGCGTGTAGGACTGTGTCCATGTATGTGGAGTGTGTCCATCTATGTGGAGAGTGCGTGTATGACTGCGTCCATGTATGTGGAGAGTGCGTCCATGACTGCATTCATGTATGTGGAGAGTGCGTGTATGACTGCATCCGTGTATGTGGAGAGTGCGTGCATGACTGCGTCCGTGTATGTGGAGAGTGCGTGCATGACTGCGTCCGTGTATGTGGAGAGTGCGTCCTTGTATGTGGAGAGTGTGTGTAAGACTGTGTCCATGTATGTGGAAAATGCGTGTAGGACTTTGTCCATGTATGTGGAGTGTGTCCATGTATGTGGACAGTGCGTGTATGACTGCGTCCATGTATGTGGAGAATGCGTCCATGACTGCATCCATGTATGTGGAGAGTGCGTCCTTGTATGTGGAGAGTGTGTGTAAGACTGTGTCCATGTATGTGGAGAATGCGTGTAGGACTGTGTCCATGTATGTGGAGAATGCATGTAGGACTGCGTCAATGGCTCTAGTATGAAAGGTACAGAGGCTAAAATACTTGTGGATACGTAGAGGTAAATCAGACATGTCTATTACAATTGCAGCGCAGGTTTTAAAGGGGTTCAGTTGAATATAAACTCCATCAGCAACTGTAAATGTTAAAAAACAATAGTCGTGCTAAAAATGACAGGCAAATAAATATATATATAGTTCTGTAGGTATTTGGAATATTATAAGTAACATGAATTAAAGAAAAACTAACACCAAGTTTACTTAATATTTCAGGCCTATGGCATATCTCATTGGTGAGATGATCACTATGCTTTATATGAAAATGTGCCTAAGGACATCCCTGTTAGAAAAAGAGAGACCAGACAATAGCTCACAGTTATTATATAGACATAACTCTTGACATCATGTTATAGACATTGTTAGCTTTAAAGTGCATAGTGAGAGCTATGAGTATACAACATGGAATGATATGTATCTCTTGTACATGAGATCCATAATTTCATTGTATTATAACCTAGAAGCCTTGAATTCACAGTACCTCCATAGTAATAATCACACACCAAAACGAAAATCTTATTTCAGATCGAGGCACAAGAAGTTTCCGGAGCACCATTTGTAGCAAGGTGGGGAGGGAGGGGGGGGGGGGGGCTGCAGCACTCACTAAGTACTGACCCTGCTGCATGCACAGAAAACACACCAGAAGCATATGCTTTAGATATGCAGGGCAGGCGGTCTGAATACAACAAACCTTACTCCCACCCACTTACAGTAGTCCTTACAAAAAGTAATGAAAAGAAGAATGTTAACAGAATTTCAATGTCATACTGTGGTTTCAGATCTGCATTTTCAAATCCGGCAGGCTGTTTCTGCAGAGGAACAGTCTGACGGATTCCACCATAGCCAGTTACTGACATTCACCACTGGACCCAATTGACTACAATTGGACTCGACAGAGACCTGAACGGTTTCGGTCATGAGTGCCGGGTTTTAGCTGTACAGAACACAGTGCATGCACCTCTTTTTGTCTGGCTAAAAGCTGGCACTCATGCCAGAAACTGGCCGGATCCCACTACAGTCGGTTCCGGAACAGCATGCCAGATTTAAAACTGCAAACTGTGAAACTATACTCGCAAAAAGTGACTTACGGTAGATGTTAATCTATTTAGGCAAATCTTTTAGATCCGAAAAGACAATTTTTTAAACGTTTATGTTCACATGATAACAAGAGTACCATTGCAAAGTTTATGTATAGACAGCTACAAAACATACAGTATGTATACAACTATTAAAAATTGATCTTCTGCCATGTCACAGATGTGTCTAAAAAGTCAATATTAGTGCAGTCCATAAACTTAGATCACCACTGATTTTCCGAATTTTCAGGCTTTAGCACTCAAACCTATTCAGCAGCACTCACATTCAGTTACCGGAAATTTCTGACACAGTGTTCTACAGGTGGTTTTAGGCTGGAGCTAGACTACAATTTTGGCCTCGACACCTGCTGGGCAACCATGGACCGCTGTGTAGCAATGCAGCCATTGAGCTGAATGGGGTAGCAGAGCAACTCTCAGGTTGCCATGACCATGACACCAGAGTCGCAAAAAAAAATCCAATACTGCTGTATTTTTTGCAATTCTGCGGTCAGAGTTGCTGTAACTGGTGAGCTGCACTGCAACTCCATTTAGTTTAGAGGCTGCAGTGCGTCACAATGATCCTTGGTCACGCAATGCCTGTTGCAGCTAAGATCACGTGTAGTCCCAACCAAACAAGGGTTATGCCTCGCCATAAACAAGCACTGAACGACGAAGGTTCATCTCCCATATACTTTACATTTATGTCAGCAATATATCTTCTGTTTCAACAGTGAGATGTGCCACCGACCAGCCAGAATGTTTCTGGTCATGTAAATGATTTCACCTGCCAATAAACATGCATTTGCTCATTTGTTGGCTGATCACAGCCTTGTTTACACAGGGAATTTGAAGAAGAGCTCATTCTGCTGACTGGCCTGTGTAAAATGGCCCTAAGGCCCCTTTCACACTAGCATTGTTTCTTTCCGTCCTAGAGTTCCGTCCTCGGGGCTCTAGGACGGAAAGATACTGATCAGGATTATCCCAAAGCATTCTGAATGGAGAGAAATCAGTATGTGAACGGTTTTTGGACGTTGACAAAAGCGCAGCATGCTGCGGATTTGTCTCCGTCCAAAAATCCGGAAGACATGCCGTAACGCCGGATCCGGAATTAATGCCCATTGAAGTGCATTAATCCGGATCCGGCCTTAAGCAAAACGTCGTTTCGGCGCATCGCCAGATCCGACGTTTAGCTTTTTCTCAATTGTTACCATGGCAGCCAGGACGCTAAAGTCCTGGTTGCCATGGTAAAATGTAGTGGGGAACGGGGGAGCAGTATACTTACTATCCGTGCGGCTCCCGGGGCGCTCCAGAGTGAAGTCAGGGCGCCCCACACGCATGGATCACGTGATCGCATGGATCACGTGATCCATGGGGCGCTCTGACGTCATTCAGGAGCGCCCCGGGAGCCGCACGGATGATAAGTATACCGCTCCCCTGCTCCCCGCTCCTACTATGGCAACCAGTACTTTAATAGCGTCCTGGCTGCCATAGTAACCTGAAAGCATTTCGAAGACTGATCAGGATCCTGATCAGTCTTCTAATGCTTTCAGGCGACTTGCGTTCTGACGGATCCGGCGGGACGGAAGTGCCCGCCGGATCCTCAGAACGCAAGTGTGAAAGAGGCCTAAGCAAACTACCAGTAATTTCAGTGATTTAGATGAATAAAAATCTCAGTACAGTGGTACCTCAAGATACAATGGGCCAGAAAAGACTATTGTAGGTTGAAACCAGACGCAACATACGTCTCAGACTCCGATCCAACCAATCAAGGCCAGTTCTCTGGTAGCTGTATTAGTTGCTAGTTAGCAGCTATTCCTGACTGTTATATGTAAGGACATGTCTTATCTCTCTTAGTCATCTGCTTATTTTTCTTAAATCTTCATTTTCTCTCATCTTGGGTGACATTTTGGGGTTTTGGAACAGATTACTCAAGTTTCAACATACAATGGTCGTCCTGGAACCATATAATATTGTAATTCGAGGGACCATTGTAGTCTCAAATCTGCTATATAGTGTTAGCTACATCACAAGAGCTACCATCACAATTCTTTGGAGCCAACAAACTCTGAGGTCCTACCCTGTTCCCCTTAAAATGGAAAAGCCCACTCACCTCTCCAAAGTCCCACCGCTGCTCTGTTCCTGACTGTATCCAGTCTCCAAAGGACCAGAAAACAGCTTGGTCCCGTGACTGCTGCGGACAATCAAAGGCCTCAGTGGTTACATTGGCTTAAACGATATATCATAGGCGTATTGTTTAAGCCAATGCAACTGCTGAGTAATTTTTTTGGCTGCAGCGGTCATGGGATCAAGCTGCTTCCTGGTCATATGAGGAATGGAGCAGGTGGGACTGTGGACAGGTGAGTGGGCTATTTTATATTAAGGGGCACAAGTTAGGACCCCAGGGGTTGTCGGCTCCATGGCTGGACAACCTTTTTACAGGCTGAAATCTCCCAGCATTCTCTCCCAGTTTGCACCCTGCAAAGTTTGCTAGCCATTGTACACAAGCTAGTAATCTGATGGAGGATAAAATCTTCATTGCATCTTAAGGGCCATTCATTCAGGCTAGGAATCTACCAGATAATTGCTAACAAGTGTTCATAGCAACGTTTGTTAGCAATTATCTGCTGTAAAACTGCCACGGATTACCCAATAAACAATCAAAACACTAATTCGTCGGGTAATTGGATCAATTATGTAGGCAACTAAGTTGCTGTTTGCCAGCAGCAGAGTGCCGTTTACAAAGCACAATATGCTGCTAGTAAACAATGAGTCTGTATGGGGACGAGCGATGGCATTAGTGATCGCTCCTTATACTGTGGAGGAGATTGCTGCATGTAAATGCAGTGGTATACTCAACTATCGAGCAGGCGCTTGCTGGGAAGGAACACTTCCTTTCCAACAATTGCCAGTGTAAAGGGCCCTACAGAAGTTCAGCTAAGCTATTCAGGATTGATCATCAAGCCTACCCACTGTTCTCAGTGATAATCCACATGCAATTTTATGGAAATAAGATGCAAAGTGTGAATGTGGCCTTCTGAAGGCTATAACACGGAGTTAGGTACAGGATGTCATAAACTATTTTTATAAAATTGTATTAGACCTGTAGATGACCGTTACTATTGTCGGTAACGAAGCATTCCTTTCCGACAATCATCTGCTCATCGGTGAAGAAGATCACTTCTATTACATGCAGTTATTTCCTCCACAGTACAGAAGAAATGATCACTAATGCCATCGCTCATCCCCATACAGAATCATTATTTGCTGGCAGTATGGGGAGGGGCGATCTCTAACGCCACCGCTTGTCCCCATACACTCACTGGTTGCTGTCAGCGGAGCGTGTTTACACAGCAAGACCTGCTGGCAGTAAAAGCAGATTCAGGTACCTACACAAATGATCCAATTATCCAATGAATGAGTGTTTCACTCGTTCAATGGGTAATCGGCGGCACCTTTACACCTCCAGATAATTTCTAAGGAGTATTCCTATTACCTTTTTAGCAATTATCTGGGGGATGCGCAGCCAATGTAGTGCCCTTTAGGCCCCTTTCACACGAGCGAGTTTTCCGTGCTGAATCCTGACCCATTCATTTCAATGGGTCTGTGTACATGAGCATTTTTTTTCACGCATCACTTCTGCGTCGCGTGAATAACTGGCCCCATAGAAGTGAATGGGGCTTCCATGAAAAACGCATTGCAACGGAAGCAAGTGCGGATGCCATGCGTTTTTCACTGATGGTTGCTAGGAGATGTTGTTTGTAAACCTTCAGTTTTTTATCACGTGCGTGAAAAATGCATCAAAACGCATTGCACTCGCAAGGAAAAAACTGAACGCAATTGCAGACAAAACTGACTGAACTTGCTTGCAAAATGGTGCGAGTTTCACTGAACGCACCCTAAACGCATCCAGAGCCAATCCGTATTGTTTGTGTGAAAGAGGCCTTACTCTGCTTTTTCTGCAGATAAGATCTATATATGTGCTGTAAAATGGTGATCAACATATGTAAACATTTGTTTTAGAGATTATATTTCTTTACCATGTGTCCATACAAAAGTCCTGGTCTCTAGTGGACAAGTTTTAAAGCTCTTAATGCAGATTCACAAAAATAAGTTTGTAAGCGCTTAATCAGTTGGGGTTTTTTTTCTCCCATGTAGACTCTGATATACAGCATGAAAAAAAAAAAAAGGTAAGGTAAGGCCTCATTCACATGACTGTATTTTTGGTCCGCAAAAAATGCAGACAGCATACCGTGTGCTGACTGCATCCATATCTCCGTTCCGTAGCCCGGCAAAAAAGATAGAACATGTCCTATTCTTGTCTGTTTTGCAAAGGGTTTGAGTGAATGCAAAAAATAAAGTAAAATGCAATGAGCGAGTGCATCATTTACTAACCATATATGGCTCCTAGTAAACCCTGTAAAACCTCCAGTGTGTTCATTGGAGTGACATCAGTAGCCACCAAAATGCTTGCCTTTGGTCCAAAGTGGTATAACAAGAAACTTCTGATAACACATGCATGCAGCAGTAGGGACATCAGATTGCCTGCTGTTGCCCTGTAAACCAGTCAGCAGAATACTGGTCAACATTTCCAGTAGCCCATATTCTGCTCAAAGCACAACAGACACAAACTGGTTTAGACAACTGGTTCACATTATCTGTACTCATGGCTCATTATGCCAATTATGAATCATAACATGATTTGTAAGACTGAATTACTTATCTTGTACTGGTGGTACATTGTTGTTAACAGCTGCATTCACAATTCTGTGGACTTCAGATTAGAATTATGGTGATTTCAATGAGAAGGGTTAAGTAATAGGAGATTAAGGCTTCAGAAGACACTTCTGGCCGTGACTCATCACCAGCAGTTACAAAGGATCAGGCATCCTGAAGCCTTAAAGCTTCAGCATTTCTCCCGATATGTGCGGTCAGGGAGAGTCATGAGACCTCTATATGCATTACACTGTCAACCAATGTGCATGACTTTGATCTACCATGTTTGGCCAAATTTACTGTCACGCTGCATTAAAGCTTTACATTCCTACAGCAAAACTATGATGTCAGCTCAAATTATAGCATGTAGCAATAAATCAGTACAACGTAAGTAATGTGCAACATTGACAAAGTTACTAAACTTATGAACACTAGATCTGTAAAATGGTGTATAAAAAATAAACACATGCTTTAAACAAGCCTTTTCAATCTTAAGTGGTGGCCAACTGAGTAAAACTCAATAATACGTGTAGAGCAGAGTAAAAATAAAGCAGGCTTCTGACTTACGGTATGTTATTATTTGCAGTCCTTGAAAATATATATAACTATATGACAAACGTGGCTATGTAAGCCTTTGTTCACATTTTGTTATGTGAAGATGTTCAGTATAAACATGAGTAAAGCACATAGAACTAACTTATCCAAAGGTATCCACACACCTAGTAGATGCAAGAATGACGCCCTTCTGGTATAAGCTGAACTGTTGAGCATTAGCATACTTTTTTTTTTTTTTATTGTAGTCTACTGTGCTTTCCAAAAGATATGGATTTAGAAAACAGTATAATGAATGGTATATGCTTTTGTACAATGGGAGTCTATGGCCAATATGTCACCGTTTGCCTATACAGTGGCATACGTATGAAGCTCCCAATACAGATCCACGTCCAGGAATACTCTAGATGTATACCTCCAACGGAATCAAGGGACGAGATGTGAACAGAGCCCAATTCTGAAGGCCAGTCTGGCAGTATGTAAACAAAGAATTCAAAATTTAACTGAAAAATATTAACTTATTTCTTGGATCAGTACTCTGTAACAATAATCCAGGTTGCAGTTTACCATAAGCAGTATAAAAGGTTTCATTATTCCAGCCATTTATGTCTTCTCATGCCTGATATGAGACTATAATGTTGTATTGTCGTGGAATACATCATTATTATTTGCATTTTGAAGACAATTTGTATAAAGCAATAATAATGGCTTCCGCTTTGTCATTTTCTAAGATGGTCTATAGCAGTGATGGCTAACCTCGGCACTCCAGCTGTGGTGAAACTACGACTCCCAGCATGCTCCATTTATTTCTATAGAGTTCTGAGAGCAGCCAAACAAGGGGGGCATCTTGGGAGTTGTAGTTTTACCACAGCTGGAGTGCCAAGGTTAGCCACCAGATCAGAAGAGTCAACTTTTGTCAATCACACAAATAATTTTGTCATGTGATTGACAAAAAGCTGTATAGGTCATGCAAAGCCAGGGTTCTTTTCTGCATGCCTTAATTACATAGGTGCCATGAAATATTTTATCATTAACCCCAAAAACTAAGGTACCAAACAGAAAAGGTTACCTATTGCTTGAAGGACATGCACACTCCCTTGCACTTCTATTATAAGGTAGAAAATTATTCTTGTCCTTGTCAGCTTGGGCCTCTAGTTATCATTTGCAATTGGGCAGGATTTGTTTCAAACTACCAGCCAGTCCTGGTGATACAGCTAAAAAGTTAGTATTGTAATGTTCAGTCTCATGAGCTGTGCCAAGCATTTTTATTCTTCTAACAAGTCCCCGCTCAGTAACAGCTCACTTGTGAGCAACCTAAGTTTTTTGCAGGTTTAAATGTATGAGATGTAATGTGTGTCATGCGAGCCTCGCTGGCTGGGTGCACAGATAATAATGTACTTTAAGCGGTGCGGTGTGTCCACACAACATCCATACCACCCATTACTTGCAGTGAGATGCTGGATCACATTTTATATGTGAAAAATGCTGTCTACAAAACCTCAATTTCAGCCTCAATAAAATGGAATAACAATGGATTCAGTGTCAGATTGAGAGCTACTACACTTGATAGATATCACACTTGTGAGTGCGGTGGAGGGGTGAGTAGGCTGGCTAAGTGGCCACTTTTTATTCTTTGTACATAAGGCCCCACATTCTTTTTAAACCAGCCCTAAAGCTTTATATAGTAAGTGGAGAACATTGTAGTGTATGTGAAACATCTCCAATATTCAAATTTCTAACAGGTTCATCTCATCATTCTTATCAAATGCATTGAAGTCTTTGCATACAGTCCTGTAGACTTCAACGTAAAAACCAAGTGCTCATATTAACCTACATAAAGTACAAAATACTTAACAGCCAAACCTTTAACAGGTTTACTAAGTGCCAATAATTCTCAGAACGCCTTCAGTAAACAGCCAACTAAGAAACCTTCCTAAAAATAAGAAGCTTTTACCAAAGCTCATAGGTTTACAACTTAAACCTTTGAATACCGGATACAATATCCAGCAAAGGTCTCTGTAGACCTCAGTAATATGCAAGCTCTCTCCAGAATTTTAGTACCGGGTAGACTTAAAAGGTAAAAGTACCCAAAGGGAAGATATGCAGGTAACACCACTAGCTAGGAGCTTTGTTACTGAACACAGCCGTTTCCTACATAAGAGCCTTGCGATAATATAGGTCTACTAATGTTTCTAGTTAATTAGGGAAAATGTAAAGTTGTGTTCTCCCTTTTGCAGTGCTTGATGTCCTTATGGATGCTACTTCTGACTTTGCCACTGCTGATCAGTCGTCAATCTTGACAGGAAGAGAATCTGAAGAATCTGTCGGGTGCGTGGGAATCCACATTGTGGTATCTTCTCCCCGAGACACTTTCTCCCATTGGTTAAGATTATCCCTAGGCAAAGAAAAAAAAGACAAAGAGTGATAGGAAGGGTATGAAGAATCTGAGAAGGGACAAATGTGAGGGTTTGGTAGTATGGTTTTTAGAAGCTGTTCACAGAACATACAAACTTGCACTGCCTAATGCCTTATATGATATGCCTTAGATTAGAACGTTTTCAGTGATCTCCACAGCACCTAATCTCCTTGACAAGGATTTCCACAATAACTCCCCCCTTTAACAGTGACCTCTACAGCACTCTGCCCCTTAACACTGACCTCCATAGCAGACAGTCCCCTAAACTGTGACCTCCACAGCAGTCTGCCCCCTTAAATGTGACCTCCATGGCAGCCGGCCCCCTTAACTGTGAGCTCCACAGCACTCCGCTTCCTTAACAGTGTCATCCACAGTGCCCTGCCCCTTTAAAGGTGACCTACAGCAGTGAAGAAAAATAGCTGGGTTCTTATGGAAAACTGGTGTAAAACTGTGTGCATGTCAAAACTAAGGGCCTGCCAGTTCTATTGGGTAATAATGGTCATGTGAATGAGTGTATGGCAGTTAGGATATGAGTGAAAGACCTGCACGCTTCTATTGGCTACTACAGGTTAAGTGATTGTGCTATATTTGCATTTTTTGGAAATCTGTCAGGAACGGTACAGTAGAGTGCTGAGACCTGGTCTAAAACCTTCCAGGACACCTGATGTACCTGCGTACCTAATTTTGTGCAGATCGGTCCAGTCGTTTGGTAGCACATAAAAAACAGACAGAAAGAAGCTCATTTATATATACAGTATATATACAGTATATACAAGTGTATAGGAACGAGCCGTCCCATTGAAATAAATGGGGCGGCTTGGGTGTAATTACACCTGCTCACTGCTGCAGATGCAACGGCGAGCAGGTAAACAATAAGGGGAAGCAGCGCTGGCACGGCACGTTCCTTCTCTTCAAATAGCTGATCGGAGGGGGTGCCGGCTGTCGGACCCCTGTCGATCTGGCATTGATGACCTATCCTAAGGATAGGTAATCAATAAATATAACTTAGACAACCCCTTTAAACTGTTCTTCCAGCCTTTTACAATGACTCTCAATGTTGACTGCATACAGCACAGCTCTCCTCTATCTCCAGAGTGCACCCTGGCAGCAGGTTAGTGAGTATGCTGGCGAGATAGAGGAAAGTCAGGCTGTCAGTGATCATCTCTGAAAAACAGTGAAAAAGTTGGAGAATTTTCTGTAACAAATCTGCTAGGTGTGAATGCAAGCTTACTTACCCAATCTTTGCAAAAAAAAAATAACAAAAACTATCCATGAATGTAAGAAAAAAATGTTTATATTATAAAAACAGATATAAATGATGATCAGTGATTTTGTAATGATACAACATAGTTGATAGTAAGGTGATATTCTCAAAGACAATTACATAATATTTTTTTTTATAAGACCTGCAAATAAATGCCTTAGGGTTCTTTCACACTTGCGTTCTGAGGATCCGGCGGGCACTTCCGCCCGCCAGATCCGTCTGTACGCAAGTCGTCTGAAAGCATTTGAAGACTGATCAGGATCCTGATCAGTCTTCAAAATGCTTTCAGGTTTCCATGGCAGCCAGGACGCTACTGAAGTCCTGGCTGCTATGGTACTCCGCAGCAGTGTACTTAACTGCGCTACGGCCGCTCGTTCATGACGCCACAGGTCCCCGTGGCGCATAGATCAATGCGCCGCGGGGATCTGTGACATCATGAAGGAGCGCCCGGAGGCCGCAGCGCAGGTAAGTACACTGCTGCGGAGTACTTACCATGGAAGCCAGGACTTCAGTAGCGTCCTGGCTGCCATGGTAACCGATCGGAGCCCCAGCTTACACTGGGGCCCCGATCGGAACTGCTGCTGCGCATGCGCAGAGCTAAATGTCGGATCCGGCGATGCACTGAAATGACATTTAGCTTAATGCCGGATCCGGATTAATGCACTTCAATGGGCATTAATTCCGGATCCGGTGTTACGGCATGTCTTCCGGATTTTTGGATGGAGACAAATCCGCAGCATGCTACGGTTTTGTCAACGTTCAAAAAACTTTCACATACTGAACGGAAGACATCCTGATGCATCCTGAACGGATTTCTCTCCATTCAGAATGCATTAGGATGAATCCTGATCAGTATCTTTCCGTCCTAGAGCCCCGAGGACGGAACTCTAGGACGGAAACCAAAAACGCAAGTGTGAAAGAGCCCTTAGAAAAGGAGTGCTTCTATGTCAAATTGCAAATCACAAAATAATTCAAAATGCAACAGGTTTTCTCCTTGGTTATTTTAATACAATGTTCATATTTGACATGTAATGTCAGCATAAGTCACTATAAAAGTATGGTTACCTGCATGCATTAAGAAGTGGTCTTGTGGTAGGAAAAATCTGTGATAATGTTGTGTAGCAAGGAACAGCTACGGCATTGTAGAATCCAATCTACAGAAAAGAAATGAAGATATCCATATATTTACAGAGAGAATAAACAAACATGTCCATCACTCTGTCATATTCACCATGAAAACGTGAATAAAATACATCCCAACTGATCTTTAGCTTTTTCAAAGGCTGCAGATGGAATAGTTACTAATAAGCATTTAAAGGAATTCTCCAGGATTTACATATTGATGACCTAACCATAGGATAGGTCAGTGGTGGGCAAACTTATTAGTCAACTGAGACAAATATCAACAAAACAGCTATTTCATTTTTTCTGAGAGCCAATTTTTTTTAAACGTAAACTATATAGGAAGGTACATTGTTAATAACTTAATAAGGGTATTTCTAACCTTCTGAACATACCACTACATCTTTCACTCCACAACATTTCACCCTATAAGACGCACGTAGGTTTTAGAGGAGGACAATATGAAAAAAAATATAAAATTTTCATTACACCTCAGGTCAAACCACTAATCAGACCCCCAAGACCTAAGACCTAATCAGACGTCAGCTCAGACCCCAAAGTAAATGACCCCCAATCAGACCTTGGATAAGAGCCCCATGCCTCTCATCATCCCCATTGTCATCAATTATGCCTCTCATCATCCATAATGCCTCTCATATCCCCCATTATGATTCTCATCGTCCCCTTTATTGTCCATGATATCCATGATAGCTCTCATCATCCATGATACCTCTCATATCCCCCATTATGATTCTCGTAACCCCATTGCCTCAGATCAGCCCCAAGTTGCAAAAATAAAAAAAGCACTTACCTCTCCTGCTCCTGGATGCTCCTCACCACCCTCACTCTGTGTTCCTCCTGTTGTTGGCTGTGCTGTGAACTGGCGTGCACAGCGTGACGTCACAGAGCGCCTCACACTGTGCGCAGCCATGCACAGCCTACAGCCGAGGACCAGGAAGCAGTGAGTACAGAGCCTTCACTGCTTCCTGGTCCTCCCCCTCCTGCCGATTTTTGCCATGGGCAACGATAATGCGATCACACTGTACATGTGAGCCCTCAACTGGAAAAGCCAATATCAAGGGGCTAAAGTCGCACACGTGGCTCTAGAGCCGCAGTTTGCTGACCACTGGGATAGGTCATCAATATGAGATTTGCGGGAGACATATTCACTGATCAGCTGTTTGAGATTACCATGGACAGCACCGTCCACTGTATAGCGGCTGTGCTTGGTATTGCAGCTCGGCCCCATTTATTTGAATGGGGCCGAGCTGCGCCTAGGCCATGTGAACAATGACCGTGACATTACATGGCCTAGGAAGAGGCCTAAGCTCTCATGGAGAGCTGTGGCTTTTTCATTCAGATGATCAGCGGGGTCCGAGATTCAGACCACAGCCCATCTCATATTCAATTATGTATCCTGAGTATAGGTCATCAATATATATAAATCCCGGAGAGCGTGCTTTAAAATTATAGATCAAATCACTTTACTGAAATGTAACAATGAAATGTCACTTTTAAAAAAATCATATATCAAAATGAAAAATGATGGTTGATCACACACACCAATTACCAAGCACAAAAAAGGTTCTCCAGGATAAGGAAAAATGCCCCCTGGAAACCGCATCCTATTTGAGACTGATATTTAAAGTGTATCTGTTATTTGAAAAATATGTTTTTTGAAACCCTTCAGGACCCTGGGATTTTCCATTTTTTAGTTTTTGTTTTTCACTCCCCGCCTTCCCATAGTCCTAACTTTTTTATTTTTCCACATAGCCTTTTAAGGGCTTATTTTTTGCAGGACAAGTTGTACTTTCTAGTAGCACCATTTACGGTTGCATACCATGTAGTAGGAAGTGGAAAAAAAAATCAAAATGGGGTAGAATTGGGAAAAATTGACCTGTTATCTTAATTCTCCAGGTCAGTACGGTTACAACGATACCCCAGTTTTATAATTTTTCTTGTGTTTTAATACTGAAAAAAAAAAATGTAAACCTTTGAGTAAAAAATAAATAAATGTTATAACCATATTCTGACCCTATAACTTTTTTGTAGTTATGTGTACGGGGCTGTGTGAGGGCACATTTTTGCGGGACGATCTGTTCTTTTCAGTTATTGGGTAGTTGAAGTGAGAAAAAAATGGCAAATTGGCTGTTTTTACTTTTTTTCCCATCACGCCATTTGCCGTATGCCATTAATATTGTTACATTTTAATTGTATGGTAATTTTCACACATGGCGATGCCCATGGTGTTTATTTTTTTTGTTAAGTATTTTTATTTTAAGGAAAAGGGGGTGATTGGAACTTTGTTTTTTTTTATATTTGCAAAAACTTTTATTTTTTACTTTTAAGTCACCTTGGGTGACAATAACTGGCAATTATTAGATTGCCCATTGTGTTCATTGATGGCTACATAGCCATCATTTAACACTTCATTTGAAATATAACAATGCAATGCTGCCACCTAGTGGCCTGCATTGGTATATTCCTGAAATAGGCACCGAAGCCTGCTTGAGGCTTCGGACTATTTCTGCAATCTGACAGGTTCCCCGATCTCAGTCGGGGAACACTGTTACCGGAGCAAAATCGAGCGACTTCCGCTTCTAGACTGATCAGATGCCATGGTCACATCTGACAACAGCATCTGAACGGTAATATGTATACAATCAGCCTTATGGCTGAACGCACACATGTGCCACTGGTCTCTGCTATTTAAAATAGCATAAACCTGGCAGCTATGGCACCCGCTGCACGTGCGAGTGAGCGCCATGTTTAGGGACCGGACTTCTGCCGTACATATACGGCGGAGGTCCTTAAGGGGTTAATGTCTGGGGAAGTGCAATGGGCAAAGCCCACAGTAAGGACGTGCACTGGAGGGGAAAGGAGAGAATAAGAGTGACTGTGGTGGCAATAAGAGGGGTATTAGTCCTCAGTGGCTAATGCCTCTCTGGCTGTCTGCTAGAGTGCTGCTGCAGTGGATGGAGGGGCAGACAATTTGTTCCCTTCGGGGAAATCCCTGGGCTTGGGGGGCTCCTGCCTGGCAGTGGCTACGGTGCCCTTGATGGTGGAAGGTTGGCAGGGTGCAAGACAGGACAGGTGCAGGGGCTGGAAGATGGTGGAGGCAGTGACCAGGCCCATTTGCATAGAATAAATAAAATCTCTCTTTACTAAATAGATGATGAGAGTTGCAGTCCAAAATAAGTAGTAGGCATAGTGTTCAAGTATTTCACAAGGCAGAAATTCTCCAGAAGGCTCTGTATTAGGGGTAGGCAGTATGATCTTTCCCTCTAAGTCTTTCTCTAGATATACCATGCAAGCTTGCCAAATGACAACAGGCATCCTCTCTATATTTCTGCAGTCCCCCACTGTGGGGTGCAGGCCGAAAACGGATGGCCAGTCCATCTCAGAAGTGTGGTGCACGCCAAAAGCAATAAACCCTAATTACATGCAGTAAAGTCCAAAGCCGTATGCAAGCATTATCTTTACTGTCTAAGTTCAACAAGACTTTTTGGTCCTCAACCTGCGGTATCATTTCAATGCTTCTTTCTCGGAGAGGTTTCTCCTCAGCAAATTTGCTTTTCTGGCAGTTTTTGCTCTAATTGGCTGCTGCACACACCAAATAGCTTTTCACTTTAGCCTGACTTGCTAGGAACTCTCTGCAACTCTAGCCAGGATAAGATGGGGACAGCCCACCCACTGACAGTATCTGTGCTGCATATTCCCAATGTGCGCACTAAATAACTAACTAGCCAGCGGGAAGAAAAAGTCAGCGTTCACCATTGATGGTAGGTATAGAAAACAGCAAGAAGCAGTTTTACAGAGAATAGGGACAGTTATACACATACAGTGTCCCTATGTTAAAGGGAAATCGGTCACCAGGACTCTGGTCTCATATCAGCTCATTAGCATATGGATTAAAAGTACTTTTTCTCCACAATAAAGCAACAGATCACCAAGTGAAAGGTATCATTATATTCAGCAGAGTGAGCCCTACAAGTCAGCATGCCTGGTTTATCAGTGAATTTCCTGGTGACCTCCCTGGCGGCTAGTTAATTAGTAAGTATGCTGGGGATACGCAGCATAGATGCACTGTAGTGAAACCTATGCACATCTGTCAAATGTATGCGTTAAAAAAAAAAGCGTAGATAACTACAACATTGCATACGCTTGTGTACTTTCTTTTACTGTATGTCTAAATGTATCGGCTTGTCATACAGCAAAAACGAGATGTGAACAGGCTCGTATGTAAAGTCTAGTCCTGCCTGTGATAACATCTGCTAGATTTTGATCTCTACAGAACTGGATTTATAAGCATATTATGAGGCACAGTGATCAGTGTAAAACGCTACAGGATTTTACGATTTTTATAGTCACTTAGAAAATGAAAAAGATCACCAAAAATTCTAGTACACTACATTTTCTGTACATTATTAGGAAGTTGGCCATCTTTCCTGAGCTGCTGCTAGAAATTTGATTTGAACAATTATTTTCCGATGATATTTTAATAGTAAAGTTAAAAGGAAAGTAACCCAGAAATTAATATATTTATATCACAATACTGCCATTTATGTATTTTGTTAAAATGAATTAATTACCTGCCCCTGAGGAATTTCATCCTTTTTATCCCTGTCCATCATTGGTATTGGGGAAAGTCCAAGCCTTTTCATTTCATCACCCTTTAAAACAGAAACGTACGTTATAAATAATCAAATACGGTATAAAGTCATTGAGTGTTATTACCTCCAATATGAGCACTAACCTACGAAATTAGAGCAGTTGAGAAATATGCTGTATGTAATGCAAAGAACAAAACTAGATTCCACTGAATAATATATCTGCATTAAAAAAAGAGGCACAGAGTTTAAACAATGCCTGAATCTGACTTTTCAGTGTAAAAAGTGAAGGCCAAGACCAAATGTCTTCTAGTGCATCAGATAGTCTGACATTACCTAAGCTGTGAAATAAGTAGTGCTGCCTTACACTATAGAAAACCTGCCCATTGCATAGGAAATCTGAGTTAAATGTATATACAGCATTAATGCACAGAGTAGAAGTGTCCTAATGTTACTCTATATACTATCACTTCCAAGTGCCTTGCTTGCTGTTCTTTCCTCAGACGCAAATCTAGTTATTTGTTAGTGTATTCCAGTGGAGATATTGTATTGCCCGTTTGTGAATTTCATTTGCATTATATTGTTTGGTAACAGCACCATCTACTGGTAGTTTAGTGTATTTATTCTAGTCTGTAGTTTCTATGTATTATCGGAAAGTTTTCCAAGGCACTGTGGGTACTTCCTGGTGATCTTGTGCCTGTTAGAAGCAGTAGCCATTTTATGTCTGTGTGAGAAGCCACTCTCTCACTTGTTTCCTGCTCATCATCTGTTTGGCAGCCTGTTTTTAAGCATAGTCAGTAAGGGCACTATCTGAATGACATTATGCTGTAGTTTTTTATATTTTTGTTGCATTAGATAGCTCATTGCCTATTTGCATTGTTATCTCATATACTGTATGTATAGCTGATTACCTGTACCCTATGTAATGTACAATGATATATTTCGAAATACTACTGTTTTATTCTGTAGGTTCACCGTTCCTGTCACAATCTACTATCAATAAAAAGAATGTTAAAACAATACAGCTTTCGTTCATAAGAAGACAGGAGGTTTAGCTACATGTCAGATTACACACCGTGCTAACGTGTATGAGGACAGTATACTTGCACTTAATTCCAAAAAAGTACCTCTGCCCAGAATTCAGCATATATATCATCAGCGATCATTCTGGTCACGGGCCACAGTTTGGTTACAGAGCAGAGATCACATGCTGTCATCATTAAACCTATTAAACGATCCCTGAAACAAAACATAAGATACAAATTGTGCTTACCAATACAAAAGAGGCTAAGAAGAACTATTTATTCTACATGTGTAAAGAGTGAACTATGGGAAACCAAAGTAACAACTTTTTTTTTTTTGGGTTATTTGCACATGATACATTTACACAGATTATCTGTTTATGTCCTAAGGAAATTAAAGTTATTATATGTGCTTCAAAATATTCATGAGTGGAGCATCCGTAAAAAAACAAAACAAAAAACAAACAGTGGAACAGTTTAAAAGGGTTGTTTCAATGAAAGGACATAGAAAATATATATTTGTTCTACTCTGAATTATTAAAAAGTTCCTGTGTCTGGATTTTGCTGTCACTTGCTTGTTAATGGCGCCTCCAGGGTTTCTTTTGCCATTTTTCTTAGAACATCTAGATAAAGTGTCCAGTGCTAGTGATAGGCTGCTTCTAGTATGCCCATTCTTATTGGCTGTCCTACAGGAATAACTTCACCTCTCAGGTACAAGAGGGTCCGAACAGTTGAACTGAGATACTGTGTATGTGTGACCATCAGCACTGGAAACTTTAGGTGGGCATTCTGAGAAGGAATCTAATGCACACCAGGTTAACATCATGACCATATCTGTCAACAGTAATATCTTGATAAATGAGAAATTTTTTAATTAAATGAAAATAAAAAGTGGTAGGTTTTGTGAGATATAACAGACAACTGAAATATCTAATAAATGGGTTGTCGGGCTACAGTTATTCATGACCTATCCTCAGGATAGGTCATTCATTTCAGATCAGTAAGGTCTAACACCTGGAACTCCTACTGATCAGCAGTTTTGGGCTACCACAGTGCCAGGACCTACATTGTGTACAGTTTTGGAAACAGAAAACTATGTATGCTGTGTAGCGATGGAGCTGAGGTACTGAAGCTCAGGTTCGATTCAAGTGAATGGGTGCTGAGCTGCAGTACACCGGTGCTGAAAACTAGTATACTGAACGTTCTGCTTCTACTCCATACACTATATGGTTTTTGGCACCATGGCTACTCAAAACAGTTGATCTGTGGGGGTGTGGGCCTGGACCTACCTGGTTTTGAGGACTTATCCTGAGGATAGGTCATCAATATCTGTAGCCCAGACAATTCTTTTAATCAATCAGTAGTTTCTGACAAGTTCACTGTGCGCCCTTATAAAGTCAGGGGGCAAAAAAAAATATATACATTAGATTACCTGTGCACCTGGTTGTTAAAGTTGAGTGCTCCTGTTTGGTGGAGCTCTTCCAAATGTTTTCTATTTCCAAAGTACAGTGCAAGGTCTGTGGCAATAATGGCTTTGCGGATTATCTCCAATACTTGCTCATACTCATTGGAACTCAAGTTAGAGAAGATATTGTGCCCTTCCAGCTATGTGAAACAATAAAACATAGATAAAAAGCACAATGTCCTGTGTTTTCCAGTGATATAATCAAATCTAAACTTCGGTTTACAATCTCTAGAAGTAGTCTAATTTAAAAAAAAAAAATTATGAGAGATGGTATTATATGAACAGAGTGAGAGAGAAAAAATAATTTAAATGTTTAATATACAGATATTGGATACGATGATCTGCACAGTAAACATCCATAGGTTTTAGCAGTAACTGGGATTGTGTGAGCTAATAAATACTGATCAGCCATAACATTTAACCCCTTCTGTACCGAGACACTTTTCACCTTGAGTCCCAGGCCGAATTTCTCAAAAATTTGATTCAGCTGGTTCAGGGAATTTTCCCCAAAAATTTTGTTCGATCCGGCGAACAGCGTTAAAAAACAGCAATTTCCTGGCTGCAGAGAGCCTTTATAGTGGTGTAGAACACTGTGCCTTGCAGTAACACGCATAGGGAATCTGCTGTGGTAGTGAAACTATACTGAGTCTACCAAACCATAAGCCAATTCTATTGTAAAATAGGGACCATGTCATGCAGGCCTTACAGCTGCTACATAGACAGGATCCGTTGTGCATCTCACTTTTCCTTCCTTCTGACAGATCAGAAGAAGGGTCAAATAAATGATGATGTCCACCAGGCCGAAAGGCAAAATAGTTGCCCATTAATGAAATGAGGAGGGTGGGAATAGTATGAGAAGTCTACAGAGTGGCCCTATGACATAGTAGTGAGGTGAAAGCAGCATGAGAAGACCACAGAGTAGCCCAATGACAGATTCTGATGGTGGCAGCAGCATCAGGAAGACAGTGCGGAGGTGGCGGCAGCAGCAGCATCAGTAGGAGGCCACAGAGTGGCACGATGACCGTGTGGAGGTGGCGGCAGCAGCAGCATCAGGAGGCCACAGAGTGACCCGGTGACAGAGTGGGGAAGTGGGTGGTAATACCTGTACCAGCTGAAGATGGGTAAAAGAAGGAGCACTTGGCATCAGAAGTGTGGCATCAGAATAGTAGCTGAGGCAGAAAGCCAGAAGAAACCGGTCTCTTTTGTCAAAGTGGATGATCTAGTCCAGGCATGTCCAAACTGCGGCCCTCAAGCTGTTGCAAAACTACAACTCCCAGCATACCTGAATAGCCTACAGCTATTAGGGCATGCTGGGAGTTGGAGTTTTGCAACAGCTGGAGGGCTGCAGTTTGGACATGCCTGATCTAGTCTGATGCATCAGGCATTGGTGGGTGAAAATCCTGGCTGATCCACGCCTGATTCATCTTGACAAAGGTCAGTCTCTCCACATGTTCGGTGGACTGTCGAGTTCTTCTTGGGGTAACTATGGCCCCCGCCGCACTACTCACCCGCACTGATCCCACACTACTAGACGGGCAGGACAGCTTTTCAAGGGCAAACTCTGCCAGTTGCAGAAACAAATGCAGTTTGGCTGCCCAGTAGTCCAGCGGATCTTCAATGTGGGGTGGCAGGGTGCTGTCCAAGTATGCCACCACCTGCTGGTGCAGGTCCTGTTCCAGGTCTAGCTGCTGCTGGTGAGTAGTTGCTTTATCATCGACTCTAGACTCAGGCTGCTGCTGATGGAGCTGGAACTGCTCCTACCCCCCCCTGCCACAGCAGCCATGGCAGAGGAACGTGAGCGCAGAGGGCCCCCCTGGTAAGACCACCTGCGAGAGGATGGATGATGGCGCAGATAGGCAGCGGCTAACTGACTACATAGGATTTCATTATAGTAGTTCAGTTTGTCCTCCCTCTCAGCGGGTGTAAAAAAGGCCCCCATTTTGGACTGGTAGCGAGGGTCCAACAAGGTGGAGAGCCAGAAGTCATCCCTCTGCCGAATGGTGACAATTCGGGTGTCACTACGCTCGGGTTATTTGTGCAAGTGACTCGGAGGGACTCCCTGCCTCCATCTCCATTGCATACTGCCATGGTGTGTCTGGGTCCTCTGCCTCATCTTCCTCATCGCCCTGTAGCTCCTCTGGCTGCTCCTGCTCCTCCTCTCCTGTCACCTGTGTGTAAAAATCACCCATTTAGCTACACATTTCTTGTGCTCCAATGTCCTCCTCCTTCAGTTTAGCCCCCACAGAGCTCATGTGGCCGTGACCCACGTCTCCAGTCCTGACCAGCCAGATTTACCAGCATCTGTTCCAGGACATGAAGCAGTGGAATTACGTTGTTCATTCCGTAGACCTGGTGACTGGCCTCCTCAAAGAGCCTCACCAAACAGCAGGTGTCACGCATGAGCTGCCACTGGCTGACATGGAAGTTACACAGGGGAGTACACCTGTCTGCTTGGATCATCAAGAAATCTTTTATGTCCTTTCTCTGTTGGTATAGTTGGTCCAACATATGGAGGGTGGAATTCCAACGGGTGGACACCTCGAATATGAGCCTATGTTGGGGGATGCCATTCTGTCTCTGAAGCTCAAGAAGGGTGTACTTTGCGGTGTATGAGTGGCTGAAGTGCATGCAAAGTTTTCTGGCCATTTTTAGGATGTCTTGCAGATGGGTAGAAGACTTCAGAAACCGCTTGAAAACCAGATTGAACACGTGTGCCATGCAGGGCGCATGGCTCAGCCCTCCTTGATGCAGTGCAAAAACCATGTTCTTCCCGCTGTCGGTCACCATGGTTCAGCTTTTGAGTTGTCACGGAGAAAGCCAGGATGCAATTTCCTGACGAAGGACATGGAGCAGGTTCTCCCCTGTGTGACTCCGTTTGCCCAGGCAAACGAGGTGCAAAACAGTGTGACACCGCTTTACCCTGCACATGTGGTATGCTGGAGGGGCAATGTGAATTGTCCCTACAGTGGAAGCTGAGGACACTGTGAAGGATGAGGAGGCAGAGGCAGACATTGTCGCAGGAGCAAAGGCATGAGAATGTGGAAGCGGAAGGGCCATCACCTGGCCAAGTTGCTGGTATTGCTAGTGTGGCTGTGCAGGACATGTATTGTCCCTGACCGTAGTTACAGCTCCACACGTCGGCACTGCCGTGCACTTTGGCAGACACGGACAGGCTCAATGACTGGCTCATCTTCTGTTCTACATACGTGTGCAGGGCTGGTACTGCCTTTTTGGCAAAGAAATGATGGCTTGGAAATGGAGGGACTGCAGCACCAGCAACTTGGCCAGGAGTACATTCAGTTTCTGCGCCGTTGGATGAGTGCAGGCATACTGTTGTCTCTAGGCAATCGCTTCGGTGATCGATTGCTGGTGGAATGACTGACGAGAAGTAGGAGGAGGAGCAGGAGCATCCGATAATGGGAAGGACAGACAGCTCCCTTCGGCTGAGGTGGTGGAGCCTTGACTGCCTGAAATTGGGTGCGTCCCATTGGGTAATGCAGCAGATGCTGCGGCAGGTGTGACCACCACATCAGAGCCACAGTTGTCCCAGGTCACTTTATGGTGACGCTGCATATGTTGACGCAAGGCCGTGGTGCCCACATTGGCACCCTGTCCACGCTTCACCTTCTACCCACAGATTATACAAATGGCCATGTTCACCGCCGGTGGCTTACAAAAAACTGCCACATCGCCGAGTAGGTGATTTTACTCCCAACACTCTGCACTGACTGACTGCTACCGCCGCTGCTTCCGTGAACCCCTGCACCACTACTTTCCAGGCAGGTAGGCTCCTGTTAAGCGGGTGGTCTACCCCGGGCACGTTCGGCTCCCGATCTCCCACTGTTGCCACCCTGCTGACTCCCGGCCACGCTAGCGACTTGCTGTCTCCGCCGCTGCCTAACAGGCAAGCTGCCACCCTCTTCTCCCGATGATGAAGCCCCTAATTCGCCCGGCTCCCAACTGCGATCAGCTACATTATCATCGAGTATGCATGTCACTGATGTCCTCCTCAAACATCTCTGACCGCTTGCAACACCAGCTCCCACGCCACTCTTTTCATCACTACTTGCCCGCCTACCGGAGGAAGCAGTGGATGTCTCCTCCACATCTTGGCTGGCCAGTAGCTGCTGACTGTCCTGTAGTAGCTCGTCCTCGCTGTATAGTAGAGGTGAGCCCACAGCATATAATACTTGTCTGGCTGAGGGAATAGAAAAGGACAGAGGCAGGTTGAGGACAGATGAGGGCACAGGGTCTGCTCCCGGGCATACCAACTAAGGGTTGTGTCTGACAAACCCACCGACTCAGTGGATGACTGAGTCAACAAGTCAAGACACGACCGTTAGATGACACTGGGAGGTCAGGCCTCTCGCTGCGACTCCTGCTGCTACGCCCCCTTACTCTGCTGCCACCTGTGCCTGCGCCAGAAACATTTAGGACTCTGCCACTCCCCTGTGCAGGGCCTAGCACTTCTCTGTCTGACATACTGTTAGATCAAATAAATGAATAAAAAGGAAATTAAAACACCCCAATAAAGTCTGTAATTTTCTCGCTTGAACACACAACAGCTAATAAGTCCTTTTTTGTCCAACTAATATATGCCAAAGAAGGCTTTAGAACATATAACTGTACCGCAGAATGGCAAATAGGCCTATATTTTTTCCCACTTATACACGCCACAAAATGCTTTAGAACATATAACTGCACCACAGAACGGCAAATAATATATATTTTTTTCCCACTAATACACGCCAAAAAGGGATGCAATTTTCTCACTTCAACACACAATGGCTAATAAGCCCTTTTTTCCCACTAATACAAGCTACAAAATGATTTAGAACATATAACTGCACCACACAAGGCCAAATAAGATATAGAAATATTTCCTTGTAATAAACCCTGTTAATAGCTGTATCAAACAGCACTTGCACCCCAATAACAAGAACGGTTTGCCGGAACTACAGAGCTGAATAATGGCAATTTGGATCCCCAGTGCAGCAAGGTGTAATAGGATTGTTCCAATTAACCAGGCTGTAAACTATCATACTGTGGAATGATTCCTCTCTATCCTTTCCCTGAACTTCTATCCAGCAAAATAAAAGTTTGAAAGTCTTTTTTACCACTGTCCCTAGCGCCAGCTGACGTCTCTCCCTGCACTAAGTACACTGGAAAATGGCTGAAACCAAGACGGCTGAAGATATTTATAGGGCTGAGACATCACAGGGCTGGCCAGCTGCTGATTGGCTGCATGCATGGCATTGTGGGTGATCCCTCATTCCCAGAGTTCCTTGCTCGATGTCCTAACATGTGCAGCAGCCATTTTAGGAAAAAATGCGATTCGTTACCACAAAGTGTGAGGAAATTCGGATTGGGTGAGAATCAAATTTTTCCTTAAATTTAGATCGAATTCCACATTGTCAACTTCCATGCGCTCATCTCTAGTGGTAAGAATTCTGGAATGCTTTTACTTATCCAAGTAATTCTGAAAATGTTTTCTGGTGACACATTGTACTTCATGTTAGTGATACATTTTAGTCAATATGTTTTACCTTTGTTTATAGACATTTAAATGTCTCTGCTTTTAAGGCAGATTGTGATACCTCATAAAATAATTATTACTTTGCTACTTTATGTTGGCATTATTTTGTAAATGTCATTTTATTATTTTAGGATGTTAGAAGAATTTTAGAAGCAATTCTTAAAATGTTTAAGAAACTTTCCAAAACTCAGGACCAATTCTGTTATATAAGTGACCCAATTTTAGAAACAACACCCCTCAAGTTATTCAAAACTGATTTTTACAAACTTTGTTAACCCTTTAGGTGTTCCACAAGAATAGAAGGAAAGTGGAGGAGAAATTTCAAAATGTCACTTTGTTTTTGCAGATTTTCCATTTTTATAATTTTTTCCTGTAACACAGCAAGGGTTAACATACAAACAAAACTCAATATTTATTACCCTGATTCTGCAGTTTATAGAAACACCCCATATGTGGTCAAAAACTACTGTATGGGCACAATGCAGGGCTCAGAAAGGAAAGAGCACCGTATGGTTTTTGGAGGGCAGATATCACTGGGATAGTAACATAGGTTATAAGGCTAAAAAAGACATCTGTCCATCCAGTTCAGCCTGTTATCATGCAAGTTGATCCAGAGGAAGGCAAAAAAACAATTATTTTAAGATGCCATGTGTGGCATTTGAAGACCACCTTGATGCTTCCCTACAGTAGACACTCACAAAAAGTAACCCCATTTTGGAAACTACAGTATAAGATGACCGTTTTATTGGTACTATTTTGGGATACATATGATTTTTGATCGCTCAATATTATGCTTTTTGAGACAAGGTAACCAAAAATGTCTGTTCGGGCACAGTTTTTATTTTAGGGTTCACCTGAAAGGATAGGTCATGTGTTATTATAGAGCAGATCATTATAGATGCAACAATACCAAATATGTATTTTTTGTTTGTTTCAGTTTTACATGATAAAGCATTTTTTAAAAAGAAATCTTGTTTTCGCGTCTCCATTTTCTGAAAGCCATATTTTACAGTTGATTGTCTTATGTAGGGGCAATTTTTTTGCAGGATGAGGTGACTGTTTGATTGGTACCATTTTCGTGTACATACAACTTTTTGATCGCTTGGTATTAAACTTTTTGTGAGGTAAGGTGACCAAAAAAGTGGCTGTTTTTGCACAGTTTTTATTTTTTATACAGCATTCTCCTGATGGGGTAGATCAGGTTATATTTTTATAGAGCTGGTTGTTATGGACATGTTGATACAGAATAGGTCTATTTTTCTTTTTTCACTTTTATATGTCTTTATTATGGGAAGGGGTGTTTTTTACTTGATACTTTTTTTTTATTATGAAAAACCCTTTATTTTTTTCCTTTTTTTTGTCCCACTGTGGGATTTCAACTTTTGGGGGGTCTGAGCCCCTTTACAATGCATTACAATACATTCTGTATGGGGGCTGGATCTCATAGGCTTCCATAGAAGGCAAGCCAAGAAGCTTTGCACAGGCATCGGGGTTCCTTCTCAGCCATCGGTTCCCTGTCACCGCAGCCCGGGACCCGATGGGGGCGGGGAGGAAGCCTGTACCTCCGCAAGTCCTCTGTATGCCAGAGTCAGTGCTGACCACAGCATACAAGGGATTAATACGCAAGCATCAGTGTATTCATTGATGCTAGCGTCTACAGCAGGGACTTGGCTGTCAGAAACAGGCGGGCCCCTGACACTGATCGGGTGGGTGCAGCTCAAGCACCCGCCTCATCAGCATGCTGTACCTGTACGACGCTGGGAATGAAGTCCCGTCCCTACAGGATAAACCACTGACAGCGATAACATTGATTATTTTGTAACAATGACAACTGTCAATCAATGGGATACTAGGCCACTTTTCTGGCATAAATTAAGATTAACAGTTTAGGAGCATATACTGCCAGAGAAGGCACCTAATTTATGAAGAGGCCTGGGCCTGACCATAAGTTAGGCGCATTTTCCGGCAGGGCAGAAAGGCCGGTGTACCACACCCCTGTTTTGATGAATATCCCCCTAGGTTCTTGAAGTTGGTGTGTTGGAGGAAGAAAAAATGGGCAAGAGTAAAGATCTGGCCAACTAGGTTAGTATACGAAGCCAAGAAATGTGCGATGGTGGACACTTTTCCTGGCGGTGGTGCGATACCACACTTTCAAGATGTCTCAGGGTATGTGTTTATAGGATTGTTCCTTATTTTGGGCTTTCCTCATTTGGGATTTTTTGTTGTTTATATATGTCACTATTTACATACCATTTTTTGTTATTACGGTTCCATTTATATATCTTTTTGTTCATATTCAGAGTGGGCGGCACCTCCAGGGTGCGCTCTGTATTGTTGGGATGTTTTCTTTCCATCCAATATGTTAACAGCAATACTGATTTTTAAATAATTTAATTTTGTTACTTTGGATGAAATAAATTACATTATATTTTTATTTGTAGCTCGCTCTTTCTTCCTTTTTAGTGGTTGATGCAACTAAATGGTTAAACTCGATAACTGGTCATAGCACCTTCAAAAATGCAAACTTGTAGTACTAGTAGTACCTACTAAATGAGGCCCAAGGAACAACAACCAGTGAACCAGCATCAAAGTCATGGGTGCCCAAGTCTCAATGATGTGCAGGAGAGCAAAGGCTAGCCTTTTTTTTTTTTTTTTTAACTTTCAACACAATTTGCTGGCTATGACAGACAGGTATCAGAACATACAAATGGCATAAATTATAACTGTCTTTAGTAAAGGTGCCTCATGTGTTGCAATTTGCCAAGTTTGGAGATCCATAGCTGCAGACTGGTCAGTGTATTTTCCTCCAAAACTGCTTACCATGAGCATGTGAACATAAGAACTGGGCCATGGAGCATTGAAAGAAAGTAGCCTGGCATGATGAATCACATTTTCTTTCACATCATGTGGATGGTTGGGTGCAAGTATGTAGTTTACCTAGGGGAGAGTTGGCACAAAAATGCCCATGCAAGTCTTCAGAGTAACCGTTGGTCCTGGCATTCATGTGGCTATTACTTTGACGTGTACCACCTTCCTAAATGTAGTTGCAGACAAAGTATATCCTTTCTCGGCAATAGTATTCAGAAACAGTGTGGCATCTTTCAGCAAGATCATGCAACCTGCCACACTGCAAATATTGTTCAGGAATGTTTAGAAGAACATGACAGAGTTCAAGGTGATGACTTGTCCTCTGAATTCCTAAGATCTGAATCTGTTCAAGCATCTGTGGGATTTGCTGGAAAAATAAGTCTGATACATGAAGGCCCTATGTTGCAAGCTATAGAAATTCAAGGATGGTTAGCAAACGTCTTGACACCAGATACCACAGAAAACTTCATAAGTCTTGAAGAGTTTGTGACTTGATGGGTCAGAGAGGTTCTGGCTGCTTAAGGGAATCTACCAAATATCAATGGTTTAAATGTTATGGCTAATCAGGATACAATAGGATTATGGATTTACTGTGTATTTACTCAGTGATTTCTCTATCTACCCTCTAGGGCGCTAATACATGTGCAGCTTGAGTCACAGTTATCGCTAAATGCTGGGCCGCAACTGGACTATTTTCAAGTAACAAATCCAAGTGCCTGATAATTAGTGGTAAAAATCATGTGCTACCTGTGGCTCAAGCCTAATGTATAATATAACAGAACACCCAGCATATAATACAGTGACCAATGTATTACACTGCATTAATAAACTTTAAAAAATATGTGGCATCCATTACCATTGCTCATGCTCTTCCATTCTATATAATCAGGTTTATTACCCACCTATATGTAATGGCTGCTATTTTATTCTTGGGAGCAATGTCATGCAAATATGAAAACTACAGTGTTGTGTCAAGAGGAACACCAATTAATATACTGTTTACTTGGTTCCTTTCTCCTAAGGAATTAAAGGGGTTCTCTGGGACTTAGAGATTGATGTCCTATCCTTAAGATAGGTAATCAAGATCAGATTAGTGGGATTCTGACACCCAGCAACCCCACTGATCAGCTGTTTTAGGCAGCCATGGGTATTCCACTCTGTGGACGGAAGACTTTCTCCAATATGAAGTTACCAGCGCACTAATGGGAGCTGAGCAGTTGTGCTCCGACATAGCTATTACAAAGTGGATGGAGCAGTGGGGGTGCAAGGTGTGGGACCTCAACTGACCTAAATATATATCCCAGATAATGCCTTTAAATATTCAGATTTATAAGTTGTATTTATTAAAGGGTAATTCCGGTTATCCCCTACCCACATGATAATGGAGAAAGATTAGATCAGTAGGAGTCCTACTGCTAGAACCCCCACCTATCATGAGAGCCCAGGACCCGTACCCGGTGGAGACCCTGAAAATGAGCTCATCGGATCCATTTATTTCTATGGGCGTTCCGGAGATAGCCGAGTACAGAGCTTTGTTATCTCCGGATCTCCCATAGAAATGGATGGAGTGGCTGAGCGTAAGGCCAACTGGCTGCTCAGTTCATTTTTGAGGGCTCCCAGTGGTAAGACTCCCACTGACCTAACAGTTAACCCGTATCCTGTGGATAGGGGATGACTTAATAAAATCGGAATACCCCCTTTAAAAGGCAATTTCACCTGAATGAGATTTTCTCATTGGACAAAATTCTTTTTATCAATTTTTGAGGGGAAGCTACCCCTAAGAAATTTAAGATAGAGCTCATCTCTTAACAAAATGGGAAGGATGTAAGCGCTAGGCAAGTGGTGTCAGCTTAAATCTTCTAGTGTAGCAAATCTTTCCCCGGTGTTAGAGGAACTGTTTTGCTTCATTTCAGTATGGTGGAAGGTCAAACTAATGATCAAAGCAGTAGCTACCATTTTTTTTAGCTTCTAGGGTTGATATCTTGGAGGTTAAGCAGTTGCAGTGCATGTACCTTTTATAAAACACTTGTGTGGCATAGCTCTAGGCTACCTATGTAATAACACTGTCATATTAAAACAGCATATTAAATGGTTTTCAAGAACTAATGCTGCAACAAGGCTTCTATAATAATCGCAAGCAATGCCATCTAAAAAAAAAGCCAAGTCAAGGTAGTGTTACACCTTGCTACTTTTACCTGACTCCCCAGAGGACACTTTCACTGTTCTTACCTGCAAAATAGACACAGTTTGGGAGAAGTGGTGTTGCTCCATTGTTGAGGTGGAATATAATGCTGCCAGGGGGTGATCAAATTTTTGTAAGTAGCTGTTTGTATACCCCCGGTGATCTAGGTCATGGCATAAGCATGCTATCAAAAGCCCTTTTCTCTAGAACAAAAAGAAAAGGAAAAAAAAAAAAAAAGTATTAAAGAAAATTGCGGAATTATACTTTATTTTAAATCATCTATCTGCAAATTATGATGCAATAGTTTTATTTGTATAGTGTGAACTTGAGAAATACAAGATAAAATACTAATTAAAAAAATATACTAATTCTTCCTGCACTCTACTAGAGGTTTCTAGCCACTCATGTATCAATACAGCAAATTTTAGACATATTGGAATTCATTAAAATAACAGTCTCCTCACCAAATCTGAATTTGAGTCTATGTCCCTAAAAGGAACATCTTTTAAAATTAAGCACATTTCAGAAATGGCCTGCTTGTCTTCAAAATGCATAAAATCCACTATCCTCGCATTACTATGATTATCATTACTGTGTCTACAGGAATATAACAGATAACTATATTTGTGTTAACCATTGAAGGTTAAAGTGTTACCTCAGGTTGGATTCACAAAATAGTTTATGCCTTAGAAAATGCAGTTTGGAGGTGCACTTACTCACATGTTCGGGTTCTGCAATTAGTAACATACAGTAGCAGAAGCAATTTAATTTAGTGGTGGAAGCTATGAGTAATAACTTTGGCCCATATTTACTAAGTTCTCAGCGACAAAAAATCTGTCTAAAAACTTGGCAAAAATTGGCACATCTAAGATTTCCACACTTTTCTCCAACATGCATGACAAGGGGGCAGAGTCCAAGATGCACCATTTTGCGCCAAGATTTTGACACAATTCTGGTATAAATATCGGTCTCAAAGTATGTGAAGTGTGAATATAGTCTCTGATCATTTGGAGTTCATTGGGTCTGATAAAATTACCCAGACCCATGTATAAATTGAATATTTGTCTGCCATGTTTATTTCAGACATTGACTATTTTTGTCAACATGAATAAAGAATGTGGAAGGCTTTGTCCATTTTATCTGATAAGACTGGACGACACTTGTACAAGGTATTGTTCCATTTATTTGATGACCTCTAAATGAACAAGGATTTGTTTGTAAATGTGTGTGTAAAGAGTGAAGCATTGCCTGCATAGTTTGTCTAGGGATTCTGATTTATTGTGAATTTAAAGAGTGGATCACAACTGCCAATTTTTCAGCAGATGATCGCAACGAGCATTCGTATGAAAGCTTGTTAACGATCATCTTGCAGTGTAATACTGCCACCAAATGCCGGTGAATGAGCAAACGCTTGATCATCAGGCAATCCGAATCTTTTGACAGGTTAAAAAAAAGAAATTCATCATTTGCAGGAGGAAGATCATGGTGTGTAAACACAATCCGCTGCCGGCAAACCACTATACAGCATGGAGATGAGCGATGGCATAGCGATCGCTCCTCCCCTTGCTGTCGAGAATATCACTGCATGTAATAGCAGTGCTCTCCTCCGCTAGCAAGCCGGCAATACCGGGGAGGGAGCACTTCCCTCCTAACAATCGTCTGCCTCATCGGGCTCTGTAATACAGCCTCAATAATTGGCCACTATAGGGTTCATAATAATAACAGATGAAGAAGATATACACAGCGACCATTATGGATCTCATAAGCTGGCTACATTTCATTAGGCAGTGAAGCTCTTTGGTTAACACAGTATAAAAGCTACACCTTTTCAGTTACAAAATTGGAGTTCACCTATGAGGTGACATCTTTGCGAAGGAAAACTGGTGTTCTCAATCGAGTCTCTGACTGCTTTTGCTGAAACGAGCTCCCCAGCTGATCAGATGATGTTAACTCAATTGGTGATTTAAGTACCTTCATACTGGATGTAGTAAGGAGGAGTCTAGATGAAGTGTGGTTGTAATTATGTGTTGTTTTATCTAACCCTTATTTGTTGTAGGTTTTTAATTCTTCGCATTTACCTAATTTGCTAATAAAAAAAGGACATGCATTTGCCCGATTATTACTATTCCCTTAATAAATTTACTTCTTTATTTTACTATTCTAAAAATGCTGGGTTTAATCTCTCTATCTTTGAGTATCTGAGCCTGAAATGGTGTATTTGTTAGCAATTTGCCTGATTTGTTAGCAATACAGTATGCCAACCAATAATTGGTATAGAGTCAGAGAAAGGTGTCTTTGCTTGCACCATATATAAAATCCAGCATGAGTCACTGTTATAAATTTAATGCACATCTAGACAGCTGGTTCTATATTACACCATTTTACATAGTGAATCTGGGCCATTCTGCACTCTCCCCTAGAAACTACATATATACTGCTAATTCTAATCAAAATAATAGCTTCTAAAGTGGTAGGGAGTTTATTTTCTTTTTGCTTCCCTAGATGTAGAGTTGGCAATTCTCTAATAGTTGAGCTTGTGTAAAACACAACTAAGGTACACTTTAATGTAGGTTATACAGTACTTCAGGTTAATCATGCACAGTATTAAAAAGAACATTACATTAAGTGGATTGGGTTACAAATATAAAGTATGAGAAAACATATGAAAGTTGTAATACAAATTATGTCCTACCTCCAAATCTGTGAATAAGTCTTTGTTACGTTGTAATATAGCATACATGCAATGTGACACTGTTACTGCATGCTTCCAATTATGATAAGGTACACGTCGATAGTTCTTTTTCACCGACATAGTGAAACGACACAACTTTTCAAGTTCAAAGCTTACAAGAAAAACAAAAACAAAACACAGGAATCAAAACTAGTCTGGAAACATAAAAGTGCTACTACAGATCGGTATATTCTATGATGGAGTGTCTGGCTGAAGCAAAAGCAAACAATGCAACAGCACTCTGCAAACAGAGTGCCATACCCCCTATAGAAAATGTAATAATGCTATGCTTATAAATGTCAGATTCTTAGCAAATACATTTTGTACATTTTGTGCCTGTCGACCACATTTTAGGACAGGAACCTACACTAAATATTACCTCCGCTGGTGCCATACTGGCCTCCATTAAATTTAGGGAGAGTAGGCTACAGCTTTATACTTCCCCTAATTAAAATCTGACTATGGTACAGACAGACAGAAGTGTCTGGCTGCATACGGTATATGCATGCTCTTCCACCCATAATCTACTAATCACTCTGTGAACCAAGGCAGATAAATTATGCCATTTAAGTCTGCTAAATAAACTTTATTCAGTACAACGTTAATGTATTAAAAAGGGCATTTTTGTTCTTGATAATGCCACACTCATGACTTCATAAAAAAAAAAACGAACCAAACTAATTAATATAAATATCTTCTAATGCAGTGGATCTCACTACAAGCAAAGTGGGTGGGCACAGACTTTGGTAACATTTATTAAAAAGAGTGATTTAAACTACAGCCGTGTGCAGTATTTAGACAATGCTATTTCAGCAAATTATTCAGCCCTCACATTTTAAGAAATATCTCTAGTGCCACTTTAAAGGGGTTTTTCCACCAGGACCACTTTAACCACACTGCCAATGGTTTAACGCAGGCATGCTCAACCTGCGGCCCTCCAGCTGTTGCAAAACTACAACTCCCATCATTCCCGGACAGCCTACAGCTATCAGCCTACAGAAGGGCATGGTGGGAGTTGTAGTTTTACAACAGCTGGAGGGCCGCAGGTTGAGCATCCCTGGTTTAACGGAACCTCCTGTCAGTGGAACCATTTCCAACTGTTTGAAAACTGCCCTCATGATCATTGTTTTCTGTTGTCTCCCCAACCCATCTAATTTCCCAAACATGGAGTGTTCAGAATAATTTTATAATTCTTTATTTGGGTACAGTATGTTTGTGCCAGTGATGACATTACTAGGCAGCAGCAGCTTTAGATGTTATCAATACAACCAGCCAATTAGCAGCTGTTCCACTGAGGTCTAACTCTCAGCATGGAAATACTGTGTCAAATGAAAAATTCTAATGAAATGTAGTTTATTTCTTTGTTGGCGTCTTCTTCCAGATGATGCATAGGGGGAGGGTCTGGCCCTGGGCTCTATTGAACCCTTTCATGACCAAGGATCATTGATGCCCCGGTGTCCAGGTCAAAATTTACAAATCTGACATGTGTCACTTTATGTGGTAATAACTTTGGAATGCTTTTACTTATCCAAGCCATTCTGAGATTGTTTTCTCGTGACACGTTGTACTTCATTATAGTCATAAATTTGAGTCAAATATATTTCACCTTTATTTATGAAAAAATCCCAAATTTACCCAAAATTTAGAAAAATTAGCAATTTTCTAAATGTCAATTTCTCTGCTTTTAAAACAGAAAGTGATACCTCATAAAATATTCATTACTTAACATTCCCCGTATGTCTTCTTTATGTGGGCATCATTTTGTAAATGTCATTTCATTTTTTTAGGATGTTAGAAGGCTTAGAAGTTTAGATGAAATTCTTAGAATTTTTAACCACTTCAGCCCCCCTAGCTTAAACACCCTTAATGACCAGGCCACTTTTTACAATTCCGCACTACACTACTTTCACCGTTTATTGCTCCGTCATACAACTTACCACCCAAATGAATTTTACCTCCTTTTCTTCTCACTAATAGAGCTTTCATTTGGTGCTATTTCATTGTTGCTGACATTTTTACTTTTTTTGCTATTAATACAAATTTAACGAAATTTTTGCAAAAAAATGACATTTTTCACTTTCTGTTGTAAAATTTTTCAAAAAAAACTACATTTCTATATAAATTTTTCTCTAAATTTATTGTTCTACATGTCTTTGATAAAAAAAGTCCAATAAGTGTATATTTATTGGTTTGGGTAAAAGTTATAGCGTTTACAAACTATGGTGCAAAAAGTGAATTTCGGCATTTTGAAGCAGCTCTGACTTTCTGAGCACCTGTCATGTTTCTTCAGGTGCTAGAATGTCAGGAAAGTATAAATACCCCCAAATCAAACCATTTTAGAAAGAAGACACCCCAAAGTATTCGCGGAGGGGCATGGTGAGTTCATGTATCATTTCATTTTTTTCACAAGTTAGCGGAAAATGACACTTTCTGAGAAAAAAAAAAAAAAAAAGTTTCAATTTCTGCTAACTTCTGGCAAAAAAAGAAATCTCAGACGGACTCACTATGCCCCTCAGTGAATACCTTAGGGTGTCTACTTTCCAAAATAGGGTCATTTGTGGGGTGTTTGTACTGTTCTGGCATTTTGGGCGGGGCTAAATTGTGAGCCGCCATGTAAAACCTAAAGGTACTCGTTGGAATTTGGGCCCTTTGCGCACTCAGGATGCAAAAAGTGTCACTTATGTGGTATCGCCGTACTCAGGAGAAGTAGGGCAATGTGTTTTGGGGTGTATTTTTACATATACCCATGTTGGGTGAGAGAAATATCTCTGTAAACTGACAACTTTGTATAAAAATTTTTAAAAGTTGTCGTTTACAGAGATATTTTCACACACAGTATAGGTATATAAAAATACACCCTAGCACATTGCCCTACTCTCCTGAGTACGGCGATACCCATGTGTGCCACTTTTTGCAGCCTGGGTGCGCAAAGACCCAAATCCAATGAGTACCTTTAGAGATTTCACAGGGCATTTTTACGCATTTGGATTCCAGACTTCTTCTCACGCTTTAGGGGCCCCTAAAATGCCAGGACAGTATAAATACCCCACATGTGACCCCATTTTGGAAAGAAGACACCCCAAGGTATTCCGTGAGGGGCATGGCGAGTTCATGTAAAATTTTATTTTTGTCACAAGTTAGTGGAATATGAGACTTTGTAAAAAACAAAATAAAAAAAAAAATATATCAATTTCCGCTAACTTGTGCCAAAAATAAAAATTCTGTGAACTCGCCATGCCCTCACGGAATACCTTGGGGTGTCTTCTTTCCAAAATGGGGTCACATGTGGGGTATTTATACTGACCTGGCATTTTAGGGGCCCCTAAAGCGTGAGAATCAAATGCGTAAAAATGGCCTGTGAAATCCTAAAGGTACTCATTGGTTTTAGGGCCCCTTTGCGCACCTTGGCTGCAAAAAAGTGCCACACATGCGGTATCGCCGTACTCAGGAGAAGTAGGGCGATGTGTTTTGGGGTGTATTTTTACATATATCCATACTTTGTGTGAGAAATATCTCTGTAAATTGACAACTTTGAATAAAAAAAATGCAAAAAGTTGTCGTTTACAGTGATATTTCTCACACGCAGCATGGGTATATGTAAAAATACACCCAAAACACATTGCCCTACTTCTCCTGAGTACGGCGATACCACATGAGTGACACTTTTTGCAGCCAAGATGCGCAAAGGGCCCTAAAACCAATGAGTACCTTTAGGATTTCACAGGCCATTTTACGCATTTGGATTCTCACGCTTTAGGACCCCTAAAATGCCAGGGCAGTATAAATACCCACAAGTGACCCCATTGTGGAAAGAAGACACCCCAAGGTATTCTGTGAGGGGCATGGCGAGTTCACAGAAAAAAAAATTGGCACAAGTTAGCGGAAATTGATTTTTTTTTTTTTTTACAGTCTCATATTTCACTAACTTGTGACAAAAATAAAATTTTGCATGAACTCACCATACCCCTCACGGAATACCTTGGGGTGTCTTCTTTCTAAAATGGGGTCACATGTAAGGTGTTTGTACTGCCCTGGCATTTTAGGGTCTCCGCAATCATTACACGTATGGCCAGCATTAGGAGTTTCTGCGATTCTCCGTATATTGAGCATACGGGTAATGAGATTTTTTCCCGTTCAGTCTCTGCGCTGAAAAGAAAAAAAATGAACGGCACAGATTTCCTCATTCGCATCGATCAATGTGGATGAAAAAATCTCTGCCAAAAATGTGCAAAAAAAAGTAGTAAGGCCCCATTCACACGTCCGCTAAAAATGTCCGCATCTATTCCGCAATTCTGCGGAATAGATGCGGACCCATTCAGTGTGAATGGGGCTGGCGGTGATGCGGAGAGCACACTATGCGCTCGCCGCATCAGCATTTGCGGAGCTGCGGCCGCAAACTTCCGGGTTTCGGCCCAAAGCATCCGGCCGCAGCTCCGCAAAAGATAGAGCATGTCCTATTCTTGTCCGCAATTGCGGACAAGAAAAGGCATTTTCTATATAGTTCTGGCAATGTGCGGATCTGCAAAATGCGGAAAGCACATTGCTGGTGTCCGTGTTTTGCGGATCCGTGGATCCGCAAAACACATACTGGACGTCTGAATGAGCCTTACAGTGGGGTAATTAGTGTCAGGGGGTGACATGGGGTGATCGGGGGTTAATCAGGGGTTAATCAGTGACGGGGGTGGGGGAGTGGGGTGGATGGGTGGGGGGTCTGTGTGGTGTTTTGGTGCACTTATAAAAGTTTCTTTGGTGGTCCCAAGCAAAAGGGACCACCAAAGGAACGATCAGCAAGCATATCAGACGCTGTTAACAAAACAGCGTCTGATATGCCATTTTTTTAACTTCTACAGCCTGCCAGCGCACGATCAGCGCTGGCAGGCTGTAGCTTACCTTGTCCCCGACGTGATCCTGTGAAAAATCTCGCCTCTCGCGAGATGACGCGCGGGCGCGTCAAGGAGGAACAGACCGACCGCCCGCAGGACGCAATCCTGCGTGAGGCGGTTGGCAAGAGGTTAAGAAAATTTCCAAAACCCACTTTTTAAGGACCAGTTCAGTTCTTAAGTCACTTTGTGGGGCTTAGGCCCCTTTCACATCAGCGTTTTTGCTTTCCGTCCTCAGGGCTCTAGGACGGAAAGATACTGATCAGGATTATCCCAAAGCATTCTGAATGGAGAGAAATCCGTTCAGGATGCATCAGGATGTCTTCCGTTCAGTATGTGAAAGTTTTTTGGACGTTGACAAAACCGCAGCATGCTGCGGATTTGTCTCTGTCCACCAAAAATCCGGAAGACATGCCGTAACGCTGGATCCGGAATTAATGCCCATTGAAGTGCTTTAATCCGGAACCAGCATTAAGCTAAACGTTGTTTCGGCGCATCGCCGGATCTGACGTTTAGCTCTGCGCATGCGCAGCAGCAGTTCCGATCGGGGCCCCAGTGTCAGCTGGGGCTTCGATCAGTTACCATGGCAGCCAGGACGCTACTGAAGTCCTGGCTGCCATGGTAAGTAATCCGCAGCAGTGTACTAACCTGCGCTGCGGCCTCCGGGCGCTCCTTCATGACGTCACAGGTCCGGGCGCCGCAGGGACCTGTGACGTCAAGAAGGAGCGCCTGCCGGCCGCAGCACAGCTTAGTACACTGCTGCGGAGTACCATGGCAGCCAGGACTTCAGTAGCTTCCTGGCTGCCATGGTAACCTGAAAGCATTTCGAAGATTCGGCGGGACGGAAGTGCCGGCCAGATCCTCAGAATGCAAGTGTGAAAGAGGCCTTACATAGTGGAAACCCCCCCCATAAATGACCCCATTGTAGAAACTACACCCCTCAAGTTACTCAAAACTGATTTTACAAACTTTGTTAACCCTTTAGGTGTTCCACAAGAAATAAAGGAAAATGGAGATGAAATTTCTAAATTTCACTTTTTTGGCAGATTTTCCATTTTAATCCATTTTTTTCTTTAACACATTGAGGGTTAACAGCCAAGCAAAACTTAATATTTATTGCCCTGATTCTGCGGTTTACAGGAACACCAAACATGTGGTCGTAAGCTGATAAAAGGGCGGACGGCAAGGTACAGAAGGAAAGGAGTGCCATGTGGTTTTTGGAAGGCAGATTTTGCTGGACTGATTTTTAGATGTCGTGTCCCATTTGAAGCCCCCTGATGCATCTTTACAGTAGAAACTCCCAAAAATTTACCCAATTTTGGAAACTAGGGGATAAGGTGCCAGTTTTATTGGTACTGTTTTGGGGTACATATGATTTTTAATTGAGCTATATTATGTTTTTTGTGAGGCAAGGTAACCAAAAAAGTGCTGTTTGGGCATTGTTTTTAAGATTGATCTGACAGGGTAGATCATGTGATATTTTTATAGAGCAGGTCATTACGGACGCGGTGATACACAATATGTATACCTTTTTTATTCATTTAGGTTTTACACAATAATATTTTTGAAACAAAAAAAGTCACGTTTTAGTGTCTTCATAGTCTGAGAGCCATAGTTTTTTAGTTTTTAGGCGATTGTCTCAGGTTGGGTATCATTTTAGCGGAATGAGGTGACGGTTAGATTGGCACTATTTTGGGGTCATATGAGTTTTTGATTGCTTGCTCAGGGTCTCATCAGCCTTAGGTACTTGGCAACTAGGACGCCTTAGTAAGGTGTTTGGTTGCCATGGCAACCATCGCGCCGCTGCAATCGCAGCAGCAGCGCGATGACACAGAGAGGGAGCTCCCTCCCTCTTAACCCCATGGATGCCGTGGGTGGCAGCTATGGGGTTAAATGCCCCAGATCGGTGCCTGCACCGATTTGGGGTATAGCAGCAGAGTGTTCGCTGTGAGCTAACACTCGCTGCTGAATACAGCAGGAGGAGCGGAGCAGAGGGAGGGCACAACCAGGAGGAGGAACGGAGGGGGCAGGGGGGCATATGGCCGCATGTGTGGGCATATATTCTATATTGGGGGCACACAAAAGGGGGCATATTTTACTGGGGGCACTTAGTACATTTCAGGCTGCGATCTCCAGAGTGGAGATCGCAGCCTGAAGCAGGCATTTTACACTAGAGAGCTCCGATTGGTTAGTCTGCACAGACTAACCAATCGGAGCGATCCTCTGCAAGGGACCACTCTGATTGGTCCCCTGCCAGCATGCCCGGGCTCTGAGCTGTCCGTGACAGTTGCAGAGCAGGGAGAAAAGCTTTAATCCAAGCGCTTTGCAGCGCTTGGATTAAAGATCCACCATGACATCTATACACGTGCTAGCTGCACGGGGTATGTGCAGCTAGAACGTATATAGCCGTATGGTGGTCGGGAAGGGGTTAATTAGACTATACTGGAATGAGTGGAAATGAGTACACAATAAATAACAGAGTTTGTAAGGCTAAAAAAAAAAGACATCCGACCACCCAGTTCAGCCGGTTATCCTGCAAGTTGATCAAGAGGAAGGCAAAAAATCTGTGAGATAGAAGCCAATTTTCCTTATTTTAGGGCCTCATGTACACGGCCGTGGTTGCTATGACGCCGTTCGCTTCATGCCACCGCTGGACTACAGTAATAAACTCGTACGTGTTCCAGAGCCGTGTGCATGAGGCCTAAGAGAAATAAATTCCCTGGATAAATGGCCCTTCTCCAGAAATCTTGTAACTATAACTTGTAATATTATCACTCTCCAAAAATGCATCCAGTCCCCTCTTGAACTCTTTTAGTGAATTCACCATCACCACCTCCTCAGGCAGAGAGTTCCATAGTCTCACTGCTCTTACCGTAAAGAATCCTGTTCTACGTTTGTGTGGAAACCTTCTTTCTTCTAGACGCAGAAGATGTCCCCTTGTCACAGTCCTGGGAATAAATAGATCATGGGAGAGATCTCTGTACTGACCCCTGATATATTTATACATGGTTATTAGATCTCCCCTTAGTCGCCTTTTTTTCTAAAGTGAATAACCCTAATTTTAACTTTCAGGGTACTGTAGTCCACCCTTTTCAGTTATTAATTTAGTTGCCCTCTTCTGAACCCTCTCCAGCTCGGCTATGTCTGCCTTGTTCCCAGGAGCCCAGAACTGTACACAGTACTCCATGTGTGGTCTGACTAGTGATTTGTAAATTCGCAGAACCATGTTCCCATCATGGGAATCTATGCCCCTTTTGATGTACCCCATTATCCTATTGGCCTTGGAAGCAGCTGGCTGACACTGGTTTCTACAGCTTAGTTTGCTGTCCACTAAAATTCCCAAGTCCTTTTCCATATCAGTGTTACCCAGTGTTTTACCATTTAGTATGTTTGGATGACTTGCATTATTCCTTCCCACGTGCATAACTTTACATTTATCAGTGTTAAACTTTATCTGCCACTTCTTTGCCTAAGCCTCCAATCTATCCAGATCCCTCCGTAGCAGTATACTGTCCTTTTTCCTGTTAATTATTTTACACAGTTTAGAATCATAGGCAAAATTCATATTTTACTGCGCAAGACTTCTACAAGATCATCAATAAATATACTGAAGAGAATAGGGCCCAATACTGACCCCTATGGTACCCCACTAGTGACCCAATCTGAGTGTGTACCATTAATAACCACCTTCTGTTTTGTTTTCTATTACTGAGCCAGTTACTTACACGCAGACATTTTCCCCCAGTTCAAGCATTCTAAGTTTATGTACTAACCTTTTATGTGGTACAGTATCAAATGTTTTGAGAAGTCAAGATATATGATCACCCCTGTCCAATCTACAACTTACCTACCTATAAAAACTCCTTAAATTAGTTTGACAGGGGCGATTCCTTTAGAAGCCGCGCCAATACGGTGCTATATGCATATTTACATTGACATACTCATAGCATAGCATCTCTTAGAAAACGTTAAAACAGTTTACCCACAAAAAATATTAGACTCACCGGCCTATAGGCTCTGTTTTTGACCCCTTTATGAATATTGGCACCGCATTTGCCAAGCACCAATCCTGTGGAACACTCCCTGTCATTATAGAGTCCTTAAATATCAGAAATAAGGGTCTGTCTATGACATTACTTAATTATATAGGTGGGTGGATACCATGTGGACTAGGTGATTTGTCTATCTTAATATTTTTAAGACACCGCTGCACTTCTTCCTAGGTCAGACAGGCCAATATTTTTTTTTTTTTATTACTTAATTTTTATGCATTTACAAAACACATCATAAAAAAATACACCCCAAACAAATTACATTTTTCAGTATATTTTTACCCAAGACCTCCCCCCATGTATCATCCCCCTGAGAGAGAAAGAGAATTTTTTTTAAAAATCAAAATATATTGTTATTCAACCATCGGTTCCAAATTTTGGAGAACCAGTCCTTCATTCCCCTATTATAATATATTATCCTCTCTGTTTTTATCATATTATCCACCGATCTCCTATGTTCTATCACAGAAGGTGGGTCTATTTCAACCAATTTTTTTTAAATGAGAAGTCTTGCTTGAAACAGTAGTTTACAGAGTACCCGTTTATAGATTTTAGAGACCCGCAAATGTATTGTAGCACCTAATATGCAGGCCACTGGATCTTGCTCTACTTGTACGTCCATAATTTTTTTAACATTTTCAGCTATCTCAGACCAGTATCGGAACAGTTTTGGACATCTCCAAACTAAGTGAAATAGGCCTGCTTGTTCCATGCCACATCTAAAGCATTCAGTTGTGGGTTTCAAACTCAATTTATTTAAGTAGTAGAAGTGAAATATGAATAATAAAAATAATTGAGAGACCCCATGTGAGGCCCACAATGAGACCAATGGTCTCTTCCTAGGTACATCCTCACACTGCTCATCCGATAACCCATCAATATCTTTCCTCCATTTCTTTTTAGGTACTATTGTGATCTTACTTTGTTTAATCTTCAGCAATAATATGCATCTTTTCGAAATACTACCTTTTACCTTTCTATTATCGAGAAATGATAAATATTTTCCATGGGGGCCTTTTTATATCTGTGTTAATCTACCGATGATGAGTTAATTTCATCCCTCAATTGCAAATATTTAAAAAACTCTTTATTTGAAATCCCAAATGCTTTTCTCAGCGTTTCAAAGTCTTTTAATATCCTCAACAAATATGTGACACAACAAATGAACTCCCTTAATTTCCCAATTTACATAATACTTAATTTTCTTAAATTTCTCTCAAATTATCCATAATACTAAAAAACCCTAGCTGGCAACCACACTGGAGCACACTGAAGTACATAAAGGATCTTAGGAATAAAGACCATCTTTATCATGTTAATTCGACCCATCATTGACAATGGTAACCTTCTTCAGATGTGAATTATTTTTTTCAATTCATCTATAAGAGGGAACACATTCAATTTGGCATATTCACCCAAACTGTGCAATATTTACTCCCAAATACTTAAAACTACTTTCCCTATCCATGACGTGTACGTCCAAACACCTCCCCTCTTCTACCTCTCTTAGTAACATCAAATATAACTTTCCCCAATTTATTTTCAATCCTGAATAATATCCAAATTTTTCAATTATACCCATCAAATTATCCAACTCAAAATCCATGTCACCCAAAAACATTAAAATATCATCCGCATATCACATTATTTTCTCCCTTACATTACCATATTGAAAACCCTTAATATATTCATTCTCTCTAATAATTATTGCTAGTGGCTCTATTGCAATTGCGAAGAGCAGCAGGGATAGGGGATATCCCTGCCTAGTGATCCTAAAGAGGGCAAGGGGCATCACCCCATCCACAGCCACCCTCGCTCTAGGGTGTGAATAAATCAATTTAATCCAACTTCTAAAAGAATACCCAAAACCAAAACATTTTAGAACCTCCCACAGATATTCCTACTCTATGCAATCAAATGCTTTAGTTGCATCCAGTGACAATATCCCTTTTTTACTATTTTTATCTTTATTTCCCTCTTTGTTCATAAATACTCTTCTGATATTAGAATATATCAATCGCCCAGAAATATACACTGTTTGATCTTCATTTATTACTGTTTTTATTACTTTTGTTAACCTACCTGCTAATACCCTAGCTAATAACTTAATATCGGTATTCAACAATGAGATAGGTCTATATGATTCTGGTTTTAATAGATCTTTTTCAACTTTTGAGATCAGAACAATAGTAGCTTCGTCCATTAAGTCGGGCAACTTTTTTGACCTCTTGGCCTCAATCAGGGACTCCATTAATTCTGGGAGAAGTATTTGACTCAATTCCTTATAAACCTCAAATGGTAACCCATCTCTTCCCAGAGCCTTCTGATCTCTAGTTGAATTTGAAGCCCTCACTAATTCTTCCAATTGTATATTCTCCTCTAATTGATTTTTCTGAGCTTCAGTAAGCTTCATGAAGGGAATATTATTGACACAATTCCTCCTTTTTGTACAGAATTTTTGATTTATACAATTCTTGATAGTATACACTAAATACATTACTGATCTGTTCCGGGGTTTTTACAATTTGTCCCCTATTATTATTTATTGTACCTATCAAACTTTTTTGTTTGTTCATTTTTAATTATATTAGCCAAAAGCTTTCCCATCTATCACCCTCTGCAAAAAAACGTAGCCCCCTGAAAGAATAGCGATGTTTGAGATTTTTCAATATATATTTCTTTACTTTTTCTTTTTGTTCTTCTTCCCAATTTCTCAAATTTTCTAATGAAGGATCATATGCACAGTGTTCTTTCACTTCCTTTAACTACTATTCTGCACTCCTGATTTTACTATTTACTTTTACTTGTTTATACAATATTCCTCTCAGGAATGCCTTCGCTGCATCCCAAACCACTTGCATATTGGTTGAATCTCTATTAACTAAAAAACAAAACTTAAATTCTTCCTTAAAGGGTTTCTGTCACCAACTTTTGACATTATAAGCTGTCTGACATTAGCTATGTGCTAATGTCAGACCAGCTTGATAATGTCTTTTTTATAAAAATCCGCTGTATATATAGTCTGAAAAACTTACTTTTATATTATGTAAATTAGCCTCTAGGAGCAGGGGGGGCGTTGCCCTGCTCCTAGCGGCTCCGTCCGGCAACCTGCTGGCACGCCCTTCACACTTTGATTGACAGTGCAGGGCAGCGATCCTCCTGCACTGTCTCGTTCTGAATCGCGCGCCAGCGCCGCCGCTCTGTATTCGGCGCAGGCGCGGTGAGCAGAGGACAGCAGGCACCAGCGTCCTCTGCTCACCGCGCCTGCGCCGAATACAGAGCGGCGCTGGCACGCGATTCAGAACAGACAGTGCAGGAGGATCGCTGCCCTGCACTGTCAATCAAAGTGTGAAGGGCGTGCCAGCAGGTTGCCAGACGTGAGCCGCTAGGAGCAGGCAACGCCCTGCCCTAGAGGCTAATTTACATAATATAAAAGTAAGTTTTTCAGACTATATATACAGCGGATTTTTATAAAAAAGACATTATCAAGCTGGTCTGACATTAGCACATAGCTAATGTCAGACAGCTTATAATGTCAAAAGTTGGTGACAGAAACCCTTTAATGTAATCCTTATCTTTTCGCAAGTTAAATCTAAATCTAAATACCATTGGAACCTGTTTAGTCAAAGACTCAATCTCCATTACCACTGCACAATGATCTGACAGACATAGGAATATATTTTAGGCTACTTTCACACCTGCATCTGGTGCGGATCAGTCATGTATCTGCACAGATGGATACACACCGATAATGCAAACGGTTGTATCCGTTCCGAACGGATCAGTTTGCATTATCATGAACAAAATCAAAACGGATCCGTCCTGCACACCATTGAAAGTCAATAGGGGGCAGATCAATTTTCTATTGCACTATATTGTGTCAATGAAAACGGATCTGTCCCCATTGACTTACATTGTAAGTTAGGATGGATCCGTGAGAGCCCTGAAACGAATCTCACAAGCGGACCCAGAAACGGCAGTGTGAAAGTAGCCTTATATTTGTTATATTCTTTTCCAGCAGTTCTACCAAAAATCATATCTATCCTTGACTAGGTTTGATGTGTCTTTGAGTAACAAGAATAAATCTGGTCTTCCGGATTATATAATCGCCAAACGTCGACCCAATCAAACTCAGCTAACAACCTGGCCAGATTAGTGTTGTGCGACGAGATCTTCCTATTCAATAGTCTGTCTTTACTTGGCTCCATCACTGCATTATAATCACCCACTGCAATTAATATATACTCTTGTCTTTCAATCATATATTTCTGCAACTCAACTAGTACGTTGGGTTTATACGGAAGTGGAATATATGTGTTTGCAATTACCATCGGTACACCATTGACCCTGTACTGTAAAAAGAGATACTTGTCGCAGTCATCTGCCTTAATTGCCGTAAATTCAGAATTAAAGGGGTTGGCCACTCTGTTAGCACTTATCAAAACTGTAAAGAAAGTAGGGAGATATTACACTTACTAATATATTTTCTTAAGCAGATCTGCCTGGTTTCCTTGGTATTGGCAGCCACGCCCCCTCCTGTCCTGCTCGCACAGCTGCCTGTTCCGTCCATCCCTGGACATGCCATGGAGGAGCCACCTCGTCCATGCCCGAAGGACTGTGCTGCTGTCTGGGTCCTAAAGCACCCTGCTTGTATCAGAGGTGCTTTCCTTCTGTGACTGGCACTCCTGGCTGTGCAGGGATGGCAGGGGCTTGTTAAAAGCTGAAATAAAGAAACTTCGCCTCTCCTCTGTTTCCGCTGAACTGAGAGGATCCTGCCAACATGTGAGGATGTAGCAGAGCCAGGGAAGCACTGTGGACCCCAAACTGGGAGCAATCTCAGTGTCTGTCCTGTTTATGGCCCTTCTGCTCTGTGTTCTTATCACAGACATGATATTACAGCCAGACCAACAGTTCAGGAGATTTAACCCCTTGTGAGCTGTCAGTATGGCTGAGGTCAGTGATATCAGTGCAGTCAGGGGCGTAGCTAACGGCTCATAGGCCCTGGTGCAATTCAGCTTGGGCCCCCCTTCCCTCAATGCTTTGTGTGTCTTCTTATGCGGCACAAGGGTCTTTGGGCCCCCTCAGGCTCCTGGGCCCGGTAACGACTGCTACCTCTGCACCCCCTATAGTTACGCCCATGAGTGCAGTCACTGGTCTCACCATCTATAATTGTGTGCCCTCTCCTTCCTGTAAACTGTATATGTTGATATGTGACCACCACCACTGCATATAGAGAGCCGTGTCACCCTGTACACTGTATACAGTGATCCGTTCACTGTGCAACAAAGATCTGTCCCCCCGCTCAACAGCCCCCCTCCTATGGCAGTCTATACACCTAAACAGAAATCTTTGACAGCTCAGAGCTGCCGAAGATTTCTGGCTTCATTTGAGTCAGAAAACTGGCGAAAATTAACATAAATTAGTTGAAGCGGCTGGTCACGCCCCGTCCATTGTCACACCAATTTTTTTTGTTAAAGGCACAACTTTTTTATGCCACTTATCAGAAACAAGGGAAATGAAACAAAACTCCCCATCGAATTCATTTTATTCATGGCTTTAATCCAATGGTGCAACTAGAAATGACTAGGCCCTACAGCAAGTTTATGAACAGAGTAACATATGTATGATACATTAGCACCATATTCCTGTGTGCTGCTGGGACGTACTTCCTATTGCTATGTCTGTAGAGCAGTTATTCACTGATGACTGAGTTATTGATATTATCTAAGGGGCTCTTGTCTCTATGGAAACACAGAGGGGCGGGGATGTCATGTGACTGCTCCTCTGAACATGCTTGCTGCAATGCATGCTGGGATTTTTACTTTCACTTTGCAGCTGCCCTCCCACAAAGCTGGTCTGAGGAGCTCCTCCAGGGAAGCATGTCATGGTGAACAGGTTAGAAAACTGATATATAGCCAGTACATGTCACATGATATAAATACTTTATGGTTTTGGCTATTGTCTAGGGCACTTTGGATTTTTGAAACTTAGGGTGGTAAACATCTTTATCTTTATTATGCAGTAAAATGGAAACCCCTCTTGAATATGATGTATATACAGAGTGATATTGTGTTCCTATCCATCTTTTTTCTACACAATTTATCAGTTCTTTATCCAAGTGTTTTTTCTTGGAGGCAGATGACGGCTGCCAAGTATCTTCCCATCCAGTCAAAAATAGCAAACCTTTTCAACCTCTCTCTTAACCCACATACAAAAAAAAAAAAAAACGAAACAAAAAAACCTCTATCAAGAAAACATAGTCCAACCCCCACCCCAAATACCCCCACTGATTTGCTCCCAATTCAGTTATTAATTGCTACATTTCACACAGGCCCTTCAAATCTGCCATTCATTCGCTTCTTTGGGTGACTGAAAAAAAGAAAAAAAAAAGATTTATCTTTAAACACCACTCAAAGTTTAGCTGGAAAAACCACGCTATATTTAACCCCAGCCTGCCTCAGTCTCTTTTTTATATCATTGTATTTCTTCCTTTGAGCACTAGTAGCCACTGAGTAATCCGGGAATACTCTTATTTTTGTCCCATCTATAACAAACTTCTCAGAGACTCTGGCCTCTTTCAACAGCCTCCGGCTCTCTGTAACATGCAAACTTAATCAAAATTGTTCTTGGTTATTCTCCTGGCATTCTCTTTTGACTAGTGGACTCTATGTGGTCTCTCCATGGCGAAAAAATTAGGCAGCGTCCCAGGCTTACAGTGCTCAAGAATCAATTTTTCCATAAATCCAACCCCTCCTTTCCTTCGGGTATTCCCACACATCTCAGATTTACTCTTCTTGACCTATCCTCCAAATCCGTTAATTTATTCTCCATAGCAATGTTAGTCTGTTTAAGAGACGCTACATCTTTCTCAAGTTTATATAGTAAATCTTTCACTGGCGATATTCTAATCTCTATCTCCTGCATACGTTCCCGCAACTTTACTAGGTCATCTGTAATCAAGCTCACATCTGTTTGAATCTCCCCAATCTGTGTAACCACTCTCCCCATCATACTCTCCCGCCTTGTAGCAGCATATAGGATCTCCTTGACCATTTTCGGTCAGTCACCTATTACAACATCCATTTCTTTTCCTTCAGGGGCATTTAACTGTATGTTCCGCCCCCTCCCCTATCTCTTTCCTAGGATAAGGGGTTCTCGATGGGGTGGGTTGAGGGTGTCAAAAATTTACTCAAGACGTTTTGTTCCAGTCTCGTTTCCAACCCTCCACCAGCAGCTGAGTGTCTATTAGCATTAGACCCATGCTGGTCTTCCATTTTTTTCTGCGGCATTGCAGCGAGAGTACTTAAATGTTAGAAGATCGCAGATTATTACCAAGTTCATTGGTTAGAAACTCATTAGTAAGGAGTTAACAAACTGTTAGTGAGGGAAAGCAGGCTATCTGTAAGGAAGGCACAGTCCAGAATCCAGATTAATCAATTAGGAGTTAGGAGGGTATTGAGAAGTCTGAATACATTAGTTGGAAGTTAGCAAACTATTAATAAGAATACACAGGCTGTCAGTCGGAAAGGCACAATCCAAAGCACTCTTTCCCTCGCTCATACATCGGAGGAAACACCTCTAACCTCCAACCGCCCTCTCCAGCTGGATCACTTCTCGTCTCCTCCTCTCAATAGTGGCAAATGAGCTGTCACAGCAGGCACAAGGGGATGAACACCGCCAGCAACCAGCTCTCAACAACTCCTTTACTGCCCCCAGATAGATCCGACTCCCCACTGTGTCACCTCCAAGGACGCTGCGCTAGGCTGGATTAGCGGGACTGAGCAGCCCTTATGTCCCTGGCTTCTCCACATGGCCTACAAGATCCGGATCAGGTAGCGGAGGCGGGGCTTAGCGTCAGACGCTCCCCATTTTGTCCAGTCAGACAGGCCAAATTTAATGGGGAGTTTACTTTGACACACTGCATTTCATGTTCCTCAGTGAAAACAGTGGAGAATTATAATTTTATTTTTTAATAGACTCACTTTCTCATCCTCACCCTTGTGACACAGTGAGAGGTTTGGTGGTAAAAAGCAGGTATTTTCCTCTCAGTCTGTGCTGCTGGGTTGATTGCAGCCAGGTGAGGGCAAATACTGGACCGGATTTTAGGTGCCGGTCCGGGTTTTTTTGGGTTAATGCCTAGGTGCCTTTAAAAGACAGCTGGGTTTTATGCAAACTCTCTCCCTGTGTTTGGGATCTGAGCCCTGTGCTGGGCTGAAAAGCTGTGACCTGTGTGTCAGAAGAGCAGGCCATTTAAAGACGGTCAGTGGACTTTTTGTGTTGCTGAGCATTCAGCCAGGTGTGAACTAACACCTAGGATTTGAGGTGATTTGACCTGGAAACTGCTGGTGTTCCGTGGAGCTCTCAGGGCTGGAAGCAAGAGCTTGCAAAGAGGCGTGCAGTCTGCCTGGAAGCCTGAGGTTGGACTTTCCTGCGGCTGGGCTGTCAGCCGGGTGTGAACACGCACCTAAACCACACAGGTGAATTTGATTCAGTCTTGGACTTTTGTTTTGCCTCAAGTTTTTGCTATGTGTGTGAAGTAACACTAAGTGACTGTTTTGAGTTTTGTTTGTGCAAGTGTGAAATAAAACACTGTTTGCTGCACTACCTGGACTCTCTTTGCCTCTGTACTGCACCCGCACCGCTGTCTACCAGAGCAACTCCCCACACCCTGTACAACTTTCTCTCATCATTTCGTAAAGGGCCAGCAGTTTCTGGTTTGAACTTTTTAGAATTTATATAACTGAAAAGCATTTTAGGGTTAATTTTACTCTCTTTAGCAATGAGTCTCTCTGTCTCCAGCTTGACTGTTTTTAGCTGTCTTTTACATATTCTACTTTTTTCTTCATAGTTGTCCAATGCTTCATGACTACCTTCCTGTTTTAGTGATTTAAATGCTTTAATTTTGTCATTTATTGCCCCATTTACCCACATTGGTTTTTTCTTGTTCCTCACACTTTTATTCCCAAAAGCTATGCACCTCCTATTTTGTGGCTGCATTTTTATTTTTGATGCAAATGTCTGCGTTAGTGAGGATAATGGACTTTATTAGCTGGTCTAATTTCGCTTTTTTGTTCCTCCCTGAAGAAACACTTTTGAATAACAATTGGAAGGCTATTACTTTATGGTCACTATTTCTTAGGTGTCCTCCAAAATGCAGGTCTGTTGCTCTGTCAGGTCTATTTGTTAATACTAAGTCCAGTATGGCCGTCCCTCTTGTCAGATCCTGAACCAGTTGGGAAAGGTAATTGTCTTTAGTTACTGCCAACAACCTGTTTCCTTTATGCGATGTACAGCTTTCAGTTTCCCAGTCTATATCTGGGTAGTTGAAGTCTCCCACAGTAACAACCTCATTATGATTTGCCGCCTTTTCTATTTCCCTTAGTAGTAGATTTTCTGTAGACTGTGGTATATTAGGTGGCTTATAACAAACTCTTATCAGCATTTTATTTTTGCCTCCATGTATTTCTAACCAGTGTGTCCACATGGAGCGTGTGCTTTAGACAGGACTTTTCATGAAGCAGACCCCTTCCACTTACCTTTTTTACGATGCTTTCTAAACAGACTGTAACCCTGTAATAGCTATCATCCAGCCAATCCAGTTAATCCCAATATGTCATGGTTCTCCTCATTAGCGATTCCAGTTCACCAATGTTATTGGTCAAGCTTCTGGCATTAGTATACATACAATTAAGAGTGTACTTAAATTTTTTTTTACCCTACACCTTTCCTTATGAACTATTCTAGTCCTTCCCTCCATTCCACCTCCAGTTCCATTAATTCACCCCAGGTTACTTTCTTCCACTCCTATACTGTAATTATTCACCCACCCTACCCACCCCCTAGTTTAAACACTCCTCCAACCTTCTAGCCATCTTCTTCCCCAAAGCAGCTGCCCCCTCCCCACTGAGGTGCAGCCCATCCCTATAATAGAGCCTGTAGCCGACAGAGGAGTTGAAGAATGTTAAAGTTGGTGAATATCCCTCTAAATAAAAATGTGTATAATAGCCTAGTTTAATTTAGTGTCTTTACCAAGTGGAAGATTCCTCTGGAATCTTTAACACAGACCCCAGACCAGATCACCTAAAGGAATAATGAAGGGTCTGGTCTAGCACCTGTATTATGGGAGGTCTGGTCTTTGGTGTGTATTAAGGGGGAGTTTGGCTTGGGGGTTTTAATTATTTATGCAAACTGATCTGGTATCTGTATTCAGGGGAATCTCATCTGAGGTCTATATTTATTTTGAAGGTATATACGGGGCTGGTCTCCAATTACTGCTATTTTTTGGGGGGACTGTTGGAATGCTTTTTGCGTTTAGTTTGTGTGCTAAAGTGACAGTTTTGCTTTATTTTGCAGGTCGGTGCGATTACCGCAATAATTTTATATGGTTTGTTTAGCTACTTTGAAAAATAAAACTTCTCAGCTGTGTGTGATGCCGCTGGCACTTACACTTCTGGGTGGACTAAGACTCCGGCATCACACACTTAGTAGGAGTGCAGCTGCAGGAAGGCTCGGGCAGTAAGTATTCTATTGTCCCTGCATAGTGATCACTCCCTTCAGCAGAGGCACCACCACCACCAATGAGCACCTGTAATCAAATATAAGCAATAGAGCAGGGATGGCCAACCTGAGGCTCTCCAGCTGTTGTAAAACTACAACTCACAGCATGCCCAGGCTGCGTACAGCAAGGCATGGTGGGAGTTGTAGTTTTACAACAGCTGAATAGTCGCAGGTTGGCCAGCCCTGCAATAGAGCATCAGCAAAATCATGCATTCCTAGTGGAATGCATGATTTGCTTGAAGATACTGCCACTGATGATTTACAGTTATATTTACAAAAAATCATATTGGTGGCACAGCAGCATGAGAAGACAGGGCTTTATCTTCTAGCCCTGTCAGTCAAAGCGGAGGAGGAGTGTATTGAGCACTGAGGGGAATACTATTAGAGGTGCTCCAAGAGCTACGTCCACCCCTCGGTGCTCCAGCTACCTAATTTGCATAAAAATAAAAGTACACATCTCAGCAGCCATTTAAGATACAAAAAAATATATATATATATAATTTTACTCAGCATGGTCAACCATACCAGTCAATATGCCTGGTTTAAAAGGCTTGATCATGCTGAAAGATGCTCTTTAAAACAATTTATAATTAAAAAAAGAAATCTTACCAAGTTTTTCCACAAGACTGATGTATCATGTGCACATAAATCGCTGGCCAAAGGTCCTCAAAGGGCGTAATGTCAAAGTGGTATCTAAATGATACAAGAAACAAGCATTACATTACACAAATGTTGTGCAATAATCTAGACATTGTTGCTCCTGCAGCTGTAGAATAGGTCAGTGATACAATAAGAAATAGCGATTTGAATATATGGATTGTAACTGACTTTTTGCCACAAGGGAAGGTTTAAAAAACAAGAGAAATAGGAAGCAATGCCAACATGGAAAGCTTTTTACCAAGATACTGTGTTATTAAAGATTTTGCATGACAAACCAACCATAAACCTTGAAAAAAAGCACTATAAGTGAGCATTCAAACAACCACTAAACATTTGCTGACTAGAAAAGACCCACCATAGAATAGGTGCATTTTGTATACATAACTGCAGATAAAAACCTTTAAAAGGAGGCTGTCCCACCAGCCCATATGCCATATAAAAGCATATGAACTTCATCAAAGGGGGTGCCTTGCTTAGCACCATTTTCTATATGAGCCAATCTGCTGGGCAGCCATATTTTCTCTGCTGTGTTTTCTGCAATACACAGCCAGATGTATCTGCATCGGCCATTTGCTGAAAGTCTTGGAAGCCCGACACAGTTTAAGGATACACTGAGACGACCCTATGTGTTTTGCGGTCCGCAAAACACGGATACCGGCCATGTGCGTTCAGCCAGCCCTATGATAGAAATGCCTATTCTTGTCCGCAATTGTGGACAAGAATAGGACATGCTGTATCGTTTTTCAAGGCTGCGGAACGGAAGTACGGATGCAGACAACACACTGTGTGCTGTCTAAATCTTTTGTGGCCCCATTAAAATGAATGGGTCTGCATCCAATTGTGGAACGGCAACCTAAAGGCAACGTCATGTTGTTGAAAGCAGTGTTTGATCTGCAGACATTTTGTTGAATGCCAAGAGTATATCAACTGACTGCCTTCTACACTTGACAGTGCGCTGTCAATCAGTAAGTAGGACGATCTGCATGACTACTGAGCATAGAAAGGGCAAATATTTCAAGGAATTACAGGTTACACTGAATCTTTTACTTGTAGGACTATATATGAATCTGTCAGCTACCCATACTCTATGATATAATGCTGGAAGATCAAACAGCTTATTCAATACAACAGGCTCCCTAAAAAAGAGTTTTCTGTACTGAGGCAACCTCTTCAAGTAGAAACACAGTAAAACTCAAAGAACATAAATCCTCAACCTATTTAAAGGGGTTGTCCCATCTCAGACAATGGGGGCATATCGCTAGGATATACCGCCATTGTCTGATAGGTGCAGGTCCCCCTCCATTCATGTTCTACGGGGCCGGCGAATATAGCCAAGCGCTTGCTCGGCTATTTCCGTCGGCACCATAGAAATGAATGGGAGCATGAGCCGCGCATGCGCGGTGAGCTCCCCTTCACTTCTATGGGAGAGGCGAGGAGCAGCGATTGGTGGTGGACCGAACCCGGTAAATATAGGGTTCAATATAGGTGTAGGTCCCAGCACCTATAAGACAATGGGGGCATATCCTAGCGATATGCTCCCATTGTCTGAGATGGGAATATACCTTTAAAGTTCAAAAAATACTATAGTAATTTATCATGAGAGGAATATTTGAAGTCATTTTTGCTTGAATCTGTGTTGGAATACATTATGCCACATTTCTCAAATGCCGCATGTTACTTGATAAATTTGTGTTATCCTTAAATCTAACACTTTTGTCTAGAAAAGCTACTTCAGTTTTCCTACTCCACCCTCCTACTAGACTGAGGTTGTAACTTTTTAAAGAAGTCGCAGTAAAAAATCTGAAATGAAACTCATTAACATAGCTAACCATTTCCCAGTCATATTTTAAATCTGGAGTGTAGGGTAAAAATACAAAAAGTCGCTAAGTTTTTGCGCAAGTATGCCAAAAAAGTCGTAAAAGCCCCCTTTTGCAACTTCTGAAGCCAGAATTCTGGAGTGAAGGCATAATAACTCAGGGCCTATATCTATAGACTTATGTTTACACTTTACTCACAATTCAATCTCTTTACAAAGAGGTGCTGGAAGGATACAGTTCTTGAGGTACTGCCATTCTTCTGAAGTGCAGATGCTGTGATAAGACAGTTTCTCTAAAGTCACACGGTAAATGCATTCAGAGTGGCGTATTCGATGGTACATCTAAAATACAGGACATAGGAAAGAAAGAATAACACAAAACAAATGAGAATAACCATGGAGGCTTTTTGCATGAAGGTACAAAAAAAAGTTTTCACTTCAGGAACTAGATTATCACAATGTTTCAGCAAGTTTACTGTAGAATTAGCACCAATTTATGGGTGACTCCTTCTACCATTTCAGTCACAAAGTCAAAAGAGTAAAATAATTCAATTAATTTGATTACATTTTGTAGATTCAGAAGAAAATCTAGAGAAATAAACTCACATTTGCACAGTGTAAGGCTAAAGCACAGAAAACAGCAAACATTTTGAAGTTGTTCTCATCTGTTTTGGAGAAGGCACTTCCGCTTAGTTTGTTCACCATCTGTACAACACCAATAACACTCCCTCTGCTTACAATAGGCATACACAGGATATTCCTCGTTGTATAACCTGTATAAAGGTCTACTTCTCTGCAGAAAAACACAAATGGCAATTACTTATAGTCATAATTTTCTGTAATATGGTGCAAATAACTTCCACATCTTCCATAGCTAAGTAGTTGTTTAGGATGAAAAAAAAAAAACCTTATGCCAATCACATCTAATCTTTGTTTCATCTTTGGAAGGAAAATTGTTTTTGGATCCATATCCACAACAATGTTCTTACGGCTATGGATTTCTTAAGGATTTGCTGCAGATTTCACACACTGCAATGCAAAATATGCAGATTTTAATGCAAATGTTAGCCTATTGCTCCGCTCCATTTGCCTGGCTCTAACTAGTGATGAGCGAGCAAGCTCGGCCGAATATCTGTTCAGTCTCCGCCCTGCACGTTTCATGGGTTTTAAGCAGCCGATAAAGGTGCAGGTAAGTACTGCCCTCTCTGTAATGCCAGTAGCCATGTTGGCTGCTGGGATTACAATGATTGGCCCGCCGGAACACGTCATCGGGTGCTATATAGCAACCGATGACGCATGTTCAGCTCAGACGTAGACAGGGAGAGCAGAGCGTAGGAAGGGAAAGAGAGTAGGGAGCGAATTTCACAGTTTTTATTCTGAGAAAGCTTTTCCAAGACCCAAAACTCCTTTTAAGGACTACTGTATGAGTGTGTGTGTGTCTTAGAGCAGCAATCTATTTACCTCCTGCAGTCTCAGGGACAGTGCTTCAGAAGGGACAGATAGTAAAAACAGCAAATTTCTCTCCCTGCACTATCAAAAGCTTTTTAAAGACCACAAAGTCATTTTAAGGACTACTGTGTGTGTTTGACAGCAGCATGATATTTTTATTTTATACCGATTAGTGACATATACTGTACATCATCCGCAGACTGTGTCTTTAATAATATGGGCCACAACTAGTGTCCATAGTGTGTGGCTTTGTGTAAAAAATACTGAACTACATCTGCAAACAGTGTCTGTATTACAAATTCCAATATTCTGGGCCTAATATAGTGTTCATAATCTGTGGTGTTCTGTAACCAATACTGTACTACATCTGCAAACATTGTCTGTATTACAAATTCCAAAACAGTCTGTAGAGCAAATGTAAATAATCTGGGCCTACTGTATTATCCATACTGTGCGTCTTTCGGTGACAAATTCTGTACTACATCAGAAAGCAGTGTCTGTAGCGCAAATTTAAATAATTTGTGCCACATCTACTGTGTGTGCGTTTAATACATATCACTGACATATACTGTACGCAGACGGTGCATGCTAGTCTGTGACATTAGCAGGGCTAAATCTCCTGTGTAATGTGTGCGCATCCCAAATACCTTTTTTAATTTACTGGCGCATACACTTACAAATCCTACACTACTGTACATGTGACATACTTTTAAGCATATATAACATTTAATATTAAAGGGAGTCTGTCACCACATTTGACCATTATAGACCACTTACATAGCGTTCTGCCTTAACTTTAGAAGACTCAAACATTACCTTTGTTTCTTCCTTCTGTCGTTCCCCCACGGCAAAAACATAGTTTTATTAATATGTAAATGCGGGCTCGCAAGAGCCCAGGGGCGGCATTAATGTCTTTGGAGCCCAGGCTCCTCATCCTCTTTTCCTAATTTCCCCACCCTTTTCTTCTGAGCAGCCTGGGCTCCAAAGACTTTAACGTTGCCCATGGGCTCCTGGGAGCCCTCATTTACATATGAATAAAACTATGATTTTGCTGCAGGGGAACCACAGAAGGAGGAAACAAAGGTACTGTTTGAGTCTTCTAAAGTTAAGCCAGAACGCTATGTAAGCGGTCTATAATGGCCAAATGTGGTGACTACCTCCCTTTAAGAAGGCGGCCAGTAAGGTCCGTGATGCTGATGGTGCACGCAGAGGCTGTAACCCTGGGCTTGATGAAACTGAGTAAAAGAATGTAGCTGAGGGCCTCCAGGTCAGCTAACCCTCAAAAACATTATTTGGAAGGGCCTTCCGGTCAGCTGACCCCCTAAAACATCATTTCCGAGTGCCTTCAGGGCAGTTGACCCTCTAAAACATCATTTGTGAGTGCCTTTAGGGCAGCTGACCCTCTAAAACATTATATGTGAGGGGCAGCAGATGAGCTGACCCTGTAAAGCATTATATGTGAGGGCCTACAGGTGAGCTGACCCTATTAAACATTATGAGCAAGGGCAGCCTAAAAACCACGTTGATATGATAGAGAAGCAGTAGAGAAGTCAAGGGCAATCCAGGCTTGTTCATTTTCATAAGAGTCGAGTCAGTATTTTCAGTTTACAGACGGATGCGCTTATCAGTTATTATGCCCCCAGCAACACTAAATACCCGCTCTGACAAAACGCTGGCGGCAGGGCAGGCCAGCACCTCTGAGGCGTACACTGGCAGTTTGTGCCACGTGTCCAGCTTGGGCACCCAATAGTTGTAAAGCACAGAGGGATCACTGAGGACGCTGACACGGTCTGCTATGTACTCCTTCACCATCTTCCAAAATTGTTACCGCCTTGTGACACTAGGCCGCGCATCAGGGTGACTGTGCTGGCGGGGTGTCATAAAACTGTTCCAGGCCTTGAAGAGTGTTGTCCTGCCTCTGTTGGAACTGCTGTGTGTTCCCCTCATCTCCCTTCCTGGGTTGCATAAGGAACTATGTACTCTGCCGCCAGCGTTGTCAGCTGTAAATTTATCCCCAATGACATTCTGTTCTATTATTATGGTTTGTGGTTGTATTATTATGGTTGCAAAATATGTTATGGTTATTTGGTTATTTATGAGTTAATTAACAGGCCATACCATTGGTTTACCTCCACTCTTGTGTGTTATGTTTTAAGTTATATTAACCCCTTAAGGACACGGCCCTATTTCACCTTAAGGACCAGGCAATTTTTTGGAAATCTGACCAGTGTCATTTTATGTGGTGATAACTTTAAAACGCTTTTACTTATCCAGGCCATTCTGAGATTGTTTTTTCGTCACATATTGTATTTCATGACAGTGGTAAAATAAAGTCGAAAAATTTCATTTTTATTTATAAAAAAATACCAAATTTACCAAAAATTTTGAAAAATTTACAATTTTCCAAGTTTCAATTTCTCTACTTCTAGAATACATAGTAATACTGCCAAAAAAAGTTATTGATTTACATTCCCCATATGTCTACTCCATGTATCGATTATTTTGGGAATGCCATTTCATTTTTGGGGACATTACAAGGCTTAGAAGTTTAGAAGCAAATCTTGACATTTTTCAGAAATTTTCAAAAACCCACTTTTTAGGGACCAGTTCAGGTCTGAAGTCACTTTGCGAGGCTTACATAATAGAAACCACCCAAAAATGACCCCATTCTAGAAACTACACCCCTGAAGGTACTCAAAACTGATTTTACAAACGTCATTAACCCTTTAGGTTTTCCACAAGAGTTAATGGCAAATAAAGATAAAATTTCTGAATTTCGATTTTTGGGAAAATATTTGATTTTAATACATTTTTCCAGTAACAAGGCAAGGGTTAACAGCCAAAAAAGTCAATATTTATTGCCCTGATTCTGTAGTTTGCAGAAACACCCCATATGTGGTCCTAAACTGCTGTATGGCCAAACGGCAGGGCACAGAAGTAAGGGAACGCCATATGGTTTTTGGAAGGCGGATTTTGCTGGACTGGATTTTTGACACCATGTCCCATTTGAAGCCCCCGATGCACCCCTAGAATAGAAACTCCATAAAAGTGACTCCATCTAAGAAACTACACCCCTCAATGTATTCAAAACTAGTTTTACAAACTTTGTTAACCCTTTAGGTGTTCCACAAGAGTTATTGGCAAATGGAGATGAAGTTTCAGAATTTCAATTTTTGTTACCTTGCCTCAAAAAAGTGTAATATAGAGCAACCAAAAATCATATTTACCCTAAAATAGTACCAACAAAACTGACACCTTATCCCGTAGTTTCAAAAATGGGGTCACTTTTTGGAGTTTCTACTCTAGGGGTGCATCGGGGGCTTCAAATGGGACATAGTCTCAAAAAAACAGTCCAGCAAAATCCGCCTTCCAAAAACCATATGGCGTTCCCTTCCTTCTGTGCCCTGCCGTTTGGCCATACAGCAGTTTACAACCACATATGGGGTGTTTCTGCAAACTACAGAATCAGGGCAATAAATATTGAGTTTTGTTTGGCTGTTAACCCTTGCTTTGTTACTGGAAAAATGGATTAAAATGGATAATTTGCAAAAAAATAGCTGTTTTGGGACAGTTTTGTATTTTTGTTATTTACATCGTTGAACTGACAGGTTAGATTGTGTGTTATTTCTATAGAGCATATTGTTACTGACGCGACAATACCAAATATGACTACTTTTTGGGGTTTTTGTTTCAGTTTTACATAATAAAGCATTTTTGAAAAAAATGATTTTTTGTGTCTCCACATTCTGAAAGCCATAGTATATATATTTTTTTTTTGCGATTGTCCTATGTAGGGGCTCATTTTTTGCGGGATGAGATGGCGGTTTGAATGGTACTATCTTGGGGTGCATATGACTTTTTGATCACTTGCTATTACACTTTTTGTGATGTAAGGTGACAAAAATGACTTTTTACAACGTTTTTATTTTTTATGTTTACGGCGTTCACCTGAGGGGTTAGGTCATGTGATATTTTTATAGAGCAGGTCGTTACGAACGCGACGATACCCAATATGTATACTTTTTTTTATTTATTTTGGTGTTACACAATAATATCCTTTTGAAACAAAAAAACATGTTTTAGTGTCTCCATAGTCTGAGAGCCATATTTTTTTCAGTTTTTAGGCGATCGTCTCAGGTTGGGTATAATTTTTGCGGGATGAGGTGGCGGTTAGATTGGCACTATTTGGGTGGTCATATGACTTTTTGATCGCTTGCTATTACACTTTTGTGATGTAAGGTGACAAAAAATGGCTTTTGACAAAGTTTTTTTTTTTTTTTACAGTGTTTACTTGAGGGGTTAGGTCATGTGATATTTTTATAGAGCAGATTCTTATGGACGTGGAGATACCCAATATGTCTACTTTTTTAATAAATTTTTTTACATTTAACAATAAAAAGCATTTTTGAAACAAAAAAAATCATGTTTTAGTCTGAGAGGCATAGTTTTTTTATTTTTTGGGCAATTGTTTTATGAAGGGGCTCATTTTTTGCGGGATGAGATGGCGGTTAGATTGGTACTATTTTGGGAGGCATACGCCTTTTGATCGCTTTGTATTACACTTTTAGTGATGTAAGGTGCCCAAAAATGACTTATTTACACCATTTTTGGTTTTTTTTTTATGGCGTTCACCTGAGGGGTTCAGTCATGTGATATTTTTATAGAGCTGTTTTTTACGGACGCGCGATACCTAATATGTGTAGTGTATTTTTTTTTTTACTTTTTATTCAGTGATTTGTGTTTTTTTATTTTTACTTTTTTTCACTTTTTACATTTTTTTGGACCCAGACCCACTTGGTTCTTGTAGATCCAGTGGATCTGGTGTCTATATAATACAGTACAGTACACTATATAGTGTACTGCACTGTATTTTTACTTTTCACAGTCTGGTCAGACTTCTGCCTTTAGCAGAAGTCTGACCAGAGTTACTATACCATGGCAAGCAGGACGCTTCTGAAAGCGTCCTGCTGCCATGGTAACCATCACCCACTGCCATTAGAGAGCAGTGGGTGATGGATAGGAGGAGGGGAGCTCCCTCCCTCTGCGATCCCATCCTGGGGGCTGCATAGGCACAGCAGCCCCCGATGGGAGAGGGAGGAGCTCCTCCCTGTTAACACCTTCCATACCGCGGTCCGTCCGGACCGCGGTAAGGAAGGGTTAAACGGCTGGCATCTGCAGCACAGATGCCAGCCGTTTTCTATCAGAGTGCCAGCAATGTGCTGGCACTCTGATAGAACCACTAGACACCAGGGAATTATTACAAGGGAGGCGGGCGGGGATCGCTATTGCGATCCCGCCTGCCGCACCGCCCGCCTCCCGCACCGCCTACCGCCGCCGCAACCACCTCCCTGCACCCCGCCGCCATAACAAGATCGGGGATGCAGGGGGTTAATATGATTAACCTCGGGCATTAACTCTCTGATCCCCGCGGTCACAGACCACGGGATCAGAGATCCTTAAACCGCTGCAAACCGCAGGTCTGGAATTGACCTGCGGTTTGCAGCGATCGCCGATACGGGGGGGTCACATGACCCCCCTCGGCATTAGAACATGGTTCCTGCTGATCTACATCAGCAGGAACCATGTTGCTACGGCGCCCACATCGGGCGCAGTAGCAGTTTAAACACCTTAAGGACTCGGACATTAGGGCGTACCTGTACGCCCTGTGTCCTTAAGAGGTTAATTTGGGATGTTTGTTGTGCATGGGAAATATATGCTGTATGATTGCCATGTGTGTGAGCTTGCCAAGTTCCAAAGCTGCCAACAAGTTACGGCCATTATCAGACACAACAACCAACCATGCCTGGTTGTAGGTTGAGTGTCGAAAGCCACAGCTCAGTCTGGTCCCTTATACCCTGCCACAGCTCTGCGGCGGTGTGCTGTTTGTCACCTAAGCAATGGAGTTTCAGCGCGGCCTGTTGCCGCTTCCCCACTGATGTGCTACACTGTTTCCGGCTACTGACTGATGGCTGACTGGTGCTGCAAGATGAGAATTCAGAGGTAAAAGTGGAGTAGGAGAAGGGGCGTTGCTGCAACTAATGTAGGTGGTGGTGAAAATCCTGATAGAATGGGGGCCTGCAATCCTTGGCGTTGGTAGCACCTGTGCCATCCCAGGATACGACTAGCTACCGGCCTCCACAAGGTTCACCCAGTGTGTAGTCATGGAAATCTATCGTCCCTGGCCAAAAGAACTTGTCTGTTTGTCAGTTGTTAAGTGGACCTTCCCAATAACTGCGTTAGTCAGGGCACGGGTGATGTTACGGGACACAATTGCTGGTGTAATACGGGGACAGCACACAGAGAAAAATAGTCGCGGCTGGGGACTAAGTAACGTCCACCGCCATGAGGCTGAGGAAAGCCTCAGTGTCCGCAGGCCTAAATGGCAACATTTCCAGGGCCAGCAATTTTTAAAGGTGTGCATTTAGTGCTATGGCCTGTGGATGGGCCTGGGTTAAGGACATCTGTACGTGGGCCTATTTGGTTTGGCCCGCCTTCTCCCTTTTGCCTCTTCCAGCCTGTTGCGGTGCTGTGGATCCCTCCCCCTCTGTACTGCTGTCCTCGCTTGGCTTGCCACCTTCCCAGGTGGGGTCAGTGATGTCATCGTCCACCACCCCCTTCCACTTCCTCACTTGGGTTATCCTCCTGACTTGTGTTGTTGACCTAACAAGACCCTCACTTATTGACAACTGTGTTTCATCCCCACCATCCACCTCATAAAACACTAATTGCCATTCCTCACCGTCATCTTCTTCTGACTGTGGATGCTGAAGAGTTTGGGAATCAGTGCACAAAATCTCCTCATGTCCCACTTCAGGGAGGGTCAGCTCACCTGCAGGCCCTCACCTACAATATTTTAGAGGGTCAGCTCACCTGCAGGCCCTCCCGTACAATATTTTAGAGGGTCAGCTCACCTGCAGGCTCTTAACTAGAATATTTGAGAGGGTCAGCTCACCAGTAGGCACTCACCTGCGATATTTGAGAGAGTCAGCTCACCTGCAGGCCCTCAACTATAATATTTTACAGGGTCAGCTCACCTGGAGGCCCTCACCTACAATATTTGAGAGGGTCAGCTCACCTGCAGACCCTCAACTACAATATTTTACAGGGTCAGCTCACCTGCAGGCCCTAAACTACAATATTTTACAGGGTCAGCTCAGCAGCAGGCCCTCACGTACAATATTTTACAGGGTCAGCTCAGCAGCAGGCACTCGCCCATCATTTTTTCAATGGTGAGCTAAGCAGCAGGCACTAGCCCATCATTTTTTGCAATGCTCAGCAGCAGGCCCTTGCCCCTAATGTTTTTGAGGGTCAGCAGCAGGACCTTGCTCCTAATGTTTTGGAGGGTCACCAGCAGGCCATCAATGATTTTTCAAGGGTGTGTATGATGCCCTCCTTTATGTTTAACAAAGGGTATATTGCGGTGCCGATTCCTTGTAATTTTTGGCAGCCCATCCACTTGGTGCATAGGCTTTATGAGTGTAGGAGTCCCACTAACTGAACAATTGTACCACAGTGTGAATGAGGCCCTCCTTTATGTGATATACAGGCTGTTTTGGAGTGCCTCTTGCTTGTACTTTTTTGCAGCACTTGCACTTTATATACTTTATTTATTTATTTTTTTTTGGGGGGGGGTTGTGCGTATTTTTGTCAGTCTGTAACAGTGGTGTACAACTCGGACAACATGGTTCCCAGCAGCGACCTGGGAGTCCAAGATGCATCCAGACATCGTCCCCATGCTGTTCCCGATCCATTCGGTGGTGTTTCTGTTACTTTCTGACTTTTTCCTATGAACCAGGCACCCTCCCCTCTTCAGAGCATGGGGTGCTTTTTTGTCTCCCATTGACTTCCATTATACTCGGGTGCTCGGCCGAGCACACGAATATAGCAATGTGTTCGGGCCGAATACTTTGGTGCTCAAACATCACTAGCTCTCACCAATGATCACTTTGATATCATTAGAGACATGTAGATGTATCTATTACAAACATTTGGGCATTGATTTTGCCATTATGACCTCTTGTGATAGCCGGAGTCTGGCTACTGTACAGGACCCCTTTCTTACAGCATATACTGTAGATATACTACAGAACACACACACACACATTCTCTTTCTGGTGCGGTGCTGAAATATGGTAATTGGATGGGTGGTCGTTCCAGGTTAAATGTAAAATAAATGTGCTGAACATGTATAAACCATGCACCCTATTTCCACAACGTGTTACCAGTGCAAAATCATACAAGGTTTTAACTACACCTCAACCACTACATGTGAATTCATCCTAATAAGATCTTAAAGGGGTTGTCTGGGCTTTTACTATTGATGACCTATCCTCAGCATAGGTCATCAATATCAGATTGGCGGGGGCCCAACATCCAGCACCCCCGCCATTCAGTACGAGGAGATGGTGAGCACAGTGAGCATGTGCCATCTCCCCTCTCTTTTCCTGTCTGCTACTGCAGTCTATGGTCTTTGCCAGATACCGCAGCGGTGAACAGAGAGAAGGGAGACGGCACGTGCGCGTGCCGTCTCCACATACAGTTCATTGACGGGGTTGCCAGGTGTCGGACCCACGCCTATGAGCTGTACGAGGAGACAGCTGATCTGATATTGATGACCTATCCTTAGAATAGGTCATTAATAGTAAAAGCCCGGACAACCCCTTTAAATGCCTTTGTGAGCTGGATAATGGAAACTCTTTGTGTTCGTTACTTTATAGGTAACTCATAGCTGCCTTTGTTAGGCCACTTTTAGATATTGCAGATTTCCTGTGTGTGGATTCGCACAGTAAACAGTACTTAAATTAGGCAAGTAAAAAAAATAGCACTGTTAACATTTTGAAAATTATACAGGTTTTCTGCAAATCAAATGAATATACCATGAATGTAATTTAGCCGAAGAAAGACATCAGTCCTTAATCTTGATATGACTTGTGTGTGCAATATAGATTTCCACTATTTCTATAATTTAAAGCCACTTCAGGAGATGAAGCATGGACACAGAGCTTTGCTCATTTGCCATAACCGAAGCCATGCATTAAACAGTAAAAAAAAACAAAAAACATGGGGGTCATTTATCAAATTGGTGTAAAGTAGAACTGGCTTAGTTGACCCCTTGCAACCAATCAGATTCCACCTTTCATTTTTCACTGCTCTTTTGAAAAATGAAAGGACGAATCTGATTGGTTGCTATGGACAACTAAGCCAGTTCTACTTTACACAAGTTTTAAAAATGACCCCCTTATGTATAAACGTAATGTGTTTTTTTACATAGACAATCTCTTGGGGCTGTATCCACCCTGTATGGCACAAAAATGTGCATTTTAGTATACACCCAGATTGTCAATTAATAAGAAGACTCAAAAATGAAATGATAGATGACAAACACGGTCACATCACTGCTTCATCCACAGCAAAACATATTTAAGTGCCCATAAATGGGGGGGGGGGGGGGCCCAAATAAAGACACTCCTACTAAACACTGCTTTGTTCCAGCAGCAAGGCCCCTCTCCCCACTCATTGGCTGGCATCCACGGTGATGTGTCCCTTACCATTGGTCATGTGCTGCTTGGGGACGTGTCGCCTCTGAAGCCAGAGAATGCCTTCAGTGGATCACATGACCGAGGATGAGACATCACTTTCGGTCTGGTGGGGACTGGAAGGAGCAGATACAGGTGCTTCACGACTGGAACAAAGCATCATTCAGTAGACAAGTGCTTTTCTTTTATTTAAAACACTCTCCCGGCCTTTCTCAAAATTAGTTTGTGTGTTGGACAACTCCAATACTACATACATAAGTAGCTTATAGTGAGTATATACAGAAGGAAATATCCATATTACCTATTAAAGCGTGGGTCTGCATAGGCATCAGGAATATTTAGAACTTCACCAGTTCTGGCAACCTGACCAGCTATGCCTTTTTCAATGGAAAATCTGAAGAGGTGAAGAAAAAAAAAAAATGCATAAAAATAAGTTGAAATATGCATATATTATAGTTTATCCAAAAGAAGGTAATTATAAAAGGTTTAACATTTTCTCTAATATTTTGTGCGTCACCTGATTTCTTTGGTCTTCCTAAAGACTGGCTTCCCTTCATCCTCTTCACCAATGTCAAAGAGATCAGAATATAACTCTTTGTTTTTGTGGTCTACCTGAAAGAGCGCACATCGATCTGCATTCACCAGGTTTTTTGCATATATCTGAAAGAAAAACACATGATGATCCTCATATATGGTCATAGTTTATTTTTCTTTTATAAATTAAAAACATGTACTATGGTCAAGCTGGCCCTCACCATATCCGTGTTACTGGAGGTATTTTGTAGTAATAAACCACTAGCATGATCAATACAGTAGTACAAAAAAAGTAAATGTTTAGGTAGAGAATTCCAAAAAATGTTCACTTACCATAATATGTTCAAGTAAAGAATCTATTGCAACTATGTTATCAAAATATGTTCTGCAAAAGAAGAAAATATATATGATTTCAGGGCAAGGTAGACAATCATGAAGTAAATCAACGTAAAGAAAGCACATGGATCTCCCTGATCTCATAATGCGGACTAGAGTGGACTAAATGAAGTCACGCGTACAGCACTGCACCACTACAGATTGCTAAAGGATAGCTCATCCATACTCCCGGCAGCCCTGGCGATCAGCTGTTTGAAGAGAAAGCAATGCTCGTACGAGTGCTGCCTTCTCTTCACTGTTTACCTACTCACAGTCGCAATTGCAGCAACGAGCATTGCAATTACATCTCAACCTCCCCATTCACTTTGATTGGATGGCTCTGTCCTGTTCAATTGAAGGAGTTGTCTTATTGAAATGAATGGGGAGGGCAGAGCTGTAATTACACTACTCGCCGCTGCAATTACGACGGCGAGAAGTTTAACAGTGAAATGAAGGCAGCAAGCATACGAGCACTGCTTTCTCTTCAAAAAGCGGATCAATGGGACAAGAGTTAGCCTCTGCCAATCTGATATTAAAGACCTATACTGAGGACAGGTCATCAATAAAAAATAAAAAAGCAGACAACCCCTTTAACCATCTATAAATCACAACCAAGCAACCATCGGTGGGAGATTCCACCTGTCATTTAATTGAATTCAGAGAAAAGATTGACATTTCCTGTCCACCAGTTTTATTACATATCCTCTACTGTGTGTGCTGCAGATATTCAGGAAGAGTAAAAGGGATTTTCCATCTTAAGACTGAAATCACATATACATTTTTAAGCACAGTTTTTGGACAAAGCTAAAAATGGCATGTGTGACTCCAGCTTGTTTTCAATAAGCGGATTTAAAAAGGTAATCTGTCACCAGCGACCTCCCTATCAAACTGTTGTTGAACCCAAGCTCCACTCCTTTCAACCTGGCTGCTTTTATTGACAGGGCTAGGCAGTGGCAAAGCAGCCAGGGAGGGGCTGTTCACAGAAAGGAGTGCGGCTTGGGTGCAACAAGAGCAACGGTAACGTCCCCATTGGGCTAAAGGCCTAATCTGCATATTAGGAAAAAGTATCATAACTTGAAAACGGGCTCAACGAAAGAAACACATCTGAAAATTAGATGAACCACAGCTATGTACCTATGCAAACAGGTTGACAGGGAGGTTGCTGGCGACAGATTCGCTTTAAGGCCTGGAATACCCAGAGACTTCTTGTAGTACAACTGATTGGGCAGCATCTGTTCGTCAGTAGTTAAAATCAAGATAAAACGTAGAAAATCTTGTGCACTGTCTTTGGAAAAATGAATTCAATCAATTGTGCTGTCCCCATGTATCCCTGGCCTACAACAGAAATGTCCCAGACTTGTTACTAAAACAGACATTCACAAAAATAAAGAGTACATAGAGACAGCACGTCCTTTCTGTGAAGTTTATTCCAGATGCAACGTTTCGGCTAAAAAGCCTTTTTCAAGCTTGAAAAAGGTTTGTTAGCTGAAACATCGCATCTGGAATAAACTTCACAGAAAGGACGTGCCGTCTCCATACTCTCTCTATTTTTTGTGGATATCCGACTTGTTAGGGGAACCTTACCACATGCCCTGGAGACGTGCACCCACCACCATATCTACCTGGGCGTGCTGGCCACCATCCTTGACTAAAAGAGACATGTCAGGAGCGCCAACATGTTCTCTTTAAAATGTTGAAATCAAGAAATTTATAGCCAGTGTCGATGGTCTGAATTAAAGGGGTAGCCCGGGTTCTAGATATTGATGACATATCCTAAGGGTAGGTCATCAATATCAAAATTGATGTGGTACAACACCAGGCATCCCAAATTAGCTGCTCTCAGCATCCTTGGGTGGCAGAAATAATAAAGTAGATGGAGCCGGAAGCAACAAGCTCTGTCAACTGTGTAGGAGCCCCCCATCCAATCCGATATCGATAACCTATCCTCCTGATGACAAGTCATCAATAACTAGATCCCTGACAACCCGTGTGTGACTTAATGAGGAATTTACAAAAAATATGTTACTTGTGTATGGAAAAGGTTTCACATTATGTAATGACATGTTCTGTTGCATGAGGTAGTCTTTGGGTACACAAGAGCTTTCAATTCTGGTTTACTCCATGCTTCTTGAAACAATATTCAACCACTACTTTAGTACTGTGTTAACTAGTAATAGGATAGTAGTAATGTACTTACTTGGACACATCTAGTAGAAAGTCATTCAGCTCAGTTTGCTTTGCTAATCCTCTGCATACCTAACATATAGTATAAAAAAAAGAAGAAGAAAAAAAATATTTAATAGGTGCAATACCATAGCTGTTAGTTGAATATTTGAGTGACCAACACAACTATTGCCACACCTATAACATATGAAGCCCCCATTTACTGCAGGAAAAGAAGCTTGGTCAGTCTGCTTCATACACAATGAATATTTAAAGGGCTTTTCCACCTTTTATTAAGTGATGGCCTTTCCTCAGCATAGACCGTCAATAAATGATTGACGGAAGGCCGAACCCAGCATCCCCGAAGATCAGCTGTTCGGCAATAGCTCCGGTCCGGGAAGCAGAAAGCTCAATCAAACAGTGCTGCTCCATTGCTGCATTGAATTCAGCTAGTAATGGGTTATCCTGAGGATGGGCTGTCACTTAATATAGGTGGATAACTCTTAATAAGGAAAGCATTCCCTAGACTCACAAGAAGCTGAAGGAGGAGCATAGGTACTTACTTGTACTTGATGTATTGCTACTGAAGCCCAAGCAAGATTTGCGGTTGCCACCTTAGTAATACAAAAAAAAAAAAAAAAACGTAATTTATAACATGGTGCATAGAAAGAAATACATACTACTTGTATAGAACCATTTACAATTGTGATTGCTAATACAGTTATATATATATATATATATATATATATATATATATATATCATACATACACATACAGTATCTCACAAAAGCCAGTACACCCCTCACATTTTTGTGAATATTTTAAGATATCTTTTCAATGGGACAAAACTAAAGATATGACTTAGGGGTGTACTCACTTTTGTTGACAGCGGTTTAGACATTAAAGAGGAACTTTCATGGGTCCAAACATTGTAAGATAACCATCTGGAAATGTAGAGCTCTGCGATTGGACAGCGCTACAGCCAGGGAGAAGGAACACCCAGGGAGAGAAGCTGATGTCTCCTCCCTGTTACGAAGTTAGTAGCAATTACCATACAGCGCGGGAGAAGGTAATGGGGCACATTTTAATTTTTAACTCTCCACTATTGTTCGCAAATTTTTCTTCAAGACTACAGCATGTCATGATGCTTATCTGCGTTACAACTGCATTCAGGTATTTCAGCCAGCATTATCCAAAACATACCTACCTGTTGGTGGCACAAACGGAAGCCTTCCCTTCCCCAATGCCTATGAAGTTCCAGAATCCCAATGAGATCGCCAATTGCAGTAACTATAGGTAAGCAAAGAACAGACTGGATACTAGTCCCTGAGTCCAGTCCAGTACCTTTTGGAAACCTTTCATCCTGAAATAAAGTTGGTTTCACATTTTTTACTTTACTGGTACATATGTGATTGATTAGTAATATGTTTTTAGTAAAATGGCTCCTATGAGGTGAACGCCATAACAGAAAAAAAAAAAAAAAAACACGCAATTTGCCATTTTTTTTGTCACCTTGTGCGCCCAAAAAATAGGATAGGACTGTTCTATTATGGGTCGGATGTTCCATAAAATGTGGAATGCACGCAACTTTTTTTGTGTTTTTATTTTTTTCGCGTAGTATCGAATGGCATAGAGTATCGCAATACTTTTTTATACTATCGATACTTTTTTATGGTATCGAAATGAAATCAAAATGTTGGTATTGTGATAACCCTAGTACATACCTTATGGGAATAAAAGGGTAAAGTACAAGAAAAAAACAATGTGGATAAATATAATTAGGGTTATTCACTTTAGAAAAAAAGACAACTGAGGGGAGATCTAATAACTATGTATAAATATATCAGGGGTCAGTACAGAGATCTCTCCCATCATCTATTTATCCCCAGGATTGTGACTGTGATGAAGGGACATCCTCTGCGTCTGGAGAAAAGAAGGTTTGTACACAAACATAGAAGAGGATTCTTCACGGTAAGAGCAGTGAGACTATGGAACTCTCTGCCTGAGGAGGTGGTGATGGTGAGCTCACTAAAAGAGTTCAAAAAAGGCCTGGATGTATTTCTGGAGTGTAATAATATTACAGGCTATAGCTACTACAGATGGGTCGTTGATCCAGGGAGTTATTCCAATTGCCTGATTGGAATCACAAAGAAATTTTTTTCTCCTAAAGTGGGGAAAATTGGCTTCTACCTCACAGTTTTTTTTTTTTGCCTTCCTCTAGATCAACTTGCAGGATAACAGACTGAACTGGATGGTGTTTCCTCTCACACAGGCTTTAGGTTGTGAGCAGGGCCGGACTGGCCTACCGGGATACCGGGAAAATTCCCGGTAGGCCGGTAGCCCTGACTGCCGCACGGCCGGCCGCAGGTGCCACTGGCAGTCTGGCTCCATGGCAGGCAGAGCAGAGGACCGGTGTAGGCATGTGGCAATGCTGCTGCTGTGCTGGCGTCTGGCATGGAGCACGGCCGGCCGACTCGTGAGGAGGCTGATTAGCTGCTGCGCTGCCTGCTGCAGAGCTCTGGCCCCGAACTTAATTGTTAAGTTGCCCGGTGGCCGCCGCCAGTCCGCGCTGCCTGTGTAAGTAGTATTCAATTCATTAACACATGAGGGGGGGGGGGCGGAGTCAGAGAGAAGTCAGGGGCTTAGTGCGGCGTCGTTCAGGATGTCACGTGATGTTCCCCGGCCCCGCGCGCTGCAGTAGTGCAGCAGTGCTAGCTGGTGAGGTGGTCACTGTCTGGTGAGGCTGAGGGCCCTGGCTCCTGCTGGCCTGGCCCTGTGTCCGGCCTGCCCCTGATCAGACATTAGACAGTGAAGTCACTGAAGTGTCAAGTGTGTGTGAAGAAGGCCCCCTGGCTCTGTGTCCGGCCTGCCCGTGATCAGACATTAGTGATGTCTTCATAAGAGGTAAAAAAATATACCATGATGCTATTGCTGTGACCATTGTGACTGAACAAAAGTGACTGTCCTAACTGCCTTGATTCCATCCTGCCTCACAAGCCTTATTTTATATTGCTTACAATTCATACATTTGATCATCTAGATACCACATCAAGTGCAATAGATGGCTCTCCTACTGTTAACCAATCTAATGGTATTCATTTTCCCTACAAAAATTTGGATGAAACTGCACGACTAGGCCCTAGACCAGGGGTAGGCAACCTTTGGCTGCCAGCTGTTGTGAAACTACAACTCCCAGCATGCATAGTTGCTCTGCTCTTCTAAGAACTTACATAGAAATGAATGGAGCATGCAGGGAATTGTAGTTTCACAACAGCTGGCAGCCGAAGGTTGCTGATGCCTGTCCTAGACTCAACTCTCTGAAGTGAACCGGACTTAATCAAGTTCAACTTCAAGAACTTCTGTGAGTTCCATCTTAGGGTACTTTCACACTTGCGGCATGGCTATCCGGCAGGCTGTTCCGGAGGGTGAACAGCCCGCCGTATCCACCCTGCCGCAAGTACCCGTGCACTGCCGTGCTGCCGCTCTGTCCCCACTGACTGTAATGGTCGGGGGCGGAGCTACGACGCAACATGGCAGTGCACGGACAGAGATCGCCAAACGAAAAAGTACTGCATGCCCGACTTTTTAGTCCAGTGATCTCTGCCGTGCTGCGCCATAACTCTGCCCCTTGCCCCTATTATAATCAATGGGCACAGAGCGGAAGCACAGCAGTGCACAGGTACTTGAGGCATGGCAGATCCGGCACAGCCCGGATAGCCATGCCACAGGTGTGAAAGTACCCCTGTAACAGTGTGTCATCTACAGATCCCCCCCCCCCCACAACAGTGTCATCCACAGATCCCCCCCACAACAGTGTCATCCACAGATCCCCCCACAACAGTGTCATCCACAGATCCCCCCCCACAACAGTGTCATCCACAGATCCCCCTACAACAGTGTCATCCACAGATCCCCCCCACAACAGTGTCATCCACAGATCCTCCATAACAGTATCATCCCCAGATCCTCCATAACAGTGACATCCACAGATCCCCCATAACAGTGCCATCCACAGATCCCCCATAACAGTGCCATCCACAGATCCCCCATAACAGTGCCATCCACAGATCCCCCATAACAGTGCCATCCACAGATCCCCCATAACAGTGCCATCCACAGATCCCCCCATAACAGTGCCATCCACAGATCCCCCCATAACAGTGCCATCCACAGATCCCCCCATAACAGTGTCATCCACAGATTCCCCATAACAGTGTGACATCCACAGCTCCTCCATAACAGTGTGACATCCACAGCTCCTCCATAACAGTGTGACATCCACAGCTCCTCCATAACAGTGGCATCCACAGATCCTCCATAACAGTGTCATCCACAGATCCCCCATAACAGTGACATCCACAGCTCCTTCATAACAGTGTCATCCACAGATCCCCCATAACAGTGTCATCCACAGATCCACCATAACAGTGTCAAAAACAGATCCACCATAACATGTCTGGGCTTGCTGAGAGTTGTAGTTTTGCAACGGCTGGAGGCATCCTGGTTGGGAAAAGTTGGTCTACTGTGATAATATGAACAATGGGGGTTCTAAAAAAGAGCTACGGTATTGTGGGGCAAAGTTCATATTGGTGTTTACACACGTGTTTTATAAACAAGTAAATAATGACGCAATGCTGTGCGGCTGGTATGCAACTTTTTCCAGGGCTGGTTTTTATCCCCAGTCCGGCCCTGGTTGTGAGCCCCAGTGAGGACAGTGAATGATGCAAAAATATTTTGGTGCTATCTAATAAATAAAATAGGAACACTGATGCTAAATACTGGTCGGTGTTTTTTTTTTCAAGGGAATTTTACAATTATTTTATATTATTCAGCAAATGCCATGTTAAAAAAAAACACAACCTGAACAGATGCATCATCAACGGATATGAACTGGTTCCTCTGATGTTGCCGATTTGAAATTTGATACAGAAATTAAGAGGGGCTGCTTTCAATTATGTTGGCGTGGTCAGCAGCTGTGTCAAAAATATCCTCATTTTCACCCATTTTCTGGCGCACATTCAACTGTTCTAAATTGCAACCCCTATGACTGGTATAACATTGTTGAATTCTCTGAAAATATAAGTGCATGGTACATATCAAGGGAAATATAGCGACAGACTACACCACGTCAAGACGTTACCACCTGCTGTGCTAAAGAGAATTACAAAACGGACACATACTTACCCCTATAATATTTTCTAGTAACAAAGTGTTCCGAGATTTGGCTACATGGGCAGCTATTGTGGTGCCATATTCAACCGGTCCTGCAGGAGTAAGCTGCGTCTGTCCTCCCTTTGTTCCAGTAGGTGTGAACATACATAAGGTCTGGAAAAAGAATGAAGAAATTATCAATCAGAAACAACATGGAAAACAATATTTCAATGTACAGCAAAACATTCTTCTAGCCTGCTCTTGGCTTTCCATCACAATCTTCATGGCAAGAACAGTCCTGTCTGCAATGCTATTCTTGCCGTCAGAATCCATGAAAATATGTAACAATTATTTAGGGTAAAAGGGAACCCATCCCCACAAAATGCAGTGCAAACTGCAGGCAGCATGTTGTAGAGCAGGAGGAGCTAAGCAGATTGATGTACAGTCTTGTGAGAAAAGAGATTCAGTTAAACTTGTAATTTCTTTTTTATGCATCGGAGTCAAGTGGGCATTCCTACTCGGTGATTGACAGCTCTCCCTGTATGCTTAGTCACGCATGGTTAACTGACAGAGTGGCACCGTTTACATGACCAGAATAAGGCTAGTCTGAAATCTGTGGCTGTCTGCCCACCAGATCCCATTGTCTAGCAGAGATCTAGCCGCTACCCTGCATTCAACGTTTGGAACAGCAGTGTGTGTGAAACTAGCCTAAATAAGTGACAAGTTTTACTGAATCTTCTTCCAACAAAGCTGTGCATCTCCTGCTCTATAACATGCTGCCCGCAGAATGAACTGCATTTTCCCTTTAAAAACAGACCCAACATTGCTGTCCAGGCTCAGTCATGAGCAGAAGCCATGAAGCTAGTCTGAACAGAGCACAACTTTAAGCACCTCTGGACATAATATACATTTCATTTAGGCCTCAGGCACACGACACTGCTAAAACTATAGGTATGACTTATTAATTTATTTTCTTTATTTCACTTACTAATTTACTTAATTTTTCTTTTTTTTACTTTTTAAGTTATTTATTGTTTATGAAAAAGTGAATTAACCCCTTCTTTCCACACTCATGGCACGAAGGGGTTAATTCACAGACTGCAGGCTCACAGTTAATTTTACAGCCAGCAGGGGGCGCAGCCGCGCATGGACTACCGATGCCTCGTCATAAATTAGCTGCATCCTCTGGCAGCGCAGGGGATATCAAGACCAACGAAGAAATCTTCTGGCATAAGAGTTGGGAGAAATTTACTAAACAAAATGTAAAACAATTCAAATGCAAACTGCACCAAAATAATGTTTTTTTTTTTTTTTTTAAGAACTGCACATTTATGGTTTGAATAAGGTTATTCAATTTCACAAGTGCAGAGGATGAAACTATTTACAATTTCTAGAAAGCATTTTAGAAGGTGAATATGTGCCTACTAACAGCAGATATATTTTACTACAATGTTATCTGAACTAGCGGTAGGCCCAAAGTGCTTAGCATGTTCCTTCTATTCTGCAAGCTAGCTTTTGAACTGGCACTATAATTGTATACATCTGGTACTCTGACGTCAATGCTTTATACAAGTCTGGGCTATCCAGGGGTTCAGCTTCAAGGAATGTACAAAACAACCATGATGACAAATGGAGTTTCCCCTCACTTACTCCTACTCATGTTCTAGCAGGTTCACTTTTCACATACACAACTCTAAAAAATAAACCTTTAAATATATGTGAGATTTCTTTTTTAAAAAAAAGATAAGCCAGTCAGGAATGAAAACAATTTCAGTATCAAAAAGGTATAAAACATTTCTACACTACTGAGGACAGAATATTTAAATATCACTAAAAAGCATTATAGTAGACTTCATAAATGACATTTATGTTATCAGGTCAACATCTCCTACTGATGGAAAATGCATGCATCCTCTATAAAATAACAACTGTGCGACATTTCTTATATATTTATTATTGAGCGCCAATGGAGCTCAATCTCTTCATAGAACTCTGCAATGTGCTATTCCTCTATTATACAAACTTTGTGAGAGTGTGCAGGAAGATTTTTCGTATATATTAGATTTTTCCGCATGTCTCACTGACTGGACAATCAGATGGCCTGAAGCACACCACACTGACACAGTCCAATTAGTGCTTACAGTGTCAGACACTTATAGCATATATAGGAGTTCTGAGAACAGCCAAGCAAATGTGCATGCTGCGAATTGTAGTTTTACAACAGCTTGAGTGTCGGAGGTTGCTGACCCCTACTGTAGGGATACTTCAAAGGCAAAAGTAATAATAATTACCGAAAAATTAAAATAGAACGACAGGCGTATCAAACGCAATCATTTATTAAACAGGCATGTAAGAAGAGTAGACATGTGACATGATGCACCTCTAGTGTGCACTCGGCATTGTTGGGGGATTTTGTTCCTTCAACATTTCACAGCAATTCCATTTATTTTTATATATTTGTTATTTTCTATTACTAAACTTATGTGATATTTTTATTGTGGTTTGTGATCATTTGTAGAGCTAGGGCCACTGTTATATTCATGTTGGCATTTGTAGGTATTATTATATAATGTAAGAGGAGCAGACCTGTGATGTACATTCTGCTGGGGTATGTTACTACCACCATACCCGATACTGGGCTGGATTAGAATTGTGAATATTATACAGTATTGTGTGGCATTCTCCGCTTGAAGGAAGTGGATTGGGAATGTTGAGAAAATACACAGTTTAGGGACCTGCTGAGTGAATAAACAAAGGACAGAAACAGAATTAATCAGCACATCCTGCATGATAAAGTAAATACGCAGGAGCATGTGGCCATATTTAAAAAAGGAATGCAGAATATATGAGCACTTTATAAACATACAGTATGTGATCTATATATTTAAACTAATACCACATGCATATAAACATGAGGTGCTTAACAAATATATCAAAAATATCTGTGTCCATCCACCACGTTAAGGTGACCACAGTCTGGATGGGAAAGTACCTATTTAATACCTATATCCTATATGCATAGTATATGTGGTATTAGATTATACATAGATTACATATTTTACATTTATAGGGTGCTGATATATTTGTTTTTCCCTTTTAACCACTTGCCGCCACGCTAACGCCGATGGGCGTCAGCGCGGCGGCTCTCTCAGGTCTCACTGCCGCCTATCGGCGTCATCTCGTGAGACCCGAGATTTCACATGAACGCGCGCGCGTCGTGCGCGCGCGTTCATGTGATCGGAGTCGGGACAACTGAAACTACAGCCTGCCAGCGCTGATCATGCGCTGGCAGGCTGTAGATCGGAAAAACCGCATTTAAATCGCATATCAGACGCTGTTTTTAAACAGCGTCTGATATGCCTGCTGTCTGCTCGTCTGGTGGTCCCTTTGTTTGGGACCACCAGAGGAAACTATAGGAAAAGTGCACCAATCACTACACACCCCCACCCCCATCACTGATTAACCCCTGATCACCCATGTCACCCCCTGTCACCTATCACCCCCTACAGGCTCATTCAGACGTCCGTATGTGTTTTGCGGATCCATGGATCTGCGGATCCGATCAAAATACGGACACCGGCAATGCGCTTTCCGCATTTTGCAGATCCGCACAGAACTATATAGAAAATGCTTTTTCTTGTCCGCAATTGCGGACAAGAATAGGACATGTTCTATATTTTTGCGGAACGGAAGTGCAGACCCGGAGCGCGGATCCGTAATTCCGGATCCGAGCGGGACAAAGTCTGTCCCCATAGAAATGAATGGGTCCGCAATTCCGTTCCGCAAACAGAATTTCGGACGTGTGAATGGGGCATAAGGGTCCCGTTATCACCGCCAGTTAGTTAGCTACTTGTTAGTTAGCTAGCGCCCACCGCACCGCAATCACTGATTTTGGCAGAGATTTTTCATCCACATTGACCGATGCGAATGAAAAATCTGTAGCGTTCATTTATTTATTTTTTTCAGCGCAGAGGCTGAACGGAAAAAAATCTCATTACCCGTGTGCTCAATATAAGGAGAATCGCAGAAACTCCTAATGCTGGCCATACGTGTAATGATTGCGGAGACCCCTAAAATGCCAGGACAGTATAAATACCCCACATGTGACCCCATTTTAGAAAGAAGACACCCTAAGGTATTCCGTGAGGGGTATGGTGAGTTCATGTAAAATTTTATTTTTTGTCACAAGTTAGTGGAATATGAGACTTTGTAAAAAAATATATATATATATATATATATCAATTTCCGCTAACTTGTGTCAAAAATTTTTTTTCTGTGAACTCGCCATGCCCCTCACGGAATACCTTAGGGTGTCTTCTTTCCACAATGGGGTCACATGTGGTATTTATACTGCCCTGGCATTTTAGGAGTCCTAAGCGTGAGAATCCAAATACGTAAAAATGCCCTGTGAAATCCTAAAGGTACTCATTGGTTTTAGGGCCCTTTGCGCATCTTGGCTGCAAAAAGTGTCACACATGTGGTATCGCCGTACTCAGGAGAAGTAGGGCAATGTGTTTTGGGGTGTATTTTTACATATACCCATGCTGCGTGTGAGAAATATCTCTGTAAATGACAACTTTTTAAAAATTTTATTCAAAGTTGGCAATTTACAGAGATATTTCTCTCACCCAGTATGGGTATATGTAAAAATACACCTCCAAACACATTGCCCTACTTCTCCTGAGTACGGCGATACCACATGAGTGCCACTTTTTGCAGCCTGGGTCCGAAGGGCCCTAAAACCATGAGTACCTTTAGCTTTTACATGGCTGCTCACAATTAGCCCCGCTCAAAATGCCAGAACAGTACAAATCACCCACAAATGACCCCATTTCGGAAGTAGACACCCCAAGGTATTCACTGAGGGGCATAATGAGCCCGTATGTGTCATTTTCCGCTAACTTGTGAAAAAAATGAAATGATACATGAACTCACCATGCCCCCTGCGAATACTTTGGGGTGTCTTCTTTCTAAAATGGTGTCATTTGGGGGTATTTATACTTTCCTGACATTCTAGCACCTGAAGAAACATGACAGGCACTCAGAAAGTCAGAGCTGCTTCAAAATGCCGAAATTCACTTTTTTGCACCATAGTTTGTAAACGCTATAACTTTTACCCAAACCAATAAATATACACTTATTGGATTTTTTTATCAAAGACATGTAGAACAATACATTTAGAGAAAAATTTATATAGAAATGTAGTTTTTTTAAAAAAAAATTACAACAGAAAGTGAAAAATGTCATTTTTTTGCAAAAATGTCGTTAAATTTTTATTAATAGCAAAAAAAGTAAAAATGTCAGCAACAATGAAATACCACCAAATGAAAGCTCTATTAGTGAGAAGAAAAGGAGGTAAAATTAATTTGGGTGGTAAGTTGCATGACGGAGCAATAAACGGTGAAAGTAGTGTAGTGCGGATTTGTAAAAAAGGGCCTGGTCACTAGGGGGGTATAAACCTGTGGTCTTCAAGTGGTTAAAGGGAATTTGTCATCTCCAAAACAACAACCCCCCCAAACTTGAGTAAGCATTGTATAGTGTCAGGGATGGCGAGTCCGGTTATGCAGTTTTTATCTTCATGCTCGCTTGCATTTTGATGCTGTGCTCTGACAAACCAGCAGTAAAATGCATTGGGAGGACTCCTCTTTGAGTTCATTATGTGTGTGAGCATCGCATCGCTATGAAGATAAAAATGACATCACTAAATTCAACATCACTTGCACTATACAACACTAGTTTGGGTTGGGGGGGATATTTCAGAGCTGACAGATTCCATTTAAATATGGCCATGTGCTCCTGTTCCATCTCTAATAAAGTGATTTCTGTATAGAATAACGGAGCAAATTTCATTATTCTATATAAATTGCAATCAGATGACTGCAAGTTGGGGTCCAATTGGGGACTAAGAATAAGTATAATACAAATCACCCCTCTTTCCCCAAAATCAACATAAATAATACAACACGGTCATCACCGTATTAAAAAATGGCCATACTATTAAAATATTAAAAAAAAATAAAAGTATCCCATATGGTGAATGGAAAAAAAAATAAAAATGGACAATTAACATTTTTTTTAAATCACAAAAAAGTGAAAAAGTGAATAGAAAGTGATAAAAGAGTCATACACAACACAAAAAATGGTATTAGCAAAAACTACAGCATTCCCAATGGGTCCTCACACATATCCGTAGTCATAACTATAAAACAAAGTTATGGGGGTCAGAATACAGCTATGACAAGAAAAAATTTTTTTTTTTTTTCAAAAGTTTTTATTTTTTATTTATTTTTAAAATGCAAGAAAATTGTACTGACCTGGAGAATGAAGAGCACCAGTCAGCTTTTCTGCATAGTGAACGCCGGAAAAACAAAACCTGTAAAACTGTTGCAGAATTGCGTGTTTTTTTTTTTCCTCTTCAAATTCCACCCTATTTGGAAGTTTTTGTATTGCATGCAATATTAAATGGGAGCATTAGAAATTACAACTAGAAAGTACAATTTTTCCCGCAAAAAACAAGCCCTCATACAGCTGTCTGAGCGCAAAAAATTTAAAAGTTATGGCTCTGGGAAGGCAGGGAGCAAAAAACGCAATGCTAAAAAATTGCTGCATCAGGAAAGGGTTAATGAACCTTAAGTTTAGGTAGTCTTTAAATGCTTTCTTTTTGTCATTTACTGCCCCCTTCACATTTCTATTCATCTTGTACCTCACCCTTTTATTCCCATATGGTACGTACCTCTCACAATGCAAGTATAGGATTCCCATTTTGTGTATTTTTATTTTTGAGGACATTGTCCCAGTTAGTGAGGCTATGCCAATCAAATTTTGTTTTTCAGAAGTGCATTGATTTTGTGCCTCCCTGAAGAAACACTCTTTTGAATGATAATTGGAAGGTTATTACTTTATGGTCACTATTTCCCAGTTGTCCCCCAACCTGCACATCTGTTGTTCTATCAGGTCTATTGGTTAATACTAAGTCCAGTATGGCCGTCCCTCTAGTCGGGTCCTGAACCAGTTGGGAAAGGTAATTGTCTTTGGTTATTGCCAAGAATCTGTTTCCTTTTTGGGATGTACAGCTTTCAGTTTCCCAGTCTATATCGGGGTAGTTGAAGTCCCCCATAATAACCCCCTCATTATGATTTGCCGCCTCGTCTATCTCGTTTAGTAGTAGACTTTCTGTGGACTCTGGTATATTAGGTGGTTTATAGTACACTCCTATTAGTAGTTTATTATTATTTTTGCCAGCATGTATCTCTACCCACAGTGACTCCACATGTTCATGTCCCTCACTTATATCTTTCCGGAGTATGGCCTTTTGACAGGACTTAACATAAAGGCAGACCCCTTTCCCTTTCTAATCAGACTGTAACCCTGTGCATTAACGGTCCAGTCATAGCTATCATCCAGCCATGTCTCAGTTATTCCCACTATGTCATAGTCCTCCTCACACATCACTAATTCCAGTTCCCCAGTTTTATTAATTAGTCAGGCTTCTGGCATTAGTGTACCTACTATACATGGATATTTTTACCCTGCACCTTTCCTTATGAACTGTTCGACTTCCTCACTCCATTTGTCCCCCTGTTCCATTAATTTTCCCCAGGTCACTAAGTGCTCCGACAAATGAATCTGATTGGTTACTATGGGTAACTAAGCAAATTTTCCTTTACATCAGTTTCTTCCCCATAATGCTGAAAAAGAAGACAGCTCAAGTACTTCCCTTTATCGGGGTAATATTAATGACAGCTGATGTCTGAAATAATATATACTCTAGTCCAGGGATCAGTAGTTTCAGAACAGCTGGAGTGCCGAAGGTTGCTGATCCCTGCTCTAGTGTGACAACAGGGCTGACTATCAACCAGTACATCTGGAATTCGTGTATTAGGACACAGGGAGACCATCTGTGTCTAAGCAGCTTTCCAAAGACAGAGGTCACGGGGTGTCCAAAGGGCTCCTTACAATTAAAGACAAAAACAAATCACCTCTGAGTTCACATCCAGCGTCCCAACCCAGTTAGCTCCAAAAGTGAATATGGGTGTGTACAACCGTGTGTGTAGTGCCCCGTAACTAGAGATAATCAAAGTTCTTAAAAATTCGATTCAGCTCCTTCGCTGACTTTTACAAAAAAATTTGCTTCATGACGAATTACTTTGTCACAAAGCACTTTTTTTTGTAAGTAGAAGGTACAAAGACAGGAAATGGCGATTGCACCAATCGTGCCATCTGAGATCAGTATTAAAGCATTTTAGGGGTTGTCTTCGCGCTCAAATGCATGAGTATGGATTTTTTTTACCGCCATTTCAGGGAAAATCAATTAGTTACAACGAAGCATGATGGAATTTTTCTTCGCGAAAAATCGAATTTTTCCTGAAATTCGGATCAAAGTCCACTTCGTTAACTTTGTTATGCTCAATACTAATCATAACTATATATATATATATATATATATATATATATATATATAATGAAAGAAGTTGGACTGCACTCCAAAAAATCTGTGATAGATAAAAATGTATTCACCCATATGGTGGAAAATGCAACGTTTCAGCTCCAATGAGCCTTTCTCAAGCCTTGAGAAAGGCTCATTGGAGCTGAAACGTTGCATTTTCCACCATATGGGTGAATACATTTTTATCTATCACAGATTTTTTGGAGTGCAGTCCAACTTCTTTCATTTTATACTGCTGGGGATTGCCGGATCCTGCAATTGGACATTGCACCCGCTCTTTTCATGGATGGTGCTTCCTAGGACTTTACTTTCTACATATATATATATATATATATATATATATATATATTAAAATAAAAAGTGTCCAGGGACACTCCGGCAAGAGGAAAGAGAATCTGCAGGGAAAATTCTTGGTTACTCTCTTCAGTTCCTTCCTGATACTGTAATAGACCTTCCAGGACCTGACAGATCACACGGATGTCAGGATATTGATTGCGCAGGCCAGTGTCACAGGCCAGGCCAGTGACAAGTCTTACTGTTTGCTCTGACTTCCTCTTGTGTGTGTCCCACGCCATGTCTTTTGTGACCTCAGGGCTGCTTTCCAGCCGTAGCTGCCTGGTGTGGTGGTATGTGCAGTATATAATACTAATGAGACAAAATCCAGATACAAGTCCACACTGTAAACGGACATTACCTCTCTCAGACCTATAAAATATTCTCTGGCTGTTTTTTCTCATCATTTTGTATATTGTCACACTAACAGCTTGTGTGACACAGGTTGCAACTTCCCTCTTGCCACCAAGTATATGCTCACACCTGGTGGGTCCGCTACATATTTTCTGCAGTAGAAAATCCACATTTTATCTGGCCAATTTTGCATCAAATTTCGATGTGGAAATGCTGCAGATTTGCCTCAGACTTCACCCTCTGCACCTTATGTCAAGTTATCTATAGAGACCTTTTTGCAGTTTTTTTACATCTCATCCTGCTCGCTGTTACTGTAATCTCTGCGGATTTAAACTGCGGTGCGGATCTTAAAACCACAGAATGTTAATTTATGTATGAGGCAGTGTTCCACCAGTGAAATATCTTGCTTGGCTGTGCATTAGACCTGCCTACCATTACATATTTACAGTGGAACCATCTAGCAGCTATATGATCACACCTAATGATTTGCACACCAGCCTATTTGTGCTGGCCCGGCCTTCTGCCAATATGGACACTTTAGGTTCTGCACAGCCCCCTCAAACAAACAGAAACATATATTTTTCCATTGGTGTTAAAAAATAAATAATAGTATACTGTTATGCAACTGTACTTCTATGTTACTGGTCAAATGTCTCAAGAACATGTCAGACACCTGTATAAGTAATACTATGCTTTGTAAAGAGTCTGATTCGTATGGCTACGCATGAGACATGCCCTGCACTGAGGAGCGCTGTGGTGCCCGACACTGCCAATAAAAAGGTCCTTTCCTGCAGAAAATGGTAGGTGACACTGGCGGAAGGCAAGGAGCTAGTTGTTACTAAGGAGGCTGCAGCCAGATGGTATCATTGGGGACCATGCCAGTGTGAGATGTTGTGGAGGGGGATGCATGGGCACTATCTTTAACTGCCTGGCATGGTGATCAGAATAACAGGTGGACAGTAGTGAATATTGGGCTGGGGACCTGAGGTTAATAAGAAACTGGTTAGCCGAGAGGACCCTGGGTGGGATGAATGCACAGCAGCCAGGTATAGCTGTGAGAAAGTACAGTTACTGTAGAGACATTATATGAATCCAATATAGTGTAGCTGACACTAATGTATCCCTTTGCTATGCCTGGCTGCTGTGTGTATTAACCCAGCCCCAGCCACCACACTTTCTACTCCTCGGCTGTTACTAGTACCGTAGTATTTTTTGTGCTGCTAAGATACTTGTACTTAAATTGGCAGTAATAGAAACATACAGCAACTTACAAATAGTAATATAGCAGCGCAGTGAAATTATAGCATCAGTAACATGGCAGAACAATATCGACATTTGGGATCACTGCTATTTTAGAAGGAGGAGCGACCTATGGGTATAGCACACAGCAGGTTTTTTTGTTATAAACATGGTTTTTATTTTTAATTAGTGGTCTCTTATATCTCTATATCTAGATCTCTATATAAGGATCCATCACATGACCGTAAGGGCTCCGTGCCCATGCTGCGGCATAGACTTGAACGCCTATGGAAGGGGTTTTCTGGGATTTTAATATTGATGACAGACCTCAGGAACTCCTTTAAAATTGAGAACCATCCATGAGGTTAAAATAATCGAGATTTTATTTTTAGGACAATCTGTCTAGCCCTAATGCCAAGAATTTCTAGTCTATAATGCACCAAACAAATGTTAATAGTTCAAGATTTTACAAATATGGCCGGTGGCTTGGAAAGCATAGTCAACTACACATTCCAATAAAGGGGCATCCTTAAAAAAAAAAAAAAATATCTTTATATAAATGTATGCATTTTAGGCTCCATTCACACGTCCGCAATTATGTTCCGCATTTTGCGGAACGGAATTGCGGACCCATTAATTTCAATGGGGACAGACGATGTCCCGCCCGGGTCCGCATTTGCGGAACCGCACTTCCGGGTCCGCAATCGCGTTCCCAAAAATACAGAACATGTCCTATTCTTGTCCACAATTGCGGACAAGAAAAAGGTATTTTCTATGAGAGTGCCGGCGATGTGCGGTCCGCAAAATGCGGAAGGCACATTGCCGGTGTCCGTGTTTTGCGGGTCTGCAAAACACACACGGACGTGTGAATGTAGCCTTAGGGTACTTTCACACTAGCGTTTTGGATTCCGTTTGTGAGATCCGTTTCAGGGCTCTCACAAACGTTCCAAAACGGATCCGTTAAGCCCCAATGCATTCTGAATGGATAAGGATCCGTTCAGAATGCATCAGTTAGGCTCCGTTCCGCCTCTATTACGTTTTGGAGGCGGACACCAAAACGCAGCATGCAGCATTTTGGTGTCCGTCTGAAGAGGCGGAGCCTAACGGATCCGTTTTTACAATGTAAGTCAATGGGGACGGATCCGTTGTCAGTGACACAATATGGTGCATTTGAAAGCGGATCCGTTCCCCATTGACTTTCAATGTAATTCAAAACGGATCCGTTTTGGACTTTGTCATTTTTCTTTAAACCTAATGCAAACGGATCCGTTCTGAACGGATACAAACGTTTGCATTAGAGTGCTGAGATCCGTCTGTGAAAATAAACAGACGGATCCGCTACTGCAGCTAGTGAAAGTACCCTTAGTCGCTGATGTGCAAGATTTGGGAGATTTCTACAGTCTATATAAAAAGAAACTATAACGTGTATGTCTCTACTGCTCAAACACTGGCTCACACTTGAGATTGTCAGTTTTCCTACAACCTCAAGACTCAGTCTACAGTTTGTTTAGTATAAAGAAAATTCATGGGTCTTGTCCTTCACACTGCAAGTCCAGACACAAATACAATGCGCTTCTTGTGGCACTATACCCATGTGTAATTTTATTCAGACTCGTACAATAAACTGCATAACATACTTCAGCCCACTAGATGGGGCCAAAAGGCTGCACAAAAAATATTTACTGGTAATCGTGTGAAAAAAGTGAGCGACTTAAATATCATTTTCTCATATCTGCTCCTAGTCTAGACAAGAACAAAACTGGTGATACAGGCAATGTACATAACTCCAGTCTTAGCATACCTGCCCCACTGTTCTTGCCATGCTGATTGCTTTAGCTACACAGGGGAATTGTCAGAGGTAGGGCTCATGCCAACGAACGCTTGACAGCCGGGCATGTGCTGCGGACTGCAAATTGCGATCCGAAATGCACGGGCACCGACCATGGGGCAGCCGCAAGCGGATCGCAGACCCATTCACTTGAATGGGGTCCGCCATCCGCATCAGACTGTCCGCACCGCAAAAAAAGGAGTGTGAACAAGTCGTAAAGGATAAAATGGGAACAAAATTGAGAGCAAATCAAGATCCTTTGCCTGGAAGGTTCATAAAGTGGAAATTACTGAACAGATATATTTGCAAACAGATTCTGAATCAGCAAATATTTTTTAAATTTTATTTCAGGTCTCTTCATTCATGTTTTTGATCAACTATACAATAAATCCCCCAAAACCCAGTAACTGTCTCAAAAAGATGTGCAGGCATAGGATGTCTACTGTGTGTGTACACATTTACATACATACAGAATGAAGACTTACATTATTGCATTCTCCAAGGAAATATAGTGCAAATCCATCAGCTTTTGTTGCTGGTAAGAGAGAAAGATGAAATGAATTAAAAAACAATATTTGGATGCAGTCTTTGTCATGTGTTATTTTGTCAATTTTATTCTGAAAACTTTCAGGCCCTGAAACAATTAAGAATGTATTCTTTATCAACATGTGCCAATGATATGAATTCACACAGCCTTGCATAATTCTTGATTTTTTTCTTTTTTTTTTTAAGACGCTGGTCTCGTGACAGCCCCTTTCCCACTGATGATTGCACAGATAAGCTTGCCCAATCATGCACAATATAATCTGGGAATTATTTCAGGCTGATGATATTGAGGGAAGAGGTTACTTGATTGAGGAGTTCCTCCATTCAGGACACTCATCTATTAAGGTCCTTCAACATGTACCAATGTTTCAGGCAATAATCCTAATGACTGCCTGATCATGTAGTCCGTGTAGATGAGGGCTGCGTTTAATCACCTCTGCTGTATGGAGTCAAGTGATTGCTACAGGGATCAGTGGTCCACCTAGTAAATTATTCTTCCAGGGCAGAAGATTGCTGTTTACACAGTATGATCTGCTGCACAGAAACAACGATTTGTAAATACGCCTATCCCTCATAATTGTCCTGATTATTGGTCTGTGTAAGGCCCCTTTTACATCTGCGTTTTTGCTTTCCGTCCTAGAGTTCCGTCCTCGGGGCTCTAGGACGGAAAGATACTGATCAGGATTATCCCAATGCATCCTGAATGGAGAGCAATCCATTCAGGATGCATTAAGATGTCTTCTGTTCAGTATGTGAACGTTTTTTGGACGTTGACAAAACCGCAGCATGCTGCGGATTTGTCTCCGTCCAAAAATCCGGAAGACATGCCGTAACGCCGGACCTGGAATTAATGCCCATTGAAGTGCATTAATCCGGAATTAAGCTAAACGTCGTTTCGGCGCATCGCCAGATCCGACGTTTAGATCTGCGCATGCAGCAGCAGTTCCGACCGGGGCACCAGTGTAAACTGGGGCTCTGATCGGTTACCATGGCAGCCAGGACGCTACTGAAGTCCTGGCTGCCATGGTAAGTACTCCGCAGCAGTGTACTTACCTGCGCTGCGGCCGCCGGGCGCTCCTTCATGATGTCACAGGTCCCCGCGGCGCATAGATCAATGTGCAGCCTGGACCTGTGACGTCATGAAGGAGCGCCCGGAGGCCACAGCGCAGGTAAGTACACTGCTGCGGAGTACCATGGAACCAGGACTTCAGTAGCGTCCTGGCTGCCATGGTAAACTGAAAGCATTTTGAAGACTGATCAGGATCCTGATCAGTCTTCAAATGCTTTCAGACGACTTGCGTTCTGACGGATCCGGCGGGACGGAAGTGCCCGCCGGATCCTCAGAACGCAAGTGTGAACGAGCCCTAAAAGGACCTTTAGCCACAGTGCAGCACATTGTCTGTGCACTGCAGGGGAACTGAACCCATGCAGACAGGCTCCAAAGCAGATTACAGCCGATTACTGGGGGCCAGTAGCAGGAGGACAGCCTGTGACAAACGTATTGCAAAGAATCCTTCAAATAATGACAGGTCATTAAAGTAATCATGAGTAAAAAAAAAAAAAAAATTCTACATTTTACATGAATGTCATGGACAAATATAATAATGGGTTCATATCACAGAATATGTGTCTTATCTAATCAAAATGAAACACAGCCTTGTGTCTCAAGTTCTGCTTCTATTTCTTCTCATGCCTGTGATAAGTTGGTATACAGGTATTTTGCACTAACTTACAGATCCTACAAACTAACTAATGGGATGAGGTGCGCTACAAAAAATAAATATATATATATATATATATATATATATATATATATAATTTTTTTTATCTATCTATCTATATCATTTAATGTTTGTGTGTGTCATTAAAATATATTGACAGTATCCCCAATAACAGTGACCTCTACAGCACCCTGCCCCCTTAACACTGACCTCCATAGGGGACCGTCCCCTTATCTGTGACCTCCACTGTTCCCTGCCCCCTTAACAGAGACCTCAACAGCACCTGTCCCTTTAACAGTGACTGCCACAGTTTGACGCCCAGATAAGATGCGGGTGCGCTGCGGGAAAATGTGTGATTTTTCCGCACGAGTGCAAACTGTTTTAATGCGTTTTGATTGCGCGTGAGAAAGTTCGGCATGTTTGGTACCCAGACCCGAACTTCATCACTGAAGTTCGGGTTTGGGTTAGGTGTTATGTCGATTTTATTATTTTCCCTTATAACATTGTTATAAGGGAAAAAAATAGCATTCTTTAATACAGAATGCTTAGTAAAAGGACAACTGAGGGTTAAAAAAATAATAATAATTAACTCACTTCCTCCAATTGATCACGTAGGTGCCGGTCTCCTGTTCTCTCTTCAGCTGTGGGTAAAGGACCTGTGATGACGTCACTGCGCTCATCACATGGTCCATCACCATGGTGATGGACCATGTGATGTGACATCACCACAGGTCCTTTACCCACAGCTGAAGAGAGAACAAGAGACCGGCACCTACGCGATCAATTGGAGGAGGTGAGTTAATTATTATTTTTTTTTACAACATGTAAAAAAGGACATGTTGTCCTTTTACTAAGCATTCTGTATTAAAGAATGCTATTATATTCCCTTATAACCATGTATAAAGGAAAATAATAAAGATTAGGTCCCCGTATCCGCACTTGCTTGCGGATGCTTGCGATTTTCCCGCAGCCCCATTCACATCTATAGGACCTGCGTTGCGTGAAAAACACAGAATATAGAGCATGCTGCGATTTTCACACAACGCAAAAGTGATGCGTGAAAATCACCGCTCATGTGCATAGCCCCATAGAAATGAATGGGTCAGGATTCAGTGCGGGTGCAATACGTTCACCTCACGCATTGCACCCGCACGGAAAACTCACCTATGTGAAAGGGGCCTAAGGGCCTGCGAGCTTCTATTGGCTGATAAGGGACATGTGACCGTGTGTATGGCAGTTGGGATATGAAGAGAAAGACTTTTCAGGCTTGTATTGGCTTATGCACAGACAGACAGACAGATGTCGGGACAAATAGAAACTCATTTTTATATATATGCGAGATAAGAGATGCTGTGTACCAGCATGTTACCTCCATAGTATTCTTTCCCAGATAGTAAGTGATATGTGTACCAAGTTCAGTAGAACTTGATCGATGAGTTTTTGAGTTACAGAGCAATACGTGTGTAGCAAAAACAGTTGGAGCATACAAACTCCATGCAGCTGCTGTGTAGAGGCGTATGACCCCCACAAGATTACTTTCCAGGTAGCAAGGGATGTGTATACCAAGTTTTGTTGAAATCGATGGTTGCATTTTTGAGTGGTGATCTCTGAACATACACATACATATGTATATGTATCGGCCTTTTCTTTGGGCTTAATAGCAATTATGTACTGTAGGTGGAGCCAAAGTACACATTTTGCATTACTATACCCAAGGGAGAAGATTTTGGGACTTAAAATTATTTTATAAATTTAATTTAAAAAGGAAAAAAAACATAAAACTTAACCCCTTCTATCCCTACTGGTAGAATGGTGTTTAAAACAATAATAAAAATAATCAAATTAATATGTTCATTTTATGTTAATTTTAGTGCTCCATTAAATTTCATCATAAATTAACATAGTGTACAGAGAGAGCAGCATATTAGAATACTTACTAACAGACATGACCACCATTTATGAACATTTCAGTTTCTGAACCTTGTATCATTTCAAAGTTTTAGTGCAACGTCGAATACATATTCTCATTCTGCATTTACTGTTCGTATATTAAAAGGGAGTCTGTGACTAGGAAATTCACTGTTAAGCCAGGCACAATATATTGCAGGTCTAGCTCTGCTGAATAAAATGATACCTTTCACTTAACGATCCACTGCTTCCTTCTCTAGAAAAAGTACTTTAAAGGCATATTGCACACGATCGTATGGCTTTTTCAGTATTTTGTGGTCTGCAGAAAAACGGATCCGCAAAAAATACAGAACGGAACAGCTGACCCCTGAAAGAACATCGATGCCGATCGCGGACATTTAACCTCTCAGATGCCGTGGTCAATCCTGACCACTGCATCTGAGCGCCCACAAACTGAAACTTTTACTTTCGGTTTGTGTTCCGGCTCCCCCTATGACGATCAGAGGAGCAGGAGCATGCCTGCAGCAGCCTGGGTCTCTATTAATGAAACCCAGGCTGCTGCATAGTATTTCCTATGAAGCCTAACCTGTAATAGACTCCATAGGAAATATGCGATTTTATCATATATTTGAATGCTATTGCATTGGAGTATATGAGAATAGCAATCAGATAATTGATTGTTATAGGAACTACAGGAAAGTGTAAAAAAAACATAAACGTTCAAATCACCCCCATTTTGCCAAAATTAAAAAATAAAAATACACATCATGGGTGTTGCAATGTTCGAAAACACCCATACTATAAAAATATAAAAAATATTCCCCATACGGTAAACAGAAAAACAGAAAAAAGCGTCCAAATGGCAGATCCTCAAAAAAATAAATAAAAGGTGATCAAAAAGTCATACACACACCAGAATGGTATCAATAAAAAGATCAGATTACAACGCAAAAAATGAGCCCACAGCTCTGTACACATAATTACTAAAAAGTTATAGGGGTCAAAATATGGAGACAAAAAGTAAAACTGATTTTTTCCCACTTTTGAATAATTTTTTCACTATTAAAACACAAGAAAACCTATACATAGGGTATCGCCGGATTCGTACTGACCTGTTGAATAACACTAACTGGTCAGTTTTATCGCACATTGAACAACGTCGGAATTTTAAAACCCGCAAAACTGTGGTGGAATTGCTTTTCTTTTTTTGCAATTTCACCCCATTTGGAATTTTTTTCCTGCTTCCCACTAAATCATATGCAATATTAAATGGGGATGTTTAAAAGTACAACTTGTCCCGCAAAAAACAAGCCCTCATATGGCTATGTGAACCAATAAATAAAAAAAAAAAAAAGTTATGGCTCTGGGAAGGCAGGGAGCGCAAAACGAAAATGCAAAAAAAAAAAAAAAAAAAAACCTCCGGTCCTTAAGGGGTTGAGAGACAGGAAGAATACCTTAAGGCTGGGTTCACACTTGAGCGTATTCGATACGCGCGTTTCACGCGTTTTTTTGTCGCGCGTATTTGGAAATAGGAAACGCGCGTTATACGCGCGTTCATGTGATTGACCATTCTGGCGTCAATCACAATACGCGCAACAAAACGCCCCAAAGAAGCTCCTGTACTTCTTTGGGCGTAGGGCGTTTTACAGCGCGTTCCAACGCGCTGTAAAACGCTCAGGTGAGAACCATGCCCATAGGGAAACATGGGTTTTCGCCTGTTGAGCGTTTTACAGCGCGTAGTAACGCGCTGTAAAACGCTTAAGTGTGAACCCAGCCTAAGAGGGCAGGAGAAAGAGACAGCCAGAAGAGGTACAAAGCATGAAGTAGAGAGATAACCAATAGATTGGCCTGTGTTTCCACTGGGAAAGGAAAGAGGACGGTGGACATGGAACGCTAGCATTAAATATTGCTAAGTGAAAGGAATCATCACATTCACCTATAAGGCATTGTGCCTGGTTTCACTGTGTATTTTCTGGTGACAGATTGCTTTGAAATCCTTTAATCTGTTCTCATAACTTTACAACTGGTGCGTGTAGAATCCGCATGTGACAGAAATTACCAGTTTTGATAATATCACTTAATTCATAGAGAAGTAATTTGTTGTCTCCGCCAGCATCCAGCCGCTGTTCCATGTAACTGTTTAATTCGTACACAACCCCTTGCATATTAGTATCCTGGTACTGCTGAAGGGAGAAGAGAAACACTGTTACAACATGCTTACAACAGGAAAAGAAAGCAATGCTAAATCACAGGCAATCTGCATGCTGCTGTGGCTACATCTGGACCCTGGCCTCTGCAGGTTTTAATTTACCATTAAAATCAGTCAAAATCAGTAAAACTGCAAAGTGCTCATATAACTGTATATAACAATTTTGTCTAAGATAGTTTATTCAAATTAAAAAAATATAATGCTTAGAATCGTTCATAAATAATCAAACTTTTTGTATACATTATATACAAAATTTTGATACAATTTTTACACCATTTTTTGCACAGATGATTAAAGTGGGCAAGACAGGTTTTACTTTAGTGAAAAATTTTCAGAAAGCATACTCCTCCACCCCCCCCCCCCCCAAAAAAAAAAAAAATAAATAAAGAAGTATCCCTTGATCCACTTCACTGGTTGCTTGCCATTTAAACATTACTACCAAGCAAATGATCTAGATATGTTGTCAAGATGCATAATAGGTTATGTGAAAAAGCGATTCCCTCCCCGTGGCAAAATTATTTAACTAATGAAATTATTACGGAGAGAGGCTATCATCATGTCAACAACTATTAAACAACTACTACTACTAAAACAATGAAACAACTATTTAAAAGAAAAAAAAATGCATGTGAAAAAAAACTACATAAAAATGTGTTTGTGAATACACCTTTACAAAACTATTTATGACTTTAATAATCCTTTACAGGGTAATCGGGTGGTTATTGTTTCTATACCCAAAAAGTTATCAACTGGCCACAAGATAGGGGATAACTAACATATCGGTGGGAGTCTTACACTGGGACCCCCATCGATCACAAGAAAAGGGACCCCGTATTCCCCTAGGTCCCCCTGAAATGAATGGAGTGGCATGTTGAGAATGCTTGCAGCCACACGCCTGTGCGAAAAGCCACTCTGTTCATTTTAGGGAGGCTGCAGGGACTCCGTTCTCATGATCGATAAGGTTTCCAGCAGTAGGACTGTCCTGCTACACGGCGATCTTTGGTCGTGTGATGGATTTCGCTGTCAAGATCACTGTGAAGCCCCATGCTAATACCTTCATACTAGTGTTGAGCGAACTTCTGTTTTCATGGTCCGTGGTAGCGGAATCCATAACGGAATTCTTCGATAACCCGAATCTTGTACGTCGCTCGTCCCTACTCCATACATTTCTTGATAACACATAGCTAATTTAAATAAGCGCTACTATACAGATGGGGACCCATATTATCCATCGCCTGTGTGTAGGTTACGTGAACATATGTTTAACTGGTCAGATAAATACCACATCCAATTGAAATGTTGCTTTAGATCCCACTGTGAAATATGAAACAAATTATGGCTTTCTGAGTCATCTTATACAACACTTCACGAACTAGTGTTTCAAAGGAATCAGCACTTCCCTAATATTAATATTTACAGTATGTAAAAAGTTTAACCACTTCAGGACCCTGTCATTTTTCACCTTAAGGACCAGGCCATTTTTAGTTATTACGTTACATTTGCCATATGTCTACTTCATGTTTGGATCATTTTGTAAATTACATTTTCTTTTTTTGGGATGTTAGAAGGCTTAGAAGTAAATCTTAAAATGTTTAAGAAAAATTCCAAAACCCAAATTTTAAGGACCAGTTCAAATCTGAAGTCACTTTTTGGGGCTTACATAATAGAACCCACCCATAAATGGCCTCATTTTAGAAACTACCCCCTCAAGGTATTTAGAACTAATTTTACAAACTTTGTTAACCCTTTAGGTCAGGGGTAGGCAACCTTCGGCTCTCCAGATGTTGTGAAACTACAACATGTATGGCATTATGCATTAAGGGTTAATTTCAAGATGTATTAACTCATTAAAGCAAACATCCTATTTGGAACTTCAGGAGACTGATTTTTTTCCCCCATTTACCCCACCACTGTATTTCAATTGGCACAACTTTAACATTTTCCGTCAACTTAAGCCAATAGCCAGAGAGCTCGCTCGCTCGCCAATAGCCAAGGAGTCTTATTTTTTTTAATGGCCACCATTTTGGGGTACATCTAATGTATTGCGCAACTGTCACTAAGGGAGTGATTAAAAAGAAACCCCAAAAAACAGCAATTCAGTTATTGTTTTTCGGCTTTTGCTTTTATGATGTTCACTGTGTGATAACTTTATTCTGCAGGTCAGTAATAGTACACCAATACCAAAGTTCCATAGGTTTCTTTTTTACTGTTGTACAATAAAAGCCTTTTTGAAAATACTGTAAGTCTTTGTGTTGCCACATTCAAAGATCCATAACACTTATTTTTTGTCAACAAAGGTATGTATGGATGTGATTTTTGCAGTATGTGTTTTTATTTGTGCAATTTTGTGGTACATAAGACTTGTTTAATCACTTATTCAAAGTATGGGGTAAATAATGCAATTACTTTGTATTTTTAAGGATTTTATGATGCCTGCATTATATACAGATATATTGCTGTATGCCACTGCATTGTATATTTTATGTGGAATTAAAATAATGCAAGTAGCGTTTAAATGACATGAAAAAAAATGAACGCCACCTGACTACCTCACTGATTATAATGGGATCTGTTTTCCATTAGAAACCCAGTATTGTACCAGGCAAGAAAGCGGTGCATGATGAGCTATTGCAGCCTATATTTTTGACAGGCTTGTGACAAAGGCTATGTTGGAAATTTAAAATGATCCTAATCAATCCCCCCATGAATCACAGAATACTTGCTCTCTGTCATATGTGGGCTTTTTTCCAGAAAAGTAGATGAACTTGCCTGTGTGCCAAATTACAACACAAAAGTTTACTAGCGTCACATCATCAGATTACACGCATCAAATACACAAAAATCAATAAAGTTTCCATTAACAATGTTCCTCCTCAATCATAAAATATGAAGCCTAGAGATGAGCGAATAGATTCTAAATGAATTGTATTAATTACAAACTTCAAAAAAATGTGTCCACCAAACAAATGTGATGTTTTAGCAATTCGCTTTGGACAAATCGCACAAATAAGGCTTGCAGCAAACAGGAAGGAGGAAAACCGGAAGGAAGATGGAAGATCACAAGACCCAGGGAGTGAGGAGCAATTTACCCTGGTTGGGTCAGAGGCTGACAGACAGCCTGATTAGCAGATCAGGGTGCAGTATTCAGCAGGTCCTTCAGCTCAAAAGAAAGCCAGTAGCCATTCTGTTCTCAGCTTAGGCTCTGATTTATTGTGGCTGTGTCAGTAGACACAAGCCAGTTACTAGAGAAACTACAGGGGCATTATTGGAAGAGAACTGGAGATATAAGTGGGTAGATTTTAGAGTTTTATCAGTGAAAGCATGGCATAGAGAGTGGATTAGGGACTGGTTACTGTTTCACACAGTTTGCCATCAGGTTCTGCATTACAAAATCTTGAAATAAACTAATTTCTGTATGAACAGCCAGCCAGCTTTGTTTTTTGTAAAGATTTCTACAGTTCACAGACTTATTGCCAGCACCTGGATAGCTTACATGCCGAGCTATTGTCTCTTGTTACTCTAAAAACCATGTATTAGTGACTATGTACTGCATTGCAATAACAGCATTTATACACCAGTCAACAGTTAATGCACTGCAGTGAGCTAAGGGTACTTTCACACTTGCGGCATGGCTATCCGGCAGGCTGTTTCGGCGGGTGAACAGCCTGCCGGATCCACCATGCCGCAAGTACCCGTGTGCTGCCGTTCCATCCCCATTGACCATAATGGGGGTGGGGGGCGGAGCTACGGCACAGCGCGGCAGTGCATGGCCAGAGATTGCCGAACTAAAAGTACCGCATGTCCGACTATAGTCAATGGGGACGGAGCGGCAGCACACGGGTACTTGCGGCATGGCGGATCCGGCGGGCTGTTCAACCTAAGATTACAACAGCATTTATGCTAGTTAACCATTTACTCACTGTATTGAGTCAAAATGCTGTGTATTATCGGTGAATGTGCTGTACTATAATAACTACATTAGCATAGCAGTTTCATTCCACAAATGGTATTACCATTGTAAATTTTCAATAAAAGTGTATGCTGTCTTTGTAGAAGGGAAGGGATATTTAATTGTGTCTCTGTCTTTAAGTTACAGTAAAAAACACTTTTGTTTTCTAGTACCATTTAACAAAAACCTGTGACTTTTCATCATAAAGAGTCTGGCAAACGGAAGAGAGTGGAAGACAAAAGCCAGCAGTAGGCCATAGTTCTTCCTTGCTTCTGACAGGCGCATTATTATTGAGGACAAATAGGATTAGATTGAGGACTGGATGGCTCACTTCTCTCAGTCACAGCACTATGATGTCGAGGTCACCCGAGTCTGACACCGTGCAGCGGAGCTTGGGGGGTCACAGTAATTCAATCTGCTCCTGCTCCTTGTGGCCCCACAAAAGCCTTTCAGTTGCACCTCTATCTTCACTGCCCCCTCCTCGTTGGGTCCCTTCTTTTCCTAAAAGCAAGCAACAAAACCCCACTACACTCTATGGACAGGGCTGTCATCAGGGGGGTACAGCCAGTACCCCAGTAAGGGGCCCGCACCCCGTGAGGGGCCCAGCCGGGCCTGAGCCTTTTTTTTTTCATGGGGCTCTGCTGGGAAGGGGCCCACGGGAGCGGCAGGTCACAGGGAGATGAACGCTTCCATTGTGGAAGCGGTCATCTCCATAGTCATCTATATCGCCCTCCTCAGGACAGCGATACAGATGGCTGTGCTGCGGCAGGGCAAAGAGGGAAGAGGCGTCTCCCTTCCCTCTTCCTCTGATAGGCTGCCGGCACAAGGCCCGCAGCCTATCAGAGGCCCATGCATGCGCGCGCAATGACGTAGTCGTGCCGCCTGAGCCGTACAGCGCGGGACATAGGCCGGAAGAGGCCTGCATCGCATCACAGTCTGAAGTGGAGGTAAGTTTGAGTGTTGTTTTTATTTTTTTTTAAATACAGTCGCACATGGTGGATTGGGGGGAGCAGGAGGCACTTTATACTGCTCCTGTGTCCATGATCCAGTCCTGCTCATGTGTCCATGTTCTAGTCTTGCTCCAATGGCATAGCTAAAGGCTATTGGCTCCTGGTTTAAATTACAGTTTGGGGGAACATAGGGGGGGGCAGGAGGCACTTGATACTGGCACATAGGGGGGTACATTGGCACTTGATACTGGCACATGGGGGGGGTGTATTGGCACTTGATACTGGCACATGGGGGGGGGTAGGCACTTTATACTAGCACATGGGGGGGTTTGGCACTTTATACTGGCACATGGGGGAAAGAGAGGCACTTGTTACTGGCACATGATTGGGGGCATCTTTGGGGGGCACTTGTTACTGGCACATTATTATGGGGCACTATGGGGCCTTCTACTGAGGCCACAAAGAAGGGGTATTTTATATGGGGGGTTCTGTGTGGTACTAGTATTATCAGGGGTACTATCTGCAGTATAGTATTGGGGACCACAGGGGCACAGTATTGGGGGTAGTAGGATGATTTGTCCAGAAGATGGGAGGATGATGAAAAAGTAGTAAACTAAGATTTTTTTTTTTTATTGTCAAACTGCAGAGACGGAAAATGGCGACAAAATGGTTGTCTGGTCTGAGAAGGCGAGGACAGAGAATATCTACATCAAAGGAGACGTCACTGGATGTAAGAGGTATGTGGGGCTGTATTACCGAAGTGATGGGATCAGGGGCGTAACGATTGCGGTGTGAACGGGGGGATGCAGATGGGATATGGGTGGTGCCTGGAAGGGGGCCCTTGATTTAGTTTGCCCGGGGGCCCTGAGGGTTCTCAGTCCGCCCCTGACTTGTGTTGCTGATATGATCCTGTACTTGCAGGCTAAGCGGGGAAGAGTTCAGTCACTTCATCGCGCTATCCCGGGAGACCTGTGACTTCTGGTGGGTCTCGCGGGATCAAGCGCCGCAGGACACAGGGGCCCAGTGATCTCCTATTGCCCTTCCCGAGACTAGGCTTTGGATCCGCCACTGGGACGGGGGGTGGGGGGCCCTAAGCTATGTAAGGGGCCCCAAAATTTCTGATGGCAGCCCTGTTTATGGAAGAGTCTTCGTGTTGATGCTTTGTGCAAGAACAGTCAGCATTTGAACTGCCATAAGGGGAAATTCAGGGGGAGACCTATGAAGACTATGACTATCCCAAAAAGCCAAATCTGCTTCCATTATGGTTAGCTTGGAAGCTGGTGATGCTGCTGATATGTGGGTGCAGGTAAGCAAAGTTCGACTGCCGCTAGCTCTGTGTGAGTATCCCCCATCTGGCAGCTTTTCTGCACAATGCCAGAAGACAAAAGCATTGCAGTGTGCAAAATCTGAATGATTAAAATAAGCCGTGGGTGTTTCTGCGCATTCCAAAAGCCATATATATATTTTTTTTCAGTCAATATTACAGATGATTTTTTTTGTGCATTATTTTTATGTGTGATGAGTCATTTTGTAACAGAAGCATTTTGGACTACTTTATTTGTTGTTGAAAACATAGCAACTCCATTTTTTCTTTTCACCATATCAAAGGCTATGGAAACCTTTCAACAGTTTTTTTCTACAGCGTTCACTTTCAGTCTATCTGCAGAACCATTTCTTTCTGCTTTACAGTGAAGAGAACTGTACAATATGTAGCCCTTGTGTCTGAAGTCCTGACAGCTCATAAACATTCATTTCGGGTCCATTCACATGTCCGTTGTGCATTGCAGACTCGCAATACACCCAGCCGCCACCCCCATAGAACTGCCTATTATTGTCCGCAGCTGCAGACAAGAATAGGACATGTTCTATTTTTTTCCGGAGCCGCAAATCGGAAGTTCGGGGGCGGGCTCCAGAAATGCGGATGCGGACAGCACACTGTGTGCTGTCCGTATTCATTCCTGCCCCATAGAGAATAAAGTGGTCCGCTCCAGTTCCGCAGAATTGCAGAATGGGTGCGGAAACATTCTACGGATGTCACAATTGACCCTCAAAGTCATGTTTTCTGTAATCCCTATTAAGCCATATGGTTATCCTTTTGATGTAGCTATAATGAGTGTTTATGAGCTGTTAGGAGTTCAGAGATGAGGGCTACAGATCGAGTTGTCAGAGCAACTACTGTACTTGACAGATTTACTATAAAGTAGAAAAAAATGGTCTGCAGACAGTACATGTAAACACGCTTTGGGCTGCGCATTAGATGCTGCTGGAACAGAGGTAGTACATTCACAATCGCAACCAATGCACTTATACTGCCATGAGGGTGCGGGCACAGCAGGAAATGATTTCCTCTTGTTGCCTTCTATAAGTAACATCAATGTGAGGTACACGGGGGTTACTAAAGTACATGGATTTATTAAAGAGGTTGGCCATTTTCTAGAAAAAGTTAAAAAAAAGTGTGTTCACAAGTTGTGGCCAGGATGCAGTTGAAACCATACCACATGCATGTTGGCACCATTTTCAAATTCAGTGCAGCTAAAAGTAGTTTGGTTGTTAACCGTTGCACAGTATTTGCAGGCATTAGGATATGGACACAAGACTCCTGGTGTAGTATTTAACTAACACATTACAAACAGATTGTATTTTCACTGATCATTATTAACCTGTAGGATACCAGTGACGTGCCTGTACGGCGCTGCGGTACACAACTCGAGTCCCAGCGTTGTACAGGTACAGCACGCTGATTGGACGGGTGTCAGGAGCTGCGCCCGCCCTATCAGCGGCAGGGGCCTGGCTGTTTCTGACAGTCGAACCCCTGCTGTACACGCCGGCATCGGTGAATACACAGATGCCAGCATATTAACCCTTTGTATGTAGCGCTCAGTGCTGACCATGGCATGCACAGGACCTGCGGACGGTATGGGCTTCCTCCTAGTCTCCATTCGGTCCTCTCGCTGCTGTGACCTGATGGCTGAGAAGGCAGCCCGATGCCTTGCCTTCTGCGGAAGCCTATGAGATCCAGCCCCCAGGCTGGGTCTCACAGGCACTCTGTCAGCGTAAAACCCGAGAGGCAATCCAGTACAATACAGGATGTACTGCAATGCATTGCAGAGGGTATTAGACCCCTAAAAGTCCTATTTTGTAAAAAAAAAATAAAAAAAAAGTATCAAGAAAAAAAACAAAAAAACATCTCTTTCCCATTAAAAAAAAAGATATAAAAGTGTAATAAATAGAAAAAAAAAAAAGGAAACAATATTGGGTATCGCCACATCCGTATCGACCAGCTCTAGCTCTATAACAATACAACATCCACCCAGTCAGGTGAATGCTGTAAAACAAATATAAAAACAGCAATTTTTTGGTCACCTTGACTCACAAAAAGTGTAATACTAAGCGATCAAAAAGTGGAATGTACCTCAAGCAGTCACCTCATCCTGCAAAAAATGAGCCCCTACATACTGTAAAACAATAGCCCAAAAAAATATATATATGGCTTTCAGAAAATAGCAACACAAAAAACAAGATTTTTTGTCTTTTCAAAAATGCTTTTACTATGTAAAACTTAGTAAGAAAAAAAAAAAAAAAAGATAATTGGCATATTAGGTATTGCAACGTCTCTAACGACCTGCTCTATAAAGATATCACATGAGCTATCGTCTCAGTTAAATGGCGTAAAAAAAAAGTGCCAAAACAGCCTTTTGTTTTATCACCTTGCCCTAGAAAAGCATAATATTGAACAATCAAACAATCCTATGTATCCGAAAACACTAAAACATGACTTATTTTAAAAAAATGCTTTATTTAATGAAAAACAAAAAATAAACACACATATTTGGTATTGTCGAGCCTGCTCTATAAAAATAACAAATGACCTATCCTGTCAGGTAAACCCTGTAAGAAAAAAAAAATAAAAACTGTGCCAGAATAGACATTTTTGGTTACCTTGCCTCACAAAAAGCGTAATATAGAGCAATCAAAATCACATGTACTCCTAAATAGTACCAATAAAACTGTCACCCTATCATGTAGTTTCCAAAATGGGGTTACTTTTTGGGAGTGTCTTCTGTAGGGTGCATCAGAGGGTCTTCAAATGCGACATGGCAACTTAAAATTATTCCAATGAAATCTGCCTCCAAAAACCATATGGCGCTCGCTTTCTTCTGAGCCCTGCACTGTGCCCATACAGCAGTTTATGACCACATATGGGGTGTTTCTGTAAACTGCAGAATCAGGGTACTAAATATATTTTGTTTAGTCGTCAATCCTTGCTGTGTTACAGGAAAGATGGCTTAAAATGGAAAATCTGAAGAAAAAAAAAGTTTGAAATTTCTGTTCTATTTTCCTTTTGTTGTTGTGGAACACCAATGGTTAACAGAATTTATAAAATCAGTTTTGAATAGCTTGAGGGGTGTAGTTTCTAAAATGGGATCATTTATGGGTGGTTTCTACTATGTAAGACCCACAATGTGACTTCAAAACTGAACTGGTCTTTAAAAAAGTGGGTTTTGGAAATTTTCGTAAAAATGTTAAGAATTTTTTTTTTTTTAAATTAAACAACATTTACAAAATGATGAAAACATAAAGTAGACATATGGGAAAGGTAAAGTAATAACTATTTTATGAGGTATCACTATATGCCTTAAGAGCAGAGAAATTGAAATTTCGAAAATGGCGAATTTTTCCAAATTTTCTGTACATTTTAGATTTTTTTTTTATAAATAAAGGTAAAACATATTGACTCAAATTTATCACTAACATAAAGTACAAGGTGTCGTGAGAAAACAATCACAGAATGGCTTGGATAAGTAAAAGCATTCCAGAGTTATTACCACATAAAGTGATAGGTCACCTGGAATTCAAAGTGGAAAGTGGCCTGGGACTGAAAGGGTTAATGGTTTTGCTGGTTACCACACGGCCATTAACAATTAACAGGCTGGGATGGCTGCATTTCAGCCACTGCAAGGCTGCACTTTGTGGCTGTACCCTTATCTGTAATACTGGGTGCTCATAAATAATACAACTGCTTTCATGTGCACTCAAGTTGACAACTGAGCCAACTTGCATGTGGTACGGTTCTAGCGGAATCATGGCCACAACGTGTGCACATGGCCTCAAAATTATATTTGTACATATGCTGAATGCTTTAGCTACTGTTCAGCCCCCACAGCGAAGTGGAAGCAGCCAAGGGGGAGGTCATTTGGGTATCATAACAGAGGGAATCATATATCAATAGTATTAATGCTCAGCTTGGAACACGTAACCTGACAGCAGACCATGGTAAATGGACCTTTACTTAAAGAAATCCTCTTCCCTAGAAGACGCCGGTGAGGCGAAACTCTTTATAATATTAAAGCACTGTTTTTCCAGGTCCTGACATTTTAAAATTGAGATGAAAAAGAGACAAAATTAGTGTTGGACATGCATAAAGCTGTAAAGTGTATGGCACTTCATTTTCAGCTATGGTGTAAAGCTGGGGGTGGGAGAGTTTCCTCTGAATGTGATGATCAGACTACCTGACTCTAGACTGTGTTGAGTGGACTGAATGTTTATTTTACCCCACTACTTGTATTGTAAGTCAACATTATGTGCATTAACATAAGAGGGCTGACTTCAGGGGCGGACTGGGAACTTAAAGTGACCCTGGAAAAAAACTAAAAGGTGGCCCCATGTTGTACTGTAGGTAGGTCCAAATTGACAGAAGGCAGGACCAACATAAGTACGAGGGGCCACCATTACCATATTGTAGCACATACCACCCCAGTAGAGCTACATACCACAGTGCAGCACAACATACTGCCGCAGCAGAACAAAATACGACAGTGTAACACAAAATACCTCCCCAGTGTCAGCTTCCATGTTCTGCCCTCCTACTCCAGTTGCCTCAGAATGGCAATACAATTGAATTCAAGAGTCAGGAGGGAAGCATCAGATCATTTCCTGGCTAGTGTATCAGCCCACCTGGAAGTTTCCCTTTAAGGTCTATGGCAAATCCGACCCTGCCTGACAGCATCTAGAGGTGCAGATGTGTTCAAAGATATTGGCATTTACATAAGCATGCACATCTCCATGCCTAAACATTGCCATTTTCTTATGCAAGTGCTTTGACCCATCACATCTGGCGGTCACTTCTGGGAATGACTGATATATTACATATCTGTCCTATGTATCTGTCCTGTTCTTGGTCCTATGTATCCTAGACTGATCCAATCATGTTATTTGTAAGCGGCATGCACTCTATTCCTCAAAGTGCATGCCCTTTGCAAAATACAGTGCCAGGGGTGGGAAAGGGCTACCGTAGCTCACTACCACTTTTCTGTGACTTAGAGCCAGATACTTCAAACGTGTTCAAAGAATGGTATGGGGGTTGATAAATACGAAATTGATTCTTTTCAATGGGACAGACAAAAGACTGTCAAAATGACATTAATAATTGTGCCTCATTATATGGAGCATATATTGATAAAAGTAATAGCCCATCTAAGGCTGGGTTCACACGAGCGTGTCCGGATTAGGTCCGGATGCGTTGCGGATGCGTTCAGTGGAAGCCATTCAGTTTTGCCTGCGACGGCGTTCAGTTTTTTCCGCGCGTGTGCAATGCGTTTTGATGCGTTTTTCACGCGCGTGATAAAAAAACTGAAGGTTTACAAACAACATCTCCTAGCAACCATCAGTGAAAAACGCGACGCACCCTCACTTGCTTGCGGATGCAATGCGTTTTTAACGCAGCCCCATTCTCTTCTATGGGGCTACGGCTGCGTGAAAAACGCAGAATATAGAACATGCTGCGATTTTCACGCAACGCACAAGCTCATGTACACAGCCCCATTGAAATGAATGGGTCAGGATTCAGTGCGGGTGCAATACGTTCACATCACGCATTGCACCCGCGCGGAAAACTCACCCGTGTGAATGCAGCCTAACAGGCATAACATTCCTCCTTACCTGTAAAACACAAATGTAATATAGGATTATTTCACATTTTGTGTAACATTAAAATTACATTTAAGAAAACCTCTGCATGTACACCATGAACACTGCCACATTAGCAAAATACTGCTTAAAGGGATTGTCCCACAACGCCTTTTCATACTTACCTGCTGCCAGCGTTCCATTCACTTCCTGGATTCTGGCAGGGGGCGGGCTTCATCTTGATTGAAGTCTTCTCACAGCCGGGACGCGCGCTGCACTGAAAGCACATGCCACTGCCCATGCGCCCTAGTGACATTCCTGGCCAGTATAGTACAGAGCCGGCATGCTCATTCGCGGCTCTGTACTATTCTGGCCAGGAAGAAGTCGCCATCAAGCATGCGCGGTGGCGTGCGCGTTCAGGACAGCGAGCGGCCCGGCCGGGAGAAAAAAAAAGGAGTCTTCTGCGCAAGCGCGGCCACTGGGATTCCGGAAAGGAGCGGTGGCCGTAACCAGGGGAGACTGAATGACAACTATAGGTAAGTGGGGATGAATTTTCTCCTAAAGGGTGGGAATTGGTTAATCAAATATATTTACAAAAATGATCACTGTCAAATCATGTACCAGGCAAGAGGTCTACTGGTCTCAGTAAACATGACAAAACACACCAGTTGCGACTATATGATTTTGGAAAAAACTATTATTCATTCATTAAAAAACACCCTATGGAATATTATTTTAAAGAATGTCAGAATCCCTCCAAACAAAAGGGTTTTACAGGATCTCAATATTGATGACATCTTCAGGATAGGTTATTAGTATCTGATCAGTAAGAGTCTGACTCCCGGTCCTCACGCTGATGAGCTGCCTGAAGAGGCGCCGCAGCCTCTTCCTAGAGCATGATGTCACGTTCATGGCTGACATGGCCTAAATAAAGCTCACTCCCATTCAAGTGCGTCAACTGCTGCAATAACAAGCAGACTGGATATTCAAGTTACGGCACTGCGTTTATTACTCTGTGAGGCGGCATCAGAGCTCACCAGAGCACTGCGACCTCTTCAAACAGAGGGATGGGTGGGTGCAGAGAGTTAACCCACCGCCGACCAGATATTAATTACCTATTCTGAATATAGGTAATTATAGAAATCATGGAGACCCCTCTAAATCTGGCTTGTTTGCTTTGATTGGGCATTTCTGGTGTTGGGATCACAACTGGCTGGGTGCAGAAATAACGAATTTTAAAGTATCATTCCAGCTATACTGAATATCCCCTAAAGGATATAAGCATTCCAAATGTTTAATTTCTCCAGATACTCGATAGTGTTATATAGTATAATGTTAGGTGTACGTAGGAGTGTCCCTAGTCTCAGTAGGTCTGGGCACACTGCAGTGTGATAGGTGTTAGCATGGGGGCATTTTACTACAGCGCACATTTTTTTTGTTATTCCATGATTGAGGCTCCTGAACACCAACTATCCGGTACTGTGCTGTAAAGAAAATGAACTGAAAATCCACAATTGCTATGGGCAACACAGACAGTTTATCTTTTAGACACTTCTGCCACTGAAATGCGCCTTATGGTGCACATTTGTAGAAATGATGCAAATTTTTCTCCATCACAGCTCAGTTGTGCATGAGTGAAAATAACGTTATGTTCTGGAATAAAAAATAAATAAACTGCTTACCCTGCTGACTTCTGTGGGGGTTATTTCTGAAAAACAAAATTAAATACAAAGTTAGGACAGAAAAAGGTAGCAGTGACCGCTTTATTCATTCGTATCAGGTGAGAAAGCGCCATCAGTAAACAACTTGAAATCAAAAACCTTACACACACATGCTGAGCTAGGGCCAAGCATGCATGTGTTCTCAGTAGGTGGATGGGTAGAAAGATGCTCTTCTGGTTGTGGTTTATCCCCCCGAAAATAGGCAACTGAAACCCAACATGTCTAATCATTACTCCCCTGACATGTGCCATCAGGGAACACTCAGGAGGCCCCATACACATCTGATGGTTGGCTGATCCCAACGAGGGATTCAGCAGACAAACCTGAATTCTCTCATCCCTAGTGACAGGCATAAACTGTTCTGCCAGATATTTTATATGTCAAAATGTAGTGTAAATTGAGAGGAAATAAATAATAAATAATATATGTGGACAGGTTGTAGTGTTAGGATTTCTTGTACTTCTTTAAGGGGATTCTGTCAAAAGGAAATTCACAGTTAAAACCCAAACAATGGGTTTTCTGGTTTATAAAAGTCCCAAATTGTTGCACAACTATTTGTGACTTTGAGTATGTAAGCTCCTCTCACTACTTCCATCCCAAGGATAAAGCATAAATATATTTTTCTGGATAACCCCTTTAAAAGGGCTATCCTGGAAAAGATAATGATGACCTATCCTTAGGGTAGGTCATCATTATCACATCGGCAGAGGACAGAGTCCCGTACTACCCTTGATCAGCTGTTTCAGTGATCCGCTACGCTTGCTTGGTGTTGCAGCTCAGCCCCATTCCCTTGAACGGAGCCAAGCTGAAACTAGGCCACGTGATTGATGTACAGTATGGTGCCATCATGGCTCAGGAAGAGGCAGTGGCACTCACAGATCGCCTGTCCTCTTCTAACAGAAAAGCGGAGGTGGTCCCAGGTGTCGTACACCTGTAGATCTGATATTGATAACCTATCCTAAGCAGGGTCGTCCTCAAGGAATGCGGAGTACTTGGACTTCTAAAAGGCCCCGGCCTCCCATGAAGGCAGGATGCATTAACAGGCTTGTCAGATTAAAATATGCAAGAAAAAACAAAATACTTTTATTTGTGTGTGTGAACACGTTATATAATATATACTGCAAGAAATTTTAGACTAGCACATCCAAAGTCACAGGGGCACATCCATAAAGTTACATACAAACAGCAGCACATATTGCCATATTTTGTTTGCTACGTGTGTTGTATATATATTATAATATGATATATATAAACCTGCTATTGGTGAGCTCAGAAGACAATGGCAGAAATTTTGCAAACATTGCTGGCGGTGGCTGTGTAGGAATTTCTCACATGGGAATTTTTCTGTACATTGCCAGCCAAGAAAACCATCTCGGTGTGGAGGCAGAGAATAAGACGTGGCTGTTCAGGCACAAATGTACTAAAGCTTTCCTTTAGCACATGAAGTGGCATGACATGCGCAAGTGGGAAATCAAACTGGCCAACAATATAAGCAAGACTGTACTCCTTCCGGTCTTCATTCAAGTAGCCAGGCCAGATCCACAATCAGTACATGGTCGTGGTTTTAAATCATCACTGTCAATACCATTAGCTACAGTTTCTTCTGCTCGGACTACTCGCCCTCAGCTCCAACGTCAGTCGTCCATAAAGGAATGTGTAGACATGAAACAACCACATGCTGCTGCTACTACTACCCCTACAGAGCTGTACATCTCCTGCCTTGTCCAGTATGTTCGATATCGTTCTGCTGTTGGGAACCTTACCGAGCTCAGTATAACAAAACTAAAACTTCTTCTGAAAAAGGGATCATTTTTGGATGGCTTTTGTAAAAAAGTCAATATATCTTCAATTTCCAGGACGATAATCTGTATATATTTTCTTTAAATTAGCACCAAACCTGTTGCTAACCCCCTTCCCCCCAAGAAAAAAAAAACAAGATAAATCACCATTTGTGTATAACCACCAGCTTTTTAGCTACCACAATTTACACTAATTAAATCTGACAGCCAAATAGATAGAATCTACGAATTTTAGGAAATTCGCTCATCTCTGTTGCGATGAAATGTATGCATCAGCACCTGCACATCCAACCTTCCAAGAACTATGGCAAGTCTAGGTGTACCTGGCAATTAGCAGTAATTTGCGAGTGATACCTGTGGCAGATAATGTGCATGTTTAATAGCAACTGAAAACGACTTATGTAGACTGGTTTAGCTTAAATGGGTATTCTCAATTCAGCAAATGCCATTTATCATGTAGACAAATACAAGGCACTAACTAATGTATTATGACTGTCCATGTAACCTCCTTTGCTGGGTTGCTTCATTTTTCCATCACATTTTACACTGCTCATTTCAATAGTTACGCCTACCCTGCAATCCATAAGTGGCCGTGCTTGCACACTATAGGAAAAGGTGTCAGCCTCTCTGGTGGCTGGGACCATGGGAGTGCGCATAGGCCTATAGCAGTCTTTCTCTACATGATAAATACAAGTAAATTAAGTGAGACACCCCCTTTACCTTTAGGTGAGGTTTGGTATATCGATAGCCAAATCAGATTTTTCATTTTCATTTTTTTTTCCCCACTTAAGCCTACATGCACACGGCAGTGGTTTTTTGCGGCCTCCGTTCTGTTTTTTTGCGTATCCGATGGTTTCCCATTCATTTCTATGGATCCTTTAAAAATGCGGATGCCTCATCCGTTGCCTGTCCACGTCCGCATTTCACAATCCTCAAAAAAAATATTTCTGTCCGTAAAAAAATGGTTTGCAGACCCATAGAAGTCAATGGGTTCGCAAAAAATGCGGATGACCAACAGAAGCCATCCATTATCATCCGCATCCATTTTTTTTGCGGATGGTTGCTTGGAAACCAGGGCACTTGTACAGGTACGTTAAGAAACTGGTTCAAGCCTTCAATTTTTTTTTTGCGGATCCGCAAAAAAAAACGGAAGACACACGGAAACACAACCTACAAAATTTGCGGACATATGGAACGGATGTGAAAAAAAAAAGGAAGACGGATCTGCGATTTGCGGACAGCAAAAAACAACTGTCGTGTGCATGTAGCCTAACCCGTATGATACCAAAAGTGGGTCTGAAATCCCAGCTGCAGGGGTCTGGCTATCAGTGACTGCCGGACCCCTGCTGTATGCTCCAGCATTAACCCATGCACTGCCGCTGTCAGTGCCGACCACGGCACGTGCGGCCCCCCGGCCAGGTACGGGATGGCCATCGGGTCTCCGCGCTCCTCTGACGGGGACCCGATGGCAAGGAAGGCAGCCCGATGCCTTCCTTAGGCATCATAGCTGCCTTCCATGACAACCTGCAAGATCCAGCCCCCTGGATCTCACAGGCAGGAAGACTGTAAGTGTATTACTCAGTGTAATACACTTACAGCCAATACATTACAATACAGAAGTATTGTAATGCATTGTAAAGAGGATCAGACCCCCAAAAGTAGAAGTCCCAGAGTGGGACAAAAAATAAAGTGAAAAAATAAGTTAAAAAAAAAAAAGTTTTACAAAAAAATGTAAAGTTTCAAGTAAAACAAAATGATATATATATATATATATATATATATATATATATATATATATATATATATATATTTATTTATTTTTTAAATAGTGAAAAAAAGTAAACATACTGGGTATTGTCGTGTCCGTATCGACCGGCTCTACACAAATATCACATGACCTAACCCCTCAGGTGAACACCTTAAAAAAAACTCTGCTAAAAAAACAACCCATTTTTGTGTCACCTTACATTAATACAAGTGATCAAAAAGGCATATGCCCCCCAAAATAGTACCAATCTAACAGTCACCTCATCCCGCAAAATATGAGCCCCTACCTAAGACAATCGCCCAAAAAAAATAAAAAAATATTCACTCTCAGAATATGGAGACACTAAAACATGATTTTTTTTGGTTTCAAAAATGAGGTTAATTTTGTAAAACTTAAATATATAAAAAAAAAAGTATACATATTAGGTATAGCCACGTTCGTATGAACCTGCTGTATAAAAATATCACATGATCTAACCCCTCAGGTGAACACTGTAAAAAAAAAAAAAAAAACTGTCAAAAAAGCAATTTTTGTCACCTTACATCACAGTGTAATACCAAGCGATCAAAAAGTCATATGCACCCTAAAATAGTACCAATCAAACAATCATCCCATACAGAAAAAAATGTGCCCCTACATAAGACAGTCGACCAAAAAATTTAATAAAAATATGGCTTTCAGAATATGGAGACACTAAAAAATATTTTTTTTCAAAAATGCTTTATTATGTAAAACTGAAACAAATAACCAAAAAAGTAGTATATTTGGTATTGTCGCGTCCGCAAAAACCCGCACTATAAAAATACCACATGATCTAACCTGTCAGATGAACGTTGTAAATAACAAAAAATTAAAAAACTGTGCCGAAACAGCATTTTTTGTTACCTTGCCTCACAAAATGAGTTATATAGAGCAACCAAAAATCATATCTACCCTAAAATAGTACCAACAAACCTAAAATAGTACCAACAAAACTGCCATCTTATCCCGTAGTTTCCAAAATGGGGTCACTTTTTTGGGGTTTCTACTCTATGGGTGCATCAGGGGGTCTTCAAATGGGACATGGCACTTTAAAATTATCCCAGTGAAATCTGCCCTCCAAAAACCATATGGCGTTCTTTTCGTTCTGCGCCCTGTTGTGTGCCCGTACAGCAGAGTTTTTTTTGGCTGTTAACCCTTGCTTTGTTACTGGGAAAAAAAATTGATTAAAATGGAAAATCTGCCAAAAAACTGAAATGCTGACATTTCATCTACATTTTCCTTTAATTCTTGTGGAACCAAAGTTTGTAAAATTAGTTTTGAATACCTTGAGGGGTGTAGTTTCTAAAATGGGGTAATTTTTGGGTGGTTTCTATTCCGCGGTACGGAAGGGGTTAAACGGCTGGCATCTGATCAAGCACAGATGCCAGCCGTTTCTATCAGAGTGTCAGCAATGTGCTGACACTCTGATAGACCCACTAGACACCAGGGATACATAACAGAGGAGGCGGGCGGGGATCGCACCGCGATCCCGCCCGCCTCCCGCCGCCCGCAACCACCCCCCCTGCACCCCTGCAGCCACAATATGATTGGGGGCTGCAGGGGGTTAAAATAAACACATTGGGGCATTAACCCTCTGATCCCTCGCATAAAAGCTGCAAACCGCAGGTCTGAATTGACCTGCGGTTTGCAGCGATCGCCGATATGGGGGGTCACAAGACCCCCTGGGCATTGTAATCAAGGTACCTGCTGAATGATTTCAGCAGGTACCTTGTTCCGATCACTGCCGGCTGAGCAGCAGTGATCGGAACTACTCATGACGTACCTGTACGTCATGGGTCCTTAAGGACTCGGAAACCATGACGTACAGGTACGTCATGCGTCCTTAAGGGGTTAAAAAGTGGGTTTTGGAAATTTTCTAAAAAAGTTCAAGATTTGCTTCGAAACTTCTAAGCCTTCTAACATCAACCAAAAAATAAAATGGCATTCACAAAGTGATCCAAACAAAGATATATGGGAAATGTAAAGTAATAACTATTATATGAGATAGAAATTGAATTTTGGAAAGTTAAATTTTTTTTTTTTTTTAAATTAGTTTAAAAAAAATAAAAATGAAATTTACCACTATCATAAAGTACAATGTGTCATGATAAAACAATCTCAGAATGGCTTGGATAAGTAAAAGCGTTCCAAAGTTATTACCACATAAAGTGACACGTCAGATCGGCCTGGGATTTAAGGTGAAAAGTGGCCCGGTACTGAAGGAGTTAAAAAATATTTTAAAAAATTATATTGCAAACAATGGTCAATAAAATTTGTGCAGGCACATTTACCAAAGTCCATTAAGTTGTAACTACCACCCCTAAAAATAAGTAAACAAATGGTATGTGTTGTTTGTATTCATTATCCATTCAATATTTTCTGTTGAGTCAACCTGCAAAAAATATTTAATCAACGTTTAATGCGTCATCAACTGTCGTATTCAACTAATGAGGAAGCAAAAGAAATATATAAATTGCTGTTTCTTATGGGAATTGGTAGCCAACATCAGTTCAGAGGAGCAGAATAATTAGTGGCCAACAATGTCAATTCTCACCAGAGGCTGGAGCAATCCACTGAGTAACAGATATACCAGGGGAAAATTATCCAAAGCAACGCACATTTACGTTTGAGATTAGGTTTTGGATTGCTTAAGGGACACTAATGCACAACTGTGGGATGTTATTGGCGTTGCCAAGACACAAAGCCAAAAACATTCATCTTTATGGCTAGTGGCTATATTACCATTTACAAATCAAGTAACTTCTAGATCTTGGCTTTCAGAAACCAACCACAAATACCAAATTATCCTAACGAAATTGAATCTTAGTTTTTGTGGACAGGCAAAAAATAAAAATAAATAAAAATTGATATTCTTTCAAAGCTGCTATACCCATTTCATACCAATAGTAATCAAGGACATCAAAGCACTCCAGAAAGTTACCTTTAAGCATACACAGTATGGGGCGTGCAGCAAATGTACATCTCTAGGAATATTATGCATGTATACAGAGCTTACAGAATAGTAAAGTTTACATTAGTAAATGCTCCATCTGACTATCCGCTCAGGGTTGAAATAAAGTCAAACATAATCAACTGCCCATACACACACACTGACAGCTTTAATGTAGGCAAGTAGAACAAGTAGAACATCTGATTCCATCTTTAAACCAAGTCCTGTTCGGTTCTTTTACGTCTATGGAGAGCAGTCAGATTTAAATATCAATTGCAGTTACCAATCTCTCCCATTATGTCACTGCTGTCAAATCCAGTGTTTCCATTGGGCATTCAAAAGAGTTAGTTACCATGCTGGGATTGGGAACTACATACCATTCTAGTGCCACACACCATCAGTGGCGGATAGCACTTTCCATATCTGCTCCTGATGACACAGAGGACTTGTGCCCCCCCCCCCTCCCCCTCAGTAGAAATGCATTGAGCAGCTATTAGGTTCACCAAATTATATCAAAGCCAGGAACTAACCCCTTAATAGTGAAAAATGGGGCCCTGGACGTTGCTCAAAATTGAAGCAAAAATATTGAAAAAAGGAGCAACAGCAAAGCTTAACTTTTATTATTAATGTTAAAAATAGTAAAGCCCCACAAACAAAAAACATGTAAGCAGGATCATACAAGTCCCGATAGACAAAATACCGCTACAGAAACATAGGTAAACTAGTAAACCTAAGCGGTAATGGCCATGTGGCAAGACAGGGGAATAGGGGTAAGCCCTAGTGTAACCCTGCTTGGCCTGTAATGCCCTATGGTGTATCACAGGGTCCAAAAATTCTCTGCAAGGAGTGGCCAAGTGTCGGAACCTTCCCCTATGTTGCTGACCCTAAATAAGTGAGAAGTGGAAATAATCCACCCCTAATAGGTGTCAGTGTAGAGGGGCAAGGCAATAAAAGTTAAGCTTTAGTATAAGCTGTTGCTCCTTTTTTCAGCTATTAGTTTTACATGCTGAGTGGACATGGTGAACCATCATCTAGAAGCTAGTATTCAATAGGCAGGGTGATAGTGTGTAGGGCAAATATTGGCACCTAACGTCAGTAACACTATTACTAAGTGAGCGCTGCTGTAAAACACAATACAGAGCGCTGACTTACTGCCTAAAACCTTACTGGTATAGACTGGGCTTTTTACTAGCACGGCTGGTCACGATTGCTTCTCTTTGTAGCAGCTGATACGTAGAGGAGGTGTATACCAGTGTAGAAAACTACCTGGCCGACACACTGTAAGGCCCCATTCACACGTCTGCAAGTGTTTTGCGGATCCACAGATCCGCAAAACATGGACATCGGCGATGTGAGTTCCGCAATTTGCGGACAAGAATACGACATGTTCTATGTTTTTCGGGAACGCGATTGCGGACCCGGAAGTGCGGATCTGGGCGGGACATAGTCTGTCCTCATAGGAATGAATGGGTCCGCAATTCCGTTCCGCAAAATTGCGGACGTGTGAATGGGGCCTCAGTGTATCCTTACACCTTATGGGGAGCAATAGGATTTAGGGGAATATTTATAGACATAACTCTGATTAACTACTACACCCAAGCCTGCATTTGACGCTTTAGGTGGACTGTTTTGCCCCAGATTCTAGTATTGAATCCACAATAAAGTTAGTTTTTGTTTTATTTTAATGTTCATTACCAGGCTGAGAATTAATGACAATTGTGAACGTCTACTTTTTACACTGATTTAACCTGTAAGTTTACTTATCATAGAATGTGCCTAGTATGCAGGTTAAGTATTGTAGGCCAGGCAAAGCTTCTCTGGCTTTCTGGGGAAAATATATGTAAATCATCCACTATAGAAATAAATTAGTTAATATATTACATACAGCTATTTGATCATAACAAAAATTATTAAAAGTTTCAGTGGTGTAGGAATGATGAGGGTAATTCATCCCTATTTCGGAAATTCCACAGGAAAGGTCTACCAAATGCTCCATAGATACCCAGGGCCTATCTTGGTCACTTACATGTCATTTTTATATAAACTTATACTAATTAAAAAAAAAAAATCATACATACTGTACTTGACAGAAACAATAAAAGCTAAAAACACAGCAGAAAAGCAGAAAATGTTTTCTACTAAATTACTTTCTGGGTAGTGATCTTGAACAATGAGGAGTTAGTAAAATCTAAAAATAGAAAACGAACAAAAGCATAACATACAAAGAAAGAATTCCATATTTAAGGTTTGAAAAATACGATAAAATAACAAATTTCTGCGTTACCACAACTGATCATATCTTGACTATACAAGGTATACATTGTACTGCCAACTGTATGATGAAATTATATGCTCTGCAGGCTACATGTCTTCTAATTGGTCACACTAAGAAATAAAAGTTCAAGCGAGTGCAAGGGTTTGTCTCTTGATAATATCCTTTGCCATCATAACTAGTAAAACAGAGAATGCTTTCAACATAAACCCATAATGATCGATTATAAGGCAAGATTATATAATAAAAATGAAAACATACTTTGAATAAAAAACAATCAGAAAATAAAAAACACAAAAAAATTATATAATCTCTTTGGTATATAAAGTGCCTTAAAAAAATATTCATACCACTTTTCTACACTTTTTAATGTTATACCCACAAACATAATGTATTATACAGGGCTTTTATGTGATAAACCGACAAAAAGCAAGTATGTGTGAGGTGAAAAGAAAATGATACATGGTTTTCCAAATTTTTTATAAAAATCTGAAGAGTGTGGTGTGCATTTGTATTCAGCCTCTTGTACACTCTGAGACCCCTAAATAACATCCAGTCTGACCAACTGCCTTCAGAAGTCATCTACACACAGGTCTACCAAACCTGTGTGTAATTTATTCTCTCTATAGCTACAGCTGCTCTGTGAAGGCCTTCGAGGGTTGTTAGAGAACATTAGTGATCAAACAGCATCATGAAAACCAAGGAACACACCAGGGAGGTCAGGGATAAAGTTATGGAGGAGTGTAAATGTTCCAAGCTCTGAACATCTCACGTAGCACTTTTCAATCCATCATCCGAAAATGGAGGGAGTATGGCACAACTGCAAACTTACCAAGACATGGCCGTCCACCTAAACTGACAGCCCAGGCAAGGAGAGCACTAATTAGAGAAGCAGCCAAGAGGCCCATAGCCACTCTGGAAAAGCTGCAGAGATCCACACAGGTGGGAGAATCTGTCTACAGGACAACTATTAGTCGTTAACTCCACAAATCTGGCCTTTATGGAAGAGCGGCATTTTTGAAAGCAAGCCATAAGTCCCGTTTGCAGTTTGCTACAAGCCATGTAGGTGACACAGTAAACATGTGGAAGAAGGTGCTCTGGTCATATGAGACTAAGGGCTCATGCACATGAACACATTCTTTCAGTGTCCGTTCCATTTTTTTTGCAGATCATATGCGGAACCATTCATTTTTAATAGGTCCGCAAAAAACAAAACATGTCCGTTCCGCAAAAGAATAGAACATGTCCTATTATTGTCTGCATTACGGACAAGGATAGTACTGTTGTATTAGGGGCCAGCTGTTCCGTTCTGCAAAATACGTAATGCACACGGACATCCCCGTATTTTTGGTGATCCATTTTTTTGCAGACCATAAAATACATACGGTTGTGTGCATGAGCCCTAAAGTAGAACTTTTTGGCCTAAGTGCAAATGTGTGTGGTGGAAAACTAACAATGCACATCACCATGAACACACCATCTCCACTATGAAACATGGTGGTGGCAGCGCTGTGGGGATGCTTTTCTTCAGCAGGGACAGGAAGCTAAATACAGGGCAGTCCTGGAAGAAAACCTGTTAGAGGCTGTAAAGGACTTGAGACAGGGTTGGAGGTTCCAGCAGGAAAACGACCCTGAACATACAGCCAGAGCTGCAATGGAATGGTTTAGATCAAAGTATATTCATGTGTCCAAACTAGAGTTGTTTCGATACCAAAATTTTGATTCGGTATCGATACCATAAAAAAGTATTGCGATACTCGATGCCATTTGATAACACGCAAAAAAAAAAAAAAAAACGCCAAAAAAAAGTCACGGCCGGGCCATAATACAACAGTCCTATCCTATTTTTGGGGGAGACAAGGCGACTAAAATAAAATGGCGAATCCTGTGGTGTTAATTTAAAAAAAAAAATAAAATTTTTCTTTAACGATGTGGGCGTTGACCACATAAAAGAGGATTTTAGGGATAGTTTGGACTTTTCGGACGCGGCGATATGTAATATTTTAGTTATTTATTGTTTATATATTTTATATGTAAAATTGGGAAAGGGGGTGATTTATACTTAATATTTTTGTGTACTTTTTTTTTACAGTTTATTTATTAACTATTTTCCCCCTAGGGACTAGAACCTGGGATCTTTTCATCCTATTCAGCCTAATAGAGCTCTATTAGAGTGAATAGGGCAGGGCTGACTAACCTGCAGCTCTCCAGATGTTGTAAAACTACAATTCCCACCATGCCCTGCTGTAGGCTGATATCTGTAAGCTGTCTGGGGATGCTGGGAGCAGGGCTGTGGAGTCGGAGTCGGAGTCGGAGGCAATTTTGGGTACCTGGAGTCGGAGTCGGCAAAAAATGGACCGACTCCGACTCCTACTAGATTTAAATTGGAATAAAAAAAAATTGGAATAAAAAAAAAGCAAGTTTAAATGTCCCAATTCAGATAAAGTTATAATTAATTACTTCTCTACTGTAAGAATAAAGGCCAATGCATGCAGTGCGTCACTTTACCGCTAAACAAAGACGTTAAGTGCCGTGAAGAAGCATGCTTTTCATATGCTTTACTATGCAGTTAAAGGGACACTGACAGGCTGATTTACCGGCTAAAGATATATCTGCTGGTATTCATCAGAGGATTAGGAATACAACTAGACGACTGTTACACCCAGTTGAGGTTTACTTGTGTACCTTTGTGCCCAAGGGGCAGGCGCACATGTAGAGTACTGGCAGCACTAGACAGGACTAGGTAGCGAGGAGGAAGAGAGAAAGCTGGCACAGCCTCAGCATAGCCAGACGAGGCTGCTGCCAGCACTCTACACGTGCGCCTGCGCAGGAATTCAGCGTTCGGCTAGCCTGAAAAAAAAAGGCCAGTGCAGTAAATAATAACGAGGGGAACAGCGCTGGGAAGCTGTACTTCAGGCGCGGCTGGGCACAAAGCCGCAGGAGATGCTGTCCCATTGGGCACAAAGATAGTGAATTTGCATACAGATTAAAATGTTTTTTAAACACAAGTACAGCTTAACTGGGGGTAACATTAGTATAGTTTTATTCCTAATTCTCTGATGAATACCAGTATATATATATATCTTTAGCTGGAAAATCAGCCTGTCAGTGTCCCTTTAAGGAGCGGCAATACTTACACTTTCCATTGTCTTGTGGTCTGCTGTTACAGGGAACCCATGGTTATCCTAGCCTCTCACTGATAACTGACTAAGGACTGGAGACACTTGTATAAGTGAAGGGAATGGATAGTCAATAGTTCAAGACTAAAGCTGCAAACCATTTGAAAAACTGCTATCATTCAGCTAAGGCTATAAAACATGTAAACTCAGATTGTTAGCTTAAATTTTAAACATGACTATGGGATTCTACTAGGAAAATCATGTTTTAAAATAAATGCCCCTTCCCCTGCCCCTTCCTGGATCCTCCCACTGCTCTATCTTCAGCAGAAGATCAGCACACAAAGGAGAAGGCAGCAGCTTCTGCTCAACTACCTCTCTGTGCTAGAGGAGATTAGAAGAACTTGGTGGAACAGCTTCGTATTTGCATATTAAATACAGAGGAGTCGGAGTCGAGGAGTCGGAGTCGGAAGTTTCAAAATCTGAGGAGTCGGAGTCGGAGTCGGAAAATTTATCTACCGACTCCACAGCCCTGGCTGGGAGTTGTAGTTTTACAACATCTGGAGAGCCGCAGGTTGGCCAGCCCTGGAATAGGGCTTCACACTCTCCCTGCTGCCCTGTGCACATTACACACAGCAGCAGGGAGCCGACCATGGCAGCCAGGACTTCAGTAGCGTCCTGGTTGCCATGGTAACCTATCGGAGCCCCAGCATTACACTGCTGGGGCTCTGATCACTGCAACCAACGAGGAGGAGGTGAGGGGACCCTGTGGCCACTGCCACCAATGACTTCAATACTGGGGGAGAAAGGGGGATGGGGCACTGGCCACTTATCTTTAATACTGGGGACAGGGGGGGCGCACTGGCCACCAATGTCTTTAATACTGGGGACAGGGGGGGCGCACTGGCCACCAATGTCTTTAATACTGGGGAGAAGGGGGGCATCGCACTGGCCAATGAAATGTAACAATTTTTATACAAACGCAGGCAGTAGGAATACACTGCCGGCACCTGCCTGTGACTTAGCACTGCGATCCGCGGCAATTAACCCCTCAGGTGCCGCACCAGAGGCGTTAACTGCCGCGGATCGCAGCGCTCATGGACAGGAAGGTGCTGGCAATGTATTCCTGCTGCCTGTGTTTGTATATGAACGGTTAATTGTCATTGGTGCCCAGTGCTCCCGTCCCTCCTCCGCCCCTCTCGCTCTTTTGGTGGCAGCGGCAGCAGCCGCACAGGGGGAGGGAAAGACTGCCTCCTTCTCACCGTGCTGCCGAGAAGAACATGGCCGCGCTGAGAGCGGCGCAGCCATGTTCTCTGATACTGGCCTGTGCGGCAGCACAGCCTAGTGTCGATAAAACACCAATACTGGTATCAAGCTCGATACCAGAGAAAAGTATCGAATGGGTATCGAAATTTCGATACCCGCAACAACCCTAGTCCAAACCTAAATCCCATTGAGAATCTGTGTTAAAGAGGTTGTTCTGGCTTTTTCTATTGATGATCTATCCTCAAGATAAGTTATCAATTTAAGACTGGCGAAACAGATGATCAGTGGGGGTGTCTGACCCCCGTCAATCTGATAGGTTTAGGATAGGTTATCAGTAGAAAAAGCCCGGACAACCCCTTTAAGACGTGAAAACTGCTGTTCACAGACGCTCTCCATCCAATCTGACTGAGCTTACAGTAAGTTATTCTACAAAGAAGAATGGGCAAAAATCTCTGCCCCTAGATGTGCAAAGCTGGTAGAGACATACCTCAAAAGTCTTGCAGCGAAAGGTGGTCCTACAAAGTGTTGACTCTGGGGGGCCGAATACAAATGCACACCAACACTTTTCTGATTTTTATAAAGAAAGATTAAAAACCAGGTATCATTTTTTTTTTCACTTCACACATATTTGGTACTTTGTGTTGGTCTACCACAGGGATGCTGGGGCCCTCCAGCTGTTGTAAAACTACAACTCCCCCCCCCCTTCCCCATGCTCTGCTGCAGGCTGATAGCTGTATACTGTCTGGGAATGCTGGGAGTTGTAGTTTTGCAACAGCTGGAGGGCCTCAGGTTGAGCATGCTTGGTCTACCACATAAAATCCTAATAAAATACATCTAACTTTGTGTGTGTAACATGAAAAAAATGTGGAAAAGTTCAAGGGGTATGAATATATTTTCAAGGCACTGTAGGTGGCACATTATCTTTAAATGTAGAAATTCTAAGGATAAACGGACAATCTGTATGCACAATCATAGTGGCTGACAGTCACTAATAGGGCCGCCTCCTTGACTTCAAAGCCCAGAATAAGCAGGAATTTACATTAACAAGTTACAGGTTTTACTGAATCTTTTACCATAAAACTATATAATCAGTCAGCTCAGCTCCATCTGCTCTGTAACACGCAGCTCAGACACCACGTTCCACATGACAATTTCCCTTTAAGTAATTGTTGAAGAACCCACTGTTTATGTTCAGATCTTCTCCAACCACATTTTCCCAGTCAAACAAGTAGAAAAAATGTGACATGTAATAGAAAACACACTTTAATTACTAGTTAATGCCCACACAGAACATTCATAAAAATGTTTTACTGTGCGTACCTAAAGAGGGGCCAGGACCATGAAAGTAACGTGTGACCATCAGACGTGAAAGGTCGATTGCTACTAGTGGTCTTAATCGGTGTAATCAGCTCTGATTTCAAAATCTGAATATATTGACCGCATCAAAAGCTAGCTTTCCCGATTAACATAAGATGGAATGGAAAAGAACTTTCCACGTATAGTACACTGTTCCATACTCCTTTCTGCCAAAGGCTGCTCTTCAAACAAGGTAAAAAGCAGAGGAACCTTGACCTGTAGAATGGTCATGATAAACAAGTTGTAGCTTGTCAGTAGGCAGCCAGCTATATAGGTCATTAGCGGCAAGTCAATATTAATAAATGAGAAAACTTACTATCCATAGAGGTCTTAGTCCGTACAGTTAACACTATGATGGACTTTAGACATGGAGCCCACTGTTTGTGCATTTCTATGAAAATAGAGTCCGTCACCTCCAAATTCAGTTTCAAAGTAAGCATATAGCCATGTAGGATAGGTGACCTGTGACTAGGGTGGATAAAAATCAATGATTTTTTTTTTAAAATCTAAAAAAATCTGATTTTTTTTATTTAAATCGGATTTTTTATATAAAATGCTTTTTGAGGAAAATATATTACCATCCAAAGGTTATTCCATCATGAAATAAATTAGTTTTTTAATTATGTAGAATAAGGCTGTATATGTTTAATTTTTTTTTTGTAAATAAATTCCATTAATCCATTCACAATGTCATGCTCTTCCAGAGGTTTTTCTTAGATTGTTGGGCAGTTTCTCTGCCTACAAGATATTATCACAGATGCTTGGTTTACTTTTGCAGTTCTCAAAACTGAATTTGACTCAGCAGAGATCATATGCCTCTTCTTCACAGCAAATCTTCATCTACTTGCATATTATAAGTTATACCAGCAAGAATTAGTCTTAGGGCTACTTTCACATTTGCGTTCGGTGCGGGTCCGTCCAGTACTTGTACAGACGGATCCGCACTGAAAATACAAACCAATGCATCCGTTCAGAACGGATCGGTTTGTATTATATGTGGAAAAAAATGCTAAGTCCCAAACGGATACATTCTGACCCCCATTGTAAGTCAATGCAAACAGATCCGTCCCTATTGACTTACATCGTAAGTCAGGACGGATCCGTTTGGCTCAGCATCGCTAGGCGGACACCAAAACTCTGCAAGCAGCATTTTGGTGTCCGCCTCCAAAACCGGAAGGAGGCGTATGGAGCCAAACCAGTGCATTCTGAACGGATCCGCATCCATTCGGAATGCATTTGGGCTGAACGGATCAGTTTAGGGCCTCTTGTGAGACCTTTAAACGGATCTCACAAGCGGATCCCCAAACGCAACTGTGAAAGTAGCTTTATGTAGAAACTATGATTTAAATCAAGCCTTACTGACTAGTGATTTAAATCATGATTTAAATCGTGGTTTAAATCAGTTTGATTTAAATCAAATCCACCCTGCCTGTGACAGAATTATACCGTTTTCTGAAAGCCAGTCCTTCAATTTTGAGAAATGCTTCTTTTTATTTTTATGCAAATAAGGTTTTTATGGGTGAGGCAGCTCACATTTAGTGCAAAATTGTTCCGCCAGTAACAGCCCCCCCCCCACCCCCACTTATTTGATTGACAGTCTCTGACTTTTCAGAGCTGGTAGCGATGACACGGGGTAAGCCAGGTGCATCAAATGATGTGGCCCCACCCACAGTGCACCAAAAAAAATTAACTAAAAACTCTTTTAGGATTACAGGAATGGATTTTCACAAGTATGGTTATGCTTTAGGACATCTCCCCACATGGCATATGCTCACTTTCTCCTTGACGCGCCGATGCATCATCTAACTAGACGCGAGATTTGCAGTGAACGCGTGCGCGCGGACGTGCGCGTTCGCTGCAGGAGGCGGGGAAGAAGTTATTGTACAGCCTGCCAGCGCTGATCGTTTACTGGCAGGCTGTACATTTAAAAAGAAAAGCGATTAAAATGTAAAAAAAAAATTATTTACATAAAAATGTAATATTAAACTTTGTGGCTTGCTGCCTGCTCCTCTTGTGGTTTCTTTTGCTTGGGGACCACCAGAGGAGCAGACAGCTATGTAAGTTCGCAGCTTTACAAGCACTTTTATGTCCTTTCCCCTCTTTTTTTTTTGCAAATTTTTTGGCAATGTGAATGAAGAAATCTGTGCCTTCATTTTTTCTTTCAGCCCAGAGGCTGAATGGAAAAAAAAAAATCTCATTACCCGTATGCTCAATATAAGGAGAATAGCAGAAAATCCTAATGCTGGCCATACGTGTAATGATTGCGGTGACCCTCAAATGCCAGGGCAGTACAAACACCCCACTAGTGACCCCATTTTAGAAAGTAGACACCCCAAGGTATTCACTGAGGGGCATAATGAGTTCATGGAAGTTTTTATTTTTAGTCACAAGTTAATGGAAAATGAAATTTTTTGAAAAAAATAAATCAATTTCCGCTAACTTGTGACAAAAAATAAAAACTTCCATGAACTCATTATGCCTATCAGCGAATACCTTAGGGTGTCTACTTTCCGAAATGGGGTTATTTGTGGGGTGTTTCTACTGTCTGGGCATTGTAGTGCCTCAGGAAACATGACAGGTGCTCAGAAAGTCAAAGTGCGGAAATTCACTTTTTTGCACCATAGTTTGTAAACACTATAACTTTTACCCAAACCAATAAATATACACTTATTGCATTTTTTTTTATCAAACACATGTAGAACAATAAATTTAGTGAAAATGTATATAGAAATGTAGTGTTATTTGAAAATGTCAGCAACAATAAAATACCACCAAACGAAAGTTCTATTAGTGAGAAGAAAAGGAGGTAAAATTCATTTGGGTGGTAAGTTGTATGACTGAGCAATAAACCGTGAAAGTAGTGTAGTGCAGAATTGTAAAAAGTGGTCTGATCATTAAGGGGGTTTAAGCTAGGGGGGCTGAGGTGGTTAAAAAAAAAATTGAATACTAAGTGATAAAAAAAAAAAAAAAAAAAAAAAAGGTATACACAATACAAAATGTTATCATTGAAGACAACAGATCGCCCCGCAAAAAATTAGCCTCCATACCGGTCCATAGAAGAAAATACAAAAAGTTAAGGGGGTCAGAGTATGCCGATGCAAAGCAAAAATCTGTTTTTTCAAAGTTTTTTTTTATAAAAAGTATTAATACACAAGAAAAACTATACAACTGTGGCATCTGTATAATCATACTGACCCAGAGAATGAAGGGAACACTGTAAAAACAAAATCCATAAAACTGTTAGAATTGCTTTCTTTTTCTTCAATTTCACCTTATTTGAAAATTTTCCATCTTCCTAGTACATCGTTTACAATAGTAAATGGTGCCAATAGAAAGTGCAACTTGTCCTAAAAAAAAGCCCTGATGCAGCTATGTGAATGGAAAAATAAAGTTATGGCCTTGGGATTGCAGGGAGTAAAAAAGAAAATGGAAAATCCCAGAACCTTGAAAGGGGCTTTTACATGGTCCTATGCAAACTGAAGGCTGATGTGCTGAGGACAAAAGGATTTTTGGTGGTGCATAATGTTTCAGCTGCATATGTTGCACCACATAACAAAAGTCCCAAAAGATACTACGCAAGTCACATTAGATTGCAACTGATTTGGCTGTTTTTTTGTTAGGTTTTTGGTGGCATGACTTCTGAGAATTACTTTAGCAGAGCAAGTCTTCACACAGCCCCAGTCTTAAAGATGCCATCAACTGACAAACGATTGCTCATTTGAAGGTTAATCAGCTCAATATTTAAATGCGACAATTAATTCCCGATGATCAGTGCATGTAAAAGGGCCTAAAGTCACATGCTAACTGGTCCCTTCCTCTACATGATTATTTGAATAGATAAAGATGAATATGCATTAACATCCTGGGAAAGCAGCAGAGCAGCCAAGGCCGGGGAGAGAAGGAGTGGGGAGTCAGCATCGGGAAGCACATAAGTATGATACCCTTCCCAGGTGAGCCCAGGAAGGGGTTTTTGCCAAAAATCCCACCAAAGGTAAGCAACCCCCTGAAGGGTATATTCCTGCATGCACAAAAGATCACTTTTTGCAACCATCACATTGATCCTAATGTGTTTTGCAGAAATCCAAGCAGAAGAAACCCCATTTAGAGATGTGGAACAGACTTTCAGCGCATTACCTTATAGCACATTACCTTCTAGGTCTGGTGTACTTGGGCACATGCGTGTGTGGCGTGCAATATGTGGGTAAGACTATCCGTGAGTTCCGCCGACGGATTGGTGAGCACCTGAATGACATCAGAAACCAGTCAGACACCCCCATTGCACGCCACATTATTTTGCAGCATTCCGGATATGTCCGTGCAATCAAACTCCAGGGTCTTGAGGTTATCAGACCCTCACCCAGAGGTGGTGACCTGGACCGTCTGATTTTGCAGAAAGAAGCTCAATGGACCTACAGGTTGGATACGGTCCGACCACGCGGGTTAAAGGAATATATTTAGTTTACCTGCTTTATTGATTACTCCAGTATCGGATTGTTGGCAACAACCAAATAAAGGCCTGACTATGCAGCATCAACGGTTCTAAACACCCCTCCCCCCCTCCTCGTGTTAATCTCTTATGGGGGTTTCTATATACCATCACAGCCAGGCTTTGTTCATAGAAGGTTTAACCCTCTCTATGGCGATGCACTGATTATGGTGATGCAGTGCCAGACTGCGCTACAGTTACTGGGGTTTGGCACTGTATCAGTGTTCCTCCCTATGTCGCACCTTCTATCTAGTTGGGGTGACATGGTGAGAAATAAGTGCATTATACCCACTGTTAATATAACTATTGCGCTATTTACTTGCTGACAGAGCAGTGTTTCTCTGCCTCATTACCGCATGTTGTATTAATTGACAATATTAATGGGCGGTCATTCATGGTTCTTTGACACTCTTAATATGTCCCATTGCGTTGCTGATGCCACCGCAATGTGTAATTAGCTTTTGCCATTCTAAGCCTAGAGACGAGGTTATTACCTTACAGCTGCATGATGCAGGCGGTCACTGTGTACTTGTTACCGCCCCCCCCTCATCATGTATGGCTGTGTTTAACCTCTGTCCCTCCTCTTGTGGGCGGTCTCTCATCCTTATATTCCGGCGCCGAAAGCGGCCGTTCACGGCCATCCTAGCGCCGGACTTGCTGTCACACACCATCAGTGTGGCAGCGACATTACACCCACCTAATAGCGCTGGTGCTCCTGATGATTAACTTCAAGAAACGCGTCAAGTATGACGCTGACTAGTGAGGTGTGAGATAGTTTCTATAGCTAGGCAGTTAGGGTGAGTGTGTGCTGTATCAAGTTGCTAAAAGCTTGAATGAACAGTCCTCCAAACACACTGTGTGGAATATTGCTGAGGGTGCTCCTATGCCTTGCTTAATTAGCAACGCACCTATTCACCCTATATGGTGTTGTCCTCCTATCCTGTGATTTCTGAGAACAGGGGTAAATTCTGCATCCTTCAGATTACTCACATATCTGCGCAGGTGGTAGCAGTAACGCACCATTGTGGCTGTATATCCCCTCTGGGGAGTTGGAGTTCCCACAGTAACTCATACATTTGAGCTGTCCTGGTACCTACCCATGATTTATTTGCTTACAATCCGCTGGATAGAGTACCGATTGATATAGGGGTTACACACGTATTTTTTTGTTTTTTGACCTTTCCCCAAGCAGATTTTAATGTATTTTGAATAAAGATATATTTTTATAACGTTCCCCATATACAGTGAATTCCAATAATTAGGGACGTCTACCTATCTAACTGGTCTTTCCGTGAAATATCACGTTACCTTTATGACATAAAAGTAATCAGAATTAAAAATAAACACAGCCAAGAGCTCATAACAGTCACTGTTGCATTACACAGAGATTATCTGGAGGACGTCTGGTAGAAGTTAAGAAATGCAAACTAAGGGCAACTTATGCATAGTTCTTAGGCAATCCCTGGCAAATTGACATTTTGGCTTACACTTAGAAATATACAGCACATTCTTCTTTGCACACAAATAAATGGGTACAGTACATATAAAATTCCATCCAGATAGCTCCAATTAAATAAATGGCTAATGGAGCCCACCTTTTGCCATTAGCCCAGTGGTAAAAGGAGATCTCATTGTCACAATCACAATCATGCGAACTGCACCTCAAAACCATTTCCAGAATCCGCCTTTTTGAGTGAAAATGCTTCACTGATGCCACTAGGCTGTACTATACATCTGCTATAGACTACAATACAACTTACTACATTCAACCACAAAGCTCTCTACAGCTATGCTGCTCCTCATATCTGCCAGTATTGTAATACTAACATACTTCATTATCCAAACCTCCCAATCCTGATTTTTTTTGTGTTGCACTAATTCTCAAGAATGCAAAACTCAGACAATCAGATCAGTTCCCAACATACACAGTTTTAAGTATTTCCTAAGAACACATCTTTTTAGACTGGCCATAATTTAATACCATATTATTCAGAACTGAACCAGTTTGTCAACACCACCCACACACTTTGCCCCATATTGCACTTCACATCTGTGCTGGTTGACATAGCTGTGTGTTTAGAAGGGTTTTACAGAATATGTTTTTTTACTGATGACGTATCATCTGGATCTTCATTGATTGGTAGGGGTCCAACACCCAGAACCCCTGCTAATCAGCTGTTTTGAGAAGGCAACTGCGTTCTTTGAGCGTACCAAGCATAGCGCCTGTGATCGATATCGCACTCAGCCTCATTCACTTGAATGGGGATTAGCTGCTACTAGGCCACGTGACACAAACGTTTCGTCACTGGACTTGGAAAAGCTGAGAAAAGGTTGCGGTGCTCAAAGAAGAATCATGACACATATCATAATTATATGAACCCCACCATGGATAATAGATCAGATAAATACAACACAATGCAGCAACATAAGATGAGGACAATCCAAAATGTGCACTATCAGAGAATTTTCTTTTATAAAAAGCAGGCAAAAAAATAAAAATAAAATGTTAAAAGTGAAAATAACATAATACCAAAAAGTAATATCCATGTGGGCACCAGTTAGGTAGAAGACCACCCCCCCCCCCCAAGTATATAGCCACATTGTTAATATAAGAAATCAAAATTACTGCTGGAAGGCCTATGACAACACATTTCAGTGACTGAGATTGCAGAGGAAAAAATAAGAATATTTTTTTAAAACTTCAAGACACACATGTATACTGTATGTACATACAGTTAGAAAATGATTAAGTCTTTATTAAACAAAGTTAAAATCTCGTGACAAGCTTATATATTTCTGCTGCCATCTTACAGTTGTGTTCAAAATTATTCAACCCCCACTGAAATTGAGTGTTTTGGCCAGTTTGACATTGATTTTGATCATTTCAGTCATCTTGTTTACAATTAAATCAAAGAGGCACTTGTAAGTCAGACAAATATAACATAACATTTATAATGAAATAACCACAAATGTCTTTTCTGTGCTCACATCATTATCAGTTTTATTCAACCCCCAAGTGACATTCAATCTTAGTACTTAGTACAACATCCTTTTCCAGTTATAACAGCTTTTATTTTTTTATTTTATTTTTTATAATATTTTATTCCAATATAAGAGATAAACAAATTAGTTCAACAAATTTGCAATTAATAACTTCCCCATTCCTCCCGACCCCCCCTCAGCCCACCCTCCATTCCTGCAGGGAAGAGGGAAAGGAGAAAAAAAAAAAAAAAAAACCTCTCCTCAACCATCCCAGTCTCTCCAAACATTGGCCCATTTCATATAGGACCCTCTTTGTCTATACATGATTCTCTCATAGATTTTCACCTTATCCACCAGGCATAACCAGTTATTGCAATCTGGAGCAGAAGGGGAAAACCATTCTCTGGCTACAAGAAGCCTAGCCAAAAACAGCACTTTAGTCAGCAGACGGCCCTTCATAAGCTGGCAGTTAACCTCTGATAGATCCCCTAAAACCCATACCTTGGGAGATAGAGGAATATCTATATTGAGTCTCCGAGTCAAAGTTGTTTGTACCGCTCTCCAATAGTTACTCACTATCGGGCAGTCCCAGAACAGATGCATATGATCTGCCCCGGGATCCCCACAGCGAGGGCAGTCAGATGCGGCTCTAAGTCCCCTCTTATGGAGCCATAAAGGTGTCACATATATTTTGTGTATAATATTAAACTGTACAACAGTGTGATTAAAGTTGTGTGAAACCTGACTAAAATTTTCCCCTATATTCTCCCAATCCGGAGAACCCACCTCTGACATTAATACAGACCAGGATTTCTGTCCTGGAGATAAACAATCCGAAAAAACCTTTCATCAAGTGCCTATAACAATGTGATAATTTCACCTTAGTACCACCTTTCTTACAAATCAAATTGTGCAAAAATTCCGGGTGTCTACCTCAAGTGAATACCTATCAACAATATTAAGAAGTGCTGACCTCAATTGAAAATATGCATACCAAGCCACCTCACCTAATTTGGAGTTCTGTTTTAGCTCCATAAGAGACAGGACCTGCCCATTTTTAACCACCTGGTTCAGATATTGAACATTTCGCGTTCTCCAGTATTGCCAACAATTTGGATCATCTAATTTCAGAAGCTTTGAATTATGCCATAATGGGGTGCAGATAAGTGTTGCCTTAACTTTGAACCAGCTCTTTATCACCAACCATGCCTTTGTGGCCATTCTAAGGAAGGGTTTATAGCCAGTCTGTATGTTAAGCAAATAATCGGACTCCAATACTGTAAATAAATCTGAAAAACCTGAGTCTTTTACCAGTTTTCTACAAAGTTGGCTATTTTCCCAATCATTGAGGAAGCAAAGTTGAGAGGCCATGAAGTATCCCCTAAAATAGGGAGGTTGAGACCTCCCTATTGTAGGGCATGGAAAAATAAAGCGACTTTAGTCTCACCCGCTTCCTCCCCCATAATAGGTCATTAATCATCCGTTCTATCAGCCTAAAATACTTATCCTCAATCCAAACGGGCGAATTGCGAAGAACATAAAGTACCTGGGGCAGCACTACCATTTTTATTAATGAGATTCTGTCCCCTCTTGCGGGCAGAACTTTTTGCCATATCTTAATTTTGGATCTCAACCTTGAAAGAAGAGGGATCAAATTAAGTTGGAGATAGTCCTGAATTTTGGCAGAAGCTGTTATCCCCAGGTATTTTATTGAGTCAGAAATAGATACCCGATTGGAGAGATATTCCACAGATCCTCGCAACTTATCTATAGGGAGAAGAACAGTCTTCCCCCAGTTAACCTCCAAGCCAGAAAAATAGGAGAATAGGCTGACCAATTCCATTATTCGAGGGAGTGTTTTTTCTGTTTGATGAATAAAGAACAAGATATCATCTGCATAAAGGGATATACGATCCTGCTCCCCCATTACACCAAAGCCGACCACTCTCGAGTCTTGCCTTATACTAGCTGCAAGGGGCTCAATATAAATATTAAATAAAAGAGGGGAAAGAGGACAACCTTGACGAGTACCTCTTCCCAGTACAAAACTCTCTGTCAGCATGTCATTGATCCTGATTCTGGCCTTTGGACATTTATATAGCAGCTGAACCATCCCTATAAATTTGGGGCCAAACCCATTCTTCTCATCACCTCCCAGAGGAACGTCCATTCGACCCTGTCGAATGCCTTAGTAGCATCCAAAGACAGGACCGAGCGGGCGCCACCTCCGGGGACTGAATATTGGCAAAAACCTATGCAGATTGTGATGAGTACCCCTTTTCGCCATAAAGCCATTTTGGTCTGAGTGGATCAGAGCTGACATAACCTGAGAAAGCCTCCTAGCTAGAACCTTTGCTAACAACTTAGCATCCGTATTTAATAGGGAGATTGGTCTATACGAGCTCAAATCCGCCGGGTCTTTATCTTTTTTGGGATTAAAACTATCACAGCTTCCATCATAGACTGTGGCAAATCCCTCCCTGCGATGCTTGAGCAAACACTTCCAGTAGATGAGGAAGAATGGTATCACTGTACTTACGATAAATTTCATATGGAAAACCATCTGACCCTGGCGATGAGTTCCCGGAGATGGACTTCAAGACCTCTTGAATCTCCGCAAGAGACACTTCTCCTTCCAGGGATTCTTTTTGGGCTTCTGTTAGCCTTGGAAGAGAAATTCTCTCCAGGAACTGTCTCCCCAGGTCAGCTGGCAGACCAGGTGAAGCTCTATATATCTGGGAGAAGTATTGCAAAAAAGAGTCCCTTATACCCTCTGGGTCTGATATTATTGCTCCATCTAGGTTACGCACTAGAGTAATAGCTTTCTTTTTTTTGTCCTGTTGTGATATTATTTTAGCTAAAAGCTTACCAGGACGTCCCGATTCTGAAAAATACTTCTGGCCCTTAAAAAGTAGCCTATGGTTTGCTTTCTCAATTACATATTCTTTCAAGGAACAACTAGCCTTTTGCATCTCTTCCTTGTTACATTCCGTAGGTTGATCAATGAACCGCTCCGTTGTGGAGGCCACTGTGTCTGTCAGATTTTTTTCCCTTTTCTTAAATGATCTTTTCACAGCCGTAATATCACTAATGAGAACCCCCCTCAGGTATAACAGCTTTTAAACGTGAAGCATAGCTTGACACAAGTGTCTTGCAGCGATCTACGGGTATCTTCGCCCATTCTTCATGGGCAAAAGCCTCCAGTTCAGTCACATTCTTAGGCTTGCGCGCTGCAACTGCTTTCTTTAAGTCCCACCAGAGGTTCTCAATCGGATTTAAGTCTGGTGACTGCGATGGCCACTTCAAAATGTTCCAGCCTTTAATCTGCAACCATGCTCTAGTGGACTTGGAGGTATGTTTGGGATCATTGTCCTGTTGAAAGGTCCAACGTCTCCCAAGCCTCAGGTTTGTGACGGACTGCATCACATTTTCATCCAATATCTCCTGGTACTGAAGAGAATTCATGGTACCTTGCACACGCTGAAGCTTCCCTGTACCTGTAGAAGCAAAACAGCCCCAAAGCATGATTGACCCCCCGCCATGCTTCACAGTAGGCAAGGTGTTCTTTTCTTCATAGGCCTTGTTTTTCCTCCTCCAAACATAGCGTTGATCCATGGGCCCAAACAGTTCTAACTTTGTTTCATCAGTCCACAGAACACTATCCCAAAACTTTTGTGGTTTGTCCACATGACTTTTGGCATATTGCAGTCGACTCTTCTTATTCTTTGGAGACAGCAAGGGGGTGCGCCTGGGAGTTCTGGCATGGAGGCCTTCATTACGCAGTGTGCGCCTTATTGTCTGAGCTGAAACTTCAGTACCCGCATCTGACAAATCTTTTTTCAGTTCCTCAGCAGTCACACGGGGACTTTTCAACACTTTGCGCTTCAGGTAGCACACAGCAGTCGAAGTTAGCATCTTCTTTCTGCCACGACCGGGTAGCGTTTCAACAGTGCCCTTTGCCTTGAATTTGTGAATGATGCTTCCTATGGAGTCTCTTGGTATGTTTAACATCTTTGCAATCTTCTTATAGCCATTGCCCTTCCTGTGAAGAGAAATCACCTCTTCTCTTGTAAACACACCAGTAAATGTCTAGAAGGAGCTGAGTATCACAGTCATTTTAAATCTGCCTAATTGGTGCTTATTATGCTTGATTGCTGCTCCTTGACATCCATAGGTGTTTTCAATACCTGATCGAAAACACTTGAATGAACCTCTGTTCTTAAGAGTGGTCGTCTTTAAGGGGTTGAATAATTGTGTCAATGAAGAAATCACAAAAAAAATCATTTAATACTGTATTACAAAAACAATTAATGTCATTTTAGTTGCATTTGGTTCTTTAAAAAGTTCTTGTAAGATTTCATTCTGAACACAATTACAAATGTACACTAAATTCCCTAAAACCCTTTACAGCATTGGGGGTTGAATAATTTTGAACACAACTGTAACTCATTCCTGGCTGTAAGGATTTAATGAGTATATTGATGGTAAATGGTTATCCCCTTCATGTTAAAGTTGTAAACTGCTAACATAACTGTAAATGGATAAAATGGAAAATTAAGGTAATTATGACAGGACTTGTTAAAAAATTCCATAAGATAAATACATCATAAACATATGACCAGGTAACATACATAGTAACATAGTACGTCAGGCCGAAAAAAAGACATGTGTCCATCCAGTTCGGCCTATTATCCTGCAAAAAAAAAAAAAAAGCTGTAAGGTAGAAGCCAAGGGGAAAAACAAATTCCTTCCCGACTTCAATCAGGGAATCAGATAACTCCCTGGATCAAAGACCTATCTCTAGTAGCTATAGCCTGTAATATTATTACACTCCAGAAATACATTAAGGGCCCTCCTTAACTCTTTTAGTGAACTCACCATCACCACCTCCTCAGGCAGAGAGTTCCATAGTATCACTGCTCTTACCGTAAAGAATCCTCTTCTATGTTTGTGTACAAACCTCCTTTCCTCCAGACGCAGAGGAAGTCCCCTTGTCACAGTCCTGGGGATAAGTAGATGATGGGAGACATCTCTGTACTGACCCCTGATATATTTATACATAGTTATTAGATCTCCCCTCAGTTGTCTTTTTTCTCAAGTGAATAACCCTAATTGTGATAATCTTTCAGGGTATTGTAGTTGCCCCATTCCAGTTATTACTTAAGTTGCAATCCTCTGAACCCTCTCCAGCTCTGCTATGTCTGCCTTGTTCACAGGAGACCAGAACTGTACACAGCACTCCATGTGTGGTCTGAACAGTGATTTGTAAAGTGGTAGGACTATGTTCTCCTCACAGGCGTCTATGCCCCTTTTGATGCAACCCATTATCTTATTGGCCTTGGCAGCAGCTGCCCGACACTGTTTTTTGCAGCTTAGTTTGCTGTTCACTAAAATTCCTAGGTCCTTTTCCATGTCAGTGTTACCCAGTGTTTTACCATTTAGTATGTACGAGTGACTTGCATTATTCCTTCCAATGTGCATAACCTTACATTTGTCAGTGTTAAACCTTATCTGCCACTTCTCTGCCCAAGCCTCCAATCTATCCAGATCCATCTGTAGCAGTATACAGTCCTGTTTGGCATCGATTACTTTACACAGTTTAGGATCCTCCCTTGATGACACTAAACTGTGTAAAATTTATATTTTACTGTGCAAGCCTTCTACAAGATCATTAATGAACATATTGAAGAATATAGGGCCCAGTACTGACCCCTGAGCTATTCAACTAGTGACAGTGACCCAATCTGAGTGTGTACCATTAATAACTACCCTCTGTTTTCTATTACTGAGCCAATTACTTACCGACATACAGATATTTTCTCCCAGTCTGAGCATTCTCATTTTAAATACTAAAGTTTTATGCTGTACAGTGTCAAATTCTTTGGAGAAGTCAAGATATACGACATCCATTGACTTGCCGCTGTCAAGTCTAGAACTTAAATCCTCATAGAAACTGATTAGAAATTAGTTTGACATGACCAATCCCTCATGGAGCCATGCTGATATTGCATTATTTGCTTATTTTCATTGAGGTGCTCTAAGATAACATCTCTTAGAAAACCCTCAAACAGTTTACCCACGATGGATGTTAAACTTACCGGCCTATAGTTTCCAGGCTCTGTTTTTGGACCCTTTTTGAATATTGGCACCACATTTGCTATGCGCCAATCCTGTGGAACACTCACTGTCAGTATAGAGTCCTTAAATACCAGAAGTAAGGGTCTGGCTATGACATTACGAAATTCTCTTAGGATACGAGGGCGTTTGCCATCTGGTCCTGGCAATTTGTCCATTTTAATCTTTTTAAGACGCCGCTGTACTTCTTCCTGGGTCACACAGGGCACTTTAATTGGGGAATTAAATTTTACATTCTGCATTTCATCTGACAGTTTATTTTCTTCAGTGAATACAGTGGAGAAAAAATATTTAATAGCTTTGCTTTCTCCTCATCGCTCTCTGCAACTCCCCCCTCATCACTCGGTAAAGGGCCGACACCTTCAGATTTATACTTTTTACCATTTATATAATTGAAGAACATTTTAGGGTTAGTTTTGCTCTCTTTGGCAATTAATCTTTCAGTCTCTAGTTTGCTCGCTTTTATTTGTTTTTTAAATATTCACATTTTTTTTCCTTATAGTTTTTCAGTGCTTCCTCGCTACCTTTCACAATTTTATTTTTGATGACTTTGTCCCAGTTAGTTAGGCCTATGGCCTCTCTTAGTTGGCTAAATTGAGCTTTTTTGAAGTTTGGTATTTTTGTTTATCTCCGAAGAAAGACTCTTTTGAATGATAATTGTAAGGTTATTACTTTATGATCACAATTTCCGAGGCGTCCCCTAACCTGCACATGTTGTTCTGTCAGATCTATTGGTTAATACCAAGTCCAATATGGCCATCCCTCTAGTCAGATCCTGAACCAGTTGGGAAAGATAATTGTCTTTGGTTAATGCCAAGAACCTGTTTCCTTTATGAGATGTACAGGTTTCAGTTTCCCAGTCTTTATCTGGGTAGTGGAAGTTCCCCATAATAACGACCTCAATATGATTTGCCGCCTTGTCTATCTTGTTTAGTAATAGATTTTCTGTGGACTGTGGATATATTAGGTGGTATATAATAAACTCCTATTAGTATTTATTGTTTTTTCCTCCATGTATTTCTACCCACAGTGACTCCACATGTTCATATCCCTCACTTATATCTTCTCGGACTGTGGGCTTTAGACAGGACTTTACATAAAAGCAGACCCCTCCTCCCCCTCTGGTTTTGGTGATCCTTTCTAAACAGACTGTACCCCTGTACTTTAACTACCCAGTCATAGCTATCATCCAGCCATGTCTCAGATATTCCCACTATGTCATAGTCCTCCTCACACATCACTAATTCCAGTTCCCCAGTTTTATTAGTCAGGCTTCTGGCATTAGTATACATATATTTAAAGGATAACTGTCGCATTTTTTTCTTTTTTTTGACTATTGGATTTTGGTGATTAATATCACCTTGTTAAATAGCCGGTCTTGAGGGCAGCTCAGTCCTTTGAATCCAGAGGGAAAAAAAAGACTGTTTTGAGAGCTCCATTTATACAAGCAGACAAATAACGCAAGTTTGTGAGCATTCGCATGTTTGATTTTTAAGTGTGTTTGTATTAAGTGCGTGACTTTAGATTAAGTGACTTTTGTAGGGGACTGCAGTAAATCAGTTTCTTATCACGGCATTATATTGTTTTTTTCTCTTTTCTTGCGTAATCCCCATTTAGTATGTGTTCCATTATTGACAACGCAGTCCAGTGCACATCTTGTCTAATGTATGCAGTTCTGAAACAGCCGTTTGAGGGGGCATATCTTTGTTCAAAATGTGAGAAAATTGCCAGTTTGGAATCGCACATCGAGTATCTAACCGGACGAGTTTCAACACTGAGAGGCGTTGACAATTTGGAAAAGAGTATGTTGCTCATTGAGCAAGAACTCTAAGGGGTAGATGTGGGGGAGGGTGGTAGCAAGGGGGCTGAGGAAAATGAGGTAGCTAGCTGGATAACAGTTAGAAAGTGGGGTAGGGGAAAGAGTGCCAGGAAGGCTAGCCATGATCTAACACACCCCCAACAAGCTTGCAAGGTTGGCAGATAAGGGGCATGACAGTTCAGAGAAAGCACTGCTGCAGCCGGACACTTCCTCTGCCAGTCGGGGCAATGTCGGCAATGTTAAAAGCATCCTAAAATCTAATTGTGAGAGGTAGCGAGGAAGCGCTGAAAAACCATGAGGAAAAAAATAAATATGTGAAAAACAAATAAAAGCGGGCAAACTAGAGACCGAGAGAATAATTGCCAAAGAGAGTAAAACTAACCCTAAAATGTTCTTCAATTATATAAATGGTAAAAAGTATAAATCTGAAGGTGTCGGCCATTTACAGATTGATGAGGGGGGAGTTGCAGAGAGCGATGAGGAGAAAGCAAAAGCTATTAAATATTTTTCAGCGGCGTCTTAAAAAGATTAAAATAGACAAATCGCCAGGACCAGATGGCATACACCCCCATATCCTAAGAGAATTTTGTAATGTCATAGCCAGACCCTTATTTCTGACATTTACGGACTCTATACTGACAGGGAATGTTCCACAGGATTGGCACATAGCAAATGTGGTGCCAATATTCAAAAAGGGTCCAAAACAGAGCCCGGAAACTATAGGCCGGTAAGTTTAACATCCATCGTGGGTAAACTGTTTGAGGGTTTTCTAAGAAATGCTATCTTAGAGCACCTCAATAAAAATAAGCAAATAACGCCATATCAGCATGGCTTCATGAGGGATCGGTCATGTCAAACTAATTTAATCAGTTTCTATGAGGAGGTAAGTTCTAGACTTGACAACGGCGAATCAATGGATGTCGTATATCTGGACTTTTTCAAAGCATTTGACAATATACCACATAAAAGGTTAGTATATAAAATGAGAATGCTCGGACTGGGAGAAAATGTCTGTTTGTGGGTAAGTAACTGGCTCAGTAATAGAAAACAGAGGGTGGTTATTAATGGTACACACTCAGATTGGGTCACTGTCACTAGTGGGGTACCTCAGGGGTCAGTATTGGGCCCTATCCTCTTCAATATATTTATTAATGATCTTGTAGAAGGCTTGCACAGTAAAATATCAATTTTTGCAGATGACACTAAACTGTGTAAAGTAATTGACACAGAAGAGGACAGTATACTGCTACAGAGGGATCTGGATAGATTGGAGGCTTCGACAGAGAAGTGGCAGATGAGGTTTAACACTGACAAATGTAAGGTTATGCACATTGGAAGGAATAATGCAAGTCAGCCGTACATACTAAATGGTAAAACACTGGGAAACACTGACATGGAAAAGGACCTAGGAATTTTTGTGAACAGCAAACTAAACTGTAAAAAACAGTGTCAGGCAACTGCTGCCAAGGCCAATAAGATAATGGGTTGCATCAAAAGGGGCATAGATGCCCGTGATGAGAACATAGTCCTACCACTTTACAAATCACTGTTCAGACCACACATGGAGTACTATGAACAGTTCTGGTCTCCTGTGAACAAGGCAGACATAGCAGAGCTGGAAAGGGTTCAGATGATGGCAACTAAAGTAGTAACTGGAATGAGGAACCTACAATACCCTGAAAGGTTATCAAAATTAGGGTTATTCACTTGAGAAAAAAGCTGACTGGGGGGAGATCTAATAATTATGTATAAATATATTAGGGTACAGTACAGGGATCTCTCCCATCATCTATTTATCCTCAGGACTCTGACGAGGGGACATCCTCTGCGTCTGGAGGAAATAAGGTTAGTACACAAACATAGAAGAGGATTCTTCATGGTAAGAGCAGTGATACTATGGAACTCTCTGCCTGAGGAGGTGGTGAGTTCATTAAAAGAGTTCAAGAGGGGCCTGGATGTATTTCTGGAGTGTAATAATATTACAAGATATATCTACTACAGATGGATCATTGATCCAGGGAGTGATTCTGATTGCCCGATTGGAGTCGGGAAGGAATTTTTTATTCCCCTTAAGTAGGGAAAATTGGCAGCAACCTCACAGGGTTTTTTTTGCATTCCTCTGGATCAACTTGCAGGATAGCAGGCGAAACTGGATGGACAAAATGTCTTTTTTTGGCCTTATATACTATGTTACACACTTAAAAATCAAACACGCAAACGCTCACAAACTCGCGTTATTTGCCTGCTTGTATAAATGGAGCTCTCAAAACAGCCTGCTTTTTTTCTCTGGATTCAAAGGGTAAAATTAATGTATCAGTTGTGAATTACCAACTAGATTTAGTCAAGCTACGCAGGGTGAACAAGACTTTGGGTGGAATTTATCTTCCCCCCCTGTATCAGTTTTCTGCAACTTTAGTTGAAACTAGCGTTGCCAGAGACTGTCATAAATAATAATTGAAAATGTACAGCAGCTCTTAGCTGCTAGAGTTCAGTTTGGCGCATGGACTGCCGGAGGAGGCATTTAATTTGATAAATTATGATTAATTGTCACCTCCAGTGGTGCAAGGTCCATCAAGATCAACACAGCACACGCCAGTCTAAGAGGTAAAGGTTGGGAAGTAAGCAGAACAGTCAAGGTTGTGATGGAAAAATGAATCAAGCCAGCAAATGAGGCCTTAAGGACAATCACAATACATTAGTAAGTGCCTTGTATTAACTTTCTCTACATGGTACATGTTATTTGCTTAAGCGAGACAACCCCTTTAAGCAATTGTCTTACTTTTAGGAGTGCTACGCTAGTGAAACCAGTACAATGAAGTTGTTTCAGGACCATTTGCGTGTTCTCTGTTTTTCACTATGTGCTTCTCATATCAGAACAAGCAAGACCCAAGAGTGAAGTTACAAATGTCGATTCCGTTCTTACCTTCATATAAGTTCTTCTTTTTCATCCATTTTTCTACTGTTTCCGAAGCAACACTTTCTGATACAAATTCATCCAGCAGTTGAGGATGGCGAGAGAGATATGCCTTTACTTTCTCATCTGTCAAATCTAAAATGAAACAGAATATGGAGTCAACTATCTCTGGTAACACAAAGGTCACATTCCGTGGATGGCCATACATGCTATAATATCTCACATATAACAAAGTGAGCATGCGGTCATGTGCAGCATCTTCCTGGGGTCAGTTCTCTGCATGGATTCTTTCACATGATAAAGATGCACAAGAACATTATAATTATATTTATTAAACAAGATGGTCACTTAAGATATGATGAACCCAATATAAGGCTATAATCACCGAAATTTCCCATTGATAAGGGTGGTTTAGCACTCTGCTAACAGAAAATGTAGTGGTTCTGCAGCAAAAAAGGCAACATAAACTGCATGTATTAAATGTGTGTTTTGCAGCAGAAATGCCTATTGATTTCACCCGCATTGCAGATTGCAAAGGGTGAAATCTGTGGGGAAGAGGCTCAGCACAAGTTGACATGCTGCTGATTTCAGGTCAATTTTACACTACGGTTTTTTCACGCGGAACTTGGATGACAGTTCTGGGACTGTACAGCGCTGCACATTAACCACAAGAAAATCTGCGATGGCAAATCCGCAGCTATTCAGTCACATGTGAACCCAGCCTAAGGGTACTTTCAAACTTGCGTTGCTGGATTCCGGCAGGCAGTTCCGTCGCCGAAACTGCCTGCCCGATCCGGCAATCTGTATGAAAACGGATACCATTTGTAGACGGATCCGTTGCAATACCGGATACGTCTCTCCGGTTGTCATCCGAAAAAATGGATCTGTTATTTATCTTTTTCACATTTTTAAAGGTCTGCGCATGCGCAGACAGGAAAGACCGGATCAGTCAATGCGGTAATTTTAATGCCGGCACTAATACATTTCAATGGAAATGAATGCCGGATCTAGCATTCCGGCAAGTGTTCCGGGATTTTGGCCGGAGAAAATACCACAGCATGCTGCGATATTTTCTCCGGCCAAAAAACGTAAGAGGGGCTGAACTGATGCATCCTGAACGGAATGCTCTCCATTCAGAATGCATTAGGAATTAACTGATCATTTTTTTGTCCGGTATTGAGCCCCTAGGAAGGAACTCAATCCCGGAAAAGAATAACGCTAGTGTGAAAGTACCCTAAATATTACTATTATGCATCACAATAACAATTAATTGGGTGGGAGTACGGTACTGTATCTTGAGACACATTGTCCTGCAAGCAGAAACTCATTATCACTATTCTTTTAGTATTTACTTGGTACTATAGTTAGTCATTCTGTTTTCTCCCAGGAAATCTTAATATTTTACATTTTCTTTAACATTATCTGGGAACAAACTTTTTATTAGTATCAGATGGAATACTCTAAAGGTTTTTAATAGAAACATAACATTTTCTACATGGCAAGTTACAGTATTTAAAATGATGCACTTAAGCCATTTGAGGAACTGAGAAATGGATTCTCTCCAACACTTTTTCCACTATTTACAAATTTGTCACGTTTCCTTACAATTATAAAACATTTAAATGTACTGACCATCATAACTGCATTGGATAAAAAGGCGCTATTAGAAAAATGGATAACTTTTTGAATAATTATTGGAAACCTGTACCAATCACTAGTAGCTAAGCAATGTGGTCTAGGATATCTGAAAGATTTACTGAAGAAACTTGGTTTTCAAGATTTCCATGAATGAATGAATGGTCTACTATTCCCCCCAATCAAATAAAAAATAAGCACTTGCCAGGCATGCAAGGTTGGTGACCTGCAATAAAAGTCTTCTTTATTTGCAGATGATTTACTGGTGTAGGTCTCTCAGCCTCATATATTGCTTCTCTCTGTAATGCATGAGTTTGAGTGATAAGGTGCACTACCGCAGACCTGGGGGTATCTGCAAATGTTTATCATGCATAGTAATTAGGGATAAGCAAATCGACTCGGATGAAACATCAGACGTCGATTCGCATAAAACTTTGTTCTAATACTGTACGGAGCAGGAGCTCTGTACAATATTAGAATGTATTGGCTCCGATGAGCTGAAGTTATTGCTTCGCGAAGTATCACGAGACTTTGCACAATAACTTCATAAATTAATTTGTACTGTAAAAAAACATTTCCCGAACTTGGGTTTAGTTCCAGGTGGTACCTTGGAACCGAACCAGAGTTCGGGAAATGGTTTTTTACAGTACAAATTAATTTATGAACTTATTGCACGAAGGCTCGCGAGACTTCACAAAGCAATAACTTCAACTCATTGGAGCCAATACATGTTTTATGCGAATCAACTTTAGATGTTTCATCCCTAATTGTCATGTTATATATTTTGCGTTTATGCCTTTATTCAAGCTATGGTTGGCAGGAACAGGGCTAACCACCCTGTTCTTCCCCTCTTGGTAGGAGTAGGATGGTCCTGCTAGGAGGTGGATTTCCAATCCAGAGAAGGCAGAATACTCCTATGAGCCGTGTCCAGTTCTCCTGTGAGACCAACACTCTAGAGAGAACATCACAATTCAGAACACAGCTTCCAAAAAGCATCAGTTTGACAAGACAGCAGAGTGATCAGTGAAACTACAGCTTTACAACACTTCTGCAAGGCAAGAGACTATGGTTCAGACACCAATCACCTAAATCCCTGCTATGCCAGAATATCATCACGCCTGTATTACAGTAGACACCTATGTCCACAAGTGTCTGCTAATGCCAATCAATTGCCATCCAACCAGCCACCAAATCTTCTCATCTGATGTCAGAACTTACTTGCACTTTGTACTTAAAACTGCTGGCTGTACCACACGTTATAACTGGAGCCAAGTAAAAAGATACTGTTATTCATTTACTTCTGGTCTGATTCTTCAAACTACCTTTCCACTGCACTGATTCCCAGGAAACAAAGGCCTTAGGGAGTATACCATGACACAATCTCATTAGGGCCACTACAACTCCCATCCCCTGCACCAGCTCCTCCGGGGCTCGCGGCAATAGTCATTTAAGTCATTTTAAAGAAGCACTCCCACAAAAATTGTTATTCTCTGACCTGTTAAACAGGTACATGATGTAAACTGTAGTGAAGGTAACTTTGTTACCAGTGACTGTCTTTTAGTTATGTCCTCCCTTCAGATCCTCAGCTGTATCATATGACCAGCACTCTGACTCTCTAAATAACACAGCATCTTATGTGTGGACAGGAAGCCAGTTTCTCTATGTATTCCTATGGGAGCCTCAATGTCAGTCTTATAGGAATGAATAGAGAAGTAACTGACTTCCTGTCCTATGTCAGTTGGAGATCAAAGTGCTGGTCACATGACACAGCTAAGGATCAGAATACACAAATACATACAGTCACTGGTAAGAAGATTACCTTTACTGTATATCATGTACCTAACAAGACAGACTGTATTCACACTTCAGAGCCAAAACAAGTAGTGAAGGCTACTCAGAAATAAGGTATAATGGAAAGATCTGCACCTATTCTATGTTTTTGACACACAATAACTGATGAAGATAACTGATCAAATAACTGAAGTGTGAACTCTGCCTTAATGAATAAAAACTTTTGTGGGAGTGCTTCTTTACGGTTAAATTGCAGAAAAAGTGAGGATCTTGAAAAGGAACTGTAACTTCTCATGACATGTCTTCAGTAGTAAGCACTTGCATTCTCTGTGTAATACCAATTTTGGCGCATTAATTTTTTGTGTACATGATGCGAGTCTTTTTCCTGTTAGAAGTTATGAATGAAGTAATTGCTGGCAGCTTGGAATGAAGATCCAGATGGGAAGCGCTTTTTCATCAGGTAATTGAATCTTTCAGGTGGTCACGTAAATCAATGAAAGCAAACAATGATTCTGTATGGCGCCCCACAATGACATTAGTGATCGCTCCTCCCCATACTGTGGAGGAGATCGATGCATGTAAATATAGTGGTCTTCTTCACTGACGAGCAGGTGATTGTCAGGATAAAACACTTCCTTTCCAACAATAGTCTGATCAATTGAGCAGTGTAAAGGGGTCTTTAGTGGCCCACAGCAATCCAGTTTTCCTTTAGATCACATTTTTCTAAATCAGTGTTTGTGGGGCTTTTTATAAATTGCCAATTGGCCTGCACGTAAAATAATGTTTCTGCTGCAAAAAGATAAACACAGCGTTCAAACGCAAAACCTCTGTTACTGGCAAAACAAGCAAATAAGGGTAGGTTCACATCACGTTTTATGCCTCTGTTTGACGTATACAATTCAAAAATTGATTACAAAAAAATAAATAAAAAAAAATAAAAACACAGCACACCACGTTCTCCACTAGTTAAGCTTTCTCCAATATGGCTTATACCAGCAGGCTAAAGCTACAGAGGTTTGATTTCTGCTTGGCTGCCCTAGACCTGGACATGTATTAAAAATGAATGAGAATTTAGTTTGACATTTATTTGGGATTCTTAACCTTTGGATCATTAAGCTAGTAGCGAATAAACAGGAAGGCAGACATGTCATTTTATTAACCAATCTGTACCAGAAGCAACTACTGAGGTACGTGAAACCACTGCAACCAGCAGCTGCACCCGTGCCTCAACCTATCAGCAATGACCTGAGAGCAAAGCCAGGGGTATATCATGTATCCAGCCTTAATCTGGGTGCACACAGCATTACAAATCACCCAAATAGGACATGCTCATCTCCCTGCACCCTGAACCAACAGCAAACACCTCAAATTGCCAGCTGGAAGGTGAGGACCCACAGGAAAAAAAAAGAAAACTCCCTCTCTTTTCTGTTCTGGAGAGCAGGTTGTTTCTCTCGATTTTGTACACTCCACATTACACCCAGAGCGAGGGTGATAGATCCAAGTGACGACCCAGGATAAAGCTGCAAGATTCCTGGGTGGGGGGCAGTGGAGAGGCAGAGGACACATACGCTTACACATGACTCTGTAGATGCTCCACCCAAAACAGTAGCAGCATAGTTGCATTTTGACTCTGAACAGCATCAGGACCCTGTGCAATGGCACCTTATTTTCGGCGTCCTTTCAAGTATCCCAGTGGAACCTCTATACCACAGTGTGACTGGGTGAGGGAGTCTAAAAAATAAGTTGCCTCATGGTACAACAAGTAGAGCTGACATGTATACTGCATTGCTATTAAGTCAAGCAAGATGTCTGTGGTGCATGCACAGTAGAGTTTGAGTAGTCCAATTGCTTGTGCCCACAGTAGAGCACCAGCAGTACCTGGGAAGTGATGCTTCTTGGCATGTTTAATATGTTATTAGCACTCAAAGGATCGATGAGTGACATGTTGCGGGGGATTTGTTTTTTCACTCCGGAAAAGTTTTTATATCTCAAAGCTAGACACACAAGAAAGCGCCGAGTGTTGTACAGGGAACAAAAACATGCCTCTGTTAGAGAACGGAAGGAGTTCCAAGATGCAGCCAGTGACACTTATGACTAGTGGGTGCTGTACTGTGGGGGATAGGGGGGCTTTACCTTTCCTCCATGGTAATTTTTTTTTTATTGCTCCAGCAAGTCACTGTATGAATAGATGTCGTGTGTGCCCCCCCTTTCTGTCCAGCCTATTCTCTGCATATTTGCCAGATTGTGTCCGATTATAGTTAATGGGGCTGGCAGGCATTCCGTTTGCAGTGCCGGATCTGAAGAATTCCAGAGCGCAGTTCTCTGCCGGAGATGTGAAACTAGCCTAATGGTAATCTGTGTATGGGCACTGTAAAACCTCTACAGGGGGCCATTTATAACTACTAGGAGCATTACAGGGGGGATCTGGATTATAAACCACTTCTTTGACAGATGCCCACCTGAGTGACTTCATGTGTATTGCTGTCACCAACTATAATCCATATTTTGAAATACCAGCAGAAAATATGCAGTGCCAGGTCCCTCACTGAACTAATTCATTGTTATTTGGGACCATTTCCCGTTGGTTATATGGCTTCTACAATCTCTTCCGGTCAAGTGTAGCCCGTGACAATCTCTCAGCACCAAATATGGCCCTCAAGGTAAGAAAGGCAACCATACGTGACAGCCTGCCTCTTCTACAGTATGCGTTAGTACAAATGTAGTGTGGGACACTGAATTTACAAGAATCTACATTCAGTAAGTTTCTGAAGAGAAAGAAAAACGCCGAGAGATGTGAGAAAAGCAGGCGTCCTCTGGGGAGCGCACAGTTGTTTTCATAAACAGGCAGAAGGTGCAGTGGAGTTAATTAGTTCTGTTGGGGACGGAAGTTCTAGCGCTCCCTAACAATCGCAAGGATAAACACAGTTATCTCACACAAGGGTTCAGCAACTTCTAAAATCTCATTACCTATTTCCAGAAACTTCTTAAGAGCACACCATAGGTTTATATTTTCTTAAGAAATGGAATAATTACTGCATATTGAAGAATTATAAAGCATTCGACACACAATCAATGGAATGACTTAAGAACATCAATCGAAAATGATGAGGCTTGTAGGGAGCAACACAGCATCTTTAAAGCATTGTTTTACATTTTCTACCCATTAGTGATCTGCTCAGGTAAACATTGTCACATTTTTGAAAAATGAATTACCTTGGGCAATATATCGTCCACAGCAATCAATATTCAGCAATCCCCAACTCTTAACTGGTGTAATTTTTACTGGTACATTTTTTATACGCCATAAAATATGACATCACAATTCTATTTCCCACAATAGCATACTCCCCACAGACATGGATCAAGCAGGGTGCTGCAGTGAGATGTCCTGCTGCCTAAATACTAAACGCAGTCATACCCATTAGGGTATTGTTGTCTGAACCTGCCGAGAACTGCAGGTTCAGCTTAGGCTACTTTCATACTAGCGTTTTGGCTTTCCGTTTGTGAGATCCATTCAGGGCTCTCAAAAGTGGTCAAAAACGGATCAGTTTTGCCCTAATGCATTCTGAATGGAAAATGATCCACTCAGAATGCATCAGTTTGCTTCTGTTCAGTCACCATTCCACTCTGGAGGCGGACACCAAAACGCTGCCGGGAGCGTTTTGCTGTCCGCATGACGAAGCGAAGCCAAACATATCCGTTTTCTATTGTGTCAGAGAAAACGGATTTGTCCCCATTGACTAACATTGTGTTCCAGGATGGAGCTATCATAGCTAAAGAAGACATAATACAACCGGATCCGTTCATGAAGGATGCATGCGGTTGTATTATGGTAACGGAAGCGTTTTTGCGGATCTATGATGGATCCGCAAAAAACGCTACTGTGAAAGTAGCCTTACACAGGCTGTGGGCTCTTCTGTTCAGGTCCAGACCGGATGTGTGTCCTTCTCTTCCCATACAGCTGCATTATGCAGGGGAAGAGATGGGCACACATCTGGAACAGAGTGAAAGAGCCCACAACCGGTGTGAGCACAGCAGAGACAGTGGCACAAACAAAGCCAGGGACAGGCAAGCACTAACTAAACAATCTTTCTTCAAGAGGATAGTACAGAGGACCAGAGAACTGTAAGGCTACTTTCACATTAGCATTTTCAGTTCCATTATTGAGATCCATCATCTCAATAGCGAGAGAAAACTCTTCAGTTTGGTCCCTATTCATTGTCAATAGGGACAAAACGCACCAAAATGCACTCCGTTCGGTTGCGCTCCCATAGCGGACAGAATAACGCTGCAAGCAGCGTTTTACTGTCCGCTATGTGGTGCGAAACAAAAACGGATCCACCCCCTTTGACATTCAATGGTGTTCATGACGGATCCATCATGGCTATAGAGGACATAATACAACTGGATCCGCAAAAAACGCTTATGTATAGGTAGCCTAATATTCAACAATACATCACAAACCTAAAAAAAAATAATAATAAATAAATAAATAAATAAAAAAAAAAAAATAAACATTTCAAAGCCATTCTCTACTGTAAGAGCAGACTACTGAACCCGCTGCCAGCGGGTGGTGTGATGATTTATTGAAGGTGCTTGGATGCCTTTCTAGAAAGATTCCAGAAGTAATGAGTACTAGATTGCAAGACTTTGATAACTGATCAATTGGTGTATTCTGATATTTGAAGAAGTGGTGAAGGAATTTACGACAACTGTCTCATAGGGCTTTTTGCCTTTGTTCACCAGTAAGAGAGTATTGAATTTACTTGATAGACCTGTGCCTTTTTCAACGTTATTAACTATGTAACTATCCATGCAGAGTACAATAAGAACTCCGGCACTGATATGGATCAATTGTCTCAAGCCCTCATTGTACAGCCTATACAGGGTTGTCCCACGAGAGACTCTGCAAAATCTCTACAACTTTACAAAATGTGCATACAAGTAAAACTCAAAAAATTAGAATATCGTGCAAAAGTTGAATTTCAGTAATGCAACTTGAAAGGTGAAAGTAATATATGAGATAGACTCATTAAATGCAAAGCGAGATATTTCAAGCCTTTATTTGTTATAATTTGGATGATTATGGCTTACAGCTTTTGAAAACCGCAAATTCACGATCTCAGAAAATTAGAATATTACATGAAATCAATAATAAAAGGATGTTACATAGAAAAATTTAACCGTGAACCCCTGCACCACTACTTCCCGGGCAGGTAGGCTGCTGCGAAGCAGGTGGTCTACCCCGGGCACGTTTAGCTCCCAACCTCCCACTGCAGCCACCCTGCTGACTCCCAGCCATGTTACCAACTTGCTGGCTCCATCGCTGCCACACAGGCAAGCTGACACTCTCTTCTCCTGATGATGAAGCCCCTTCTGTGATCGGCTTCATCATCATTGATTAGTGTCTGCACCTCACTTGTGTCCTCCTCAACGGCCTCTGGGTCAGTAGCCTTACCAATCGCAGCACAAGCTCCCGTGCCACTCTCCTCATTACTAATTGCCCGACTAGCGGAGAAAGCGGCGGATGTCTCCTCCAGATCTTGGCTGGGCAGTAGCTGCAGTCTGTCCTCTAGTAGCTGTTCCTCTCTGAAAAGTGGAGCAGAGCCTACAGCATATACTACTTCTCACGAGAAGGGGGGGGGACAGAAAAGGACAGAGGCAGGTCGAGGAAAGGTGAGGGCATAGGGCCTGCTCCCGGGCCATGGCATCTAAGAGTTGTGTCTGACGAACCCACCGACTATTGGCTAGGGGTGTCTGATGTCACTTGGGATGACGTAGATGACCGAGTTAACCAATCAAGAACCACTGGGTTTCCAGTTAAGACACGACCGGTAGACGACACAGGGAGCTCAGGCCTCTCACTGCGACTACTGCTGCCACAACTCCTTACTCTGCTGCTACCTCTGCTTGCACCAGAAACATTCATAGCTCTGCCACTCCTCTGTGCATGGCCTGGCACTTCTCTGCCTGACATACTTGTAGCTGAACTAAACTAATGAAACGGAAATTAAAAACACCCCTAAAAGCAACAAATAAATTTTTCTCTTTCTACTGAAATAGGCCACCAAATTATTTCTGCACAAATGCATGTAAACGTGACCTGCGTACATAATTATCGTATTGGACTAAAAAAGGCCACTAAACGATTTCAAAATAAATAACAGAAAAAGTGAACTGCGCATATTTTTCTCTTTTTCTACTGAAATATGGCAATAAACACTTTTAGCGCAAATAACACCAAATATGAACTGCGTCTAGTTTTCTCATATAGTAGTGAAATAGAACAAGAAACACTTTTAGCGAAAATAACACCAAATGTGTACTGTGTCTAGTTTTCTTGTATTGTAGTGAAATATGACGAGAAACGCTTTTAGAGCAAATAACAGCAAATATGGACTTAGTCTATTTTTCTCTTGAAATATAGCAATAAACACTTTTAGCGAAAACAACAAAAGCAACCTGCGTAAATATTTCTTGTATTGTATTGAAATAGGCCACTAAATGATATCAGCGCAGTTAACAACAAAAGTGACCTGCGTATATATTTATCTTTTTTTATCATATAAAAGCCACTAAATGCTATTCAACATAGCACTTGCACCCCAATAACTACACTAAACAAAAACCAGTCAGTATCTGGTGTGGCCACCATTTGCAGACATTTCTGTCGCATAGAGTTGATCAGGTTGTTGATTGTGGCCTGTGGAATGTTGGTCCACTTCTCTTCAATAGCTGTGTGAAGTTGCTGAATGTTGGCAGGAACTGGAACACGCTGTCGTATACACCGATCCGGAGCATCCCAAACATGCTCAATGGGTGACATGTCCGGTGAGTATGCTGGGCATGAAAGAATTGGGATGCTTTCAGCTTCCAGGAATTGTGTACAGATCCTTGCAATATGGGGTTGTGCATGATAATGCTGCAACATGATGTGATGGTCGTGGATGAAGGCACAACAATGGGCCTCAGGATCTCGTTACAGTATCTCTGTGCATTCAAAATGCCATCAAAATGCACCTGTGTTTGTTGTCCATAACATACGCCTGCCCATACCATAATCCCACACCTGTGCAATATTCATGCTGTCTAATCGGCACCTTGATATGCCATACCTGTGAGGTGGGTTGGATTATCTCTAAGGAGAAGTCCTCAATAACACAGATTTACTCAGATTTGTGAACAATATTTGGGTAATGGGTCGTTTGCGTATGTAGAAAATGTTTCAGATCTTTAAGTTCAGCTCATGAAAAATGGGAGCAAAACCTAAAGTGTTGCTTTTATATTTTTGTTCAGTGTAATTGCTGGAATGACAGAGCTGTATTATGAGACTATCTGGATCCCCAAGTAATGTTTCCATGCACTTGTAAATCGCTTTTTTTCACAATGAGAATTTCCCTATGACTCTCCATAGCATCTGCACACGTCTCTCCCTGCCTGTGAAACAATTTCTCGCACTATCCTTTCCCTGCACTAGTAAATCGCTTCTTTCTTTCTTTTTTTTTTTTTCACTTTTCCTAGCGCCTGCATACACGTCTGTCCCTGAACGAAGTACGATACTGAATGGCAGAATCTAAGATGGCCGCTGTATTTATAGGGCTGTGACATCACCAGGCTGGCTGGCTGCTGATTGGCTGCATGCATGGCATTATGGGTCATCCCGCCTTCCCAGTAATTGCGATTCATTACCACGAAGCGCGAGAAAATTTGCATTCGTTCAGAATCAAATTTTTCCTGAAACTCACAAGGAATTCGAGTTCATCAGCTTTGATTCGCTCATCTCTAGTACTCAGTACTTGGTTTGGGCCCCTTTTGCATCAATTACTGCCTCAATGCAGCATGGCATGGATGTTATCAGCCTATGGCACTGCTGAGGTGTTATGGAAGACCAGGATGCTTTAATAGCAGCCTTCAGCTCTTCTGCATTGTTCGGTCTCATGTCTCTCATCTTTCTTTTGGCAATGCCCCATAGATTCTCTATGGGGTTCAGGTCAAGTGAAGTGACAGTGGACCAACACCAGCAGATGTCATTGCTCCCCAAATCAACACAGACTGGAAACTTCACAATGGACTTCAAGCATCTTGCATTGTGTGCCTCTTCATTCTTCCTCCAGACTCTGGGTCCTTGGTTTCCACATGAAATGTAAAAGTTGTTCTCAACAGAAAAGGGGACTTTGGACCACTGAGCAACAGACCAGTTTTTTTATTTATCCCAGGTAAGATGCTTTTGACGTTGTTTGTTGTTCAAGAGAGGCTTGACAAGAGGAATATGACATTTGAAGCCCATGTCCAGGATCCGTCTGTGTGTAGTGGCTCTTGATGCACTAACTCCAGCCTCAGTCCATTCCTTGTGAAAGTCTCCAACACTTTTGAATGGCCTTTTTCTGACAATCCTCTCCAGGCTGCACCCATCCCTGCTGCTTGTGCACCTTTTTCTTCCACACTGGTCCCTTCCACATAACTTTCTATTAATGTGCAATGATATTCCCTATGGGAACTATATAAAAGTGTAAAAAAAAAAACATAAAAGTTCAAATCACCCCCCTTTTGCTAAAATAAAAATTAAAAAAGACTAAAATAAATACACATCATGGATGTCGCAATGTGCGAAAACGCCCATACTATAAAAATATAAAAAAATATTCCCCATACGTCAAACAGAAAACAGCGTCCAAATGGCGGTTTCGCCATTTTTCGTTGCTTCATTTTCCACAAAAAATTACATAAAAGGTGATCAAAAAGTCATACACACCCCAGAATGGTATCAATAAAAAGAAAAGATGATGCAAAAAATGAGCCCTCATACAGCTCTAAGTCTAATTACAAAAAAGTTATAGGGTTGAAAACATGGTGACAAAAAAGTAAAACTGATTTTTTTCCCACTTTTGAAATTTTTTTTCACTATCAAAACGCTAGAAACCTATACATATAGGGTATTGCCAGATTAGTACTGACCTGTAGAGTAAAAGTAACTAGTCAGTTTTATCGCACATCGAATGTCGGAATTTAAAAACCCGCAAAACTGTGGTGTCATTTCTTTTTTTTTTTTTTTTGCAATTTCACCTAATTTAAAATTTTCTTCCCGCTTCCCACTACATCATATGCGATATTAAATGAGGTCGTTGGAAAGTACAACTTGTCCTGCAAAAAACAAGCCCTCATATGGCTATGTGAACCAAAAATAAAAAAAGTTATGGCTTTGGGAAGGCAGGGAGCGCAAAACGAAAACTCAAAAAATAAAAACCTTCGGTCCTTAAAGGGGTGAAGGCTCAAGAACCCTTTGCAGGTGTTATGGATTAATTAGCTGTCTAGAGTGTGACACTTTGAGCCTAGAATCTTTTCACAATATTCTAATTTTCTGAGATTGTGAATTTGGGGTTTTCATAAGCTGCAAACCATAATCATCCAAATTATAACAAATAAAGGCTTGAAATATCTGGTTTTGCATGTAATGAGTATCTCAGATATTAGTTTCACCTTTTAAAATGCATTACTGAAATAAATGAACTTTTGCACAATATTCTAATTTTTCTAGTTTCACCTGTAGAAATAAAAAATGAAAAAGAAATAGAAATGTGCCTAAAAAATATTGAGACCTTGTTGATTCCTATTCCCCTCCGTGACACAACATCCTCCCCCAACTGCCACATCACTGCTTTTATAGTCTTTGCGCTACAGCGCATGCTCTACTTTCTCATTAAAAGGCAGTGAGAAAACCGGTTAAGACTGAGAACACTTTGCTGATCACCATGCCATTATCAGCTCCGTAGATCTAATGGACGCTCATTCTGTCTGTACCTGCATGGCCACCAGCTAGAGCATCACTGGGTGGACATGCAAATAGTCTTACAAGTGAAGCAGCACCTATTTAAAGTTAAAGCTGAAACTGTCAAAATAAAACCTTTAAAGAGATTGTGCCATTTTTGTTATCACATATTAACAACGTATTTGTGAATATTCTATGTATTTTTTTAACAAAAAAAAATAATGGGTGGGTGTGCTTTTTTAAGTCACTGCACGTATTCTACTTCCTGCCCTGGCTCTTAACTTCCTCCTTTGTTTGGACTTTCAGCATTGCTAACAGTTTCTCTAGACATTCTTAATTAGACCATGCACTCAAGCAAAGAAGGAAGGGGGGATTAGAGCATTACATATTACACTGATAAGTGCAATGCTTTTCCATGAGCTTCGTTATCTAGGTTGATCAAGAGAACAATACAACTATCATGATGTTATCCCAATTCTACACCTACTATTATAATGAGGATTATCTTGCCAAAAACATTTTTCCCTCACAACAGCAGTAAATCGAAAATGACTTGCATATCTGCGTTTATAACTTAAATTGACTACTACAGCAGGACAATCATTTTCAATTACATAGTATTGTTTAAATGAAAAAGAAAAACAGTAAAAACTGCAGAATAGGTTCTATTTTTTTTTTAATGACACAACTTTAATTTACATGTCTTGCATTGAAAAAAAAATCCTTTGTGGGGTGAAATTGAAAATAAAAAATTGCAATAAACCAGTTGGTACTAAAAATATATGACAAACTTATCTGGGTCTGTATGAATTTAGGGATATCACATTTATATAGTTATGACTATGTTCTACAAAAAAAAAAAAAAAAATTGGAAAAAAAAAATCTAACATTTTCTTTGTATCAATATATCCTGACATAACTTATATTTTTGTCTACAAAGCTTGTTTTATGTAGGGCAAGCTGCACTTTTTATTGGTACTATTTTGGGGTAAATATGACTAACCTTTTAATCACATTTTGATTTCCATTATGGCATTCACAGTGCAGGATAAGTACTATTATATTTTAATAGTTCTGACTTTTTTTTTTTAGACCCATAATACCAATTACATCTTTTTATTGCTTACTTATTTTTAGATGTAAAATAAGGAAGGGGAAGGGATTTGATTTTTTTTTCTTAATTTTTCTTTATTTTGTCTCTGGGGTTAAACAGACATGATTGTAGTTATCTGCAGTCCTGGCGTGGGTCAGCTCCATATACCCATCAGCCACCTTGGACGTACTGTTTTCTCCAGGTGCAAAAAGAAAATAATATATAAACCACAGGTTCCCACACACATCAATTTTCTTGATGCAAATCAGTTAAAAAGGTTTTCTGTGGGAATCATTTTGTGTGAAAACAGGGTCGTAATGAGTCCACCATTGCTGCCATTATAATGCTGCTCCAGCGCACGCTATTCTCCACTTCCTGGCCTCCAGACCGGACAATACAAAATTCTCCTACATATTTCAGGTACACAAAGTGTCTCAAGTCTCAGAGTCATGGTTCTATGAGGATTTTATTGATATACATGGGTGCTAGAGGCATTTCACCCAAAGAGAAATTCAATGAAGAAAGAGTACCATCATTTTTATGACCAGGACTCAACCCAGCTATACACATTTGCAATATAAAACATTTCTTGTTCTTATGCTTTATCATTTAGCTGGGCACAAGAAAAATAAACAGTTTAATGTCAGTATGCCAAGTTCTTATTTGCCTGCATTGCTGAGAAAAATAACGTTTAAATATATGCAAATGAGCCTCTAGGAGAAACGGGGGTATTGCCATTACACCTAGAAGTTTCTGTGCAACTGCCACACTCCCTGTACTTTGATTAAGGCCTCTTTGCACACAACCGTGGTTTGGTTCCGCATCCGAGCCGCATTTTTTGCAGCTCAGGTGCGGACCCATTCTATTCAATGCGGCCACAAAAGATTCAGACAGCACTCTGTGTGCTGTCCGCATCCATTGTTCCATTCCGTGGCCTTGCAAAAATTATAGATCATGTGCTAGTCTTGACCGTTTTGCAGACAAGAATAGACATTTCTATAATGGGCCGTCTGTTCCATTACGCAAATTGCGGAAGGCACACGGCGTCATCCGTGTTTTGCTGACAGCAAAACACGGCACATTCGCGTGCAAGAGGCCTCAGTCCCAGGCATGATGATTTTTTCACGGCCTGGCCCTGTCAATTAAAGTGCAGAGGGTGCGGCATTTACAAAGAGCTGAGCCGCTAAGACACTCCTAGACACTCATTTGCATACATTAAAACATCATTTTCTTTTGCCTTCAGCTGCCAAGCGCACATGCAACAGGTCACCCAGTTTTATAGGTACAAATCTGCTGACAGATGCCCTTTAATGGAACAAGTTGCATATGAATTTTTTTTTATAATTCTACAATGTAATGAACAACAGCATATAAAACTGGAATTGGCTAATGGGATTCATAATGTACAAGTATAACAAACTATCAGATCACATGGTTTAGTGCCAGACAAGCTTTTGAGTGTATATGAGTTTCATGGTAAGAGCGAAGTCTAGACACCAAAATCGGGATAAGAGGTCACTGGTTGTTTACAGTACAGCATTAGTGCTTAATACAGTCACTAAAATATCAAATATTCAAAAGAGCTCGGATTAGACTGCAGCACACTTACAGTACCAAGCTCTTACCCACCCAAGTACTCGCTTAGCTACATTTAATTCTGGTCTCACTTTCTACATCTATTGTCCTGTGAATTAACAAATACAGACATGTCAATGACAAAGTCACATTTGCTAAAAAGCTTCCTGTTTTGGCTACCATGTAATGCAAGCCATGAATTCTCTGTCAGTTCATTATTAAACCTGACCCTCCCCCAGAGAAACTGGCAACATTTTCCTGCTAGCAACATTAAAGGACAACATTTTGAAGATCTGACTTATTAGGACTTCATACAGTGAGATTTACCATGTAAAATGTACCAGGAGTCTGGCTCAAATGACACCAAAAACTGGCATACACGCCACAAACTACATTTATTAAGCGTTTTAGACACTTTTTATACCACACTATACAGTTTTGACAGCTCAGTACAGTGGTAAAATGCACCTTATTGATTAATGACAGCCAAGAGGTGGGAGATTTATCGAAACGAGTGTTAAAGGAAAACTGGCTTTGTTACCCCTATCAACCAGATTTCATCTTTTATTATCGAAAATAAATAAATAAATGAAATCTGAGCAAGTTTTCTTCTACACTAGTTTTAATCAGGGTGGATAAAAAACAATGATATTTTTTAAAAAAATCAAAAAAATCTGATTTATGTGATTTAAATCGGAATTGTTTGATTTAAATCGGATTTTTTTTTATTTAAATCGGATTTTTTATATAAAAAATGCTTTTTGAGGAAAATATATTACCATCCAAAGGTTAATCCATCATGAAATAAATTAGTTTTTTAATTATGTAGAATAAGGCTGTATATGTTTAATTTTTTTTTGGTAAATAAATTCCATTAATCCATTCACAATGTCATGCTCTTCCAGAGGTTTTTCTTAGATTGTTGGGCAGTTTCTCTGCCTACAAGATATTATCACAGATGCTTGGTTTACTTTTGTAGTTCTCAAAACTGAATTTGACTCAGCAGAGATCATATGCCTCTTCTTCACAGCAAATCTTCATCTACTTGCATATTATAAGTTATACCAGCAGGAATAAGTCTTAGGGCTACTTTCACATTTGCGTTCGGTGCGGGTCCGTCCAGTACTTGTACAGACGGATCCGCACTGAAAATACAAACCAATGCATCCGTTCAGAACGGATCGGTTTGTATTATATGTGGGAAAAAAATGCCAAACGGATACGTTCTGACCCCCATTGAAAGTCAATGCAAACAGATCCGTCCCCATTGACTTACATCGTAAGTCAGGACGGATCCGTTTGGCTCAGCATCGCTAGGCGGACACCAAAACTCTGCAAGCAGCGTTTTGGTGTCCGCCTCCAAAACGGAAAGGAGGCGTATGGAGCCAAACCAGTGCACTCTGAACGGATCCGCATCCATTCGGAATGCATTTGGGCTGAACGGATCAGTTTGGGGCCTCTTGTGAGACCTTTAAACGGATCTCAGAAGCGGATCCCCAAATACAACTGTGAAAGTAGCTTTATGTAGAAAACTATGATTTAAATCAAGCCTTACTGACTAGTGATTTAAATCATGATTTAAATCGTGATTTGAATCAGTTTGATTTAAATCAAATCCACCCTCGTTTTAATAAATTTCCCCCAAGGAGTCTAAGGGTACAGCCAAATGGTTAGGTTTCCTGATGCAGTTTTGGAAGCCAAAATCAGGAGTGGATCATAAAAGAAGAGAAAGTGGTGTTGCATCGGGTATCGAAATATCGATACCCAATCAATACTTTTGCACTGGTATCGATTCGATACCGGGATTTGTCTTTTACTGATACTAGGCTGTGCTACTGCGCAGCCTACTATCACAGAACATGGAGCGAGCTGCTCTCAGAGTGCGCCATGTTCCCTCAGCAGCACAGGGGAGAAGGAAACAGTCCCTCCCCCCTGTTCTGCTGCTGCCACCAATGGAGAGAGAGGGGAGGAGGAGGGGAGGGACTGTAGCCACGGCGCCACCAATGATAAATAACGTTTAATACAGATACAGGAGGCGGGTGCCAGCGGCAGAATCACATACCCGGCACCTGACAGGGAGCTGCGATCAGCGGCAGGTAAGGCCTCTTTCACACTAGCGTTGTTAGGATCCGGCGTGCACTTCCGTCGCCGGAACGCACGCCGGATCCTGCACAACGCAAGTGAACTGAAAGCATTTGAAGACTGATCAGTCTTCAAAATGCTTTCGGTGTTACTATGGCAGCCAGGACGCTACTAGCGTCCTGGTTGCCATAGTAGCAGTGGGGAGCGGGGGAGCGGCATACTTACATTCCGTGCAGCTCCCCGGGCGCTCCTGAATGACGCCAGAGCGCCCCGGGCGCATGGATCACGTGATCCGTGTGATCACGTGATCTATGCACTGGGGCGCCCTGACGTCATCCTAGAGCGTCCCGGGAGCCGCACGGAATGTAAGTATGCTGCTCCCCGCCTCCTACTTTACTATGGCAACCAGGACTTTAGCGTCCTGGCTGCCATAGTAACCATTGACAAAAGCTAAGCGTCGGTTCCGGCAATGCGCGGAAACGACGTTTAGCTAAAGGCCGGATCCAGACTAATGCCCTTCAATGGGCATTAATTCCGGATCCGGCGTTGCGGCATGTCTTCCGGATTTTTGGACGGAGACAAATCCGCAGCATGCTGCGCTTTTGTCAACGTTCAAAAAACGTTGACATACTGAACGGAAGACATCCTGATGCATCCTGAACGGATTTCTCTCCATTCAGGATGCATGGGGATAATCCTGATCAGTAGCTTTCCGTCCTAGAGACCCGAGGACGGATCTCTAGGACGGAAAGCTAAAACGCTAGTGTGAAAGAGGCCTAACCCCTCAGGGCTGATCGCAGCTCCCTGTCATAGAGGCCAGGTGCCGGCTATGTGATTCTGCCGCCGGCACCCGCCTCCTAAAGTATTGGTGAAGCAGTACATATTGATGGGGCATATTAAAGTAATTGGTGGAGCAGTGCGTCCCCCCAACCCCCCAGTTTTAAAATCATTGGTTGCAGTGGCCACAGGGTCCCCTCTGGCCTCTTCATTGGTGGTACAGTGGCAGTTGTGATCGGAGCCCCAGCAGTTTAATCCTGGGGCTCCGATCAGTTACCATGGCAGCCAGGACGCTATTGAAGCCCTGGCTGTCATGGTAAGCTCCCTGCTGCCGTGTGCACAATACACAGGGCAGCAGGGAAAGTGTAAAGTCCAATTTACCCTAATAGAGCTCTGTTAGGATTAATAGGACAAGGGATTAAAAGATCCCAGGTTCTAGCACCTAAAGAGGGAAATAGTTTTTAAATAAAAAGTAAAAACAAAAAAAAAAAAAAGTTTCAAAAAGTACACCAAAATATTAAGTATAAATCCCCCCCCCTTTCCCAATTTTACATATAAAATATATAAAACAATAAATAAAACATATTACATATCACCACGTCTGAAAAATCCATACGATTAAAATTGTAAAATAGTAAAAAAAAAAATAATAATGCCGTCACAGAAAAGAAAAAAAAAAAAAAAAACAACTGCGATTTGCAATTTTTATTAGTCACTTTGACCCCCCAAAAAATAGGATAGGACTGTTCAATTATCGGCCAGACGATCCATAAAATGCGGAATGCACGCAGCTTTTTTTGCGGTTTTATTTTTTTCATGAGTTGTCGAATAGTATCGCAATACTTTTTTATGGTATCTAAATCGAATTAAAGTTTTGGTATCAAGACAACTCTAAGGCCTCTTTCACACGGGCATCATGTTTGACGCCCGGATAAGAGGCGGGTGCGTTGCGGGAATATGCGCGTTTTTCCCGCGCGGGTGCAAACGTTTGTAACGTGTTTTGCATGCGCGTGAGAAAAATCGCCATGTTTGGTAACCAACCCGAAGCCGGACTTCATCACTGAAGTCCGGTTTCGGGTCTTCTGGAGAATTGATTATTTTCCCTTATAACATGGTTATAAGGGGAAATAATAGCATTCTTAATAAAGAATGCATTGTAAAATGAAGTGGAAGGGGTTAAAAAATAATAAAAGTTAACTTACCTTAGCCACTTGATCGCGTAGTTGCGATCTCTCCTCTCTTTCCCTGCATCAGCTAAGATCTACAGGACCTGTGATGACCTCACATCACATGGTCCAATCACATGGTCCATCACCGTGGTAAGATGGACCATGTGATGTGACGTCATCACAGGTCCTTTAGATCTTAGCTGATGCAGGGAAAGAGAGGACAGATCGCAACTACGCGATCAAGTGGCTAAGGTAAGTTAACTTTATTATTTTTTAACCCTTCCACTTCATTTTACAATGCATTCTTTATTAAGAATGCTATTATTTCCCCTTATAACCATGTTATAAGGGAAAATAATAGAGATCGGGTCCCATTGCTAAGCAACCATGCGGGAAAATCGCAACGCATCCGCACTTGCTTGCGATTTTCCCGCAGCCCCATTCACTTCTATGGGGCCTGCGTTGCATGAAAAACGCACAATATAGAACATGCTGCGATTTTCACACAACGCAGAAGTGATGCGTGAAAATCACCGCTCATGTGCACAGCCCCATAGAAATAAATGGGTCAGGATTCAGTGCAGGAGCAATGCATCCTCCTCACGCATTGCACCCACGTGGAAAACTCGCCCGTGTGAAAGGGGCCTAAGAGAAAGTATAAAGGACAGATATGACTTTTCCTAATTCACCTCTGGTTTTGGCTTTCAAAATTGCAGAAATCCTCAGAGCCAGTTCACGCAGTTTTTTGGTGCTGATTTTGGAGCATTTTTTGCTCAGACTCAGCTGCAAATTTTTTTTTAAAAGCCTCAAAACAGCCTCCTATTGATTTCAAAAGAAGCAGCACTTAATTTTATTTATCTATTTATTTGTTTTACATGTGTAAAAAAAAGAAGCATGGAAAAAAGAATCAGCATGCCATGTCTTAGGGCAGAATCAGTGCTGGATCTTCCAATGAAATGAATAGGGGGCTGGAAAAAAAAGTTGCTCCATCTGGTAAGTCCATGCATTTTTTTGAGCAGAAAACCAGCTTTGCATTGAAGTGAACACCCATTGGTTTAAAAAAATAAATTAATCAAAATCAACCACTGCATGAAAAAAAAAAATGCTTTTTTTTTTTAATGCATTTGTGTGAACTGGCCTTAACACTTCTAACAAGATGCAGCAAATTTATTATACAGTGAGCTTCACCAACAAATTTGGCAGTTTGTTTGCATCTCGTCTATTTTTATTCTGTTTATATTTAGGGCAGGATTAACAAGTCTAAAAGAAGCAGACTCGCGTGCTCTATTCCAATTCTATGGGGTGCATATTCCCACAAATACACATAACTCAGTCAAAAATGAATTTGTAAAGTCAGACCTTGATAGGATAAAAAAGATCATCCCTTATAAAAGAGCAATGCAACAGAATGGACACACCCCTTGAGCTGTGATAGGGAGAGAGCTGCAACAAATGGACTCCCCCCTTGAGCTGTGATGGGGAGAGAGCTGCAACAGAATGGACACACCCCTGAGCTGTGATAGGGAGAGAGCTGCAACAGAATGGACACACCCCTGAGCTGTGATAGGGAGAGAGCTGCAACAGAATGGACACACCCCTTGGGCTGTGATAGGGAGAGAGCTGCAACAGAAAGCACATGCCTCCTGAGCTGCCCGTCTGAAGTGAATCTAGAAGAACAGTGGATGTGGAGAGCTCTTGATCTACAGGCCTAGTTCTAGCTTTGTTAGAAAGAAATCATGTACAGTATTATATATCCAATTTAAATTTTTCAATCATGAATGGCATAGCCTTTTTGATGTGTATTGGCCAGCTTTAGTCCTGCTACAATTAAGGGCACAGTATCATATTGTGGATCATAACAGTCTCTAGTGTGACATTTAGCAAATGTCTCTGTTATGTGAATGAGGTCTAAGGCGGGAGCTGTTGGGACCATTTTCAATATCTTAGAATATGCGGTGCCTTATGCATTCTGAGTGAATGTTCAGGAATCCTAGCAATGGGGCAAGATAATTTCTGTGGAGGAACATGCAATATGCATGATGCTACATTCCAGAGAGCCTGGCTAGAATGAAGCAATAGGGTTAAATTTCACAGTATTTAAATAAGGTGCGTCCAAATTCAATATTGTTTTTTTTTGCATTTTGGCCATCTTAACCCCTTAAGGACACAGGACGTACATGTACGTCCTGTGTCCGGTCTTTAAAGATGGCGCCCGCTCCTGCTCCATGCGGGCGCCTTAGCCGCGGGTGTCCGCATGGTTCCTGTAGCAGACACCCGCGGCTAATGTCCGCGACCGGCAGCGATGCCGATCGCGGACATTTAACCCCTCAGATGCCGTGGTCAATCCTGACCACAGCATCTGAGTCTGCACTAAACCGAAAGTTTTACTTTCGGTTTGCGCTCGGCTCCCCCGTGTGGCGATCGGAGGAGCCGGAGCACGCCTGTAGTAGCCTGGGTCTCTATGAATGAAACCCAGGCTGCTCTGTAGTATTTCCTATGGAGCCTTGCCTGTAATAGGCTTCATAGGAAATATGCGATTTTTTCATATATTCCAATGCTATTGCATTGGAATGTATGAAAATCACAATCAGATGATTGTAAGTTATAGTTCCCTATGGGAACTATATAAAAGTGTAAAAAAAAAAAATAATGAAAAGTTAAAAAATAAAAATAAAAATAAAAAACATAAAAGTTCAAATCACCCCCCTTTTGCTAAAATAAAAATGAAAAAACTAAAAATTTAAAAAATACACATCATGGGTGTCGCAATGTGCAAAAACGCCTATAGTATAAAAATATAAAAAAATATTCCCCATACGTCAAACAGCAAAACGGAAAAAAGCGTCCAAATGGCGGATTCGCCATTTTTGGTCGCTTCATTTTCCACAAAAAATTACATAAAAGGTGATCAAAAAATTCATACACACCCCAAAATGGTATCAATAAAAAGATAAGATTATGACGCATAAAATGAGCCCCCATACAGCTATGTACATATAATTACAAAAAAGTTATAGGGGTCAAAACATGGTGACAAAAAAGTAAAACTGATTTTTTCCCACTTTTGAATTTTTTTTTCACTATCAAAACGCAAGAAAACCTATACATATAGGGTATCGCCGGATTCGTACTGACCTGTAGAGTAAAATTAACCAGTCAGTTTTATCGCACATCGAACATCGGAATTTAAAAAGCCGTAAAACTGTGGTGGAATTGCTTTTTTTTTGCAATTTCACCCTATTTGGAATTTTTTCCCTGCTTCGCACTACATCATATGCAATATTAAATGGTGGCAATGGAAAGTACAACTTGTCCCGCAAAAAACAAGCCCTCATATGGCTATGTGAACCGAAAAATAAAAAAAAGTTATGGCTCTGGGAAGGCAGGGAGCGCAAAACGAAAACTCAAAAAGTAAAAAACCTCCGGTCCTTAAGGGGTTAATTAATAGTCATGCAAGGGAAACAGTACTACATGATGTTCACTGAAGTGCACAAGAGTGAAGAGAAAACAAACTAAAAAGACGCCTGTGCTTTACTAGTCTTGCAGCTCCTTTTTGGCCATGGCGATCATACTGCAAATCACAACCTCTGGTGAGGAAGTTGATAACGAATATAAGAATTCACACCAAATCTCACTTGCAATACCTGGTCATGCTTAATTTGGCACTCTAGACCTATAAGTTGGACTTCTAATGTGCAATGCAGTCACAGCACCGTAAAACTACACTCTAGGGATTTCCGGAAGTTCAGTATTGATAGGTGCTGGCTGCCTGTATCATATAGCAGGCACCCGGCTGCAATGATGGGGAACAGGGATCCCGTTGTCAATTAACCCCTCAGGTGCCGTGATCAGCGCTGATCGTGGCACCTATGAGGCAAGGCGGAGAGATGCAATTTCACCGAGGGGACTCCGATGAGTTACGATGAGAGCCTGGATGCTTATGAAGCTTTACAGGCCTGCTATAGTAAGCTCTCTGCTGCACTGTGCATGAGGCACAGCACAGCATGTGAAAACCCTATTTACCCTAATAGATCTCTATTAGGGTGAATAGAACAAGGAATCAAAAGATTCCAGGTTCTAGCCCCCTAAGAGGGCTAAAAGTTAATAAATAAAAAGTAAAAAAAAAATAAATGTAAATATTAAAAGTTAAAATCACCGTGTTCCTTATTTTACATATAAAAATATATTAACAATAAAAAAACTGATATCGGGTATCACCATGTCTGAACAATTAAACTATATAAAAAAAATTAAAAAATTAAAAAAATTCCTGCAGTGGCTTGTATGGCCACGCGGTACCCCACCACAGCAGATCATACCCTAAGACTTGTTTCATACCAGCAGGCTATTCCGGCAGAGAACAGCCTGCTGGAATTCACTGGATCTGGCACTGCCAGATGCCGATGGAATGCCCACTGGCCCCATTAAGTACAATGGGGTCGGGCGGAGATCCGCCCACATTCCGGCAGACAATGTGGAGAATCAGCTGGACACAAACCGCGGTGGAGTTTACACCAGAGGTGTGAAACTAGCCTAAAGAAATTTCAGGTGTGTGTATTTTTTTTTTTTTTAATTCTTACTTTTTAACCGCCTCCCCATATGAAAATAAATCCACCATAGAAATTGAATCATTTAAATTACTGACCATATATGCAAATCATTTATAAAAAGGAAAAGAATGCTTCAGCAAGCAGCCAGAGCATCGTCATCGGTAAAAACCATTAAAACATCAAATATGTACCTTCAGCTAGGTCATGAAATGAGGGCAGAGGGGGTTACATGCCCATACAAGTCATTGCACCTAAAAGAAATGACATATACTGTAGCCTATTCTGCTGCAGAAATATCCACTGCCTCTTAATGTTCTCAAATTACAGCTTTCTTTTTTCAGAGATTACAAAGAATTCACACATCTCCATAACAAGTTTACCTTCCTGTGTCTATGGTAAAGACGCTGCACATACACTAAACTCACATTGCATTCTAAAGCACTGCAACCACTCCAGTAAATCTTTTATAAATTATATTTAATACATTGTTTAAGCTGTATACAATTTGACTTGAGATCAAACAAAGGATCAAGACGTTAAAGAAGAATATACTTCAGCAGGATCTCCGTTCCTCATACAAAGAGCCTTTTCTTCCCTCACATTACAGAGCTCAGGCAAAGAGCCAGGCTGCTACTTATCAGCTGCTAGACATCAGGGGAGAATGGTGTGCGTCACAGACCCAGTGGGGACCCCGAGCTTTATGGCTCTCTACCATTTGGTTCTTATCTTAGTGTGTGGTGCGTGGCACATGCAATGAAAATGAAAACAGTGAGAAAGGGGATGTACACTGATCAATCCACTTCTGTTTCGCTCCACAAGTGTCCATTCACACGTCCGCAAAATGGGTCCGGATCCGTACCGCAACCGCACTTCTATTTATTTTTGCAGAACGGAACATGTCCTATTCTTGTCCGCAGACACGGACAAGAAGAGGCATTTCTATTTAAAGTGCCGGCCATGTGCGGTCCGCAAAATGCAAAACCACATAGCCAGTGTCCGTGTTTGGCGAATCTGCAATTTACGGACCGCAAAACACTTGCGGAGGTGTGAATGGACCCTAAGGAAAATATATATATAAAGAAGCACTTATATAAAGGCATGAATGACGCTACAGTCAGGAGTTAAGGCAGATCCTCAGTACATGTGTGGTGGCTACCACATAATCCTTTGTAGTGGATAATCATTCTAACCTTGCTGTAATAGAAGCCAGCTCCACATGCAGTGACATGCTGCTATGTCTTTGCTTATACACACCACCCTATGCCCATAATCAGCCTCCTATGACCTGCAATATGTTGCCCATTAACAAACGCTTGATACAAAGCAACCCTAGGTAAAAAGCTTAATGGTCAGCTGCCAAAGAATCTGGACAGAAAATAACTCCCCAGAGTGTAAGTGCAGAGTGCAGAGAGAATAAGGGTGCACTTACGTGGTAGAATTTTCTACCAGAATTCTCCCATGTTATCCTATGGAGCTGAAAATTGTCCATCCTTACATTCTGTTCCACTGCTGAATTTAGTGTACATCAAGCATCCTCAAACTGCAGCCCTCCAGATGTTGTAAAACTACAACTCCCAGCATGCCCAGGCAACCTACAGCTATCAGGCTACAGCAGGGCATAGTGGGAATTGTAGTTTTACAACATCTGGAGGGCCGCAGTTTGAGGATGCCTGGTGTTCATAATGTTGTGTCGCAGATTTTCTGAAAGAGAAACTCTCCACTTAACTCAATAAGAAATGGACTCTGCAGTGGAAAACACTGCGGAAAAACCCACAACAAAATCCACATGGAAATTGAACTGAATAGCGAGATTCTCATACAGAAAATCCACACCGTAATTCACACTAAAAAATCCAGAACTAAAAATCTACATCTGTGGATATTCTGTTGGAAAACTCCACCACTACACCTATACACAATGGTCTCAATACAAAAAGAGTAATGTATATACACAACAAATACCTCCAAAAATGACGCCACCACGCAAAATGTTCCAAGATAAAATATCAATCATCTTTATTAAAGCATTTATTTAAAACAATATATATAATCACAAACAAGTCCTGGCACCCCCGCCAATCAGTTCCTTCAGGCAGCTGCAGAGCGCACTGGAGCTCTGGTGTGCATAGCCAGCTCCCGACAGCTTTCCAACTATACTGGCTGTGCATGGTGTCGCAGCCCAGCCCCATTGACATGAATGGGGCTGAGCTGCCCATGTGACTGATGTACTGTACAATGACATCATATGGCGTAGGAAGAAGCATGGTGCTCATGGAGCGCCGACCTCTTCTAACAGCCGATTGGCTGGGGTCCCAGAGCTAGAATCAGCATTTTTGCTATACCGGATCATTAGAGCAGAGGCCTGGCTATAATGTCAGAGCTGAGCTCTTGCTGTATTTAGACTAAGCCTCTTTAAAAAGATGGCGGCCTAGCCTAAGGCCCCTTAGTTACCGCTCTGAATAGGAGTATTGATAGTCACTACAGGGTTAAATTCTACAAGCTGTGAGAACATTGTTGGTATATTATATTAGACATCTTTAGGTATATAGTCACAATGTGTACAGTGTTCGGCTATCTCAGGGTACAGGGTACAGGAAGGCTGAAGTTACGCTGCAGCGCAGACAGACAAACTTTCTGCAGCAGCTCTGACATATCAGGGTAATTTTTAGGAACCTCTGCACTACCAAATTCAGCACATGCGCCCGGCAAGGGATGTGCGTCAAACCGGCTAGCCAAAGAGATGCTACGAGATTTCGCCCATTATCGCACACCACCAGGCCGGTCTTGAGGCTCAGTGGCACCAACCACTCACCGGTCTGTTGTTCCATGCCCGTCCATTTTCCCCCAAACAGATAAGTTTCAAAACAGCCTGCTGTCGTTTCCCCCTTGCTGTGTTGAAGTTGGTGGTGAAGTTATTACTCTGACCGGAGGAGGCGGTAAAGGAGGAAGAGGAGGCAACAGGAGGCAAAGAGAAACATGCAATCCTCAGTGGCGGAAGGACATGCGCCAAACTGCTATCCGCCTCAGGCCCAGCTGCCACTGCATTTACCCAGTGTGCAGTTATGGAGGTATAACATCCCTGCCCATGCTTGCCGGTCCACGTATCGGTGGTTATGTGGACCTTGCCACAGATGATGTTGCGCAGTGCACACATAATTTTGTCCGCCAATTGGTTGTGCAGGGCAGGGATGGCTCGCTGGAAAAATAGTGGCAGCTGGGAACCACGTACTGTGGGACAGCCATAAGGTTTTTAAAAGTATTTGTCTCCACCAGATAGAATGAGAGCATTTCAAAGGCCAGGAATTTTGAAATGATGGCATTCAGGGCCAGGAATCATGAGTGGGTAGGGGGGTACTTCCTCTTTCTCTCCAGTGTTTGGGAGATGGACCACTGCAGCTCGTGCTTTGCATTTAGATGCAGGTGGTGCTTTGGTTTAGAACATTTATGCCTCGCTTAAGGCTCTGATTGCACAGCTCACAAACCACTCGCGTCTTGTCAGCACATTGTCTAAAGAACTGCCAAGCCAGGGCACTCCTTTTTTTGTCATTTTAGTGTTTTTCCCAATTAATCGGTGAAATTATCGACAACTAATCGATTATTCAAATTATCGACTAATCGATTATTCAAATCATCGTTAGTCCTAAATGAAAACAATTGGGGATTGGAACTTATGAAACCTATTAGTGACATGTAAATTCCATTTCTGAACCTGGTAATTAGGGAAGGAAAGATAGAAACAAGAACATTTTTTAAAACAATAGATGCCAACAGCTACTTGAATTTAATAGTGAACGTGATACGGTGGAAAGAAAGCATTTATAATCCAAGAGACCAAACACCTGGATCTGAATACTTTTATAAATGCATGTAATTTTGTATAGCCACTAAATTATTCAATAAAATGTATCTGTATAGCGCCTCCTGCTGTTTGTTCTTTTCCATATTTTTTTGTCTGGTTCACCGAGAAGGCCGCACATGCTCATCCTTCATCTGCCTCCTAAGTTGTGTTAGGGAGAGAGCTGCAGCAGAATGGACACACCCGCATGAGCTGAAGCAGGAAAGACACAGGACCTTGAGCTCCCCAGCTTGATATAAATGAATGGGGAGATCTGTTGACTGATATGGAGACTGTCGGAAGAGAGGGGCTGTAGCAAAAGAATGGGCCTGAGGAGTGGAGTGTGTGTGCACCACTCCTAGAAAGTAAGTCCCTAGACTATATTGTTTGAAAGAACCTAGCCCGAGCCAAAAGCTTGTTCGATGGCGCTCCTTAATAGGAACATTTTGTCTGCTTCCTCTTCTATCATGCTTTTTTCCTTGCAGGGGCCAACTGGAATAAATGAACAAATTAACTTAATCGATGCTTAACAGGGATTCTCTAACATCTTTATATTAAAGGATTTTTCCTATCTACACTGGTCACTAGTTTTCTGCTCTGCAGCACTCTGCTTCCTAAATCTCTGGGGGGGTCTCCGCTGATCGCTGCCATTAAAGCTTTTTGATCACGGCATCTAAAGGGTGAAAAACTAGGACTTCTTATCGCCATCCTCTGCGGCAAATGAGGATACAGGTAATTGGTTTCAATATGCTGGGTCTCTCTGAAGAGGTCCAGGGTACAGAAGCTGCAATTCTTATTTTGGCCAGCAGGTAGCGGTTCACCTCTTATCAGGGGTCTAAAAGACCCATGAGAGTTCATAATAAAAAAAAAAAAAAAAAATGTTTTTTGTAGGTTCAAATATGAAGTTCACAACCATAAAAAAGAAAAAAAAAAATATATATATATATATATATATATATATATATATATATATATATATATATACACATACATAAATAAAAAAATATAAAGTTCCGTAGAATTAAAAAAACACACGCAACTAACAAAAATATAAGCAGCATGGGCATTACCGTGTCCAAAAACGCACGTACTATTAAAATATAAAAAATATTTTTCCAATACGGCGAATGGCATAATGGGAAAAAAGGGCCAAAATGGCCAATTTGACTTTTTTTTTTATAGTTTCCCTTACCGGAAAAAAATGTGTTAAAAAAATTTACACACTCCAAAATGGTATAAAAAAAAAAAAAAATTTTATATTATGAAAAGCAAACAACAAAAATCTATACCACTTAGCAGAATTCATATACAGGGTGGGAATACTCCCCAACAGCAGTTAGCAGGAGGATTTACAGAGAAACAAAATTGTTAGGGTGGGACAGTAGCTGATAAGACCTTGAGAACAAAGGATAAGTCCCTGTTAGATAAGAAATCTAATTTGTAATGTCTGAAGAACGTAGAAGGGCTGGACCAGGTTGCAACCCCACAGATTTGTTCTAAGCAGGCCGATGCTCCCTCGGCCCATGAAGCAGATGCTGCCTTGGTTGAGTGGGCCTTCAGACCCGATGGAGGAGTAACACCCTTTGTACTATAGCATAAAATGATTGCCATTCTGATCCAGCAGGCAATAGTTATTTTACTTGCAGCCTGTCCTTTATTCTGTCCCACATACTGGACAAAAAGATGATCTGTTCATCTAACTTCATTAGTAGCCTCCAAGTAATTTAACGGATATCTCTGCACATCAAAACTCTGATATTTGGCTTTATCAAGGGAACAGGCCAATAAAAAAAAAAAAAAAGAATGAAGACACTTCTTGTTCACAACGAAATTGAGAGACTACTTTCGGTAAAAAGGAGGGAGAATGTTTCAGAACAATCTTATCCTCAAAGACAGTCAGATAAGGCGGTTACAGAAGAAAGCCTGAATCTCTCCCACTCTGCTGGCAGTAATATTTGCTACAAGGAAGGGCAGCAATCTGGACTTTTAAGGTACAGCAATTCACACGACCGTATAATTTTATCCGTGTCAGTTTATCAGTGCGGAATAGATGCGGATCCATTCATTTCTATGTATGAATAAAATGTGTGGACAACGTTCAGTACATTGTCCGCATTCGTGTTTGCGCATTTCAAGTCCGCAAAAATATGAAGCTTGTACTACTATTGTCTGCACAGATCGGTTTGCAGCCCCATTCAGGTCAATGGATCCGCAAATTGTGGATGACATACGGAATGGCTTCCGTATGTCATCCGTTTTTTGCAGATTTGTTTCAGTATTATTGAAGGTCTTAATTTTTTTTTCTCTTTTTTTCTTCCGTCTTTTGTGGACAGTAAAAAACGGAAGACATACGGAACACAAACGGAAGTCATTCGTCGACAAAATGCGGACACACAGTTACGTTATTTGCGGACTGCAAAACGGAAACCCTTGTGAAGAAAATCCAGTAAAAGGGCTTGTTCACATGACCGTATGGTTTAACAGTCCTTTTTTCAAGGATCCGTTGTTCTGTTTTTTGAATCCGTTGTGTTTCCGTTTTGTTTTTCTACAAAAACAGGAACTTTGTAATCATTCCAAAACGCCCAACACATGTGCAAAATGGGCTGGGCATAGTATTTCTACAGCATGGATCCGCAAAAAAGGATGACATACGTACATGTGTTCCGTATGCATTCCGTTTTTTATAGAGACCCATTGACTTGAATGGAGCCACTGAACGTGATTTGCAGACAATAATAGGACCTGACTCAAAATGTTGCGGAACAGAAATATGGAAATGGAATGCATACGGAATATATTCCGTTTTTTTGTGTGCACCCATTGAAATGAATGCTTCCGTATATGGACTGTATACGGAACGCAAAAAACGGCCCGTATACGGAAAGCAAAAATGTTTGTGTGTACGAGACCCAATATTGACATCTGGCCTCATGGAAGGGTCCCAGGATCCTGCAGAAAAATGAAGGAAGGTCTTCCAGGTCTTCAGGTAGATTTTAGATGGCTTTCTGCGCTGCATCAGAGTGAATATAACTGCCTCTGAAAGCACCCCTTAGAATAGCCCATTCAGATTCCAGACTGTCAGTCATAGATGTGGAATATTTGGGTGTTGAGCCGGACCCTGAGACAGAAGATCCAGAATTTAAAAGAAAGAATCCAATAAATCCCTTTTGATAATATCAGGAGAGGAAACCACGCTCTCCTCGGCCAATATGGGGCAATTAAGGTCAGATAACTTTTTCCCCTTCCACTTTTGTCAGAGTTTTTTGAATCAACGAGAATGGGGGGGTGTCACACGCATAGAGCAGTCTTTTCAGCCATGGTTTTGAGAATGCATCCACTAGGAATGGTCGGTATTGGTAAGAGAGGGAGCAAAACCTGTCTACTTTGACTTTTGAAGCAAAGAGGTCTAGTATCAGAATTCCCCATTTTTTGCATATCTGGTTGAAGATTGACTGCTTGAAACTCCACTCTCCCCTCTCAAGAAGTCCACAAAGAGGGTCTCCTATCCTTTGAGATGGACCACAGAAGTTGAGACTAGATGCCTCTCTGCCCATGTAAAAATGACCTTGGCTACTGAGGCTAACATCTTTCTTATTGTCCCTCCTTGCTTGTTGATACAAAACCATTTTACCTCTGGGATGGTTTAAGTCATTTGACCCAGGACAGTCATAATACCTCGGATAGATACTTTTGTCGATCGGCTGAAGGAAGCCATCATCTGGCCTAGAGATTGTTTCTTTTCTTCTGACAGGAGAAAAGAAAAAAAATTCTGTCTGCTTGCTTCATATTTATAAGCCATCCCAAAGACTTTAGAGTCTCTTTGACTATCTGCAAGTGGGTCATGAGGCAGTGCTTGGTTTGGGCTGCTACTAATAAGTCTTCCAGGTATGGAATGAATATAATGCCCTTTTGATGTAGGAAACTTCACACTTCTGCTTTTAGCTTTGTGAAAATTCTTGGAGCAGACGAGATATCGAATTAGAAGACTGGAAACTGGTGGTGATACAGGCAACTGTTTAGGAAAAGCACAATCCTTAGAAATCTCTTATGGCATTTGTGTGAATAAATAGGCACATAACAGTATACATCCGCAAAGTCCAGGCAATCCTGAGTCAGAAGGATGATTGTTGATTTCACCTTTTCCATTTTGAATTTCTTGTAACAGACGTACTTGTTCAGTGATTTAAAGTTGATGATCGCCCTGCAAAAGCCGTTTGGTTTTCTTACTAAGTATACTGGGGAGTAGAACCCCTGGCCTCTTTGATCTTCTGGCACCTGGACTAATACATTTTTTGCAAGAGATGAAGGATCTGAGATTCCATTGCCTGTTGACCGTCTCCCTGTAAACTTTTGTTTATAAAAAATCTGTCTGATCGCTGTGCAATGAATTCCAGCCTGTATTACTGGTGGATAACAGACAGAATCCAGCGGGAGGTAGTGATCTTTTCCCAGACGGACACAGTTTTTTTTAACCTTCCCACAACTTGACTTCTGGCTTCATTGATTTGTCTGCCTGGTTGATTTGTCAGGTTTAAATAAGAACCATTTCCCTTTTGAGGAATGCCAACTGGAGAGATTTTCTTTATTCTTCGGGTCAGGCTTGTTACGTCTTTGGGTTTTAAAGAAAAGTCTTTGATGAAAGTAACATGAAATGGTTTGAAAACCCTTCTTTTCGTCAGAAGCTTTGTCCAGGATGTCATCTAACACAGACCCAAAAAACCTATCAACCTCACAGGAAATACCGCAAATATTTTTTAATGTTAATTAGTATCACCTGACCATAATCTTAACCACACTGGCCTGCATGATGCATTTGGTAGGGCAGCAGATCTCAATGAGAGTTTTACTAAACCTTAAGGTGTCTGCAATAAAATTTGAGGCTTGTTGTAAAACTAGAAGATAAGATAAAATATCCTCCCAGGAGTTCCTGAAACTACAGATGCTCTTCTAATTAAAGGAAAGCCAAGATAGTATTCTGGCTGTATATGTTGCGGTAATGCTTGGTCTCAACATAACATAGCTGTACAAGACTCCCAGGATCTTTTTAGGAGGGATTTACATTTTTTTTATCCATTGGGTCTCGTAGAAGACCCATGTCCTCAAAGAGCAATGATGATTTTTAGAGATCCTAGCCACAGGGTCATCTACTTTAGGAGTTTTATCCAAATAAGCAGAGCCTTCTTCATAAAGGCACCGGCCGTGTGCACTCCAGATCACCGTTGCCGGCCGATTCAGTTGAATGGTTCTGCAATCCACTAAATACGGAGCTGTGCTGAGCGGAAGCACTACAATTTTTTTGCACCACACTGAATCTTGCAGATCGCAGACCCATTCAAGTGGACGGGTCTGCAATCGCAAACAGCAGGCACACAGGCGGTGTCCGAGTATTGCGGACTGCTATTTGTGGTCAGCAGCACAGGCACAGGGCACACACGTTCATGTGTATGAGCCCTTACCCTGGGTTCAGACCTGAGCGTTCTTGAAACGCGCGTTTTACGCACGTTTGTATCGCGCGTATTTCAGCGAGTTTTTGCAAATAGGAAACGCGCGTTCGTACGCGCGTTCTTGTGATTGACTACTGTGGTGTCAATCACAAAACGCGCGACAAACTCCCTAAAAAAAGCTTAAGTACTTGTTTATGCGTAGGGCGTTTTACAGCGCGTTCAAACGCGCTGTAAAACGCTCAAGTCAGAACCAGGGCCATAGGAAAGCATTGGTTTTAATGTGTTGAGCGTTTTACAGCGCGTTTGAACGCGCTGTAAAACGCTCAGGTGTGAACTCAGGGTTAAAGTGATAATTCCTTTTAAACCGTCTGGAAATACCCAATCATTTTTCTGGGTCTACTTTGTAGTCTGTTACACAGGAGATGAATAGGTAAGGCCCCTTTCACATATGCATTTTTCCTTTCCGTCCTAGAGTTCCGTCTTCGGGGCTCTAGGACGGAAAGATACTGATCAGGATTTCCCTAATGCATTCTGAATGGAGAGCATTCCGTTCAGGATGCATCAGGAGGTCTTTCGTTCAGTACGTGAAAGTTTTTTGGACGTTGACAAAACCGCAGCATGCTGCGGATTTGTCTCCGTCCAAAAATCCGGAAGACATGCCGTAACGCCGGATCCGGAATTAATGCCCATTGAAGAGCATTCATCCGGATCCGGCCTTAAGCTAAACGTCATTTCGGCACATCGCTGGATCCTACGTTTAGCTTTTTCTCAATGGTTACCATGGCAGCCAGGACGCTAAAGTCCCGGCTGCCATGGTAAAGTGTAGTGGGGAGCGGTATACTTACCATCCGTGCGGCTCCCGGGGTGCTCCAGAGTGACGTCAGGGCGCCCCATGCGCATGGATCACGTGATCGCATGGATCACGTGATCCATGCGCATGGGGCGTTCTGACATAATTCAGGAGCGTCCTGGGAGCCGCACGGACTGTAAGTATGCCGCTCCCCTGCTCCCCACTACTACTATGGCAACCAGGACTTTAATAGCGTCCTGGCTGCCATAGTAACCTCAAAGCATTTCGAAGACTGATCAGGATCCTGATCAGTCTTCTAATGCTTTCAGGCGAATTGCGTTCTGACGGATCCGGCGGGACGGAAGTGCCTGCTGGATCCTCGGAACGCGAGTGTGAAAGAGGCCTAAAACATAAGATGCAGACAAAACAGTAGGAGATTTTCAATCAGGATTATTTTGAAAGTCTGAGTATAGCAATAAAAAAAAAAAAAAAAAAAAAAAAAAAAAAACATACATGGGTTCTGACCATACAGTTTTCCACTATATACATGCAAATGCTGGAAAACACACAAGCTATATGTCTTAACTCTCAACTAGCACTCTGAGGGACTCAAATGTTGCTTAAAGGTCCTGTCCTCTTCTAACCTTGAGATTGTTGATATTTTTCCACAATTGTGGTTCTCAAGTCCTCAGACAGTTCTCTTCTCCTTTTTCTGTTCTCAATTCTTAAAGGGGTTCTGAAGTTTGTTTAAACTGATGATTTATCCTCTGGATAGATCATCAGCATCTGATCGGTGGGAGTCTGACACTTAGGACCCCCGCCGATCAGCTGTTTGAAAAGGCAGCGGCGCTCATGGAGCACCGCGGCCTTCTCACTGTTTACCGCAGGACCAGTGACATCACGACTTGTATCAACTGGCCTGGGTGCGGCTAAACTCTGTTCACTTCAATGGAGCTTAGCCCCGCCCAGGCCAATTGATACAAGTAATAACGTCACTGGTCCTGCGGTAAACAGTGAGAAGGCTGTGGCGCTCCAGGAGCGTCGCTTCCTTCTCAAACATCTGATCAGCGGGGGTCCCGGGTGTCGGACTCCCACCGATCAGATGCTGATGATCTGATCTGCAGAACCCCTTTAATGTGGCACACACAATACAAAGACTGAGTCAACGTTTCCCCTTTTTATCTGGCTTCAGGTGTTACACACCTGTTACTTGCCACTGGTTAGTTTGAACGAGCATCTTATGCTTGAAACAAAGTTTTTTACCCACAATTTCGAAAAAGGTGCCAACAATTTTGTCTGTCCCATTTTGAGTTGTCTATTAAATGATGTCAGATTAACCTTTTTCACAGTTTTTCTTTAGTGTTGTTCTAGTACACACAAAGGAAATAAATGTGTAATTGCAATAAGTTTCTGTAAAAATTACAGGGGTGCCAACACTTTCAGCCATGACTGTATTGTACAGTAGTGTTTTTTTAAACTGAGAGGTGGGCCTCACCAGCCAGATGTCCCCCTATTGTTGGTAAGGTTCAGTTAAAAGGAGGCAGTTAACAGAAATGATTATATGCTGGGCAGGTTTTTCTTTGGGTAAAGCAATCTCTTGTTTAGCAACAGAACTTTTTCTTATAAAACAAAATAAGCAGAAATGAGACAAAACTGAGATAAATGTTAGATTTTGTCTTGAACTTCAACCCGAGGCAAAAAAACAAAATGCTGGTAGGTTCTGTAGAGAATAGTACAGCATGGTAAACTTTTGAGAATTTGTTTTATGTTTTGTCATTTTAATTTTTCTCTAATAAGTTATTAATGACGTTGCTCACAGAACAGCGGACATGATCCAAAAATAGAGCAAGGGAATTAAAGGAATCTCAAATTCCCCACAAATGTGCTGAGAAACTGTCAGCAGAGCACATTGCTCTCTTCACAGCACCATGATGCAGGTTCCAAATGTCTATGGAAAATAGAAGTGTATGAAATACACAAGTAACTATTTACCAGTATATTGTCTGGCTGCTGCAGATTACCATGGACAGGACATGATTGTCTTACTTTCACTTGGTTTACATTGAGGTCACTGAAGTCATTATAAAAGAATAGCAGTTGTCCCTTTACATAGGAAGCCTCTAGATAAAAAAGGGAAGTCCACTATCACCGTTTGGAAACAGGAAAAGAAAAACAGATAGCTGTAAATTCCTCCCATGTTAAAACAAAAAGGTAATCGAAAATACAGTATAAAATAACGAATGCACAATAAAGCTTTCATGGATGCCATTTTCATACAGTAGGAGTGTATTGGTACCAAATTCAGCATTCTTCTCACATGGATACCAAGTATAGACATATACACTAGATGGAAAACTGCAAAGCTTGGTAACTGAAGTTTAACTAAATCGGGGTGATTTACCAATTATTCCATCAAAAAGCTCTGGGTTATTTCACCCAAGATATGTCTGGCTCAATCACTAAGTCAGTTAGGCAACAGTTTTCTAGGGTTGCACTGTTACAGTTCACTATATTTTTTAACCAAACCAATACTGATCAAAAATATAAAACTAGGTCTACATTGTGATTGGACTCAGAAAGTCTCTAGATCTGATATTCCTTAAGTTTTTGTCAGTATACGTGTGAAAGCAGCTTATGTTAGAAAATTGTACTGAGCAATAGTCTAGCATGCCCACAGAATTACTAGATCATTAGCTCACCAAGCATGCACCTCAACACAACTATCAATCTGTGGCCAAGGAATGGCCTGACATCAAAATACAGTATTCACAAAACTGAGTAGACCTCTAATGACATAGTTGTAAAAAGAAGTGATCAACAGCCAACCATGTTACGCCCCTGATGTAACCGAATGGTGGTATCACACACCAATAGAAATACTGTTACATTACATTTTTAATTAGATTGACCACTATTAAAAGGGTTTTCAGAGATTTTTATACTGATGAAGTATCTGATTAGTAGAGGTCCGACACCTGGAACCCCGCTGATGAGCTGTTTGAGAAGGCACCAGTGCTCCTGTGAGCACCGCAGTCTTCTCTATGCTTACCAAGCACAGCGCAGTACGCTGTATATGTGATTGGTATGACAGCTCAGCCCTGAGCTGCGCCTAGGTCAAGTGACAGATGAACGTGTCGTCACTTGGCCTAGGAAAAGCAGCAAGAAGGCCGCACCCTACTGGATAGGTCATCAGTATTAAAATCTAGGAAAACCCCTTTAAATCTTCTGGTTGAGCATCATTCATGTTCAAAAAACACCCTCTAAATTGGGGATTATTTACAAAATTTTATCTTCAAATAGGAATATATTAAACTGAAAAACATTGTATATATTTGTGGCTTGTGGCAAAAAGTCTCAGATTTTATCATTAGAGTAAGGGCTTAGTCCATATATTATGTTTGCATCTATTGTTCTAGTGTATTATTTTCCGTGACTTTAGAAATGTAGCCATGCACATCAGCAAATTTACTATCATATCGTGCAGGATGTTTCGTATCTTTTTCTGTGTTTTTTTTTATTTGTCTTGGAGTGGCACCTTTAGGTGTGAATGTGCTTCTATTCTGGGAGTAGCATTCATGTGCACTTCTGCCCCACCTATCTAATAGGCGACCTTGATTAGGTGGTACATATAGCTGTGTGCGCTCCTCCTCTCATTGGTTGCTGTCACACACAGAGGTAACTAAGAGCAACACACTACACGTGCGGGGTCTGCCCTCCTGAACATAGATGCCCAATGGCATAGGTAGGTTTAGAGTAGGACATGCCTGACTGAGACCACTGTGGCGCTGGGTAGGTGGGCACAGATGTGTTTTGATCAAAATATATTGGCTAAGAGTCTCAGATTTTATCATTAGAGTGACGGCTTAGTCCATATATTATGTTTGCATCTATTGTTCTAGTGCATTATTTTCTGTGACTTTCTTGTGAAACACTCACAAACCCTGTGTTTAAGACTTTTTAAAAGCCACTGTGAGAAAATACAGCCGCAATTGGCATATGTACTCCGCCCTTTCCACTTTCAAAAAGGGGGCAGGCCAGAGGTGTGGTGCATTTATATCCATTAATGCCAGTTCTCTGGTATCAATTAAGATAGAACTCATTAATGCTCAGAGCAGCCGTATATTTCAGTTTAGGTGCATGGACTTTCAGGTGATCCTCCAGCACATCCACCAGTTTTCAAGTCCGGAGAAGAAAACGCCATTTTCACAATGCAAGGATAGGCAACCCCATTAAAGAACATGTAAATGGAACTGAGCTGTAACCATATGCATAGCCACTGCCAAATGTACAGAACTGTGCCTGGGAAGCAATTAAGGGCAAGCGGAGCCTATCCTAAAGGCATGACATCAGTATTGCAGTTTATAAAAAGGACCTGTTTTTTAACTAATATCTTGTTGTTAAATAGTTAAAGGGGTATTCCCATCACATACAATGGGGGCATATCGCTAGGATATGCCCCCATTGTCTGATAGGTGTGGGTCCCACCTCTGGGACCAGCACCTACAACGAGAACGGAGCGGGGAGAGCTGTGGCTGGATGACCCTGGATTTCCCGGGGTCCATCCACCACCCAGCGCTGCTCCCACAGAAGTGAATGGGAGCGCACCGCACACGCGCGGCCCCTGCTCCCATTCATTTCTATGGGGCAGACGGAAATGGCTCGGCTATTTTTGGCAGCCCCATAGAAATTAATGGAGGGCGGCTGCGCATGCGCCCTCCATTTAATTCCCCACTCTGTTCTCATTGTTGGTGCGGGTCCCATAGGTGGGGATGTGAATTTTAGAAAGGAGGAGTGAGACCCAGACTTCTCCAGACAACCAGACGGAGACAGTGTTCCCATGGCTTTTGAGGGGATTTAACATAGAACAGCTTTTCACCATATTTTTTGTATGGCCCATTTATATATTTGTATAGGTTAATCCTGTCCCTTGTTAAAAGCCTCTTCTCAAGACAAAATACATTTAGTATTTGCTAATACCCAAGACCCTCCATGCCCCTTATCAGTTTAGTCGCTCTTCTCTGTACTTTTTCCAGCTGCAGAGCATCCTTTCTTTAGACTGGTGCCTAGAACTGAACTTCATATTCCAGATGAGGGCTTCCACGCTGCCTTGTAAAGTGGTACCCCTGCATCCCTACTTCATTTCTATGGGGCAGACGGAAATGGCTCGGCTATTTTTGGCAGCCCCATAGAAATTAATGGAGGGCGGCTGCGCATGCGCCCTCCATTTAATTCCCCACTCTGTTCTCATTGTTGGTGCGGGTCCCATAGGTGGGGATGTGAATTTTAGAAAGGAGGAGTGAGACCCAGACTTCTCCAGACAACCAGACGGAGACAGTGTTCCCATGGCTTTTGAGGGGATTTAACATAGAACAGCTTTTCACCATATTTTTTGTATGGCCCATTTATATATTTGTATAGGTTAATCCTGTCCCTTGTTAAAAGCCTCTTCTCAAGACAAAATACATTTAGTATTTGCTAATACCCAAGACCCTCCATGCCCCTTATCAGTTTAGTCGCTCTTCTCTGTACTTTTTCCAGCTGCAGAGCATCCTTTCTTTAGACTGGTGCCTAGAACTGAACTTCATATTCCAGATGAGGCCGCACCAACGCTTTGTAAAGTGGTAATATTACATCCCTGCCCCATGAGTCCACTTTTAATACATGACAATATCCTGATTTCCATAGAAGCAGCTGATTGACATTGCATGCGGTTATTTAATGTATGATCCAACACCCAAATCCTTCTCTATAAGTGACTCTCCCAGTGTTACTTCCCCAAGGACATATGATGCACGTAAATTATTACTACCCAGATACATATATCCATAGTGAAAATCATTTGCCAAGTGGATGCCTAAACACTAGGTGTCCAAGTCAGCTTGTAGTTTACAGACATCTTCTAAAGACTGCATAGTACTACATAGTTTGGTGTATGCAATAGAACAGGGCTTGACAAATTTCCTTGGAATCTAGGAGCCAGCTAAAAAAGTTAGGAGCCGTTTTTTTTTTTTTTTACTGTTATGGGGGCATCTGTGGATGACACGCTGTCGCGGGGGCATCTGTGGATGACACGCTGTCACGGGGGCATCTGTGGATGACACGCTGTCACGGGGGCATCTGCCAGACACAATGCAATTAATAGCACCCCACCCCCTCCCCTTCACAATGATAATGCACTCTCCTGCAAGCAGCAATCAGGCCCCTCCTAAATCCAAAAGCACATTGGGGGATCATTTAAAGAGATCTACTGCCATGAGTGGGGGTCAATGACAGTGTTAGGGAAAGCGCAGCATTGAGCAATCAGTAGCCAGGACCAGGAGCAGCCTTGCCTCAGTGCAGCTGCCGCGCTCCAAGTCCTGGCTTCCATCCAGTTCCCGCCGCCGCGCCTCTGCCTGCAAACCAGAACTGACTGGCAGCGGCTGGGCGTGCGAATCTGGAGGCAGCAAGTGTGTGTGATGTCACGTCAGTCACTGTGATGAATGATTCGGATCGGCGGCGGCCGAGCCTGACTAGCGTAACATTTCAAAGGGGAATCAGCGGAGGGGGCAGGGCAAGGAATAACCTGGGGGGGCAAACGCCTATTACTGGTATGCGGTGGATGCGGGCACCTTTGAAAAAGGGACTAGCAAATACCCAAGCGCCAGGACCAAATTCCTGGTCGCCATGGCGACCTGGCGCCTGGGATTGGTCGAGCCCTAGAATAGAAACAGTGCTGTCAATGCCATCCTCTATATCATTAGCAAATAAGTTAAGTAATTGAGACTAAGAACTTTGGGGTACGCCATTTATAACTGGAGACTGTTCACAATAAAAATCATTGTACACAACTCTCTGGACAGGATCCTTCACTTAATCTTCAATCCAATTACAAACTATACTTTCCAAGCCTATAGACCATATTTTAACTATTAAATGTCTGAGAAGACAGTATCAAAAGCCTTTGCAAAATTCAGAAACACTACATCCACAGCCGCCCTTCTTTCCAGGCTACTACTCACCTCCTCATAAAAACAAAATCAGGTTAGTCTGACAACTTTTGTCCTTGGCAAAACCATGCTGGGTATCACTTTTGATACTATATATATATATTTACCAAAGACGAGGCAGCACTCCAAGTGGCGGTGAATAGTGAACCCTCTTTATTAACCCACAAAGCGACGTTTCAACTGCTCATTGCAGTCTTTTTCAAGCTACAAACATTGTGTCAGCAAGGGGGTAAATATACCCAAAATGCAATGTGCCATACTCAAATGTCAATTAATCAATAATGTGTAACAAATCGTAGGAAAAATTTCATATCACAAATTTACAAACATCATGTGCTGAAATACAAAAAGATCAATGTATATGTGAAAAGTGACAATAAAATATATCGTATAATCATATAAAACACATGATTACCCTGATAAAGTGCACCTGTGCATGTGGTGGTTTAAAAACAAGAGACCAATCCGCTTGAAATAGTAATTATAACATCGTAAGATACATAAGAACTTACTTCACATTGGTGGTTCAATGGCGCACGGCCCGGCGTTCCCTGGTCTTTCCTGCGCATGCCCCATTGCCGCGCAACGAGACAACGCTATCCACATGTCCGGAACCCGCCGCAGACATGTCCAGGTCAGCTGACCCTATCACATGATCGGCAACGGCCCCCGCGTCATGCGGAAGCAGAGTCCCAGAGATCAGACTGGATAGCAACAGGACAGCGTCAGGGGGCGGGATGCCACCAGGGCAAGGGTACCTAAAAAAGGTAACCCATCACCATGGTAACAATCCCAAACACCCAACGCCGTAAATCCCACCGACAATCCAGCCGCATCAAGGGACGCCATAATGTTCGCAAGCCAGGGAGCACAATCACGGCTACATATATTGTATATCATCTATTAAATCAATGTGAACCTAATAAATTAAAAACCTATCCCAGTGAAGACCTCCCACGACGGTGCAACACAGACCACACGCAACAAAACGTGCGCACACTCGTAGCACCGGCATGAAAGTACAATCAACACTAAGGAAAAAAAGGGGAGAAAAAGCTAATTACTCCACAATTATAATAGATATTATGATTGATATAAAAGTACATCTATATATTTCTTTATTGTGTAGTTTCCCCGCTTGCAGAATGTTCCAAGGGGCCACCAGAGAAACCTCCAAACATGTTACAAAAGATGCATCAGTCTAAAAGAAAATAAATATAGTATCAAAATTACAAAAGCTGACAAAATGTTAGATCCACAACACCATAGGTGGGAAGAGGAATAATATCAAGGACTTATCTCATAAGTTGCCATCTAAACTCAACATTGAGACCGGCAGGTCTAAGTGTCTGCAGACGATGTATCCAATGCAGCTCTCTCCGTTTCAACATTAATGTGCGGTTACCCCCACGTCTCGAATTAACCACCTGGTCAAGAACCATAAATCTAAGAGCCCTCTCAGAATGACCCATTTCAATAAAATGTTTCGAGACCGGGAGATCTTTCCTTTTCTGTCTTATTGAGAAACTATGGTTGTTCATTCTAGTTTTAATGTCACAGGTGGTCTCCCCAACATAAAGGAGACCACATGGACACTGTAAAACATAAATGACAAATGAACTGTCACATGTCAAGTATTGTTGAATATGGTATTGTTCACCAGTTCTGGGGTGTGTGAACCTCTCTCCTTTCATCATCAGGGGGCAATTCACACAGCCCAGACATGGGAAACTGCCTGTTCTCCGGGTACCTATATAAGTCTGAACCTTCTTTCTTGGTGGTAAATCAGCCCTCACCAATTTATCTCTGAGGTTGTTAGGTCGCTTATATGAAAATAAGGGTGGTATTTTCAAAGCTGGTATTTGGGGAAAATTGCTCGATAATATACCCCAATGTTTCCTGATAATCCTGGCTATATCACTGCTCTGTTCAGAGTAGGTGGAGACCAAAGGGATGCGTTCCCCAGTTGTCTCTCTGCGTCTACCAACCACTGTATCACAATGCCGTGCCCGGTCAAGATGCTTACTCAACATAGCTTTCGGGTAACCCCTCTCAGTAAACTTCGTAAGCATATCCTTATAACGTGCATTGACCATGTCAGGATCCTGAACAATTCTCTTCACACGGAGGAATTGACTATACGGTAATGACTGCACAATGGAACGTGGGTGGCAGCTGTCGTACCTTAAAAGACTGTTGCAGTCCGTTGGTTTAACAAATATATCAGTAACCAGTTTATGGTCTATTATCGATACAGTAGTGTCCAGAAACTGAACCCTATTTGCTGACCAAGTAAGTGTGAACTTGACATCCTCATCAATGGTATCCAAGAAAGCATGGAACCCCTCGAGGGATGTCACATCACCTTGCCAGATAAGGAAGACATCATCTATGTATCGCCACCACCCCAGCACATGGCTGAAGTGGTGGGATACATAGATAAGGTCCTCCTCGAGGGACGCCATGAAGACATTGGCGTACGTCGGCGCCACATTCGACCCCATGGCGGTCCCTCGAAGCTGCAAGTAGTACTGGTCCATAAACAAAAAATAGTTCCGTCTCAGTACCACCTCCAACAGATGCAAACAAAAATTCCAACTGTCAATGGAAAACTGACTAGATTCAAGGCACTTCTGTACAGCTGCCATTCCCCGCGTGTGATCGATTGATGTATACAGACTTGTGACATCAAAAGATGCCACAAGACAACCATCAGGTAGATCAATATCCTTTATCTTCTTCAAAAAATCTCCAGTGTCCTGAATATAGGATCTGGAGCTGGTTGCAAAGATCCTAAGCACACGATCCAGGAAGATGGCTATATTAGAGAAGATTGATGCAGTCCCGGACACTGTAGGTCGCCCGGGTGGATTGGTAAGACACTTGTGTATCTTCGGCAAGATGTAAATCACCGGTGTCCGGGGATGTTCAATCATTAAAAATTTATATAACTCATCATCGAATGTGCCACTACCGATAGCCCAATCGAGGATACATTTTATGTCTTTAGCAATATCAAACCTAGGGTCCCTAGGTAATCTTTTATATACAACCGGATCACTCAACTGTCTGTTAATCTCCCCAATATACCAGCCTGTATCCATAACCACGACCGCCCCGCCCTTATCGGCCGGTTTAATCGTTAGGTCGTGGCTATGGCACAGCTCATCAATAGCCTTCAGGTCACTGGTGGTCATATTAGGATATCTCAAAACATCTCCATCAATATTGGTCTTGAGTTTATCAAGGTCTAACTGTACCGCATTGGTGAAAGCATCCAATGCTGGCACAGAGACCGGTGGAATAAACTCACTTTTAGTGTGCAACCCCATCTTCTTCAAGGTGAATGTTTACCTCTCTGAATCTGCATATGTGTGTACAGGGGAAGATTGATCTTTAAACCAGACCCTCAGCTTGATAAGTCTGAAGAACTGTTGAAGATCAATCTCCAGCTGAAACCAATTAATACGAGAAGTAGGGCAAAAAGAAAGTCCCTTGCTCAAAAGACATATCTGAGCATCGGTCAATGTGGCCGATGAAATATTTACCACAGATGTTTTGTGTGACATGTCCATCGTGTTCATTGTGCCTTCTTGCGCAAGACCATCTGCTTCATTTTCTTTGGCACCCTGTTGTTTCCTCCATTTGTGTTGACGTCTTTTGTCCCTCCTGGATCTCTTGGGGGCTGGCCCTGTTCTAAAAAAGGGGAACAAGCAACGGCCGATGATGAAGACCCGGGACGATTCCGTTGTTCATTAAATCGATTGCCAAACCGGTTCACAGGCTTCCCAGATGGTATCGCCTGCCACGTGTAGATTTTGCCACTAGAATAATCACCCACATCACGCTGCCATTTTTTCCTTTTCATAGTTTCCTGCTCTTTAACAAATTTCTCAATATATGCAGAACATGTTATATCATATTGGGTCCATTCCTCAGCGGACATCATTAGCTGCAGAGAATTCCTTGTCTGCTCCTGCCGCACCCTTATTTTCATATAAGCGACCTAACAACCTGAGATAAATTGGTGAGGGCTGATTTACCACCAAGAAAGAAGGTTCAGACTTATATAGGTACCCGGAGAACAGGCAGTTTCCCATGTCTGGGCTGTGTGAATTGCCCCCTGATGATGAAAGGAGAGAGGTTCACACACCCCAGAACTGGTGAACAATACCATATTCAACAATACTTGACATGTGACAGTTCATTTGTCATTTATGTTTTACAGTGTCCATGTGGTCTCCTTTATGTTGGGGAGACCACCTGTGACATTAAAACTAGAATGAACAACCATCGTTTCTCAATAAGACAGAAAAGGAAAGATCTCCCGGTCCCGAAACATTTTATTGAAATGGGTCATTCTGAGAGGGATCTTAGATTTATGGTTCTTGACCAGGTGGTTAATTCGAGACGTGGGGGTAACCGCACATTAATGTTGAAACGGAGAGAGCTGCATTGGATACATCGTCTGCAGACACTTAGACCTGCCGGTCTCAATGTTGAGTTTAGATGGCAACTTATGAGATAAGTCCTTGATATTATTCCTCTTCCCACCTATGGTGTTGTGGATCTAACATTTTGTCAGCTTTTGTAATTTTGATACTATATTTATTTTCTTTTAGACTGATGCATCTTTTGTAACACGTTTGGAGGTTTCTCTGGTGGCCCCTTGGAACATTCTGCAAGCGGGGAAACTACACAATAAAGAAATATATAGATGTACTTTTATATCGATCATAATATCTATTATAATTGTGGAGTAATTAGCTTTTTCTCCCCTTTTTTTCCTTAGTGTTGATTGTACTTTCATGCCGGTGCTACAAGTGTGCGCACGTTTTGTTGCGTGTGGTCTGTGTTGCACCGTCGTGGGAGGTCTTCACTGGGATAGGTTTTTAATTTATTAGGTTCACATTGATTTAATAGATGATATACAATATATGTAGCCGTGATTGTGCTCCCTGGCTTGCGAACATTATGGCGTCCCTTGATGCGGCTGGATTGTCGGTGGGATTTACGGCGTTGGGTGTTTGGGATTGTTACCATGGTGATGGGTTACCTTTTTTAGGTACCCTTGCCCTGGTGGCATCCCGCCCCTGACGCTGTCCTGTTGCTATCCAGTCTGATCTCTGGGACTCTCCTTCCGCATGACGCGGGGCCGTTGCCGATCATGTGATAGGGTCAGCTGACCCGGACATGTCTGCGGCGGGTTCCGGACATGTGGATAGCGTTGTCTCGTTGCGCGGCAACGGGCATGCGCAGGAGAGACCAGGGAACGCCGGGCCGTGCGCCATTGAACCACCAATGTGAAGTAAGTTCTTATGTATCTTACGATGTTATAATTACTATTTCAAGCGGATTGGTCTCTTGTTTTTAAACCACCACATGCACAGGTGCACTTTATCAGGGTAATCATGTGTTTTATATGATTATACGATATATTTTATTGTCACTTTTCACATATACATTGATCTTTTTGTATTTCAGCACATGATGTTTGTAAATTTGTGATATGAAATTTTTCCTACGATTTGTTACACATTATTGATTAATTGACATTTGAGTATGGCACATTGCATTTTGGGTATATATACCCCCTTGCTGACACAATGTTTGTAGCTTGAAAAAGACTGCAATGAGCAGTTGAAACGTCGCTTTGTGGGTTAATAAAGAGGGTTCACTATTCACCGCCACTTGGAGTGCTGCCTCGTCTTTGGTAAATATACTACTGGGATCGCCTTGCCAGCGATTTTGTGGATTTGCACCCGACTGCTTTGTTTGCTGTGCTGCTGTTCCTCTCTGGATAGCTATATATATATATATATATATATATATATATATATATTCCCTTGGAGTAATTCAAACATTTTCCTCCCAACAAAAGTTAAGCTTACTGGTCTATAAATTACCTGACAACCCTTTTTGAATATGTGCACCACATCTGCCTTGCGCCAGTTGCCAGTCATTGCACCAGTCCCTAGAGAATCTCTAAAAGTTATGAACAGGGGCACAGCAATAACTGAAGTGAATTATTTAAAGATAATGATAACCTATCCTCAGGACATCAGGTCAGGTCCAAGTCCCGGCACCTTCACCAAGCTGTTTCAGGAAGATGCAGAACTCACTGGAGCTCTAGTGTGTGATTTGGGCTCCCAGCAGCATCATACAGTGGCAGTGCTTGTTATTACAGTTCTGCCCATTTAACTTGAAGGGGGCTGAGCTGCGAGGCAGCCATGTACTGATGTACATTGGTGCCGCGTCCCGGTCTAGTGAAATCTGCAGGAATGCTGCAACCACTATTTTAGCAGATGGCACTGGACTGGAACACAGGCAGTAATGTGCTACCATTGCGGGCGAGGAGGTTGCTGCCGTGCCATGGACTTCAATGCTCTGCCACGCTTCTTTATGCAGGGAGGTGGCCAGCTTGCATTCCAGCCTTTGTGGCGTGAAATCACTATAAAATTATTTCTTGTTCACACCAGATGATTCTGTCCAGAACGCACTACATCACAGCCGGCTCATGCCTGGAGGGGGCGTGACGATCCATTGAAGTGAATGGCACCGTAGCCACAGCCGCCGTGCGATCTGTGGCTGACGCACTGTTATGGGGGGGGCACTGTGGCTGACGCACTGTTATGGGGGGGGCACTGTGGCTGACGCACTGTTATGGGGGGGCACTGTGGCTGACGCACTGTTATGGGGGCACTGTGGCTGACGCACTGTTATGGGGGCACTGTAGCTGACGACTGTTATGGGGGCACTGTAGCTGACGCACTGTTATGGGGGGGGCACTGTAGCTGACGCACTGTTATGGGGGGGGCACTGAGGCTGACGCACTGTTATGGGGGATCTGTGGCTGACACATATATAGCATCTTATGCTATATTGCTATATATGTGTCATCCACATATACCCCATAACAGTGTCAGCCACAGACCCCCAACACTGTGGGGGGAGGGGGAGACGCTCGCAGCGGCCGGTGCAGTGTGCAGTAACATACCAGCCCAGTAGCTCTTATCCAGTATTTATGTAGTTAATCTCTTTAGAAGTAGCCCGACCTTAATAACTATTGTTGCGCAGGCTCCCCGGGCAGCTCTCTGTTCCTCCATGCGCCGTCTGCCCCTTCATTCATAAAGTAGGCGGAGCAGACAGGCGGAGCATGGAGGAACAGAGAGCTGCCCGGGGAGCCTGCGCAACAATAGTTATTAAGGTCGGGCTACTTCTAAAGAGATTAACTACATAAATACTGGATAAGCGGGGCCGGTGCTAAATTCCTGGCAGAGCCCGCTACTTGCCCGCAGCAGGGCTAAGTTACTTAACAAACTACCTGCCCGGCGCTACATGTCCCGGGCGTCGGGCGATAGAAATTCCACACCCCCATGGATGTTTTAGGAGCGACCGTGCGACCGCTCCTATGACGTCATTAAATACCGCGGTTATTAGGAAACTATGATATCGCCATATCGCAGTTTCTTAATACCGCGGTATATCGCAGACACCGGTATATTGCCCAACCCTAGGGTTAACATAATTTTCCTAAAAAGGAGCATGCTCTTGATATGGCTTTTTTGAGCCATTTTTCCATAGACCTCAACCATACTTTGGCAGTTGCTAATCACCAGAACATGCATATATAATGGCCTAGTTTCACATATGCGGTAAGAGATCTGGCAGCTCTCTGGATCCGGCCCACCAGCCCCATTAGCTATAATGGGACTAGCGGAGATCAGGCCAGCAATGCGGGATCCAAAGAGCTCCAACAGCTTGTTCTCTGCCGTCTCCTAATGCATATGTGAAACCAGCCTTAGTTTAGCCAGACCCTGATCATCCGTTCATATGTGCAATGAAAACACTCTTGTTTCTTTATTTACCCAAAGCTGCAGGAAATTTCCCTTGGCCTTCAAAAGACTTCCTAAATTCCTTTTTTTTGCAGTTCAGCTGTTCTACGGAGGAGCCAAGCTATCATAAAGGGAACTCAGGGAAAGTCGAATGCAAACTCCAGCTGCTCGGAAACAAATACAGCAAGAAAGTCGACAAACCAAATAGTACAATATTTAGCTCTCCAAACTGTCCTTCCAACAAAGCTCCCACTAAAACTGCCAAACTGTGCAGTATATATATCACACTTTATAAATCAATGTTTCGAACCTGTGGCTCTCCGGCCTGCTGCTATCAGATTATGATGGGAGTTGTAGTTCTGAAGAAATACAGATTGGAAATCACAAGTATAAATGTATACACCCCATGAAAACTAAATATCATACTGTATAAAGTAGCAATGGGATGACTAATCTTACATCATCATATTGTAAATGTGTCTTTCATACAATTCCCTCTGTATTTTTTAGATTTAGGGTATATGCAACCCATGGAAAAATCCAGAGTAATTCAGTAACAGCTACGTAGAAGAGAATTTCAAAATCTCATGTGTGCGGGGTGGATTTTGAAATCTGCAGCATGTAGTTTGTGCAGATTTTTTCTGCGAAGGGTGAGATCTGAGGCAAATCTGCAAGCGACAGATACGAATTTTGGTGTGGATATGCAACAAAATCAGCATAAAGTTCCATGTAAACTACAGTACCTCATTTTTAGCCACATTGCAGTAAAAGACTGCGCAGTGTGATGCCGCTATATGCCACCCAGTGCTATATTTTTACTGGAACATGCTAGGATGACAAAACAATGAATTTAGAAATCCTGTACAAATTACATTATGATTTTAATGCTTTCTAATCTAATGAGTCATGATGAATGTCAGCAATAACGTAATAGTTATCAAAATGTTTCCACTTTTGAAAGCACTTGCGGTTACACCTCTTGCAGCTGGTATTGCAGCGGAAGAGCATCCTACTATTTTTGCATTTGTGACGCTTGTGGAGCCGAGAGTAATTTATTCCATGAGGAGTCAGACAAAGTAAAGTGTTTCCTGTATGTAATAAATCCGCATTGCGTGTCAGCCATACAGCTTGGAGAATAAATGTACCCTAAGGGTTAACCAATACTCACTACCACAGAAAGAACACATTTGCACATAAACTGTACAAGTAGAGGTTTATAAACCCAGGAGGAAGTAAAGATGCCCACTTGCGTTCTGCTGATGGATTCTGGTTAAAGAACATCATTTTCTATCCCAAAAAAATTGACCATTAGCCCTTAGCTTGACTGCCCTGTGTGACCACGCTTAGGCCTCTTTCACATATGAGTTTTTGCTTTCCGTGCTAGAGTTCCATCCTCGGGGCTCTAGGATGGAAAGATACTGATCAGGATTATCCCAGTGCATTCTGAATAGAGAGAAATCCGTTCAGGATGCATCAAGACTTCTTCAGTTCAGTACTCAAACGGTTTTTGGCCGTAGAAAAATCCGCAGCATCCTGAAGGCATGCCGCAAGGACGGATCCGTAATTAATGCCCATTGAAAAGCATTAATCCGGATCCGACTTTAAGCTAAACGTCGTTTCGGCGCATCCCTGGACCCGACATTTAGCTTTCTGAATGGTAACCATGGCAGCCAGGACGCTACTAAAGTCCCGGCTGCCATGGAAAAGTAGTGGGGAGCCAGGGGAGAAGCTACTTACCGTCCGTGCGGCTCCCGGGGCGCTCCACAATGACGTCACTCACAGCACCCCTACATCACATGGATCATGTGATCCATGCAACGTAGGGGCGCTGTGACGTCATTTTGGAGCGCCTCGGTTGCCGCACGGACAGGAAATAGCTTCTCCCCTGGCTCCCCACTACTTTTCCATGTCAGCTGGAATTTTAGTAGTGTCCTGGCTGCCATGGTAACACTGAAAGCATTTTAAAGACTGATCAGTCTTCAAATGCTTTCAAGTGTGTTGCGTTGTGACAGATCCGGCGGGCATTTCCAGCGACGGAAGTGCACGCCGGATCCTCACAACGCTAGTGTAAAAGATGCCTTAGAAGTGTAATTGTGAACACTACTTAAGCCATCCTCCCAACTCCATGAACAGTTATTTTCAAAGAATAACCATGAAGGACTGCGAAAACATATTGCGATTTACAAATGCATATCTAGACCTGGTGTTTAACTTAGGCTTGCATCCACCAATCCTCCACATTTTATCTATTGGATCACAATAGAAGAAACACTGCTATGTATGCCTTTGGGGGCAATTTTTTTTTTTTTATTATTGCATTGTACTTATTTTGAGCTAAAAATTATTTTCTCATATGGTCTTTATTAAAAATATGGAATCATTTTCTGTGTACAAAGCTGAGATGCTCTACTAGCAGCCTGTGGATTTTCAGTATTTTCCGTCATCTGGGGAGCAGAAGGGCTCCTTATCTCTGCTCACTGACATTACAAAAAACTCAATCCTAATCTTACTGATAAGAATGTACCTTAAATAAGTGCTTATGATCTGTCAGTAGTTTAGAGATAAGGTTTATTTGAGGACTGGCACAAACTGAAAGTACCAGTCACACAGTTAGAAAAACAGTTAACACTTTGCGACAGAATGGCTCAGTTGTTTTTATAATAAACTACGGAAAATATGATTTTTAGCCAAAAATGAGTAAAATGCAATCATAAACAAAAATGTTCTCCAAAAGGTGGAAAGGTAGCATCACAGCCAGGGACAAGAAAAAAAAAAAAATGTCCCGTTCTCCCTGGCTGTGACAGAGAGAAGGAGACGCCCCTCGAGAAATATGGCCCGCCCCCTGTACCGATGCTACTAATTAGGATAAAGGGCAGCAAAGGTGAACTGGGGGCACAGCAGGGGAACGGAGCAGCGCATCTGAAAAGAAAAAAAAAAAAGCTCCCTGACATCTACTAATGGAGCCCTACACTGCCAGGTACTAATATTGTAATGTCAGGACCAGTGAAAGGTCCTCTTTAAGCCCAAATTGAGGGCAATTGACAACAACCTTGTATGTTTGCTTTCCCTAGATTAATACTGCATAATAAATAGGTTAATTTCAAAGGATATTAGCTGGACAATATGATTTTGGAGAAGTGCACTCACCATGACATTCCCTTACAGAACTTAGGCGAGGAGTAGACCGACATCAATAAAGATTCCGGCCAATGTTGAACCACAGAAAAGAAATGAAAGGATGTGACTATGGGCTTGACTCCTAACATGACTCCTTACTGGCGTAAATATATATATACTTGTGTCGTATAACTGTAGACATCAAGCTCAGGCCTTAACACTCAAAATATGGCCTGTAGTGTTTTCCCAGCTTACATAACATGTTCACCGCTTCAACTATCAACCAGTGATTATGTTCAAGGCAAGCTACACTGAAAGGAACCTGAATTTCTAACTGGGCCAGATAAGTATTTTTACAAAGCGCTGTGTGATTTCACCTATATCTTATTTTTATCCTGTTGCATGCCTAGCATAAATTGTCAGGCTCAGGGAGAAGTGTCTGATATTTGGCTCCCTTCTACTCTATCCCTGCTCTGTGACAGATCTTACCACACTTCTTTATAAAGTAGAGGTTCGTTATATTTCTATGCTTTAGAGTCCGATGAGTGGTTCTGCTTACTGACCAACAGTCGCATCTGTGTACAGCCATGGCCAAAGAGACTGACCCAAATTTTGGTTTTCACAAAGTTTGCTGCTTCAGTTTTTTAACAATTAATTGCAAAATCATTCCTTGCCATGAAAATTAATTTAAAGGGGTTGTCCGGGTTCTCAATCATGAAGGGCAGCAAAAAAAACAACAACTTCTTTCCAAGAAAAAACAACCTCAGACAGACTGGCATTCTGCAGGAAGTTAAAGGATATACAGTTGTGTTCAAAATAATAGCATTGTGTTTAAAAAGTGAATAAAGCTCAAAATCCTTCTAATAGCTTTTATTTCCATACACACAAATGCATTGAGAACAGTACACATTCTATTCCAAATCAAAACATGAAGAAAAATATATCAAATTTGTGTTGTTCCTCTAAAAAAAACTGAAGTGAATATTAGACTGTTCAAAAAAATAGCAGTGTTTGTATTCTTCTTTACAAACTCAAACATTCACTATATAAACTGAAAAATGTTTAAAGATTTTGCTTTCCTTTGAATAACTTAACTAATACTTAGGCTACATGTACACGACTGTTGGTGTTTTGCGGTCCGCAAACCGTGGATCCGCAAAACACGGAAGCTGCTCCGCGTTCCATTCTTGTCCGCAAAACGGACAAGAATAGGACATGCTCTATTTTTTTTGCGGGGAACGGAGCAACGGATGCGGACAGCACACGGAGTGCTGTCCGCATCTTTTGCGGCCCCATTGAAGTGAATGGGTCCGCGGCCGAGCCGCAAAATTTGTGGCTCGGACGCGGACCACAACAACGGCCGTGTGCATGAGGCCTTAGTTGTATAACCACTGTTTCTGAGAACTGCTGGACATCTGTGTTGCATGGAGTCAACCAACTTCTGGCACCTGTGAACAGGTATTCCACCCAGGATGATTGGACTACATTCCACAGTTCTTCTCTATTTCTTGGCTTTGCCTCAGAAACTGCATTTTTTTATGTCACCCCACAAGTTTTCTATTGGATTAAGATCCGGGGACTGGGCTGGCCACTCCATAATGTCAATCTTGTTGGTCTGGTGTACACCCGTTTCAAGGGCATTTACTCTTCAGCATAAGGCAGCATGATCTCTTCAAGTATTCTGATGTATTCAAACTGATCCATGATCTCTGGTATGCGATAAATAGGCCCAACACCGTAGTATGAGAAACATCCCCATATCATGATGCTTGTGCCACCATGCTTCACTGTTTTTACAGTGTACTGTGGCTTGAATTCAGTGTTTGGGGGGGTCGTCTGACAAACTGTCTCCGGCCACTAGACCCAAAAAGAACAATCTTACTTTCAGCACTCCACAAAATGTTGCAAGCGTGCGCCATGTTTCCTGATACTAGAGCAGCCTAGTATCGGTAAATGGCAAATCCCGGTATCTAATCGATCCGGGTATAAAAGTATCGATTGGATATCAATAATTTGATAACCAGTGATACCCTAGTAGAGGCCGGCCTAAAATGCCAGTTTTAATATATGGCCCCCTGAGTCTTTGCATAAAATTGATGTTTTTGTCAATAAAAGTAAAAAACAAACAAACTATGAAGTGACTATAATACTACAGAAACATCTGACAAAAAGATTTTAAAAATCTAAAGCAGCAAACTTTGTGAAAGTCAAAACATTTGGACACAACTGTACATACAAAGATGGCATCAATCAATAACACCACCACCTACTGGATACCTTAGCCTAGAAAGAATAAGGGATCAGCAACCCCCGACACTCCAGCTGCTCTGAAACTAGAGCTCCCAGAATCCTCCTTTCACTTCTATGAAAAGAACAGCTACTTTCACACTAGCGTTTTTATGTGGATCCGTCATGGATCAGCAAAAATGCTTCCGTTACAATAATACAACAGCATGCATCGTTCATGAACGATTCGGTTATATTAATGTCTTCTATCTACTGATCCTCCCCCATTGACTTACACTGTGTGCCAGGACGGACAGCAAAACTCTGCCGGCAGCGTTTTGCTGTCCGCCTCCAGAGTGGAATGGTGAATGAATGGAGGCAAACTGATGCATTCTGAGCAGATCCCTTTTTAATTCAGAAGGCATTAGGGCAAAACCGATCCGTTTTGGACCGCTTGTGAGAGCCCTAAACGGATCTCACAAACGGAAAGCCAAAACGCGAGTGTGAAAGTAGCCTTAACTGTGCATGCTGAGAGATGTAGTTTCACAGCAGTTGGACTGCTGAAGGTTCCTGATCTCTGCAATAAATAAAATGCACGTTAGGCTAGACACACACACTATCGGGTGAGTGAAACTAGCAGTGAGTGTCTGTGAGAGGTCCCGTTCTGATCTCCCCTCGTCTGACAGGATCGCACTGCATTATATCGATTTATAATGCCGTGTAACCCTTAGGCCTCTTTCACACAAGCGCATTTTCCACGCGGGTGCAATGCGTGACTTGAATGCATAGCACCTGCACTGAATCCTGACCCATTCATTTCAATGTGTCTGTGTACGAGACAATGGGGAATCAGTGAAAAACGCACTGCATCCAGAAGCAAGTCTGGATGCAATGCGTTTTTCACTGTTGGTTGCTAAGAGATGTTGTTTGTAAACCTTTAGTTTTTTATTACGAGAGTGAAAAACGCATCAAAACTCATGGCACCCACGCAGAAAAAAACTGAACAGAGTGTGATAAAAAAAAAAACATTCACTTCTAAGGAGCCAGAGCTGCGTGAAAAACATCCTGCGTTTTTCACACAACGCAGAACTGATGCGTGAAAAAAGCGCTCATGCACACAGACACATTGTGCGGGTGCTATGCGCTCACTTCACGCATTGCACCCGTGAGGAAAACTCACTCGTGTGAAAGGGGCCTTAAGAGTCCTGAAATCTACTGAATTAGGCCTCTTTCACACGGCCATTGTCCCGCCGTGGCCATATTGTGGCCCACATATGGCAGGTCCGCCATACACAGGGCACCAGCCGTGTGCAATTCGCATCACGGATGCAGACCCATTCACTTGAAAGGGTCCGCAAATCCGGAGATGCGGTGCGGAAGGGAACAGAACCACGGAACGGAAGCACTCCGTAGTGCGGGTCCGTTCTGCAAAAAAAAAAAAATCGAACTTGTTCTATCTTTTTGCGAAACGGACAGGTCGCAGACCCCATTTAAGTGAATGGGTCCGCGATCCGCATGCGGCTGGCCCACAGTCGGTGCATGGCAGATTGCAATTTGCAGTCTGCAGCAAGGGCATGGAGGGACAACGGCCGTGTGAAAGAGGCCTTACATTGACATGATGTTGTAAGATTTCAGGAGAACTTTCAGGTCCACACAGCATTATAAATCAGTATAATGCTGTGCAATCCTGCCAGAGGATCGGAGGTCAGAACGGAACCTCTCAGACACGCGCTGCGAGTGTGTCTGGCCTTAGGCCTAATTAACACGTCCGCAAAATGGATCCGCATCCCATCCGCATTTTTGCAGACCCATTAATTTCAAAGGGGCAGGAATGGATGTGGACAGCACACTATGTGATGTCCACATCCGCATTTCCGCATACGTGTTTCCGCAAAAAAATAGAACATGTCCTATTCTTGTCCGCAATTGCGGACAAGAAAAGGCATTCTCTATATAGTGCCAGCAACGTGCGGTCCGCAAAATGCAGAATGCACATTGCAGCCGTCCGTGTTTCCACAAAACACACTACGGACGTGTGAATTAGGCCTTATACTGAGGCTTTTCCTACAAAACTATACATCAATATGCTCAGCTCCTCCAGCTCCAGGGAGTCTATCAGCAGGATATTGTCTGTTAAATCAGGCAGGTCTTGAAGGGCTAGCACAGCAGAATGCAATGATACCTTTTACTTAACCCCTTAAGGACCCATGACGTATGGGTACGTCATGGGTCCGATCCCTAAGTATGGCGCCCGCTCCTGCCCTCTGTGGGCGCGATCGCTGCGGGGGTCCGGCTGTTTCCTGTAGCTGACCCCCGCGGCTAATGATCGCGGTCGGCAGCGATGCCGATCGCAATCATTTAACCCCGCAGATGCCGTGGTCAATCCTGACCACGGCATCTGCGCGCGCTAAAACCGAAAGTAAAACTTCGGCAGCTCTCCGGCTCCCCTAGTGGTGATCGGGAGAATCGAGCGCTAGAGGGATAGCCTCAAGCCTTCATTCAGCTTGAGGTTATCACTTACTATTTCCTATGGAGCCCTTGTTAGCAATAGGGCTTCATAGGAAAGTAGTAAAATCCTCATAAACTCCAATACAAGTGTATTGGAGTTTATGTTAGAAGCAATCAGATGACTGATTTATATAGGTCCCTATGGGACCTATATAAAAGTATAAAAGAAATAAAAAAATAAAAAAATAAATAAAAAAAAACCTAAAAATTCATCACCCCCCTTTCCCCAAAATTAAAATAAAATAATATTTTTTTTTTTTTAAATACACATCATGGGTGTCGCAATGTGCGAAAACGCCCGTGGTATAAAAATATAAAAATATATTCCCCATACGGTAAACAGAAAAACGGAAAAAAGCGCCCAAATGGCGGATTCGCCATTTTTGAACGCTTCATTTCCTCAAAAAAAATTAAATAAAAAGTGATAAAAAAGTCCTACACACCCCATAATGGTATCAACTAAAAGTTCAGATCGCCCCGCAAAAAATAAGCCCCCATACAATGCTATACACTTAATTACAAAAAAGTTATAGGGGTCAAAATATGGCGACAAAAAAAATAAATAAACAATTTCCCACTTTTGAATTTTTTCACTATCAAAGCGTAAGAAAAACTATACATATTGGGTATCGCGGATTCGTACTGACCTGTAGAATAAAACTAAATGGTCAGTTTTATCACACATCAAACGTCGTAATTTAAAAACCCGTAAAATTGTGGTAGAATTGTTTTTTTTTTTTGCAATTTCACCCCATTTGGAATTTTTTTCCCGCTTCCCACTACATCGTATGCAATATTAAATGGTGGCGTTGGAAAGTACAACTTGTCCCGCAAAAATAAAGCCCTCATATGGCCATGTGAACGTAAAAATAAAAAAGTTATGGCTCTCGGAAGGCATAACGAAAATGCAAAAATGAAAAAACCCCGAGTCCTTAAGGGGTTAAAGTGAATCTGTCACCATGAAAATGCAAAAAAATCTGCAGCTTGTTACAGAGCAGGAGGAGCAGAGCAGACTGATACATAGTTGTATGGAAAATGAATCAGTAAAATGTGTATTTTATACATTTAATATCCTGCTCATTCTGGGGGGAAGGCTGTCAGTCACTGATAGGACCGCCTCCTTGTCTTCAGTCAGTGACTGACAGCTATCTCTGTATGCACAATCATGGAGGGAAGGCTGTCAGTCACTGATAGGACCGTCTCCTTGTCTTCAGTCAGTGACTGACAGCCATCTCTGTATGCACAATCATGGAGGGAAGGCTGTCAGTCACTGATAGGACGTCTCCTTGTCTTCAGTCAGTGACTGACAGCCATCTCTGTATGCACAATCATGGAGGGAAGGCTGTCAGTCACTGATAGGACCGTCTCCTTGTCTTCAGTCAGTGACTGACAGCCATCTCTGTATGCACAGTCATAGAGGGAAGGCTGTCAGTCACTGATAGGACCGTCCTCCTTGTCTTCAGTCAGTGACTGACAGCTATCTCTGTATACACAATCATAGAGGGAAGGCTGTCAGTCACTGATAGGACCGTCTCCTTGTCTTCAGTCAGTGACTGACAGCTATCTGTGTTTACACAGTCATAGAGGGAAGGTTGTCAGTCACTGATAGGACCGTCCTCCTTGTCTTCAGTCAGTGACTGACAGCTATCTCTGTATACACAATCATAGAGGGAAGGCTGTCAGTGACTAATAGGACCGTCTCCTTGTCTTCAGTCAGTGACTGACAGCTATCTGTGATTACACAGTCATAGAGGGAAGGCATTCAGTCACTGATAGGACCGTCTCCTTGTCTTCAGTCAGTGACTGACAGCCATCTCTGTATACACAGTCATGGAGGGAAGGCTGTCAGTCACTGATAGGACCGTCTCCTTGTCTTCAGTCAGTAACTGACAGCCATCTCTGTATACACAATCATAGAGGGAAGGCTGTCATCACTGATAGGACCGTCTCCTTGTCTTCAGTCAGTAACTGACAGCTATCTCTGTATACACAGTCATGGAGGGAAGGCTGTCAGTCACTTATAGGACCGTCTCCTTGTCTTCAGTCAGTGACTGACAGCCATCTCTGTATACACAGTCATGGAGGGAAGGCTGTCAGTCACTTATAGGACCGTCTCCTTGTCTTCAGTCAGTAACTGACAGCTATCTCTGTATACACAGTCATAGAGGGCAGGCTGTCAGTCACTGATAGGACCGTCTCCTTGTCTTCAGTCAGTAACTGACAGCTATCTCTGTATACACAGTCATAGAGGGAAGGCTGTCATCACTGATAGGACCGTCTCCTTGTCTTCAAAGCCCACAATGAGCTGGAATTTAAACAATAAATTTCAGGCTTTTCTGAATCTTTTTCCCATAAAAACATATATCAATCTGCTCAGCTCCTTTTGCTCTATAACATGCTGCCTGCAGCTCAAACACCATGTTCAACATGACACGTTCCCTTTAATGATCTGTTGCTTCATTCTGGACAGAAAAAACACTTATGAGGTCATTTATCAAACTGGGATACAGAATAACTGGCTTAGTTGCCCATAGTAATAAATCAGATACAACCTTTTATTTTTCAAAGGAGTAAAAAAAATGAAAGGTGGAATCTGATTGGTTGCTACGGCCAACTAAGCCAGTTCTACTTTACACCAGCTTGATAAATGCATATGCAAATGAGCAGTTAACTGCAGAGGGCAGACTCTAGCCACTGTGTGCACCCTTACTGCTGCTATCGGAGAGTATCTTCCCCTTCTTCCTGATTAAGGGTCCATTCACAAGTCCGCAAAATGGACCCGGATCTGTTCCGCAATGTTGCGGAACGGATCTGGACCCATTCATTTTCAATGGGGCCGGAAAAGATGCAGACAGCACACAGTGTGCTGTCCGCATCCAGACTTCCGTTCCGCAAAAAAAATAGAACATGTCCTATTCTTGTCCGCAGACACGGACAAGAAAAGGCATTTCTATTAAAGTGCCGGCCATGTGCGGTCCGCAAAATGCGAAACGGACATGGCCGGGTGTCTGTGTTTTGCGGATCCGCAATTTGCATAGAAAACAGGATAATCAACGGTGCACAAAATGGCTCAGGCTTGCCCGCTGTGCAATTAAAAGGGAATTCCTGGATTTTAATATTAATAGGCTATCCTTAGGATAGGCCATCAATATGTGATTGGTTGGTAAGGCACTAATACCCTGTACCGATGCTGATAAGGCTATTTTCACACTAGCGGCAGGGGAGTCCATGGAGTTCCGGCAGTAGCACGGCAGCGCACAAGGCGAGAGGCCACCGGACTAAAAGTACGACATACAGTACTTTTATTCCGACTGCCTCTCGCCGTGCGTTGCCATGCTGCCACCAGAACTCCGCCCCCATTATAGTCAATGGGGACAGAGCGGCAGACCGGGGGCACACGTGAACTAGCGGCACGACGGATCCGACAGGCTGTTCGGCCGCCGGAACAGCCTGACAGACTCCCCTGCTGCTAGTGTAGAAAAAAACCTAAGCTGTTGCTTATTGAGGTGAATGTAAGCAATGCTGCAGTAACCAGATCTGTCCACTACACGCTACAGCACTTCTACAGAAATGAATTGAGCGGAGGCACGCATTTCCAACCAACCGCTCCGTCCATTTCAGAAAAGCTCCACATGGTACAGGGCTTCCATTTATGTGATTGGTGGGGGTTCCAGCAGTAGGACCCCCACTAATCTGTTATCCCCTACCTACAAGATAGGGAATAACTTGTTAAAACCAGAATACCCCTTTAATGGTATTTTTAAACAGGCTTCTCTATATAACAAGTAAAATGCAAGAAACAAATGCTCACATTACAAATATTTGAGGGGGAAAAAATATACGGTATATAAAAATCCTTTTAACAAGTATTTTAAAAAGTTTTGTGAAGAAGCCTCGAGTATTGTGTATTGAATGTCTCAAAGATGGTCCATGGACACCCCCCTTAGAAACTATTTGCTCACAATAGTGCAACCCTAAGCTGACCCTGGTACAACAAACCACAGAAACAACTATAAGGCCTCTTTCACACCAGCGAGGTTTCCATCCGGATGCATTGAGTGTTGCAAACACTTAGCATCCAGACTAAATCATGCGTGGCCCATTCATTTCAATAGCTATGTGCACATTTTCAGTGATCATCTCCACGTCCAGGGGAAAAAAAATAAATACATTGCAGCGTGTTCTATATTGTGCATTTTTCATAAATATAACATTGAATGGGGCTGCATGAAAAAGAGAAGGCATCTGGATGCAAAGCATTTTTCACTAATGGTAGATAGATGCCCACAACCATATGTATTTCGTGGTCAGTGTGACATCTGTGTTGAACCAGTATTTTTTTTGCAGATCAATTATAACAATGCCTATCCTTGTCCCCAAAACGGGCAAGAACAGAACAGGCTCTATATTTTTGCGGGGCTACGGAACAGACATACGGATGCGGACAGCACACGGTGTGCTTTCTGCATTTTTTTTTGCAGACCTATCGAAACGGATGGGTCCACATCCTAACCGCATAAAAATAAAAAAAATAAAATAAAAAAGAGACCTTATTCTTCAGCTTTTCTTCATGCACATGACAAACACATCAAAACTGAGGATAGGTCATCAATATTAAAAGCCCAGAGAACACCTTTAAATGAATGACTAGGTTGTATGAGTGAAATACAAAACATTCTTTAGTAGATGAGTGTACACAATGGCCCAGAAGTATTTCTCAAGAACAGAAACAATTATTTCATAATATACGTAAAAACACACATACATGCCGCCCATTAAAACGGAGTAACACAGTACACAAATGTACCCAGACCAACCCTTAACTAGTAAACTAAGATTACAGATGTAGAGCAAGAGATGTAGTTAACAGTCAGTCATAATGCGATAACTCACCAAGTGTGACTGTAAGGCCTCTTTCACACAAGCGAGTTTTCCGTGCGGGTGCAATGAGTGACGTGAACGCATAGCACCCGCACTGAATCCTGACCCATTCATTTCAATAGGTCTAAGTACATGATCGTTTTTTTTTCCATACATCACTTGTGCGTTGCGTGAAAATCGCAGCATGTTCTATATTCTGCATTTTTCACGCAGTCCTGGCCCATAGAAGTGAATGGAGCTTCAGTGAAAAACGTATTGCATCCGGAAGCAAGTGCGGGTGCGATGCGTTTTTCACTGATGGTTGCCAAGAGATGTTGTTTGTAAACCTTCAGTTTTTTTATCACGCACGTTAAAAACGCAACAAAACGCATTGCACCCGCACGGAAAAAACTGAACTGAACACAATCTCAGGCAAAACTGACTGAACTTGCTTGCAAAATGGTGCAAGTTTCCCTGAACGCATCCAGACCTAATCCGTTACGCCAGGGCTCAACAAATCCCGGGTGCCAGGTCGCCATGGCGACCAGGAATTTGGTCCTGACGCCTGGGTATTTGTCAGCCTGTTTGCAAAGGTGGCCGGGCGCAGGGTCGGCGCGTTCTAGGAGCGGCGGCCCCCGTCATGCTGCAGCCGCCCGAGCGCTCTATAGAGAGCCTCAGGCGGCTGCAGCACTGCCCGGGCTGGCGCGTCCATGAGGGTAGGGGGTCGACCGATTATCGGTTTGGCCGATATTCATGATTTGCACAGTTATCGGTATCGGCACCTAACCAGGCCGATATACCGATAACTGTGCTATCACAGAACATGAGCACGCCGCTCTCAGCGTGGCCATGTTCCCTCAGCAGAACAAGGAAGAAGGAGGCAGTGACTCTCCCTCCCCCTGTGCCACGCTGCCAATGGAGAAAAGAGGAGGAGGAGGGGCTGAGGGCGCACTGGCCACCAATGGACAGAGAGAAGATGAGGAGTAGGGGCTGAGGGCGCACTGGCCACCAATGAGAGAAGAGGAGGAGGGGCTGAGGGCGCACTGGCCACCAATGATAATAACGTTTATGATATTACAAACGCAGGCATTAGAAACACATTGCCCAGACCCTGCCTCTGACAGAGCGCTGCGATCCGCGGCAATTAATCCCTCAGGTGCCGCACCTGAGGGGTTAATTGCCGCGGATCGCAACGCCTATCAGAGGCAGGGTCTGGGCAATGTGTTTCTAATGCCTGGGTTTGTAATATCATAAACGTTATTATCATTGGTGGCCAGTGCGCCCTCAGCCCCTCCTCCTCTTCTCTCATTGGTGGCCAGTGCGCCTCAGCCCCGTTCACAGTATAAAAAACATTGGTGGCCAGTGCGCCCTCCCCCATCCCCCCTCCTATCCCTTCAGTATTAATATCATTGGTGGAATTGGCCACAGGGTCCCCCACCATCTCTCTTCTGATCGGAGCCCCAGCAGTGTAATGCTGGGGCCCTGATCGGTTACCATGGCAACCAGGATGCTCCTGAAGCCCTGGCTGCCATGGTCGGTTCCTGCTGCTGTGTGCACAGGGCAGCAGGGAGAGTGTAAGATCTTATTCACCCTGATAGAGCTCTATTGGGGTGAATAGGACAAGGAATGTAAAGAGCACAGGTTCTACCCCTAAGGGGGGAAATGGTAATAAAATAAAAAGTTAAAAAATTTAAAATAGTAAAAAAAAACATCAAAATATTAAGTATAAATTAACCCTTTTCCAATTTTACATATAAAATATATAAACAATAAATAAAAAAAAACATATCGCCGTGCCCAAAAAGTACAAACTATTAAAATATTTTTTTTTAAAAGCGTTGAACGCTGTAACAGAAAAAAAAAAAATCCAAAAATCAAAATGCGCAAAATATCGGTATAAAATATCGGCTATAGGCCTGAAAGTTTACAGAATATCGGTATCGGCTCTAAAAAATCAATATTGGTCGACCCCTACACAAGGGCGCACCGCCCGGGCGCAGCAAGAGGAGAGGAGCTGACAGGAGGGAAGCGCTCAGCGCTCCCTCCTGTCAGTCCCTCATTGTAGCGTGGCCGAGCCCTGTATTGTCCGCGGTACAGGGAGCATCTGTCTCCTGTACCCGGCCGGACTGACAAGAAGTGCGCACACAGTGTGCACTTCCTGTCAGTCCGCCCGGGTACAGGAAACTAAAGCTCCTGTACCCGTGGGACCATACAGAGCTCGGCCACGCTACACTAGAGGCGGGGAGGGAGGGGGAGAAAGATAATGACAAGGGGGAGAAAGAGAATGACAAGAGGGGGAGAAAGAGAATGACAAGAGGGGGAAAGAGAATGACAAGAGGGGGAAAGAGAATGACAAGAGGGGGAAAGAGAATGACAAGAGGGGGAAAGAGAATGACAAGGGGGAGAGAGAGAATGACAAGGGGGAGAGAGAGAATGACAAGGGGAGAGAGAATGACAAGGGGGAGAGAGAGAATGACAAGGGGGGAGAGAGAGAATGACAAGGGGGGAGAGAGAGAATGACAAGGGGGGGGGGGGAGAGAGAGAATGACAAGGGGGAGAGAGAATGACAAGGGGGGGGGGAGAGAGAATGACAAGAGGGGGAAAGTGAATGACAAGAGGGGGAAAGAGCTGGGCGTTGTAGTGATGCGGGGACTGCAGAGGCTGAACGCCAGCTGGGGGTTGTAGTGCTCAGTAAAATGTCATGGTGCCTGCTGTGTTTGTGCCCTCCGGACCCCTCTGCCCTCTCCTCCAGACCCCTCTGCCCTCCCCTCCGGACCCAGTAATCCTTGTAAGGGTTTCCATTCACATGTCATGGCGGCCGCAAGTGGCGATCACTTAGACGCTGGCAGCGTCTGACGTGTCATATAACCTATTGAAGAGGGGAAGCATTATAGGGGGCCCTATATACTCGCACATTATGGGGGGCACTATGGAGAACAGGGGAAGGAACACTATGGGGGCATCTACTGGGGGCCCTATGTACTGGCATGCATTATTGGGGGGCTCTATGGAGAAGTGGGGAGGGGGAGCACTATGGGGGCATCTATTGGGGGCTTTATGACGCGGCTCCGCCTGGCTCCTAACTTTTTTAGCTGGCTCCTAGATTCCAATGAAATTTGTCAAGCCCTGCGTTACGCTCGTGTGAAAGAGGCCTAACTCTGCTACATCTGTACATCATACAATTACACAGTAGCAGGTCACAGAAAAGTATCCATAAGACCCACGGATACAAATCAGGGTATATGTGGAGAGAATCACAATCATGTGGGCATATCAGTACAATCGGGGGTACATATCCACACTGGATATCAGAGGCTGGTCTGGCATCCACCAGAGACACACATTTCCACACCGATGCCTCCAACCCCCAACTGAGCCTTAAGCCTCATTCGAGCCAAAACCAGGATTGGAGCCTCCACAGACATAAGGAATAAGGGAAAGATCTGCACGTATTCTGTGTTTAGAGCCGCACCTCGTTTTCACTCACAATCAATGATGGAAATCACTGGTCAAACACTGACATGTGCATAAGGCTTGGACACAAAACATGCGCCATAGACTTTCACAACCGCAGTGTGATCATGAGAGTGAGGCTGGCAAGACATGGATACAAGGGTAGAGATTCCACTTACTACCTGATACAATACAATACTAGGTGCCGATTCATATGCAGTAGGGCATTTTTTTTTTTTCTTTTAAGATTTAACAACAGTGACCAATTTAGCAAGGGACCATGCACAAATAAACAGATACTTGCTGAAATTACTTAATGATGGAAGTCTGAAATTAATACACGCTATGGTGAAATAAATGGTACAAATAAAAAATAAAACTTCAATAAAAAAAAAACACTATCACTCAGATGGTTATGTGAAAGGGAAATGAAAAACATTGTACTGTAGCTCTTGGACCCAAATCTAACTGCTGTATCTTGGGCTGTATGAAGGATTGTGAGCTTTAAAACGATCATGGCTCTAGCTCACTTCTACCCTAAGAAGATCCTTTGGGTTTGCCCCCAACCCCACCCTCTCAAATCATGCAGCCTAAGAGGGTTCACTAAAATAGTATTGCCTTTTTTTGATTGAATAACCCTTTTCAGGCTAGTCCACGAAAGGGAGTTATAGGGTATAAAAGTTCTCCAAACAGGAACAATCACCTCCTCTGTTAAATTCTCTGCACTTTGGTGCTCCTCTCTAGTCTTTACATGGCTGAAGTGATAAACTGCCTGCATAACGGTGTGTCTGCTGCAGGAAGTGGCTGGCCTTAGCAGTTTTCTGCCGTGGGTAAACATAATGTAATAACCAAATTTTCTCTCTTTTTTTTTTTTTTTTTTTTTGGGTGGGGGGGTCGTTATGATGGTGGAGGTACCAAATATGTAGTGTGCTATGGTAAACTATCTTTGTAAAAATAAAATAATGCTTCATGAAACAAATGTTCAATAAATAAATAAATAAAATAAACAAAAACCTTTGTTAGAGCCCCAGCTGCCATAGTAAACCATCAGCAGCGCAGCCCATGATCCCCTCAGGGGAGCTTTGTTTAGGTGAAAGAGGGAGCCCTTTTCCTCTGTCAAACACCTTAGATACCAGTCAGTATGGACTGTGGCATCTAAGAAGTAAAACGGGTGTGACTGGAAACATCTCCGATCCCGGCAGCGGGGCTGTGTAATAAAACCTTGCTGAAGCTACCAACAGCAACTGTGATAACACCATGGCAAAAATGTATGTCATGGTGTGGGAGGCACATCCTCATCAGAGTTCATGAAGGGGTCAAAGCTACAGCACGATGGAGTCTTGAATCAAGCCAAGCATGTGTGATACCATAGTACCAGTATCCACTGTAAGTATAAAATAAAGAGTCCCATATAAAGACAGCAAGCACAGGTATGGAAAACCAGAAATGGGAAAATGAATTCCTTCTCTTTATATAAAGCATACCTTCACGTTGATGCCTCAAGTTACAATATTAGTTTGTTCAAGGGTGATCATTTTAATTCAAAACCATCATAATTAAAGATTATAGCTATGGATAAGGAGTAATAGGTTCTGAAGCTCCAAAATGTCACTCAAAATAAGAAAATAAAGTATTAAAGAGAAATAAGGTGATAAATACAAATAAAGTCATACATATAAAAATCTGAAATAATTGCTGGAAGAACTTCGGATTAATGCTGTCTGAAGATCTGTCTCCGTACAGTATTAACATGTATGGCCTCTGATGAGGCAAAGTCAGTTATTCCCGAAGTCTCACGAGACTATGGTGAATAACTTCGGTATTTCATTTTTAAACTGGAAAACCATTTATAAAACTGGTTCCGACTGAGATTGCCCTCATTTTCAGTCTGTCAAGTTTCCTCTCCTTATTAGCCACTGCCATAATAATTTTGTCACTTTGTAACACAAAAGTATTTATCACCACATAGATCTTTCTGGCCAACACAGTACCATACTATTTAGGGTATAATTAGTATTTTTGGTTACATTTTTGGTAAAACAGTGGTGCAGACACCAAATGAAGCCTTAGACTATATTCATATGTTATGTGAACAGAGCCATAGACAACATAAAGTGTGGTATTAAAAAATAAAATGACAAGTGACGTTTCTTCTAAAAGGGTTAACTGAAAGAAACACAAAGCTATGGAAATAAGCAGCAAGGTTCAATACATGCCATACAGGTTCAGCATATGGATACACAAACGGGAGGACAGAACAGAGGCATCTTCTACCTGATTATAACTTATACAGCATCCCGCTTACAGCATCTGATAGCTGCACATTTTATCCCTATTTTAACATTTCCATAACTTATTGCTAAGTAAAGCTCTTAATTTAAAGGGAATGAGTCATCAGAAAATCTCCTATTGTTTAATTATGTTCAGCATAGTTTTTTCAAATTTTTGGCGTTTAAAAAAAAAAAAAGGTTCATGTCCCCGTCTATATTTAAAACACAATTATTAAATTCTGCAGTTTAAACACTGGCCACTAGGCCTAAAATATGTTAAAGGGGTTATCCAGTAATATTAAATGATGACCTACTCTCAGGATAGGTCATAGTTATCAGATCGGCGGGGGACACCTGGCAACCCCGCCAATCTGCTGTTACGGGGAGCTGCTGTGCTCACCAGAGATCTGGTGACCATAGCTGGCTACTGGCATCACTCCCAAGCACATAGTACAGGGGATGTGATTGGCATTGGAGCCCAGCCTCATTCACTTCAATGCGGCAGGGCTGCAAGTAAGCCATACGACTGATGCATAGTGACAACACATGGCCTAGGAAAAGGCTATGGTGCTCACCGGTTCTAACAGCTGATCAGCGTGGGTCCCAGGTGTCCCCGGCCGATATATTAATGACCTATCCTGGACATAGGTCACCAATATTTATTACAGATAACCACTTTAAGACTTCCAGCTACATGGACCACAGACACAATAGTCAGAAGGGGACCCATTGACTTCTATTAGAGAGCTTTCTAGGCACGCTCTGTGACCTGTGCAGAGGTCAGGACGGAGCAGATAAGCAATGTGAAAGGTTCTTGTATCCATGTATATAGAGGTGATGATAAAATGATGGCTAGAAAGTTACCTGTACAGAACAGGAAATCATCTAGTAGTATCCCAGAACACTACCGCACTTGCCGGATCCGGTACCAAGTGTTCCGGAAATTGCCGCATCTGGTTTTCCGATCAGCGCATGCGCAGTTCTTTCTAAAAACTTAAAATACCAGATCCGTTATTTCAATGCAAAAGTCTAACAGATCCGGAAAAAAAATAGGATATCCGTTTGCACACGCTAGCGTGAAAGTACCCTAACCCTGGGTTCAGACCTGAGCGTTCTAAAAACGCGCGTTTTACGCGCGTATTTCAGCGCGTTTTGCAAATAGGAAACGCAGCAGTAAAACTACTGTGGTGTCAATCACAAAACGCGCGTCAAACGCCCCAAAAGAAGCTCAAGTACTTGTTTATCGTTGGGCGTTTACAGCGCGCTCAAACGCGCTGTAAAACGCTCAAGTGTGAACCACTCCCATAGGGATGCATTGGTTTTAATCTGTTGAGCGTTTTACAGCGCGTTTGAACGCGCTGTAAAACGCTCAGGTGTGAACCCAGGGTAAACCTAGTGGCCAGTGGGAAAACTGCAGGATTATATACATTTATTTAAAATATAGTGCTATGGAAAATGAAAACTCAAATTCTTAAAAAAATATATTTAACATAATATATTTAAACAAAGTTAAACTTCTGATGGCACTTTCCCTTAAAGTGTTTCGCCAGCACAACTATGAACTGATGGTTTCTATGTATTTTTCAGAACAGATTCAAAAGGCACACAAATCTTAAAGGGGTTTTCTGAGACTTTTAAACTGATGACTAGAGTTGAGCGAACTTGTGTTTTAAGTTGCGCATCCAAAGTTCGGGTTCGGGTTATCCAAGCATCCCGCTATGGATTCCGCTACCACGGACCATAACGGCATTTGGAACAAGGGGTGAAGGACCTGGGGGTGACGTCACTGTCATGTGATCAGTGCAGGGGGCGTGGCTCAGTACTGGATTGGATAAGAGGTCGAAGGCTATCACCTCTTATCTAATCCAGTACTGAGCCACGCCCCCTGCACTGATCACATGACGGTGACGTCACCCCAGGTCCTTCATGTTGTCCAAGGTTCAGGTTCATTGAAGAATCCCCTTATGGATTCCAAATGCTGTTGTGGTCCGTGGTAGCGGAATCCATAACGGGATGCTTGGTTAACCTGAACCCGAACTTTGGATGCCGAACTTAAAACACAAGTTCGCTCAACTCTACTGATGACCTATCCTCCTCGATCAGCTGTTTAAGAAGACATAGATGTTGTAGCAGTAGCGCCACGGCCATCTTTCTGCTCAGTGGCTGTGCTTGGTATCACAGCGGAGTACAATTCACTTCTATGGGGCTGAGCTGGGCCTAGGCCACGTGATCGATGAACCTGACATCACTGGCCTAGGAAAAGCTGTGAGAATGTGAGAAGGCCACAGCGGTACCACAAGTACAGGTGCCTTCTCAAACAGCTGATTGTCAGCGGTCCTGGGTGTCAGACCCCCATCAATCAGATACTAATGACCTGTCCAAAGAGGCCCCATTCTACAATGCTGAGGAACAGCTGAAGAGAAGAACAGCCAGTCCTGTTTTGTGCAAAAAAAATTAGTTTCCACTGCACTCACCACTTTTTGGGGTTGAGGCCGACATGACCTGTATAATAGAAAACTGGCATAAATTACAGCTGTAATCTCAGAAAGACTAAACAGCTTGTTCTAGGTTCATAACTAAGCAGGAGGTAGAACCTAACAGTACAGTATATCTAGACCGCCACTATGCCCAGTTACACACTGAACATCCACTGTGCCCCAAGTGACAATGGAATACCTTATGGTAGGCATCCTCAAACTGCGGCCCTCCAGCTGTTGCAAAACTACAACTCCCACAATGCCCTGCTGTAGGCTGATAACCTGTAGGCTGTTCGGGCATGCTGGGAGTAGTTTTGCAACAGCTGGAGGGTTGCAATTTGAGGATGCCTGCCTTATGGCAATGTATTGGTTTCTCACACCCATATAATTGTGCATGTAGTGCCCTTCAATACATTTAGCAAACCACATGTGGTCCAGTGGCTCAAGACAGAACAGCGAGGCAACTGCCAAATATCATCCATATCCAAAGAATGAGCAGGGCTGCCATAAACCTAGAAGACAATCTGAGCTGCTCTCCACATCCTCAACGGGCAAATAAGTTACATTTATTTGGTTTTATAATCACAGAACAATACAAGTAGATGTCTAACCCATTATAAGGTTAGGCCGAGACGACAACCTCAACAGTGATGAAGAAAACACAAGCAACAACAATTAAACCCACAGATTATCAGAGATTTCAGGCATAAAACATCCAAATGGCTCATCAATAATTCACAAGTCTTCATCATTTATTAATCTGGTTACATCATTTATATATACAGAAGTAGGTGCAGACATTACATTCTTTTTTATCGGACAAATTACACAACTCATGTAGGTGAACAGATCGTGCAGATCATTACACAAGTTCAAGCACAAGGTACTCTGAGAATAAAGATGGAGGACACTGTCTCCTAAGTTCTACCATCTACTATTAGGCCTTCTTCACAAAGGTCAAAGTCCATGGCAGGGGGAACTGAGATATTCGTAGAACGTTTTATGGTTCTTCAACAGAACTATGTAAAGGACCCTACATAAAAGGGTCATCACCTTTGGTTGGGACAAGAGTGATGCACTGCAATGATACTCGGACTCCTGGCAACCAAACTGTTAAAATTAATGTCCATTGTAACTACTGTACCTGGCGGGCCTTACACAACTACAGAATGCATCCCCAAATACTCCCTGTGATAGTCACTGAGGTAAACCAAAATAAATGCACTTTACAAATACATAATGAAACTCTCTACTACAGTTTACCCCAGAATGACAGCTACACACGGGACCGGTGATATGTGGCCACTGTTGGGCAACCCCTTAAAGGGGTTGTTTCCTCTCAGACAATGGGGGCATATCGCTAGGATATGCCCCCATTGCAGCCTTCTACTGGTGTAAATTGTACAGGAGGCCCCGCAGTATCTTCTAAACTTCCTGGCTGCTGGCAGTGAAGGTGGAGAGAACATGTCTGGCCATCTTCCTGCCCTTCCTGCTGTCATAAAACTGTGGTTGCTGGAGAGAAGGACTCCTTTGCGGTGCTGATTTCTCAGGTGTGTGACAGTAGTGACCTGTAGGAGACTGTAAGGGGGAAATAGGGGATTTGTTTATAGTAGACTCAAATCTGTGTATGTGTGCTGCTCTCTGCAGAGTTCAGAGTGGCATTGGGGGGACTCTGCCCTAGGTCCCCCAATGCCTCTGCTTTAGCTACACCCTCACAAGTGCCCAGCTCCAGATGCCCCCAATGCCCCCACTCTAAATGCACCACTAATATTGCCTTTTCTCCAGTTACCCCTGCTCCAGGATCCCCACTATTACCCTGCCTTAGGTGACCCTAATGCCTCTGTTTCAGTTATGACTCTCCGTTTGTGCCCTTTGCTTACGTTGCTCCTTTAACACCTTTGCTTGGGCTTTGTGAAAGGTTATGACCTGTAAAGGGTTGGACCTATGATAGAAAAATTCTGCACAGTGCGTCACATTCTCCAGTATTGACACGAAAGGTTTACGTGGTGGTAGTGATGATATTCCGTATTTACAGGCATCATTGCTTCCATGTAAAGAGGTACTGGTGGAGTGGTGGAGGATTTAAAGGGGTTGTTCAGGTTTTTAAGTTATCCTCTCCACACCATAGGGCATAATTAGATGATTAGTGGGGTCCGATTCTGCGACCCCCACTGATCCCAGGAACTGGTCCTGTTCCCTTTTTATGGTGTGACAGGCCACACATATGCCCTACTGCTCCATTTATTCTCTTTGGGACCACTGGAAATAGCCAGTGCTGTACTCTGCCATCTCCAGCGACCCCATAGAGAATGGATGGAGAGGCAGGGCATATGCTCGACCTGCAACTCAATCAAGAAGGGGGATCAGTGGGGGCTCCAGCGTTCAGACCCCCACAGATCACTTACGGTAGTTATCCCCGATCCTGTGGATAGAGGATAACTAGAAAAGTGGACACAGTTAACAGTTGAGCCTTTCTATTTTAGTTTGCCACACATTTTGGGCCAGATTTTTTATTTTACTTTTATTTTTTTCGCCCAAAGAAAACCTTTACGGATAGAGAATTTAAAAAGGTCCAACAGCTATGACACGACAGGTGATAAGTGTCTGATTGATGGGGGTCTGACTGTTGGGACCCCCATTTACAAGGAATTGTGGTCTTAAGACCCTTGTGTACATAGATTGGTGATAATGTAATTGAATGTCTCAGGACCCCTTTTTTCATGATCAGTGGGTGTTCCAGCAGTCAGAGCCCAGCAATCTGATATTTATCACCTATCCTGTCGATAGGCAATAGGTCATTATGGAAGGACAACACTTTTAATTATAATGTAGATTATGTGCAATCTGAGGAGGTTGAGATTTGGTAAATTTCATGCCAGACATTTATGCTTAAAGGGGTTAAAGGGTTTGTCTTACTTCAGTAAATGGCATTTATCATGCAGTTAATACAAGGCAATATACTAATACTAATGTATTGTGATTTTCCATATTGCCTCCGTTCCATCACATTATGCACAGCACGTATCCGTGGTTATTACCGTGTAATCCAGCAGTGGTGGCCGTGCTTACACACTATAGGGAAAGGCTGGAAGTGCTCATAGGCCAACACCTTTACCTATAGTGTGCAAGCACGGCCACCGCTGCTGGATTACACGGTGGTAATAACCACAGATACGCGCAGTGCATAAGGTGATAGAAAAGAGTGAATATGGACAATCACAATACATTAGTAAGTACCTTGTATTGACTTTCTCTACATTATAAATGCCAATTGCTGAAGTCAGACAACCCCTTTAAGCGTGCTACACTTAATAGGTTAGGCATAAATGTCTTGGTGTGTGCATTGCGTGTTTCCTATGTGTGATGGGTGTGTGCTATATATGTTCTATGTATCAGTGGTGTATGTGCAGTATGTGACATATCCATCAGTGGCATGTGACCCATGTGTAAGTGTCTTGTGTCCCACATCTGTCCAATGAGTGACTGGTGTGCGCTGCACAAAGATTAAGCTTTACATGAATACTGTATACTTTACAGCTGTGTGCGGCGCCGGTGTATTAGAGTAGAGTCACTGCACCTGCCCCTCCGCGAGTGTCCCCGCCTCCTCCCTCCCCACTGATACATAACTAGAACACTTATGGGGACATCGGTGGGTGACACTTATGGGGACCTCGGTGGGTGACACTTATGGGGACCTCGGTGGGTGACACTTATGGGGACCTCGGTGGGTGACACTTATGGGGACCTCGGTGGGTGACACTTATGGGGACCTCGGTGGGTGACACTTATGGGGACCTCGGTGGGTGACACTTATGGGGACCTCGGTGGGTGACACTTATGGGGACCTCGGTGGGTGACACTTATGGGGACCTCGGTGGATGACACTTATGGGGACCTCGGTGGATGACACTTATGGGGACCTCGGTGGATGACACTTATGGGGACCTCGGTGGATGACACTTATGGGGACCTCGGTGGATGACACTTATGGGCATGGAAAAAAAATAAGTTTGTGTGCAGGAGCCCTAAGGTGGACCCCCAGAATCAGTTACATTGGTGGGCCCTAAGTACCACAGTCCGACACTGATTGAAACAGTCTTGTTTCCATCTATAATCTGAAAGACTCACAGCCCCAATACTTCTCACCAATGAGGACAAATATATCCCGTCCATACAATCCTCTGCGATCTAAACACATCAGCAGAGCTGGAATGTGCCAGCCCGGAGGCCAGGTTGTTTAGATCTAATAGGATTGTCTGGACGGGATACATCATAACACACATTTATCTGGGAGAAGTATCAGGTCTGCACATGTCTGGATTTAAACAGGAAAGTTTCCATTCACTGACAGTAAACAGATCTCGACATGGTGAGAAACTAAAACGTGAATGTTATAAGGCAACGTTCACATCTGCTTCAGAGGTTGGGGACACAGTATGCTGGGCTATTATGTCCGGCAGAGTGATGTCCCAACGAACATGAGGACGGTAAACAGGAGCCATCAGGAGCTCTGGTGTCTGATGACGGATCCAGCACTGCCATTATTTCCATTCTGTTCCTGTAATGGAAAATGGGAATTACAGCACAGATGTGAACGTAGCCTTAGAAAGTGACAAAATCATTGATTCCACAACGATTTAAAAGGGGTTGTTTCACTTCAGTAAGCGGCATTTATTATGTAGAGAAAGTTAATACAAGGCACTTACTAATGTATTGTGATTGTCCATATTGCCTCCTTTGATAGCTGGATTCATTTTTCTATCACATTATACCCTGCTCGTTTCCATGGTTACAGACCACCCTCCATCAGTGGTGGTCATGCTTGAACATTATAGGAAAAAGCACTGTCCTATATGATCCCATGGTCCCGGCCACCAGAGAGGCTGACACTTTTTCCTATAGTGTGCAAGCACGACCGCCGCTGATGGATTGCAGGGTGGTCGTAACCATGGAAACGATATAACCATATACACCATGGTGTATAATATGATGGAAAAATGAATCTAGCCAGCAAAGGAAGCAATATGGACAACAACAATACATTAGTAAGTGGCTTGTATTAATGTATACAGCGCTATGGAATCAATGGAGGCAAGGAGAGCAAACTTCTCCTACACAGCAGAAATGGAAATAAAAGAGGCGCTACAACCGGAGAGAAGAGAGGAACCTAACTGGCACTGCACCACTGAACAATCAATGCCCAGTGCCACAGACACTCCTGATTAACCCAAGCAAAGGGTCAGAAAAAACCAAACCCCCATCACAATGGGGGGGGGGACTTACTGGAACCAGGCTACGGTCAAGGACCATGGAGGGTTCACAAACCTGCAGAACTAAAGCACTGACGCAGGGTGACACCTCCAGAGGCTGGCACACCTGACCACCCACAACCAGACAACCTACCTCACCCCACAGCTGGCACACAAGCTCCAATAATACAGGCAGCAGCCACACACTAGGTACCTACCTCATCCTCCAGCTGGCACACAAGCTCCAATAATACAGGCAGCAGCCACACACTAGGTACCTACCTCATCCTGCAGCTGGCACACAAGCTCCAATAATACAGGCAGCAGCCACACACTGGGTACCTACCTCATCCCACAGCTGGCACACAAGCTCCAATAATACAGGCAGCAGCCACACACTGGGTACCTACCTCATCCTGCAGCTGGCACACAAGCTCTAATAATACAGGCAGCAGCCACACACTGGGTACCTACCTCATCCCACAGCTGGCACACAAGCTCCAATAATACAGGCAGCAGCCACACACTGGGTACCTACCTCATCCCACACCTGGCACACAAGCTCCAATAATACAGGCAGCAGCCACACACTGGGTACCTACCTCATCCCGCAGCTAGCACACAAGCTCTAGACAAACTAGCTCATCCCAGCCCATAAGTGGCACATCGGTACCCAGCACCTGGCACACCTGGCTCTGGGTATAACCACATGACGCTGCACAGCAGCTGATGGGTACTTACTGGCGCCTAAAAAGCAGTCGGTGAACCTTCTAAAGCAGCCTTCAGAAGAGGGTCCATCTTCCATGTCTGCCCCCACTGATGGGATGAAGAGAGGAAGAAGCCCTCACTTGGTGTCAGCACTGGCTACAGCGTGTGATGTATATGGTGACGGGACGCCGGGCGCCTCTGCCCCCTGATACAGAGGGGAGATGGCTGTGCACCGAGTAGCTGTGGCTCCAGCTGCCGCTCCGCTGCCTCCCACCCAGCACTTCACGGTCTTCTCCTGCCTCCACCCACCAGACTTTGTATGCTTCCCTCTGCACTCCTCGCCTTCCTTCTCTGCCGGCGATGATGTGAAGGGAAGAGGGTGGGGTGCCAGCAGTGGGCGGGAGAGCCGGGAGGAGGCGGAGCCGAGGGCGGGGCTGTGCGGCCGCCGCCTTATATGTAGCCTCTGGAAGCGAGGACAGGGAGGGCTGTGAATGTGACTGGATGGCCGAAGGAGCTGCTCACCCTGCCTCATACATTCTGTATAGCTATACAGTGTGTGCCCGGGACATGGAGGGCGGAACACTGCCTCATACATGCTCTATAGCTACACAGTGTGTGCCGGGGACATGGAGGGCGGGAGGAGTCGCTCACCCTGCCTCATACATGCTGTACAGTGTGTGCCCTGGACACGGAGGGCGGAACACTGCCTCATACATGCTCTATAGCTACACAGTGTGTGCCGGGGACATGGAGGGCGGGAGGAGTCGCTCACCCTGCCTCATACATGCTGTACAGTGTGTGCCCTGGACACGGAGGGCGGAACACTGCCTCATACATGCTGGATAGCTACACAGTGTGTGCCGGGGACATGGAGGGCGGGAAGGCTCCCCCAACAGACGTCATACACAGACCTCCATGCCACCACCCCACTCCATCCTCCCAGGGAGGCTGAGGCAGACAGGTGCAATAGTGTAATATACAGAGCACCAGTCTCCACATTCTGCAGCAGCATTAGGTGTGATGGATGGCAGGGTACCATGCCAGTCTTTAGTGCACAGCACTGAGGAACTTTCTTCTTGTGGCATAAAAAGAGTGGCTCTGTATAGGGAAATGCCCCACACAGTACCACATATGGGCAGTGACTGTGCCAGACTCACCTGGGCACATATCTCAACTGACATCTCCTGCCTCATTACTAGATCTAGTACAGCCTGTAAAAGTGAGTACACCCCTCAGATGGTCAGTGTACAGTCTGTGTAAAATTGATGTGCCCTCAAAATAACGCAACACACAGCCATGAATGTCTAAACCGCTGGCAACAAAAGTGAGCATACCCTGAAGTGAAAATGGACAAATTAGCAATTTTCCCTCCCTGGTATCATGTGACTCGTTAGTTGTATAAGGTCTCAGGTGTGAATGGGGAGCAGGTGTGTTAAATTTGGTGTTATCGCTCTCACACTCTCTCATACTGGTCATTGGAAGCTCAACATGGCAACTCAAGAACATTGCCAACACCCTGAGACTGAGCTGTAGCACGTTGGCCAAGACCATACAGCGGTTTAATAAGACAGGTTCCACTAAGAACAGGCCTCACCTTGGCCGACCAAAGTGGAGTGCACATGTCCCGTGTCATATCCAGAGGTTGTCCTTTTCAAATAGACATATGAATGCTGCCAGCATTGCTGTAGAGGTTAAAGGAGTGAGGGGTCAGTTCTCAGACAATACGCCGCACACTGCATCAAATTGGTCTGCATGGCTGTCGTCCCAGAAAGAAGCCTCTTCTAAAGATGATACATAAGAAAGCCTGCAAAGAGTTTCCTGAAGACAAGCAGACGAAGGATATGGATTACTGGAACCATGTCCTGTGGTCTGATGAGACCAAGAATAAACTTATTTGGTTAAGATGGTGTCCAGTGTTGTCCCATGAAAAGTAATATTTACAAACATCTGAGGGGTATACTCACTTTTGTGAGATATTGTGTATATATACTGTATGTAAATGTGTGTATAGATATATACAGTGGGTCCAGAAAGTATTCAGACCCCCTTACATTTTTTAAGTTCATTTTTTTTCCTCATTAATGTACACACAGCACCCCATATTGACAGAAAAACAGAATTGTTGACATTTTTGCAGATTTATTAAGAAAGAAAAACTGAAATATCACATGGTCCTAAGGGTATTCAGACCATTTGCTCAGTATATAGTAGAAGCACCCTTTTGATCTAATACAGCCATGAGTCTTTTTGGGAAAGAAGCGACAAGTTTTTCACACCTGGATTTGGGGATCCTCTGCCATTCCTCCTTGCAGATCCTCTCCAGTTCTGTCAGTTTGGATGGTAAACGTTGGTAGACAGCCATTTTTAGGTTTCTCCAGAGATACTTAATTGGGTTTAAGTAAGGGCTCTGGCTGGGCCATTCAAGAACAGTCACAGAGTTGTTGTGAAGCCACTCTTTCGTTATTTTAGCTGTGTGCTTAGGGTCATTGTCTTGTTGGAAGGTAAACCTTCAGCCCAGTCTGAGGTCCTGAGCACTCTGGAGAAGGTTTTCGCCCAGGATATCCCTGTACTTGACTACATTCATCTTTCCCTCAATAGCAACCAGTCGTCCAGTCCCTGCAGTTGAAAAACACCCCCACAGCATGATGCTGCCACCACCATGCTTCACTGTTTGGAATGTATTGGACAGGTGATGAGCAGTGCCTTGTTTTCTCCACACATACCGCTTAGAATTAAGGCCATAAAGTTCTATCTTGGTCTCATCAGACCAGAGAATCTTATTTCTCACCATCTCGGAGTCTTTCAGGTGTTTTTTTTTTTAGCAAACTCCATGCAGGCTTTCATGTGTCTTGCACTGAGGAGAGGCTTCCTTCGGGCCACTCTGCCATAAAGCTTCGACTGGTGGAGGGCTGCAGTGATGGTTGACCTTCTACAACTTTCTCCCATCTCCCGACTGCATCTCTGGAGCTCAGCCACAGGAATCTTTGGGTTCTTCTTTACCTCTATCACCAAGGCTTTTCTCCCCTGGTAGCTCAGTTTAGCCAGACGGCCAGCTCTAGGAAGGGTTCTGGTCGTCCCAAACGTCTTCCATTTAAGGATTATGGAGGCCACTGTGCTCTTAGGAACCTTAAGTGCAACTGAAATCTTTTTGTAACCTTCTCCAGATCTGTGCCTTGCCATAATTCTGTCTCTGAGCTCTTCAGGCAGTTCCTTTCAGGCATTCTCATTTGCTCTGACATGCACTGGGAGCTGTAAGGTCGTATATAAACAGGTGTGTGGCTTTCCTAATCAAGTCCAAACTGTATGATCAAACACAGCTGAACTCAGAACCATCTTAAGGATGATCCGAAGGAATGGACCGCTCCTGAGTTAAATATATGAGTGTCACAGCAAAGAGTCTGAATACTTAGGACCATGTGATATTTCAGTTTTTCTTTTTTAATAAATCTGCAAAAATGTCAACAATTCTGTGTTTTTCTGTCAATATGGGGTGCTGTGTGTACATTAATGAGGAAAAAAATGAACTTAAAAGATTTTAGCAAATGGCTGCAATATAGCAAAGAGTGAAAAATTTCAGGGGGTCTGAATACTTTCTGTACCCACTGTATATGCTGTATGAACGTATAGTGTACCAAAAAGCCGTACACACTCTAGCTGGACCAGCTAAGACCTGTCATAGGTTGCTAATATGGCTTATATGTGTATACAGCTAGACCTGCCAATATCCTTAATACAGTTCATATGTTTATATGTTAAAGACAGAAAGAGAGTTTTTTACAGTGACTTCATGTTTTGGATGTCATATAACAATTATATATTGTGTTCATACAAGCAGAAAGATAATATACCTTTAAGATTCAGTAAAATGAATGTAAGGTAAGCTCAATGACACAGCAGAATTATCAACAGAAAGTATAGAGTTAAACTGTTGTTACTGCCCAGGAGTCTTGACCAATCACAGCCAGCCTCATACTGAGCAAAAGTCAATGCAGAATTATTTCACGGCACTCAGTTATTCTTGCAAAAAGTGTCACATTTTATTTGTGCAAAATTCCAATGGTAGGTCTATTACATACATCCAGGTTGGAGAAAATGGATAATTAGCCACATGTATAAAGTACCCTGAACGTTTCGGTCAATGAATGAACTTCCTCAGCGGGATCTTAATGGCGTGGAGCAGAGACATCCTGGATTTTCACACAAATAAAATGTGAATCTTTTTGCAAGAATAACGGAGTGCCTTAGAATAATTCTGCATTGGCTTCTTAACCTTCGCGAGCAGCCGATGGGACTGATTAGGAGTGCCGAGTACAGATCCTTCTTCTGAGCAGAAGTCTTGACCAATCATAGCCAGTCTCACACTGAGCCTGTGTTGGAAATCCCCTAGCAGAATCTGCTGAAATCAGTATAGACCAGAAGAGGAGCTGAACAGACATTCACTCCACTAAGAGCTGAGTTTTATGGAAGCAAGAGGCCAGTTATATGATGTTCCTATTGTTAGTATTGTGATCAAAGCTGTATACGGAACCAGTTGTATGTGTTTACTTACAGTTCCACCGAACTCCTCATACCAGATGATGTTGAGCCATGAAAAACTAAACACCAAACTAAAGTGCAAAACTGTTCAAAGCAAACAATCTGCAGATAGTTACTACTAACTGCATACTGCAAACCAAGTTGAGCAAGTAGAATTATTGGCTAAACCTCAGATATACCTCTCAGAGCGATCATAAAGTGCTTAAATAACTTAAAGTGAGCGTACAGATACTGAAGAGAAAAATATATCCACAATTTTATGTTGAATGACAAGATTGAACAGTTGAACCACCATTTTGTGATACTTTATTTAACATATGTTTTGTATATGGACTATCTGCTGCTGAGGTCACAGTGTTAAGTATGAAGAAAAGATGAAGTTAATAAAGAAGTTATCTTAAGCATTTGGTGTGCTCTTTACACCTACTATTTCCATAGAACGGCTCTAGAAAAATTAAAGCAGAGTAACAGACAATCTGGTTGGACTAAAAAGTTAGAGATATCAAAATTCTTCTAATGCCTTAGCACAAAAGGCACTTCATAGTGCTGTGCCTGTCACAGTGGAACTATCAGACCTCAGAGGGCGAAGCGATATCACTCCTCAACTTGCACAGTAAAGAGCACATTTGAGCAGCGGAGTGCCAGCATATACCGAGCTGCAGCAACTGTTCCCTAAGTGAGCAAGCAAAGACACCTTAGCGGAGGTACCATAGAGGCCATAGAACGTGTGTATTAGTCAAACTGCAGCCGACCCTTAAAATGACAGAACGGCAAAGGCAAGATAGTCAGAGAAAGAGTGCCAACCCTTCTGCGATTTCTAAAGAGAGAAAGAGACACATGGTAGGAGGCCAAACTACTGAGCCAGAGTGCCCGCACCGCTATCCACAAAGAGGCCACGTGTTGCAACAAGCTAGTTTCCCGCCATTAGGCCCAAAGCCTGCAGCAGCTGTCTAAGCCAGAGCATCGCAAGTAATCACAGAACTTCGCAAGTCATCACAGAGTATCGCAAGTCAGCACAGAGCATCGCAAGCCAGACTCAGAGTATACAAGGAGGATCGGAGTCAGAGTAGTCATGGGTTCAAATCTGTACTAAGCAAAGAAACAGACCCCTATTTTCCTTCATACACTCAAGAGAATGGAAGGAAATCTCCAGCATTTAGTGAGAAAATAAGTAATCCTTCCATTCCCTGCTCAGAAAGATGAAGAGAGGCTTAGCCCAGTGTTAGAAAAAAGGTGTGTGAATTTACCCTCTATCTCTACCTGAAAAGATGGAAAGAGACTCACCTAATTCAGAACTAAGTGAGAAAATAGAACCAGATGATTCTGTTCGTAGATGTCACTGCAACGGTCAGGAGAATGTCACAACTATTGTCCCAGCCAGACAACAGAGAACAGTCCTCTCTAGACTTCCCGTTCCGGAACCTACTGTATTTTCAGAAGTACTGAAGTTCATAGATAGATTACCTCAAGGTCCTAATTGTCTACAAAAAACAACATTTACCGGTATACTCCTTATTAAATCTGGCAACACTAAGGATGAGTGCAAAAACACCTTACTAAATGATTAAAACTTAATTTTTATTGGTAAACATGAACGGCGCATGACCAATCGTAAACCGCCACGTCATACTATTTCCGCCCTTCCCCAGAGGCCAACGCCGGAGAGGGCAATTATTACGTATGAACGCAGATTTCTGTTGCCCTCATCGAGTCCTAATAGTGGAAGGGCGGAAGCTGACCGGCGGTCAGAGCAGCCATGCGCACTGATGGCATGTCAATTGAAAAATGGGGACCAGGATAAACAACTGACCAGCTAACCAACTGACCAGTTTACTTATATTATGTAGGATTAATAATAACACGGCACTCCTAGAGTTCCTTTACATCAAGAATTCATAATTTTATTTCTTTCATATGTGCCACCATAGTTAAGTACAACAGATGGCCTACGTTTCGGTCCAATTGCGGACCTTTTTTCAGGGCCTAAAATAAATCCAAACAAATAACATAAGAAACATACTAGCAAATATACAGACAAGGTGCATACAAGACAATCAATGCGGGTGACATCCAAAGTTATACAATACTGAGACACTATACATACAGTAATTGATGTTAAGTTTATGTATATTCACCAAATGCAGAGGTAAGTATAAGGACCATATATGTATTATAGCAAAATAACATTAAAGGTACTAGTAATGTCTGTGTCCTAAAGGGGTGAAAACACCAGTGACTCTTCACATCAAAACATAAAACAAGATATGAAACAAAATATGAAACATGGAGCGACAGCCAGCATAGTTAGAAAGTGGCAAGCATTCCTCTAAATAAACCAATATGTGATCCATTATTTACCTTAGTAGGAAACAGTCAAAGGATGAGGTGGCCTCTCAATTGTTGGCGTGCTCCCGGTTTCTTATGTTATTTGTTTGTTTGTTTTTTAGGCCCTGAGAAAGGTCCGGAATTGGACCGAATCGTAGGCCATCTGTTGTACTTAACTATGGTGGCACATATGAAAGCAATAAAATTATGAATTCTTGATGTAAAGGAACTCTAGGAGTGCCTTGTTATTATTAATCCTGTGTGAATTAGGTATTTTCCCGAACACAGAGCACCCGTCTACTGCATGTGGAGTGCTGACCAATCTACATATTGTGTACTTATATTATGTGACATGATATTGATCTACTTATGGCTACTGGGGATCATATTACCAAGGAATAATTAATTTAAAAATACATAATTAGCAGAAACTCAATTAACAATAAAGTGCTGGGTAATACTCAAATACACTAGAATACCGAACATCATAAAATATGATGCCCAATCAACAAATTACTACATTGAAGTGCAAAGGTGCTATAAATCAGATAAAAGTGCAATCATGATAATTATCTTATAATTAGAAATACATGGTCACGATAAAATTGGCCAAACAATATTAAATAAAGTGCATATTCACGTAAAGTGATGAACATGTGCTTAAATTAATAAAACCTAAAAATACCTTGGTGTATTACCAATAATTATTCCCAATCAATTCATTTGTGTAATACAATACAGATCATAAATTTGAATTCATGTGACAAAAAAAAAGTGTTTTAAAATGTTCTGCTTATAAAAAATGGAAAAGTATAAAAACTTTCCATATGTATCCATAGTAGCTTTGTCTTGTGATTCTTACAATTATCTCTATCCATTTATGCAAGGTGAACTATAAAAGAAAACATTTGCACATTTATATCATGTGTTAGAGAGCAGATCTGAGGTGTTGTGCTGTTGTTTTTCCCTACTTATTTCACATATTTTGCTGTGATTGTTATAATTGAAGTTCATAAGAGTAGGAGGAAAGTTTTGAAATGATCATTGAGCATCATTGCTTCAGTCCAGTCGACAAATTATTCTACCTTCAGAAATATGTTGGTGGGGAAGCAAAGAAGGTTCTTAAAGGTAACTTCTATAGAAAAGACAAAGACGCCTACAAGCAAGCTTGGAAAAAATTAAATGCAAGATATGGTCATCCTTTCTTAGTACAAAGAGCTTTTAGAGAGAACTTGAATAACTGGCCTAAAATAGGTCCTAAAGTATGGTGACTTCCTGCAAGCATGCAGCAATGCCATCCCACATATTCAAGGACTAGAATTACTGAACGACTATCTAGAAAACCACAGGATGCTAGCTAAGCTACCTGAAGAAGTGGCTTCTAGATGGAATCACTATTTGACTGAACAGTTAGATCTAGGTAAGAACTTCCTAAGTTTTAAAGAGTACTCTGACTTCGTCAACAAGGAAGCACAAATAGCATGTAGTCCAGTAACAGCATCTTACATCCTAAAAACCTTAGAAGAAAGGCCTGCAAGAGATATAGGCACGCAAGAGCAACTAGCTTTGCAACCAGCACAGCACCTAAAGGTCTAGATGCCTACGAGAACAAGTTCAAAGTCACTACTGGGATCAGTAGAGAGACAAATCTTCAGACCACATTCAAATGTATGTTCTGTGGAGAGAACTACTCTATACATAAGTGACAACAATTGAAGGAGAAGTCCCCAGATGAAAAGGAAACATTTGTACTTGATAACCAACTGTTTCGGATGCCTAAGAAAAGGCCATGTTACTAAGGAGTGTAGGAAAAAGGCCACATGCAGCGTTTGCAAAGGACGCCATCTTACACCACTATATGAAGAACGTCCAAAGAAAGATAAATCCTCAATGCCTAAAGATGCTGAGGAAGAAAAGAAAGTATCGGTATTCTCTTGCAGAGTGAGGGAAGGAGATAGCAACGGCATATCAATGGTTGTACCAGTGTGCATTTCAAATCCTAAAAGGAGGAACAAGAAGGAATGCGCCTATGCGCTACTGGATGCCCAGAGTGATGTCACCTTCATTGATCAAGAAATCTGCAAGAAATTACAAGTGGCTACAGAACCAGTGAAGCTCAAACTCACCACAATGACGGGGAGAGACAAATTAGTGAATAGTCAAAGGATTGAGTTAGAGGACTTCATTCAAACTTCACATTAGATCTACCCCCAGCTTATACAAAAGACAATATACCTCTAGATCGAGATCGCATACCTACCTGTGAAACAGCCAATGAAGGGGAGCACCTATCTGTCATATCTCATAAAATGTCCCCGCTGAAGGAGTTTGGTGTTGGACTGTTGATAGGCTATGGTGGTCCCGAAGCCTTGGTACCACGAAAGGTAATCACAGGAGGAAAGGGTGAACCCTACGCTGTTCAAACTGATCTAGGATGGGGTGTTGATGGAGGAAAACAGCAGATTGCAAACTCAAGATAGGTGACAGGATTGTCGCATCGAATATCTGTCCATTACTTACCAACCGTAAGTCCAGCGAAAGTAATCTAAATCCTTAAATCTGATTTTGAGGACATAAATTCTAAAGAATAGAGACATAAGTTCTAAAGAAAAGAGTGTATTCCAAGAAGACATAAAGTTCGTACACACTAAAGAAGAAAGTATTCAGCAGAATCAACAAGGTTTTCTTGAAATGCCCTTACCTTTTAGAGAACGACCTCTTCTGACGAATAACAGAAATCATGCCCTAGCAAGATTGAAATTCTTGAAGGAAAAGATGGGAAGAAATCCCAAACTCAAGAATGATTATTTGCAATTCATGGAAGGCATCCTCGAATAAGGACATGCAGATAAAGTTAATAATAAACCTAAAGAAGGAGAAGTGTGGTACATCCCACATCAAGGTGTTTACCACTCAAAGAAACCAGATAAGATTAGAGAAGTATTTGATTGCTCAGCAAAGTATGATGGTGTTGCATTGAACGATCATCTATTAAAAGTACGAGATCTTACAAACACTCTGCCTGGAGTACTCTGTAGATTCAGAAAGTATCCCGTAGCAGTCATGTGTGATGTTGAAAATATGTTCTACCAGTTTCATGTGAAGAATGAAGGTAGAGACTTCCTGAGGTTCCTATGGTGGGAGGACAGAGACACAGATTCAGAGCCAGCAGAATACAGAATGAAAGTACACTTGTTTGGAGCAGCATCATCTCCAGGTTGCGCCAATTATGGTATGAAGTACCTGGCCAATCAGAATTAAAAGGATTGCCCATCAGCAGCAAATTTTCGGAAGAAAAACTTTTATGTAGATGATGGTCTTATAAGTCTAGAGTCCACAGAATCTGCAATCAAACTAGTGAAAGAAAGCCAAGAGATACAGTTGTGTTCAAAATTATTCAACCCCCAATGCTGTAAAGGGTTTTAGGGAATTTAGTGTACATTTGTAATTGTGTTCAGAATGAAATCTTACAGGGACTTTTTAAAGAACCAAATGCAACTAAAATGACATCAATTGTTTTTGTAATACAGTATTAAATGTTTTTTGTGATTTCTTCATTGACACAATTATTCAACCCCTTAAAGACTACCACTCTTAAGAACAGAGGTTTATTCAAGTGTTTTCGATCAGGTATTGAAAACACCAATGGATGTCAAGGAGCAGCAATCAAGCATCATAAGCACCAATTAGGCAGATTTAAAAATTACTGTGATACTCAGCTCCTTCTAGACATTTACTGGTGTGTTTACAAACATGGTGAAGTCAAGAGAATGGTCCAGGAAGACAAGAGAAGAGGTGATTTCTCTTCACAGGAAGGGCAATGGCTATAAGAAGATTGCAAGGATGTTAAACATACCAAGAGACACCATAGGAAGCATCATTCGCAAATTCAAGGCAAAGGGCACTGTTGAAACGCTACCTGGTTGTGGCAGAAAGAAGATGCTGACTTTGACTGCTGTGCGCTACCTGAAGAGCAAAGTGGAGAAAAGTCCCCGTGTGACTGCTGAGGAACTGAAAAAAGATTTGTCAGATGCGGGTACTGAAGTTTCAGCTCAGACAATAAGGCGCACACTGCGTAATGAAGGCCTCCATGCCAGAACTCCCAGGCGCACCCCCTTGCTGTCTCCAAAGAATAAGAAGAGTCGACTTCAGTATGCCAAAAGTCATGTGGACAAACCACAAAAGTTTTGGGATAGTGTTCTGTGGACTAATGAAACAAAATTAGAACTGTTTGGGCCCATGAATCAACGCTATGTTTGGAGGAGGAAGAACAAGGCCTATGAAGAAAAGAACACCTTGCCTACTGTGAAGCATGGCGGGGGGTCAATCATGCTTTGGGGCTGTTTTGCTTATACAGGTACAGGGAAGCTTCAGCGTGTGCAAGGTACCATGAATTCTCTTCAGTACCAGGAGATATTGGATGAAAATGTGATGTAGTCCGTCACAAACCTGAGGCTTGGGAGACGTTGGACCTTTTAACAGGACAATGATCCCAAGCATACCTCCAAGTCCACTAGAGCATGGTTGCAGATTAAAGGCTGGAACATTTTGAAGTGGCCATCGCAGTCACCAGACTTAAATCCGATTGAGAACCTCTGGTGGGACTTAAAGAAAGCAGTTGCAGCGCGCAAGCCTTAGAATGTGACTGAACTGGAGGCTTTTGCCCATGAAGAATGGGCGAAGATACCCGTAAATCGCTGCAAGACACTTGTATCAAGCTATGCTTCACGTTTAAAAGCTGTTATAACTGGAAAAGGATGTTGTACTAAGTACTAAGATTGAATGTCACTTGGGGTTGAATAAAACTGATAATGATGTGAGCACAGAAAAGACATTTGTGGTTATTTCATTATAAATGTTATGTTATATTTGTCTGACTTACAAGTGCCTCTTTGATTTAATTGTAAACAAGATGACTGAAATGATCAAAATCAATGTCAAACTGGCCAAAACACTCAATTTCAGTGGGGGTTGAATAATTTTGAACACAACTGTATGCGCTAGAGGAAACCTGCGCCTTCACAAATTTATCTCAAACAACAGAGAGGTATAGGAATCCATCAGTGACTCTGAACATGCATCAACAATGAAGAATGTAGATCTCAATTATGATCATCTTCCAGTTCAGAACGTACTTGGATTGGGATGGAATGTAGAGAACGACAAGTTCTTTTTTAAAGTATCTATTGAAGAGAAAGTTTCAACTAGACGTACCATTCTTTCTGCAGTGGCTTCTATATTTGATCCATTTGGATTCTTGGCCCCAGTGATCCTCAAAGCAAGAGAAATACTGCAATAATAATGCAGACAGAAGTTACGATGGGACAAACCCATACCTTAAAATTTTAGGCCAAGGTGTGAGAGTTGGATAAGAGACTTGCAAAACTTGAGAGAAGTTCGGATAACCAGATGTTTTGTACCTCTTTGTACCCATGATTTCAGAAAGTACAAGAAAATAGAACTTTATCACTTTTCAGATGCCAGTAGTCATGGTTATGGTCAGTGCTCCTATATCAGAGTAATAGGAGAAGGAAAAATACACTGTTCCCTTGTTATGGGGAAGGCCATAGTTGAACCTACCAGTATTCAGACAATATTAAGACTTGAACTGACAGCAGCTGTAGTTTCAGCATCGGTAAGCAAGTTTCTGAAAGAAGAATTGGAATAAAAATAGATGAAGAATATTTTTGGACAGACTAACAAGTTGTCCTAGGATACATAAACAACAAAGCTCGAAGATTCCATATCTTTGTCGCCAACAGAGTTCAGAAAATTCGGGAAATAACAAATCCAGAACATTGGCATCACATTGACACAACGCATAACCCAGCAGATCCTGCTCAAAGAGGCCTGTATGTAACAGAATTGAAGAATTAAAATTGGTTCACAGGTACAGAGTTTCTTTGGAAAAAGGAAATTATACCCAGTAAAGGTCATACAGAATTGTCTATGTGTGATCCAGAAGTAAAAGTTGTACAAACATTGAGCACTGCTGCCAAGTGTAAAGATGACATACTTAAAAGACTAGCCAGATGTTCAAAATGGAATATAGTCATAAACGTAGTAGCTGGAATTCAACGTTTTGCAAAGGGAATCAGAAAGAAGGAATCATTGAATGTAGAGGAAAGAATAAAAGCTTAACAAACAGTCATAAGACTCATTCAACAGAGATTCTACAGTGAAGAGTTGAAGAAACTTAGTCAATCACCTAAGAGGCTTCCAAACAACCACCCATTGCACAAGCTTAATCTTGTTTTGCAGGATGGTATAATGAAGGTGGGAGGGAGACTGGAAAATGCATCATTACCTAGCAGAGTTAAGCATCCAGCAATTCTACCCAAAAATTCTACCTTCACAAGATTGATTATTGATCACTACCATAACAAATCCTTGCATCAAGGAAGAAGCTTTACCCAAAGCTGTTTGAGAGAAGGGGGTTACTGGATTGTGAAAGGAAGCAAAGTTATAGCAAAATATATAAGTAAATGCGTAGGCTGTAGAAAGGCACGTAGACTTACTGAAGTGCAAAGAATGGCAGATTTACTGGCAGATCATGTAAACCCATCACCACCATTTCTTTATAGCGGAATGGATTGTTTTGGCCCATTCATCACCAAACAGAACCGCAAGGAGTACAAGAGATATGTAGTAATATTTACATGTCTGAGTTCCAGAGTAATTAACCTGGAAATGTTAGAAGATATGTCGACTGATGCATTCATCAACGCCTTAAGATGTTTCATAGCCATTAGAGGTACTGTCAGAGAGCTTAGATCTGACCAAGGATCTAATTTTGTCGGAGCAAAGAATGAATTGAAGAAAGCTCTAAAGGAGATCGATAAAGAAAAAATAGCTGAGTATTTGTTAGAGAAACAGTGTGATTTTCACATGAATGCTCCAAGTGCAAGCCATACAGGAGGAGTTTAGGAAAGATAAATCAGAACTTTAAGAAATTTGTTAAGTTCAGTGTTAAAAAAGAACGCCGTAAAAATGGATGATGCTTAACTTAGGACCGTGTTCTATGGAGTAATGTCTATTGTTAACAGTCGTCCACTTACAATTGATAACATCAACGACCCAACAAGTTTGGACCCTTAAACTCCCAACCATCTACTTCACCGTAAGTCTGATTATATACAGCCACCAAAGAGGATTTATATGCCAAAAGGAGATGGCGAAGAGTTCAATATCTATCAGAACAGTTTTGGAATAGATAGAGGAAAGAGTACTTAATTAATGCTAAGAAGTAAATGGCAAACACCCAGAAGAAATGTCCAAGTTGGTGACATAGTGTTAGTGAAAGAAGAAGTTTTACCTAGAAGTCAATGGAAATTGGCCAAAGTTGTAGAAGGTCAAAAGCATACAGACAGACTAGTAAGAAGAGTGTTGTTACAAATAGAAGACTCAAAACTTGGCAAAAAAGGAAAACTTCTCAGCACTCTACTCAAGTTGGAACACCCTATACAAAAGTTAAGAGTGATAAAAGACACTTGAAGTTGAGAACCTGAGGGAAAATTCCCCAAATTCATGTTTAAGTCCTACTTCTGAGAACATATAATTATAGGTAATTTTGGTGGGAGTGTAGCTGGCCAGCTAAGACCTGTCCTAGGTTGCTAATATGGCTTATATGTGTATATAGCTAGACCTGCCAATAACCTTAATACAGTTGATATGTGTATATTTTAAAGACAGAAAGGGAGTTAGTCACAGTGACTTTATGTTTTGGATGTCATATAACAGTTATATATTGTGTTCACAGAAGCAGAAAGATAATATGCCTTTAAGATTCAGCAAAATGAATGTGAGGTAAGCTCAATGACACAGCAGAATTATCAACAGAAAGTATAGAGTTATGCCTCATTTACACATCAGTGTTTTGGTCAGTGATTTCCATCAGTGATTGTGAGCCAAAACCAGGATTGGAGCCTCCACAGACATAAGGTGTAAGGGAAAGAGCTGTTCCTGTTCTGTGTTTAGAGCTGAAAATCACTGATGGAAATCACTGACATTGATGTGTTAATGAGGCTTTAAACTGTTGTTACTCCCCAGGAGTCTTGACCAATCACAGCCAGCCTCACACTGAGCCTGTGTTGAAAATCCCCTAGCAGAAGCTGCTGGAATCAGTATAGACCAGAAGAGGAGCTGAACAGACATTCACTCCACTAAGAGCTGAGTTTTATGGAAACAAGAGGCCAAATAGCTATTGAGAACAGTTATATGATGTCCCTATTGTTAGTATTGTGATCAGAGCTGTATACTGAACCAGTTGTATTTGTTTACTTACAGTTCCACCAAACTGCTCATACCAGATTATACTGAGCCATAAAAAGCAAAACTAAGCACCAAACTAAAGTGCAAAATTGCTCAAAGCAAACAATCTGCAGATAGTTACTGCTAACTACATACTGCAAACAAAGTTGAGCAAGTAGAACTATTGTTTAATCCTCAGATATACCTCTCAGAGAGATCATAAAGTGCTTAAATAACTTAAAGTGAGCGTACAGATATTGAAGAGAAGAATATATCCACCATTTTATGTTGAATGACAAGACTGAACAGTTGAGCCACCATTTTGTGATACTTTATTCAACATGTGTTTTGTACATGGACTATCTGCCTCGGAGGTGGCAGTGTTATATATGAAGAAAAGTTGAAGTTAATAAAGAAGTTATCTTAAGCATTTGGTGTGCTCTTTAAGCCTACTGTTCCATAGAATGGTGCTAGAAGAATTAAAGCAGATAAACAGACAGTCTGGTTGGACTAAAAAGTTAGAGATATCAAAATTCTTCTAATGCTGCAGTGCAAAAGGCACTTCATAGTGCTGCGCCTGTCACACACTGTACTGTCCATCAATAGTAATGTATTGATCTACAGATGACATATGTACAGTATATATAGTGTACCTGTACTGTACATCACTAGTAATGTATTGTTCTACAGATTACATATGTACATTATATATAGTGTGCCTGTACTGTCCATCACATAATGTATTGTTCTACAAATTACATATGTACAGTATATATAGTGTACCTGTACTGTCCGTCACTAGTAATGTATTGTTCTACAGATTACATATGTACAGTATATATATATTGTGGGGAGTCGCTCTGGTAGACAGCGGGGCGGGTGCAGTTTAGAGGCAAAACAAGGAGTCCAGATTGTGCAACAAACAGTGTTTTATTCACACTTGCACACCATAAATGAAAAACAGTCTCTTTGGTGACAGTTCACACACAACGGAAATAACGTGGCAAAACAAAAACAGGCCAACACAGGGTCAGTCACCTGGGAGGTGTAGGTGCAGGTTCGCACCACGCTGTCGGCCCAGCCGCAGGAGAATCCAGCTTCAGGTAGCCAGGAACAAAACACCTCCTTGCTGAGCTCTTTCCTCCAGGACAGAGAACTCCTCAGCCCTGTTAGCAGCTCCAGGATAATCACAGCCTCCAGCTGCTGAGCTGGCTGAGCTTTTAAACCCAGCCCAAAACCAGGACTGGGTCGTGGGGAGCAGCCACCCACCCTACACTTTAGCTGCTCCCGGTAAGAGCCGGCCCGGATCGGCTTTGCAGCCATGCTATTTAAACTCTGTCAGTAGCACTAGCTGCTGCTGACATCAACAAAACGGGCTCTTACCTCACCGAGGCTATGAACCTCGGTGACACATACCTGCCATCCACGACGGCACCCTGCACCTTACCACACACCCCCTTTGTTCAACCCTGAGGGGTGGACACATGTGAGGCAGTGGACGCGGAAAGGGCATCTGCATTTCCCTGCAAGCGACCTGCCCTATGTTCCACGGAGAACTTGAAATTTTGAAGGGATAGGAACCACCTGGTGACCCGAGCATTCCTCTCCTTGGCCTGACTCATCCATTTGAGGGGGAATGGTCGGTCACCAGACGGAACCTCCTCCCTAACAGGTAGTAGCGGAGAGATTCGAGTGCCCACTTGATAGCCAGGCACTCCCTCTCCACTATACTATATCTGGACTCGGCGGGACTGAGCTTACGGCTCAGGAAGACAACGGGATGTTCTTCCCGTTGACCTCCTGCGACAGTACCGCACCGAGGCCTACCTCCGAGGCGTCGGTCTGTACGACAAACTCCTTGTTGAAGTCGGGTGTCACCAAAACCGGGGACCCACACAGGGCCGACTTCAACGCGGAGAAAGCCTCCTCCGCCTTCTCACTCCAGCTAACCCTCCCAGACTTTCGCCCCTTCAACAGGTCTGTCAATGGCGCTGCTATTGTGGCAAAGTGGGGCACAAACCTCATGTAGTATCCTACAATCCCCAGGAACGACTTTACCTGCCTGGTGGTGACCGGTCGGGCCAGCTACGAATGGCCTCTACCTTAGTTACCTGAGGTTTGATGACTCCCGCCCAATTACATATCCCAGATATTTGGTCTCTTCCAACCCAATCGCACACTTTTTGGATTGGCGGTTAGTCCAGCTTTCCTCAGGGCATCCACTACCGCCTGCACCTTGGGTAAATGGCTTTCCCAGTCGGTGCTGTGGATGACTACATCATCTAAGTAGGCCGAGGCGCACCGACGATGTGGTCGCAGCACTATGTCCATTAACCTCTGGAAAGTGGCGGGGCGCCATGCAGGCCAAAGGGTAACACCTTGTAGTGATACAGGCCCTGCGGGTAACAAACGCGGTTTTTCCTTAGCCGCCTCCGTTAAGGGTACCTGCCAGTACCCTTTAGTGAGGTCCAGCACAGAAAAATAACGGGCTTGTCCTAAATTTTCAACAAGCTCGTCTACTCGGGCATGGGATACGCGCCAAACTTGGATACTTCATTTAACTTGCGAAAGTCGTTGCAGAACCGCAACGTCCCATCCGGCTTGGGTATTAGGACTATGGGACTGGCCCACTCACTTTTCGACTCCTCAATGACATCGAGCTTCAACATTAACTGCACTTCCTCCGCGATGGCCCGCCGCCGAGCCTCGGGTACCCGGTATGGTTTTAACCGACCTTGGCCTGAGGCTCAGTGACGATGTCATGTCGGATGAGAGACGTGCGGCCAGGAGGTCCGAGAACACATCCGTGTTCCGACTGAGGAACTCCCTGACTTCCTGAACTTGTGTGGAAGACAGGCTGTCTGCAATTTTTACCGTGGTTACGGCTTCACAGGCCTCGAACTGTGGGGCTGGACCCTTTTCACCTAGAAGCCCTGGCCGGGGGCTGTGGTCGTCGGCCGTGTCCCTATCTTTCCACGGCTTTAGCAAATTCACATGGTACACCTGCTCCGGCTTGCGCCGCCCTGGCTGGTGTACTTTGTAATTTACTTCCCTACCTTCTCGACCACCTCATAGGGGCCCTGCCACCTAGCTAGGAATTTGCTGTCAAGGGTGGGTACCAGAACCAACACTCGATCTCCCGGATTGAAGCCCCGCACTCGAGCCTGACGATTATACACCCTACTCTGGGCTTGTTGCGCTGCCTCCATATGCTCCCCGACCAACGGCAACACCCTTTCTATCCGTTCCTGCATCTGGGTGACATACTCAATGACACTTTTGTGGGGGACAGGCTGTTGTTCCCATGCTTCCTTGGCGATATCCAACAGGCCCCGAGGGTGTCTGCCATAAAGCAGTTCGAAGGGCGAGAACCCAGTAGAGGCCTGGGGTACCTCTCGCACTGCGAACATGAGATAGGGCAGAAGCAGGTCCCAGTCCTTCCCATCTCTAGACACCACCCTTTTAACATATTCTTTAGAGTTTGGTTAAACCTCTCAACAAGACCGTCTGTTTGCGGATGGTAAACGGACGTCCGTAACTGCTTTATACGCAACAATTTACACAGTTCCTTCATTACTTTGGACATAAAAGGGGTCCCTTGGTCTGTCAGAACCTCTTTGGCAGGCCCACACGGGAAAACATCTCCATTAACTCTTTGGCAATGAGCTTAGCTGAGGTATGTCGCAGAGGCACCGCCTCCGGATACCGAGTGGCATAGTCGAGAACTACCAGAATGTGTTGGTGGCCCCTAGCAGACTTTTGGTACAGGCCCAATTAAATCCATAGCAATTCGCTCAAACGGTACTTCAATAATTGGCAGAGGTACCAGAGGACTACGGAAATGTGGCTGGGGGCTAGTTACCTGACAGGTTGGACAGGACTTACAATAATTTTCTACTTCCTTGAACACACTGGGCCAATAAAACCGCTGCAGTATGCGGTCCTGGGTTTTCTGCCACCCCAGGTGTCCCCAAGAACATGTTGGTGGGCAAGCTCCATGACAAGCTTGCGATACGCTGTGGGCACCACCAACTGTTCAACAGGTTCACCTCGGATTTGGTTCACCCGATACAACATATCCTGCAGAACAATAAATCGTGGGAACATTAATTCAGCCCCTGGTTTCTGGGGTTTACCATCAATTTCCAGCACATTCTCCCAGGCCCTGGTTAGGGTTTGGTCCCGGTGTTGTGCGGTCCCAAAATTTTCCCCGGAGACATTGAGGTCTGCCAACTCAGGTCCCGGTGGCAAGTCCTCCGTGTCTCCCACCATTACACTCAGTGGGGTTGTCTCCCCACTACCGCTGCAGCAGTGGTCACCCCTACCGCTGGCCCTTCAGACTCGGGCTCCCAGGGTTCTGGCCTTCCAGGGGTATCAGGCCACTCTGCTAGGGTTACCCCTGTCTCAGGGCTATTAGTCACTTTCATCTCAGGCCACAGTGACGGAAAACCAGGGAAGTCTCTCCCAATTATTAGTTCATAGGGCAGCTTTGTGGAGATCGCCACTTCACAAGTCCAGGTGCCGACCGCCGTGGACAGAGACATTACAGCAGTGGATAGTCCTTTAAGTCTCCGTGTATGCACACCACACCCACTGTCCGGCCCGTATACTGGGTGGGCTGTACCAGGGCAGCACTTACCAGGGTTACCAGGCTCCCTGAGTCCAACAGCGCCACTGCCAGGTTATCCCCGACTTGCACCTGGCACAGATGACGATTGTCTATTGTCCCGGGATGCCGGTCGCACACAGTCTCCGGGCATACATGGAAGCCCGGTACCCATAATTAGTCTCCATGGGTTCCCCCACTGTGGACAGTTGGCCCTTATGTGTCCAGGCTCCCGACACTGCCAGCAGACCACTGGGGACGGATCTGCAAGAGGTACATCCCGGGCGGGTTTGGCCGGCCGCCGGACTGGGGTGGAGATTTCCGGGTTTGACTGGCCCTCCCAAAAGAACCCCCTGCAGGTTTCTGGTGGCCTCATATCGCTCCACCAGGTCGACCATCTCAAGGGCATTGGTGGGGATACCTGGCCGATCCAGTGTTGAAGGGGTAAGGCAAGGCCCTCCAAAACATGTCAGCCAGCAGCCGGTCCAGCATAGCAGTCGGACTTAGAACCTCAGGCTGCAGCCATTTTTGCAACCTGTGCAGCAACTCATAGTACTGCGGCCTGGCGGGTTCAGCCACTTTGAAGTCCCACTGGTGGACCCGCTGAGCCCGGACCAACACGCTTACCCCCAGTCTGGCCAGGATCTCCCCTTCACCGTGGAATAGTCAGCAGCCTGGTCGTCTGCCAAATCAAAAAACTTGCTGGGGTCCGGATGCCAGGAACGGAGCAACCACCTCGGCCCACTGGTCACGGGTAACTTTTTCCTCACGGCGACCTTCTCAAAACCGCCAGGTACGCCTCAACGCCGCCTGCGGGGGTCATTTTTGGGATCGCCGCACGGACCGCTTCCGGGCATCATGGACGTGGTGGGACGCTCCTGCCGCCTGTAACGCCATCACATGTTGTAGCAGTAGTTGGTTGGTCTCCCGCTGCTGCACGTTAGCCTCTATGAGAGCCTTCACAGCAGCCTCCATGTTGCCAGAAACTCCTGCTTGCAGCTTTGCTGGCTTAATATATTCCATGCACTTTAGAAAAACAAAACTTCGGGCGTTCACGCCAGCCTCACTGCGCATGCCCGCATCCGACACCAAATGTGGGAGTCGCTCTGGTAGACAGCGGTGCGGGTGCAGTTTAGAGGCAAAACAAGGAGTCCAGATTGTGCAACAAACAGTGTTTTATTCACACTTGCACACCATAAATGAAAAACAGTCTCTTTGGTGACAGTTCACACACAACGGAAATAACGTGGCAAAACAAAAACAGGCCAACACAGGTTCAGTCACCTGGGAGGTGTAGGTGCAGGTTCGCACCACGCTGTCGGCCCAGCCGCAGGAGAATCCAGCTTCAGGTAGCCAGGAACAAAACACCTCCTTGCTGAGCTCTTTCCTCCAGGACAGAGAACTCCTCAGCCCTGTTAGCAGCTCCAGGATAATCACAGCCTCCAGCTGCTGAACTGGCTGAGCTTTTAAACCCAGCCCAAAACCAGGACTGGGTCGTGGGGAGCAGCCACCCACCCTACACTTTAGCTGCTCCCGGTAAGAGCCGGCCCGGATCGGCTTTGCAGCCATGCTATTTAAACTCTGTCAGTAGCACTAGCTGCTGCTGACATCAACAAAAACGGGCTCTTACCTCACCGAGGCTATGAACCTCGGTGACACATACCTGCCATCCACGACGGCACCCTGCACCTTACCACAATATATATATATATAGTGTACCTGTACTGTCCGTCACTAGTAATGTTTTGATCTACAGATGACATACGTACAGTATATATATAGTATACCTGTACTGGCCGTCACTAGTAATGTATTGATCTACAGATTACATACGTACAGTATATATAGTATACCTGCAGTGTCCATCACTAGTAATGTATTGATCTACAGATTACATACGTACAATTTATATAGTATTCCTGTATTGTTCATCACTAGTAATGTATTGATCTACAGATTACATACATACAGTATATATAGTATACCTGTACTGTCCATCACTAGTAATATATTGTTATACAGATAACATATGTACAGTATATATATATATATATATATATATATATATATATAGTGTACCTGTACTGTCCATCACTAGTAATCTATTGATCTACAGATTACTTATGTACACTATATATAGTGTACCTGTACTGTCCATCACTAGTAATGTATTTATGTACAGATAGCATATGTACAGTATATATATAGTGTACAGTACCTGTACTGTCTATCATTCAAATTGTTTTGATCTAGAGAGGGCATATGTGATATAGTGGAGGTAGCTGAGGGCTCGGGGCAAAGATCATAGACCATGGCAAGCGGTCTCTGATCACATGATCGCCATAATCTTTCTCCATCCTCTAACCTAAGAGAGGAGAGAGAAAGTCTCTGGTGCTTGGATTGATTGATTCCCCAGCATCTGGATCAAGGAAAGCCCGGTATCGATCCTCACCTCCTTCCCCCTGAATCCAAGATGCTAGTGTCACGCACATGCGCATTGCATATATAGGCAGCTGAGCTTCTCACATAGAAGAGGAGAGTGAAAGCCAAAGATACCCCAATTCCCCCAGTTGGAGCTCTCTAGCCCCCCCAATTAAAAAAACAAACAAACAAACACTAGAAGGCACAGGCATGAGCAGTAGGTACTGTGCTCAGGATCTGCCTGCAGCACGAGGAATGAGCGAACCCAAATATTGGCGGTTTGGGCACCTGACGGAAGTCCGTGTTCGGATGCTGAATAAAGCTTGTTGAAAGGCTGTAGCCAATCAACAAGCTTTTAAGCTGTGAGCACTTGGAAGCTATCACAGTCATGCCTAGTATTGGCATGGCTGTGATTAACCAGCACAGCGTGTAACGCCGCTTGTTGAAATGCAGTATCATGTGTGGTGCTGCCATTCTGCTCTAACTAGTGTAGGGAAACGATCCAGCTGCAGTGAGGGACAGTGTTAGACTTGTAATCTGGATGTTAATTCTGTGGGTGATCTATAGCCATTTTTTGTCGGTGCAATACATCTCCTTTGCACCCATGACACAGAAATACAATAATTAATCTGGCTGTGAATTTTGTGGGTGCCCTCAAAGAATGAGGAGAGCATCAAATAAGGAATGTGGCCATGGTCTTGGTGGTGGTGGAGCTCCTGCTGCAGGGAGAGGACCTTGTTGATCTGTGCCAGCTACGCACCCAAATGAAACACCTTCTTCTGTTGCATGTAGGTGACAGGACATTGTGCGTCATTTTGTAGGCCGAATACTGCTGTACAAATGGTGAGGCCATAACAAGTAGAGGTGGCATTAGATTGGATGGCTGAGATTGCCTCCAATTCCTGCACATCGTCTTCCACCCAGTCCCCTGGTGACAGCACAGAATTGGCACTGGCGCCCATGGGCATCTGTCGTCCACCTCACCGCCTTGCAAATCAGCCAGGCAGTCTGAACCCCAAGTCATGCAGCAGTCTCTAATGCTATTTGATGAACACTTCTGGTGGGGGTTCCATGGCTATCCGATACCCCTGAAGACGCCTGCTTAGGCGAAACATGTCGGGGGATAGTGTGCAGTGTTTTTAAATATATGACCGCTATACCTGCATTCACATAAACCAGTAAAGGGGAGATAGTGCGCGCGATTCTCCCCCTTAATAGTAGTGGAGCGTTACTCCGCAAGATATAGTGATAGTGATAGCCAGTCAGGCAAGCGCCATTAACTTTTATACATAGAGTGAATATTTAGGAAGCTAATGAAAGTTAAGTTTTAGATCTAATCCAGGAGCCAAGAGTAGGCACAATTTATCAACTTAAATAAATATACAGTACTAATATCCTCTGCTCACTGGAGGGAATGTTGATATAATATGAACCTAACCCTGCCCCAGAAGTGGAAGAGATTGAGTGCACTGATGCCCAACCACTTGTGTTTGAGGATGTGGACATGGGAGAACCACCACAGCACGGCTGATGATACCCAAAGCACAAGTGCACCTGAGCCCCCTACAGGCGAACGAGTCTGGTGCACCCCAGGGGAATACGAGCCTGTGATTCCTGAATTTGTTGGCAATCCAGGAATCCAGATTCCCACAGTGGGATTTACTGAAATTGACTTTTTTAGTTTTTTTTTCAGTAACCCACTTGTGAATCTAATGGTGGAGCAGACGAATCTGTACGCCCAACAGTTCATTGCTCAGCACCCAGGTTCTTTTTTGGCCAGGCACGGTGGCTGGACCCCGGTCAGTGCAGCCCAGATCAGGACGTTTTGGGGCCTCGTGCTGCACATGGGCCTGGTCAAAAAAGTGTCAGGCATTACTGGAGTGGGGACGTCCTCTACCAGACCCCACTGTACAGTACTGCCATGACACGTCCCAGATTTGAGGCCATCCGGAAATGCCCCCCCGAGGTCATCCTGCCTATGACCGGCTGTATAAGATACGGCCGGTCATCGATCACTTTGGGGCCAAATTTGTGGAGGCCTATGTACCTGGAAGGGAGGTCGCGGGTTGATGAGTCTCTCGTTGCTTTCAAGGGGAGTCTCATTTTCCGCTAGTACATTCCCCCTAGGCGTGCGAGGTATGGTGTGAAAATGTACAAAATTTGTGAGAGTACCTCAGAGTACACTTACAAATTAAGTGTGTACGAGGGACGAGATTCCCGTATTGAACCCCCAGAATGTCCCCCCACTCTGGGTGTTAGCGGGAAACTCGTGTGGGACCTTTTGCACCCACTACTGGATAAGGGTTACCACCTGTACGTGGATAACTTTTATACCAGTATTCCCTTGTTTCAGGCCCTTTCCGCCAGATCCACGTTCGCTTGTGGAACCGCGCGGAAAAATCAACGTGGCCTCCCTGCCCACCCCCTCCAGGTACCTATCCCCAGGGGTCAGACACGTGCCGTTACCAGTGACAACCTGTAGCTGGTCAGATATAAGGACAAGAGGGATATCCTTATGCTGACCACAATCCATGGTAACGGCGTCACCCCTTTCTATGTGCGAGGTACCACGGCAACGGTCCTCAAGCCCGTTTGAATCGTCGCTTATAATCGGTATATGGGAGAAGTTGATCTATCTGATCAAGTCCTCACACCATATAATGCCATGCGCAAAACCCGGGCATGGTACAAAAAAGTTGCGGTCTACTTGGTACAGGTTGCCTTGTACAACGCTTTTGTACTATGCCGATGCGCTGGCAGCACAGAGACTTTGCTCTAATTCTATGAGGCAGTCCTCAAGGCCCTGATCTTTTCTGACCGGGAAAGAGCAGGTCGGAGTACCTCTGGAATTGGAGGCGCCCGGGTCGTCCCTGGCCAACACTTTCCAGGTGTGGTCCCCCATACTGGAAGGAAGGGACAATCCACAAAAAAGTGCAGAGGGTGTCGCAAGAGGGGGATCCAGAAATACACCACCACTCAATGTGACACGTGCCCCGATCAGTACCACACTTCCATGGAGTTCTAAATTATTATAATCCCAGACAATCCCTTAGAAAATACATAACATTATGGCTCTTAGACTTTGGAGACACGGAAACAACTTTTTTTTTTCCAAAAATGATTTTATTGTATTTAAGTTTAAAAAAAATGTTGTTTCAGTGTTTCCAAAGTCTGAGAGCCATACATATTGGGCATCGTCGCGTCCGTAATAACCTGATCTATAAAAATAAAATATAACCTAACCCCTCGGATAAAATCCCTTTAAAAAAAAATTTAGAAATGAGTTAAAAAAAAAAAATTTTTGTCACCTTAGATCCCCAAAATTGTAATAGCATGTCATCAAAAAATCTAATGCCCCCTAAAATAGTGCAAATCAAACTGCCATCTCATCCCACAAAAAAAGAGCCCCCACATAGGACAGTCACCCCCCCCCCCCCAAAAAAAAAAAAAGAAAGAAAAGAAAACTATGGCTTCCATGGCTTAGAGGCACAACATTTTTTTTTTTTTGCAAAGTTGGTTTATGATGCCGCATCCGTAACAATCTTCCCTATAAAAATAACATTTGACCCAACCCCTCAGGTGAACAGCGTTAAAAAAAAAACGTGTAAAAAAAAATTTTGGCCAAAATTTCCATTTGAATCCATTTTTTCCGGTAATAAAGCAAGGGTTAACAGCCAAACAAACTAAACATTTATTGCCCTGATTCTGTAGTTTGCGGAAACACCCCATTTGTGGTCGTAAATGGCTATATAGCCACATGGCTGGGCATAGAACGAAGGGAACGCCATATGGTTTCTGGAAGGCAGATATTGATGGACTGGTTTATTTACACCATGTCCCATTAGAAGCCGCCCTGATATAGCCTAGACTAGAAACTCCAAAAAAAGTGACCCCATCTAAGAAACTACACCCCTCAAGGTATTCAAAAACTACTTTACAAACTTTGTTAACCCTTTAGGTGTTCCACAGAACTTAATGGCGAATGTAGAAACAATTTTAGAATTTAAATTTTTTGTTACCTTGCCTTAAAAATGTGTAATATAGAGCAACCAAAAATCATATTTACCCTAAAATAGTACCAAAAACACTAACACCTCATCCCGTAGTTTCCAAGATGGGGTCACTTTTATGGAGTTTCTCCTGTAGGGGTGCATCAGGGGGCTTGAAAGGGTACATGGTGTAAATAAACCAGTCCAGCAAAATCTGCCTTCCAAAAACCATATGGGGTTTCCCTTCTTCTACGTCCTGCCAATTAGCCAAATACTAGTTTAGGACCACATATGGGGTGTTTCTGCAAACTACAGAATCAGGGCAACCCATTTTGAGTTTTGTTTGGCTGTTAACACATTTTTTCCAGTAATAAAGTAAGGGTTAAAATGGAAAATTTTCCAAAAAATTGAAATTCCAAAATTGTTTCTCCATCTGCCATCAACTCTTGTGGAACACCTAAAGGGTTAACAAAGTTTATAAATCCAGTTTTGAATACCTTGAGGGGTGTAATTTCTTAGATGGAGTCACTTTTTTGGAATTTCTATTCTAGGGGTGGAACGGGGGGCTTGAAATATGACATGGTATACACAAAAACAGTCCCACAAAATCTGCCTTCCAAAACCCATATGGCATTCCCCTCCTTCTGCGCCCTGCCGTTTGGCCAAACAGTAGTGTAGAACCACATGTGGGGTGTTTCTGCAAACTGGAGAATCAGGGCAACCCATACTGAGTTTTGTTTGGCAGTTAACCCTTGCTTTGTTCCTGGAAAAAATGGATTATAATGGAAAATTTTCCCAAAAAAAAAAATCGAAATTCTAAAATTGTTTCTCCATCTGCCATTCACTCTTGTGGAACACCTAAAGGGTTAACAAAGTTTGTAAACCCAGTTTTGAATACCTTGAGGGGTGTACTTCCTTGGAGTCACTTTTTTGTGTATCAGTACACAGCTTCACTTCTCATCTGTATGCACCACAAACACAAGAATTAAGTATATTTCTAAGACAGTAACAGTTACCTATCTAAAAATATTTTTTTTCCAATTTCCTGTGAAAATGCATTAACCATTTGAAATAAACCCATATACCCATAATTTCATCCTACACTGAACAAAAATATAAACGCAACACTTTCGGTTTTGCTCCCATTTTGCATGAGCTGAACTCAAAGATCTGAAACATTTTCTACATTCACAAAAGACCCATTACTCTCAAATATTGTTCACAAATCTGTCTAAGGCCTCATGCACGCGAACGTATTTTGGGTCTGCATCCGAGCCACATATTTTGTGGCTCGCACGTGGACCCATTGACTTCAATGGGGCCGCAAAAGATGCGGACAGCACTCCGTGTGCTGTCCGCCTCCTTTGCTCCGTTCCGTGGCCCCGCAAAAAATAAAATAAAGCATGTCCTATTCTTGCCTATTTGCGGACAAGAATAGGCATTTCTACAATGGGAACACGGAGCAGCTTCCGTGTTTTGTGGATCCGCGGTTTGCAACCGCAAAACACCTATGGTCGTGTACATGAGGCCTAAATCTTAGTGAGCACTTCTCCTTTGTCGAGATAATCCATCCCACCTCACAGGTATGGCATATCAAGTTGCTGATTAGACTGCATGAATATTGCAGAGGTGTGCCTTAGACTGCACACAATAAAAGATAACGCTGACATTTTCAGTTTGATCACACAGCACAATGCCACAGATGTCACAACGTTTGAGGAAGAGTGCAATTGGCAGGGCCGCCATCAGGGGGGTACAGCCAGTACCCCAGTAAGGGGCCCGGACCCCGTGGGGGGCCCAGCCGGTCCTGAGCCTTTTTTTGGGGGGGGGGCTCTGCTGGGAGGGGGCCCGCGTGAGCGGCAGGTCACTGGGAGATGAACGCTTCCATTGTGGAAGCGGTCATCTCCATAGTCATCTGTATCGCCCTCCTCAGGACAGCGATACAGATGGCTGTGCTGCGGCAGGGCAAAGGAGGGAGAGGCTTCTCCCTTCCCTCTTCCTCTGATAGGCTGCCGGCACAAGGCCTGCAGCCTATCAGAGGACCGTGCATGCGGCGCAATGACGTAGTCGCGCCGCCTCAGCCGTACAGCGCGGGACATAGGCCGGAAGAGGCCTGCATCGCATCACAGTCTGAAGTGGAGGTAGGTTTGAGTGTTGTTTTTAATTTTTTTAAATACAGTCGCACATGGTGGATTGGGGGGAGCAGGAGGCACTTTATACTGCTCCTGTGTCCATGATCCAGTCCTGCTCATGTGTCCATGTTCTAGTCTTGCTCCAATGGCATAGCTAAAGGCTATTGGCTCCTGGTTTAAATTACAGTTTGGGGGGAACATGGGGGGGCAGGAGGCACTTGATACTGGCACATAGGGGGGTACATTGGCACTTGATACTGGCACTTGGGGGGGTTGGCACTTGGTACTGGCACGTGGGGGTGTATTGGCACTTGATACTGGCACATGGGGGTTTGGCACTTGATACTGGCACATGGGGGTTGGCACTTAATACTGGCACATGGGGGAAAGAGAGGCACTTGTTACTGGCACATAAGGGGGTTGGCACTTGTTACTGGCACATGATTGGGGGCATCTTTGGGGGGCACTTGTTACTGGCGCATTTTTATGGGGCACTATGGGGCCTTCTACTGAGGCCACAAAGAAGGGGTAATTTATAAGGGGGGCTCTGTGTGGTACTAGTATTATCAGGGGTATTATCTGCAGTATAGTATTGGGGACCACAGGGGCACAGTATTGGGGGTAGTAGGATGATTTGTCCAGAAGATGGGAGAATGATGAAAAAGTAGTAAACTAAGATTTTTTTTTTTATTGTCAAACTGCAGAGACGGAAAATGGCGACAAAATGGTTGTCTGGTCTGAGAAGGCGAGGACAGAGAACATCTACATCAAAGGAGACGTCACTGGATGTAAGAGGTATGTGGGGCTGTATTACTGAAGTGATAGGATCAGGGGCGTAACGATTGCGGTGTGAACGGGGGAATGGAGAGGGGATATGGGTGGGGCCTGGAAGGGGGCCCTTGATTTATTTTGCCCGGGGGCCCTGAGGGTTCTCAGTGCGCCCCTGACTTGTGTTGCTGATCTGATCCTGTACTCGCAGGCTAAGCGGGCAAGAGTTCAGTCACTTCAGCGCACTATCCCGGGAGACCTGTGACTTCTGGTGGGTCTCGCGGGATCACGCACCGCAGGACACAGGGGCCCCGTGATCTCCTATTGCCCTTCCCGAGACTAGGCTTTGGATCCGCCACTAGAGGGGGGGGGGGGGGGCAGGCCCTAAGCTATGTAAGGGGCCCCAAAATTTCTGATGGCAGCCCTGGCAATTGGCATGTTGGAATGCAGGAATGTCTACCAGAGCTTTTGCCAGTGCAATGAGTGTTCATTTCTCTACCATAAGCCATCTCAGAGAATTAGGCAGTACATCAAACCGGCCCCACAACTGCAGACCACGTGTAACCCCACCAGCCCAAGACCTCCACATCCAGCATGTTCACTTCCATGATCATCTGAGACCAACCACCCAGACAGCTGCAGCAACAATCGGTTTACATAACCAAAGAATTTCTGCACAAACTGTCAGAAAGCGTCTCAGGGAAGCTCATCTGCATGCTTGTCGTCCTGATCAGGGTCTAGACCTGACTGCAGTTCATCGTCGTAACCGACTTGAGTGGGCAAATGCTCACATTCAATGGCGTCTGGCATGTTGGGGAGGCGTTCTGTTCACGGATCAGTCCCGGTTTTCACTATTCAGGGCAGATGGCAGACAGGATGCTGGATGTGGAGGTCCTGGGCTGGTGTGGTCACACGTAGTCTGCGGTTGTGAGGCCGGTTGGATGTACTGACAAATTCTCTAAAAAAACGCCTTTGGAGACAGCTTATGGTAGAGAAATGAACATTCATTGCACGGGCAACAGCTCTGGTAGACATTACTGCAGTCAGCATGCTTAAAATGTTGTGACATCTGTGTGATCAAACTGAAAATTGTGGCCTTTTATTGTGGGCAGTCTAAGGCACACCTGTGCAATATTCATGCTGTCTAATCAGCACCTTGATATGCCACACCTGTGAGGTGAAGTGCTCACTAACACAGATTTAGACAGATTTGTGAACAATATTTGAGAGTAATGAGTCTTTTATGTATGTAGAAAATGTTTCAGATCTTTGAGTTCAGCTCATGCAAAATGGGAGCAAAACCGAATGTGTTGCGTTTATATTTTTGCTCAGTGTATAATAATTTTGCAATCAGCATGCTTACTACACCACTAGATGCATGCTTTAGGCTCCATTCACTAGTCCGTAAGTGTTTTGCGGATCCGCAAAACACGGACACCGGCCATGTGCACCTGGCCTGCACTATAATAGAAAATGCCTATTCTTGTCCGCTATTGCGGATAAGAATAGGACATGTTTTATTTTTTTGCGGAAACAGAAGTGCGGATCCGGACACACATAGTGTGCTGTCCCATCTATTCTGGCCCCATTGAAAATGAATGGTTCCACAGATGCAGACCCATTTTGCGGACATGTTAATGGACCCTTAAGGGATCTAGTTTTTAAAATGGAGTCATTTATGGGGGTTTTCTATCGTTTTGGCAACTCAGTGCCATAACAAGTGTGCAATGAGGCCAGAAACTTTGTCAATTTATTTTCTAAAAGCCACTGCTCCTGTTTGGGACCGAATCTCAAGATATAAGATTAGGGCCAAAGTGGAGAAATTTATAAAGAGAGAAGAAATGGGGTGATATATTTTGTGGTTTGCTCCTTCTTTTTAGTGTGTTCTGTGCAAAAAAACCTGTCTTTAAATTGACACGTGTAAAAAATTAAAATTTCATTTTTTTCCACCTGCTTAGCATTAATTTATGCAAAAACAGGGGGGTCAAAAAACTCACTACACCCCTAGATTAATACCTTAAAGGGTATAGTTTTCAAAATAGGGTCGCTTTTCTTTTATTCTGACACTTATAATCCTCTGCAAACTTGGCTTAGGGCAGGGAAAAAATATGTACGGTATTTCAAAAATTTTAATTAATGTTAAAATGGTAAGTCTTCTAAATTTAACAAAAAAGTTAAAGTTTTTTGAAAGTGCAGCCAAAATAAAGTAAAGATGTGGAAATATTTTTGTGAAAAAATATTGAATAGTATTTATGTTGTGGGGAGTCACTCTGGTAGATAGCAGTGCGGGTGCAGTATAGAGGCAAAACGGAGTCCAGAAAGTGTAGCAAACAGTGTTTAATTCACACTTGTAGCAAATACACAGCAAACAGTCACTTGGTGTTAATTCACACCCATCAGAAAACGTGCAGCAAAACGAAATAGTCCAAAACAGGTTCCAGTCACCTGGGAGGCTTTAGGTGCAGGTTCGCACCTGGCTGTCAGTCCAGCCGCAAGGCGATCGACCTCCGGCTTCCAGGCCGTCTGCACTCCTCCTTGCTTGGGGTCTTGCTTCCAGCCCAGAGAACTCCACACAGCACAGCATGGATCAGCACTCCCAAACTCAAGTGATTCCACAGCCTAACAGCAGCTCCAGGACAATCACACTCAGCTGCTGAGGAGGCTGCCTTTTAAAGGCCCGGATAAAGTCCGGCCTGGACCGTGGGGAATAGGCACCCACCCAACTCTTTGCCTACTCCCAGTAAGAGCCGGCCCGGATTGGCTTTGCAGCCAAACTAAAAACAAGGTGTCAAACAGCACTAGCTGCTGCTGACACACGAAAACCCGGCTCTTACCTCACCGAGGCCAGGAACCTCAGTGACACGTACCTGCCATCGACCACGGTACCTTGCACCCTCTTACACCCCCTTTGTTCAACCCTGAGGGGTGAACACATGTGAGGCAGTGGACGCGGGACAGGGCATCTGCGTTACCCTGCAAGCGGCCTGCCCTGTGTTCTACAGAGAACTTAAAGTTCTGCAGGGATAGGAACCACCTGGTGACCCGAGCATTCCTCTCCTTTGCCTGGCTCATCCACTTGAGAGGGGAATGGTCGGTCACCAGACGGAACCTCCTCCCTAACAGGTAGTAGCGGAGAGATTCGAGTGCCCACTTGATAGCCAGGCACTCCCTCTCCACTATACTATACCTGGACTCGGCGGGACTGAGCTTACGGCTCAGGAAGACAACGGGATGTTCTTCCCCGTTGACCTCCTGAGACAGTACCGCACCGAGGCCTACCTCCGAGGCGTCGGTCTGTACGACGAACTCCCTGTTGAAGTCGGGTGTCACCAAAACCGGGGACCCACACAGGGCCGACTTCAACGCGGAGAAAGCCTCCTCCGCCTTCTCACTCCAGCTAACCTTCCCAGACTTTCGCCCCTTCAACAGGTCTGTCAATGGCGCTGCTATTGTGGCAAAGTGGGGCACAAACCGCATGTAGTACCCTACCATTCCCAGGAAGGACTTTACCTGCCTGGTGGTGACCGGTCGGGGCCAGTTACGTATGGCTTCTACCTTAGTTACCTGCGGCTTGATGACTCCCCGCCCAATAACATATCCCAGATATTTAGTCTCTTCCAACCCAATCGCACACTTCTTTGGATTGGCGGTTAGACCAGCTTTCCTCAGGGCATCCACTACCGCCTGCACTTTGGGCAAATGGCTTTCCCAGTCGGTGCTGTGGATGATTACATCATCTAAGTAGGCCGAGGCGTACCGACGATGAGGTCGCAGCACTATATCCATTAACCTTTGGAAGGTGGCGGGCGCCATGCAGGCCAAAGGGTAACACCTTGTAGTGATACAGGCCCTGCGGGTAACAAAAGCGGTTTTTCCTTGGCCGACTCCGTTAAGGGTACCTGCCAGTACCCTTTAGTGAGGTCTAGCACAGAAAAATACCAGGCTTGTCCTAAATTCTCAACAAGCTCGTCTACCCGGGGCATGGGATACGCATCAAACTTGGACACTTCATTTAACTTGCGAAAATCGTTGCAGAACCGCAACGTCCCATCCGGCTTGGGTATTAGAACTATGGGACTGGCCCACTCACTTTTCGACTCCTCAATGACATCAAGCTTCAACATTAATTGCACTTCCTCCGCGATGGCCCGTCGCCGAGCCTCGGGTACCCGGTATGGTTTTAACCGGATCTTGGCCTGAGGCTCAGTGACAATGTCATGTTGGATGAGAGACGTGTGGCCAGGGAGGTCCGAGAACACATCCGTGTTCCGACTGACGAACTCCCTGACTTCCTGAACTTGTTTGGAAGACAGGCTGTCTGCAATTTTTACCGTGGCTACCGCTTCGAAGGCCTCGAACTGTGGGGCTGGACCCTTCTCACCCAGAAGCCCTGGCCGGGGGCTGTTGTCGTCGGTCGCGTTCCTATCCTTCCACGGCTTTAGTAAATTCACGTGGTACACCTGCTCCGGCTTGCGCCGCCCTGGCTGGTGTACCTTGTAATTTACTTCCCCTACCTTCTCAATCACCTCATAGGGGCCCTGCCACCTAGCTAGGAACTTGCTGTCAAGGGTGGGTACCAGAACCAAAACCCGATCTCCCGGATTGAAGCCCCGTACCCGAGCCTGACGATTATACACCCTACACTGGGCTTGTTGCGCTTCCTCCATATGCTCCCGGACCAAGGGCAACACCCTTTCCATCCGGTCTTGCATCTGGGTGACATACTCAATGACACTTTTGTGGGGGACAAGCTGCTGTTCCCACGCTTCCTTGGCGATATCCAACAGGCCCTGAGGGTGTCTGCCATAAAGCAGTTCGAAGGGCGAGAACCCAGTAGAAGACTGGGGCACCTCTCGCACTGCGAACATGAGATAGGGCAGAAGCAGGTCCCAGTCCTTCCCATCTCTAGACACCACCCTTTTTAACATATTTTTTAGAGTTTGGTTAAACCTTTCGACAAGACCGTCCGTTTGCGGATGGTAAACGGATGTCCGCAATTGCTTTATACGCAATAATTTACACAGTTCCCTCATAACTTTAGACATAAAAGGGGTCCCTTGGTCTGTCAGAATCTCTTTTGGCAGGCCCACACGGGAAAACATTTCCATTAACTCTTTGGCAATGAGCTTAGCCGAGGTATGTCGCAGATGCACCGCCTTCGGATACCGAGTGGCGTAGTCGAGAACTACCAGAATGTGTTGGTGGCCCCTGGCAGACTTCGGTACAGGCCCGACTAGATCCATAGCGATGCGCTCAAACGGGACCTCAATGATTGGAAGAGGCACAAGGGGACTACGGAAATGTGGCTGGGGGCTATTTAACTGACAGGTTGGACAAGATTTACAATATTCTTCTACTTCCTTAAACACACCAGGCCAATAAAACCGCTGCAGTATGCGGTCCTGGGATTTCTGCCACCCCAGGTGTCCCCCAAGAACATGTTGGTGGGCAAGCTCCATGACCAGCTTGCGATACGCTGTGGGCACCACCAACTGTTCAACAGATTCACCCCGGACTTGGTTCACCCGATATAACATTTCTTGAACGACAAAGCGGGGAAATATTAACTCAGCCCCTGGCTTCTGGGGTTTACCATCAATTTCCACCACATTCTCCCAGGCCCTAGTTAGGGTTTGGTCCCGGTGTTGGGTGGTCCCAAAATTGTCTCCGGAGACGTGGAGGTCTGCCAACTCAGGTCCTGGTGGCAAGTCCTCCATGTCTCCCACCATTACACTCAGTGGGGGTGTCTCCCCCTCTATCACAGCAGTGGTGGTCACCCCTACCGCAGGCCCTTCGGACTCGGGCTACCAGGGCTCTGGCCCCCCACTGGAACCAGGCCACTCTGCTAGGGTTGCCCCTGTCTCAGGGCTATTAGTCACTTTCATCTCAGGCCATAGTGACGGAAAACCAGGGAAGTCTCTCCCAATTATTAGTTCATAAGGTAGCTTTGTGGAGATCGCCACTTCACAAGTCCATGTGCCGGCCGCCGTGGATAGAGACATTACAGCAGTGGGATAGTCCTTTAAGTCTCCATGTATGCACACCACACCAACTTTCCGGCCCGTATACTGGGTGGGCTGTACCAGGGCAGCACTTACCAGGGTTACTAGGCTCCCTGAGTCCAACAGCGCCACTGCCAGGTTATCACCCACTTGCACCTGGCACAGGTGACGATTGTCTACTGTCTCGGGGTGCCGGTTGCACACAGTCTCCGGGCATACATGGAAGCCCGGTACCCATAATTAATCTCCATGGGTTCTCCCCACTGTGGACAGTCGGCCCTTACGTGGCCAGGCTCGTGACACCGCCAGCAGACTATCGGGGCCGGGTCTACAGGGGGTACACCCCGAGCAGGTTTCTCGGGTACCAGTCGTCGGAACTGGATGGGAGTCCTCCGGGGTTTGACCGGCCCCCTCCCAACAACACCCCCTTTCAAGTTTTGGGTGGCCTCATAGCGCTCCACCAGGTCGACCATTTCTAGGGCATTGGTGGGTGATACCTGGCTGATCCAGTGCTGAAGGGGGTAAGGCAAGGCCCTCCAGAACATCAGCCAGCAGTCGGTCCAGCATAGCAGTCGGACTTAGAATATCAGGCTGCAGCCACTTTTGCAACCTGTGCAGCAACTCATAGTACTGCGGCCGGGCGGGTTCAGCCGCTTTAAAGTCCCACTGGTGGACCCGTTGAGCCCGGACTAACACGTTTACCCCCAGTCTGGCCAGGATCTCCCCTTCACCGTGGGGTAATCAGCAGCCTGGTCATCTGCTAAGTCAAAAAACTTGTTGGGATCCGGATGCCAGGAACGGAGCGACCACCTCAGCCCACTGGTCACGGGTAACTTCTCCCTCACGGCCACCTTTTCAAAGACCGCCAGATACGTCTCCACGTCGTCCGAGGGGGTCATCTTTGGGATCGCCGCACGGACCGCTTTCCGGGCATCATGGTCGTGGTGGGACGCTCCTGCAGCTTGTAACGCCATCACGTGCTGTAAAAGTAGTTGGTTGGTCTCCCGCTGCTGCACGTTAGCCTCCATGAGGGCTTTCACAGCCGCCTCCATGTTGCCAGAAATTCCTGTTTGCAACTTTGCCGGTTTTATATATGCCATGCACTTGTGCTCAGCAAAACACAAACAATTCGGCGTTCACGCCAGCCTCACTGCGCATGCCCGCATCCGACACCAAATGTGGGAGTCGCTCTGGTAGATAGCAGTGCGGGTGCAGTATAGAGGCAAACGGAGTCCAGAAAGTGTAGCAAACAGTGTTTAATTCACACTTGTAGCAAATACACAGCAAACAGTCACTTGGTGTTAATTCACACCCATCAGAAAACGTGCAGCAAAACGAAATAGTCCAAAACAGGTTCCAGTCACCTGGGAGGCTTTAGGTGCAGGTTCGCACCTGGCTGTCAGTCCAGCCGCAAGGCGATCGACCTCCGGCTTCCAGGCCGTCTGCACTCCTCCTTGCTTGGGGTCTTGCTTCCAGCCCAGAGAACTCCACACAGCACAGCATGGATCAGCACTCCCAAACTCAAGTGATTCCACAGCCTAACACCAGCTCCAGGACAATCACACTCAGCTGCTGAGGAGGCTGCCTTTTAAAGGCCCGGATAAAGTCCGGCCTGGACCGTGGGGAATAGGCACCCACCCAACTCTTTGCCTACTCCCAGTAAGAGCCGGCCCGGATTGGCTTTGCAGCCAAACTAAAAACAAGGTGTCAAACAGCACTAGCTGCTGCTGACACACGAAAACCCGGCTCTTACCTCACCGAGGCCAGGAACCTCAGTGACACGTACCTGCCATCGACCACGGTACCTTGCACCCTCTTACATGTATATATGTGAAATATTACAGTTGAAAATGGGAAACAATCACAACCTTTACAAATTTACGTATTTTTTTATAAATATATGCAAATTGTAATGGTTAGATTTTACCACCTAAGTAAAGTACAATATGTGACGAAAAACAATGTCAGAATTACCTGGATGTGCAAAACCTTTAGGTAGTTACTTTCTGCTAAAGTGACACATGACAGATCTCCAAAATCTGGTTTGGTCATTAAAGGGGTATTTCCATCACATACAATTGAGACATATCACTAGGATATGCCCCCCCCCCCCCCATTGTCTGATTGCCCCACCTCTGGGACCCGCACCTACAAGGAGAACCAAGCTGGGTGAGCTGTGGCTGGAGGACCCGGGTCCTTCCACCACCAAGTGTTGCTCCCCGCTGCTCCCATACAAGTGAATGGAAGCTCACCGCGCACACGCATCCCCTGCTCCCATTCATTTCTACGAGGCAGACAGAAATAGCTGAGCCAGTGCTCGGCTATTTTCGGTGGCCCCATTGAAATGAATGGTAGGGCGGCTGCGCATGCGCAGTGCACCCTCCATTGGTTTCTCTGCTACGTTCTCGTTGTAGGTAAGGGTCACAGAGGTGGGACCAGCACCTATGAGACAATGGGGTCATATTCTAGCGATATGCCCCCATTGTATGTGATGGCAAAAGACCCAAAAAGGCTTTCTCACTTAGGGGTTAACTGCCTGCCGACCGCCTAACGCAGGGCTGCGTCCAGGCGGCAGCAGGCTTGTTCCTCCTAGATGCGGCGGTGCGTCATCTCGCGAGAGGCGAGATTTGTTGTGAACGCGCGCGAAGTTATACTACAGCCTGCCAGCGATGATCAATCGCTGGCAGGCTGTAGATCAAAAATAAAAAGCATCAAACAGGTATATTAGACGCTGTTTTGTTAACAGCATCTGATATACCTGCTACCTGGTCCTCTGGTGGTCCCATTTGCTGGGATCGACCACCAGAGGACCAGGTAGCTATGTAAAGTAGCACTGAGCACCACACTACACCCCCCCCCCTGTCACTTATTAACCCCTTGTTAACCCCTGATCACCCCATCTAGACTCCCTGATCACCCCCCTGTCACTGATCACCCCCCTGTAAGACTCCATTCACATGTCCATATGTGTTTTGCGGATCCACAAAACACGGACACCGGCAATGTGCTTTATGCAAGAATAGGACATGTTCTATATTTTTGTGGAACGGAAGTGCAGACCTGGAAGTGCGGATCCGCAATTCCGGATCCGAGCGGGACAAATTCTGTCCCCATAGAAATGAATGGGTCCGCAATTCCGTTCCGCAAACAGAATTGCGGACGTGTGAATTGGGCATAAGGGTCCCTTATCCCCGCCAGTTAGTTAGCTACTTGTTAGGTAGTTAGCGCCCAGCCCACTGCATCGCAGTCACTGATTATGACAGAGATTTTTTCATCCACATTGATCGATGCGAATGAAAAAATCTGTGCCGTTTTTTTTTTTTTGAGCCCAGAGGCTGAACGGAAAAAAAAAATATCATTACCCGTATGCTCAATATGAGGAGAATAGCAGAAACTCCTAATGCTGGCCATACGTGTAATGATTGCGGAGACCCTCAAATGCCAGGGCAGTACAAACACCCCACATGTGACCCCATTTTAGAAAGATGACACCCCAAGGTATTCCGTGAGGGGTATGGTGAGTTCATGTAAAATGTAATTTTTTGTCACAAGTTACTGGGATATGAGACTTTGTAAAAAAAAAATTTAAAAAAAATATCAATTTCTGCTAACTTGTGCCCAAATTTTTTTTTTTCTGTGAACTCGCCATGCCATTCACGGAATACCTTGGGGTGTCTTTTTTCCAAAATGGGGTCACTTGTGGGGTATTTATACTGCCCTGGCATTTTAGAGGTCCTAAAGCGTGAGAATCCAAATGCGTAAAAATGCCCTGTGAAATCCTGTGAAAACACATTGCCTTACTTCTCCTGAGTACGGCGATACCACATGTGTGACACTTTTTTGCAGCCAAGATGCGCAAAGGGGCCCTAATTACCTTTAGGATTTCACAGGACATTGTTACGCATTTTTCTTCTCACGATTTAGGGCCTCTAAAATGCCAGGGAAGTATAAATACCCCACAAGTGACCCCATTTTGGAAAGAAGACACCCCAAGGTATTCCGTGCGGGGCATGTCGAGTTCACAGAAAAAAAAAAATTTTGGCACAAGTTAGCGGAAATTGATATATATATATTTTTTTATTTTAGTTTTTTACAAAGTCTCATATTCCACTAACTTGTGACAAAAAATAAAATTTTACATGAATTCACCATACCCCTAACGGAATACCTTGGGGTGTCTTCTTTCTAAACTGGGGTCACATGAGGGGTATTTATACTGTCCTGGCATTTTAGGGGCCCCTAAAGCGTGAGAAGAAGTCTGGAATCCAAATGCGTAAAAATGCCCTGTGAAATCCTAAAGGTACTTATTGGAATTTGGGCCCCTTTGCGCACCCAGGCTGCAAAAAAGTGTTACACATGTGGTATCGCCGTACTCAGGAGAAGTAGGACAATGTGTTTTGGGGTGTATTTTTACATATATCCATGCTGGGTGTGAGAAATATCTCTGTAAATGACAACTTTTTAATTTTTTTTATACAAAGTTGTCAGTGTACAGAGATATTTCTCTCACCCAACATCGGTATATGTAAAAATACACCCCAAAACACATTTCCCTACTTCTCCTGAGTACAGCAATACCACATGAGTGACACTTTTTTGCAGCCTGGGTGCGCAAAGGGGCCCAAATTCCAACGAGTACCTTTAGGTTTTACAAGGTTGCTCACAATTTAGCCCCGCCCAAAATGCCATAACAGTAAACACACCCCACAAATGACCCCATTTCGGAAAGTAGACATCCCAAGGTATTCACTGAGGGGCATAGTGAGTCCGTGGGAGATTTTTTATTTTTTTTGCCAGAAGTTAGCAGAAATTTATTATTATTTTTTTTCCTCAGAAAGTGTAATTTTCCATTAACGTGTGAAAAAAAATGAAATGATACATGAACTCATCATGCCCCTCCGCAAATACTTTGGGGTGTCTAGGGGGGCTGACGTGGTTAAAGGCAATGTACACCTTCGGGGGCAATTTTTTTTTATAGTTGCATTTCACTTATTTGGGGCTAAAAATCATTTTTGCAATTGGTCTTTATTAAAAATATTGAGCCGTTCTGTCACAAAAGGTTAACTGTTTTTCTAGCTCTATGCATCCTACTTTCAACTTTACTTTGTGCTGTTGATCTAATAACCCTTGTCTCTAAATTGACTAAAAGGTCATAAATACTTATTTTACACACATTCTTATCAGAAATATAAGGATTGAGCTTTGATGAGTGTTTATAAGCTCTGAGAGCAGAGATAAGGAGCCCGTCAGCTCCCTGCCTGACGGAAGAGAGAAAATTTAAATCTTGCTAATAGAGGATCTCAAGTCTGTACAGAGAAATGGACTCCATAGTTGTAATAAATGAAAACATGATTTTAGCTTATAATGAGTACAGTACACTAATTTAAAAAAGATGCCCTCAAAGGTGTACATAGCCTTTAACAGTGACTTCCATAGCGCTCCACCCCCTTAACAGAGATCTTTACAGTGTACATCCCCCTTAACAGTGACCTCCACAATGCCCCACCCTTTTAACAGTGACCTGCTCCTTAGGCTACTTTCACACTCGCGTTTTGGCTTTCCGTTTGTGAGATCCATCATTGGCTCTCACAAGTGGTCCAAAACCGATTAGTTTAACCTAATGCATTCTTAATGGAAAAGGATCTGCTCAGAATGCATCAATTTGCCTCCGTTCAGTCACCATTCTGCTCTGGAGGCGGACACCAAAATGCTGCCTGCAGCATTTCGCTGTCCGCTTGACGAAATGGAGCCAAATCCGTTTTCTCTGACACAATCTGGCACAATAGAAAACGGATCCGTCTCCCATTGACTTTCAGTGGAGTTCATGACGTTTCCGTCTCGGCTATGTTAAAGATAATACAAACAAATCCATTCATGATGGATGCATGTGGTTGTATTGTTGTAACTGATCCGTTTTTGTAGATCCATGACGGATCTGCCCAAAACACGAGTGTGAAAGTAGCCTTAACTGGGACCTCCACAGCACCCCATTCCTTCACAGTGACCTACACAGCGGCCCACCCCTTAGCAGTGACTGCCACAGCACTACACCCCCTTAATAGTGACCTCCACAGTGCCTCACTCCTTCACATGGACCTCAACAGCTCCCCACCCTCTCGACTGAGACCTTCACAGCACCCTGCCCCCTTAACAGTGACCTCCACAGCGCCCCAATCCTTCACAGTGACCTCTATAGCAGCCCGCCCCCTTAACTGTGGCCTCCACAGCGCCCGCCCCCTTAACAGAGACCTACACCGTGGACTGCTACCATAAAATGGGATATTTGGCTTTCGGGTGAATTTTATGGAAAATGTAAAAAGTTCATGCTACAGTGATATTATATCATGAAAGTAGGGCATTTATGTAGAAGCATGCAGTAGGGATTTCTTCATTTTAAACAATTTATTGAAACAAAAGCCAACAACAGTGGTGGGTAAACCTACAGAAAAAATGTCAATGTCTCAATACCACATGACAACAACGTCTCATGCTGTTCACAAGTCGCCTTATTGTCTGCTGAGGGATGACATCACACTCTTCTGGCGGCCTTCAGGTCATTGAGGTTCTAAGGTACAGAGTTATGAGCCTTTACATGGCAACTCAGCCGATCCTATAGGTTTTCAATTGGATTCAGGTCTGGAGAAAGTGCAGACCAGTCCATTTGAGATAAACCAGTCTCCAGTTGTTCCCTAATGATGCAACCTCGATGAGCTGGTGCATTGTCGTCCAGGAAGATGAAATTAGGCCTGTGTTGTTCATGCAGACTGGATTAATGATGTTATTCAAGTAATATGGGCTTGTCACTGTAGGGCAGTTCTGTATTGACTAAACACACTGTAACACCACTACCACCAAAGGCATGTCTGGTGACAATAGTCAGCGCTTTCCTTGACATCTCCAACATCTTTGGCATTTCTGCTCAGCGTGAATTGACTTTCATCAGTGAACAGCACTGAGGCCCACTGGTCCCTCATCCAGCGTAGATGCTCCCTGGCCCATACAAGACATGACGCCTGTGCCTGGTGGTGTGGTCAGTTACCCTTGCAGGTCGTCTAGCATGCAGACCACGCTGATGTAAATGGTTTCAAATGGTCTAATGTGAGACTTGGGTGCCTCTCAACTCCCTTAAATGTGCCTAGAGTTGTGTAGTATTTATCATCTGGTTCCACAGGATGGCATTGTTTAAAATGAAGCAGTCATCAGTGTGGGATGTGGCCAAAGGACGTTCACTTCTATGCCCTTCTGTGACTCTTCCAGTCTCTCTGTATCTCTGTTGCAACCTGCTGATGACACTCTGACACTCTAAGCTCAGTGGCCACTTCCACCTGAGAACATCCTGCTTGAAGCCTCGCAATGGCAAGGTACTGCTGATCAATTGTTAGGTGTCGTCTTGGTCTCATGATGTCAAAATGTGAACAGCATTATGGGGAGGACTGTGTAAATTCTAATTCTAATTGAACAAGGAAATTTATTGGCCGATTCATGGATCCAACACCTGTTATGAATTTTGCGGTTGCACTCCTTGTCAGTGAAAAGCAAGTTGTGCAAAAAGTACTGTGACAATGAACAGTTGGACATGTGCATTCAAAAGTTTAGAGAAGGTCACATTAAGTCCACCTGTAAAGGTTAGAGTGCATTTTAGGTTCATCCTGAAATTTCACCCACAAGCCAAATATCTCTAACTTATAACTTATATAATACACACACACTGTTATATATGTGTAGAATTCTAGATATACATTGTAGATCAGGGGTCCTCAAACTACGGCCCGCCGATGAAAATAATCCGGCCCGCCGGGTGTATTTGCCATTTCTGACGGCTCAGCAGGGCGCCGCCAACTCCTACCAGTGGAAACGCGAGGGGGCTGCAGCGGATGAAGACAGGGACTGACAGTGTAGAGTGGCAGAGCTCTTTTGTTTCCTGTATCCTGTACCTGTCGGGACTGACAGGAAGTGCTCACTTAGTGTGCGCTTCCTATCAGTCCGGCCAGGTACAGGAAACAAATGCTCCTGTACCGCAGACCTCACAGAGCTCGGCCACGCTACACTAGGGGAGGGGGTGAGTAATAAATAAGCAGTGTGACAAGGTGATGAGGGAGGAGCGCTGTGAAAAAGAGTGACAAAAAGGGGGGGTGCTGAGAAATGAGAGTGACAAGGGACAGGTCTGAGAAATGAGAGTGACAAGGGAAGGGGACTAAGAAATGAGAGTCAGAAGAGAGGAGGGGCCTGAGAAATGAGAGTGACAAGGAGGGGGCTGAGAAATGAGAGTGACAAGGGACGGGTCTGAGAAATGAGAGTGACAAGGGAGGGGGACTAAGAAATGAGAGTCAGAAGAGAGGGAAGGGGCCTGAGAAATGAGAGTGACAAGGGAGGGGGGGCTGAGAAATGAGAGTGACAAGGGAGGGGGCCTGAGAAATGAGAGTGACAAGGGAGGGGTGCTGAGAAATGAGAGTGACAAGGGAGGGGGGAATGAGAGTGACAAGGGAGGGAGGGTCTGAGAAATGAGAGTGACAAGGGAGGGAGGGGACTGAGAAATGAGAGTGACAAGGGAGGGAGGGGGCCTGATAAATGAGAGTGACAAGAGAGGGAGGGGGCCTGATAAATGAGAGTGACAAGAGAGGGGTCTGAGAAATGAGAGTGACAAGGGAGGGGGGCTGAGAAATGAGAGTGACAAGGGAGGGGGGCTGAGAAATGAGAGTGACAAGGGAGGGAGTCTGAGAAATAAGAGTGACAAGGGAGGGGTCTGAGAAATGAAAGTGACATGGGAGGGGTCTGAGAAATGAGAGTGACAAAGGAGGGGTCTGAGAAATGAGAGTGACAAGAGAGGGGGGAATGAGAGTGACAAGGGAGGGAGGGTCCTGAGAAATGAGAGTGAAAAGGGAGGGAGGGAGGAAATGAGAGTGATAAGGGAAGGGGCGTGAGAAAGAGAGTGACAAGGGAGGAGGGAATGATTCTCATTAAAATACTGGCAGTGGTAAATATATATAATTGCTCATAGTTAAACTATAGTCCGGCCCTCCAACGGTCTGAGGGACCGTGAATTGGCCCCCTGTTTAAAAAGTTTGAGGACCCCTGTTGTAGATGGTGCACTAATCTGATGTATATGTATGTGTGTGTGTGTGTGTGTGTATATATATATATATATATATATATTGTGACAACTCAGGGTCATTTAGCTCTTCCAGATCGCCGTCTTATCACCTTAGACGGTTGGCACACATCAAGAAGCCTCTCCAACTCTGTAGATTTGGGTGCAAACTGGCCACGACCAGCCTTATTGTCATAACAGCAGTACAAAGAAATCATAAAAATAAACCACAGCCCTCTGGCCACTGACTACACAGTATATCTTATCCCTCTCTAGAGGGATCTGGGTCTACCACCCAGCTCCCCAAAATGCGTCACCAGTAGTGTTGAGCGAACAGTTCGAGAATAGACATTTTCAAAAAAGTTCGGGTTCGGGTCCGGTGTTCGTCGATTTCTTCCCACTTTCTGAAGGGCTGCACAGCAGCCAATCAGTTAGCATTTTACTTCTTGCCCTAAGAGCCCATCACAGCCATGCCTACTAATGGCATGGCTGTGATTGGCCAAGTGCAGCATGTGACCCAGCCTCTATTTAAGCTGGAGTCACGTAGCGCCGCTCGTCACACTGCTCTGATTAGCGTAGGGAGAGGACGCAGCTTCTATCAGGGCGAGATTAGGCAGGTTAAAGTCAGCAACAGCACCTAATGAACGGATCGATCTACAGCTGAGAATCATTGAACTTCTGCTAGTTACTTGCTCGCTGGTTTTTAGGCTGCACAGAGCGTTTTTCTGTCACTTATTTTCTGGGTTGATCGGCGGCCATTTTGTGACTTGTGGTGCGCCAGAAGAAGCTGCCACCAAGTCCATCAATCCATCAATACTAGTTTTTTTTTTTTTGCTATATCCTACATGAGGGGCTTGGCTGTGCTAATTGTCACCCCTAGAAACTCAGGAAAGAAATTTCTATATTTTATTAAGGGGTTAAATACAATTGCCCAAATACCAATCCCCTAAATCTGGTGTTCCAGCTTTGGCTAGACAAGTATAATACTGTCTGCTGTCTGGCAAAGGATAGATTATTTTCTGGGGTTAAATTCAATTGCCAAAATAGCAATACCATAAATCAGTGGTTTCAGCTGTGGCTGGCAAAATCGAATAGTGTCCGAGGTAACGCACACACGTACAGACGCACGTACACGATTCTTGAATAGTTGTATTATCGCGATAATAAAACTAACAGTGTAAAGTTGACTGTATTGCTCTAAGTTATATTCGCGTACGAATGTAACTTCTATTACAGCACACCAATACTAAAACTGACTAAAAGACAGCTTTAAGTTCTATTCGAACGCGATTGCAACTTTGGAATTTAAAGTGGTGTACGATTTTAAAAGTTGAGTACTAAAAAGTTGGAATCGCAATGCGATTCTTATGTATTTGCTTAATCGCATTTCAATTACAACTTTGAGCTACCGATCACCATGGGAACGCCTCCTCCAGTAGAATGTACTGTCGGATGTGAGAATTAAGTTGAAATCGCAATGCGATTATTATATATCTACTTAATCGCATTGCCGTTTCAACTTAGCATTGCTAAATAATTCCATCCATATTCGTTAACTTACTGACTCAGTAAGTTAACGATATGGATGGAATTATTTAGCAATGCTAAGTTGAAATCGCAATGCGATTAAGCAAATATATAAGAATCGCATTGCCATTTCAACTTAATTCTCAGATCCGACAGTACATTCTACTGGAGGAGGCGTTCCCATGGTGATCGTTAGCTCAAAGTTGTAATCGCAATGCGTTTATTGCGGTATATTATCCTTCTGGGTGTCTTTTACAGCCTTTTTAGTGCCCAAAAGTTCGGGTCCCCATTGACTTCTATGGGGTTCGGGTTCGGGATGAAGTTCGGGTTGAGTTCGGATCACGAACCCGGACATTTTCCGGAAGTTCGGCCGAACCTCTCGAACCCGAACATCCAGGCGTTCGCTCATCTCTAGTCACCAGTGCTTACCCCACACACAGGGTTAGAGGGTCCCGGCTCCCACAGGCCCTCTCACAGCCTATTTCTTCCCCAGACTGGGAGCCCTGATTGAGGAGCTCAGCCCAGATTTATTCGGGCTCCTCAGCTGGCTGCATTGTCTCTTTATCAGCCTAGCTGCTGCAGACAATGGGAAAAACCTATTTTCCCAGCCTTTCTTGTTCTCCCCCAGCTTGCTCTGGGTGCGATACACCACTTGAATGGCCTTCCTATGGCCCTCCGGCACTCCACATAGAAACATACAACATAGAAACATAGAATGTGTCGGCAGATAAGAACCATTTGGCCCATCTAGTCTGCCCAATATGCTGAATACTATGGATAGCCCCAGGCCCTATCTTATATGAAGGATGGCCTTATGCCTATCCCATGCATGCTTAAACTCCTTCACTGTATTTGCAGCTACCACTTCTGCAGGAAGGCTATTCCATGCGTCCACTACTCTCTCAGTAAAGTAATACTTCCTGATATTACTTTTAAACCTTTGCCCCTCTAATTTAAAACTATGTCCTCTTGTAGCAGTTTTTCTTCTTTTAAATATTCTCTCCTCTTTTACCGTGATGATTCCCTTTATGTATTTAAAAGTTTCTATCATATCCCCTCTGTCTCTTCTTACTTCCAAGCTATACATGTTAAGGTCCTTTAACCTTTCCTGGTAAGTTTTGTCCTGCAATCCATGTACTAGTTTAGTAGCTCTTCTCTGCCACAATATATACACACTGTTATATATGTGTAGAATTCTTGCTGTTCGGTGTGTATGGTGCACTCATCTGATGTGTGTGTGTGTATATGTACAGTATATATATATATATATTTATATATATATATATGTATCTATATATATATATACACACACACACACACACACTGTTATATATATATAATATGTGTAGAATTCTTGATGTTCGGTGTAGATGGTGCACTCATCTGCCTGTCATCACTATTGTTTGATATTCGTACATTCTCCGTTGCTACATACATTACACCTAGTTTACCGTCTTCATCTAGGAGGAACATTGGGGCACCAGGCTTGCTATGTAGGTTTCCTGTAGGGGTAGATAACTTCCTAAAAATAAAAATAAACATGATGGACTGGAGGTAAGTGAGCTGTGATGGAAGATAACAGACTAGTGATCGAAGCCAACAGTCCTGTCTAACATCACTTATTCTGGAAAAAAATGGAAAAGAATCAGATAAAAAAAAAAAATTCTTTCTACTCAAACAATCTTAAAATAATGCCGAGACCTATTTACAGTAATATTATATATATATATATATATATATATATATATATATATATATATATATACACACACAGTATATATGTTGTTGTTTTTTTCCGGAATTATCTGGTTAAATGGTTGTGTCTTACACATACAGAAAATGAAGCTGCCCATTCATGTAGACATGATAAAGTTATATATAGCCATACTGTATGGTCACTAGGAAAAAAGGGAAGGGCACATTAATACAGAAGATCCCATGGACACAAAGCCTCCTCCCCATCCTTATAGAGCTACACTGAATGGTAAGGGGGCAGCTTCAGACTCTTATTAGACATCATAGCTAAGATAATAGCATAGCCCAACAGCAATGTTATTTTTCACTGGTTTTAAATTCCTCCTGCTATCATTGCTAAGGTAGTGCTCTGCTTAGTTTGGTTGAAATGAATGCTAGCTTGCAGCAGGGTTTTCCACACAGCAAGGATTTATTTGAACCAAAGCCTCTAGCAAGGTGACCACCCCACTAAATTGAAAGTGCACAGAGAGATAGATATTAGTGTTGATCGAGCACCCAAGTGCTCGGGTGCTGGGGCCGAACATATCGGGATAATGGAAGTCAATGGGAGATCCTGAGCATTAACCCCTTCTACCGTGGGCCAGTTTTCGCCCTTCTACCCAGGTCATTTTTTGCAAATCTGACATGTTTTACTTTATATAATAACTTTGGAACACTTTTACTTATCCAAGCCATTCTGAGATTGTTTTCTCGTGACACATTGTACTTCATGATAGTCATAAATTTGAGTCAATATATTTCACCTTTATTTATGACAAAAATCCCAAATTTACCCCACCCCAAATTTAAAATTAGCAGTTTACAAAATTAAAATTTCTCTGCTTTCAAAACAGAAAGTGATACCTCATAAAATGTCTATTACTATCATTTTTTCATGGTGATGGACCATGTGATTGGACCATGTGATGTGACATCATCACAGGTCCTTTAGTTCTTAGCTGATGCTGGGAAAGAGAGGACAGATCGCAACTATGCGATCAAGTGGCTAAGTTAAGTTAACTTTTATTATTTTAACCCCTTACACTTCATTTTACTATGCATTCTTTATTAAGAATGCTATTATTTCCCCTTATAACCATATTATAAGGGAAAATAATAAATTCTCCAGAATACCCGAAACCGGACTTCAGTGATGAAGTCCCGGCCCTTGGTGGTAGTAACAGAGCCGGTCTTTATGGACGCGGCGAAACCTAATATGTGTGTTTTTCCTTTTTTTTTCTATTTTTTTATTATGAAAATATGGGGAAAGGGGCGTTTTTTTCTTTTTTTTTTAAATTAAACTTTTTTTTTTATTAAAAACACTTAATTTTACTTTTTTTAAAGTTTATTTCTGTCCCACTTTGGGACTTCAACTTTTTGGGGTCTGATCGCCTTTGCAATGCTTTACAATACATGTTTATTGTAATGCATTGCCTGTTAGTGTATTACACTGAGTAATATACTAACAGGTTGCATAGGAGACCCAGCCTGAGGCTGGATCTCTTGGGCACCTGTAGAAGGCAGGTCCCCAGCTACCAGGGACTGCCGGACCCCTGCAGTGATCGGGCACACACCGCTCAGGTGCCCGCCCGATCACGATGACGTACTATTACGTCAAAATGCGGGAAGTCATTGACTTCAATGACGTAATAGTACGTCACATGTCGGAAGGGGTTAAACAAGGCACCCCCTGCTCATTGGAAAAGGTCAGAAATTGATAGAAACACAACCAAAATGGTTCGGGAACAGAATGGGGAGGATGTCTGGATGCATCTTTGACTCCCAGGTCGCTGCTGGGAACTATGTTGTCCGAGTAGTACACCACTTTTACAGACTTCAATAATACGCACACAATCAAAGATAAAATCGATTTTAGAGGAAAAATTGTTAGGAAACATTCTTTCCTGTATATTTACTTGTATATAAAGTGCAAGTGCTGCCAAAAATTGCAAACAAAAGGAACTCCGATACAACCTGTATATCACATAAAGGAGGGCCTCATTCACATTGTGGTACAATATAGACGAGGGCCTGCAGGTGAGCTGACCATGTGAAAGATTGTAGGTCAGGGCTTCCTGGTGAACTGACCCTCTTAAATGTTGTAGGTGAGTGCAAGCATTATTATTTATTTTTTGCGTACACTGACAGTGGCCAGCACTCTTTAGCGTCCGGCCACTGTTAGCGCATCGCCCACCTCGCCGTGAGCTTCGGACGGCTGATTAGCAAGTTAGAATTTTTTTTTCACATTTTTTGGCTTTTTTTTTAGTTAGTTTTTTACTTTTTTTTCTGTTAGGTTTAGGGAAAAATCTCGGAACGCCCGTGCCCCCCCCCACACACACACACTGAATAAAGGTTTCCACACACACACACACTCCCCTAGGGCCTGCCAGATGTTCTCGGCCAAGGAGGCGTACACCCAGCTTGCCTCCGAGTCCGAAAGCCCCAGTGAGGACGAGGATGACCCCACATTCCTTTTGTCATCCACATCCTCCTCCTCATCTAGCGATGATGATGAGCCCCCAAGGCGGCGGAGATGCTGACAGGCGGAGCAAGGGGACCGCCATGCTAAGGACCCTGTGGTCCACCCCAGTACGAGCAGCTCTGGAGCTCGTACTAGTTTTCCGATCCACCAGATAAGTTCACCTGAGCCCCCTACCGGTGAACTTGGATGGTGTACCCCAGAGAATTTTCAGCCAGTGATTCCTGATTTTGTTGGTCAACCAGGAATCCAGATTCCCACAGTGGGCTTCACTGAATATGACTATTTTAGTCATTTTTTCAGTGACCACTTTGTGAATCTGATGGTGGAGCAAACGAATCCGTACGCCCAACAGTTCATTGCTCAACACCCGGGCTCTTTTTTGGCTAGGTCCGGTGGCTGGACGCCGGTCAGTGCAGCCGAGATGAGGACGTTTTGGGGCCTCGTGCTGCACATGGGCCTAGTCATTACTGGAGTGGGGACGTTCTCTACCAGACACCACTTTACAATACGGCCATCACACGCTCCCGGTTTTTAGCCAGTATGTTCCCTCTAAGCGGGCGAGGTATGGCGTGAAGCTGTACAAACTTTGTGAGAGTACCTCAGGGTACACTTACAAGTTTCGTGTCTACGAGGGGCGAGATTCCCGTATTGAACCCCCAGAATGTCCCCACACTCTGGATGTTAGTGGGAAACTTGTGTGGGACCTTATGCACCCACTGCTAGATGAGGGTTACGACCTGTACGTGGATAACTTTCATACTAGTATCTCCTTGTTCCAGTCCCTCGCCGCCAGATCCACGTCCGCATGTGGGACCATGTGGAAAAATCAACGCGGTTTCCCTACCTACCCCCTCCAGGTACCTATCCCCAGGGGTGAGACCTGTGCCCTTTCTAGTGGAAACCTGTTGCTGGTCAGATATAAGGACAAGAGGGATGTCCTTATGCTGTCCACAATTCATGGTAACTGCATCACCCCTGTCCCTGTGCGAGGTACTGTGGCAACGGTCCTCAAGCCTGATTGTATCGTCGACTACAATCTGTATATGGGAGGAGTTGATCTCTCTTATCAAGTCCTCAAGCCATATGAGGCCATGAGTAAAATCCGGGCATGGTACAAAAAAGTTGCGTTGTACTTGGCACAGGTTGCCATGTACAACTCTTTTGTGCTGTCCCGGAGCGCTGGCAACACAGGAAAATTCCTTCAGTTCTATGAGGCAGTCCTCAAGGACCTGATCTTTTCTGACCGGGAAAGAGTAGGCTGGAGTACCTCGGGAACTGGAGGCGCCCGGATCGTCCTTGGCCAACACTTTCCAGGTGTGGTACCCCATACTAAAAATAAGGGACTGACGCAAAAAAAATGCAGAGTGTGTCACAGGAGGGAGATAGGGAAGGACACCACCACTCAGTGTGACACGTGCCCCGATTATCCGGGCCTCTGTGTTATTGGTTGCTTCAGGGAGTACCACACTTCCATGGAGTACAAAATTTATAATCCCCTTCCCCAATTTAAATTCCATTTAGCCACTGACAATCAAATAAAAACTATGGTTCTCAGACTTGAGACACCCAAAACATTTTTTTTCCAAAAATGATAGTTTGTAAAACTAAAATAATTTAAAAAGTGTACAAATTAGGTATTACCGCGTCCGTAATAATCTGCTCTATAAAAATACCCCATGACCTAACCCCTTAGATTAACACGGTAAAAATAAAAAATTTAAAACGGTGCAAAAAAAAAAAGGATTTTTTTATCACCTTACATCACAAAAAGTGTAATAGCAATCGATCAAAAAGTCATATGCCCCCAAAATAGTGCCAATAAAACCATTGTCTCATCCCGCAAAAAATGAGCACCTACCTAAGACAATCAGATAAAAACTTTAAAAAAACTGACTCTTAGACTGTGTAGATACAAATTTTTTTTTATTTTGTTTCAAATAGGATAATATAGTATTAAACCTAAATACATTTAAAAAAAAGTAGACAAATTATGTATCGCCGTGTCTGTAATAATCTGCTCTATAAAAATACCCCCTGACCTAACCCCTAGATTAACACGGTAAAAAATAAATTAAAAAAATAGTGCAAAAAAGGAATTTTTTGGTCACCTTACATCACAAAAATTGTAATAGCAAGCGATCAAAAAGTCATATGCCCCCAAAATAGTACCAATAAAACCATCGTCTCATCCCGCAAAATATGAGCCCCTACCTAAGACAATCGGATAAAAACTAAACAAAAACTGACTGTTTCAAATAGGATAATATATAATCGCCGCGTCTGTAATAATCTGCTCTATAAAAATACCCCATCACCTAACCCAGGGGTCCTCAAACTTTTTAAACAGGGGGCCAATTCACGGTCCCTCAGACCTTTGGAGGGCCGGACTATAGTTTAACTATGAGCAATTATATATATTTACCAGTATTTTAATGGGAATCATTCCCTCCTCCCTTGTCACTCTCTTTCTCACGCCCCTTCCCTTATCACTCTCAATTCCCCCCTCCCTCCCTCCCTCCATTGTCACTCTCATTTCTCAGGACCCTCCCTCCCTTGTCACTCTCATTCCCCCCTCTCTTGTCACTCTCATTTCTCAGACCCCTCCTTTGTCACTCTCATTTCTCAGACCCCTCCCTTGTCACTTTCATTTCTCAGACCCCTCCCTTGTCACTCTCATTTCTCAGCCCCCCTCCCTTGTCACTCTCATTTCTCAGCCCCCCTCCCTTGTCACTCTTATTTCTCAGCCCCCCTCCCTTGTCACTCTCATTTCTCAGCCCCCCTCCCTTGTCACTCTCATTTCTCAGGCCCCCTCCCTACCTTGTCACTCTCATTTCTCAGGCCCCTCCCTTGTCACTCTCTTTTTTCAGGCCCCCTCCCTCTCCTTTCACTCTCATTTCTTAGGTACCCTCCCTCCCTTGTCACTCTCATTCCTCAGACCCTCCCTCCCTTGTCACTCTCATTTCTCAGGCCCCTCCCTCCCTTTTCACTCTCATTCCCCCCTCCCTTGTCACTCTCATTTCTCAGCACCCCTCCCTTGTCACTCTCATTTCTCAGCCCCCCTCCCTTGTCACTCTCATTTCTCAGGCCCCTTCCCTCTCTTCTGACTCTCATTTCTTAGTCCCCCTCCCTTGTCACTCTCATTTCTTAGACCCGTCCCTTGTCACTCTCATTTCTCAGCCCCCCTCCCTTGTCACTCTGATTTCTCAGGCCCCCTCCCTCTCTTCTGACTCTCATTTCTTAGTCCCCTTCCCTTGTCACTCTCATTTCTCAGACCCGTCCCTTGTCACTCTCATTTCTCAGGACCCCTTTTTGTCACTCTTTTTCACAGCGCCCCTCCCTCATCACCTTGTCACACTGCTTATTTATTACTCACCCCCTCCCCTAGTGTAGCGTGGCCGAGCTCTGTGAGGTCTGCGGTACAGGAGCATTTGTTTCCTGTACCTGGCCGGACTGATAGGAAGCGCACACTAAGTGAGCACTTCCTGTCAGTCCCGACAGGTACAGGATACAGGAAACAAAAGTTCCTGTACCGCGGACCAGACAGAGCTCTGCCACTCTACACTGTCAGTCCCTGTCTTCATCCGCTGCAGCCCCCTCGCGTTTCCACTGGTAGGAGGTGGCGGCGCCCTGCTGAGCTGTCAGAAACGGCAAATACACCCGGCGGGCCGGATCATTTTCCTCGGCGGGCCACATGTGGCCCGCGGGCCGTAGTTTGAGGACCCCTGACCTAACCCCTCAGATTAACAGTGTCAAAAAAATAAAATAAAAACGGTGCCAAAAGCTAGCTATTTTTTGGAAAATTTTCCTTTTTAATCCATTTTTTCCAGTAACAAAGCAAGGGACAAATAAAACTTAAAATTTATTGCGCTGATTCTGCAGTTTACAGATACACCCCATATGTGGTGGTAAACTGCTGTACGGGCACACAGCAGGGCACAGAAGGAAAGTAACGCCATATGGTTTCTGGAAGGCAGATTTTGATGGCCTTTTTTTGGCAACATGTCCCATTTGAAGAACCCCTTAAGTACCCCTAGAGTATAAACTCCATAAAAGTGACCCCATCTAATAAACTACACCCCTCAAGGTATTAAAAACTTATTTTACAAACTTTGCTAACCTTTTAGGTCTTCCTCAAGAGTTTGGCAAATGGAGATGAAATTAGAGAAAAATCATATGTACCCTAAAAATAGTCCCAACAAAACTGCCTCCTTATCCCGTAGTTTCCAAAATGGGGTCACTTTTATGGAGTTTCTACCCCAGGGGGGCATCAGGGGGGCTTCAAATGGGACATGGTGTAGATAAACCAGTCCAGCAAAATCTGCCTTCTAAAAACCACATGACGCTCCTTTCCCTCTACGCCCTGCTGCATGGCCATACAGTACTTTATGACCACATATGGGGTGTTTCTGCAAACTACAGAATCAGGGCAATAAATGTTGGGTTTTGTTTGGCTGTTAACCCCTTCTTAGTTACTGTAAAAAATGAATTAAAATGGAAAATTTGCCAAAAAATTTCAATTCTGAAATTTTATCTCCATTTGCCAATAACTCTTGTGAAACACCTAAAGGGTTAATGACGTTGGTAAAATCAGTTTTGAATACCTTGAGGGGTGTAGTTTCTACAATGGGGTCATTTGTGGGTGGTTTCTATTATGTAAGCCTCACAAAGTGACCTCAGACCTGAACTGGTCGGTAAAAAGTTTTATTTTTTTTAAATTTCAGAAAATGATTTGCTTCTAAACTTCTAAGCCTTGTAACATCCCCAAAAAATAAAATGGCATTCTCAAAATGATCCAAACATGAAGTAGACAAATGGGGAATGTAAATTAACTACTTCTTTTGGCGGCATTACTGAGTATTATAGAAGTAAAGGAATTTAAACTTGGAAAACTGCTATTTTTTCCAAATTTTGGGTAAATTTGGTATTTTTTTATAAATAAAAATAATTTTTTTTACCCCATTTTACCAGTGTCATGAAGTACAATATGTGACAAAAATGGCCTGGATAAGTAAAAGCATTTTAAAGTTATTCACACATTAAGTGGCACTGGTCAGATTTGCAAAATGAGCCTAGTCCATAAGGGGTTAAAAGGACTTTTAGGTCTGTAAAGTTTTAGCAATTTAGCGCAGGTTGTGATAAAAATATATATTGCTGCTGCCACACACAATAGTCATTAACAGGACTTTTGGGTCTGTAAAGTTTAAGCAATTTAGCGCAGGTTGCACTACAAATATATTGCTGCTGTCACACACAATAGTCCTTAAAAGGACTTTTTGGTATCTGAAAAGTTTTTCTAACAAAAATAGTCTAATATCACTCCCTACACTGTCTGTCCCTTTGTATGCACAGCTCTCCCTGACTAAGACTGAGCCGAACACGCGCCATCGGGTGCTATATAGCACCCGATGACGTGTTCTGGCCAGCCAATCACTGTAATGCCAGTAACCAACATGGCTATGGCATTACAGTGAGGGCAGTGCTTACCTGTCCTTTGCGTTGTCTGCGATTACGTTTAGTTGTTTAGTTTTTTACGTACAAGTGCAATGCGTTTTGATGCGTTTTTCAAGCACGTGATAAAAAACTGAAGGTTCACAAACAACATCTCTTAGCATCCATCAGTGAAAAATGCATTGCATCCAGACTTGCTTGCGGATGCAATGCATTTTTTACTGAAGCCTTATTCACTTCTATAGGGCCAGGGCTGCGTGAAAAATGCAGAATATAGAACATGCTGCGTTTTTCAAGCAACGCAGAACTGATTGATATGAATGGGTCAGATTTCAGTGTGGGTGCTATGCGTTCGCTTCACGCATCGCACCCGCACGGAAAACTCACTCGTGTGAAAGAGGTTTTAGGCTTTGAAGTCATGCAGGTGTTCCTATCAGTGATTGACAGATCTCTCTGTATAGCGGGAAGTCATAAAGGGAAGGCTGTCACTGATAGAAACGCCTCCTTTATGACAAAGCCCAGAATGAGCAGGAATTTAACTGAATAAAATACAAGTTTTACTGAATCTTTTCTCATAAAACTATATATCAATCTTCTCAGCTTCTCCTGCTCTATAACACGCTGCCTGAAGACACCATGTTCTACCTGCCAGGTTCCCTTTAAATGTAAACCAGGCAGCACTACTATGGTACATGGGGAATGGGTAGATTATAATACGGGAAAATAGTTCACAGATAAAACACGTATGTATGTGTCAATACAATGTAAGTTGTTCTCCAATAACTGTTCTGAACAGTTAAATCAAGGCATTTTCTTTTGTGTCTGTTATAATATTAATTTGTTTCAGGATGACTTTTATGCTACAGGGGTTTCCAGGGCTGGAAAATGGTTTATTTCTTCCAAATACCTTACAGCACCTGTCCACAGGTTGTATGTGGTTTTACAGCTCTGCCCCATTCACTCGAATGGAGCTAAGCTCCAATTCTAGGTGCATCCTATGGAAAGGTGTGAAATTGCTTTTTAGATAAAACAGTCATGTTTTTCTAATTCTGGACAACCCCTTTGAAGCACGCCATCATTTTTATTTTTAATAATCAATGTAGGAGATATGAGGGAACTCGGTAAAATATATTTTTATAAACAAAAAGTGCCTGTTTCTATTCCCCCACCTTACTGCTGCCGTGATCACTGTTTCTGAAATTGAGAAAATCTGTACAACAAAAGTCCATACACTAAAGTCTATGGGATGAGGAGGACAAGTTGCAGCGACAGACAGAGAGCGGATGTGATTTATCTCTCCCCAGAGCTAGATTATCAGGTGAAAAAACTATCCAGCTGTGGGATAAAGTAAATTACTCACTCAATGCTATAGCCATGTCTGGTCTCTCTGCCTGCTGTAAGCTGGTCTCTCCTGTGTACGGATTTCATCAGTCAATTCAGAGACAGTGATCTGGGGGAAGGCATAAGTGTAGAAATAGGCACTCAGGGGGAGATTTATCAAACTGGTGTAAAGTAGAACTGGCTTATTTGCCCATGGCAACCAGATTCCACCTTTCATTTTTCACAGCTCCTTTGGAAAATGAAAGGTGGAATCTGATTGCTTGCTATGGGCAACTAAACCAGTTCTACTTTAAACCAGTTTGATAAATCTCCCCCTCATTTTTAATAAAATATATTACATCACTATTATCCCCGATGCTATGAAATTATGAAAAATAAAATAAAAGTTTGGAGAGTCTAGAGGTCGCCGCACAGTGCTGCACCAAATTTAGAGTAGGTCCCACTCCAAGAGGCAACCTTGGCGCAGTGAGTTGGCTCATACCTTTTGATCAAAATGTACACTAATGCCTCTTATAGAGCATACAGTATAGGGGGTTTGTACACTAAATATTGTGCTGAGAAGCCATGTTAATTTTGCTGAGAAGCAGTCATAGATCAAAGCTAAGCTTGTGGATGTGCATTCTATTCTCTTTTTTCTTCTTTTTGTAGCATGTTTGATAATTCTGTCCAGGATCAACACTCCTATCCGGCACAGGTGTTTTCAATCAACAGGAGCATAAAGTGTTAATGGACCTGCTAGCTTTCATTTGGAGTTCCAGATAGCTTAGGACATGTTGTGTTAGACAACTGTTCAGATGGTGCGGTATGCGTGGTGGCCTTTTTGTCGCATGGTGCGGTGCTGCGCATCGGCCATTGTAGCTGTGGTGCTGTTCTGGTCGGTAGGTGGGGACCAGTGCCAGGGTGGCATTGCCAGGCAGCAGGGGTGCTGTTTGGCTGCTGGGTCCCACCGCCTGCTGGTGCGGCGCAGTGCTGTGGCGCAGTGCTGTGGCGCTGGTGGTCGCTGCGCAGTGCTGCTCCGAGTCTGGAGGTGCTGCGCAGTGCTGCGGCAAATTTAGAGTAGGTCCCACTCCAGGAGGCAACCTTGGCGCAGTGAGTGGGCTTATACCTTTTGATCAAAATGTACACTAATGTCTCTTATATAGAACACAGTATAGGGGGTTCGTACACTAAATATTGTGCTGAGAAGCCAAGCTAAGCTTGTGGATGTGCAATCTATTCTCTCTTTTTTTTGTAGCAAAATAAAAGTTTAGGTACACTTTAACCCCTTGAGGACAGAGTGATAATACATGTTTGAATTTCTGTTTTTTACTCCCTGCCTTGCTGGAGCCATGACTTTTTTTTTTTTTTTTTCCTTCATGAAGCGACAAAAATATGGTGAATCAGCCATTTTTATATTTTTCGATTATGGTGTTCACCATACGTGATAAATACACCTGTATGTGACTGTGACGAGAGGACATGCTCTGCATCTGGAGGAAAGAAGATTTCTACACAAAAATAGGATTCTTTATGGTAAGAGCAGTGAGACTATGGAACTCTCTGCCTAAGGAGGTGGTGATGGTGAGTTTACTAAAAGAGTTAAAGAGGGGCCTGGATGTATTTCTGGAGTATAATAATATAACAGGTTATAGTTATTACATTTTTGGTGAAGGGTAGTGAAGTTATTCTGATTGCCTGATTGGAGTCGGGAAGGAATTTTTTCCCCTAAAATTAAAACAAATTGGCTTTTTTGTTGCCTTCCTCTGGATCAGCTTGCAGGATAACAGGCTGAACTGGATAGACGGATGTCTTTTTTTAGCCTTACAAACTATTTGGGTCATTTATCAAACTGGTGTAAAGTAGAACTGGCTTAGTTTCCCATAGTAACCAATCAGATTCCACCTTTCATTAGACAGGCAGGCCGGCAGCGCACGTCACTCAGTCAGCCAGTCACACCCCGGCTCCGCCCACTTTATTAATGGAAGTGGGCAGAGTGTGACTGACTGTGGAACGTTTGCTGCCTGTCTGCCCACTGCTTTCATAGTGAGTACTGCTTAAAGCTTAGTGATTAGTTTAGCAAAACAGCACCACTGCTAGTGGCTGAACTGAATAGACTTTACATATGATGGCTGCTCTGACTGGAGCCCAGCTTAATGAAGTACAGTGACTGCACCGGCCGGCCCCACCGCCAGTGTAGTAGCATTTGCTAGCCTCCAGGCTCCTCTCCCCTGAGATGGTGCTTCTGACCGGGCACCTGAGGGCAGTACTGTCAGTACTCTCCTGATAGTGCCCCTGTCTACAACACGTCACTGGTAAATTGCAGATGGCTATGCCTGTTCAGCACACCACATCCTGTGATGCGCTGGCCATGTAATATTGCTCTATTTGCTTATTTATATATATCTTATTTTTATACATTTTACACGGGGTGGTGAATTGACTTATCTGGTCTCCACCGCTCTGTTCTGGCTCCATAAGCAATCACGTGACTCAGTGACATGCCACATGGGTGATATGTCACTGCAGTGATTGCCTGTAGTGGACATGTCTCTCCCTCCCCTTTAACAGGATGTTGATGCCAAGAGAGATGGTACCTGCAGAGTCAGCAGTACAGCGATGGAGCAGGAAACCAGCAGTGGGGACCATAGAATGTGTCGGCAGATAAGAACCATTTGGCCCATCTAGTCTGCCCAATATGCTGAATACTATGAATAGCCCCAGGCCCTATCTTATATGAAGGATGGCCTTATGCCTATCCCATGCATGCTTAAACTCCTTCACTGTATTTGCAGCTACCACTTCTGCAGGGAGGCTATTCCATGCGTCGACTACTCTCTCAGTAAAGTAATTCTTCCTGATATTACTTTTAAACCTTTGCCCCTCTAATTTAAATCTATGTCCTCTTGTAGCAGTTTTTCTTCTTTTAAATATTCTCTCCTCTTTTACCGTGATAATTCCCTTTATGTATTTAAAAGTTTCTATCATATCCCCTCTGTCTCTTCTTACTTCCAAGCTATACATGTTAAGGTCCTTTAACCTTTCCTGGTAAGTTTTGTCCTGCAATCCATGTACTAGTTTAGTAGCTCTTCTCTGAACTCTCTCCAAAGTTTCAATATCCTTCTGCAGATATGGTCTCCAGTACTGCACGCAATACTCCAAATGAGGTCTTACTAGTGCTCTGTAGAGCGGCACGAGCACCTCCCTCTTTCTACTGTTAATGCCTCTCCCTATACACCCAAGCATTCTGCTGGCATTACCTGCTGCTCTATGACATTGTCTGCCCACCTTTAGGTCGTCTGATATAATGACCCCTAAATCCCTTTCCTCAGATACTGAGGTTAGTACTGTATCACTGATTTTATATTCTGCTCTTGGGTTTTTACGTCCCAGGTGCATTATCTTGCACTTATCGACATAAAATTTTAGTTGACAGATTTTTGACCATTCCTCTAGTTTTCCTAAATCCTTTTCCATTTGGTGTATCCCTCCAGGAACATCAACCCTGTTACAAATCTTTGTGTCATCAGCAAAAAGACACACCTTACCATTGAGGCCTTCTGCAATTTCGCTGATAAAGATATTAAACAATATGGGTCCCAGAACAGATCCCTGAGGTACCCCACTGGTAACAATACCATGGTCTGAATATACTCCATTGACTACAACCCTCTGTTTTCTGTCCTTCAGCCACTGCCTAATCCATTCAACAATATATGAGCTCAAGCTCAAAGACTGCAGTTTATTGATAAGCCTTCTATGTGGGACAGTATCAAAAGCCTTACTAAAGTCCAGATAAGCGATGTCTACTGCACCTCCGCCATCTATTATTTTAGTCACCCAATCAAAAAGTCAATAAGATTAGTTTGACATGATCTCCTGAAGTAAACCCATGCTGTTTTTTATCAATCAACCCATGGGTTTTTAGATGTTCCACAATCCTCTCCTTGAGTATGGTTTCCATTAATTTCCCCACTATTGATGTCAGGCTTACTGGCCTATAGTTGCCTGATTCCTCTCTACTACCTTTCTTGTGAATTGGCACAACATTTGCTAATTTCCAATCTTCTGGGACGACACCTGTTACCAGTGATTGGTTAAATAAATCTGTTAATGGTTTTGCTAGTACACCTCTAAGCACTTTTAATAGCTTTGGGTGTATCCCATCAGGCCCCTGTGATTTATTTGTATTAATTTTAGACAGCTGACTTAGAACCTCTTCCTCTGTAAAGACACATGCATCAAAGGATTCATTAGTCTTCCTCCCTAACTGAGGTCCTTCTCCTTCATTTTCCTTTGTAAACCAGGTAAGTATGATCACCACCACGGATCCAGCCACTCTGTGAAGGTCTGAAAAAAAAGTTGGATAATCCTATTAAAGTGAACCTGTCACAATGAAAATGCAAACAATTCTGCAGGCAGCATGTTTCAGAGCAGGAGATGCAGAACAGATCAATGTGCAGCTTTCTAAGAAAAGATTAAGTGAAACTTGTAATTTATGAATTTAAATTCCTGTTCATTTTGGGCTTTGAAGTCAAGAAGGTGGTCCTACTTGTGATTGGCAGCTATCTCTGTATGCACATAGAGAAAAGGCTGTGTTTCACTGATAGGACTGCCTTCTTAACTTCAAGTCCAGAATGAGCATGGATATAAATAAATTACAAGTTATACTAAATCTTTTCCCATAAAAATTACCAATCTGCTCATCTCCTCTTGTTCTATAACACGCTGCCTTCAGCTCAGACAGAACAGACAGTACCTCAGACTAACACACGCTGTGAGTTTCTTGCATTGAACTCTCTCGTGTTTTTGTCGGCCAAGTTTTCTACAGTCAAGTTCTGCCAAAAAACACATAATCAGTATGTGACTGTTCAGACTTTACCTGCGTTTTTGGTGCATTTTCTGTGCCTAGAGCTTCTGGTCCTTGCAAAAAAAGCAGTCTGGTTGCTTCCCTGCATCGAAGTCCAGATCCCTGTACAGGGGTTAAAGGATAAATACCAAGGGAGCATCAGAATAATGCCTTTAGAGTTTAGACCAAAGCCAAACGAGTTGTTTGAGGACAAGCAATGACTACTGCTATCGCTCTTCCTCATACAGCTGCATTGTTTCTGGGCAGCAGAATGCTGTTTAAACAGCATGATCTGCTGCCTAGAAATTAAAATTTAGGTGTCTGCATAAATGTGATCACTGGATGAACAAGTGTTTTGCTTGTTCATCAGGTGATGTGTGGCACCTTTCGTTCGGTAGATTATCCGCAACGAGCATTCGTAGGAATGTTCATCCCAATTATCTGCCCGGCAATCGGCCAGCATAAACTCGCCTTTACATTCAGGTGACTGAATAGTCGCTACATTCAATGCAGAATTCACTGACTCTTCATCTCTGCACGACTCTTGTGCTTGACTGTTGGTGTGAAATCTTTAGAAATTACTTATTTTTTTATATATTTCAACAACTTATTTTTCTCTCTTCTGGAATTTCTTTAATATAGCATGAAGTTCAATATATAGTAATATTTAGATTAAGGCCTCATGCACACAATCATATTTTTAGTCTACGTCTGATCCGCATTATTTGTGGCTCGCATGGGGACACATTAATTTTTATGGGTTTAAAAAAATGCAGATAGCTCACGAATGTCAAGCGTGTGGCTGTCCCGCAAATGTTAGAACATGTTCTATTGTTGTTCATCTTGTGGACAAGAATAAGAAGTTCTAGTGAAGAGAGTGGTAAAATTGTGGTGTGTACACGATCGGTATCTGTATTTTGCAGATCCGTATTTTGTGGACTGCAAAATGGATACAGTCATATGCATGCGTCCTTAACAGAATAATGGAAAATTGATATCAGTTTAAAGAAGGCATTTATTTAATTGCAGTTTCTGCTGCTAAATGTGGTGTAGGCTGTTACTAAATTTAAGGGATCACAGAGTTGATATAGGTATTAAATAAATTAAATAATAAAAAAACAGAGATATGTGTTTGCTTAACTAGGAATTATTCACTGTAAAAAAATAAAGTGAGCAAATATGCAAATATACTGTATGTTGATGACCGGAAGCCAGTCTGACTGATTTTGACCACAGTGTCTCCCCCCAAAACAATTCCAGCTTATTTTTTGCTCTGGTAACCAAGGCATAAAAGACCCCAAGTCATGAAAGGATTAATGCTGGTTTGGATCAACACAATATCTCCGTAACAACATTGTAACCTGAAAGAAAACAGAAGGTGAGATGTCCTGATATCTCAGGATCAAAACATGCTGATGAGGATTTCCACCAAAAACATAATCATGGCCACATATTAGTAAACCTGAAGTTAAAACAACAACCACAGTTCGTTAATTATGTTTCTTTACTTACAGAGACATTGCCATTGCAAGTGCAGCCAAACTGGTTGTCTCCTTTGATTTATCTTCTTAGAACTGATGGATTATCTTCTCAGAATCATTCATGATTTCATGAACAATATTTTCATCTTTGCAACCCTTTTTATTGCTCTAATGCATCTAAAGTAAAAAGAAAAAATTAAGCAAATGCAAATAGTCTTGATTCCCATGGGTCATTCTCCAGAACGGCCACACTATTACAGCCTAGTGATGATGCGAGCACAGGAAATACCAGTGCCATCACTAGCAGGTTACTTATCTAATACACTGCCAATGTGATGGTTTAACGGACTGGAAAAACTAATATTTAATGACTTGAAAGGGTTTTCTGAGATTTCTAACTGATGACCTATCCTTTGGATAGGTCATCAGTATCTGACCAGTGTGGCTCCGATACCCGGCACCTCCACTGATCAGCCATGTGAGAAGGTCCCAGTGCTCACAGTAGCGCCACAGCCTTCTCACAGCTTTGTTCAAACCATGTGGCGTCACATTCATTGGTCACATGGCTTAGGCACAGCTCAGTCCCATTGAAGTAAATGGAGCTGAGCTGCGATACCAAGCACAGTTGCTAAGCAATGTATGGCGCTGTGCTTGGTAATCTGTGGATAGGTCATCAGTTAAAAATTCTAAGAAAACTCCTTTGAGACTTATATAGACAAGTAGATAATTGTTCCAATTTGGCCACTAATGATTCATGTTGACCGATTATAGCGTAGTGTAGATGGATTTAATAACTGAATGATTGTACTGAAAATGCTTCTTCATCACATATAAAATTGTTTATGAGAACAAATAAATTAACATTTTATGGTTCTTGTTATTCACCGATGTGAAAGATGTAAGAACAGGCATGTTTTATGTAAATCTTTGCTGTCGAAATGCAGTGAATAATCCTCGATTTAAGCGAGTAAATGATTGCATAAGAACAAATTTGTACACAATAATCATTGTATGAAAATGATTGTCATCAGCTTTAAATCGCTAAATACAATCATGTTGTTAATCTCCTAAACAATTATCTACTCGTCTAAATGTGCTTTTAGTGTCGTGGTCAAAAGTTCAAATGTAAAAAAAAAAAAAAAATGGCATAAAACATAAACTAACCAAAAATTTATGTTAACATCTAATTTATACATCGTGTAAAATGTTGTTTAAAAAAAAAAAAAAAATCCAACTTCCCGAAAAATAAAAGAAGATAATATGTACCCCAAAATGGCAACAAAAAAAGGGGAAACCCCCCCCAAAGAAAACTCCATCATACAGCTATGTTGATGAGGGAAAATAAAGAAAAACAAATGGCTACCAAAATGTGGCAATGGAAGAGTGCACAATGTTCAAAATAGGCCACATGCTTAAAGGGGTTGTGCATTGCTAAAATATTGATGATATATCTTCAGGATAGGTAATCAATATCAGATCAGCCATGGTACAACTTCTGGCAGCTGTTTGAAGCCTTAGCAGCACTTATGCGAGCCCTGCTTCCGCTTACCCACGTGTTGTCTGGCTTGAAGAGGAAGCACAGTGTAATTACACCTGCTCATCCCTTTCAAGTGAATAGGACGGACAATTGTAATTACAATGTGCCAGCACTGCAAAGGAGATAGTGTTCAGGTAATTTTGAAGCAGAAGCAGTGCTCACATGAGCGCCACTATATCTTCAAACAGCTGATCAGTGGGAGTGCTGGGAGTCAGACGTCCGCTGATCTGATATTGATGATCTTTCCTGAGGATAGGTCATCAATATTTTAGCACTGCATAACCCCTGTCAGGGGTAAAAATATTTTACCATTGTGATTATACAGCTCCTTTGGAGACATATGTCTCTCCATAGTAAGACTATAACCAAAACCTATGTAGCTTGCTTCTGCAGTCATACTTTCATCTGTTCTCTATCTTTTGTAAGCATGCATCGATATGTTAGCAAGACAAAGGTTGCAGATCTAACTTTTTATTGAATTACTTATACAGTGCCTTGAAAAAGTATTCATACCCCTTGAACTTTTCCACATTTTGTTCATCTTACACTAATAAGTTAAATGTATTTTATTGAGATTTTATGTGTGACCAACACAAAGTAGCAAGTTTGTGTGAAGTGAAAATGATACATGGTTTTCAAAATATTGCATAGGTAATATGGTTGAAAAAAGACATAAGTCCATCAAGTTCAACCAAGGGATAGGTGAGGATGCGAATCCCAGAAGAAAGTGAGACTCAGATTTCTACACATTTTCATAAGCACTAATGTCATTTACTTTTAAGAATTCATCTAAACCCTTTTTAAAACTGTCCACTGTTCCTGCTTTGACCACGTCCTGAGGAAGTCTATTCCACAGATTCACTGTTCTTACAGTAAAGAAGTTTTGACGCTTCTGGAGACTGAACTTTTTCTTCTCCAGTCGGAGGCAGTGCCCTCTTTTCTTTTGAGGGCATTTGACATAGAGCAGTTTTTCACCTTATTTTTTGTATGGCCCATTTATATATTTATATAGGTTAATCATGTCCTCCCTTAGACGTTTCTTTTCATGACCAAATAAATTTCATTCTTTTAATCTTTCTTCATAACTAAGACCCTCCATGCCCCTTATCAGTTTAGTCTCTCTCCTCTGTACTTTTTCCAGCTGCAGAGCATCCTTTCTATGGACTGGTGCCAGAACTGAACTGCATATTCCAGATGAGGCCGCACCAACGCTTTGTAAAGAGGTAATAGTACATCCCTGCCCCACGAGTCCATGCCTCGTTTAATGCATGCCAATATCCTGGTAGCCTTAGAAGCAGCTGATTAACATTCTACGCTGTTATTTAATCTACCATCTACAAGGACACCCAAATCCCAGTGTTATATCCTCTAGGACAGGGATGGGCAAACTGAGGCTCTCCAGCTGTTGTAAAACTACAATTCCCACCATGCCCTGCTATAGGCTGATAGCTGTAAGCAGTCTTTGCATGCTGGGAGTTGTAGTTTTGAAACAGCTAGAGAGACGCAGTTTGCCCATCTGTGCCCTAGGACATATGATGCATGGAGATTATTATTAGCAAGATGCATAACTTTACATTTATCCACATTGAACCTCATTTGCCAAATTGATGCCCAATCACTCAGAGTGTTCAAGTCAGCTTGTATTTTATGGACATCTTCCATAGACTGCACAGTACTACACAGCTTAATGTCATCTGCAAAAATAGAAATGGTGCTATTAATCCTGTCCTCGATATCATTAATAAATAAATTAAATAATAGAGGACCCAGCACTGAACCTTGGGGTGCACCACTTATATCCCGGGACCATTCTGAATAGGAATCATTGACCACAACTCTCTAGACACGGTCCTTCAACCAGCTTTCAATCCAATTAGAAACTATACTTTCCAAGCCTATAGGTCTATAATTACCTGTGAAGGACCTAGATCCTTTTTTGAATATGAGCACCACATTTGCCTTTCGCCAATCACTAGAGAATCTTTTAAAATTTTAAACAGGGGCATATCAGTAAACTGAGCTCTTTAAGAACTTTTGGGTGTAGTCCATCTGGACCCAGAGCCTTGTTCACATTTACCTTATTTTACTTAGCTTGAACCATATCTAAAGTTTGCCAATTGAGTACCACAGATATCAGCTCCTTTCTCTTCTTTGGTATATACAGTACTAAAAAAAACATTTAGTTACTCTGCCTTTTCCTTATCTTCAGTGACTAATCCCCCTTTACCATTATTTAGGGGACCCACCTGCTCAGACCTTGGTTTTTTAGCATTTATATATTTAAAGAATTTTTTGGGGATTTGCTCTCTTTTGCCATCTGCTGTTCATTTTGTACTTTTGTAAATTTTATCTCCTTTTTACAGATTTTGTTAAGCCCTTTGTGAACTTCAAAGGCTACATGTGACCCCACAGATTTATATTTTTAAAATGCCCTTTTTGTCATGTATTGCCCTTTTTACAGGGACCAGCCACAAAAACACCGGGGAGCCTCAGTTAAGAGTCTCAACACAGCAATCCAAAGTGCAAAGCTCCCTGGGAAACAGTAATATGCAAAATAAACGTGAAGCCCCTCATCAGGTGTTGCCCCTCATCAGTGTGGAGTAGGATTCTGGCTAACCGGGAGCAATGCCTTGGAGACTACTCAAACAAAACTGGCTTAGGTTTTCCCCATCACATCCTTAAAGCTTGTAAAAAAGCGGGATCTTGACATAGGGACCAATTAATATGGTGGATTTGGTGATCTCTGTAATGAGACACCGCTTTGCACCTGTTTTCCTTCCTTTGAAGGATATCTGGCTTTCATTGTGTTGTAGACCCAATACTGGGGCTCCACATTTATTTTGCATATTACTGTTTCCCAGGGAGCTTTGCACTTTGGATTGCTGTGTTGAGACTCTTAACTGAGGCTCCACTGTGTTTTTATGGCTGGTCTCCCTGAGATCAGCAATTGTGTTGTTCGAGTAGTCTCCAAGGCATTGCTCCCGGTTAGCCAGAATCCTACTCCACACTGATGAGGGGCAACACCCTGAAACAGCTGTCTGTGGATGGATAACTGGCTTAGGTTTTCCCCATCACATCCTTAAAGCTTGTAAAAAAGCGGGATCTTGACATAGGGGCCACTTAATATGGTGGATTTGGTGATCTCTGTAATGGAGACAACCCTTTGCACCGGTTTTCCTTCCTTCAAAGGGATATCTGGCTTTCATTGTGTTGTAGACCAAATACTAGGGCTCCACATTTATTTTGCATAAAACTGTATATAAGGAGAGCAGTCGGATCCCCTAGTGTTCTGCAGTTAGGGACCAGTGCTTGGAGGGGAAGAGTAATGCCAGCCTGCATAAGTGACCAGAAGATTCTGAGATTAAGATGCTGAGCCACAGACTATGGGTCACTAGCCCTGTGATCAATGAGCCACACGGACTACTAAGCTACAGACTGTGGGCCCTTAACCAGGATGCCAGCCTTCTGAGAGAGAGGGATAACTAGCTCAGACCTTTCCTCAGCATCAAACCCTTCCTCTGCCAGGGAGGAGACTGGAGAAGCCAGCGCAATGCCTCGCCTGTATTGTTTTGTACCTGAATTCCTCCAGTAAAAAGGCATGCTGGTTACTGTAGACCCTGACTCTCTGGACTTATTTCCTGTTGGGGTGAACCATGCCTCACCATCCCTTCCAGAGAACAGTAACATGTGCCAACACCTCAAGGGTTCCCGGGGGACCCAGTGTAGCCTTGAGCCACCCCAGATCCGGCCACTGCATGTGGCATGCATTTTATAGTCAGGCCCCCTTGAGTCAATCCATAATAGGACCACCTTTTTTTGCAATTACAGCTGCAAGTCTTTCGGGCTATGTCTCCACCATCTTTGCACATCTAGAGGCTGAGATTTTTGCCCATTCTTTGCAAAATAGCTCAAGCTCAGATTGGATGGAGAGCATCTGTAATTTTAAGTCTTGCCACAGATTCTCAATAGGATTTAGGTCTGGACTTTGACTGGGCCATTCTAACATATGAATATGCTTTGATCTAAACCATTCCATTGTAGCTCTGGCTGTATGTTTAGGGTTGTTGTCCTGCTGGAAGGTGAACCTCCACCCCAGCCTCAAGTCTTTTGCAGCCTCTAACAGGTTTTCCTCCAGGAAGCTGGAATTCTGACCAGCTCCCCTGTCCCTGCTGAAGAAAAGCATGCTCAGAGCATGACGCTGCCACCCCCATTTTTCATGGTGGGGAAGGTGTGTTCAGGGTGATGTGCAGTGTTAGTTTTCCGCCACACATAGCGTTTTGCATTTAGGCCAAAAAGTTAAACTTTGGTCTCATCTGACCAGAGTGTCTTCTTACAAGGCAAGACTTTTGGAGTAAATAACTAACAGTTGTCCTGTGTACAGATTTTCCCACCTAAGCTGTGGATCCCTGCAGCTCCTCCAGATTGACCATGGGCCTCTTGGCTGTTTCTCTAATTAGTGCTCTCCTTGCCTGGGCTGTTAGTTAAGCCCCCTTTCACATCAGCGTTTTTGCTTTCTGTCCTAGAGTTCCGTCCTCGGGGCTCTAGGACAGAAAGATACTGATCAGGATTATCCTAATGCAGGCATGCCCAACCTGCGGCCCTCCAGATGTTGCAAAACTACAAGTCCCAGCATGCCCGGACAACCTACAGCTATCTGCCTACAGCAGGGCATGGTGGGAGTTGTAGTTTTACAACAGCTGGAGGGCCGCAGGTTGAGCATCCCTGTCCTAATGCATTCTGAATGGAGAGAAATCCATTCAGGATGCATCAGGATGTCTTCCGTTCAGTATGTGAAAGTTTTTTGGACCTGTGACATCATAAGGGGGTGCGCGGCAGCCGCAGCGCAGGTAAGTACACTGCTGCGGAGTACTTACCATGGCAGCCAGGACTTCAGTAGCGTCCTGGCTGCCATGGTTACCTGAAAGCATATTGAAGACTGATCAGTCTTTAATATGCTTTCAGTTGTTTTGCGTTGTCACGGATCCGGCGGGCATTTCCAAAGGAAGTGCACGCCGGATCCTCACAATGCAAATGTGAAAGAGCTCTTAGGTGGATGGCCATGTCTTGGTAGGTTTGCAGGTATGCCATACTCCTTTCATTTTAGGATGATGGATTAAACAGTGCTCCATAAGATGCTCAGAGCTTGGTATATTTTTTTATAACCTAACCCTGCTTAACACTTCTCCTCAAGTTTATCCCTCACATGCCTGGTGTGTGCCTTGGTTAACATGATGCTGTTTTATCACTAATGTTCTCTAACAAACCAGCTGCAGTTATACTGAGAATAAATTACACACAGGTTAACTCTATTTACTAATTAGGTGACTTCTGAAGGCAATTGGTCACACTGGATTATATTTAGGGATACGGGGGCTGCATACAAATACAGTACACACTGCACTTTTCAGATTTTTATTTATTAATAATTTTGAAAACCAGGTATTGTTTTATTTTCACTTCACATAGTACTTGCTACTTTGTGTTGGTCTGGTCTATCATAAAAAAACATATCAAAAGTATAAATACTTTTTGAAAGCACTGTATATGGGCAATTTTATGTTTTGGGTGGAAATCCTCGAAGTGCTTTGGTGGGTCGCTTTTAAGTAAACAGCAAATAATGTGTAATATAAAGGAAATGCAAGGAATACAACATTTGTGTTGCTCAATACCCTGGGCCACCAGTAGTTGCAAATTAATAATAAAATATATGTAATATACATATGACAGATAATTCTCTGTAGTGATTGACAGCCTTCCATCAATGATTATGCATACAGAGATAGCAGAGATCAGTCACTGATAGGACCGCCTCCTTGACTTCAAAGCCCTGAATGATCACGAGTTTAAATGCAGAAAATCTTTTCCAACAAAACTATATGCCAGTCTGCTCAGCTCCATGGCACCCGTAGCTTGCATTGCATTTTCATGGTGACGAAATTTGTTAAAAAATTATCAATAACTATTTATTTAATTAGAACTTAATGGGGTATTCCCATCTAGACATTTGTGGCATATCCGGAGGGTATGCCATAAATCTCAATAGTTGTGGGTCTCTCCACTGAGACCCACTCCTATCTCAAGAATTGGACCCCGTTGTGACCCCCCATAAATAGAGAGGTGGCTGTGCAAACACATCTCTCTCCATTTCCTTCTGATGGGCTTTCAAAAATTTTTTTGAAAGTCCCATAGAAGTAAATGTGCATGAGGCTCGGTGCACACTGTTTTTCTTTCATATTCACTCCAGGTTCTGGTGTTTTTGTTATAAAAAAAAAGCCCAGTCTACAGCATTATTTTTGCCAAGAAAACTACCATAGGATTTGTTGGGATCCTTTTGAAACTGGATCCATCATAGCTGTAATGAATAGCTCCATTAACCACTTAAGTGAACAGCCTAGTTTGGTCATTAAAGGGGTATCTCGGGTTTGCAGTTTTCTGCATCAATGGACAGGAAACACATTGGGGGTCATTTATCAAACTGGTGTAAAATAGAACTGGTGTAGTTGCCCATAGCAACCAATCAGATTCCACACAGGATTTGTTGGGATGCTTTTGAAACTGGATCCATCATAGCTGTAATGAATAGCTCCATTAACCACTTAAGTGAACAGCCTAGTTTGGTCATTAAAGGGGTATTTCGGTTTTGCAGTTTTTTACATCAATGGACAGGAAACACATTGGTGGTCCTTTATCAAACTGGTGTAAAATAGATCTGGCGTAGTTGCCCATAGCAACCAATCAGATTCCACACAGCATTTGTTGGGATGCTTTTGAAACTGGATCCATCATAGCTGTAATGAATAGCTCCATTAACCACTAAGTGCACAGCCTAGTTTGGTCATTAAAGGGCTATTTCGGTTTTGCAGTATTCTGCATCAATGGACAGGAAACACATTGGTGGTCATTTATCAAACTGGTATGAAATAGAACTGGCGTAGTTGCCCATAGCAACCAATCAGATTCCACCTTTCATTTTGGACAGCTCCTTTGGAAAAATTAAAGGAGGAATCTGATTGGTTGCTTTTGGCAACTAAGCCAGTTCTACTTTATACCAGTTTGATAAATGGACCCAATATCACTTACTAATAATGACTGTTTATCTGTTAATCCCCGTTTTCCTGCACTCCATCATGGTCATGTGATATTTTCCACTGTGTTGGTTCCCCACAATGCTTGTAAGGCTCTGCCCTGTAGACACAACATAATCAATGACCTTGCCTCTGAGGCTCATTATCCTGGACCCTGCCCTGTTATAAATGATGTTGGCAGTGATGCTGTGTTTTTGGGTGAGATTTTTTTCCAGCAGGGCTTCATGCAGGCTTGGATCTGAGATGTTTGAGCTGGAAGGGGAGGGAGAGGAAGAGACCTGATGCTACAGACAATTCCCTTGAGTTTTGAACCAGAATATAAACAAAGGATGGTCATAGATCACAGTTTGGCTGGAGGAGTCAAAATACACTGTCTCAGTGCGGTTCACTGTGATACCGTGTTGCAGTGTAGGCTGTCTGCCTGCGCTCTCATGTACTGGCTGTAGTTGTTGTGTTCCTGTGTTTGATGGTTGCTTGTGTTGTGCATACTGGCTGTGGACTTCTGTAGGTGTGTGGTAACAGTTCCCTGTAACTTGTATGCTCTCTGTTTGTTCATGTATGGGTTAATGTTTCCCTGATCTGTGTCTGAACATCAGGTGGTCAGGTGTCTTACTTAGAGATGAGCAAATTAAAAAAAATTTTGATTTGGCCGATTCACCGAACTTCGACAAGATATTAATTACAAATAACTGTAATTTGTCACGAATCGTGATAAATCAGGTATACCCAGGCCACTCTGCTTAATCATATTCTTCCCACTTGGTGGCCCAATCTCAATGTGAAGGCTTGGAAGTTAAACTGGAGGGTGAGTTCAGGGAGAGTGTATCGTCGTGTGCATTACATTCTAGCGCACCCAAATTCATAGTTAATCCGTTCTGTAGATAATGTGCCATCAGTATTACAGGTGCAATTTATCGCCGGCTACATCACTGTGCAGGGCACCAAGATTCATATCTAATCCCTTTTGTTAAAAAGAAAAACATACAGCACCCTTCAGTAAAGTAATAAAACAGTGCGCACCCTTGCAGTGCAATAGCTCCTTAGCGGAAAAAAAGAAAAGAAATGACAGCGGCAATAAAGTAGGAGAAAAATGTTCTTTTAATGCATGTTGTGGCAGTCCAAACACATGCTTTCTGTTAGCTGAAGATTTACTGTGCGTAGGCACAGCAGCACTGGCAGTGACAATAGGGCCCCATGACAGAGGGTGAGGGTAGCAGCAGTGGCAGTAACAGTGACAATAGTGAGCACATGACAAAGTGGGGAGGGTGTCAACAGTAACAGTGACAATAGTAGCCCCATAACAGAGTGGGGAGGAGGGGCAGTGGTGGTAAGGCTGTGTTCACATCACTGTTTATTTTTACATTCTTCTGATCAGTCCCCAAAAAAAAAGCCTGTATTTTAAACATCCATAAAGCCTCTTTAAGACAGTCAGTATTTTATCAGTAATTGTAAGCCACAACCAGGAGTGGGTCAAAAACAGAGATAAAATGTAATGGAAATATTTGCATCTCATCTTGTGTCTTGAACCCACTCCTGCTTTTGACTTACAAATACTGATCAAATACTGACCCTTTGAAAGAGACCTTATGGATGTTCAAAATACAGGATCCTTTTTTTTTTCTTCTGTTCCTCTGACGAATAAGAAGAATGGAAAAATAAATGGTGATGTCAAGACAAACAGGGACAATTGTGGACCCATAACAGAGTGCTGCTGCTGTTGCACCCCATCCCCACTCTGGGGTGCAACAGCAGTGGCAGTAACAGTGAAAATAGTCACCCCATGACATAGTGGGGAGAGGGGGACAACAGCAGTGGCATACAGCACAAGATGGTGGCAGATTACTGAACCCCAAAACAGCAGTGTAATAGCAAGGCCCAGTGGCATGCATATGCTTTTAAAAATTTTACATGTACATACTGTACATACAAGAAGCCCCATTGTAGGAATGGCAGTAGAGGCAGCAGGCGTTTGGCATCTTCAGAATTTTGGCAGTGGCACGTGGCCAGAAGTAGTAACCCATTTTGCAGAATATTCCAGTGTGACAACACACTACAGTATGATCATTAGTGGCAGAATTATCTATTCTGTTGCATCAGGCACCTGCATCTAGAAATCCTGGTTGATCCATTCCTGATTCATCTTTATAAAGGTTAGTCTCTCAACATTTTGGGAGGAAAGGCGAGTTCTCTTAGGGGTAACTATGCCCCCTGCTACACTGAACAAATTACTAGTTGCGCAAGTAAGCATGCGCATGGCAAACTTGGCCAGTTGCAGCCACACTTCAAGCTTGAATGCCCAGTAGTCCAGGGGATCTTGGATCATGGGTGACAGGGTGAAATCAAGTATGCCACCACCTGCTGGTCAATGTTCTGCTGCATGTCCTGCTGCTGCTGAGTGGTTTCTTCAGTAGGCGGCTGAAGAAAACTGATCATCATAGACTCCAGACTGAAGTTTCTGGATATGGAGCTGGTGCTGCTCCTGCCATCCTGCCACTCCAGACCCCCCCACACACACACACACACACCAGTCATGGCAGTGGAACGTGAGCACAGAGGGTCCCCCCTGTCGGACCTTCCTGGGGACGGGCGATGGTGCTCATAGACAGCGAGCAACTTACTACACAGCATGTCTCTATAGTATTCCATTTTTGCATCCATCTCAGAAGCTCTAATAAATACCCTCATTTTTGAATAGTAGTGAGGGTCTACCAATGTGGATAGCTAGAAGTTATCATTCTGCTGAATCCTGACAATGAGGCTGTCACCATACAAACATGACAGCATGCATCTGGCCATCTGTGCCAGGGACTTGGAGATCCTCCCTGCCTCCATCACCACTGCATACTGCCACAGTGTGCCGGAGTCATCTGCATCCTCATCATCACCCTCCAGCTCCTCTTGCTGCCTCTTTTACTGTTGTTTGGGCAGATAAACCACCTACCTATATATAAAATTTCTGGGCGTTTATGTCCTCCTCAGGGCTTAGGTGGCCGTGACAGTAGGTGCCATGTCTTCTGTCCACTCGCCAATCAAATTTGTCAGCTTCCCCTCCAGGACGTGAAGGAGTGAAATGACATAATTAATCCTGTAGTTCTGCCAATTGACAAATAAAGTGGCCTCCTCAAAGGGCCTGAGCAAACGGCACGTGTCATGCATGAGCTGCCACTGGCAAATCTGGAAGTTACATCGGGGTGTAGACCTGTCCATCAGCAGCACTTATTGACCTCCTTTCTTTGCTTGTACAGGTGGTCTGACATATGGAGCGCGGAGTTCAAACAGGTGAAAACTTCACATATCGGACGATATTGGGGAAGTGCATTTTTCCTTTCAGCTCAAGGAGGGCAAGTTGTGTGTAATCCTGCCTGACTAAGACATATCCCTGTAATCTACATCATCTGGCAATAATGGTTGCGCATCACTAATTGCATCCAACTGATGTGTATATAACTCCTGACGGATCAAGTGAAGCGGCTATGGGGGCTGTGGTGGTAGTGGTGGTGGTGGCAGCGGGCGGGAGCGTGGTAACTTGAGAGCAGGTGACCGAAGCTGAGCTGGAGGAGGATAATGCGTCAAGGTTCTTAGCGGAAGCTGTTGAAGATTGGGTGTCCTGTCTAAGCCAGTCAACTATGTCCTCAGAATTATTCGGGTTCAGGGTATGTGGCCTCTGAACACTGGGCATTATTCCAGGGCCAGTGGAAATCACAGCACCACGACCACGACGGCCCCTGCGGGCTAGACTAAAGTGTAAAAATGAAATGCCATATTTATCGGCAAGCTACTGTGCCACCCGGTATGAGTGGCGGGCACTGGCAGTGGGCACACTACAGTCTGTGGAAGTCGGCCTGACACACTGGCAGCAGTCAAGCAACTGAAATTAGACTAAAGTGTAAAAATTAAATGCCTTATTTATCGGCAAGCTACTGTGCCACCCGATATGAGTGGTGAGCACTGGCAGTGGGCACACTAAAGTCTGTGGAAGTTGGCCTGACACACACTGGCAGCAGGCAAGCAACTGAAGTTAGACTAAAGTGTAAAAATTAAATGCCTTATTTATCGGCAAGCTACTGTGCCACCCGGTATGAGTGGTGGGCACTGGCAGTGGGCACACTACAGTCTGTGGAAGTCGGCCTGACACACACTGGCAGCAGGCAAGCAACTGAAATTAGACTAAAGTGTAAAAATTAAATGCCTTATTTATCGGCAAGCTACTGTGCCACCCGGTATGAGTGGTGGGCACTGGCAGTGGGCACACTACAGTCTGTGGAAGTCGGCCTGACACACACTGGCAGCAGGCAAGCAACTGAAATTACACTAAAGTGTAAAAATGTAAATGCCTTTTTTGATGCAAAGTCCTGTGCCACACGGTATGACAGGGGTGGGCACTGGCAGTGGGCACACTACAGTCAGTGGAAGTCGGCCTGACACACACTAGCAGGCAAGCAACTGAAATTACACTAAAGTGTAAAAATGAAATGCCTTTTTTTGATGCAAAGTCCTGTGCCACACGGGATGACAGAGGTGGGCACTGGCAGTGGGCACACTACAGTCAGTGGAAGTCGGCCTGACACACACTGGCAGCAGGCAAGCAACTGAAATTAGACTAAAGTGTAAAAATTAAATGCCTTATTTATCGGCAAGCTACTGTGCCACCCGGTATGAGTGGTGGGCACTGGCAGTGGGCACACTACAGTCTGTGGAAGTCGGCCTGACAAACACTGGCAGCAGGCAAGCAACTGAAATTAGACTAATGTGTAAAAATGAAATGCCTTTTTTTGATGCAAATTCCTGTGCCACCCGGTATGAGTGGTGGGCACTGGCAGTGGGCACACTACAGTCTGTGTAAGTCGGCCTGACACACACTGGCAGCAGGCAAGCAACTGAAATTAGACTAAAGTGTAAAAATTAAATGCCTTTTTTTGATGCAAAGTCCTGTGCCACCTGGTATGAGTGGTGGGCACTGGCAGTGGGCACACTACAGTCAGTGGAAGTCGGCCTGACACACACTAGCAGGCAAGCAACTGAAATTAGACTAAAGTGTAAAAATGAAATGCCTTTTTTTTTTATGCAAAGTCCTGTGCTACACGGTATGAGTGGTGGGCACTGGCAGTGGGCACACTACAGTCTGTGGGCCTGCAGCTCCTCACACACGGGCAGGCCAGGCAACTGCAATATATATATGGAGAAAAAAAAAACAAGCAGACTAATGTAGCAGCCCTAAAAAGGGCTTTTTGGGGTGCTATCAGGACGCTGTCCTTACAGCAGAGATCAGATGAGTCTTTCAGGACTGGAGTGGACACTGAATACACTAGCCTAGCTATCGATTTCCCAATTAAATCAGCAGCAGCTACACTGTCCCTCCTCTCACTAAGACTACAGCTTCCGAATGAATCTAAAATGGATGCTGTCCAGGAGATGGGAGGGTCTGGGAGTGAGGGTATGCTGCTGATTGGCTGGAATGTGTCTGCTGAATGTGAGGTACAGGGTCAAAGTTTGCTCAATGATGATGTATAGGAGGTGGACCGAACATCGCATATGTTCGCCTGCCGCGGCGAACGCGAACAAGCTATGTTCGCCGGCGAATAGTTCGGGCCATCTCTACTTGCCAGACAGACTAGTCACATGAAACTTTCAGACACGACCAATTACTACTCCTCCTGCCCTGTTTCCAACAAAATATAAGTGTGGAAACTTTTTGAAGACCACTCATATATATCATATCTATCTATCTATCTGTGTATCTATCTAAAACCCTAGACTAGGCCCAAATGTACATAATCCATGTTTACTGAACATCTACGTCCTTCTTGATGTAATAATCTTAGTTGACTTGGAAGTGGCTGCCTGGCGCTAGTTGATACTATTCAGCTTACTGTCTTCTCTTAAATTTTAATTCTTTGAATGCTATGATTTCTATATTTTATGCTGTTTAATATGTAATGTCAAATTTATTTTGGAGAAAGAAGACTTGCATACATGTAACATGATGAAAATACAGTATATTGCCAAACTGGTCACTGAATCAAGGTTCAATTTCATGATTTATTACACATTTATTCAGGGGTGTAACTATAATTCATAGTTTCCCATAGCAAAATAAGATTGGACCTCTAAGGTACAATGTTCTTACACCTGATTGCCCCCCAACTCCACCCCCAACCTATGGCAATAGTTACACCAATGCATTTTCTCTTAGTTCCATCTTTTTTTGGTCTTCCATCATTTACACATTAATCCTTGACTTTTCATCCCTCATTCTGCCTAGTCATTGATTTATACAAACCTGAGTCACATCTTTCATCCCTATTTATTTGTCATTTATTTTATGTCAGCATGATGGACTTGATTTCTCATGGCACTACTGTACTGTCCATTTACAACACCCTTCTCCTTGTACAGTATGCTGTGGGCCTTTTGGTCTTGGAGGTTTAGGGAGACTGTGTATGAATACAATCTCATGGTTTATTGACTCAGCTAGCACAGTCATATTTTATGTAGGGACTCTTAATGTTGAAATGAAGCACATTATGTCCCCTTTTTAGTGTTAACCTATATCTCTAAAGGGAAGAATTTTAGTTGTAATGGTAAGAAAAATCAAATGTATATTTGTATTAGCTACGTTCTTTCTTCATGTTATTCCGTAAAACGTTGCATTGTTTTGAATGGTTTGCTGCAGTATTTTGAGTGTTACAGCTGTCTTGAGTGAAAAGACTTGCTAAAAATACAAATGAAATAAAAAATACTTCTAGCTCTGAAGGCTCAAAGGGGGCTGAATGTTTATAGTTTCATTTATTTTTTGCACACATGCTGCCTTTCCAGCTGCAGCTTTAGGAGCCACAGAGAAAGCAAACTGTTTAGAGTAGGCAGGAATAATCCAAAATCTCTACAGGACTGGGGAATACAATCTATCTGGAAATTGAAGCTTTAACCCCTAGATTCTGTACTTAAGTATTTCAATAAATAAAATTGTCCTTGGTAATACTATGGTTTTTTTCCAGTTCATACTGTATAACTATATAAAATAGACAGTGCATGCGTATTTGTGTGCATTTTATAATGTTTTCCCTGTGTTTTCTAGTTTTTAGACCTATATTCACTAAGGGCATTTTGGTAGAGTTGATATGAGTGTAACTAGACCAGTTAATGACTTCCTCTGGTCTCAAATGAAGCACTGATGATGCTTTGGGACAACCATCACTATGAGATTGCTTTTCCCATGTGTCGACATTTCATGATAGAAAGAATGAAGCATACGTTTCTGCCTTTGTGTGGATGTTTGGGCCTGGAAATGATACAAGCTGTCACAACTATGCTAATGCACATACTGTAGGTTGTTTGTACTGTAGAAATTAAAAATCAGAATTTAAAAAAAATATATATTTTTTTTTTATAGGATGAGAGCATCAGAGTGGATTGTTTTCATAACCTTTACCACTGAGCTATTCATCTTCACTGATAGCTGACCAGTATGTCTTTAAGGGGCAATAAGATTGAAAAAGGACAAGTGTAAAGAGCAGAAGAAATCAACCAGTGACATCGTATGACATCCTCCCAAATGAATCCTAACAAATCTAAATTTATAAATGTTAAAAACTGCGAGTCCTCAGTAGTTGATACCCTTCAACTGCTGACTTAACCCCTTCAAGCAAAAGCCAATTTGGAGCAAATGCCAGAGACCCATTTTTCAAATCTGACATGTGTCAGTTTATCTGGTAATAACTTTGAAATACCTTTACTTATCCCAGCCATTCTTAGATTGTTTTCTTTTTTTTTTTTTTATTTATTCCTTTTTATTTGCAAAATTTAACAAATTTATATAAAAATACATTTATACAAAGACATCATATTTGTGTCCATCATATCAAGAAACAGTAGTATTCTAATTTTATACCCCTTTTTCTACCCTCCCCCCCAAATAAGTGTCGGATAGGAAAAGAAAAAAAAAAAAATATATTTTCCTCCTCTTCTCCCAACACTCCCCCTTAAACACCTTCTACATTCACCAACCAATCTTTCCAAATTTCTTTGAAATATTGCATTCTTTTACTCCCCCTCCATGCAACTTTTTCAGAGATCAAATCCATTATTACTGAGTCACTCCATATTTTCAATGTAGGAGTATGATTCGCCATCCACATTTTCACTATAACTCTAGTTGCATGGAACAGAAGTTTGGAAGCTATTATCCGTTCTTTAGTTAACTCAAACATAGACATAACCCCCAGAACACATATTTCAAAATCACAGGGGATAAGAATATTATTGATACTTTCAATCTTGTGCAAAACCTCTTTCCAGAATTTCATTATACCTCTACAGGACCAAAGAATATGTATATCATCCACTCCCTCTTCCCCACATTTAAGACACTTAAAAGATTTATTTTTATAGAATCTCTGTAGTTTAGCTGGGGTATAATACAAACGATGTACAATAAAGAATCTTATCAATTGATGTGCCCTATTTATTGATATCTTACCCGGACTGGCCAGAATTTCTGGCCAGTTCCTTTGTGATACTAAATTTTCCTCCCTCTGCCACTTATAAAAATTTGTGTCATATCCCAAATTACCATACGTCTGTTCCATCAGGAGTTTATAAACCACAGAGATCCTATTTTTCCCCTGGGTTAAACCCATCATTTTTTTCACATATATTGGTAACTCCATTTTAGTCTCTCTGCCCTTAAGGGCTTTAGTCAATGAATATTTTTTCTGTAAATAATAAAAAGAGTAGATCTGGGGGAGATCATACCGTCTAGATACAGTTTGAAAGTCCAAGAGCGAAGTGCCTTCCCAGATCTGCCCTACTTTAATGATACCCTTATTTGCCCATACCATATTATCTAATCCAGCTAACTCTTTTATTGCTAAATTTCTCCAAATTAGGGTATCTTTATGAATCTCGGGGGCCTTACAGATTTTTTTCACCTCAGACCATATCTTAAACATCATATACATAGTCGGGGAGTCCTTACAGCGATCCTGCTGATGTAATCCTGCTTCTAAGTACAAAAAAATTCCCACCTCCAATAAACTCGAATTATTGGTACCCAGTATAGTTTTGAACAATCTCGAGATTGTTTTCTTATGACACATCAAACTTCATGTTAGTGGTGAATTTGAGTTGATAAGTTTAACCTTTATGCATAAAAGAAAATCCCAAATTTGCTGAAGATTTGGAAAAATTTGCTATTTTCTAAATTAGAAATTCTCTGCTTTTAAGATGGATAGTGATACTGTACTTCATAAAGTAGTTACTACTTTACATTCCCCATATGTCTATATTATGTTTGCATCATTTTGTAAATGTAATTTTATTTTTTTAGGACGTTAGAAGACTTAGAAGTTTAAAAGCACATTTTAAAATGTTTAAGAAAATTTCCAAAACCCACTTTTTTAAGGACCAGTTTAATTAAGAATTCACTTTGTGGGGCTTACATAGTAGAAACCACCCATAAATGACCCCATTTTAAAAACTACAACCCTGATTTTGCAAACTTTGTTAACCCTTTAGGTTTTCCACAAGAATTAAATCAAAATGAAGGGAAAATTTAAAAATTAAATTTTTGTGCAAATTTTCCATTTTAATCAATTTTTCCTGTAACATAGGAAGGGTTAACAACCAAACAAACCTCAATACTTATTTCCATGAATCTGTAGTTTACAGAAACACTCCATATGTGGTCGTGACCTGCTGTATGGGGACATGGCAGGGCTCAGAAGAAAAAGGAGCGCAATATTGTTTTTGGAAGGCATATTTTTCTGGAAACCTTTTCAGGTGCCATGTCACCTTTGAAGAGACTCTGAGGTACCCCTAGAAAAAAATAAAATAAAAAAGTGACCCCATTTTGGAAACTACGCCCCTCAAGGAAAAAATCTAGGGGTGAAGTGAATGCTTTGCCCAACAAACATTTCATTTAGAAACACATTGCTGTGAAAAATTAAAATTAACTTTTATTTACAATATACACTGATGAGAAAAATTGTAACTTTTTTGAACTTATGTCACCATCCACACCATACAGCTTCAAACATGAGACTACCATAATTTTATTTACAATCATCTTGGCTATCGCATACATAAATTTGATTCTTGGCATATAACTGCATTGTTACTGTTTTGCTCCTAAAATTCAAAATGCAAATTTTTATTATTTTGTTAGTAATTTGTAAATCCACCGTTGGCTTTTAACACTGCCTGAATCCTTCTGGGCATGATCTCGATCATATTCAAGCATATCTCGACCGAAATCTGTTCTGCACTTTCCCAATGTTGGTGCATATTGGCCGACTGACTTGGGTATGAATGCAGCTTTTTCTTCAACACTACCCAAAAGTGTTTGATCGGGTTGCGGTCTAGAGAATGTGGGGGCCAATCCAGCACTCTCGACAGATGCTTCGAGTCGTTGTCCTGCTGGAAAACTATGTCGCCTTTTCACACCCATAGTACTTGAGTGTACAAAGTAACTAGTCTTGTAGGATATTCACATATAGCTCAGCATTGAGATCACCATCAATCCGGGTCAACTATACACCGCCTTGGGCTGTAAAACAACCCCATATCATCAGGCTTCCTCCACCAAACTTGACAGTTCCATCAATTTCTCAATCCGTTGGCCCCCTTTTCCCTTGTAACTTCCAGACCCATCTGCACCCAACAGAGCCCAGTCTATTGACTTTCGTTTCATCGCTCCAAATCACTGTTTCCAATCTTCTACTGTCCACACGTTTTTGCAAACTAAAGCTGATGTTTCTTATGATGATATTGAATTTTTTCGGGCCACCATTTTAGACTTGGTTGCATGGAAGTTGCTTGCATGGGCATCTGTGATCTCACTGTTACGAAGCATACAAGCCACCTCCACTGCCGTATTTGTTGCGCCAGAACTGATAGACCTACTGATAGACCTTGTTATGAGACGACTAGTTGACTCCGTTATTTTGCCTGGACGTCCACATATTGTTCCACCAACAGGAGCCAAACGGTAACATTACAGTTACATGACAAGAATTTGCATAACTAATCATATGCTAAATAGTTGCGAGTCCTATTTATGTATGATATAGCCAAGATGATTGTCTATAAAATGATGGTAGTCTCATGTTCGAAGCTTTAGTGGATGTTGAGAAATAGAACCTTAACCTCTTAGGTACATAGGGCGTACAGTTACGCCCTGATGTCCAAGTCCTTAAGGACGCTGATCGGAACAAGGTGCCTGCTGAAATCATTCAGCAGGCACCTTGGTACAATGCCGAGGGGGGTCCTGTGACCCCCCCCCCCCCCATATCGGCGATTGCTGCAAACCGCAAGTCAATTCAGACCTGTGGTTTGCAGCGCTCTAAGAAGTTTTTGATCCCTGCGGTCTGTGACCTAACCCCTCAGGTGAACATAGCCAAAATAATAATATAAATACGGTGTAAAAAGCCATTTTTGTCACCTTACATCACAAAAAGTGTAATAGCAAGCGACCAACATGTTATATGCACCCCAAGATAGTGCCAATCAAACTGACGTCTCATCCCGCAAAAAATGAGCCCTACATAAGACAGTCTCCCAAAAAAGTATATATATGGCTTTCAGAATGTAATGACACTAAAAAAATCTTTTTTTTTTTTCAAAAATGCTTTATTATTAGAGATGAGCGAACACCAGGATGTTCGGGTTCGAGAAGTTCGGCCGAACTTCCCGAAAATGTTCGGGTTCGGGATCCGAACTCAACCCGAACTTTATCCCGAACCCCATTGAAGTCAATGGGGACCCGAACATTTAGGCACTAAAAAGGCTGTAAAATAGTCCAGGAACGGGCTAGAGGGCTGCCAAAGGCAGCAAAATGTAGGTAAATCCCCTGCAAACAAATGTGGATAGGGAAATTAATTAAAATAAAATAAAATAAATAAAATTTAACCAATATCAATTGGAGACAGGTCCCACTGCAAGGGATCATGCGTCATATCACTCAACACTGAAGAAGGCCACTTTCAGTTATTTCGGCCCCAGCACCCAGACAGAGGAGAGAGGTCCCACAGCAAGGAATCATGCGTCATATCAACCACCACCGGAGAAGGTCACTCTCAGTTATTTCAGCCCAGCACCCAGACAGAGGAGAGAGGTCCCACAGCAAGGAATCATGCGTCATATCAACCACCACCGGAGAAGGCCACTCTCAGTTATTTCAGCCCAGCACCCAGACAGAGGAGAGAGGTCCCACAGCAAGGAATCATGCGTCATATCAACCACCACCGGAGAAGGCCACTCTCAGTTATTTCAGCCCAGCACCCAGACAGAGGAGAGAGGTCCCACAGCAAGGAATCATGCGTCATATCAACCACCACCGGAGAAGGCCACTCTCAGTTATTTCAGCCCAGCACCTAGACTGAGGATACAGGTCCCACAGCAAAGAATCATGCGTCATATCACCCACCACTGGAGAAGGCCAATTTCAGTTATTTAGGCCCCAGCACCCAGTCAGAGGAGAGAGGTCCCACAGCAAGGAATCATGTGTCATATCAACCACCACCGGAGAAGGCCACTCTCAGTTATTTCAGCCCAGCACCCAGACAGAGGAGAGAGGTCCCACAGCAAGGAATCATGCGTCATATCAACCACCACCGGAGAAGGCCACTCTCAGTTATTTCAGCCCAGCACCCAGACCGAGGATACAGGTCCCACAGCAAAGAATCATGCGTCATATCACCCACCACTGGAGAAGGCCATTTTCAGTTATTTAGACCCCAGCACCCAGTCAGAGGAGAGAGGTCCCACAGCAAGGAATCATGCGTCATATCAACCACCACCGGAGAAGGCCACTCTCAGTTATTTCAGCTCAGCACCCAGACAGAGGAGAGAGGTCCCACAGCAAGGAATCATGCGTCATATCACCCACCACTGGAGAAGGCCAATTTCAGTTATTTAGGCCCCAGCACCCAGTCAGAGGAGAGAGGTCCCACAGCAAGGAATCATGCGTCATATCAACCACCACCGGAGAAGGCCACTCTCAGTTATTTCAGCCCAGCACCCAGACAGAGGAGAGAGGACCCACAGCAAGGAATCATGCGTCATATCAACCACCACTGGAGAAGGCCACTTTCAGTTATTTAGGCCCAGCACCCAGACAGAGGAGAGAGGTCCCACAGCAAGGAATCATGCGTCATATCACCCACCACTAGAGAAGGCCATTTTCAGTTATTTAGGCCCCAGCACCCAGTCAGAGGAGAGAGGTCCCACAGCAAGGAATCATGCGTCATATCAACCACCACCTGAGAAGGCCACTCTCAGTTATTTCGGCCCCACCACCCAGAGGAGAGGTTCATTCAACTTTGGGTTGCACCGCAAGATCATGGTAAAGTTAAAAAAATGAGGATTCAATAAAGAAGTGCCCCAGAGTACAAGAATACATGTTTGAGGGGGAGGCAGTTATAAATGTCTATTCTGCACAAGGGAGGCACAGGTCCTGTGGGATCCATGCCTGGTTCATTTTTATGAACGTCAGCTTGTCCACATTGGCTGTGGACAGGCAGCTGCGTTTGTTAGTAATGACGCCCCCTGCCGTGCTGAATACACGTTCAGACAAAACGCTGGCCGCCGGGCAGGCCAGCACCTCCAAGGCATAAAATGCTAACTCTGGCCACGTGGCCAATTTGGAGACACAGAAGTTGAATGGGGCCGAACCATCAGTCAGTACGTGGAGGGGTGTGCAGACGTACTGTTCAACCATGTTAGTGAAATGCTGCCTCCTGCTAACACATTCCGTATCAGGTGGTGGTGCAGTTAGCTGTGGCGTGGAGACAAAACTTTTTCACATTTCTGCCATGCTAACCCTGCCCTCAGAGGAGCTTTCCGTGACACAGCTGCGTTGGCGACCTCTTGCTCATCCTCTGCCTTCGCCTTGGGCTTCCACCTGTTCCCCTGTGACATTTGGGAATGCTCTCAGGAGTGCCTCTACCAGCGTGCGAGTGTACTCGCGCATCTTCCTATCACGCTCCAGTGCAGGAAGTAAGGTGAGCACATTGTCTTTGTACTGGGGATTCAGCAGGGTGGCAACCCAGTAGTCTGCACACGTTAAAATGTGGGCAACTCTGCTGTCGTTGCGCAGGCACTGCAGCATGTAGTCGCTCATGTGTGCCAGGCTCCCCAGAGGTAAGGACAAGCTGTCCTCTGTGGGAGGCGTATCGTCATCGTCCTCCGTATCCCCCCAGCCACGCACCAGTGATGGGCCTGAGCTGTGTCGGGTGCCACCCCGCTGTGAACCTGCTTCATCCTAATCCTCCTCCACCTCCTCCTCATCCTCCTCGTCCTCCAGTAGTGGGCCCTGGCTGGCCACATTTGTACCTGGCCTCTGCTGTTGCAAAAAACCTCCCTCTGAGCCACTTCTAACAGACTGGCCTGAAAGTGCTAAAAATGACCCCTCATCCTCCTCCTCCTCCTCCTGGGCCACCTCCTCTTCCATCATCGCCCTAAGCGTTTTCTCAAGGAGACATAGAAGTGGTATTGTAACGCTGATAACGGTGTCATCGCCACTGGCCATGTTGGTGGAGTACTTGAAACAGCACAACAGGGCACACAGGTCTCGCATGGAGGCCCAATCATTGGTGGTGAAGTGGTGCTGTTCCGCAGTGCGACTGACGCGTGCGTGCTGCAGCTGAAACTCCACTATGGCCTGCTGCTGCTCGCACAGTCTTTCCAGCATGTGCAAGGTGGAGTTCCACCTGGTGGGCACGTCGCATATGAGGCGGTGAGCGGGAAGGCCGAAGTTCCGCTGTAGCGCAGATAGGCGAGCAGCGGCAGGATGTGGACGCCCGAAGCGCGCACAGACGGCCCTCACTTTATGCAGCAGCTCTGACATTTTGGGGTAGTTGTGAATGAACTTCTGCACCACCAAATTCAGCACATGCGCCAGGCAAGGGATGTGCGTCAAACCGGCTAGTCCCAGAGCTGCGACGAGATTTCGCCCATTATCGCACACCACCAGGCCGGGCTTGAGGCCCACTGGCAGAAACCACTCGTCGGTCTGTTGTTCAATACCCCGCCACAACTCCTGCGCGGTGTGGGGCCTGTCCCCCAAACATATGAGTTTCAGAATGGCCTGCTGACGTTTACCCCGGGCTGTGCTGAAGTTGGTGGTGAAGGTGTGTGGCTGACTGGATGAGCTGGTGGAAGCAGAGGAGGAGGAAGCCGAGTAGGAGGCTACAGGAGGCAAAGAATGATGCCCTGCGATCCTTGGCGGCGGAAGGACGTGCGCCAAGGAACTCTCCGCCTGCGGCCCAGCTGCCACTACATTTACCCAGTGTGCAGTTAGGGAGATATAGCGTCCCTGGCCGTGCTTACTGGTCCATGTATCTGTGGTTAGGTGGACCTTGCCACAGATGGCGCTGCGCAGTGCACACTTGATTTTATCGGATACTTGGTTGTGCAGGGAAGGCACGGCTGTCTTGGAGAAGTAGTGGCGGCTGGGAACAACATACTGTGGGACAGCCATGGACATCAACTGTTTGAAGCTGTCTGTGTTCACCAGCCTGAATGACAGCATTTCAAAGGCCAGTAGTTTAGAAATGCTGGCATTCAGGCCCAGGGCTCGAGGGTTGCTAGGTGGGAATTTACGCTTTCTCTCCAAGGTTTGTGAGATGGAGAGCTGAACGCTGCCGTGTGACATGGTGGAGATGCTTGGTGACGCAGGTGGTGTTGTCGGTGGCACATCCTCTGTTTGGTGGGCGGCAGGTGCCAACATTCCTCCCGAGGCGGAGGAAGAGGCCGAGGCAGCAGCAGAAGAGGGAGCAGGGGGAGCCAGAGTGAGTTCCTTGCTTTTAAGGTGGTTACTCCACTGCAGTTCATGCTTTGCATGTAGATGCCTGGTCATGCAAGTTGTGCTAAGGTTCAGAACGTTAATGCCTCGCTTCAGGATCTGATGGCACAGTGTGCAAACCACTCGGGTCTTGTCGTCAGCACATTGTTTAAAGAAGTGCCATGCCAGGGAACTCCTTAAAGCTGCCTTTGGGGTGCTCGGTCCCTGGTGGCGGTGGCCAGTAGCAGGCGAACTCTCTTGGCGGCGGCTGGTCTGCTTTTGCCCCCTGCTCCCTCTTTTGCTATGCTGTTGGCTCGGTCTCACCACTGCCTCTTCCTCTGAACTATGAAAGTCAGTGGCACGACCTTCATTCCATGTGGGGTCTAGGACCTCATCGTCCCCTGCATCGCCTTCCACCCAGTCTTCCTCCTGACCTCCTGTTCGGTCTGCACACTGCAGAAAGACGCAGCAGTTGGCACCTGTGTTTCGTCATCATCAGAGACGTGCGGACTCCAATGAGGTGGTATTCCCATGTCCTCATCATCAGGAAACATCAGTGGTTGTGCATCAGTGCATTCTATGTCTTCCACCACTGGGGAAGGGCTAGGTGGATTTCCTTGGGAAACCCTACCAGCAGAGCCTTCAAACAGCATAAGAGACTGCTGCATAACTTGAGGCTCTGACAGTTTCCCTGATATGCATGGGGGTGATATGACAGACTGATGGGCTTGGTTTTCAGGTGCCACCTGTGCGCTTTCTGCAGAAGACTGGGTGGGAGATAATGTTGTGAACATGCTGGATCCACTGTCGGCCACCCAATTGACTAGCGCCTGTACCTGCTCAGGTCTTACCATCCTTAGAACTGCATTGGGCCCCACCAAATATCGCTGTAAATTCTGGCGGGTACTGGAATCTGAGGTAGTTGGTTCACTAGGACGTGTGGCTGTGGCAGAATGGCCACGTCCTCTCCCAGCACCAGAGGGTACACTAACACCACCACGACCGCGTCCGCGTCCCTTACTAGATGTTTTCCTCATTGTTACCGTTCACCAAGCACCACAATAAGGAAAAAAATATTTGGCCCAATGTATTGATTTCAAATTTAGGCCTTTTTTTACAGGCACCTAACACTATCTGCCTATTTGTTTATGTAGCGTATTACACTAATCCAGGCACAGCAGTAACCACTGATGTAAGGGAATATCTCTTTTAGGTCTAGTATTTAGGCCCTGGATGAAAGGTATCCTTTTATGGACAGATTTACACTTGGCCTGCAACAGCTGGGACACCAGATTCAGGGTATTGCTATTTTGCCAGATTAATTTCACCCCAGAACAAAATATGTGTTTTGGCAGACACTATGAAATCTGGCCTGCAACTGCTGGGACACCAGAATCAGGGTATTGCTATTTTGGCAATTGAATGTCACCCCAGAACAAAATATGTGTTTTGGCAGACACTATGAAATCTGGCCTGCAACTGCTGGGACACCAGAATCAGGGTATTGCTATTTTGGCAATTGAATGTCACCCCAGAACAAAATATATGTTTTGGCGGACACTATGAAATCTGGCCTGCAACTGCTGGGACACCAGAATCAGGGTATTGCTATTTTGCCAGATTAATTTCACCCCAGAACAAAATATGTGTTTTGGCAGACACTATGAAATCTGGCCTGCAACTGCTGGGACACCAGAATCAGGGTATTGCTATTTTGGCAATTGAATGTCACCCCAGAACAAAATATATGTTTTGACGGACACTATGAAATCTGGCCTGCAACTGCTGGGACACCAGAATCAGGGTATTGCTATTTTGGCAATTGAATGTCACCCCAGAACAAAATATGTGTTTTGGCAGACACTATGAAATCTGGCCTGCAACTGCTGGGACACCAGAATCAGGGTATTGCTATTTTGGCAATTGAATGTCACCCCAGAACAAAATATATGTTTTGACGGACACTATGAAATCTGGCCTGCAACTGCTGGCACACCAGAATCAGGGTATTGCTATTTTGGCAGATTGAATGTCACCCCAGAACAAAATATATGTTTTGGCAGACACTATGAAATCTGGCCTGCAACTGCTGGGACACCAGAATCAGGGTATTGCTATTTTGCCAGATTAATTTCACCCCAGAACAAAATATGTGTTTTGGCAGACACTATGAAATCTGGCCTGCAACTGCTGGGACACCAGAATCAGGGTATTGCTATTTTGCCAGATTAATTTCACCCCAGAACAAAATATATGTTTTGGCAGACACTATGAAATCTGGCCTGCAACTGCTGGGACACCAGAATCAGGGTATTGCTATTTTGGCAATTGAATGTCACCCCAGAACAAAATATATGTTTTGACGGACACTATGAAATCTGGCCTGCAACAGCTGGGACACCAGAATCAGGGTAATGCTATTTTGGCAATTAAATGTCACCCCAGAACAAAATATGTGTTTTGGCAGACACTATGAAATCTGGCCTGCAACTGCTGGGACACCAGAATCAGGGTATTGCTATTTTGGCAATTGAATGTCACCCCAGAACAAAATATGTGTTTTGGCAGACACTATGAAATCTGGCCTGCAACTGCTGGGACACCAGAATCAGGGTATTGCTATTTTGGCAATTGAATGTCACCCCAGAACAAAATATATGTTTTGACGGACACTATGAAATCTGGCCTGCAACTGCTGGGACACCAGAATCAGGGTATTGCTATTTTGCCAGATTAATTTCACCCCAGAACAAAATATGTGTTTTGGCAGACACTATGAAATCTGGCCTGCAACTGCTGGGACACCAGAATCAGGGTATTGCTATTTTGGCAATTGAATGTCACCCCAGAACAAAATATATGTTTTGACGGACACTATGAAATCTGGCCTGCAACTGCTGGGACACCAGAATCAGGGTATTGCTATTTTGGCAATTGAATGTCACCCCAGAACAAAATATGTGTTTTGGCAGACACTATGAAATCTGGCCTACAACTGCTGAGACACCAGAATCAGGGTATTGCTATTTTGGCAATTGAATGTCACCCCAGAACAAAATATATGTTTTGACGGACACTATGAAATCTGGCCTGCAACTGCTGGCACACCAGAATCAGGGTATTGCTATTTTGGCAATTGAATGTCACCCCAGAACAAAATATATGTTTTGGCAGACACTATGAAATCTAGCCTGCAACTGCTGGGACACCAGAATCAGGGTATTGCTATTTTGCCAGATTAATTTCACCCCAGAACAAAATATGTGTTTTGGGAGACACTATGAAATCTGGCCTGCAACTGCTGGGACACCAGAATCAGGGTATTGCTTTTTTGCCAGATTAATTTCACCCCAGAACAAAATATATGTTTTGGCAGACACTATGAAATCTGGCCTGCAACTGCTGGGACAGCAGAATCAGGGTATTGCTATTTTGGCAATTGAATGTCACCCCAGAACAAAATATATGTTTTGACGGACACTATGAAATCTGGCCTGCAACAGCTGGGACACCAGAATCAGGGTAATGCTATTTTGGCAATTAAATGTCACCCCAGAACAAAATATGTGTTTTGGCAGACACTATGAAATCTGGCCTGCAACTGCTGGGACACCAGAATCAGGGTATTGCTATTTTGGCAATTGAATGTCACCCCAGAACAAAATATGTGTTTTGGCAGACACTATGAAATCTGGCCTGCAACTGCTGGGACACCAGAATCAGGGTATTGCTATTTTGGCAATTGAATGTCACCCCAGAACAAAATATGTGTTTTGGCAGACACTATGAAATCTGGCCTGCAACTGCTGGGACACCAGAATCAGGGTATTGCTATTTTGCCAGATTAATTTCACCCCAGAACAAAATATGTGTTTTGGCAGACACTATGAAATCTGGCCTGCAACTGCTGGGACACCAGAATCAGGGTATTGCTATTTTGGCAATTGAATGTCACCCCAGAACAAAATATATGTTTTGACGGACACTATGAAATCTGGCCTGCAACTGCTGGGACACCAGAATCAGGGTATTGCTATTTTGGCAATTGAATGTCACCCCAGAACAAAATATGTGTTTTGGCAGACACTATGAAATCTGGCCTACAACTGCTGGGACACCAGAATCAGGGTATTGCTATTTTGGCAATTGAATGTCACCCCAAAACAAAATATATGTTTTGACGGACACTATGAAATCTGGCCTGCAACTGCTGGCACACCAGAATCAGGGTATTGCTATTTTGGCAATTGAATGTCACCCCAGAACAAAATATATGTTTTGGCAGACACTATGAAATCTAGCCTGCAACTGCTGGGACACCAGAATCAGGGTATTGCTATTTTGCCAGATTAATTTCACCCCAGAACAAAATATGTGTTTTTTTGCAGACACTATGAAATCTGGCCTGCAACTGCTGGGACACCAGAATCAGGGTATTGCTTTTTTGCCAGATTAATTTCACCCCAGAACAAAATATATGTTTTGGCAGACACTATGAAATCTGGCCTGCAACTGCTGGGACACCAGAATCAGGGTATTGCTATTTTGGCAATTGAATGTCACCCCAGAACAAAATATATGTTTTGACAGACACTATGAAATCTGGCCTGCAACAGCTGGGACACCAGAATCAGGGTAATGCTATTTTGGCAATTAAATGTCACCCCAGAACAAAATATGTGTTTTGGCAGACACTATGAAATCTGGCCTGCAACTGCTGGGACACCAGAATCAGGGTATTGCTATTTTGGCAATTGAATGTCACCCCAGAACAAAATATGTGTTTTGGCAGACACTATGAAATCTGGCCTGCAACTGCTGGGACACCAGAATCAGGGTATTGCTATTTTGGCAATTGAATGTCACCCCAGAACAAAATATATGTTTTGACGGACACTATGAAATCTGGCCTGCAACTGCTGGGACACCAGAATCAGGGTATTGCTATTTTGGCAGATTGAATGTCACCCCAGAACAAAATATATGTTTTGGCGGACACTATGAAATCTGGCCTGCAACTGCTGGGACACCAGAATCAGGGTATTGCTATTTTGGCAATTGAATGTCACCCCAGAACAAAATATATGTTTTGACGGACACTATGAAATCTGGCCTGCAACTGCTGGGACACCAGAATCAGGGTATTGCTATTTTGCCAGATTAATTTCACCCCAGAACAAAATATGTGTTTTGGCAGACACTATGAAATCTGGCCTGCAACTGCTGGGACACCAGAATCAGGGTATTGCTATTTTGGCAATTGAATGTCACCCCAGAACAAAATATGTGTTTTGGCAGACACTATGAAATCTGGCCTGCAACTGCTGGGACACCAGAATCAGGGTATTGCTATTTTGGCAATTGAATGTCACCCCAGAACAAAATATATGTTTTGACGGACACTATGAAATCTGGCCTGCAACTGCTGGGACACCAGAATCAGGGTATTGCTATTTTGGCAATTGAATGTCACCCCAGAACAAAATATGTGTTTTGGCAGACACTATGAAATCTGGCCTGCAACTGCTGGGACACCAGAATCAGGGTATTGCTATTTTGGCAATTGAATGTCACCCCAGAACAAAATATATGTTTTGGCAGACACTATGAAATCTGGCCTGCAACTGCTGGGACACCAGAATCAGGGTATTGCTATTTTGGCAATTGAATGTCACCCCAGAACAAAATATATGTTTTGGCAGACACTATGAAATCTGGCCTGCAACTGCTGGGACACCAGAATCAGGGTATTGCTATTTTGCCAGATTAATTTCACCCCAGAACAAAATATGTGTTTTGGCAGACACTATGAAATCTGGCCTGCAACTGCTGGGACACCAGAATCAGGGTATTGCTATTTTGCCAGATTAATTTCACCCCAGAACAAAATATATGTTTTGGCAGACACTATGAAATCTGGCCTGCAACTGCTGGGACACCAGAATCAGGGTATTGCTATTTTGGCAATTGAATGTCACCCCAGAACAAAATATATGTTTTGACAGACACTATGAAATCTGGCCTGCAACTGCTGGGACACCAGAATCAGGGTATTGCTATTTTGGCAATTAAATGTCACCCCAGAACAAAATATGTGTTTTGGCAGACACTATGAAATCTGGCCTGCAACTGCTGGGACACCAGAATCAGGGTATTGCTATTTTGGCAGATTGAATGTCACCCCAGAACAAAATATGTGTTTTGGCAGACACTATGAAATCTGGCCTGCAACTGCTGGGACACCAGAATCAGGGTATTGCTATTTTGGCAATTGAATGTCACCCCAGAACAAAATATATGTTTTGACGGACACTATGAAATCTGGCCTGCAACTGCTGGGACACCAGAATCAGGGTATTGCTATTTTGCCAGATTAATTTCACCCCAGAACAAAATATGTGTTTTGGCAGACACTATGAAATCTGGCCTGCAACTGCTGGGACACCAGAATCAGGGTATTGCTATTTTGGCAGATTGAATTTCACCCCAGAACAAAATATATGTTTTGGCAGACACTATGAAATCTGGCCTGCAACTGCTGGGACACCAGAATCAGGGTATTGCTATTTTGGCAGATTGAATGTCACCCCAGAACAAAATATGTGTTTTGGCAGACACTATGAAATCTGGCCTGCAACTGCTGGGACACCAGAATCAGGGTATTGCTATTTTGCCAGATTAATTTCACCCCAGAACAAAATATATGTTTTGGCAGACACTATGAAATCTGGCCTGCAACTGCTGGGACACCAGAATCAGGGTATTGCTATTTTGGCAGATTAATTTCACCCCAGAACAAAATATGTGTTTTGGCAGACACTATGAAATCTGGCCTGCAACTGCTGGGACACCAGAATCAGGGTATTGCTATTTTGGCAATTGAATGTCACCCCAGAACAAAATATGTGTTTTGGCAGACACTATGAAATCTGGCCTGCAACTGCTGGGACACCAGAATCAGGGTATTGCTATTTTGGCAATTGAATGTCACCCCAGAACAAAATATATGTTTTGACGGACACTATGAAATCTGGCCTGCAACTGCTGGGACACCAGAATCAGGGTATTGCTATTTTGGCAATTGAATGTCACCCCAGAACAAAATATGTGTTTTGGCAGACACTATGAAATCTGGCCTGCAACTGCTGGGACACCAGAATCAGGGTATTGCTATTTTGGCAATTGAATGTCACCCCAGAACAAAATATATGTTTTGACGGACACTATGAAATCTGGCCTGCAACTGCTGGCACACCAGAATCAGGGTATTGCTATTTTGGCAATTGAATGTCACCCCAGAACAAAATATATGTTTTGGCAGACACTATGAAATCTGGCCTGCAACTGCTGGGACACCAGAATCAGGGTATTGCTATTTTGCCAGATTAATTTCACCCCAGAACAAAATATGTGTTTTGGCAGACACTATGAAATCTGGCCTGCAACTGCTGGGACACCAGAATCAGGGTATTGCTATTTTGCCAGATTAATTTCACCCCAGAACAAAATATATGTTTTGGCAGACACTATGAAATCTGGCCTGCAACTGCTGGGACACCAGAATCAGGGTATTGCTATTTTGGCAATTGAATGTCACCCCAGAACAAAATATATGTTTTGACGGACACTATGAAATCTGGCCTGCAACTGCTGGGACACCAGAATCAGGGTATTGCTATTTTGGCAATTGAATGTCACCCCAGAACAAAATATGTGTTTTGGCAGACACTATGAAATCTGGCCTGCAACTGCTGGGACACCAGAATCAGGGTATTGCTATTTTGGCAATTGAATGTCACCCCAGAACAAAATATGTGTTTTGGCAGACACTATGAAATCTGGCCTGCAACTGCTGGGACACCAGAATCAGGGTATTGCTATTTTGCCAGATTAATTTCACCCCAGAACAAAATATGTGTTTTGGCAGACACTATGAAATCTGGCCTGCAACTGCTGGGACACCAGAATCAGGGTATTGCTATTTTGCCAGATTAATTTCACCCCAGAACAAAATATATGTTTTGGCAGACACTATGAAATCTGGCCTGCAACTGCTGGGACACCAGAATCAGGGTATTGCTATTTTGGCAATTGAATGTCACCCCAGAACAAAATATGTGTTTTGGCAGACACTATGAAATCTGGCCTGCAACTGCTGGGACACCAGAATCAGGGTATTGCTATTTTGCCAGATTAATTTCACCCCAGAACAAAATATGTGTTTTGGCAGACACTATGAAATCTGGCCTGCAACTGCTGGGACACCAGAATCAGGGTATTGCTATTTTGGCAATTGAATGTCACCCCAGAACAAAATATATGTTTTGACGGACACTATGAAATCTGGCCTGCAACTGCTGGGACACCAGAATCAGGGTATTGCTATTTTGGCAATTGAATGTCACCCCAGAACAAAATATGTGTTTTGGCAGACACTATGAAATCTGGCCTGCAACTGCTGGGACACCAGAATCAGGGTATTGCTATTTTGCCAGATTAATTTCACCCCAGAACAAAATATGTGTTTTGGCAGACACTATGAAATCTGGCCTGCAACTGCTGGGACACCAGAATCAGGGTATTGCTATTTTGGCAATTGAATGTCACCCCAGAACAAAATATATGTTTTGGCGGACACTATGAAATCTGGCCTGCAACTGCTGGGACACCAGAATCAGGGTATTGCTATTTTGGCAATTGAATGTCACCCCAGAACAAAATATGTGTTTTGGCAGACACTATGAAATCTGGCCTGCAACTGCTGGGACACCAGAATCAGGGTATTGCTATTTTGGCAATTGAATGTCACCCCAGAACAAAATATGTGTTTTGGCAGACACTATGAAATCTGGCCTGCAACTGCTGGGACACCAGAATCAGGGTATTGCTATTTTGGCAATTGAATGTCACCCCAGAACAAAATATGTGTTTTGGCAGACACTATGAAATCTGGCCTGCAACTGCTGGGACACCAGAATCAGGGTATTGCTATTTTGGCAGATTAAATTTCACCCCAGAACAAAATATATGTTTTGGCAGACACTATGAAATCTGGCCTGCAACTGCTGGGACACCAGAATCAGGGTATTGCTATTTTGGCAATTGAATGTCACCCCAGAACAAAATATATGTTTTGACGGACACTATGAAATCTGGCCTGCAACTGCTGGGACACCAGAATCAGGGTATTGCTATTTTGGCAATTGAATGTCACCCCAGAACAAAATATGTGTTTTGGCAGACACTATGAAATCTGGCCTGCAACTGCTGGGACACCAGAATCAGGGTATTGCTATTTTGGCAGATTGAATGTCACCCCAGAACAAAATATGTGTTTTGGCAGACACTATGAAATCTGGCCTGCAACTGCTGGGACACCAGAATCAGGGTATTGCTATTTTGGCAATTGAATGTCACCCCAGAACAAAATATGTGTTTTGGCAGACACTATGAAATCTGGCCTGCAACTGCTGGGACACCAGAATCAGGGTATTGCTATTTTGGCAATTGAATGTCACCCCAGAACAAAATATATGTTTTGACGGACACTATGAAATCTGGCCTGCAACTGCTGGGACACCAGAATCAGGGTATTGCTATTTTGGCAATTGAATGTCACCCCAGAACAAAATATATGTTTTGGCGGACACTATGAAATCTGGCCTGCAACTGCTGGGACACCAGAATCAGGGTATTGCTATTTTGCCAGATTAATTTCACCCCAGAACAAAATATGTGTTTTGCAGACACTATGAAATCTGGCCTGCAACTGCTGGGACACCAGAATCAGGGTATTGCTATTTTGGCAATTGAATGTCACCCCAGAACAAAATATGTGTTTTGGCAGACACTATGAAATCTGGCCTGCAACTGCTGGGACACCAGAATCAGGGTATTGCTATTTTGGCAATTGAATGTCACCCCAGAACAAAATATATGTTTTGACGGACACTATGAAATCTGGCCTGCAACTGCTGGGACACCAGAATCAGGGTATTGCTATTTTGGCAATTGAATGTCACCCCAGAACAAAATATGTGTTTTGGCAGACACTATGAAATCTGGCCTGCAACTGCTGGGACACCAGAATCAGGGTATTGCTATTTTGGCAATTGAATGTCACCCCAGAACAAAATATATGTTTTGACGGACACTATGAAATCTGGCCTGCAACTGCTGGCACACCAGAATCAGGGTATTGCTATTTTGGCAATTGAATGTCACCCCAGAACAAAATATATGTTTTGGCAGACACTATGAAATCTGGCCTGCAACTGCTGGGACACCAGAATCAGGGTATTGCTATTTTGCCAGATTAATTTCACCCCAGAACAAAATATGTGTTTTTGGCAGACACTATGAAATCTGGCCTGCAACTGCTGGGACACCAGAATCAGGGTATTGCTATTTTGCCAGATTAATTTCACCCCAGAACAAAATATATGTTTTGGCAGACACTATGAAATCTGGCCTGCAACTGCTGGGACACCAGAATCAGGGTATTGCTATTTTGGCAATTGAATGTCACCCCAGAACAAAATATATGTTTTGACGGACACTATGAAATCTGGCCTGCAACAGCTGGGACACCAGAATCAGGGTAATGCTATTTTGGCAATTAAATGTCACCCCAGAACAAAATATGTGTTTTGGCAGACACTATGAAATCTGGCCTGCAACTGCTGGGACACCAGAATCAGGGTATTGCTATTTTGGCAATTGAATGTCACCCCAGAACAAAATATGTGTTTTGGCAGACACTATGAAATCTGGCCTGCAACTGCTGGGACACCAGAATCAGGGTATTGCTATTTTGGCAATTGAATGTCACCCCAGAACAAAATATATGTTTTGACGGACACTATGAAATCTGGCCTGCAACTGCTGGGACACCAGAATCAGGGTATTGCTATTTTGCCAGATTAATTTCACCCCAGAACAAAATATGTGTTTTGGCAGACACTATGAAATCTGGCCTGCAACTGCTGGGACACCAGAATCAGGGTATTGCTATTTTGGCAATTGAATGTCACCCCAGAACAAAATATATGTTTTGACGGACACTATGAAATCTGGCCTGCAACTGCTGGGACACCAGAATCAGGGTATTGCTATTTTGGCAATTGAATGTCACCCCAGAACAAAATATATGTTTTGGCAGACACTATGAAATCTGGCCTGCAACTGCTGGGACACCAGAATCAGGGTATTGCTATTTTGCCAGATTAATTTCACCCCAGAACAAAATATGTGTTTTGGCAGACACTATGAAATCTGGCCTGCAACTGCTGGGACACCAGAATCAGGGTATTGCTATTTTGCCAGATTAATTTCACCCCAGAACAAAATATATGTTTTGGCAGACACTATGAAATCTGGCCTGCAACTGCTGGGACACCAGAATCAGGGTATTGCTATTTTGGCAATTGAATGTCACCCCAGAACAAAATATATGTTTTGACGGACACTATGAAATCTGGCCTGCAACAGCTGGGACACCAGAATCAGGGTAATGCTATTTTGGCAATTAAATGTCACCCCAGAACAAAATATGTGTTTTGGCAGACACTATGAAATCTGGCCTGCAACTGCTGGGACACCAGAATCAGGGTATTGCTATTTTGGCAATTGAATGTCACCCCAGAACAAAATATATGTTTTGGCAGACACTATGAAATCTGGCCTGCAACTGCTGGGACACCAGAATCAGGGTATTGCTATTTTGCCAGATTAATTTCACCCCAGAACAAAATATGTGTTTTGGCAGACACTATGAAATCTGGCCTGCAACTGCTGGGACACCAGAATCAGGGTATTGCTATTTTGCCAGATTAATTTCACTCCAGAACAAAATATATGTTTTGGCAAACACTATGAAATCTGGCCTGCAACTGCTGGGACACCAGAATCAGGGTATTGCTATTTTGGCAATTGAATGTCACCCAAGAACAAAATATGTGTTTTGGCAGTCACTATGAAATCTGGCCTGCAACTGCTGGGACACCAGAATCAGGGTATTGCTATTTTGCCAGATTAATTTCACCCCAGAACAAAATATATGTTTTGGCAAACACTATGAAATCTGGCCTGCAACTGCTGGGACACCAGAATCAGGGTATTGCTATTTTGGCAGATTAATTTCACCCCAGAACAAAATATATGTTTTGACGGACACTATGAAATCTGGCCTGCAACTGCTGGGACACCAGAATCAGGGTATTGCTATTTTGGCAATTGAATGTCATCCCAGAACAAAATATGTGTTTTGGCAGACACTATGAAATCTGGCCTACAACTGCTGAGACACCAGAATCAGGGTATTGCTATTTTGGCAGATTGAATTTCACCCCAGAACAAAATATGTGTTTTGGCAGACACTATGAAATCTGGCCTGCAACTGCTGGGACACCAGAATCAGGGTATTGCTATTTTGGCAATTGAATGTCACCCCAGAACAAAATATGTGTTTTGGCAGACACTATGAAATCTGGCCTGCAACTGCTGGGACACCAGAATCAGGGTATTGCTATTTTGGCAATTGAATGTCACCCCAGAACAAAATATATGTTTTGGCAGACACTATGAAATCTGGCCTGCAACTGCTGGGACACCAGAATCAGGGTAATGCTATTTTGGCAATTGAATGTCATCCCAGAACAAAATATGTGTTTTGGCAGACACTATGAAATCTGTCCTGCAACTGATGGGACACCAGAATCAGAGTATTGCTATTTTGGCAATTGAATGTCACCCGAGAACAAAAGATGTGTTTTGGCAGACACTATGAAATCTGGCCTGCAACTGCTGGGACACCAGAATCAGCGTATTGCTATTTTGGCAATTGAATGTCACCCAAGAACAAAATATGTGTTTTGGCAGACACTATGAAATCTGGCCTGCAACTGCTGGGACACCAGAATCAGGGTATTGCTATTTTGGCAGATTAATTTCACCCCAGAACAAAATATATGTTTTGGCAAACACTAGGAAATCTGGCCTGCAACTGCTGGGACACCAGAATCAGGGTATTGCTATTATGGCAATTGAATGTCACCCCAGAACAAAATATATGTTTTGACGGACACTATGAAATCTGGCCTGCAACTGCTGGGACACCAGAATCAGGGTATTGCTATTTTGGCAATTGAATGTCACCCCAGAACAAAATATGTGTTTTGGCAGACACTATGAAATCTGGCCTGCAACTGCTGGGACACCAGAATCAGGGTATTGCTATTTTGCCAGATTAATTTCACCCCAGAACAAAATATGTGTTTTGGCAGACACTATGAAATCTGGCCTGCAACTGCTGGGACACCAGAATCAGGGTATTGCTATTTTGGCAATTGAATGTCACCCCAGAACAAAATATGTGTTTTGGCAGACACTATGAAATCTGGCCTGCAACTGCTGGGACACCAGAATCAGGGTATTGCTATTTTGGCAATTGAATGTCACCCCAGAACAAAATATATGTTTTGACGGACACTATGAAATCTGGCCTGCAACTGCTGGGACACCAGAATCAGGGTATTGCTATTTTGGCAATTGAATGTCACCCCAGAACAAAATATGTGTTTTGGCAGACACTATGAAATCTGGCCTGCAACTGCTGGGACACCAGAATCAGGGTATTGCTATTTTGGCAATTGAATGTCACCCCAGAACAAAATATATGTTTTGGCGGACACTATGAAATCTGGCCTGCAACTGCTGGGACACCAGAATCAGGGTATTGCTATTTTGGCAATTGAATGTCACCCAAGAACAAAATATGTGTTTTGGCAGACACTATGAAATCTGGCCTGCAACTGCTGGGACACCAGAATCGGGGTATTGCTATTTTGGCAGATTAATTTTACCCCAGAACAAAATATATGTTTTGACGGACACTATGAAATCTGGCCTGCAACTGCTGGGACACCAGAATCAGGGTATTGCTATTTTGGCAATTGAATGTCACCCCAGAACAAAATATATGTTTTGGCGGACACTATGAAATCTGGCCTGCAACTGCTGGGACACCAGAATCGGGGTATTGCTATTTTGGCAGATTAATTTTACCCCAGAACAAAATATATGTTTTGGCGGACATTATTCTATTTTGCCAGCCACAGCTGAAACCACTGATTTATGATATTGCTATTTTGGCAATTAAATTTCACCCCAGAAAATAATCTATCCTTTGCCAGACAGCAGACAGTATTATACTTGTCTAGCCAAAGCTGGAACACCAGATTTAGGGGATTGGTATTTGGGCAATTGTATTTAACCCCTTAATAAAATATAGAAATTGCTATCCTGAGTTTCTAGGGGTGACAATTAGCACAGCTAAGCCCCTGATGTAGGATATAGCAAAAAAAAAAATAGTATTGATGGATTGATGGACTTGGTGGCAGCTTGTTCTGGTGCACCACAAGTCACAAAATGGCCGCCGATCAACCCAGAAAATAAGTGACAGAAAAACGCTCTGTGCAGCCTAAAAACCAGCGAGCAAGTAACTAGCAGAAGTTCAATGATTCTCAGCTGTAGATCGATCCGTTAATTAGGTGCTGTTGCTGACTTTAACCTGCCTAATCTCGCCCTGACAGAAGCTGCGTCCTCACCCTACACTAGTAAGAGCAGTGTGACGTGCGGCGCTACGTGACTCCAGCTTAAATAGAGGCTGGGTCACATGCTGCACTTGGCCAATCACAGCCATGCCATTAGTAGGCATGGCTGTGATGGGCTCTTAGGGCAAGAAGTAAAATGCTAGCTGATTGGCTGCTGTGCAGCCCTTCAGAAAGCGGGAAGAAATCGACGAACAACGGACCCGAACCCGAACTTTTTTGAAAATGCTCGAACTGTTCGCTCAACACTATTTATTATATAAAACTGAAACAAAACCCTCAAAAAGTAGTGGTATTCTCACATCCGTAACAACCTGTGCTATAGAAATAGCACACAATCTAACTTGTCAGATCGACGATGTAAATAACAAAAAATAAAAACGATCCCAAAACAGCTATTTTTTTGGGAAATTTTCCATTTTAATCCATTCTTCCAGTAACAAAGCAAGGGTTAACAGCCAAAAAAACTCAATATTTATTGCCCTGATTCTGTAGTTTATAGAAACACCCAATATGTGGTCGTAAACTGCTCTATGGCCAAATGGCAGGGCACAGAGGGAACGCCATATGGTTTTTGGAAGGCGGATTTTGCTGGACTGGTTTTTTGACACCATGTCCCATTTGAAGCCCCCCGATGCATCCCTAGAGTAGAAACTCCATAAAAGTGACTCCATCTAAGAAACTACACCCCTCAAGGTATTCAAAACTGATTTTACAAACTTTGTTAACCCTTTAGGTGTTCCACAAGAGTTATTGGCAAATGGAGATGAAATTTCAGATTTTATATTTTTGTTACCTTGCCTCACAAAAAGTGTAATATAGAGCAACCAAAAATCATATTTACCCTAAAATAGATATTACCCTAAAACAGAACTGCAACATCATCCCTTAGTTTCCAAAATGGGGTTACTTTTTTGGAGTTTCTACTGTAGGGGTGCATCAGGTAGGCTTCAAATGTGACATGGTGTAAATAAACCAGTCCAGCAAAATCTGCCTTCCAAAAACCATATGGCGTTCCCTTCCTTCTGTGCCCTGCCGTTTGGCCATACAGTAATTTACGACCACATATGGCGTGTTTCTGCAAACTACAGAATCGGGGCAATAAATGTTGAGTTTTGTTTGGATGTTACCCCTTGCTTTTGGATTAAAATGGAAAATTTACAAAAAAAAAAAATCGAAATACTGAAATTTTATCTCCATTTGCCATTACCCCTTGTGGAACACCTAAAGGGTTAACAAAGTTTTGAATACATTGAGGGGTGTAGTTTCTAGAATAGGGTCATTTTTGGGTGGTTTCTATTATGTAAGCCTCACAAAGTGACTTCAGACCTGAACTGGACTTTAAAAAGTGGGTTTTGGAAATTTTCTGAAAATTTTCAAGATATGCTTCTAAACTTCTAAGCCTTGTAACGCCCCAAAAAATAAAATGGCATTCCCAAAATGATCCAAACATGATGCAGACATATGGGGAATGTAAAGTAATATCTCGTTTTGGAGGTATTACTATGTATTATAGGAGTAGAGAAATTGAAACTTTGAAATTTGCAAATTTTTCCAAATTTTTGGTAAATTTGGTATTTTTTTATAAATAAAAATGACAGTTTTTTACTCCATTTTACCAGTCTCATGAAGTATATAATGTGACGAAAAAACCATCCCAGAATTGCCTGGATAAGTAAAAATGTTTTAAAATTATTCACACATAAAGTGACACTGGTCAGATTTGCAAAAAATGGCCTGGTCCTTAAGGTGAAAATGAGACCGGTTCTTAAGGGGTTAAGGTCAAAAGTTCAAAACATTAATAACCTATGCTTTAGCCCTAAGTTTTTTATTTTCACAAGGGGTAACAGGAGAAAATGCACCCCACAATTTGTTATGCATTTTTTCCTACCATATATTTGGTCATTAACCGCTGGGGGCACAGCAGCATTCAGAAGGGAAGGAGCAGCATTCGGATTTTATAACATAATTTGCTGAAATTGTTTTTAGGGGCCATGACATTTTTATTTTTTCACCAATGTAGCCGTTTGAGGGTTTGTTTTTTGCGGGACAGGCTTTAGTTTTTATTGATATCATTTTGGGGTATACATGTCTTTTTGGTTACTTTTTATACAATTTATTTGTGGAGGTGAAGTGGGCAAAATGGCAGTTTTGTCAGTTTTTTATTTGTTTATGGGGTTCCTTGCGTGGTAAATATGATATGCTAATTTTATTCTGTGGGTTGATACGTTATGGCAATACCAAAATTTATATATTTTTTTATATTTTACTACTTTTTCAGCATACAATCAATTTTGTGTTAAAAATAAATTATATTTTGCATTGTCATATACTAAAGTCCATACCGATTTTTATTCTTGCGGGACAGGCTTTAGTTTTTATTCGTATCATTTTGGGATACATGTGTCTTTTTGATCAGTTTTTATACTATTTTTGTTGCAGTAAAGCAGGCAAAAATGGCAATTCTGTAAGTGTTTTTTATTTTTATTTTTTATGGGGTTCATCGTGTGGTAAATATGATATGATAATTTTATTCTCTGGGTTAATATGTTTATGGCGATACCAAATTAATATATTTTTTTATTTTTTACTACTTTTTCATCATGAAATCATTTTTGTGTTAAAAATAAATGATATTTTGCATCAAAATATACTAAGGTCCATAACATTTTTATTTTTTCACCAATGTAGCGGTGTGGGGGCTTGTTTCTTGTGGGAGAAGCTAAAGATTTTATTGCTATCATTTTGGTGTCCATTGACTTTTTGATCACTTTATTTTTTTGTGGGTGAGGTGACAAAAAGAGTAATTCTGTCTTTTTTTTTTTGTTACGGTGTTTCCCTGCGGGATTAGTAACATAATACTTTCATAGATCAGGTCATTACGGATGCGGCGATACGAATTATGTGAACTTTATTTTTTCATTTTTTTATTATTTATAAATGAACAGATATTGGAAAAGGTAATTTATTTTATTTTTATTTACATTTTTATTTATTTATATTCTTTTGTTTTGTTTTTTATTTTTTTTTTTTTTATACTTTTTTAATTTTATAAAGACCCACTTTATATTAGGCTACGTTGGGCTTTCTAAGCAAAAGAAAAAAGAAAAAATGCCAGAGGGCCTCTTTAAATAATACTTAAAGGTTTTTTTTCACTTCATCAATTTGCATTTTAGAGAAAAGAAATACAAGGCACCTACTAATATATTGTGATTGTCCATATTGATTGAAAAATGAATCCAGCCAGCAAAGGAGACAATATTGACAATCACAATACATTAGTAAGTGGCTTATATTACCTTTCTCTACATGATAAATGCCATTTGCTGACGTGAGACAACCCCTTTAACGTTTCCGTTTCAGTTCAGTTCTGGTACAGTGTTATGTGTATGTGTGTTGGATCATCAATTGACAGTTTTTTTTTATTGTTTTATGGAAAGGAGTAGAATGTAGAATGAGTCAATAACCAATTATTGTGATTAACTGTGTGGGGTCATTTACTTTACTCGGATGGATCCAGCTCTTAATAAAATAGTGTGTCTAGTAATCATAATTATATAGTATATAGAGTTTGTAGTTTGAGTTTGTTGGCCATGGAAACAAATTGATCTCCATAGGAGCTACAGAAACCAAACAATGGGAGAAAACATGTACAAAAGATGTCATGTTTGCATGGCTATAGTTTTCTTGACAATTTAGAGATTTATATTTATAAATATTTATTATTAAAGGGGTTCTCCGGGAATTTGATATTGACGAATATCAGATCAGTGGGGGTCTAACTCTCAGCACCCCACCAATCTGCTACATTCAATGGGTTTCCAGACATTTTTTCAAGGACAGTACATTGTATAGCAGCTGTGCTTGGTATCGCAGCTCAGCCTCATTGACAAAAGGGTCTGAGCTGCAACTAGACCATGTGACTGATATACGATGACATCACTGGCCTAGGAAGAGGCCTAGGCTTTCATGGAATGCTATGCCTCTTCTAACAGCTAATGGGGGTGGGGGGGGGGATCTAATATTGATAGGACATCAGTATAAAATTCATGGATAACCCCTTTAATTCTAAATGCAAGTTTATTATTTTTGGTAATGGTATTTAATACATACAGAAATGCTGTACAGCAATTTCAATGCTACCTATGGAAATCGAAACTAAATGTCAAAGGGACACCCCAGTCGCTCCTTCTGTAAATATGAAGTATGTGCACAGCTTAGGTTTCAATGTTTAATATGTTTATGGGTATGTGTGTTTCCAGTACGCCCATTATTGATATTCTCTACTGAAACTAAACCTATTAGAAGAACAGCATGATAATTTCACCATTTCCCATTTGTCTTCATCTTTGCAGCTCTCTACTTTCTGCATTTTGCTTTATCTACCCTTCATTGTGGTCTGTAAGAAGGACAGAAAAGTACATTATTTGTATCACCGCAGACATACAGGATGCTCTGTAATTGATTATCCTTCCATTACACTTTTACATGACTTTTTCTTCACAATAAAATAAGATCCAGTTGCGCATTAGAAGCATCATCTTCATGGCTACAATTTAACTTAATTGATGAAGAATATGCACATTAATTTATGATTGTATATAAGGCTATGTAGACAAGTGTTCTAAGGAAAATTTGTACTTAAATATTAATTGTGTAATGAAAACTTCATTTGTTTATTGTGAAAAATTACAACAAAGCAAAGTATTCACTTCACATTTGTGAACTATGTTTGGCGTATGTGCAGGAAAACTCCTGCATATGCAGTATGGGCCCATTTGCCCGATGTATGCTATAAGAAGTTGCTTTTTGCGTTTGGCAAGTATAAGTGACTTTTTTTTTTTTTCTAGTAAACCATGCTATGCAGTTGGATAAAGTAATATAATACATCAGAGTGACATAGGCTTTCATCGGAGATATATGTGGTGGCCTGCGCTCTACTTTGTTCAGTATACATTTAAAATATTATTCTTGTAGGATGTTAATATTTAATATTCAATTTTCCTGTCCCCAATATTAACCTATACACTTAATCATCTCCTTTGCGCCTGAAAAGAGGCATTAAAAAGTTCCAATCTATGTGTTTGCAATTTTTTTAATTGTCACATGTTTTTATGCTGTCCTTGCCTTTTTTCAGAAAGTGGGTGTGGCCAGCGGCGACAACAAATGTATCTTCATTTACAACTGTTTTCTGCCGCAAATAAACCCTAAGCTTCCCTAGATTTCTGTTTAGATTCACCGACTGATGAAGGATGCACCTAATTCATAATGAAGACTGAGCCTCATCATAAATGAGGTGCATCCTCTAGCAGCACAGGGGATATCAAGGCAGGCACAGAATGTTTATAATGGGTATTGCTAGCGTGACACCTTATCTGTTGTAGTTTATTGTAGTAATTGTAGTGTCCCTCTTATTGTCTTTTTTAATATATTTTATAAATTTTCTCAATAAAGTAATGTTTTTTTTCATACTATGGCCTAGTGCATTTTTGTGGGTTTGCTATATGCGAGAAGGCTGAAGCGCAGTGTGAACAGAGCCTTAGGGCTCTTTTATATGAGTCAATGATTGGGGACAGGTGGTTATTCAACTGTTCACTGCTTCATGTAAACATGCTGCCAATCACCCAGCAAATGAGCAAATGCAAATTTGCAGGTTGATAGCATTTTTTGGGCAGAATTAAAATATTTTTATTTGCTGGTAGCACATCCCGCAGCGCTTACTACATTCCCAGCAAGTGCAGGGCAGAAGTACCAAATCACATCATTCCTCTGCCTATGCCCGCTCTGCTGAAGCCTTAGATAGCCCATCTATGCCAGCGTTTAGGAGAGCAGCACTGGTACAGTCAGGAGTACCAATGCTCCAGCCTAAATGGAGCTCATGGCAGCTGTAGAGGAATCTGTACTCCTATACACAACTGTGTATGAGAGTACGAATTCTAAAGTGCACCTGAACTCTTATGAGGAAGTTTCCAGACATGCAGCACAGTAGGAGGGATGTGTAAAGAGTTGAGGGGCTTGGTTTAAGAAGTTTAATGTATTCCTGCCCAGCTCTTAACAGGTAACCTGGTGACTACTGTCCAAACAGGTGCAGGGTGATTAAAAGTTCACCTAGGCTGTGGTCAAAGAGAGTATGGTGAGGGAAGCAGAACTGTGTGAAGGCTGATCTCCTGCTGTAGGCCTCATGCACACAGCCGTTGTTCGGGTCCGCATCCGAGCCGCATATTTCGCGGCTCGCCCGCGGACCCATTCATTTCAATGGGGCCGCAAAAGATGCGGACAGCACTCCGTGTGCTGTCCGCATCCGTTGCTCCGTTCCGTGCCCCCGCAAAAAAAATATAGCATGTCCTATTCTTGTCCGTTTTGCGGACAAGAATAGGCATTTCTATAATGGGCCGCGTTCCGTTCCGCAAAATGCGGAACGGAACACGGAACAGCTTCCGTGTTTTGCGGATCCGCGATTTGCGGACCGCAAAACACCAACGGTCGTGTGCATGTAGCCGTAGGCTGTATGCCAGGGCTTAATTTCCTCTAAGGCCAGGGGAGAGATAACCCCTGTCGATTGTTGGGATGGAAGCATTCTCTCCCAGCAGACGCCAGACTATTACATGCAGCATTGTCCTCCGCAGCATGGGGAGGAGGAATCGCTATGCCATCGCTCAGCCCCAAGCAGGACAGCGGTGTGACGGCGGAAGATCGTGTTTACACAGTACGATATGACGCCAGCAAATCTATATCTTTCAGCATGCTGAAAGATCTGAATTGCCAATGAACATGCAATCGGAGGCGGTATTAGAATGCCAGATGATCGCTAATGAGCGTTGCTATGAATGCTCATTTGAGATTATGGGGCATAAAATCTGTCCATCTAATATACACTTAAACCCTAAATTGTTAAGAGACTGTATTTGCCTTTCTGGGACTCTTATTTTCGGGATAGAAAGCCTGTGTACATTATGGGTCTATTTATACTGAAGAGAAGCTATATTTTGTTTGCTGGACCTCAGTGTGTGCTGAAAATAAAGCCGCTTAGACTTCCTTTAACCCTGGGAACACACCTGAGCGTTTTTCAGCGCGTTCATACGCGCTGAAAAACGCTCAACATATGAAAAGCCATGCACTTCTGAGGAGTGCCCTTTTCAAATATGGTGCTTGAATGCTCTGCAGGTATATGCATCAGAGTCAAACAAAGAAGGAAAACCGCGCTGCTTAGAATAAGTCTAGGTTCACACTAAGTGTCAAATGAGAGTTTCTTATCAATGTTATTCCTCAGTATTTTGCGTAGATTATGACAGAGGTCGGTGCTCTAATCTCCGAAAAACAGAAGAAATGGAGCAACATGAAATACCGCCAACTGGGTTTAATTAAAAGGATTTATTCTACTCACAAGATCCATAAAACAACAGTCATATTAAATGTGCACATCCTTTCATCAAACGCCCGACCCGGGTTTCACCTCCGCTTCGTCAGGGGCACCTGTGGACTCATCTGCATTGCTTGCTTTTAAGGTAATGTGGGCGCTACAACCATTTTAAATCACATGATTATAACATAACAAAAATTCCTCATTCCCCATAACAATTACAAAATTCCAATACAATAATATTCATATACATCAAATACAAATATTTTATCTATTGTGGTGTGTCACCTGTTAAAGTAATGGAGGTTGTATATGGGTCTCCCAGGTTCCTAGCATATGCTGAGGAAAGCTATGTAGGAAAAGGGTTATAAACCTAAGCCAGGGTTATGAGGAGCTGCACCTGGAGAGTTGCTAGATAACTGGGCTGGCAACATACTTGCTCAGAACTTCCTGGGAGTGTGAGAAGCCACATCTCACTGAGGGACCCTGAAGGTCCAGAGCCTGCAAACTGCAAGTATCCCAGGTTGCTGTTCAGACAGCGTGTTTATTTTGGGTGTACTAAGGATAGCTTAGCCACATTCTAGAGAGGGACCTTTTGTTTAGTTAGAGCCTAGACAAGGCTAGGGGTTCCATTTATGTTTTGTGTTTTGATGCAACCTGTGAAATAAAGCTGGCAGGATGCCAGTTGAAATGCTCTTCTGTCTCCTGAGGTCTCCTTGTGCGAAATAATCTGACTTAGGCCTCTTTCACACGGGCATCATGTTTGACGCCCGGATAAGAGGCGGATGCGTTGCGGGAATATGCGTGATTTTTCCGCACGGGTGCAAACGTTTGTAATGCGTTTTGCACGAGCGTGTGCAAAAGCGCCATGTTTGGTACCCAGACCCGAAGCCGGACTTCATCACTGAAGTCCGGTTTCGGGTTGAGTATTGTGGAGAATTTATTATTTTCCCTTATAACATGGTTATAAGGGAAAATAATAGCATTCTTAATAAAGAATGCATAGTAAAATGAAGAGGAAGGGGTTAAAAATAATAATAGTTATCTTACCTTAGCCACTTGATCGCGTAGTTGCGATCTGTCCTCTCTTTTCCAGCATCAGCTAACAACTAAAGGAGCTGTGATGACGTCACATCACATGGTCCAATCACATGGTCCATCACCATGGTAAGATGCTAAGCAACCATGCGGGAAAATCGCACTGCATCCGCTTGCAGATGCTTGCGATTTTCCCGCAGCCCCATTCACTTCTATAGGGCCTGCGTTGCGTGAAAAACACACAATATAGAGCATGCTGCGATTTTCACGCAACGCAGAAGTGATGCGTGAAAATCACCGCTCATGTGCACAGCCCCATAGAAATGAATGGGTCCGGATTCAGTGCGGGTGCAATGCGTCCTCCTCACGCATTGCACCCGCGCGGAAAACTCGCCCATGTGAAAAGGGGCCTAATCCCCCTACCTTTTCACCTCTGGAAAGGTGAGCTAAATAACGGGCTGTCACACCATTAAAAAACAGTTAAAAAAACTTTTTTTTAAATTTAAGATCCATGAAACCATCTCTATCCCCTCCTCTTTTTTATCATATGACTGGTTTCACCCATTCATATTCTCCTCCATTATTCACTCTTCCACCACAAAGCTTTTACCTACACTCCACCATTCTCATCTCAATTCCGCTTATTAGTTATTATGCTAATGTCACTCTGGACTTTAGCATTTAAACTTTACTACACTCACCCCTTCAAATTTTAATCCTTCTATATCTATAGATATCTCAGTATACACATCGCATGTGCTATCTTTATTGAATAAAATACACCCAACTGTGATATCTATTTTACAAGTGGGATAATCTTAACCTCGCACCAACCTCCCCGTATTATTACCAAAGGTTTTCATTACAGTAACAAATTCTCAAATATGCTGCATGGCAATGACAAACCCATATTTTATTTATCTATTATAGAGGCCTTTATATCAAATTCGACATTTAAACCCTCAGGGTACAAAGACCCCAATTTCTAGATCCATTCCATGGATCTTAAATATTTGTATTTGATGCATGCAAATATTATTGTATTGGAATTTTGTCATTGTTATGGGGAATGAGGATTTTTTTTTTTGTTATGTTATAATCGTGTGATTTGGAATGATAATAACGGCCACATTACCTTAAAAAGCAAGCAATGCAAATGAGTTTGCAGATAACCCCTGACGAAGCAGAGGCGAAACCCAGGTCGGCGTTTGATGAAAGGACGTGCACATTTTATATGATTGTTGTTTTATGGATCTTGTGAGTAGAATAAATCCTTTTATTTAACCCCCTTAAGGACCTCTGACGTACATGTACGTCAGAAGTCTGGTCCCTAAACATGGTGCCCGCTCGCACATGCAGTAGGCACCATAGCCGCCGGGTTTCTGCTATTTTGAATACCAGAGACATAAGGCTGATGGCATACATTTTACCCTTCAAATGTGAGCACAGCATCTGATAAGTCCGGAAGCGGAAGTCACACACTTCTGCTCCGGTAACAGCGTTCCCTGGCTGAGATGGGGGAACCTGTTACATTGCTGAAATAGACCTCAAGCAGGCTTCGGTGTCTATTTCAGGAATATACCAATACATGCCACTAGGTGGCAGCATTGTATTGTTAATTGCAAATGAAGTGTTCAATGATGGCGATATTGTCATTAATGAACACAATGGTCACCCAAGGTAACTTAAAAAAGGTTAATAAAAAAGTAAAAAAAATAAGTTTTTACAAATATAAAAAAAAATAAAAAAATCTAAAAGTTCAAATCACCGCCCTTTTCTTAAAATAAAAATACTTAACCAATAAAAAACATCATGGGCTTTTCCGTGTGCGAAAATGCCCATACAGTTAAAATATAGCAATATTAATGAACAATAAAAACAGCCAATTTGCCACTTTTTGTCACTTCAACTACCCAATAATTTTTTTTATAAAAATTGACTAAAAAGTCACACACACTTCTAACTGATATCACTGAAAAGAACAGATCGTCCCGCAAAAAATGAGCCCTCACACAGCCTGTACAACTATAAAAAAGTTATAGGGGTCCGAATATGGTTATAAATAAAACAAATTTTCCTCAAAGGTTTAAAAAAATATTTCAGTATTAATGCGCAAGAAAAATTATATAAGTGTGGTATCGTTGTAACTGTACTTACCTGGAAAATGAAGATAACAGGTCAATTTTACTGCATAGTGTACAGTGTAAAAAAAATAAAATGCGTTTTTCCCAATTCTACCCCATTTGGAATTTTCTTTCCACTTCCTACTACATGGTATGCAACCATAAATGGTGCCATTAGAACGTATAACTTGTCCTGCAAAAAATAAGCCCTTTTAAGGCTATATGAATGAAAAAATAAAAAAGTTAGGACTATGGGAATGCGGGGACTGAAAAACAAAAACGCAAAAATTGAAAATCTTAGGGTCCTGAAGGGGTTAAACCCAGTTGTTGGTATTTCACTATGTTAAGCCATTTCTTTTGTTTTTAGGAGATTAGAGCACCGACCTGTGATAATCTACGCAAAATACTGAGGAATAACATCGATAAGAAACTCTCATTTGACTCTAACCCTAAGTTCACACCTGAGCGTTTTACAGCGCGTTCAAACGCGCTGTAAAATGCTCAACACCTGAAAACCAATGCTTTCCTATGGCCCTGGTTCTCACTTGAGTGTTTTACAGCGCGTTTGAACGTGCTGTAAAACGCCCGACGCATAAACAAGTACTTGAGCTTTTTTTGGGGCGTTTGTCGGCGTTTTGTGATTGACACCACAGTAGTCAATCACAAGAACGCGCGTACGAACGCGCATTTCCTATTTGCAAAAACGCGCTGAAATACGCGCGACTTAGGTCTGAACCCAGGGTTAGTGTGAGCCTAGACTTATTCTAAGCAGCGCGGTTTTCCTTCTTTGTTTGAATTAATTTATTGTGAAAGGTACCCAACTCACAACAAAGACCACCGTGCAAAGAGTGAACATTGATTTAGGATTGCAACTTTTGTTGCAGATTTTGTGTTAGTTTCTTTTTCTTGTAGGTTTTATTTTTTTTCAGCTGGTCTCTTTTTTCTTTTTTTTTCTTTTGTTTATCTAGTTCAGGTTGGTTTTTATTTGGTATTTGTCACTACGGTATATCTATTTTGTAATGTGCATCAGAGTACCTAGTGTAAGGGATCGCTCTCTCACAGGTGGTCGCAATAACAGACTTCTCCTCTGACAATGGGGTTCAAGTCTAAATGGTGCTTTATTGTGGCACTTCAGCACCAGCATAAACCAAACATAAACATCGCAAAAATAAACACCTGCCCGTCTAGGCACTAGCTCAAGGATGGGCAAACTCGGCCCTTCAGCTGTTGCAAAACTACAACTCCCAGCATGCAAAGACTGCTTACAGCTATCAGCCTCAAGCAGGGCATGGTGGGAACAGCTGGAGGGCCAAGTTTGCCCATCCCTGCACTAGCTAATACAGAGGTCTTCTTCCTAACTCACCTCTAAAGCACAGTTTACACACAGGGTCTCAGGCTCCAACCCTTAGCAGGTCATCTCACCAAACATAAGTCCAGGGGAGAGATCCGGCTTCACTAAGCCAGGGTTCCCCAACTCCAGTCCTCAGGGCCCACTTGCCGGTCAGGATTTAGGAGTATCTCACAGAATGAATACCTGTGGTAAATCCTAATGGATGGACACTAATTATATCAGCTGCCCAATACTAAGGAAATCCTGAAAACATGACCGGCAGGTGGGCCCTGAGGACTGGAGTTAAGGACCACTGCACTAAGCCATACTGTCTAGCAGCTTACCTGGCTGTGACCACACAAGCCTCTCAGGCTTCCCTCTCTGTAGGGTCACTTCCTCTCCCCCAGACTCATACACAGAGGGTTGATTTATCCCAGCTTGATTAACCCAGCTGGCATCACCTGGGGACAGGGAACCTGTAGTGGACTGGAAGACTCCCACTACCAACCTGTCTCCCAGTTCAAAGAAATCAAGCCCATACAACTTTAAATAAAAAAAACTGATCCAGCAGCTATGCCTTACTGAAGCCATACCATTTCTGGATTTCAGTTCTCACCCAGGTAAACTGAAAAACCAGGCGAGATACACACCCCCACCATACCTCTACCGTGCACTTTACTGTACACATTACCACACGAGACATACTTACCAACATTTCAGTTGGTAAAATCAGGACATAGAAGTCCAGCCCCCGGGGAATGCCCCAAAGCCACCTATAAACACTGACTTATGGGTGGTGTTTTTGTTAGCCCTGCCTATTTTGGCCCAGGACAGCACAAGTTTGCCAGGTCTCTGAAAGTATGGATTTTCAAAAAGAATTTTTCTGCGACTGTCACATTGCAGTCGCAGCATATCGCCTGTCGCAGTGCGACACCATAGACTATCATTATAAAAATTGTTGCGTGACATTGATGTGACAGAACGTACCGAGGCAAATGTTGCAGTGTAGTTGTACCCTTTGTGTCCAGCGATTTATTGTCGCACGACACACGTCGTCATGTAGACCTAGCCTTAACCAGTCTTTTAGGTACAATTCTACACTTCCCAGAAATCACTTAAGGTCAGCTTTGTTGTCAATTTGACTACCAGTACACTAATTCAATACAAAGAAAGGAGTGAAATAAACATTATGCCCAGAGTCATAGAAAAATCTGTTTTTGCTAAAAGTTTTCTTTTGTCTGAGATAATTTCAGTAAGAAAATCATGCATGTAGAAAAGCTGCAGCAGTTGTAGTTGGGAGTACTATAGGTATAAATAAAAGGAAGTGGCATTGTTGTAGGTTGAAGCAGTAGAGAGGTGCTTACTGTTTAATCTATTTTATTTGACAGAGCTGCTGTAACAATTATGCTAAAAAATTGTTTTTGTTATGAATAGACACTACAGGTACCTGCTGCAACAAACACCTTTTCTGAAAACATACTTGAGGGAGCATAGCCAGTATAATTCAGGATCAGACATACACTATATGGACCAAAGTGTCGCGACACACCTCTTAATCCTTGAAGTGAGATGTGTAATTCAATAACACGAACATGGTCTCTGAATCCCCGTAATGAATGGATTAATGGTTGCACATGCATGCTGCCACTCCATTCATCTCTATTAGATGGCCAGAAAAAAGCAGAGCTTTGTACTCAGCTTTTCTTTGTCAGCACCACAGAATTGAATGGAGTGGCAGTATGCAATGTGCCTCTCTCACCCCAGGACCGAGTCCTCTAAAGCTACTTTCAGCAAAATACAAATGCAATGAATGAACTGTAATGTCTTATCACAGTGTAGCTACTAGTTAACTAGGTATTACTGATAACCCATGACTTCCCACTATGTATCCTTTACTGTTGCCTTTTAAATAATAGATGCTTTGTCAAACTGAAATTGGAATATTGGATTCATTATATAACATGCCTTTTCTAAGAAGCATTGTCTTGCAGCATTCCGTGATGCAATGGGAACATCCTGTAACTGACAAGAAGAAACTGGTTAACATTTCCTATAGTTTAACCTATTCATTACATTATTTACGTATGGACAAAAAATGTTTGAAAAAAGATGAAACAGTTTTTAGAGCTAATAAATTAATGGTAGTAGGACGCACTGGGTTGTTGGTTCACCAACCAGGGTGCTCTCAGTTCAGTAGTTTCACCCCACTACTAAATGGATTGATTTAAAAGGAATATAGAAACTGGGCACACCTGAGAATACCTAGATAACCACACCTCATGCACACGACCGTTGTTTGTTTCCGCGTCCGTTCCGTTTTTTTTTCACGGATAGGATGCTTCCCCATTCATTTCAATGGGTCCATCAAAAAATGCGTATGGTTAACCGTTTTTGTTCCGCATCCATGGTCCATGTTTACCTTCCGTCAAAAAAATAGAGCATGTCCTATTTTTTTCACGTTTGCGGACAAGGATAGGCATTATTGCAATGGCTCTTCCAAAAAAACGGATCCGTAAAAAAAAACGGTCCATCATCCGTTTTTTTTGACGGACGCAAAATTTGCGGATGGAGCGGACGCAGAGGCAGGCAACGGTCGTGTGCATGTAGCCTAATAATTGAATAAAATGGAATGTAATGGATCTAAAAACACATGCAGTCTATATATACAAAAATAGCAAATGACCCCATATAGCAATCAAATAGCCTCTATAAATCGTACGGCTAAACAGGAACCAACTATGCAAAAGATGGCATTGGACATGCAAAATATTTTTCTTTTGATCTTTGCTGCTAACTATAATCAGTATATGAACTTGAACTTCATCGCTACCATCACTGTCAGCACTGCTGTCCTGTAAAACGGCTAGGGCAGCACTAAAGCCCGCCCATCAGAGTCGGTGACGTCACCGAACACACTGCCGGGTGGAAGCCTCCACCCGGCAGTGTGTCATTGTAAAGCACAGGGCAAGGGAGAACATCAGAGCATGAAATGCTCTGACGCTAACATCAAGAGGGTTGTCTGGGTGAAATTATGGGTATGACAACCCCTTTAATCTCCTGCTGATCTATCTCTCCTTGGGATAATGGCTGCCTGAGGGGACTGGTCTTCATGAAGGGGAAGGTACTCAGCCTCATACTGGCATTACCATCAGGGCCGGACTAACCATGGTGCACGTGGAGCAAGTGTTCCAGGCCCCACAATGCAATTGGGGCCCCCAAGTCACCAAGTTGATTTACCTGGTTTCTGGGGCCAGACCTATCTAGCGGCATTCTATTATGAACTAGAAATAAAACTGGCACATCTATATTTTTATTTACAAATCCCTCTGCTGCCTACAGCGGGACTGATCTGGCATCCTTTCTGAGGGGGAGGGGCACTAGGGCTGCATGGAATTGAGAGAAAGAGGTGAGGACTATGCCTCTATCTGTAGTGAGAATTGAGAGAATTTGAGCGTCAGCACTGATTGGTGGAGCAGCATGTTTGGGCACTGCTGAGGCCATGCTGCTGCTATATGCTGACTTGCACAGAGCCTGGGGAGGAGTCCTTATAGGGATCCAGAGCATAGCCATGATACACACAGCAGACAAGCTCAGGCAGAGCAGCAGGAGCCGGCAGAAAGCGGAGTCAGTACAGAGCTGCTCACCTAAGATGGAAGGTACAAGGAACCAGGGCCGGACTGGGTATGAAAACCAGCCCTGGAAAAACTTACATACCAGCCCCATAGCATTGCGTAATTATACCAGCACAACGTCATTTAAAGTTTTTAATAAACAGGTTCCCTACTCAACGGCGGACGCTCGGTGTCACAACACATATATATCCAACACACATACACATAAATACACGATATACATGTTACACATACATAAATACACTATATATACAGTCCCAAGGAATATGGCCCAGTTCTCTAAGTCACCTCCTCCCCCCGCATTTTGCTGTACTTGCTATACAGCAGCACATACCTCTCACATCCAGGGCCTCCAGGTGACGTCTCCTCCGATGTGGATCTTCTCATCATCTTCTCCATTTCGTCCAGTCACTTCTTTCAGCCGCTCCTCGTCTCTGTACAGTTTGACACACGGACATCTTAGGTTCTTCACTTTTCTATCATCATCCCCCAACCTGGAGCCCCACAGTGTTATCCTGCTGCTCACTATGCTCCCCAATACCCCCAAATACTACCCTGAAGAAATAATAGTGCCCCCATAGTAATAGTGCTCCTCATAGTCCCACCAATAGTAATGTCCTTCTAGAATGCCCACATTAGTAATACTGCCCCACATTAAGTTTTTGCCCCCTCACTGCCTCACATTAAGTAATTTGCCCCCACACTGCCCCACATTATGTAATTTGCCCCCACACTGCCCCACATTATGTTGTTTGCCCCCACACTGCCCTCCATTATATAATTTGCCCACCACACTGCCCCCACTAAGTAATTTGCCCCCCACAAGTTAATTTTGCCCCCACACAAGTTAATTTAGCCCCAGACATCCCTCCATTATGTAGTTTGCCCCCACACTAAGTAATTTTGCCCGCCACACTGCCCCCACTGACTAATTTGCCCCCACAAGTTAATTTTGCCCCCACACAAGTTAATTTTCCCCTAGACAGCCCTCCATTATGTAATTTGCCCCCACTAAGTAATTTTACCACCACACGGCCCTCCATGTAGTTTGACTGCTAAGCTGCCCCCCGAGTTAATTTTGCCCCCAGACAGAGACAGCCCGCCATTATTGTCTCCCCACCCCCAAGTTAATTTTGCCCCCAGACAGAGACAGCCCTCCATTATTGTCCCCCACCCCCAAGTTAATTTTGCCCCCAGGGCCCAGACAGAGACAGCCCTCCATTATTGTCCCCCACCCCCAAGTTAATTTTGCCCCTAGACAGAGACAGCCCTCCATTATTGTCCCCCACCCCCAAGTTAATTTTGCCCCCAGGGCCCAGACAGAGACAGCCCTCCATTATTGTCCCCCACCCCCAAGTTAATTTTGCCCCTAGACAGAGACAGCCCTCCATTATTGTCCCCCCACCCCCAAGTTAATTTTGCCCCCAGACAGAGACAGCCCTCCATTATTGTCCCCCACCCCCAAGTTAATTTTGCCCCCAGGGCCCAGACAGAGACAGCCCTCCATTATTGTCCCCCACCCCCAAGTTAATTTTGCCCCTAGACAGAGACAGCCCTACATTATTGTGTCCCCACCCCCAAGTTAATTTTGCCCCCAGACAGAGACAGCCCTCCATTATTGTCCCCCCACCCCCAAGTTAATTTTGCCCCCAGACAGAGACAGCCCTCCATTATTGTCCCCCACCCCCAAGTTAATTTTGCCCCCAGGGCCCAGACAGAGACAGCTCTCCATTATTGTCCCCCCGTACTTGTGTCGCTGATCCTGTACACTGCCAGCTCGCTCCCGGCACCATCAGGCTTTCCACTGCACGTCCTGTGCAGCCTCAGCCTGCGCTCGGCAATCTCCCTTGTTCACTGCAGCAGTGACAGAGGGAGATCGCCGAGAGCAGGCTGAGAGGTTGCGCTGCACAGGACGTGCAGTGGAAAGCCTTCCTGAATCCTGACAGTGCCACACAGATCAGCTGAGTGGCCGGGCGGCCGCAGCCCGCAGGGCACATGTTAAAGCGGCCCCAGCCGCCCCAGGGTCGGCGGCCTACCGGGAAATTTCCCGGGATCCCGGTAGGCCAGTCCGGCCCTGCAAGGAACTCTTATTTATGTGGCTGCTGTATCTGTGCTATGCAGATACAAAGAGGTCTTCAGAACCCTGAACTCTACAGAAAAGAACCCTGTGGCCATGCTACAGGTGAAAACTAACACCACACCATGCACAATCTGTCCCAGCAGGCTCTGGCTGAAATCCATTGACCTACAAGCATACATAATTCCTGTTATACATGCTTGGAACACAAACTAACCTACTAACACTCATTTACTGACACACATAACTTACTGACACTTTATTGTGAGACTGGATGACACACTGACTAATGGCAAAGACTTTATTGACATATATACACTTGCTAATGACACATGTACACTTACTGATGCACACACACAATTACTGACACATACACTTACTGATGCACACACACAATAAGGCCTCATGCACACAACAGTATTTTTTTGCGGTCCGCAAAACGGGGTTTCGTTGTTCCGTGATCCGTGTCCGTTTTTGTGCAGTGGAGAGAAGGAGTAAAGATAAGCGGCACTCACCATTCGCCTTTAAAAAATCACCTTTATTTTCACTCCCTTAGGAGCCAACAATCGGAGGAGGGCTAGGGCGGACAAACCTCATGCTGAGTGTAGTGACCGGCAACGGCCGTTTCGCGCCAAGCGGCGCCTCTTCAGGCCAGTATACATATATATACGTGTCCGTTTTTGCTTCTGTTGTGTTTCCGTGTGTCTTCCGTTTTTTTTTTTTAGCAGACATGACCCAAAAGATATTACCAAAAGACAGGCTGACAATTTGCCAAATGCCTGCCAAGGGATCCGCAAAAAAATGCGGCCGCGGAACGCCGATGACACACGGATGGCCATCCGCATTTTTTCACGGTCCCATTGACTTGAATAGGTCAAGAATAGAACAGGTTATATTTTTTTGGACGGATTGGAATCACGGATCACGGACGTGGAGGACAATGGTGCATTTGCCGAGTTTTCCACAGACCCATTGAAAACCGATGGGTCCGCAGAAAATCAAGAAAAATGGCGCAACGGACACAGAATCAAACAACGGTCGTGTGCACGAGGCCTTACTGGCATATATACACTTACAGATGTACACACAAATACTGACATATATACACTTACAGTGCCTTGCAAAAGTATTCACCCCCCCTTGACTTTTTTCGTGTTTTGTTACATTACAGCCTTAAGTTTCAATGTTTTGTTAATCTGAATTTTATGTGATGGATGAGAACACAATAGTTAAAGTTGGTGAAGTGAAGTGAGAAAAATATATAAATAAAACTATTGTTTAGAAATAGAAAACAGAAAATTGGCATTTGTGTATATATTCACCCCCTTTGTTAAGAAGCCCATACAAAGCTCTGGTGCAACTAATTACCTTCAGAAGTCAAATAATTAGTGACATGATGTGTGCAATCTAAGTGTCACATGATCTGTCATTACATATACACACCTTTTTTGAAAGGCCCCAGAGGCTGCAACACCTAAGCAAGAGGCATCGCTAACCAAACACTGCCATAAAAACCAAGGAACTCTCCAAACAAGTAATGTTGTTGAGAAGTACAAGTCAGGTTTACGTTATAAAAAAAAGTCAAAATCTTTGATGATCCCCAGGAGCACTATCAAATCTATCATAACTAAATGGAAATAACATGGCACAACAGCAAACCTGCAAAGATATGGCTACCCACCAAAACACACGGACCGAGCAAGGAGGGCATTAATCAGAGAGGCAGCACAGAGACCTAAGGTAACCCTGGAGGAGCTGCAGAGTTCCACAGCAGAGACTGGAGTATCTGTACATAGGACGACAATAAACCGTACACTCCATAGAGTTAGGCTTTATGGCAGAGTGGCCGGAAGAAAGCCATTACTTTCAGCTAAAAACAAAAGGGCACGTTGTGGGAGACTCCCAAAATGTATGGAGGAAGGTGCTCTGGTCTGATGAGACTAAAATCAAACATTTCGGCTATCAAAGAAAACGCTATGTCTGGTACAAACCCATCACATCACCCAAAGAACACCATCCCCACAGTGAAATATGGTGGTGGCAGCTAGAGATGAGCAAATCAAATCAGACGAAGTGGAATTCGATCCCAATTTGACTCGCAACGAATGCAAATTTCTTTGTGTTTCGTGGAACTTTGGGAAAGCAGGATCACCAAGATTGACATGCATGCATGCAGCAGGTCAGCAGCCACCCAGTCTTGTGATATCACAGCCCTATAAATACGGCAGCCATTTTAGTTTCTGCCATTTTCCAGCGTTCTGAGTGCAGGGACAGATGTGAGAAGGTGCTAGGGACAGCAATTGGAAAAAGCTAATTGTGGAAAAAAAAACTGAAAAAACTATTTATAAGTGCAGGGAAAGGATAGGGAGGAATCTCTTCACAGCATCTTATTGCAGGGAGAGACGTCAGAAGGCGCTAGGGACAGTGCTAGAAAAGCGATTTACAAGTGCAGGGAAAGATAATTTGGGGATCTAAATAACCATTATACAGCTCTGTCATTCCAGCATTTAGTGACGTATTTCTGTACTACAAGAAAAATATATACGCAGTTCACTTCTGCAGCTATATGTGGTGAAAGTGTTTAGTTACGTATTTCTGTACTACAAGAAAAATATATATGCAGTTCACTGTTGCCGTTATTTGCGGTAAAAGCTTTTAGTGGCCTATCTCATTACATCCTCCGCTAGGCGGACAAGTAGTGATAAGGAGAGTGGCGTGGTGGTGTTGTTGCGAGCCGTCGGGCTCCTGACCCAGAGGCAGTGGAGGAGGACATCAGTGACGTGCAGACACTACTCGATGATGATGAAGCCGATCGCACTTGCCGGGTGCAGAATGGGCTTCATCATCATCAAGAGAAGAGGGTGGCAGCTTTCCCGTGAGTAAGTGGCGGAGGCAGCAAGGTGGTAGCATAGCTGGGAGTCAGCAGGGTGGCAGCAGTGGGAGGTCGGGAGCCAAACGTGCCCGGGGTAGACCACCTGCTTCACAGCAGCCTACTTGCCCGGTAAGTAGTGGTTCAGGGGTTCACGGAGGCAGCAGCGGTAGCAGTCAGTGCGGAATGTTGGGAGGAAAATCACCTGCTCGGCGGTGTGGGAGTTTTTTTTAAAAGTGCCAGAGGACGTGAACGTGGCCATATGTCGAATCTGTGGGCAGAAGCTGAAGCATGGCCAGGGTACCAATGTTGGCACTACGGCCCTGCATCAACATATGCAGCACTGCCATACAGTGGCCTGGGAGAACCATGGCTCCGATGTGGTGGTCCAGCCTGCCGCAGCAACCATTGCATCACCCAGTGACGTGCACCGGGTTTCAGGCAGTAAAGGCTCCACCACCTCAGCCGAAGGGAGCTGTCAGTCATTCCCATCTTCTGCTGGTCCAGATGCTGCTGCTCTTCCTCCTCCTACTCCTCGTCAGTCATTCTGCCAGCAATCGATCATTGAAGTGATTGCCAAGAGACAGCAGTATGTGTGCACGCATCCAACGGCGCAGAAGCTGAATGTGCTCCTGTCCAAGTTGCTGGTGCTGCAGTCCCTCCCTTTCCAAGTGGTGGACTCTGCACCTTTCAGAGAACTGATGGTTTGGGCCGAGCCGAGGTAGAGAGTCCCAAACCATAATTTCTTTTTGAAGAAGGCAGTACCAGCCATGCACAAATATGTAGAACAGAAGGTGGGCCAGTCATTGAGCCTCTCGGCATCTACCAAAGTGCACAGCAGCGCCGAAGTGTGGAGCTGTAACTACGATCAGGGACAATACATGTCCTTTACAGCCCACTGGGTTAATGTGGTTCCTGCAGAGCCACACCAGCAACTTGGCCAGGTCACGATGCTTCCGCCTCCACATTCTCACGCCGTTGGTCCAGCGACAATGTTTGCCACTGCCTCCTCATCCTCCACTGTAGGGACAAGTCACAGTGCCCCTCCAGCAGTTCTGCATCTCGTTTCCCTGGGCGAACGGAGTCACACAGGGGAGGAACTTCTCCGTGTGATGCATCAAGAAATTGAATCCTGGCTTTCTCAGCAACAACTGAAAATCGGAACCATGGTGACTGACAACAGGAGGAACACTGTGTTGGCGCTGTGTCAAGGAAGGCTGAGCCATGCGCCCTGCATGACACACCTTTTCAATCTGGTTGTCAAGCGGTTCCTGAAGTCTTCCACCCATTTGCAAGACATGCTAAAAATGGCCAGGAAACTTTGCATGCACTTCAGCCACTCGTACATCGCAAAGCACACTCTCCTTGAGTTGCAGCGGCAGAACGGCATCCCCCAACATAGGCTGATATGCGACTTTTCCACCCGTTGGAATTCCACCCTCCATATGTTGGTTCGACTATACGAACAAAGAAAGGCCATCAATGATTTCTTGATGATGCAAGCATATAGGAGTACTCCCCTGTGTAACTTCGATGTCAGCCAGTGGCAGCTCATGCGTAACACCTGCTGTTTGCTCAGGCCCTTTGAGGACACCACGTTATTTGTCAGTCACCAGGACTATGGTATGAACGACATCATTCCAGTGCTTCATGCCCTGGAACAGATGGTGGTAACAATGACTGGTCAGGGGACTGGAGACGTGGCGCCTAGATCTCATGGCCATATGAGCCCTGTGGGGGCTGAACTGGAAGAGGAGGAGGAGGGGGCGTAGCACAGGCAATGTGTAGTGAAATGGGTGGTTTTTCTACTCAGCTGACAGGAGAGGAGGAGCAGGAGCAGCCAGAGAAGCTATAGGGCGATGAGGAAGACGAGACAGAGGACCCAGAAACACAGTATGGCAGTACCCAGAAACACAGTATGGCAGTATGCAGTGGAGATGGAGGTAGGGAGTCCCTCCAAGTCACTTGGAAAAATGACCCAATGCATGCTCACTTGCTTGCGTAGTGACAGCCGAATTGTCCCCATTTGGCAGAGGGATGAATTCTGGCTCTCCACTTTGTTGGCCCCTCGCTACCGGTTCAAAATGGGGGCCTTTTTTACACCCACTGAGAGGGAAGACAAACTGAACTACTACAGAGACATCCTATGTAGTCAGTTGGCTGCTGCCTATCTGCTCCATCGTCCATCCTCTCTCAGGTCTGACCGGGGGGCCCTCTGCCCTCACGTACCACTGCCATGGCTGCTGGGGAGGTGTGGGGTGGCAGGAGCAGTACCAGCTCCATCAGCAGCAGCCTGAGTCTACAGTCACTGATGAGTGCCTTTTTCACCCGCATAGTGCAGAAACTACTCACCAGCAGCAGCAGGTAGACCTGGAGCAGGACCTGAACCAGCAGGTGGTGGCATACTTGGACAGCACCCTGCCAAGCTACATAGAAGATCTGCTGGACTACTGGGCAGCAAAACTGGATTTGTGGCTGCAACTGGTCGAGTTTGCCCTGGAAAAGCTGTCCTGCCCGGCCAGTAGTGTGGATCAGAGCGGGTGTTTAGTGCGGCGGGGTCCATAGTGACCCCAAGGAGAATTCGCCTGTCCACCCAAAATGTGGAGAGACTAACCTTTGTCAAGATGAATCAGGCGTGGATCAGCCAGGATTTCCCCCAACCCATTCCTGCTACATCTGAATAGATCATCCATGCCGCCTCACCCAATCCTTGAAAAAAGAGACCGGTTTCTTCTGGCTACCTGCCTCAGCTACTACTCTGATGCTGACACCCGCCTGATGCACACATCTGATGCCAAATGCTCCTTCTTTCACCCACCTTCGTCAGCGGGTATTGGTATTTCCACCCACAGCCCCACTCTGTCACCAGGTCACTTTGTAGTATCCTGCTGCCATCTGCACACTATGTCACCTTGCCATTTTGTGGTCTCCTGATGCTGCCATCTCCACACTATGTCACCTTGACACTCTATCGTATCCTGATGCTGCTGCCGCCTCCAGTCTCGGTCATTGTGCCACTCTATGGCCTCCTGATTCTGCTGCTACCTCCAGACTCTGTCATTGTGCAACTCTGTGGCCTACTCATGCTGCTTCCACCTGCAGTCTCGGTCATTGTGCCACTCTGTGGCCTCCTGATTCTGCTGCCACCTCCACACTCTGTCATTGTGCCACTCTGTGGCCTACTCATGCTGCTGCCATCTCCACACTTGGTAATTGTGCTACTCTGTGGCCTCCTGCTGATGCTGCTGCCACCTCCGGACTCGGTCATTTTGCCATTCTGTGGCCTACTCATGCTGCTGCCACCTCCATACTTTGTCATTGTGCCACTCTGTGGCCTCCTGATTCTGATTCCACCTCCAGACTCTGTCATTGTGCCACTCTGTGGCCTCCTGATTCTGCTTCCACCTCCAGACTCTGTCATTGTACCACTCTGTGGCCTACTCATGCTGCTGCCACCTCAAGACTCGGTCATTGTGCCACTCTGTGGCCTACTCACGCTGCTGCCACCTCCACACTCTGTCATTGTGCCACTCTGTGGCCTCCTGATTCTGATGCCACCTCCAGACTATGTCATTGTGCCATTCTGTGGCTTCCTTATACTGCTGCCAACTCCAGACTCTGTCATTGTGCCACTCTGTGGCCTCCTCTTGCTGCTGGCACCTCCACAATCTGTTATTATGTCACTCTGTGGTCTACTCATGCTGCTGCCACATCCACACTTTGCTATTGTGCCACTCTGTGGCCTCCTGATTCTGCTGCCACCTCCAGGCTCTGTCATTGTGCCATTCTGTGGCTTCCTTATGCTGCTGCCACCTCCACACTCTCTTATTGTGCCACTCTGTGGCCTACTAATGCTGCTTCCATCTTCACACTTGGTCATTGTGCCACTCTGTGGACTCCTCCTGATGCTGCTGCCGCCACCTCCAGAGTCTGTCATTGTGTTGCTCTGTGGTCTCCTCATACTGCTTCCACCTCCAGACCCTGTCATTGGGCAACTCTGTGGTCTTCTCATGCTGCTTCCACCTCACCACTATGTCATAGGTCCATTCTGTGGACTTCTGATGCTGTTCCCACCCTCCCCACTTCATGACTGGCCCACTATTTTGGCTTTCGGCCTTGCTGACATCATCATTTATTTGACTTTTTTCTTCTGATCTGTCAGAACCAAGGAAAAATGAGACACACAACGGATCCTTTCTGTGTAGCAACTGTAAGGCCTGTATGATCCCATCAGAATTGGCTTATGATTTGGTAGCCAGAAGCAGGAGTGGGTACAAAACACAGAAGACATGCAAATATTCCATTCACGTGTCATCTCTGTTTTAGATCCGCTCCTGTTTTTTTTGGCATTAGCAATTTGTGGGTTATTGTTCTGACGGATCTGACTTCAACACAAACTTACTGCTGACACCCTCTCCACTCTGTCAGGGGGGCTCTACTTGTATAAGCATTTAATAGAACAGGTTCTGTAGACATCTATGTGGAATCAGCTGATGAGGGTGTAAAAGGACTGCGTTTCTTCTTGACGCTAACATCTACCTGTAAGGCTGAGTTGATACTTGAGTTGTTTGGTCAGTTTTGGCCCCCTGACTGCCCAAATAAGTGAAGTATGCAGTGATTCTAAGAGCGACCCCTGTCATCTGCATGTCATACTGACTCACAGTATTATTTCACTACCACAGCAGACTCCCTATGCGTGTTACTGCAAGGCACTGTGTTCTACACCCCTATAAAGGCTCTCTGCAGCCTGGAAATAGACATTTTTAAAAAAAATTCAGATCAAAGCAAATTTTTCTGGAAAATTCGGCAAACCGGCCAAATCGAATTTTTTTTAAAAATCCGCTCATCTCTAGTACCAGCATCATGGTGTGGTGATGTTTTTCTGCAGCCAGGACTGGGAAACTGGTAAAAGTTGAGAGAAAGATGGATGACGCTAAATACAAGGATATTATTGAGCAAAACTTGTTCCACGTGCATGATTTGAGGCTAGAACGGAGGTTAACCTTCCATTAGGACAATGACCTCAAACACACTGCTAAAGCAACACTTGAGTATTGGTTTCTGTTGTGAAGAAGGATTGTCTGTCTAGATCCTTCACCTTTTGCTAGAGGTACTTCAACTGTATTCTTTGGATAGTTCTTTGTGGTAAATTGTTCTTTCATCATTCTCAAACTTCTCAATGTTGGTGCAATTGCGTCTAATACGTCGAAACTGGCCCATTGGTATATTAATAAGCCATCTTGGCAGGTGGCAACTAGAGCATTAAATGTAGCTGTTTTTTGCTGTAGGTTTATAATAAGTACAACAGATTAATCTGTCCTTATCCACCCTAATCTGTAGATCCAAAAATTATATTTGGGATCTATTTATATTTGATGAAAAGTGTAAATATATTGAGTTTTTATTAATTTCTTCAAGGAATGTCTGAAGTTCCGCCTCACTTTTTTGCCATGTGAAAATAATGTCATCAATGTATCTGTGCCATAGCACCAGGTCTGTCCCCAGTCTGGAAATAATATTGTGGTTTTCCCATTTAGCCATAAATAAATTGGCATAACTGGGGGTGAACCTGGTGCCCATGGCAGTCTCTCTTATTTGAAGAAAAAATTCAGACTCAAAATAGAAATAATTGTGAGTAAGATGTATTGTATTCCCTCCGCTAGGTATTCTATTTTCTCCGCACAAAAGTGACAACTCTTTTCAAGTTGTGTCTGTTATTTCCGGGTTGTGGTCAATTATAGTGTAAAGTGAGTTGACATCTAAAGTGCCTATAATCCATGGAGGTTCATACCTTAGATTTTAAACAATTTGTATAATTTGTGTGGTATTCATTATATAAGATTTTGTGTTTTTCACTATGGGTTGGAGTAACCTGTCTATATATCGGGATAAGTTGGAAGTTATAGATCCAATACTAGAAATAACTGAACGTCCTGAGGTTTTTTTTTTGTTTTGTTTTTTGTGTATTTTGTGTAAACAATAAAATACAGGCAGTCTTTGTTATGTATTTAGTATGAATTAGCTTCCTGTTCTAGAAGGATTTTTCTCTCTAGTCCTTTTTTACAGTATTCTAATAATGTCCGGTTAAATTTTTTGGTGGGATCTCCTTTCAGCTTTTTATATGTGGTCTCACTATCATCTAATAATTGTCTTCTACATTCCTGATTGCAATGCTCGGTCTTGAGGATTACAATAGTCCCTCCCACCCCTTGTCAGCAGGCCGGATAGTTATATTTTCTTGTGTTTGTAGTTGTTTTATGGCTCGGATTTCTTGTGCCGAAAGGTTATTCTTTTTTTTTCTTGACCTATCTCTTGGAAATTTTATAGATTTTTGTTTTAGGTCGGTGTGTATATATTTGTCTCGTATGTAATAGGATTTTTTTTTTTTTTATATTTTTTAAGGCGCAACTTACTAATGAATTTTTCCACACCTATAAAAGTATCGAATTTATTCATTTTAATCGTGGGTGTATATTTCAATCCCTTACTAAGTAGTTACACTTGAGGTTCTGTCAGTGTAACTCAAATGTACTATTGCATTGTGATCACTTCCAGTGTCTACCGTCTGTTGTAATTTATTATTTTTTCTTTGTTCTCTTCAAATTTTTTTCTTCCTATTTCCTGAGTGTGTTCCCTGTAGTACTGTCTCTGTGGAGTCTCTTGTGTGTGATTGGATTTTGGATATTGATACGGATTTCGAATTTTGGATAGTAACAGACCTTTTGGGATTTTTCCATTTTCTACATATTGGTTTAATGACCTTATTTCCCACCTCTGTCTTAATTGTTTTTGTAAAAGAGTTTCTAATTCTCTAAAAATCTAAAAAACGTGATTAGTAAGTTCTGTTTTTTTGCGGTGGGGAGGCACAGCCAGAAACCCCACGGAAGCACTCTGTAGTGCTTCCATGGGGTTCTGATCTGTGCTTCCGTTCCGCATCTCCGTGATTGCGGACCCATTCAAGTTAATGGGTCCACATCCGTAATGCAGAGTGCACACGGGCCGGTGCCCGTGTATTGCGGACCCGCCGTATGCGAGCCGCAATACGGCCAAAGGCACACAACTGCCGTGGGTATGAGACCTAAAGCTGTACAAGCTTTTATGGCAAGGGCTTACCTGACAATTGGTCTTGGTTCTGGTGGTCTTGGTTTTGGTACTGTATGTATGTATGTATGTATGTATGTAATGAGCTTGGTTGTGGTGCTGTATTTGACTTAAGCCTCTTGCACACGACCGTGGTTTTGGTTCCGCAAAAAATGCGGCTCGGGTGCGGACTCATCCACTTCAATGGAGCTGCAAAAGATGCGAACAGCACTTCGTGTGCTGTCTGCATCCGTTGCTCCGTTCCGTGGCCTAGCAAATATTATAGATCATGTCCTATTCTTGTCCGTTATGTGGACAAGAATGGGCATTTCTATAATGGGCCTTCTGTTCCGTTCTGCAAATTGCGGAAAGCACACGAGCAGCATCCGTGTTTTGCGGATCCGCAATTTGTGGACCGCAAAACACGGCATGTTCGTGTGCAAGAGGACTTATAGGCTTGGTTCTGGTGCTGTATTTATGTAATGAGCTAGGTTAAATAAAAAGTAAAAAAGAAAGTGTTTTATAAAAATAAAAAATAAAAGTTTAAAGTAAAAAAGAGCCCCTTTCCTTTGATAAATAAATAAATAAATAGACATTTTAGGTATTTTCGTGTCTGTACCAACTGGTTCTATAAAAATATCCCATGTTCTACCCCGTCAGGTGAGCGCAGTAAAAAAAAAAATTAGGTTTAAATTAATTCTTTAATACTGTTTAACATGAGCCTCTACTTATAGTAATGGCACATTTGTGAGACTTCCATAGCCTTGCTTCACTGAGATGTCACTGTGCTGGCCACACCCCCTGCACTGCCGTCTGCTGCTGTCTGGCCTGTGTCTCCATCCCAATGGATTCTTCAGGAAAGTTTAACCCCTCAGCAGCACAGACTCTTTGCTTTGCTGAGCAGCTGCAGGCAGTGAAGAGACACAAGATCTGCCCTCCTCATCCTGCAGACACACAGCTGACAGTATGGAGGAGTTCTGAAGAGCATTGCACAAGAACAGATAGGGGAAGATCCTGTGTGTATCAGCAGTGTCATTGTACAGCTGTGACTTGTAGTCCTACACATACAGCATGCTGCAGAGTATCCCAGCAGTCAGACATTTCACTCAGGGCAGAATTTTTATTCTCTCCCTTTGCAGAACATGGGGAGGGCAGTCTTTTTGACGCCCACAAATATTCATGAAGAAAACCTCAGAGATTATTTTTATTACATGTAAACAAAGGCCAGAACAGTACTAGGGAAATGAGGAAATAGATTTTTTTTGCCTAAAACTTGATTAGTTTAGCTGACCATCAGAATTACAGTGCTATATTTTTTTCATAACTCAGACCCCTTTAATAACTATTTTGTGCAGTATTGCAATGTTTATTAACCCCTTCTACCCCTGGCCAGTTTTCACCTTCCTGCCCAGGCCATTTTTTGCAAATCTGACATGTGTCACTTTATGTGGTAATAGCTTTGGAACACTTTTACTTATACAGGCCATTCTGAGATTGTTTTCTCGTGACACATTGTACTTCATCAATATATTTCACCTTTATTTGTAAAAAAAATCCCAAATTTACCAAAACTTTTGAAAAATTTCCCAAATTTCCAGATCTCAATTTCTCTACTTTTATAATAGATAGTGATACCTCATATAATAGTTATTGCTTTCCATTTCCCATATGTCTACTTCATGTTTGGATCATTTTGAAAATGAAATTTTATTTTTTGGGTACTTTAGAAGGCTTAGAAATTTTAGAAGCAAATTTTTAAATTTTTCAGAAAATTTCCAAAACCCACTTTTTAAGGACTAGTTCAGGTCTGAAGTCACTTTGTGGGGCTTACATAATAAATACCACCCATAAATGGCCCCATTGTAGAAAATACACCTCTCAAGGTATTTAAAACTGATTTTGCAAACTTTGTTAACCCTTTGACCCCTTTCACACGGGAGAGTTTTCTGCCCGGGTGCAATGCATGATGTGAATACATTGCACACGCACTGAATCCTGACCCATTCATTTCAATGGGTCTGTGTACATAAGCGTTTTTTTCACGCATCACTTGTGCCTTGCATGAAAATCGCAGCATGTTCTATATTCTGCGTTTTTCACGCAGAAGAAGTGAATGGGGCTGCGTGAAAAACGCATTGCATCCGCAAGCAAGTGCGGGTGCATTGCGTTTTTCACTGATGGTTGCTAGGAGATGTTGTTTGTAAACCTTCAGTTTTTTATCACCTACGTGAAAAACGCATCAAAACACATTGCACCCATGCGGAAAAAACTGAACAACTGAACGCAATCGCAGGCAAAACTGAATGGCTTTGCCTGCGAAATCAAACAGTTTTCACTGACCGCATCCGCAACGCATCCAGACCTAATCCGGACACGCTCGCGTTAAAGAGGCCTTTAGGTGTACCACAAAAATTAATGGAAAATGGAGATGAAATTTCAGAATTTCCCTTTTTTGGCAGATTTTACATTTGAATCCATTTTTTCCACTAACAAAGCAAGGGTTAACAGCCAAACAAAACTCAATATTTATTACCCTGATTTTGACCCCATATGTGGTCGTAAACTGCTGTATGGCCACACAGCAGGGCGCAGAAGGAAAGGAACCCCGTATGATTTTTGGATGGCAGATTTAGCTGAACTGGTTTTTAGATGCCATGTCCCATTTGAAGCCCCCCTGATGCACCCCTACAGTAGAAACTCAAAAAAGTGACCACATTTTGGAAACTACGGTATAAGGTGCCAGTTTTGTTAGTACTATTTTGGGGTACATATGAATTTTAACTGCTCCATATCACGTTTTTTGTGAGGGAGGTAACCAAAAAATTGATGTTTTGGCACCGTTTTTATTTTTTATTTTTTACAACATTCATCTGACAGGGTAGATCGTATGCTATTTTTATAGAGCAGGTTCTTACGGACGCAATGATTTCAAATATGTCTACTTTCTATGATTGTTTGTTTTAGTTTTACATAATAAAGCATTTTTGAAAAAAAAAAATGTTTTTGTGTCTTCATTTTCTAAATGCCCTATTTTTTTTTATTTTTCTGCCGATCGTCTAGTACAGGGTCTCGTTTTTTGAAGTAAGCATTAATGTTTTTATTAGTACCATTTTTGGGTACATATGATTTTTTTTGATCATTCATTATTACACTTTATGGGGCAAGGTGACCAAAAAATTGGTTGTTTTGGCGCAGTTTTTATTTATTTATTTATTTTTCCAGCGTTCACCTGAGGGGTTAAGTAATGTGATATTTTTATAGAGCAGATCATTACGGATGTGGAAATACTTAATATGTCTACTTTTTCTTATTTTTTTAAGTTTTACACAATAATAGTATTTTTTAAACCGAAATAATGATGTTTTAGTATCTGCATAGTCTGAGAGCTATAGCTTTTATATTTTTTGACCGATTGTCTAAGGTAGCATCTAATTTTTTGCGGGATGAGGTCACTGTTTGATTGGTACTATTTTATATGCCTTTATATGGGTATATGCCTTTCTTACCGCTTGGTGTTGCAATTTTTTTTATGTAAGGTGACAAAAATAGCTTTTTTTACACCGTTTTTATTTATTTTTACGGTGTTCATCTGATGTGTTAGATAATGTAATAATTTTTATAGAGCTGGTTGTTACGAACGCGATGATACCTAATATGTCTACTTTTTTATTTATTTCTCTTTATCACAATATTAGCAGTTTTGAAGCAAAAAAAAAAATTATCTTATTTTAGTGTCTCCATTGTCTGAGAGTAATAGCTTTTTTATCTTTTGACCCATTGTCTTAGGTAGGGTCCCATTCTTTGCGGTATAAGGTGATGGTTTGAATGGTACTATTTTGGGGGGCAAACATCGTTTTCATCACTTGCTGTTGCAATTTTTGTGATGTAAGGTGACAAAAATTGCTTTTTTTTACACAGTTTTTACTTTTTATTTTTGTTCACCTGAGGAGTTAGTTCATGTGATATTTTTATAGAGCTGGTTGTTACGGACGTGCCGATACCTAATATGTGTATTCTTTTTATGTATTTTATTATTCAATACTTATTTTAGTATTCAATTTTTTTATTTTTATTTTTTTATGGTGTTTATCGGACAGGGTGGATCATGTGATTTATTTATAGAGCCGGTCATTACAGATGCGGCAATACCTAATATGTGTGTTTTTTTTTTCTGTTTTTTATTATAAAATAAGGAGAAATTATTTTTTTTTCTTTTTTTTTAACTTAAAAACTTAATTAATTTTATTAAAAACACTTTTTTAACTTTTTTCTTTTCTTTATTTTTGACTTTCACTTTTGGGGGTCTGATCCCCCTCTGTAATGCTTTACAATACTTCTGTATTGCATAGCATTGCCTGTTAGTGTACTACACTGAGCTGTACACTAACAGGTTGCCTAGGAGACCCAGCCTGAGGCTGGATCTCCTGGGCACCCGTAGAAGGCAGGTCCCAATACCGTCACAGCAGCACGGGGACCCGATGCGCTCCCTGACCCGACACAAACCCCTTCTATGTCGTGGTCAGTGCTGACCGCGGCTTAGAAGGAGTTAATTCACCCGCATCGCTGTAAACAAAAATGCCGGCAGATACAGCAGGGGCCCGGCTACCAGGGACTGCCGGACCCCTGCAGTGATCGGGCGCGCACCGCTCCGGTGCCCACCCAATCACTATGATGTACTATTGTGTCCAAATGCGGGAAGGCAGTGCCCTCCATGATATAATAGTATGTCATGTGTCGGGAGGGGGTTAAGAAAAGGAATTTTATTTTGAAAACTTTAAATTTTTCTAATTTTTTGTAAATTTAGGATTAAAAAAAAATAAGGGTAAAAAATATCTATTGATCCAAATTTACCACTAATGTAAATAAATTATTGTATATTTAGAACCCACTGCTTATTCCATGCATTAAGCTATGTGTAATTTCCGTTAGATAATGTGTTATGTTGGTTCTTTTAATATTGTTGCTGTTGTAATGTTTTATATTTCATATAAACAAAAGATCTACAATCTCAGAATGGCTTGGATAAGTAAAAGCATTCCAAAGTTATTACTACATAAACTGTCACACATGTCAGATTTGCAAAATTAGGCTGGGTCCTGAAGCACTTAAAAATATATACTGTACAGTGTAAACAGCTGCTATGCTATGAAAATCTGCTTATTCTGAGAGTGCACACTATACCATGTATAAAAATGCAGCCTAATAACTAAAACAATCACCTTTGTGCAGCTCTGCAGCTATATTCACCTGAGCGTATGAATGAGTCCACATCCGTTCCGTAATTTTGCTGAACGGGTGCGTACCCATTCTTTTCTATGGGGCCGCAAAAGATGCGGACAGCAAACCGTGTGCTGTCTGCATCCGTCGCTCTGTGCCGCGGCCCCGCAAAGAAAATAGAACATGTCCTATTCTTGTCCGCAGTTGCGGACAAGAATAGGTATTTTCTACTATAGCGGTGACATGTGCGGTCCGCAAATTGCGGCACGCACATGGGCCGGTGTCCGTGTTTTGCAGATCCGCATTTTGCAGATCCGCAAAACACAACGTTCGTGTGAATGTAGCCTAAGGCTACATTCACACGACTGTATGAATGAGTCCGCATCCGTTGCACAATTTAGCAGGACGGGTGCGTACCGATTCATTTCTATGGAGCCGCAAAATATATGGACAGCACACTGTGTGATGTCCACATCCCTAGTTTCGTGCCGCGGCTCCGCAAAAAAAATAGAACATGTCCTATTCTTGTCCGCAATTGCGGACAAGAATAGGTATTTTCTATTATAGCGACAACATGTGCAGTCTGAAAATTGCGGAATGCACATGAGCCGGTATCCGTGTTTTGCGGATCCGCATTTTGCAGATCCGCAAAACACAACGTTCGTGTTAATGTAGCCTAAGGCTACATTCACAAGACTGTATGAATGAGTCCACATCCGTTCCGCAATTTTGCAGGACGGGGGCGTACCCATTCTTTTCTATGGGGCCGCAAATTATGCGGACAGAACACTGGGTGTTGTTTGCATCCTTAGTTCCGTGTCGCGGCCCCGCAAAAAAAATAGAACATGTCCTATTCTTGTCTGCAATTGCCGACAAGAATAGGTATTTTCTATTATACCGGGGACATGTGCGGTCCAAAAATTGCAGAACGCACATGGGCCGGTATCCATGTTTTGCGCAACCACAAAACACCACGTTTGTGTGAATGTAGCCTAAAGTTGAGAATCTTGAAGCAAGTTTTGATCAAGCTGAGCTCTCCTCATTTCTCCTATGCGGACCCTCTTTCCTCCTTGTACGTCTCCTGCTTGGGGGAGTGCGAGTTGCGATGTACTGTAAGCAGCTCTTCTTAGCACCCTCCCTCTACAACTGTTGTACAACTACAGCAGTACTGATCCATGCCCATACTCCTCTTTCACTGGTTTCTCCCCAACCATTGCACCAACAGAGCCTGATAGCTGAGTGCACTACACCCAATACATCACCATTCACAGCCCAGTAGTTATTCCCCATAGTGCCACTTCATAGTAGAATGCCCCCCATAGGCCTTAGGCTTAGTTCACACTGCAGTGATTTGGTCAGAAATGTACATCAGTGACTGTGAGCCAAAACCAGAACTGGAGCCTACATAGAGATAAGTATCATAGAAAGATCTGCACCTGTTCTGTGTTATTGACCTGTACCTGGTTTTGGCTCAACATCACTGATGGAAATCACTGACCAAATCACTTAAATGTGACCTATGCCTTAGCACCTCCACACCGCAAAAGAAACGACATGTCTTATTGTTTATATCTTGCTGATAGGACATGTCCTATCGTTCATATATTGCTGATTGCGGACCCAATGGGACAATGGGTACGCACTGCTATGTGAAGTGCACACGACCGATGCCTGTGTTTGGTGGACCCACGTTTTGCAGTCCACAACATGGGCACAGTGGCCCCACTTTTAAAGCTGACAATCTATGCTTTAAAATAAGAGTGTGCTGATAGCTGCTATATAGCTGGAGATAGCTTTAGAAACTGAGCCAGGAGTGAGACCTGCAGATAAGTACAGCTCCCATTTCACCCAGTTCCATTATCAGATATATTGCGGTGATAGAGATGTATATACTGAAGATGTATATATTGTTTATAGGGATGTCCCGATACCATTTTTTTAAGACCGAGTACGAGTACCGATACTTTTATTTAAGTACTCACCGATACCAATTACCGATACCTCATATAAACAGCGGCGCAGTTACTGATAGCAATGAAAACAATTAAAGCTGGAAGTTTGTTGCTATGGACAACGGCTTTTCTTTTCCTTTGTACAAGTGTTAATAAATTAATAAATGGGAATATAATAGCGTTTTCAAACCAATGTGCCTCCAGGGGGATCTGTTTTTGGGGGATCTGTGGAGGACACAATGTTATGGAGGATCTGTGGATGTCACCGTTATGGGGGATCTGTGGATGACGCACTGTTATGGGGGGGATCTGTGGATGACGCACTGCTATGGGGGATCTGTGGATGACGCACTGTTATGGGGGATCTGTGGATGACACAGTGTTATGGGGGATCTGTGGATGGCGACTGTTATGGGGGATCTGTGGATGGCACCGTTATGGGGATCTGTGGATGGCACCGTTATGGGGGATCTGTGGATGGCACCGTTATGGGGAGATCTGTGGATGGCACCGTTATGGGGGATCTGTGGATGGCACCGTTATGGGGGACCTGTGGACGGCACCGTTATGGGGGACCTGTGGACGTCACCGTTATGGGGGGACCTGTGGACGTCACCGTTATGGGGGAACCTGTGGACGTCACCGTTATGGGGGGACCTGTGGACGTCACTGTTATGGGGGGACCTGTGGACATCACTGTTATGGGGGAACCTGTGGACATCACTGTTATGGGGGGACCTGTGGACATCACTGTTATGGGGGAACCTGTGGACATCATTGTTATGGGGGAACCTGTGGACATCACTGTTATGGGGGAACCTGTGGACATCACTGTTATGGGGGGAACCTGTGGACATCACTGTTATGGGGGGACCTGTGGACATCACTGTTATGGGGGGACCTGTGGACATCACTGTTATGGGGGGATCTGTGGATGAGGCTGTAATGGGGGATCTGTGGATGACACATATATAGCATCTTATGCTATATACATGTCATCCACAGATCCCCCATTAGTGTCATCCAGATTACACTTGCGGGGCCGGTGCAGCTTGACTCATACACCGGCCCGCAGCTGCTATATTCTGTTTCATTACCCTAACTTACTGTGCCCGTGATTACTAACTATGTACGCGCAGTCCCTCCATGCTCCTGCCTCGCGCCTTCTGTAATCATAAAGTGGGCGGAGCGGGCAGGCGGGACATGAGGCGCATGGAGGAACTGAGAGCTCAAGCTGCCCGATTCCTCCATGCGCCTCATGTCCCGCCTGCCCGCTCTGCCCACTTTATGATTACAGAAGGCGCGCGGGGCAGGAGCATGGAGGGACTGCGCATTAATTGTTAGTAATCACGGGCACAGTAAGTTAGGGGTAATGAAACAGAATATAGCCGCTGCCGAACCGGAACTTCCGGTATCGGCAGTGGTATCGGCGGCATTTTTACGAGTACAAGTACTCGTGAAAATGCCGGTATCGGTCCCGATACCGATACTAGTATCGGTATCGGGACATCCCTAATTGTTTATAAACATTGTAATAAAGAAAGAGACTTTGACTCACTTGCGTCAGTGTATATCTCTGCCACGTGTGGATATTAACTCTTTGGGGGTACCTTAATTTGGAGCACCAGAGTGTATCTTAAATGCTTTAATTGAAAAGTAACGAACAGGGACCCCAAGCAAAGGGAGCATCAACAGCCGACACACAGGAGCCCCCAGAACTTGACGAACGGCAGGAGGGGTGGACTGCAGCCTCAACAAAAAAAGGTGAGAAAACTTCTTATCTTATCCGACTCTCTGCTATTCTGTTCGTCAAGCCCTGGTGGCTTAGTCTGCTGTATGGTGGTACCCATGTGAGTATAGTACTCGGCTGAAATGCTGAAAGCTTGGGGTTCATAGAACCATAGACTGAATTGATAGATCACTCTGGTGTTTATTTGTGTTTATGTATACATGTCATTGTCTGAGGAGTGAATTAAGCACAGACGGTAAGACCACAGACAAAGGGAGGGGGCAGTAACCTACTGGTTTGAAATAGGACGCTGTAGCGTCAAGATGTGGAACAAAGTAAATTGCACCTGATCTGATCAGAAAGAGGTGCGGAAGAAGATCCAGAGGTGCGGAGATGAATTGGCGCCTGATCTGATCAGAAATAGGTGCGGAAAGAAGTCCTGGCTAACTAATCAGATGTGATAGTCAGATTGAGCCAACCAGGGGGGAGGGTGAATCCTTTGTCTGCGGAGGAAAGGGTTAAAGGTGCCTGTTCACTCCTCTATTTTGTGTGCGTCAGTCTGAAATATTGCTGTTGAAATGGACTAGTCTCATGAAGGAGGAGAATATACAACCCCCAGCTAGTAGCCAGGAAAGTTGAGTAATGAAAGTTAGCTAGGTGCAGAGAAAGTGTGGCACCGGACAGCAGGTTGCCTGGCTGGCAACGGGGATGAAATTCTGTTAGACATCAGAGCTCCTGTGAAGTTAAGGGGAGTTCTGATGGGATAGAAAACGGTGCGGTGTCAGGATGTTAATGTATGGCACTACCAAGAGAGAATAGCGCCCAAGTGTCAACAATCAGAAAGGCACTTGTGTTAAATGTTCAGAAATGAACTGGTTTGGTTTTGTACTCTAATGCTATGTGTGTGTCCAAGTAGAAAAGATTAGTGTTGAGTAGTGTTGAGCAAACAGTTCGAGCTTAGCTCGGGTTCGTACTGAATTTTGGGGTGTTCGGGACACGGACCCGAACCCGAACATTTTCTAAAAAGTTCGGGTTCGGGTTCGTTGTTTGGCGATTACTTCCCGCTTTCTGAAGGGCTGCACAGCAGCCAATCAGCTAGCGTTTTACTTCTTGATTTAAGAGCCCATCACAGCCATGCCTACTAATGGCATGGCTGTGATTGGCCAAGTGCAGCATTTGACCCAGCCTCTATTTAAGCTGGAGTCACGTAGCGCCGCACGTCACAGTTCTCTGATTTGTGTAGGGAGAGGACGCAGCTTCTGTGAGGGTGAGATTAGGCAGGGAAAAGTCAGCAACAGCACCTAATGAACTGATCGATCTACAGCTGTGAATGATTGAACTTCTGCTAGTTACTTGCTCACTGGTTTTTAGGCTGCACAGAGCGTTTTTCTGTCACTTATTTTCTGGGGTGATTGGTGGCCATTTTGTGACTTGTGGTGCACCAGAACAAGCTGCCACCAAGTCCATCAATCCATCAATACTAGTTTTTTTTTGCTATATCCTACATCAGGGGCTTGGCTGTGCTAATTGTCACCCCTAGAAACTCAGGATAGCAATTTCTATATTTTATAAAGGGGTTAAATACAATTGCCCAAATACCAATCCCCTAAATCTGGTGTTCCAGCTTTGGCTAGACAAGTATAATACTGTCTGCTGTCTGGCAAAGGATAGATTATTTTCTGGGGTGAAATTCAATTGCCAAAATAGCAATACCATAAATCTGGTGTCACAGCTGTGGATGGCAAAATATAATAGTGTCTGCAAAAACATATATTTTGTTCTGGGGTGAAATTCAATTGCCAAAATAGCAATACCATAAATCAGTGGTTTCAGCTGTGGCTGGCAAAGATTCATAGTGTCCGTAAAAACATATATTTTGTTCTGGGGTGAAATTCAATTGCCAAAATAGCAATACCATAAATCAGTGGTTTCAGCTGTGGCTGGCCAAGTTTCATAGTGTCCGCAAAAACATATATTTTGTTGTGGGGTTAAATTCAATTGCCAAAATAGCAATACCATAAATCAGTGGTTTCAGCTGTGGCTGGCCAAGTTTCATAGGGTCCGCAAAAACATATATTTTGTTCTGGGGTGAAATTCAATTGCCAAAATAGCAATACCCTGTATCTGGTGTTCCAGCTGTTGCAGGCCTAGTTTAAATCTGTCCGTAACAGGGTATATTTTGTTCTGGAGTGAAATTCAATTGCCAAAATAGCAATACCATAAATCAGTGGTTTCAGCTGTGGCTGGCCTAGTTTCATAGTGTCCGCAAAAACATATATTTTGTTCTGGGATGAAATTCAATAGCCAAAATAGCAATACCATAAATCTGGTGTCACAGCTGTGGATGGCAAAGTATAATAGTGTCTGCCAAAACATATATTTTGTTCTGGGGTGAAATTCAATTGCCAAAATACCAATACCATAAATCAGTGGTTTCAGCTGTGGCTGGCCAAGTTTCATAGTGTCCGCAAAAACATATATATTGTTCTGGGGTGAAATGCAATTGCCAAAATAGCAATACCCTGAATCTGGTGATCGAGCTGTTGCAGGCCAATTGTAAATCTGTCCATAAAAGGATACCTTTCATCCAGGGCCTAAATACTAGCCCTAAAAGAGATATTCCCCTAAATCAGTGGTTACTGCTGTGCCTGGATTAGTGTAATACTCTACGTAAATAAATAGGCAGATAGTGTTAGGTGCCTGTAAAAAAAAAGGCCTGAATTTGAAATCAATACATTGGGCCAAATATTTTTTTTCTTATTGTGGTGCTTGGTGAACGGTAACAATGAGGAAAACATCTAGTAAGGGACGTGGACGCGGTCGTGGTGGTGTTAATGTACCCTCTGGTGCTGGGAGAGGACGTGGTCATTCTGCCACAGCCACACGTCCTAGTGAACCAACTACCTCAGGTTCCAGTACCCGCCAGAATTTACAGCGATATTTGGTGGGGCCCAATGCCGTTCTAAGGATGGTAAGGCCTGAGCAGGTACAGGCGCTAGTCAATTGGGTGGCCGACAGTGGATCCAGCACGTTCACAACATTATCTCCCACCCAGTCTTCTGCAGAAAGCGCACAGGTGGCACCTGAAAACCAAGCCCATCAGTGTGTCACATCACCCCCATGCATATCAGGGAAACTGTCTGAGCCTCAAGTTATGCAGCAGTCTCTTATGCTGTTTGAAGACTCTGCTGGCAGGGCTTCCCAAGGGAATCCACCTAGGCATTCCCCAGTGGTGGAAGACATAGAATGCACTGATGCACAACCACTGATGTTTCCTGATGATGAGGACATGGGAATACCACCTCATCGGAGTCTGCACGTCTCTGATGATGACGAAACACAGGTGCCAACTGCTGCGTCTTTCTGCAGTGTGCAGACCGAACAGGAGGTCAGGGAGGAAGACTGTGTGGAAGACGATGCAGGGGACGATGAGGTCCTAGACCCCACATGGAATGAAGGTCGTGCCACAGACTTTCATAGTTCAGAGGAAGAGGTAGTGGTGAGACTGAGCCAACAGCGTAGCAAAAGAGGGAGCAGGGGGCAAAAGCAGACCAGCCGCCGCCAAGAGAGTTCGTCTGCTACTGGCCACCGCCACCAGGGACCGAGTACCCCTAAGGCAGCTTCAAGGGGAACCCTGGCACGGCACTTCATTAAACAATGTGCTGACGACAAGACCCAAGTGGTTTGCACGCTGTGCCATCAGATCCTGAAGCGAGGCATTAACGTTCTGAACCTTAGCACAACCTGCATGACCAGGCATCTACATGCAAAGCCTGAACTGCAGTGGAGTAAACACCTTAAAAACAAGGAACTCACTCGGGCTCCCCCTGCTCCCTCTTCTGCTGCTGCCTCGGCCTCTTCCTCCGCCTCGGGAGGAACGTTGGCACCTGCCGCCCACCAAACGGAGGATGTGCCACCGACACCACCACCTGCGTCACCAAGCATCTCCACCATGTCACACGGCAGCGTTCAGCTCTCCATCTCACAAACCTTGGAGAGAAAGCGTAAATTCCCACCTAGCCACCCTCGAGCCTTGGGCCTGAATGCCAGCATTTCTAAACTACTGGCCTTTGAAATGCTGTCATTCAGGCTGGTGGACACAGAGAGCTTCAAACAGCTGATGTCCATGGCTGTCCCACAGTATGTTGTTCCCAGCCGCCACTACTTCTCCAAGACAGCTGTGCCTTCCCTGCACAACCAAGTATCCGATAAAATCAAGTGTGCACTGCGCAACGCCATCTGTGGCAAAGTCCACTTAACCACAGATACGTGGACCAGTAAGCACGGCCAGGGACGCTATATCTCCCTAACTGCACACTGGGTAAATTTAGTGGCGGCTGGGCCGCAGGCGGAGAGTTCCTTGGCGCACGTCCTTCCGCCGTCAAGGATCGCAGGGCATCATTCTTTGCCTCCTGTAGCCTCCTCCTCCTACTCGGCTTCCTCCTCCTCTGCCTCCACCAGCTCATCCAGTCAGCCACACATCTTCACCAACAACTTCAGCACAGCCCGGGGTAAACGTCAGCAGGCCATTCTGAAACTCATATGTTTGGGGGACAGGCCCCACACCGCGCAGGATTTGTGGCGGGGTATTGAACAACAGACCGACGAGTGGTTTCTACCGGTGGGCCTCATGCCCGGCCTGGTGGTGTGCGATAATGGGCGAAATCTCGTCGCAGCTCTGGGACTAGCCGGTTTGACGCAAATCCCTTGCCTGGCGCATGTGCTGAATTTGGTGGTGCAGAAGTTCATTCACAACTACCCCGACATGTCACAGCTGCTGCATAAAGTGCGGGCCGTCTGTGCGCTCTTCCGGCATTCACATCCTGCCGCTGCTCGCCTGTCGGCGCTACAGCGGAACTTCGGCCATCCCGCTCACCGCCTCATATGCGACGTGCCCACCAGGTGGAACTCCACCTTGCACATGCTGGAGAGACTTTGCGAGCAGCAGCAGGCCATAGTGGAGTTTCAGCTGCAGCACGCACACGTCAGTCGCACTGCGGAACAGCACCACTTCACCACCAATGATTGGGCCTCCATGCGAGATCCGTGTGCCCTGTTGCGCTGTTTCGAGTACTCCACCAACATGGCCAGTGGCGATTACACCGTTATCAGGAGGAGGAGGAGGATGAGGGGTAATTTTTACCACTTTCAGGCCAGTTTGTTAGAAGTGGCTCAGAGGGAGTTTTTTTGCAACAGCAGAGGCCAGGTACAAATGTGGCCAGCCAGGGCCCACTACTGGAGGATGAGGAGGAGGTGGAGGAGGATGAGGATGAAGCAGGTTCACAGCGGGGTGGCACCCGACACAGCTCAGGCCCATCACTGGTGCGTGGCTGGGGGGATATGGAGGACGATGACGATACGCCTCCCACAGAGGACAGCTTGTCCTTACCTCTGGGGAGCCTGGCACACATGAGCGACTACATGCTGCAGTGCCTGCGCAACGACAGCAGAGTTGCCCACATTTTAATGTGTGCGGACTACTGGGTTGCCACCCTGCTGGATCCCTGGTACAAAGACAATGTGCCTACCTTACTTCCTGCACTAGAGTGTGATAGGAAGATGCACGAGTACAAGCGCACGCTGGTAAACGCGCTCCTGAGAGCATTCCCAAATGTCACAGGGGAACAGGAGGAAGCCCAAGGCGAAGGCAGAGGAGGAGCAAGAGGTCACCAACACAGCTGTGTCATGGCCAGCTCCTCTGAGGGCAGGGTTAGCATGGCAGAAATGTGGAAAAGTTTTGTCTCCATGCCACAGCTAACTGCACCACCACCTGATACGGAACGTGTTAGCAGGAGGCAGCATTTCACTAACCTGGTTGAACAGTACGTCTGCACACCCCTCCACGTACTGACTGATGGTTCGGCCCCATTCAACTTCTGGGTCTCCAAATTGTCTACGTGGCCAGAGTTAGCATTTTATGCCTTGGAGGTGCTGGCCTGCCCTGAAAGTGGCCTTCTCCAGTGATGGGTGATATGACGCATGATTCCTTGCTGTGGGACCTGTATCCTCGGTCTGGGTGCTGGGCTGAAATAACTGAGAGTGGCCTTCTCCGGTGGTGGTTGATATGACGCATGATTCCTTACTGTGGGACCTCTCTCCTCTGTCTGGGTGCTGGGCTGAAATAACTAAGAGTGGCCTTCTCCGGGGGTGGTTGATATGACGCATGATTCCTTGCTGTGGGACCTGTATCCTCGGTCTGGGTGCTGGGCTGAAATAACTGAAAGTGGCCTTCTCCAGTGGTGGGTGATATGACGCATGATTCCTTGCAGTGGGACCATTATCCTCGGTCTGGGTGCTGGGCCGAAATAACTGAAAGTGGCCTTCTCCAGTGGTGGGTGATATGACGCATGATTCCTTGCAGTGGGACCTGTATCCTCGGTCTGGGTGCTGGGCTTAAATAACTGAAAGTGGCCTTCTCCAGTGGTTGGTGATATGATGCATGATTCCTTGCAGTGGGACCTGTATCCTCGGTCTTGGTGCTGGGCCGAAATAACTGAAAGTGGACTTCTCCAGTGGTGGGTGATATGACGCATGATTCCTTGCAGTGGGACCTGTATCCTCGGTCTGGGTGCTGGGCTGAAATAACTGAAAGTGGCCTTCTCCAGTGGTTGGTGATATGATGCATGATTCCTTGCAGTGGGACCTGTATCCTCGGTCTTGGTGCTGGGCCGAAATAACTGAAAGTGGCCTTCTCCAGTGGTGGGTGATATGACACATGATTCCTTGCTGTGGGACCGGTATCCTCGGTCTGGGTGCTGGGCTGAAATAACTGAAAGTGGCCTTCTCCAGTGGTGGGTGATATGACGCATGATTCCTTGCAGTGGGACCTGTATCCTCGGTCTGGGTGCTGGGCCGAAATAACTGAAAGTGGCCTTCTCCAGTGGTGGGTGATATGACGCATGATTCCTTGCAGTGGGACCTGTATCCTCGGTCTGGGTGCTAAGCAAAATAACTGAAAGTGGCCTTCTCCAGTGATGGGTGATATGACGCATGATTCCTTGCAGTGGGACCTGTATCCTCGGTCTGGGTGCTGGGCCAAAATAACTGAAAGTGGCCTTCTCCAGTGGTGGGTGATATGACGCATGATTCCTTGCAGTGGGACCTGTATTCTCGGTCTGGGTGCTGGGCCAAAATAACTGAAAGTGGCCTTCTCCAGTGGTTGGTGATATGACGCATGATTCCTTGCTTTGGGACCTGTATCCTCGGTCTTGGTGCTGGGCCGAAATAACTGAAAGTGGCCTTCTCCAGTGGTGGGTGATATGACGCATGATTCCTTGCAGTGGGACCTGTATCCTCGGTCTGGGTGTTGGGCCGAAATAACTGAAAGTGGCCTTCTCCAGTGGTGGGTGATATGACGCATGATTCCTTGCAGTGGGACCTGTATCCTCGGTCTGGGTGCTGGGCCGAAATAACTGAAATTGGCCTTCTCCAGTGATGGGTGATATGACGCATGATTCCTTGCAGTGGGACCTGTATCCTCAGTCTGGGTGCTGGGCCAAAATAACTGAAAGTGGCCTTCTCCAGTGGTGGGTGATATGACGCATGATTCCTTGCAGTGGGACCTGTATTCTCGGTCTGGGTGCTGGGCCAAAATAACTGAAAGTGGCCTTCTCCAGTGGTTGGTGATATGACGCATGATTCCTTGCAGTGGGACCTGTATCCTCGGTCTGGGTGCTGGGCCGAAATAACTGAAAGTGGCCTTCTCCAGTGGTGGGTGATATGACGCATGATTCCTTGCAGTGGGACCTGTATCCTCGGTCTGGGTGCTGGGCCAAAATAACTGAAAGTGGCCTTCTCCAGTAGTGGGTGATATGACGCATGATTCCTTGCAGTGGGACCTGTATCCTCGGTCTGGGTGCTGGGCGAAATAACTGAAAGTGGCCTTCTCCAGTGGTGGGTGATATGACGCATGATTCCTTGCTGTGGGACCTGTATCCTCGATCTGGGTGCAGGGTCGAAATAACTGAAAGTGGCCTTCTCCAGTGGTGGGTGATATGACGCATGATTCCTTGCTGTGGGACCTGTATCCTCGGTCTGGGTGCTGGGCCGAAATAACTGAAAGTGGCCTTCTCCAGTGGTGGGTGATATGACGCATGATTCCTTGCTGTGGGACCTGTATCCTCGATCTGGGTGCAGGGTCGAAATAACTGAAAGTGGCCTTCTCCAGTGGTGGGTGATATGACGCATGATTCCTTGCTGTGGGACCTGTATCCTCGGTCTGGGTGCTAGGCAGAAATAACTGAAAGTGGCCTTCTCCAGTGGTGGGTGATATGACGCATGATTCCTTGCAGTGGGACCTGTATCCTCGGTCTGGGTGCTGGGCCGAAATAACTGAAAGTGGCCTTCTCCAGTGGTGGGTGATATGACGCATGATTCCTTGCAGTGGGACCTGTATCCTCGGTCTGGATGCTGGGCCGAAATAACTGAAAGTGGCCTTCTCCAGTGGTGGGTGATATGACGCACGATTCCTTTCTGTGGGACCTCTCTCCTCTGTCTGGGTGCTGGGCCGAAATAACTGAAAGTAGCCTTCTCCAATGTTGGGTGATATGACGCATGATTCCTTGCTGTGGGACCTCTCTCCTCTGTCTGGGTGCTGGGGCCGAAATAACTGAAACTGGCTTTCTCCAGTGGTGGGTGATATGACGCATGATTCCTTGCAGTGGGACCTGTATCCTCGGTCTGGGTACTGGGGCCGAAATAACTGAAAGTGGCCTTCTCCAGTGGTGGGTGATATGACGCATGATTCCTTGCAGTGGGACCTGTATCCTCGTTCTGGGTGCTGGGCCGAAATAACTGAAAGTGGCCTTCTCCAGTGATTGGTGATATGACGCATGATTCCTTGCAGTGGGACCTGTATCCTCGGTCTGGGTGCTGGGCCGAAATTACTGAAAGTGGCCTTCTCCAGTGATTAGTGATATGACGCTTGATTCCTTGCTATGGGACCTGTATCCTCGGTCTTGGTGCTGGGCCGAAATAACTGAAAGTGGCCTTCTCCAGTGCTGGGTGACATGACACATGATTCCTTGCAGTGGGACCCTTATCCTCGGTCTGGGTGTTGGGCCGAAATAACTGAAAGTGGCCTTCTCCAGTGGTGGGTGATATGACGCATGATTCCTTGCAGTGGGACCTGTATCCTCGGTCTGGGTGCTGGGCCGAAATAACTGAAAGTGGCCTTCTCCAGTGGTGGTTGATATGACGCATGATTCCTTGCAGTGGGACCTGTATCCTCGGTCTGGGTGCTGGGTCGAATTAACTGAAAGTGGCCTTCTCCAGTGGTGGGTAATATGACGCATGATTCCTTGCAGTGGGACCTGTATCCTCGGTCTGGGTGCTGGGCCGAAATAACTGAAAGTGGCCTTCTCCAGTGGTGGGTGATATGACGCATGATTCCTTGCAGTGGGACCTGTATCCTCGGTCTGGGTGCTGGTCCGAAATAACTGAAAGTGGACTTCTCCAGTGGTGGGTGATATGACGCATGATTCCTTGCTGTGGAACCTGTATCCTCGGTCTGGGTGCTGGGCCGAAATAACTAAAAGTGGCCTTCTCCAGTGGTGGGTGATATGACGCATAATTCCTTGCAGTGGGACCTGTATCCTCGGTCTGGGTGCTGGGCCGAAATAACTGAAAGTGGCCTTCTCCAGTGGTGGGTGATATGACGCATGATTCCTTGCAGTGGGACCTGTATCCTCGGTCTGGGTGCTGGGCCAAAATAACTGAAAGTGGCCTTCTCCAGTGGTGGGTGATATGACGCATGATTCCTTGCTGTGGGACCTCTCTCCAATTGATATTGGTTAATTTTTATTTATTTATTTTTATTTTAATTCATTTCCCTATCCACATTTGTTTCCAGGGGAATTACCTACATTTTGCTGCCTTTTGCAGCCTTCTAGCCCTTTCCTGGACTATTTTACAGTCTTTTTAGTGCCTAAAAGTTCGTGTCCCCATTGACTTCAATGGGGTTCGGGTTCGGGATAAAGTTCGGGTCGAGTTCGGATCCCGAACTCGAACATTTTCGGGAAGTTCGGCTGAACTTCCTGAACCCGAACTTCCAGGTGTTAGCTCATCTCTAGTGTTGAGCGAGCATGCTTGGCCGAATACCGCGTTTGCTCGAGCTCGATGCTAGAGTCTCCTTCCCTCATGTTTGTTGGCTGTTACACAGCCAATAAACGTGCGGGTAAGTACTGCCACTCACTATAATGCCATAGCCATGTTGGTTACTGGTATTACAGTGATTGGCTGTCCAGAATGCGTCATCGGGTGCTATAAAGCACCCGATGACACGGGGTTCGGCTCAGTCTTAGGCCTCTTGCAAACAAACTTTTTTTTCCGTTTACTTTCCGTATTTTGCATTCCTTAGATCAGTGTTTCCCAACCAGTGTGCCTCCAGCTGTTGCAAAACTACAACTCCCAGCATGCCCGGACAGCCAAAGGCTGGGAATTGTAGTTTTGCAACAGCTGGAGGCACGCTGTTTGGGAAACACTGCCTTAGATGGACTGTATACGGAACCATTCATTTGAATGGATCCGCCAAAAAAACGGAATTGGCTGTCCAGAATGCGTCATCGGGTGCTATAAAGCACCCGATGACACGGGGTTCGGCTCAGTCTTAGGCCTCTTGCAAACAAACTTTTTTTTCCGTTTACTTTCCGTATTTTGCATTCCTTAGATCAGTGTTTCCCAACCAGTGTGCCTCCAGCTGTTGCAAAACTACAACTCCCAGCATGCCCGGACAGCCAAAGGCTGGGAATTGTAGTTTTGCAACAGCTGGAGGCACGCTGTTTGGGAAACACTGCCTTAAATGGACTGTATACGGAACCATTCATTTGAATGGATCCGCCAAAAAAACGGAAGGTACTCCGTATGCCTTCCGTTTCCGTATTTCCGTTTTGTTCAAAAATAGAAAATGTCCTATTATTGTCTGCATAATGGTCAAGGATAGTACTGTTCTATGAGTAGCCAGCTGTTCCGTTTCGAAAAAAAAAACAAATGCACATGGATCTCATCCGTACATTTTGCAAATCCGTTTTTCAGCTTTTTTGCGGATGGCAAAATACTGAAAAAGCCATACGGTCGTGTGCAAGAGGCCTTAGTCAGGGAGAGATGTGCTGTAGAAGGGACAGATAGCGGAGGGAATTGAATTTTATTATGCATTTGTAGAGACCCAAAAGTCCTTTTAAGGACTATTGTATCTGGCAGCAATATATATTATTAGCCCAACCTGCGCTAAATTGCGTGCAATTGTTAGAGACCCAAAAGTCCTTTTAAGGACTTTTGTTGTATCTCGCAGCAATATATATATTTAGTGAAACCTGCAATAAATAGCGTGCAATTGTTTGACCACTGTAGACAGCGACATTATCTGCGCTACATCTCCTGTGTAACATGTGCACAGCCTAAAAATATCTGTGACATCCAGTGTACTTTTTCCGTAGACACTGCGAACAGTGACCTTACCTGTGCTACATCTCCTGTATAACGTTTGCGCATCCTAAAGATATCTGTGACATCCAGTGTACTTTTTCCGTAGACGCTGCGGACAGTGATATTACCTGCGCTACATCTCCTGTATAACGTTTGCGCGTCCTAAAAGTATCCGTGACATCCAGCGTACTTTTTCCGTAGACGTTGTCCGCTGCGGACAGTTACATTACCTGCGCTACGTCTCCTGTATATTCTTTCCCCATCCCAAATATCTGTGACATTGACTGTAATTTTTTCTTAGCCACTGTTGACAGCAGCGCCATTACCTGTGATACCTCTCCTGTATAATGATTCCGCATCCCAAATATTAGTGACATTGGGACTGTAATTTTTTCTTAGCCGCTGGTGACAGCAGCTCCTTTACCTGTGGACCTCTCCTGTATAACTTTTCAGCAGCCCAAATATCAGTGACATTGACTGTATTTTTTTCTTAGCCGCTGGTGACAGCAGCGCCATTACCTGTGGTACCTCTCCTGTATAACGTTTCCGCATCCCAAATATCAGTGACATTGACTGTAATTTTTCTTAGCCGCTGTTGACAGCAGTGCCCTTACCTGTGGTACCTCTCCTGGTGGTGCTGGCCTGCCCTGCCGCCAGCGTTTTGTCAGAGCGGGTATTGCTGGGGGCATAATAACTGATAAACACATCTGCCTGTCAACTGAAAATGCTGACCGGTTGACTCTTATAAAAATAAATAAGGCCTCGATTGCCCCTGACTTCTCTACTCCACCATAGGAAAGCGGCTGAACATAAAGGCACTTTAAATGTGGCTTTTATGGTGTATTGAATACACTGTATTCCCATGCCCCCCCTCCCCACAAAAAAGGGTATATGGTTCAATCTTCCTTATCTCATCCTCCTCCTTCATCATGTTAGGCTGCCCTCGCTCCTAATGTTTTAGAGGGTCATCTCAGCAGCAGGTCCTTACTCATAATGTTTTAGATGGTCAGCTCATCAGCAGACCCTCACCCCTAATGTTTTAGATGGTGAGCTCAGCAGCAGACCGTCAACTATAAATTTTTCGATGGTCAGCTCAGCAGCAGGCACTCGCCCCTAATGTTTTAGATCATCAGCTCAGCAGCAGACCCTCACCAATAATTTTTTCCATGGTCAGATCAGCAGCAGGCCCTCGCCCATAATTTTTTCCATGGTCAGATCAGCAGCAGGCACTCGCACCTAATGTTTTAGAGAGTCAGCTCGGCAGCAGATCGTCACCCCTAATGTTCTAGATGGTCAGCTCAGTAGCAGGCCCTCACCCATAATTTTTTCAGTGGTCAGCACAGCAGCAGGCCCTCGCCCCTAATATTTTCGATGGTCAGCTCAGTAGCAGGCCCTCACCCATAATGTTTTAGATGGTCAGATCAGCAGCAGGTACTCGCCCCTAATGTTTTAGAGAGTCAGCTCAGCAGCAGACCCTCAACCATGATTTTTTCGATGGTCAGCTTAGCAGCAGGCCCTCAACCATAATGTTTTAGATGGTCAGCTCAGCAGCAGGCCCTCGCCCATAATGTTTTAGATGGTCAGATCAGCAGCAGACCCTCACCCCTAATGTTTTAGATGGTCAGCTCAGCAGCAGACCCTCACCACTAATGTTTTAGATTGTCAGCTTAGCAGCAGGCCCTCGCCCCTAATGTTTTAGAGGGCTATCAGCAGGCCCTTGCTTCCAATGTTTTTGAGGGTCACCAGCAGGCCATCAATCATAATTTTTCAAGAGTGTGTGTATGATGCCCTCCTTTATGTGTAATAAAGGGTGTATTGGAGTGCCGATTCCTTGTATTTTGGCAGCCCTTTCACTTAGTTCATAGGCTTTAGGAATGTAGGAGTCCCACTACCTGAACAATTGTACCACAATGTGAATGAGGCCCTCTTTTATGTGATATATAGGTTGTATTGGAGTGCCTCTTGCTTGTAATTTTTGGTAGCACGTGCACTTTATATACAAGTTAATATACAGGAAATAATGTTTCCTAACTATTTTTCCTCTAAAATCGATTTTATCTTCATTATTGTGCGTATTATTGCCAGTCTGTAAAATTGGCATACTACTCGGACAACATCATTCCCAGCAGTGACCTGGGAGTCCAAGATGCATCCAGACATCCTCCCCATGCTGTTCCCCAACCATTTCAGTGGTGTCTCCATCAATTTCTGACCTTTTCAGGAGAACTAGACAACCTCCCCTCTTCAGAGCAGGGGGTGCCTGGTTTAATGCTCAGGTTGTCCCATTGACTTCGATTGTGCTCGGGTGCTTGGTAGAGCACCCGAGCCTCCCAAAGTGTTCTACTCGAGCACCCGAGCACTTTGGTGCTTGATCAACACTAGAAAAGATCAGTGGCCATAGCATTGGAGATTAGAACAGTAAAGGATAATCAGTTAATGAATAAGTATTGTACCTAGTGTGGGCCAATAGATGTGTGGCTAGCACTAAGAAAATGAGGGTGTTAGAAATATATCTCTGTTGAAATAGTTTTGCTTTCCAGAGTGTGAGATAAGAGATGTTGGTCAGAAAGATAAAGTATTATCTGGTATCTATGAAATGTTGAAAAAGTTTGAAGAAGGTCTAAAAAGGTTGAACCTTGAACAATGCCCTACCTTGAAACAAGGGTTGGTTTGTCTGGGCTGTTAAGGGATATAGACAAACAGATAGTGGTATTGTATAGTCCCACCCCCCCTGTAGTCTGTGTTAATCCTGAAGTCTCAGGAAAGCTGAATCCTTTAGAGATAAGAGGGGTATAGTCTGCTAGGAAAACATTCCTTAGATAAGAGATGCTGGCAATGCAAAAGTAACTAAGAAGAAGGGAGGTAGTATGCTATGCGGAGTAAGACAACAGAGTTGAATAAGTTATGTGAATATTTTTAAAAGGCACAGAAAGGTAAAGATTATTTAATAATTTTCTTTCTTCTTTCCCAAGCAGCTAACCTAATGTGGGAATCCAGCCTTTAACAGAAATTATTATATATGTGCAACACCAATTAAAACCATGTGGCATATAAGATGATTTGGGTTTAACAAAATTATTGTATGATTATAACTTGTATGCTGTCTTGTTATAAGATTTTGATTAACCACAAATTGAAGACCAGAAGGCGTTCAAAAAAAATGGCAGAGCAACAGAGATCAGCAATTCTGGGTGTGGTGTGTCTATCTTTTTCCAGGAAAGCCGTGTTTGTGCTGAAAGTTTTAGGATGAAACAAAGAAAACTTTGTAGCTGGTATGGAAGACATAAATCATTCAGTGGAAAGTGAATGCGTGTGGCTTTAAGTTGCAGTTGAGTCAAATATGTGTGAAGAGTGATGGATGCTTAGCAGAGTTGTGTGTGCAGTCTGTATTGCAGGAATAAGGGCGTGGTTATGAGCTGAAAATGAATAAATAATGCCGCATTAAGAAATGCACAAATGAAAATGTGAATGTGTATGGAGTACGATATTTGTTTTTATATATTATGCGCATTGGGGAGTTTATTTTATTTTTCTTGGAAGATTTTAGTTTTTATTGGTGCCAAAAGTTTGAATTAAGCTCTCCATTTTTTAATTGAAGTCAATGAAATGTTTCTTATGGGCCCTTCATGTGTTCATGTCCTTATTGTCAGATCTGTTCCTTTCGATATTTGTAGTAATGTGTTATATGTTAAATGTTGTGCTAACATCAGAGACCTGTCCTCATGAACATTCGAGACAATACTGATGGAGAGAGGGAGGATCACACCGTCTGACTGGAAGGGGGACAGGGTGGACGTTACAATCAACGACAGCCCTTGTGCCCATCCCCTAGTTACAAAACACCCCCATGAAAAATGAGAAGTCCTGTGTTTCAGTCTATTAAAATCCACATTAGGAAAAGCTGGGTACTTCTGTACCAGAGTAACATCAAACATCATTGGTGGTTCAGTGGTGCCAACCACAGGTAGTGTTCCTCGGACATTGCTCCAGCCCTGATGCCAAATGCCTCATTGAAGTGAGGAAAAAGTAAGCTTGTCACCCTATAATGGTCCTGGGAGATGGACCTGCAGAGTCTGCAGGATCCAAAAGAGAGAGAGAGTTGTGCTGTGTGTGGTACTCCTCGTCCACACCACCCTAGAGGAATGTATTATTCTATGTTGACCATGCCCGGATCACTGTTCGTCCCCACAGACACCCATGTTTTTGTCATGAGAATGACACAAAGACAGGTGAGGGGGAAAAGTTACACCAAGATTAGGAAACAGGCAATCAGTATCGGCTGTGCTTTTAAACATTTTAGCAAATTCAAGTCCGGCTCCAATGATATCCCTCAGTCTGGGTGTCCTCCCCTGACTTAATTTCCAAGGACCCCAGTCTTTGGGTAGAAGTGGGTGGGAAAGTAGTACACTCCCCTTTTACCAGAACCCATCCATATTAGATTTGCCCTTAACCAAGAAGTGCTTGCCCGTTTGCTGTCAGTGATAACTCCCCTTGTTGCCTCCTGGTTACAGACTTGCTTGCAAAAGTACATGCTAGCATCTTGTATCAGGAGGACGGCACAGTGAAGCTTACCGGTGGCCCTCGATGACCAGGAACTTTGTTTGTTGGCTCTTAGGGATAATACTCCCCGGTCCATGTTTGTGTCAGTACTTCCAGAATATGAGAAGGGAGCCCAGAGCTTGCCCAGTATGTATACTGCAGCCTTGTCACTCCTGTCCTGTTTTAGCTGATCATGGCTGCAAGTGAAAAAGGAAAAAAAAAAAGAAAACTTTAGTTTTGTTGCATTAATGCTGCCTTCCAGGGATGAAACATCTGACCTCTGAAAAAAACATCTGAAGGTAAGAAGGCTGTTGAGGATATCCCTTTGCCCAAAAACATGAATGCACTAAGGACATTTTTGGGTCCTGTTTCTTATTGCAGACCTTGGATACGGAAGTTGGATGTTTGTCCTTTAGTCCCTTCCACCTTATAGATGAGGTGGTAAATGCCCTTTTATGCCCAAAGCTGGCAACGTTGTGCTCCCCACACTGGGCCTATCAGATTATTACATTTAGATTGTATTGTTCAGGAGTGAATGGCCATGCCTCAGCTGTCCTCACCCAACTGCATGGCCAGCAACAACGCCCTGTGGCATATTATTCAGCCAGACTTGAACCCGTGGCCAGAGGTGCCTCTTTCTGCATCAGAGCTGTAGTAGTTGTACAAGCCATGCTTGATAAAAGCTCTGAGATAGTCCTGAACCCTAAAGTGACAGTTATATTACATCTACCCTCATGAAAGTACAACACAAAAATATTTTAGTTGCCCGCTATTTGAAAATGCAGTGTTCCATTTTTGTTGCCTGACAATGTTGCTGTCCAAAGGTGTAATACTTTGAATCCAGCCACCCTGTTGCCTCTACAAAGGGGCAGGATGGAAGAGTTAGGGCACGGCACTTAAACTTTTCTTACAGATTCAGAGGAAGAGGCTCATGACTGTTTGTAGATGATGTCACAAGAGACAGCGGGATGTGGCAAATCAGACATTAGGTAATCGAGATCATGCTCTTTGTGGATGGACCGAGATATGACCAGGATGGCAGGTACTACACAGGTTGGGCAGTGGTGACTTAAGATGACACTCAGAGACAGAGACATCCTGACCACTTCAGGTAAACCCATTCAAAATGGGGAAGCAGTGAGGTTTCTGATGGAAGCCCTCATGTCACTAACTTGAGTGGCAGTGATAACGACAAAAGTTCACTGTAAAACCGACTCAGAGGAGGCAGAGGGAAAAGCCACGGCAGATCAGGTGGCAAAAATGGCTGCCAAATTGCCTAGGCAGACCCCTGCCTTAGTGGACACAGCTCGGGTCCCTGGAATAACTCCTCCCGTCTACCTGGAAGTTCATAAGACCTTACAGAACCAGGAGGGGAAGGAGGAAAGGGACTAGTGGATGGAAAAGGGGGAACTCTAAATGAGGAAGGCCTAATACCAAGGGAAACTCTGCCTTCCCAGGTCCCTCTACCCCTCGGTGGCACAGGCAACCCATGGAGTTACGCACCAGCCAAATATTGATATGCTTGATTTAGTAGATAGCGCATGGTACGCCCCAGGGTTCAGCACTGTAGCAGTCAGATGTACTCAAGGATGTATGAGAAACACACATCTTGCCCTGTATCTGTTTCAATGCTTGCAGACTACCTTCAACTACCCAAGGTGGGTGTATATGAGTATGCCAAAAGCTGTCACGAGGGTGTCAGGAGCCACGTCTGACTCCGTTATACCCAGAGTCAGGAAGTCGCAGCGGGTGGCTGCGCGCTCTATGTCTAAAGATCATGCTGTTACTTAATGGTAGCTTTATGTGTTTGCCTCGCAATCCTTTTTGTCTCACTCAGGTATCCGTAGCTTCTTCTCCTCAGCTGTTTCTTGTCCGTCACTCCCAACCTCCTTATATTCCCCCTTCCCACTTCTCCGGTTGCCAGATATAAAGCTTCCTGCCTGGACTTCTATACTGACCCACTGGAGCTGTGTAGCTGTTGTTCCTGGTTGTCGTACCAGAGCGTTACCCTCCGGATCCCTGTTGGGCTTTTATTGTCTGCTGTTGTCGCCCAGCTGGGCTTATATGTTTTGTCTGTCCTCTCCCTGGTGTTTTCCTTTAGTGTTAGTGGTGAGGACTAGTGCTCCCACCGCCCTATTCACTACTTAGGGCTCATCTTAGGGAAAGACAGGGTTTAGGCACGTGATCGGTGTACGGGTGAAAAACCCATCTAGGGACGTCAGGGCAGTCAGGTGCCAGCTTCTAGGTGAGTTAGGGGTCACCACCTTTCCCTCTCCCTTGGACTGGGCTTTCCCTTTTCCCTCCCTTTGCGACACGTCTGTGATCGGCACACCGGTCGTGATATTATATCTGGCCCTTATTTTGTGTAGGTAGGAAGAAAAAAAAAAGTTTTTGTTTTCTCTTCCTCACTTTCTGCCTATTTAGAATACAGTATGGATTATATTGCTGCTTTGACAAAGCAACTTCAAGCCCAGCGGTTGCTATGGGTAACCATGTTGCTCCGGAACCTAAGGTTGTTCTTCCTGACAGATTTTCTAGGGGAAGGGACAAATTTGTGACATTCCGTGAGGCCTGTAAGTTATATTTTAAGCTGCGCCCCTACTCCTCTGGTAATGAAGAACAGCGGGTGGGGATTGTTATTTCCCTGCTACAGGGGGACCCGCAATCCTGGGCGTTCTCTTTACCCACTGATTCCCAGGCTCTCTGGTCAGTGGATGGATTTTTTGGGGCCTTGGGTCTCATATATGATGACCCTGACCGAGTCGCCCTGGCTGAGTCAAAGTTACGGAGACTCCTACAGGGACATCGGCCAGCAGAGGAGTATTGCTCAGAGTTCCGTAGGTAGGCTACGGATACTCAGTGGAACAATCAATCCGGCTCTCAGGAGTCAGTTCTGCTCTGGTTTATCCGAAAGGGTTAAGGATGTGCTTGCGCTGTATGAGACCCCCTTTTCCTTTGATGCTGTTATGTCCCCTACTATCAGAATAGACAGACATCTTAGGGACAGAATGAAAAATCCTGAGCAATAAGTAACCCCTCCCAAGCAGCAGCTAGTCTGTACGGACCTAGACGAACCTATGCAGCTAGGAGGAACTACTCGTCAGGTCCGTCCCCCGGAGGCTCGCCGTAGGCATGGAGTTTGTTTTTTCTGTGGGGGGAGGGGTAATTTCATTAATGTCTGTCCTTCCATACCCAAAAACAAACGACCGTCGGAAAACTACTAACCCCAGGCTGTGTGGAGGATGTCAGCCAGGGGGTATATGTTTCCTCCATACGAACGTCTCAATTTATGTTGCCAGCGGTTGTTGTTTTTGGTGATAAGACGGAGAAAATTTCTTTCTTTTTAATTTGATAAATGCCCATTTTGCCCAGACTATGGGTTTGTCTTTCTGTACGCTACAGAGACCTATTCCCATATTCGCTATTGACTCTGCTCCTCTGTCTCAGAGAAACCTTACTTATATTGTCCATAACTTTCACCTTCGGGTAGGGGACCACCATAACGAGTGTCTTTCATGTTATGTTCTGGAGGGCCTTCCCTCTCCTGTGGTATTGGGTCTTCCCTGGTTGGTATTGCACAATCCAGTGGTGGATTGGCAGGCCAGGGAGATATTGGAGTGGAGTGAGCATTGCAGAGAAAATTGCTTAAATAGCAATTGCTTAGTCGCCTCCACAGCTACTCTACCTACATTTGTTTTGGATTTTGAGGACGTTTTCTCTGAGAAGGTTTGTCAGAAGTTACCACCTCACTGTCCTTATGATTGCCCGGTTAACCTTATTCCCTGTACAAAATTACCCAAGACCAGGTTATATAATCTTTCAGGTCCCGGGAGACAAGCCATGAAAGATTATATCTCAGAGAGTCTGGCTAAGGGACACATCAGACCCTCTTCATCACCCGTGGCTGCAGGGTTTTTCTTTGTTAAAAAGAAAGATGGGGGCCTGCGTCCTTGCCTAGATTTCCACGAACTAAACCGGATAACCATCCGAGACCCGTACCCTCTTCCTCTCATTCCTGACCTGTTTAATCAGATTGCGGGTGCTAGGTGGTTCTCCAAACTTGATCTTAGGGGGGCCTACAATCTGATTCGTATCAAGAAAGGGGATGAGTGGAAGAAAGCTTTTTACACCCCTGAGGGGCATTATGAAAATCTAGTCATGCCTTTCGGTTTGACCAATGTCAAATAGGTCTCTGTAGCGTACAGAAAGTACCTGTCTGACATGTACCTTGTGTGTTTTCAGATCAGACAAATAAATTAAAATATCATCTAGGTATATCACCACAAACCTGCCGATAAGATGACCAAAAATATTGTTAACGAAATGTTGGAAGACAGCAGGTCTTCCAACATTTCGTTAACAATATTTTTGGTCATCTTATCGGCAGGTTTGTGGTGATATACCTAGATGATATTTTAATTTATTTGTCTGATCTGAAAACACACAAGGTACATGTCAGACAGGTACTGCAGGTCCTACGGACGAATAAATTATATGTGAAAATTGAAAAGTGTGTCTTCGCCGTTCAGGAGATACAGTTCCTGGGATATCTATTATCTGCTTCAGGCTTCTGTATGGATCCTGGGAAGGTCCAGGCAATTTTAGATTGGGATCTTCCTGAGAACCTAAAATCACTGCAACGGTTCTTGGGCTTCGCAACTTTCTATAGAAAGTTTATTAAAAACTATTCTGTGATTGTCAAACCCCTTACTGACATGACTAGGAAGGGGACAGATTTTTCTAAATGGTCTGACGCCGCTAAAATGGCATTTTCCTCTCTAAAGGAAAGGTTTACCTCTGCACCTGTACTACTCCAACCGGATGTCTTCCAGCCTTTTATTGTTGAAGTAGATGCATCAGAGGTGGGAGTGGGGGCAGTACTGTCTCAGGGTCCGTCTCCTGGCAAATGGCGTCCTCGCGCTTTCTTTTCTAAAAAACTATCTGCAGCGGAAAAGAACTATGATATTGTCAATAGGGAACTATTAGCTATTAAACAAGCGTTTGAGGAATGGCGTCACTTTTTAGAGGGGGCAATCCACCCCATCACGGTTATTATGGACCACAAAAGCCTTCTGTACCTCGAATCAGCTAAGCGTCTCACCCCTATACAAGCTAGGTGGTCTCTATTTTTTACCAGGTTTAACTTTATCATCACCTATCGTCCTGGGGCAAAAAATACCAAGGCAGATGCATTGTCCCGTAGTTTTTTGGGGAAGGGATAATGTGGGTGATCCGGTACCCATTCTACAAAGAGGAGTGGTTGTTTCTGCTGTACACTCTGTTCTGGAGGGGAAGGTGTTAGAGGCCCAGGGCGACGCCCCAGTCTCTTGCCCCTCAGAGAAATTGTTTGTGCCGTTAAACCTACGTCTTGAATTATTAAAGGAACATCATAATTCGGCACTTGCTGGGCACCCGGGTAGTAAAGCAACCTTGGAGCTACTGTCTCGTTGTTTTTGGTGCCCGAGGTTGTGTCAGGATGTAATGCATTTTGTGTCTACTTGTTCTACTTGTGCACGCACTAAAGTCTCTCATACACGTCCAGCAGGGTCTTTATTGCCACTTGTCATTCTCAATAGGCCATGGACACATCTGTCAATGGATTTCATCACTGACTTACCTTTGTCTGCGGGTAAAACAGTTATCTTGGTAGTAGTGGACAGGTTTAGCAAAATGGTACACTTTATTGCATTACCCACACTACCTAATGATAAGACTCTAGCTCAGGTATTCATCAGTGAAATCGTGAAGCTTCACGGGGTCCCTTCCGATGTTTTTTCGGATCGGGGAAGCCAGTTTATTTCTAAGTTTTGGAAAGCTTTTTGTTCCCGTTTGGGGGTACACTTGTCCTTTTTCTCAGCTTTCCATCTTCAATCGAATGGAGAGACTGAGCGTACCAACCAAAACCTTGAGACATACCTAAGGTGTTTTGTGTCTGAAAACCAAGAAGTGTGGTCATCATACTTACTGTTGAGTTTGCTATAAATAGTCACTATTTCTTGGTGCATATGGTTTTCATCCCCAATTCTGTACTTTCAAAGAAGGGGGTTCATCAGGGGTTCCTGAAGAGGAACGGTTTTCGTCATTACTTTCATCTGTATGGCAGAAGGTGCAAGCTAACTTGAAAAATATGGGGGGTAAATATTAATGCATGGCTGATAAGAAACGTTCGCCAGGTCCGGACCTAGGAGTGAATGACTGTGTGGTTGTCTACTAGGAATATTAAGTTAAAGGTTCCCTCTTGGAAACTGGGTCCTAGGTTCATTGGTCCTTACAAAATAGTAGCCATCATTAACCCCGTAGCTTTTTGCCTGCAGCTACCTCAGACCTTTAAAATCCATAACGTCTTACTCAAAAGGTATGTTGCACCTCTAGAACCGTCATCGCTACCACCCCCTCCTGTTCTTGTTGATGGTAATCTGGAGTTTCAAATATCCAAAATTGTTGATTCTCGTTGGGTCCGCCGCTCTCTTCAATATTTGGTGCATTGGAGGGGTTACCGTCCCGAAGAAAGAATGTGGGTACCAGCGTCAGAGGTAAACACCAACAGGTTAGTTCTGGCTTTCCATGCCTCTCATCCTGAGAGACCTGGTCCTGAGTGTCCGGAGGCCCCTCGTAGAAAGGGGGGTACTGTCACGAGGGTGTCAGGAGCCACGTCTGACTCCGTTATACCCAGGGTCAGGAAGTCGCGGCGGGTGGCTGCACGCTCTTTTTTTTACAGATCATGCTGTTACTTAATGGTAGCTTTCTGTGTTTGCCTCACAATCCTTTTTGGCTCACTCAGGGATCCGTAGCTTCTTCTCCTCAGCTGTTTCTTGTCCCTAACTCCTAACCTCCTTATATTCCCCCTTCCCACTTCTCTGGTTGCCATATAGAGCTTCCTGCCTGGACTTCTATACTCACCCACTGGAGCTGTGTAGCTGTTGTTCCTGGTTGTCGTACCAGAGCGTTACCCTCTGGATCCCTGTTGGGCTTTTGTTGTCTACTATTGTCGCCCTTCTGGGCTTATATGTTTTGTCTGTATTGTCTGTCCTCTCCCTGGTGTTTTCATTTAGTGTTAGTGGTGAGGACTAGTGCTCCCACCGCCCTATTCACTACTTAGGGCTCATCTTAAGGAAAGCCAGGGTTTAGGCACATGATCGGTGTTCGGGTGAAAAACCCGTCTAGGGACGTCAGGGCAGTCAGGTGCCAGCTTCTAGGTGAGTTAGGGGTCACCACCTTTCCCTCTCCCTTGGACAGGGCTTTCCCTCTTCCCTCCCTTTGCGTCACACGTCTGTGATCGGCACGCCGGTCGTGATAAAAGCATACCCAAAGAAGCAAAGAAGATTATGGGCGAAGTTGTACGCAGGTATGGGGTTCCTGAGACCATAGAAAGTGGTGTTCACAGGTTTTAGGTGTAGAACAGGCCATACATGCTTCGTACCATCCACAAAACAGCAGTAGGGTAGGGAAAAAAGGAACTGAACGGGACACTAAAGCTAAATATTCAAAAGGTTATGAATAGAATGCCTGCTGGTAGCCCTCTTTTCTGTAAGATATATCCCTAACCGTAAGACAGGCCTTAGTCCCTATATGGTCCTCTTTGGGTCAGGACCCAAGGACAGGATTGTATTTCCTACAGCAGCTCCACGTGCAACATGGTTGTCTGACAGATTATGTGATCAGTTTGCAGAAACATTTGACTAAAATACATGCTCGAGTTTTTGCTTCACTTCCAGATTTTGATAAAGTACCAGGAACCCACCCACTTGTATCTGGAGATTGGGTGGTGGTAAAAAGACGCGTTAGAAAAATCCTTAAACCCTGGTTTGATTGTCCATTCCGAGAATTGTTGACCACAAGCACAAAGGAAAGTCATTTCAAGAAAGACAAAGCAGTTGATGAGGCCATACCAGAGATGATGATGGGAGAACTGTATGAAGACTTCCATCCAGAAAAATCAGAAGCACTGATGACCTCCAGTCTCCACCCATATGACATCAACGCAAATTAGGGAAAATTCATCTGACTTCCCCTTGCTCAAATCCAGTGTCATGAGAGGCTATTTGTTAGGAATAGGTTGTCATGGAAGCTGGCGAGCAGGATGTCGGAGCATTGGGACAGATGTTTAGGTTTAGTGTAACAATGATATTCAATGGAGGACTGATAGAGATGGGTGAATATCATTTTTTCTCTAGGACTGTATAAACTAGAGATTTTTATGTAGCTACTATAAACTACCTTTGCCTGGAATGCCTCCCCTCCTCCCTCCACTCCTGAAGGTCTGTTTACACAACACTTAAGAGAGAAGAAGAAGGGGGGCATGGAGCTGCATGATGAGTACATATTCACTTCTCCTCTGCCTACAGATGTTTACATTAGCTCACATACCAAAGTTCGTAAAATAGTGCACAATGTGCAGATGCTAGAGTGTTATCTATTTTTCTTCTTATCTCCTTTTCCTTCTTAGCCAATGGAATAATGACACAAGCTTCAGATGGGGACACCCTCCCCCCTGAATATGTATATACTGTTTTACACATTGTAATAAAGAAAGAGGCTGTCTTTGACTCACTTGCGTCAGCATGTGTCTCTGCCAGGCGTGGATATTAACCTCCAGGGGGTACCTTAATTTGGAGCACAAAAGTGTATCTTAAATGCTTTAATTGAAAAGCCATTTCTACAGTGGCTAGCAATGAAATCCCAGTCAGGTTTTAAAGCTTAGGTTGTAAGCTTTATAACAAGACCTTACATGGCTTATATCTCTAGTTCACATACAGGGGGACACTGCAGCAGGTTCTTGCTGTCTTTTCTCTGCTGAATCATACTGCCAATTTCTCACCGCTTCCTGCGCTGCCTTGCTTCTCTTTTGCTATTGCTCTGCTGCGTCATAACCTGCTGCCTGTAGGAGGCACTCGCTCCAACTCTTAAAGGTACATCATGTGTGCACCTCACTCCTCCTCAGCCAAAGGCAAGCCATTTTAGGGTATTTAATGCACTTTCCCCTGTGGAAAGGTACCAGAGCAATAGGTTATAATTAGCTAGTTTCCTGAGATGGTACATTTTAGTCTTGTTTGCCTGCCCATGTACCAAACGCTGCCGCCTGTTTCTAAATTTCACTGCCTGAGTTAACATCTGCCTGTTCTTCATTCTAAACCTGTGCTGCCCATCCTGGCCATGGGGCTACTTTATTGCTCGTATGCTGCCCAGCTTGCTCCCTGACTATAGTTTTGCCTCATCCCTCAGTGCTCTGCACCGGTGTCTCTTGGCCCTCGCGAGTGAGCGGCCACTGAAATGAGACTACTTCACAAAGTAGCAGCCTGGTGGTTTTCCTGCAGTGGAGTCCAGATCCCTGTATAGGGGTTTAAAAGTGAAGATCATGCGGCTGTCAGGATAACTCCCTTAGGAGTAGGTTCAAGCTAAAATCAGGTCAGTGGCACAGTAGATCCACATCCACTTCTGTAACATTATCACGTGATCTACTTGTACAGATATGGTGATTATTTAACAGTTTTGATGTCCATGATTTCCTCCCCGGACATAAAGGTTTTATATATTGTTGATATCACTGTGATAATCAAGCGTTTTTTAATGTTTTAATTTATATACCTAGGCACTATTGCACTTTATTCGATATATATACACATGGATGCACATATATGAACTATATTTGATTATAATTATGTTGACACCGTATACCAATTATGGATTGCTTTTAGAGATGAGCGATTTGAAGCGAATGAGCGAATCGAATTTCTTTGTGCTTCGTGTTAATGAATCGCAATTTTCCTAAAATGGCGGCTACACATGTGAGGACTGAGGACATGGGGCAAGGAACTCTGGGAAGGCAGGATCACCCAGATTGACATGCCTGCATGCAGCCAATCAGTAGCCAGCTAGCCCTGTGATGTCACAGCCCTATAAATACGGCGGACATCTTACAGTCAGGCATTTTCCACCATTCAGAGTGCAGGGACAGACGTGTGAAGGCACTAGGGACAGCAAGTGGAAAAACAGTTGTGGAAGAAAAAGACAGAAAAAACAATTTATAAGTGCAGGGACGGGATAGGGAGGAATGATTTCACAGCATCTAAGTGCAGGGAGTGACATCACGAGGTGCTAGGGACATTGATAGGAAAGTGATTTACAAGTGCAGGGAAAGATTACTTGGGGATCCAAATAGTCATTAGACAGCTCTGTAATTCCAGCTTTTTGTTATTGGGCTGCAAGTGTTATGTTGAAAAGCCTTTAGTGGATTATATCTTAGTATCTTATTTAGTACTATAATAAAAATATATTCTCAGTTCACGTCTGCAGTTATTTCTGGCGAAAGTGTATAGGGGTGTATTTCAGTCCAACAAGAAAAATATATTCTCCGGTCACTTCTGCTGTTATTTCTGGTGAAAGCATATAGGGGCATATTACAGTAAAAAAAGAAAAATATATATACGCACTGCACTGTTGCAGTTATTTCTGGTGAAAGCGTATTGGGGCGTATTTCAGTACTACAAGAAAAATATATTCTCAGTTCAGTGTTGCAGTTATATCTGGTAAAGCCTTTACTGGCAAATTGCAGTAGAAAAAATATACATTCGCCATTCGCTGGTACACTTATATCTTGAAAAACCTTAATTGACGTATATCAGTAGAAAAACATATCTCTCTCTCTCTCTCTCTCTCTCTCTCTGTGTATATATATATATATATATATATATATATATATCCAGAGATAAGCAGCAGCACGTCTAAAGAGCGTGGCGGGTGCAAGTTCCTCAGGAGGATGGACGGTCTTCCACAATATATAAATCCCAGAAAAAAGGCAGCACTCCTAGGATAAGTGGTGATGACCCAATTTATTCCAAGGCAACGTTTCAGCCTACTCCATGAGGTTGGCTTGACAAAGGCCTCATGGAGTAGGCTGAAACGTTGCCTTGGAATAAATTGGGTCATCACCACTTATCCTAGGAGTGCTACCTCTTTTCTCAGATTTATATATATATATATATATATATATATATATATATATTCAGCATTCACTGTTTCAGTTATATGTGGTAAAGGCTTTAGTGGCGTATTTCTGTAGAAAAAAACAAGATAAATTCAGCGTTCATGGCTGTAGTTACAGTGGATATAAAAAGTCTACACACCCCTATTAAAATGATTTCTGTGCTGTTAAAAAATGAGACAAAGATAAATCATTTCAGAACTTTTTCCACCTCTAATGTGACCTATAAACTGTACCATTCAATTGAAAAACAAACTGAAATCTTTTAGGTGGAGGGAAGAAAACAAACAAAAAAATAATAATGTGGTTGCATGAGTGTGCACACCCTCTTATAACTGGGGATGTAGCTGTGCTCAGAATTAAGCAATCACATTCACAATCATGTTAAATAGGAGTCAGCATACACCTGCCATCATTTACAGTGCCTTTGAATAACCCCAAATAAAGTTCGGCTGCTCTAGTTGGTCTTTCCTGAAATTTTCTTAGTCACATCCCACAGCAAAAGCCATAGTCCACAGAGAGCTTCCAAAGCATCAGAGGGATCTCATTGTTCAAAGGTATCAGTCAGGAGAAGGGTACAAAAGAATTTCCAAGGCATTAGATATACCATAGAACAAAGTGAAAAAAGTCATCAACAAGTGGAGAAAATATGGCACAACAGTGACATTACCAAGAACTGGACATCACTCCAAAATTGATGAAAAGACGAGAAGAAAACTGGTCTGGGAGGCTACCAAGAGGCCTACAGTAACATTAAAAGAGCTGCAGGAATATCTGGCAAGTACTGGTTGTGTGGTACATGTGACAAGAATCTCCCATATTCTTCATATGTCTGGGCTATGGGGTAGAGTGGCAAGACAAAAGCCTTTTCCTACGAAGAAAAACATCCAAACCAAGCTACATTTTGCAAAAACACATCTGAAGTCTCCCAAAAGCATGTGGGAAAAGGTGTTATGGTCTGATGAAACCAAGGTTGAACTTTTTGGCCATAATTCCAGAAGATATGTTTGGCACAAAAACAACACTGCACATCACCAAAAGAACACCATACCCACAGTGAAGCATGGTGGTGACAGCATCATGCTTTGGGGCTGTTTTTCTTCAGCTGGAACTGGGGCCTTAGTTAAGATAGAGGGAATTATGAACAGTTCCAAATACCAGTCAATATTGGCACAAAACCTTCAGGCTTCTGCTAGAAAGCTGTACATGAAGAGGAACTTCATCTTTCACCATGACAACGACCCAAAGCATACATCCAAATCAACAAAGGAATGGCTTAACCAGAAGAAGATTAAAGTTTTGGAATCCGATTAAAAATCTGTGGGGTGATCTGAAGAGGGCTGTGCACAGGAGATGCCCTCGCAATCAGATTTGGAGAGTTTTTGCAAAGAAGAGTGGGCAAATCTTGCAAAGTCAAAATGTGCCATGCTGATAGACTCATACCCCAAGAGACTGAGTGCTGTAATAAAATCAAAAGGTGCTTTAACAAAGTATTAGTTTAAGGGTGTGTACACTTATGCAACCATATGATTTTATTTTTATATTTTTTCTTCCCTCTACCTAAAAGAATTCAGGTTGTTTTTCAATTGAGTTGTACAGTTTATAGGTAACATTAAAGGTGGAAAAAGTTCTGAAATGATTTATCTTTGTCTCATTTTTTTACAGCACAGAAACCTGACATTTTAACAGGGGTGTGTAGACTTTTTATATCCACTGTATATGTGGGAAAGTCCTTTTTGCGGTATGTACCGAATTACATTGTGAAATTTTGTATTTACGTTTCCCACACTGCACGTTTACGTGACGACGTCCATAAGGTGAAAACACTATGCACTAACCCTGCAGAAAAATGCGAACTAATTTACACCAGCCTGCATCTATCTGCGGTATTGCTTACTGGACACTAGTGGGACTTTTCTACAGCACAGAAACCGCACGAGGACCGCATCTCGCTCTTCCAGCATGGACCTACTTCCTCCGCTACTTCCCGTTCACTTCAGATCACTCCCCCTCAGACGCCGTTGTTTTTTTTAAAACTGACAGCCTATAGCCCTCTGTTGAAAAGCCTTTAGTGGCATATATCAGTAGAAAAAAATATATATATTCGGCGTTCAGCGCTGCAGTTACGGTATATATGCGGTAAAATCTTTTTTTTAATTATTTTGGTGAAAAAAATTGCATTCAGCGTTAAGCGCTGCACTTATATGCGGTAAAATCTTTTTTGAAGTATTTCGGTGGAAAAAAATCTTGTGTTCAGCATCAAGCACTGCACTAATATGCGGTAAAATCTCCATGGTGTCTCTATGATAAATCTGCAGCGTGGGGGCCCATGTGTGGCTTTTACACACTTTCAAAATAATCCTTCAGCGGAGCGAATAGACGCCGAATGACAGTGACGCTCCATGACCTTCCCAAGAGTTTGTATTTGGCGATGCTGTTATATATAGTAAAATCTTTTGTTACGTTTTTCGGTGGAAAAAATGTTGTATTGCGCATTAAGCGCTGCACTTATATGCATTAAAATCTTTTTTTTAATTATTTTGGTGGAGAAAAAACTTGTATTCAGCATTAAGCACTGCACTTATTCAGCAGGTGGAGCAGGCGCGTGAAGTGAGTGCGTGACGTTACAGCTGCCGGCCGCTCTACTTGCTACAGTACGGGAGCTTGATAGTAAGTAGTAGTACACTGATTAGCACTACTTTAACTAACATTAAGAAGAGGTTAAAGATTACAGTTTACATATGAATACTGCTGTGAGTGGCAGGGCCCGGTGTATTGGGGGACACTGTTATGGGGGGATCTGTGAATGACATATATATAGCATAAGATGCTATATATGTCACCCACAGATCCCCCCCATAACAGTGTCATCCACAGATCCTTCTCCGCATAACAGTGCATCCACAGATCCCCCTTCCCATAACAGTGCCATCCACAGATCCCTCTCCCTATAACAGTGCCATCCACAGATCCCCCTCTCCATAACAGTGCCATCTACAGATCCCCCTCCCCATAACAGTGCCATCCACAGATCCCCCTCCCCATAACAGTGCCATCCACAGATCCCCCTCCCCATAATAGTGCCATCCACAGATCCCCCATAACAGTGCCATCCACAGATCCTCCATAACAGTATCATGCACAGATCCCCTCCATAATAGTGTCATCCACAGATCCCCCATAATAGTGTCATCCACAGATCCCCCATAACAGTGTCATACACATATCCCCCATAAGTGTCATCCACAGATCCCCTCCATAACAGTGTCATCCACAGATCCCCCATAATAGTGTCATCCACAGACCACCATTAGTTCAAAACCCACCAAAAGCACACCTTACTCCATACTCATGCTGCTGCCACCTCCAGACTATGTCATTGTGCCGCTCTGTGGTCTCCTCATGCTGCTGCCACCTTCAGCATTAAGCTCTGCACTTTTATGCGATAAAATCTTTTTTGAATTTTTTCGGTGGAAAAAAAATCTTGTATTCTGCGTTAAGTGCTGCACTTATATGCAGTAAAATCTTTTTTTAATTATTTTTTATTTTTTAATTTTTTGTTGGAAAAAAATCTTGTATTGTGCATTAAGCGCTGCACTTATGCGGTAAAATCTTTTTAAAATTATTTCGGTGGAGAAAATACTTGTATTCATCATTAGGCGCTGGACTTATATGCGGTAAAATATTTTTTGAATGGTTTCGTTGGAAAAAAATCTTGTATTCTGCGTTAAGTGCTGCACTTATATGCAGGAAAGTCTTTTGTGAATTATTTTGGTGGAAATACAAATTTCCACCTCATCCATTAACTTTCTAATCTCTTCATTATCATCGGACACACTAACTTTACACCCTCCCCCACCCCCCCCCCAGCTATATATAGAAGTGGTGCCAGCACCACCTAGGAGCGAATAAAGGTAAATGACAATGCCAGCCTGTTAAAGGGAATTACAGCATGATACCACAATACATTTGATATGACATTTAGCAAGAGTTTAAAGTGCCCACATATAGCACATATTGAGACACTGCATCAAGACACCACACCCATGCATCAGACTAGATCATCCATAGTGCCACACCAACAATTTGACAAAAGAGACTGGTTTCTTCTGGCTACCTGCCTCAGCTACTATTCTGATGCTGGTACTCACCTGATGGCACACATCTGATGCCAAGTGTTACTTCTTTCACCCATCATCTTCAGCGGGTACTGGTATTGCCACCCACCTCCACAGTATGTCTCCTTGCCACTTTGTGGCCTCCTGATGCTGCCTCCACCTCCAGACTCTGTCATTGTGCCACTCTGTGGCCTCCTGATGCTGCCGCCACCTCCAGGCTCGGTCATTGTGCCACTCTGTGGCCTCCTCCTAATGCTGCTGATGCTGCCGCTACATGTATGACGGGCTGATCGGGCAGGTGCAAGAGCTGCGCCTGCCTGATCAGGGGAACGGACCCAGCAGTCACTGACAGCCGGGCCCCTGCTGCTTATGCTGGCGTAGGTGAAGACAACGATGGAAGCGTATTAATCCCTTGTATGCCGCAGTCAAAGCTGACCGTGTCATGCAGAGGGTTTGCGGAGGGTACGCATGCCCTCCGCATTTCCATTGGGTCCCCGCGCTGCAGTGGTTAGCGAGCAGGGATGTATCAAAGTCTGATGTTCGCAAAACATATGTGTGAAAGTGTATCATGACAATCACACCAACAAAGAAGATTACTGAGGGCCTCAGAAAAACAGTTGTTGATTCTTATCAAGCTCAAAAAGGTTACAAAACCATCTCTAAAGAGTTTGGACTCCACTAATCCATAGTCGGACAGATTATATACAAATAGAAATGCAGCGAGCCTCTGAGGAGCCAGTGTAGAGGATGGAAGTGGTAGTGGCCCTGATGAGGTGTTGTTTCACAGTGCACTCCCTCAGGCTGTCGCTCCCTGGGGTTCAGTGCAGTTAAAGTGTAGGTTCAAGAATCAGACCAGAAATAAACATATAACAGTCTCTCTTTACTTAGTGCAAAATATAACTTGTGGCACATCTGGCGGCAGTAAATATAAAGTGCAGTTTCCCTGGCAGCAGTTAAGGAGGTATGGTGACTGGTTGGATAGCAACAGATTGGCACTAACAAGTACTTGTGGATTAAGGTGTCTTCTGTAGTACAGGCTTAATGTTTGTCTAGCCTAGCAATGGCTTAGATAGGTGGTAATGTCTGAGCTGTTGTCCCTCACCTTACAGCAGTGTCTGTAAAGCTGTATTTCGCTGACCACTCTAATGTCTTGCCTCTCAAGTGGTTTCTTGAGACAGGATTAAAGGGGTATTCTGGTTGGTACAAGTTAAGGGGATAACTTGTACCACAGGATAGGGGATAACTTTAAGATCGGTGGAGTTCCTACTGCTGCAACCCCCACCGATCACAAGAAAAAATGGGAGCCCCGTACTCCCTGCAGGCCCCTTGCAGCTCCCCTAAAATGACCGGAGCAGCTTGTCACACATGAAATTGGCCGCTCTATTCATTTTTATGGGAGTGCCAAAGGTAGCTGAGCACTGTATTCGGCTGTCTCTAGAACTTTTATTTGGAATGGAGTGGCTGTGCACGTATGCGACCGGCTGCTCTGGTCATTTTAGTTGGGCTGCAGCGGGCCTCCGATCTCGTGATCAATGGGGGTCCCAGTGCTAGGACCCCCACCAATCTTAAAGTTATCCCCTATCCTGTGGATAAAGGATAACTTGTACCAACCAGAATGCCACTTTCATTTGTTCTCACAGAGGAAGAATAGCTGAGTCCTACGTTTACCTCACAGTGGAACAAGATACTGTTCCTGGGAGTGGGAGCTCTGACATGTGCTTCTTCACTCCTCCACTATGAGAACAGGAACTCTGCTTTCTCTTCAGACTTGAACTTCCCCTCCTGGCAGCAAGAGGATAGGTGTAAGGTGGTTAGCCCTGTACCTGCCAACCATTACCAACCATTACCTTACCTGCTGGAATAAATAGCATAGCATCACATTACATTACATAACCCTGCATATAAAACAGTAAACAACTGCAAATACCCCTAAGTCTTAGGTAACTTAGAAGCAACTAAAGGCCTTTCTCACATTAGCTAGTGTTAATGTTCATGAGTCCAACATCAAGAGAATACTGAACAACAATAGTGTGCATAGCAGGAGTCTAAGAAGAAAGTCATGGCTCTCCAAAAAGAGCTTTGCTGCACATCTGCAGTTTGCTGAAGATCACCTGGTCAACTCAGACTGCTATTGGAAAAATATTTTGGGGATTGATAATACCAAAGCTTTTTGGTTTAAATGAGGAGCATTATGTTTGGAGAAAGGAAAACAAGGGATTCCAAAATAAAAAAAAACTCATCCCATCTCTAAGGCCTCATGCACACGGCCGTTGTTTTGGTCCGTGTCCGAGCCTCATATTTTGCGGCTCGGGCGCGGATCCATTCACTTCAATGGGGCCACAAAAGATGTGGACAGTACTCCGTCTGCTGTCCGCATCTGTTGCTCCGTTCCAAATAGAGCATGTCCTATTTTTGTCCGTTTTGCGGACAAGAATAGGCATTTCTACAATTGGCCGCATTCCGTTCAGCAAATTGCGGAATGGAACGCGGAGCAGCTTATGTGTTTTGCGGATCCCTGGTTTGCGGACCGCAAAACACATACGGTCTTGTGCATGAGGCCTAAAACACTGTGGTGGTAGTATCATGGTTTGTGCCTGCTTTGCTGAATCTGGACTAGTACAGCCTGACTTATTGGAACAATGAATTCAGAATTTTACCAGCAAATTCTAAAAGAAAATGTCGAGACATCTGTCTGTGAGCTGATTTTCAAGAGAATGTGGGTGATGCAGCAAGACAATAACCCTAAGCACACAAGTCATTCTAGCAAAGAATGATTAAAGAAGAATAAAGTGAAAGTTTTGGAATGACCAAGTCAAAGTCTTGACTTTAATCCACAATTAATGTTACATAAGGACCTGAAGCGAGCAGCTCATGGGAGAAAACCCGCCAACATAACATAATTTAAGCTTTCTTGTACACAGGAATGGACTAAACTTCCTCCAAACCAATGTGCAGGGCTAATCAACAATTACTAGAAAGGTTTAGTTCAGTTATTGCTGCACAAAGGGGTCACACCAGCTTCTGAAAACAAATATTTACATATTTTTGCCATTCACAGATATTGAATCATGTTCCTCAATAAATAAATGAGCAAACCTGATATTCTTCACTCATTTGTTTGATTTGGTTATCTTTAGGGATGAGCGAATCGATTTAGCATGCTTCATCTGAATGTCGATTCGCATAAAACATCGTTTCAATACTGTATGAAGCGGGCGCTCTGTACAGTATTAGAATATATTGACTCCGATGAGCCGAAGTTATTACTTCGCGAAGTCTCGCAAGACTTCGTGTAATAACTTCGGAAATTTATTTCTACTGTAAAAAACCTTGGTACCGAACTCGGGTTCGGTTCCAAGTGGTACCTAGTAGCCTACACCCTAGTGGCCCTAATATTTTGCCTGAATGTCTCAGAGGAGTAAAAGAACACCATGTGCATTATGAGGCCTAATGTAATTTTGCAGCTTGTGCTGACAACTTTATTGGCTCTGTGATTAAATAATGAATAGAACACCTGAGAGGTGACCTAATTTTGGAAACTCTGTCCCTCAAAACTATTAAGGGGTGGAGTGAGCATTTTAACCCCACAGGTATTTTGTCGAAATGAATGTGCAGGGGATGGTGCAGAAAAAAAATTGCAATTTTTTCCACAGATAAGGCATTTCAGTGTGTAATAATGTATGCTGTACATAGCTAGTGCCATTTGAGACTTACACCACAATTCTTACATTGTTAGGCAGGATCTATTGTGTACAGAAATGTCATAAATTTGGACGTAAACTGCTGCATGTAGCAGAGCTCAGAAGAGAAGGAGTGCTATTTGGTTTTGACTGCTTTTTATTGCTTTTTGGGAAGCAGGATACGGAAGAGGAAGCAATCTGCCATTGCTTTTTGGGTACTCTACAACTTAACCTTAGTGTGCAGGTCAGTACGATTACAGAGTGGTTTTGTTTGGGGGCTCGCTTTTTGCAAGATGAGTTGACATTAGGGTACATAAGACTTTTTGATTGCTTGATGTTTTTTTTTCAGCGAAAACAATGTTTTTTCTGGAGTTTTTTTTGTTAATGCCATTTGCCTAATGTGGTAGATCATGTGCTATTTTTATAGAGAAAGTTGCTATGAAAGTGGTGATACCAATTTTTTTCTATTTTTTTCCCCTTTTACACAATAAAAGCATTTTTGGAAAAAATTATGTTTTTGTGTCCCCATTTTCTGATGTGCACTGCGATAACCACTGAGGGAATCGGCTTTGGCTTCATTTTCTCTGACTCAAACAAAGCCAATGCTCTAAGTAGTTATCACAGTGCACGTGCCCGAGCCTGGCGATGAACTGTGCATGTGCATGGATCTCGGGAGCTGGAGAGGATGACATAAGATGATTATAGGGCTAGCCAGACAAGGCTGGGGAGGAGTTAGAAATGCAAAATGCTGAGGGGCCTAAACCATTACAGCTAGAACCCACCCCTGGGCGAGCCCTCATTTGTATACCATTAAAACCTTGTTTTTGCAACTTTAGAAAATCAGACTAAAATAACAAAGATGCTGTTATGAGCGTGTGTGTGCAAGAAGGCAATATAAGTGTAGAATGTGAAAAATTGGTGACAGACTCCCTTTAACCCCTTAAGCCACCTGTACGTCATGGACTGCACTGCGTTAAGCCTCCATGACATACAGATTCATCATGGCAGCAAACTGTCACCATGTCTGCAGACATCGTGACAATGATGAGATGCAGGCTGTAGCATACAGCCAGGGATCTTAGCTAACCAGCACGGGACCAATGAGGGCAGTCCCGAGCTGGTGATTGGTCTGATTGGCTAGTCTGTACAGGTTAAAAAAAAGGTCATATGTACCCCAAATTAGTACAACTCAAACCGTCACCTCATCCAGCAAAAAAATGAGGCCCTATATGAGACAATCGCCCAAAAATGTAAAAAATATGTCTTTCAGAAAATGCAGACACAAAAACATGATTTTTATCAAAAATGCTTTTATTGTGTAAAACCGAAATAAAACAAGAAAGTCGACATATCATGTATCACCATGTCCGTAACAACCTGCTCTATAAAAATATCACATGATCTACTCCTTAAGGTGAATGGCGTAAATAAAATAAAAACTGTGCCGAAAAAGCCATTTTTTGTCACTTATATCAAGAAAGTGTAATACCAAGCAATCAAAAGGTCCAATATAGTTCAAAATAGTACCAATCCAACTGTCACTTCATCCCACAAAAAATGTGTCTTTTCAAAAAAATAGAGACACAAAAACATGATTTTTTTTCAAAAATGCTTTTATTGTGTAAAACCGAAATAAAAATATCACATCATCTAACCTGCCAGATAAACACTGTAGAAAACAGTAAAACAAAAAACGTTATATTGAGTATTAAAAAATCATATGTACTCCAATATAGTACCTTACCCTGTGGTTTCCAAAAGGGGGTCACTTTTTGGGAGTTTCTACTGTAGGGTGCATCAGAGGGTGTTTCAAATGGGACATGGTGTCTAAAAACCAGTCCAGCAAAATCTGCCCTCTAAAAACCATAGAGCGCTCCTTTCCTTCTGTGTCTTGCTGTGTGCCCATACAGCCGTTTATGATTACGTATGGAGTGTTTCTGAAAACTGCAGAATCAGGATAATAGATATTGAGTTTAGTTTTGCCATTAACCCTTGCTGTGTTACAGGAAATCATGGATTAAAATGGAAAATCTGCCAAAAAGTGAGAATTTAGAAATGTCATCTCCATTTTCCTTTAATTCTTGTGGAACACCTAAATGGTTACCAGAGTTTGTAAAATCAGTTTTGAACAACTTGAGGGGTGTTCTTAAATCTGGTCATTTATGGGTGGTTTCTACTATATAAGCACCATGAAGTGACTTCATAACTGAACTGGTCCTTAAAAAGTGGGTTTTGGAGATTTTTTAAAAACATTTTAAGAAGTGCTTCTAAAATTCTAAGCCTTCTAACATCTTAAAAAAAATAAAATTGCTTTTACAAATTATGTTAACATAAAGTAGACATATGGGAGATGTAGAGTACTATTTTGTGAGGTATCATTATCTGCCTTAGGGCTTATGCACACAACCGTATGTATTTTGCGGTCCGCCAAAAGTATGGATGACGTGTGCGCATTCTGTATTTTGTGGAACGAAACAGCTGGCCCCTAATAGAACAGTACTATCCTTGTCCGTAAAGCGGCCAATAATAGGAAATGTTCTATTTTTTTGCGGAACGGAAATACGGACGTACGGAAACGGAATGCACACGGAATAACTTCCTTTTTTTGCGGATTCATTGAAGTGAATGGTTCCACATATGGTACGCAAAAATAATGGAACGGACCTGGAAAGAAAATACGTTCATGTGCATGAGCCCTTAAAAGCAGAGAAATCTATTATTATTATTTTTTTTATAAATAAAGGTGATTTATATTGACTCAAATTTACCACTATTGGAACTACAATGTGTGACAAGAACACATTCTCAGAATGGTAAAAGTGTTCCTAAGTTATTACCATATAAAGTGACACGTCAGATTTCCAAAATTTGGCCTGGTCCTTAAGGTGAAAAATGGCTCGGTACTCAAGGGGTTAATATTACTGATATATGATTTTATACTTTTCTGAAGTATTTTAGTCTAGTTCATGCTGATAACATTGAATATGAACAATCTATGCTGTAGTATAGAAGTTTCTTCCTCTGTTATATTCAGAGCAACTATAATTATAATAACAGCACAGAAATTCCTGGACAGTCCTTACAGTCCTAACAATAGGCAGCTATTTTCCAGTGTCTGTGGAAAAAAATATAGTAGATGTGAAAGTGATTTTCTTTTTAGGCTGGTGGTACTTGAGCAGGTCATTGTGACTGTAATTATTATCATTTTACAGCTCACAGTAAATGCTTGTAATAAGTTCATGTGAGTATATTGAGGTATAGTAATGTATCACTTAGAGTCTTTTGCATTTAGCTATGAGTGATTTTTTTTTATAAGTTATCCACAGACAAAAAAAAAAAATGGTTTGCAACACTGATTCACAGTTTGTTTATTTTTAATACAAAAGCAGTGTACTGAAATTGGACTATGTGCTATGGCAGGGTGGGAAACCATTTTGCTACAGAGGGCCATTTGGATAATCGTAACATCGTTCAGGGGCCATACAAAATTTTCAGCTTAAAAATTTGACGGCTATATTTGGTCAAACACATGTGTCTTAGGGGTAAGTTACAGAAATTGTGCTTCAATTTAAAAAAATCTAGAGCGCTGTATTTGTGCAGCACAAAATGCCTGCACTATATATTACAAAAAAGTACAGGCGCCATTTTGACTCCACATAGCTGTCTAATATTCAAGTTAATTCTTTATTTCTTTATTTGGCATTAATGGCAGCCGAGCTCATCCCAGAGGGGTCCAGAGAGGGGATCACCCAGCTTTCACTCTCTCTGCCACTGTCCCTGCCTCTTTCTTCACAACTGTCCCTACCTTTGTCCCTTTCTCAGCCTCAGATCTACCCCCCACCTCCATAAGCCTCAAATCAGCCTCCTATCAGACCCCCAGGCTACATCAGCTTCAGATCAGACCCTCATCTGCCTTAGATCATACCCCCATCCTCAGATCACACCCCCATCAGACCTCCCAACCTCAAATCAGACCCCCATCAGACCCTCCCTAGCCTCAGATCAGCACCCATCAGACCCTCCCTAGCCTCAGATCACACCGCCATCAGAACTTCCAACCTCAGATCAGACCCTCATCAGACACTCCCTAGCCTCAGATCAACCCCCATCAGACCCCCCCCCCCCCCAGCCTCAGATCAGTCCCCATCACACCCCCAGCCTCAGATCAGTTCCATTCCTTTTTTTTTGCTGTATATGGTACCATCTATTTCAATGGGTCCGCAAAAAAAAAACAGAATTTACTCTGTGTACATTCCATTTCCGTATTTCCGTTCCGCAAAAAAAATAGAACATGTCCTATTATTGTCTGCATTATGGACAAGGATAGCACTGTTCTATTAGGGGCCAGCTGTTCCGTTCCACAAAATACGGAATGCACTTGGACGTCATCCCAATTTTTTTGTGGATCAGTTTTTTGTGGACCGCAAAATACATACCGTCGTGTGCATGAGGCCTTTCTCTTATCAGTCATGGACCTAAAGACCTATGTACTGGAGTCATGTATCTTACAAACATTCAGGGGGCAAAGGGCTATAAACCATTTCTGTGTTGCTCAGGGCTTCATTGAATAAACATTTTACAGACTGTCTGGAAACATGACCCCTTGAAATGTGGTGGGTGAGGCAGGAGAGCATGGACTTCATCACCTGCTGATCATGGACCCTTTGGGAAATGGTGGATGGTAGGGGGCTGGCAGTTGTTTCTGCCCCTACCTACCAGTGGGTTGAGGGAATGATGGGAATACTGAGCGAAGAACTTGGGTGTGGTAGTTGGGCTGTGGTAGTTGGGGTGTGGTAGTTGCTGTTTCTACTGGAAGGAAGTTCTCCGTTGAGGCCAGATCTTGGGACCATGTGTGAGGATTACCTGTTAAGGGAGATGTGTTGGGGCCATCCCCTGAGATATTCCTGTTGTATTGGATTATAAATAAAATAATTGAGCTCCATCTGGATCGTCTGGCTGCTGTATGAAGGACCCTCGAAATGACACCCCATGACAGGTGCCCTATGAATAACTTTCCCATAAAACATGTTTTATTGTGCAAAAAGTACAAAATCCTAAATAAAATAATACAACACATATTTGGTATCACCACATTTGTACTGACCTTTGTGTACAGTTAAAGGGGTTGTGCAGGTGGTATATATTGATGATACTCAGGATAGGTCATCAATATCTGATTTTGGAGATCCAATACCTGGCACGCCAGCTGATAAGCTGTTTGAAGCGGAGGTGGTGTTCCATGCAAACACTTCATTACACTGCGCGGCGTCTCCCTTGTAGTGGTGGCATAGTGTAATTACAATTACTTGCTCTATTAAAGTGAACTAGTAATTACACTGCATTTTCGAGACAATGGGGGGGGGTGTAATTTAGAAAAAGTAGCGCTCACATGGAGTGCCGCCTGATCCGCGGGGGTGCCGGATGTTGGACCCCTCCCCGATCAGATAGTGATGACCTATCCTGAGGATAAGTCATCAATATATACCGCCTGCACAACTCCTTTAACATTATATTTACTGCATAGTAAACTGCAAAAATAAATAAATAAATAAATAAATAAATAATGGTGGATAGCTGCTTTTTTATTTCCTCCCCAAACAAATTAATAAAAGCTAATCAATAAATGTTATGTATCACAAAATATGATCATTACAAAATACAACTATTCTTGCAAAAAACAAACCCACATAAGCTACATTGATGTAAAAATAAAAAAGTTATGGTTCTTAGAGTGCAAAGAGGAAAAAAAAATTGCAAACAGGCCATTTGAATGTGGAAAATAAATAAATACCTATACTAGGACCAAGTATAGGTATATATTTATTTTCCACATTCAAATTTGATGAATATTATGTAAAATACTATTTACGGGAGAAAGCACACCTAAAAATTATTGATATATTCTTTTAATAGTGCCATTTTTTTATATGACCTCCAAATTGTACCAGAACCTCAAATCAGGAAAAAATGAAAAAATTGAAATAATCTCAGTAAGTAGAAATCACCTCTATTTATGTAAGTGTGCTGGTAATATTTGTCATTACAGAATGCTTCTAGTACTAGTCCAGTCTGTTGTGTAGTATACAACCTATTAGGATTGTGACAAAAAGAATGGTTATAGGGGAGCTAATAAAGTGGGACGGCAAAGGCGGAGCTGTCTCAGGATTGAGTTTCTATCTCATGGACATAGTTACAGCAAGTCTGGGCACCAACCTCTCCATTATTCCTCTGTAGCTGCTCATACTGGCATTATTTGACAAAGTGTGAGCAGTTTGTATTAAATCAGGAGTATAACTTGTATACTACTAGGTAAACTTCAGCCTCATCAAGTTCTGAATTACAATTTCACAACTATAGGAAGTAATTTTTGTGTATTATGCATATTATAGAACTGAAATAAATCTGAACAAATGCATTGCTAGATTGCTGATCTAATAGGAATAGAGATGAGCGGACTGCAGGATGTCTGGGTTCGAGGGGTTTGGCTGAACTTCGTTTCAAAGTTTGATTCGGGTTCCAAACTTGACCCCGAACAACAAACCCTATTGAAGTTAATGGGGACCCAAACTTTGGGGCACTAAAAGGGTTCTAAAAAAGTAATAGAAAGTACTAGAGGGCTCCAAAAGGCGCCAAAGTGTGCGTAAAACAGTACAATTTCCCTGCAAACAAAATCATAGGGAGGTGACTTAAAATTACATAAAATACATAAAAATAAAAAATTATAATCTTGAACCAAGAGGCGGAGATCCAAAAGGAGTAGGAAGTTGAGGAGGCTGTGTACATGGCGGTGGAGGTGGAAGAGGCGGTGGAGGTGGGGGAGGAAGCCAACACTCTTTCTGTTTGTTTTTTTCTATGTGTCTGTCAATTCTGTGTTAGGTTGCTAAGGGCCATAGCGTGACAATTTGGTGCTTGTAAGTCCTGGGTTAAAACTGGGTAAACAAAATTGTCTCAGTTATAGATCTCATACTTTACCTATCTGGGGACTATATATTATTATTATCATTATTTATTATTAAAGCGACATTCATTCCATAGCGCTGTACATATGAAAAAGGGTTATACATACATAATCAAATAAGGTCTTGGGAGGACGTTAAAAGCAAAACAAAAAATCTTTATTATAAGTTTGCTATAAAATTAGGAGTGGTCAAATAAAGTGAGCCTACTGTATTGCTTGGCACTCACAAAAAATCGCTGTATTGCACCTCGGTATGTGCAGAATACTTATAGCGTGTTCAGCAATGTAATGCCAAAAGCGCCTTTTAGTACAAAAAGTACAACTATAGACACCAGGCTCTGTTCTGTGCTGGCACTAATGTAAGTGCATCTTGGCAAAATGTATCACTAATGCCAAAAGCAGCACACTCCAGAGTCACTTTGTAAGGTGTATATAGTGATGGGGTTCCTACATGCCAACCTATAACTTAGCTACATGACCCAGCATAGCAATGTAGACGATGCTGAACATAGGCTGGTTGTATATCATTCCAGCACATAGATTAGCTGGTTAAACGGAGGCTAATCACTAATGTGATTACAGCTAGAAACCCTAGGAAGTAGTCTCCTCCTAATACAGTTCATGTCCCCACCTCGACGCGTTTCTAAGTGAGTTTTATACACTATTCATCAGGAGCAGGACAGGAGATTAACGCCGAATCCCTCCGTTCAGAGGGTCGGCATCGATATGTCACGAGGAGAGACACAGAGTATCGGCGCTAGTGTGGCCGCGAAGCGGCCGTTCGCGCGCTCTGCTTTACGTCAGACGCCCCGCCCACTGGGAGTGGCAACACATCGCAAACAGCCACAGGTAAGTGTTCCATTCAAAGACTGCTGCAATAGTTGTTACAATGTACTCCCCGTGGTGCACATGCACTGAGCATAAAAATTACAAACACGGGAACATACTGGCGGTAAGATGACAGGGGCATGTAAATAAAGATTGGGTAACAGAAGTGTTTAAACAAGGTGGATCGTTGGTGGAACATGATCCACCTGCAATACATGGCTGCAGTACATTATTACATATAGTATCCAGATAGAATACAATGTATCAATAGCAGCAAAGTAAATATGGAATCAGGAAGAGGTGTAGCCACTGTAGCAGAATATAGAGGTTAGTTCTTCTCATGTTCCCTAAGATATTATATAGTGGACCACGTACATTTATAACAACCTACACCAGATCGTTATATCATAAACTTACACCCCTCAGATTAAATAAATGGGGTATATGATATAACCTCATTAAGGCCAAATGGTTTCATCGTATTTAACATGAATATCCATCTGGCCTCCTTTTGTAATAATATACGGTCCAGATCACCACCTCTTGATGTAGACTTAATCAATTGGATGCCTTGAAATTTCACCGTGTCTGATCTGCCACCATGCTGCTCTGAAACATGTCGTGCCACCGGAGTGTCTTTGGCTTTGCGGATGTCCAGGATATGTTCCCCTATCCGCCGCCTCAATTCACGAGTGGTCTTTCCAACATATTTCATGCCACAGGAACAAGTCATCAAGTATACCACTCCTTCTGATTTACAGTTCACATAGGAGCGGATGTAAAATTCCCTTTCTTGACTGCTATCCTTAAAGTTTTTCCCTTTATGAATATATCGACAAAATTTACAGGAGCCACAGGGATAGGTCCCAGTAGATGTATTGTGTAGCCAAGATTCTTGTATCGGCTTATTGTACAAACTGTGGACCAATTGATCCCTTAAATTTTGACTACGTCTGTACGTGATTGTCGGTCTATGAGAGATGATCTTACCAATATCTGGATCAGAAAGGAGGATGTCCCAATTATCTTCCAGCACCTGTTTTACTGTATTATGGGCTTTATCAAAAGTCCCAATAATACGCAAGCTGTCCCCCTCGCCTGATCTTATTTTCGGAGTGAGGAGCGATTCCCTGTTAACACTTAAAGAATGTTGATAAGCTTGTTTCAATGTATTGTCAGGGTAGCCCCGATTCAGGAATCTATTTTTAAGCTCCTTAGCATCCTTTCTAAAATCTGATAGATTGGAACAATTCCTTCTTATTCTCAGATATTGCCCTTTCGGGATGCCTTTTTTCAGTACTACTGGATGACCACTCTCCCATTGCAGGAGATTGTTGGTGGCAGTTGATTTCCTGAAATTCTTGGTGATAATCTGACCAGATCTATCTAATGAAATAGATAAATCAAGGAAGGAAATCCGAGTATTACTGATCTCAAATGTAAAGAATAGTCCAAGCACGTTATTGTTCAATGCAGTCACCATGTCCTTAAAAGATTCCTCCTTCTCAGTCCATAGAATCAGAATATCATCAATGAATCTGATCCAAAGGGGAATCGATCCTGTAAAATGTACAAGATCATCACTAAACACAACCTCTCTTTCCCACCAGCCCAGGTAGAGGTTAGCGAAAGTGGGGGCACACGGGCTCCCCATCGCCACCCCCCTGAGCTGGTGGAAATACCGACCATCGAAGAGGAACACATTATGAGTGAGGATAAATTGTAACAAATCCATAATAAGCTCATTGTGTTGTTTAAGGTGTTCACCCCTCTGTTGTAAATATGTGGAGACCACTCTACATCCCAATTCATGGGGAATGGAACTGTAGAGGGCCTCCACATCAAGACTGGCCAGGTAGGTGCCGGGATCACATTGAACATCATTCAGACGACTAAGAACGTCCATAGTGTCACGAATATATGACGGCAGACTGGTAACAAATGGTCTCAATATTATATCAACATAGGAGCTGATATTAGCTGTTAGGCTCCCCATGCCAGAGACTATAGGTCTGCCTTTCAATGGATCCAGGCCTTTGTGTAACTTAGGTAAGGCATAGAAGACTGCCATCAGTGGGTGATCAGGAAGAAGAAAAGCATACTCAGCTTTATTGATTAGTTTATTCTCAAGGGCGAGAGAGGATGACACGCAGTTCATTATAAAAAGTTTGAGTGGGATCAGAGGGTAGTATTCTATAGGTGTCCTTGTCATTCAGAATTTTCTTGCACATACATGTATATTGTGCATGGTCTAAAATGACAATATTACCACCTTTATCTGATGGTTTTATTATGATCCCTTTATCTTCTTGTAGACCTCTCAGAGCTTTTCTTTCCTCTGGTAGTATATTATCACATCGCTGATGGCAGTCAGCCACCTTACGTAGTTTCTTGGTAACAATGGTGACAAACGTGTCGATCGGTGTATTATCACCAATAGGAGGCATTCTCGTGGATAGGAGCCTTAAGTTAGTAAATGGGCCCTCGCCAACCTCACGTTGGCCCTCAGTAAAGAGATCAGCCAATAATTGTACATCAGGGAGATCCTGTTCAGTGATCCCCAGTTCCTCACATTTACGACGATCGTGTGTCATAAAGAATTTCCACCATTTTAATTTACGGGCAAATAGATTTACATCTTTCACCCATTCAAACAGGTCAAAATTACGCAGGGGTACAAAGGATAGACCCCTACGTAAAATCTGCATCTCTGCAAGTGTAAAGGTGCGTGGTGACAGATTCACAATTTGTAAGTCATCAGCTTGTGTAGAGGGCACTTGTATGTTCGCTAGACTGGTAGATACTAATTCTTGTTTCTCAGCATATATTGGGATGCTGGGGGGGTATTGTCTAAAAAACCCCCAGATTGAGCTCTACCACCTCTACCCCGTCTGCCTCTGCCTCTACCTCTTGCTGAATATGGTCTTCTAGCGTATTGTGATCTATCACTACCTCTCCCTACCTCTGATTCTGTTTCACACTCAGAGGAGGAGGCTTCAGTATCTACCTCCAACGCACCACCAGTATGTTTTACACTATAATCAATCATATAATCATTTACCATCCCTAAAATCTTTGATATCTCTGTTATACAGTAGATGCTTTTTCTCTTTCAGTTGCGCTGTGTATTTTTCCACTGTGAGTTGTACATTACTCTCCTTTTTGTTAAACTCAGAATGGGAATTGAATTTTTTTGCTTGTTCAATAGCTGCTTTCAGTTCAACCTCAGATAGACTAAGAGATGATTTTTCTTCATCTAACAGAAGTTTCATGAGTCTCCTGTCCTGCTCCTGATGAATAGTGTATAAAACTCACTTAGAAACGCGTCGAGCAGGGGACATGAACTGTATTAGGAGGAGACTACTTCCTAGGGTTTCTAGCTGTAATCACATTAGTGATTAGCCTCCGTTTAACCAGCTAATCTATGTGCTGGAATGATATACAACCAGCCTATGTTCAGCATCGTCTACATTGCTATGCTGGGTCATGTAGCTAAGTTATAGGTTGGCATGTAGGAACCCCATCACTATATACACCTTACAAAGTGACTCTGGAGTGTGCTGCTTTTGGCATTAGTGATACATTTTGCCAAGATGCACTTACATTAGTGCCAGCACAGAACAGAGCCTGGTGTCTATAGTTGTACTTTTTGTACTAAAAGGCGCTTTTGGCATTACATTGCTGAACACGCTATAAGTATTCTGCACATACCGAGGTGCAATACAGCGATTTTTTGTGAGTGCCAAGCAATACAGTAGGCTCACTTTATTTGACCACTCCTAATTTTATAGCAAACTTATAATAAAGATTTTTTGTTTTGCTTTTAACGTCCTCCCAAGACCTTATTTGATTATTTGATTTATTAGGGACGTATATCCAATATACTCTGACGTATTTTTCAATTATACATACATAATACAGACAATTGCACTAAGCATGAACAAGACGAGTTACAAACTGGTACAGAAGGAGAGAGGGCCTTGCCTGTGAGGGCTTACAATCTACATGGTATGGGAGGAGGACACAGTAGGAGAGGGTAGGGCTGGTTATGGCGGTATAGAGGCAGCAGGGTTACTGGTTGTAGGCTTGTCTGAAGAGGTGAGTTTTTAGGTTTCTTTTTGAAGGATTCCACTGTAGGTGAGAGTCTGATATGTTGGGGTAGCGAGTTACAGAGTATGGGGGATGCACGGGAGAAATCTTGGACGCGATTGTGGAAAGAGGTGATAAGAGGAGAGGAGAGAAAGAGGTCTTGTGAGGATCGGAGATTGCGTGTGGGGATATATCGGTAAAGTAGCTCAGAGATGTAGGGAGGGGACAAGTCGTGGACAGCCTTGTATGTATTGGTTAGTATTTTGAACTGAATTCGCTGGGCAATGGGGAGACAGTGAAGGGATTGGCAGAGGGGAGAGGCAGAGGAGTAACAGGGTGAGAGGGGGGATTAGTCGGGCAGCAGAGTTGAGGATAGATTGGAATGGGGCAAGAGTGCTAGATGGAAGGCCACAGAGGAGAATGTTTCAGTAGTCTAGGCGGGAGATGATAAGGGCCTGTACAAGCATTTTCGCAGACTCAAAGTTGAAGAAAGCAAAGATGCGGAAGATGTTTTTGAGTTGGAGGCGGCAGATGGTGGAAATTCATGTCTTTCACACACACTCCATAGAAGAATTTCCTCTCCTACAACAGTTAAGGCTACTTTCACACAAGCGTTTTTGCTGGATCCGGCAGGGCTCAGCAAAAACGCTTCTGTTTCTGATACTACAACCATCTGCATCCGTTATTAACGGATCCGGTTGTATTATCTTTAACATAGCCAAGACGGATCCGTCATGAACTCCATTGAAAGTCAATGGGGGACGGATCAATTTTCTATTGTGTCAGTTAGTGTCAGAGTTAAACGGATCCGTCCCCATTGAGTTGCATTGTGAGTCATGACAGATCCGTCTTACTCCACATCCGATGACGGAAAGAAAACTGCAGCATGCTGCAAACCGCTCTCCAGTATGAGAATGCAACCAAATGGAACGTAATGCATTTTGGAGCATTCTGTTCTGTTCAGTTACGTTTTGTCCCCATTGACAATAATTGGGGATAAAACGGAAGCTTTTTTTTAACGATATTGAGACCCTATGACGGATCTCAATACAGGAAAATAAAAATGCTAGTGTGAAAGTAGCCTAAGACAGATAAAGGGGGTGTTCCTAATTTTTTTTAAAAATTCATGACTTTCATAGACAAGCTACACAGAATAATTTCCTCTCCCATTTGGATGAATTAAAAATAGGTATTCTTATTAGTATTCTTAATTTTTTTGTTGAGGGGTGTGTGTGTGTGTGTGTGTGTGTGGTGTAACTGTCGAACACCAAACATTGGGAGATGGCAAAGAGAACACACAAACTGCGCTAGAGTACAACGATTGCTAGGTGCACCTGGTACACTTCTTTACTCTGCCAATATAAGATATAACAATCTTGAGCCCAGAGACAGATGCGCCTGTCCGTGATCACTCCCCCCTGCCGTGCTAAACACACGTTCAGACAATACACTTGCCGGAAGACAGGCCAGCACCTCCAAGGCATAATGGGGAAGCTCAGACTATGTGCCCACTTTGGAGACCCAGAAGTTAAACAGGGCAGACCCATCAGTCAGTATGTGCAGATGCAGATGTGTGGACATGTACTGTTCTACCATGTTGCTGAAACTTGCCTCCTGCAAAGACGGTTCGTATCAGTTAGTGGTGCTGCATATTGTGGCGTACAGACAAAGGTTTACCACATTTTTGCCATGCTAACCCTCCTTTCGGAGGTGCTGACGGTGCGCCTGCTGCTTTGGTAACTTACTCCTCATCCACCGTCGCCACCTCGTGCTTCCAATGCCGTCAGTAGCGCCTCTAACAGAGATCGCTTGTACTCGCGCATTTTCCGTTCACGTTCCAGTGACGGAACTAAGGATGGCACGTTGTCCCTGTAGCGGGGATCCAGCAGGGTGGCCACCCAGTAATGAGCACCGGTAAGAATGTGGGCAACTCAGCTGCCATTGGTGGGAGGTGTATCGTCTGTGTCCTCTGTATCTCCCCAGCCACGCTCCATTGATGCCTGTGAGCTGATTTGTGTGCCACCCTGCTGTGAACGGGGAACCTCCTCCTCATCATCATCCTCCTCATCTTCCAAAACTGTGCCCGGCTGGACAATTGAGTACCTGGCCACTGTTGATGCAGGGGCCCACCCTCGGAGTTCAGCACATATGCCAGGCAAGTCATGTGTATCAAACCGGCTAGCCCCAGAGCTGCTACAAGATTTCACCGGTTTTAGCTCACCACCACGCCTGGCTTGAGGCTCAGCGACACCAACCACTCATCGGTCTGTTCTTCCATGCCCACCCACAGCTCCTACAAGGTGTGAGGTCTTTCCCTCAAACATATGAGTTTCAGAACAGCCTGCTGTCGTTTCCCTCTGGCTCTGCTGAATTTGCGCTGACGTGATGAGGAGGCAGTAGAGGAGGAAGCGGAGTAGGAGGAGAAGGCAACAGGAGGCACCGAGAAACGTCCAGCAATCCTCAATAGCGGTAGGACATGCACCAAACCGCTGTCCCCCTTAAGCCCAGCCACCACTACATTTACCCAGTGGGTTGTTAGGGAGATATAACGTCTAGTGTTGATCAATCACCAAAGTGCTCTTGTGTTTGGGTGATGCTTCTACTGTAGACTCTGTTATAGCTGTGATAGCCAGTGTACATCCATATACATGACAGCTGCCCCAGCACACTCAGCACTGTTATATCTCTATATATAGCTTCCCCAGCACACTCAGCTCTACTATATCTCTATATATGACAGCTGCCCCAGCACACTCAGCTCTGCTATATCTCTATGAATGACAGCTGCCCCAGCACACTCAGCACTACTATATCCATACACATGACAGCTGCCCCAGCACATTCAGCTCTGCTATATATATGACAGCTGCCACAGCACACTCATCTCTGCTACATCTATACACATGACATCTGCCCCAGCACACTCAGCTCTGCTATATCTTTATATATGCAGCTGCCCCAGCACACTCAGCTCTACTATATCTCTATATATGACAGATGCCCCAGCACACTCAGCTCTACTACATCTATACACATAATTGCTGCCGCAGCACATTCAGCTCTGCTATATCTCTATATAGCACAGCTGCCCCAGCACACTCAGCTCTGCTATATCTATAAAATATATATAAAATATATAAACCTAATTTAACCTCTATTTCTGAAAAAGCTTGTTGTGATGGGATTTGAACATTCTCCACATCATCTTCCACCCACTCCTCACCCCTGCCCTTCTGGCCGGTCTGCACACTGCAGAAAGCCTCAGCAGTTGACACCTGTGTTTCATCATCAGAGACGTTCTGTGGTGGTTCTTCCACATCCTCATCCTCAAACATAGGTGGTTGGGAATCAGTGCACTCAATCTATGTCACTTCTAGGGCGGGACTAAGTTGATGGCCCACAAAAACCCCGCCAGCAGAGTCATCAAAAAGCATAAGTGACTGATGCATGACTTGGTGCTTAGACTGCTTGGCTGATGTGCAAGGGGTTGAGATGAAAGACGGATGTCCATGGGCCGATGTTTCCAAACTCTGCACTTTCAGCAGTGGACCAGGTGGAAGACAATGTGAAGGAACAGGAGGCACTGTCAGCCATCCAATCTACTAACGTCTCTACTTCTTCTGGCCTCACCATTCTTAAAGCGATATTCGGGCCTGCAAGATGTTTAATAAGGTGTTTCATTAGGGCGCATAGCTGGCACGGATCGACAACATTCTCTCCCTGCAGCAGGAGCTCCACCACCACCAACACCAGCTACACCACAACCATGGCCATGTCCTCTAGTTGATGCTCTCCTCATTTTGTTACAGTCGCCCACATAATTGCCTGATAGACGAATAATTGTGAATTTGTGTCACGGATGCAAATGGGGTGTGGAAAAAAAAATTGGTTGGACACACCAACCTAATTAACCGGCTAAATAAATGTAATATATTCCCTTTGACGGTGGCAAGCACAATTTATTTTCAGCCACAAATGTACAGTAGGTAGGTCACACCGAGCCAATTAACCGGCTGAATAACTGTTATATGTTCCCTTTGAACACTGCCATGGATCCACCTCCGGCATGCCACAGTCCAGTTATTAGTCCCCTTGAAACAACTTTTCCATCACTATTGTGGCCAGAAAGAGTCCCTGTGGGTTTTAAAATTTGCCTGTCTATTGAAGTCTATGGCGGTTCACCCTGTTCGCCCGTTCGCGAACACTGGCATAAATTCGCGTTCGCCGTTCGCGAACGGAAAATTTTATGTTCACGACATCTCTCGTTATATATACCCTTTGACAGTGGCAAGTACAGTGTATTTTCAAATATAGGTAGGTTACACCGACCCAATTAACCGCCTAAATAATTGTTATATGTTGCCATTGATGATGGCAAGTACAGTTTATTTTTAAACCCCAAATATAGGTAGGTCACACCGACCCAATTAACTGGCTGAATAACTGTTATATATTCCCTTTGAAATTGGCAAGTACAGTGTATTTTAAAACAAAAAAAAGGTAGGACACACCAACCCTATTAACTGGCTGAATAACAATTATATATCCATTTGACAGTGGCAAGTAAAGGTTTTTTGCACCAAAAAAAAGGTATGTCTCACCCACACATTTAACAGACTGATTAACTATTACATCTCCCCGGGGCGGACTGGGAACTTAAAGTGGCCCTGAAAAAAATACAAACCGGATTCCAAAAAAGTTGGGACACTATGCAAATCGTGAATAAAAACTGAATGCAATGATGTGGTGGTGCCAACTTCTAATATTTTATTCAGAATAGAACATAAATCACGGAACAAAAGTTTAAGCTGAAAAAAATGTACCATTTTATGGGAAAAATATGTTGATTCAGAATTTCATGGTGTCAACAAATCCCAAAAAAGTTGGGACAAGGCCATTTTCACCACTGTGTGGCATCTCCCCTTCTTCTTACAACACTCAACAGATGTCTGGGGACCGAGGAGACCAGTTCAAGTTTAGAAATAGGAATGCTCTCCCATTCTTGTCTAATACAGGCCTCTAACTGTTCAATCGTCTTGGGCCTTCTTTGTTGCACCTTCCTCTTTATGATGCGCCAAATGTTCTCTATAGGTGAAAGATCTGGACTGCGACTGGCCATTTCAGTACCCGGATCCTTCTCCTACGCAGCCATGATGTTGTGATTGATGCAGAATGTGGTCTGGCATTATCTTGTTGAAAAATGCAGGGTCTTCCCGAAAGAGATGAGGTCTGGATGGGAGCATATGTTGTTCTAGAACCTAAATATATTTTTCTGCATTGATGGTGCCTTTCCAGACATGCAAGCTGCCCATGCCACACGCACTCATGCAACCCCATACCATCAGAGATGCAGGCTTCTGAACTGAGCGTTGATAACAACTTGGGTTGTCCTTGTCCTCTTTGGTCTGGATAACATGGCGTCCCAGATTTCCAAAAAGAACTTCGAATCGTGACTCGTCTGACCACAGAACAGTCTTCCATTTTGCCACACTCCATTTTAAATGATCCCTGGCCCAGTGAAAACGCTTGAGCTTGTGGATCTTGCTTAGAAATGGCTTCTTCTTTGCACTGTAGAGTTTCAGCTGGCAACGGCGGATGGCACGGTGGATTGTGTTCACTGACCATGGTTTCTGGAAGTATTCCTGAGCCCATTCTGTGATTTCCTTTACAGTAGCATTCCTGTTTGTGGTGCAGTTTCGTTTAAGGGCCCGGAGATCACGGGCATCCAGTATAGTTTTACAGATTTGACCCTTACGCACAGAGATTGTTTCAGATTCTCTGAATCTTCGGATGATGTTATGCACAGTTGATGATGATAGATGATGATAGATGATAGATGATGATAGATGCAAAGTCTTTGCAATTTTTCGCTGGGTAACACCTTTCTGATATTGCTCCACTATCTTTCTGCGCAACATTGTGGGAATTGGTGATCCTCTACCCATCTTGGCTTCTGAGAGACACTGCTACTCTGAGAAGCTCTTTTTATACCCAATCATGTTGTCAATTGACCTAATTAGTGTTAATTGGTCTTCCAGCTCTTCGTTATGCTCAACTTTACTTTTTCCAGCCTCTTATTGCTACTTGTCCCAACTTTTTTGGGACTTGTTGACACCGTGAAATTTTAAATCAACATATTTTTCCTTTTAAAATGATACATTTACTCGGATTAAACGTTTGATCTGTCATCTACGTTCTTTTACAAATAAAATATTGACATTTGCCATCTCCACATCATTGCATTCAGTTTTTATTCACAATTTGTTTAGTGTCCCAACTTTTTTGGAATCCGGTTTGTACTAAAAGTGGCCCCGTTTTGTAGTTGGCTCCAAATTGATGGATGGCGGGGCTGGCATATATTATTGTGGCACTTTATATCTAGGGATGAGCAAATCGACTTCGGATGAAACATCTGAAGTTGATTTGCATAATACTTTGTTTGAATTCTGTATGGAGCGAGCGCTTTGTACAGTATTGGAATGTATTGGTTCCTATGAGCCAAAGTTATGACTTTGCATAATAACTTCATAAATCAATTTCTACAGTAAAAAAATATTTCCCGAACTCGGGTTTGGCTCCAAGGTACCAAATGCCCACAGCTTAATCGCTTGTTGATTGGCTGCACTGCAGCCTTTCAACAAGCTTTATTTAAAGTATGAACAACGAACACCAAAATGTATGGTACTGTCCCGAACGTGGCAGTCCGAGTTCGTTCATCGCTAAATAGAAACAAAGACATGTATGACCTAAAATCGCCATCTGTTGCATAAGGCAGGTGCAGGGACATCGCTCTAATCGGATTTAAAATAAAAAAGTAAAAAAATATGAAATTAAAAAAACACAAAAATAATTCAAATCACCCTTTCCCAATTTTACATATAATAGTAAACAATAAAAAAACATGACAACTATCACCATGTCCGAAAATGTACAAAAGATTAAAATATGAAAATATTTTTCCGGTACAGTGTATGCCGCCAATTTTAGTCACCTTGTCCCCCCAAAAAAATGCATAAAAAGTGATCAAAAAGTCACATGTACCCCAAAATGGTACCATTAAAAAACTGCAGTTTGTACCACAAAAAAACAAGCCCTCATACAGCTCTGTAGACAGAAATAAAAAAGTTATTGCTGTCATAATATGGCAATGCAAACCAAAAAAGTTATGGCTGCCATAATGACAATGCAGAGAAAAAAGTTTTTTGTAAGGTTTTTTCTTTTCTAAAAGTTGTAAAAGTTATACAAACTATATAAATTTGTTATAGCCATAACCATAATAATGCACAGAATAAGGTTATTATGTCATTTTTAACACATAGTGAGTGTCGTCAGACCAAAACATAAAAAATCCTTGGCAGAATTGCCATTTTTTTTTTCCAATTTCACCACACAAAGAATTTTTATTTGTTTTCCAATACAAACTATGGTAAACTAATCAGTCCCATTAAAAATACTACTTGTCCAACAAAAAACAAGCAGAAAAAAAAAAAAAAGACTCTTGGAAAGCAGAGAAAGAAAAAAAATAGAAAAAGTTGTGTTCCAAAAAGGTTAAACCATGAGAACTAGGGATGAGTGATTTGCATAAAAGTTAATTAAAATACTCTACGGAGCGAGCGTATGGTACCACTTGGAACCGAAACCTAGTTTGGTAAAAGGTTTTTAACAGTAGAAATTATTGTCTGAAGCTATTACCCGAAACTTCGCATTGTAATAACTTCAGCTTATCTGAGCCAATACATTCTAATACTGTACGGAGCGCTCGCTCTGTACAGTATTCTACTGAAGTTTTATGTTCTATTTTTTTTACGGTGTGGACGGATCACGGATCCATTCAACTTGAATGGATCTCGATCCATCCTGGCCGCAGCACGGATGTTGCCCGTGCATTGGGGACTGCAAATTGCGGTCCCCAATGCACCGAATGGCCGCACAACGGCCATGTGCATGAGGCCTAACTTTTATTAACTCTTTCTGGGAGGGAAAAAGCAGCAATACCCTATTGAGGTGTTATGTTGTAAATATTACAACATTTACATTGCAGCATAAATAACATGATAACTTTATTCTCTTGGGCAGTGCGAATACAGTGATGCCAAATATATATATATATATATATATATATATATATATATATATAATTTTTTTTCTTTACATTTTACTACTTTTGCACAATAAAACACTATTTTTTTTAAAGAAAATGTTTTTGCATCTCTGCATCCCAAGAACCGTAACTGTTATATTTTTCTTTCTATGGAGCTGTGTGATACGTTCATTTTTGCAGGATGACAATTTTTTTTAGTGAATTCTGCCATTGTTTTTTTGTGTTTGTTTAACAGCGTTCATTTAGTGTCTTCTAAATGATAACCCCTATGAGGCGCCTGTCCGGGCAGTTTCAGTACAGAATACCATTGTATAGAACTACCCCTGTGACACTTGTCCCATCCAACTTGCCTCTTGGGTCAGCTCTAGGTCCATCAGACACATTTAGCCCACTAATGTGGTCCTTAGTCACACAGTCTTCTTCTAATTTATTTACATTACTGGCAAGCCTACAACCAGGTATATTCTTTATCAATATAACTTCTTTTTTGGACTATAAGGTGCAGCGGACTATAAGACGCACCTAGGATTTGGAGGAGGAAAATAAGAGAAACAATATTTTCCATCAGATCACAATTCTTTATCAGAACTGCATCAGACACCCAAATCGGACACTCATTCTCCATCACACCTCAGATCAGACCGCAAAATCAGACCCCAACCTCTATTAGCCTCAGATCAGATACCCCAACCTCCATCAGCCACAGGTCAGCCTTCCATCAGACCTCCCAGCTTAGATCAGCCTCAGATCAGAACTCCATCAGACCCCCAAGCCTACATCAGACTCAGATCAGACCCACATAAGACCCCCCAGCCTTTATTAGCCTCAGATCAGACTTCTCAGCCCCCATCAGCCTCAGATCAGACCCCAGTCAGCCTCAGATCAGATCCAATCAGCCCCAGATCAGAACCCCCAGCACCCTAGCCTCAGATCAGATGCTACAAAAAAACATAAATAAATTTACGTTAATTGCAGTTGCAGGACCCACCGCTCCCCGCATCGCTTCTTCCGGGTCCTGCTGTGTACTGTGACCTGATGGCGCACAGCAGCAGGCCATAGTGCGCGCCCAGTGTTGGACTGGGGTACTTAGGGCCCATCAGTGTAACTGATTCTGGGGCCCCATCTTAGGGCTCCTGCACACTAACTTATTTTTTTCATGTCTGTACCGTTCACTTCACTTCAACAGGGCCAAAAAAAAAAAACATACTCAGTGTACATTCCGTGTCTGTATGTCCGCATGGCCGTTCTGCAAAATGATAGAACATGTCCTATTATTGTTGGCATTACAGACAAGGATAGGACTGTTCTATTAGAGGCTGGCTTTTCTGTTCCGCATAATGTGGTGGCCGTGCTTGCACACTATAGGTAAAGGTGTTGGCCTATGAGCACTTCCAGCCTTTCCCTATAGTGTGTAAGCGCGGCCACCACTGCTGGATTACACGGTAATAACCACGGATACGTGCTGTGCATAATGTGATGGAACAGAGGCAATATGGAGAATCACAATACATTAGTAAGTGCCTTGTATTAACTGCATGATAAATGCCATTTACTGAAGTGAGACAAACCCTTTAATCCCCTTAAGCATAAAAGTCTGGCATGAAATCCACCAAATCTTAACATATCTCTTCATATTGTACATAATCTACATTATAATTAAAAAGGTTGTCTCACCATAATGACCTATTGCCTATCTACAGGATAGGGGATAAATATCAGATTGCTGGGGTCTGACTGCTGGAACACCCACTGATCATGAAATAATGGGTCCTGAGACATTCAATTACATTATCACCAATCTATGTAGACAAGGGTCTTAAGACCATATTCCCTTGATCATGGGGGTCCCCGCAGTCAGACCCCCATCAATCAGACACTTATCACTTGTTGTGTCATAGCTGTTGAACCTTTTTACATTCCCTATCCTCTATCCACAGGATCGGGGATAACTAAGTGATCCGTGGGGGTCTAAAGGCTGGAGCCCCCCACTGATCCCCCATCTTGATTGAGTGGCAGTTCAAGCATATGCCCTGCCTCTCAATCCATTCTCTATGGGGTCGTCGGAGATGGCAGAGTACAGCGCTGGCTATTTCCAGTGGTCCAAAAGAGAATAAATGGAGCAGCAGAGGATATGTGTGACATGCCACACCATCAAAAAGGGGGAATAGGACCAGTTCCTGGGATCAGTGGGGGTCGCAGAATTGGACCCCACTAATCATATAGTTATGACCTATAGTGTGCAGAGGATAACTTGAAAACCTGGACAACCCCTTTAAATCCTACACCACGCCACCACCAGTATCTCTTCACATGGCAGCAGCGATGCCTATAAATACGGAATATCATGACTACCGCCATGTAAACCATATGTGTCAATACTGGATAATGTGATACACTCTGCAGAATGTTTCAGTCATAAGTCCAACCCCCTTTGCAGGTCATAACCTTTCACAAAACCCAAGCAAAGATGTTAGAGAAGCAACGTGAGAAAAGGGCACAAACAGAGGGTCATAACTGAAACAGAGGCACTAGGGTCACCTGAGACAGGGTAATAGTGGGGATCCTGGAGCAGGGGTAACTGGAGAAGAGGTAATATTAGTGGTGCATTTAGAGTGGGGGCATCTGGAGCTGGGGCATTTATGGTGGTGCACCTAAAGCAGAGGAATTAAGGTTGCCTAAGGCAGCCTAATAGTGGTGAGCCTGGAGCAGAGGTATTAGGGAGGCAACTGGAGAAGAGGCAATATTAGGGGTGCATTTAGAGTGGGGGCATTCAGGGGCATCTGGAGCTGTGGCACTAATGGGGGTGCACCTAAAGCAGAGGCATTGGGGGACCTAGGGCAGAGTCCCCCCAATGCCACTCTGAACTCTGCAGAGAGCAGCACACACACACAGATCTGGGTCTGCTATAAACAAATCCTCTATTTCCCCCTTACAGTTTTCTACAGCTCACTACTGTCACACACCTGATAAATCAGCCCAGCACCACAAAGAAGTCCTTCTCTCCAGCAACCACAGTTTTCTGACAGCAGGGAGGGCAGGAGGATGGCCAGACATGTTCTCTTCTCCTTCACTGCCAGCAGCCCGGGAAGTTTAGAAGATACTGTGGGCCTCTAGTACAATTTAGACCAGAAGGAGATTGCATCACTGTGCAATACTGCCACCTAGTGGCTACAATAATTATCTCTCTTGAGAAACAAGAGAAATAATGACTCTTCCATCTTATCTCCGGGCACAGGAGACTGGAGGCCTGCCGAGGAATCCCCCGCCTCCCCGGTGGGCCAGTCCGAGCCTGTGCGCGCTTATGTGCACTACATCCTGGTGCTGTGCGTGGTCAGGACACAGTGTACAACGGGACCCGAAAGAAGACTAAGGAGGGCAAGTACAGCCAACGCCGCACTGCCTCCCCTCCCTGTGCCTCCATAATGGAAGTAGTCATTAGTAGGGTTGGGTGAACATGCTTGGCCGAACACCAGTTCGGCTCGAGCATTGCGATGCTCGGCACATCGCTGTGTTTGGCCGGCTACCTCATGTGCTTGAGCGCGATGCTCGAGTCTCCTCCCCGCATGTTTGTTGGCTGTTACACAGCCAATAAACGTGCGGGTAAGTACTGCCACTAACGGTAATGCCTTAGCCATGTAGGTTACTGGCATTACAGGGATTTGCTGGCCGTAACGCGTCATCGGGTGCTATATAGTACCCGATGACACGTATTCGGCTCAGTCTTAGTCAGAGAGAGCTGTGCTGAAGAAGGGACAGATAGTGTAGTGAGTGAAATAGTAATATTTTAGGGAAAAAACTTGTTAGAGACCCAAAAGTCCTTTTAAGGACTATTGTTGTATCTGGCTGCAATATATATTATTAGCGTAACCTGCGCTACTGTAAATTGCATCATCTACAACTACATCTTTTATTTTACATTTGCACAGCTTAAATATCTGTGACATACAGCTCAATAGTTTGGCCGCTGGTAACAGCGACATTACCAGAACAACATCTCCTGTATAACGTTTGTACATTCTAAATATCAGTGACATTAATTCAGTGTAATTTTTTATTAGCCGGTGGTGACAGCAACATTACTTGCCCTATACCTCCTGTATAATGTTTGTGCATCCTAAATATCAGTGACACTCAATCAGTGCAATTTTTATATTAGCCGGTGGTGACAGCAACATTACTTGTGCTATACCTCCTGTATAACGTTTGTGCATCCTAAATATCAGTGACATTCGTTCAGTGTAATATTTTATTAGCTGGTGGTGACAGATTCATTACTTGCCCTATACCTCCTGTATAATGTTTGCATATCCTAAAATTATCTGTGACATTCAGTGCCCATTTCTGCAAGTCATCGACAGCTTCCGCCGGTCTGGCAATGCTGCTGCAGTGCTTGCAATTGCCAGCTCACCGACTGTTGTGCAACATAAGCTCGCGCTTGAACTCAACATTCCACATGTTGGCCAGGCTTTGTGAGCAGCAGAGGGCAGTAGTGGAATACCAGCTGCAACATGGTTGTCGCCTTTCTAGTCATCTTCCGCTCTTCACAAGTGACGAGTGGGCATGGATGTCTGACCTCTGTGAGGTTTTACGCAACTTTGAGGAATTAACACAGATGGTGAGCAGCGATAATGCTATTATCAGCGTAACCATCCCACTTCTGTGTCTACTCAAATGCTCGCTGCTCACAATTAAGGCGGATGCGTTGCATGGGGAAGAGATGGAAATGGGGGAAGAAAGTACACAGGGTAATAGCCAGACCACCCTCAGTTCGTACTTTCTCTTATAAAAATGAACAAGGCCTGGATTACCCCTGACTTCTCTACTCCACCAGAGGAAAGCGGCTGAACATAAAGGCACTCTAAATGTGGCTTTTATGGTGTATTGAATACACTGTATTCCCATGCACCCCTTCCACCACTAAAAACGGTATATGGTTCAATCTCCCTCTTCATGTCCGCCTCCTCCATCATATCAACATGCTTATTAGGCAGCCCTCGCTTTCAATGTTTTAGAGGTCAGCTCAGCAGCGGGCCCTCACCCATAATGTTTTAGAGGGTCACCAGCAGCCCTCACCCATAATGCTTTTGAGGGTCTCCAGCAGGCCCTCGCCCATAATGTTTTTGATGGTCACCAGCATGCCCTCAACCATAAAGTTTTTGAGGGTTCCCAGGAAGCCCTCACCCCTAATATGTTAGAGGATCACCAGCAGGCTCTTTCCCATTATGTTTTTGAGGGTAACCAGCAGTCCCTCGCCCAAAATGAATTTGAGGGTCACCAGGAGGCCCTTGTTCATAATGTTTTAGAGGGTCACCAGCAGGCCCTCGCCCCTAATGTTTTAGATGGTTAGGTCAGCAGCAGGCACTCGCCCCTAATGTTTTAGAGGGTCAGCTCAGCAGCAGACCATCACCCCTAATTTTTTAGATGGTTTGGTCTGCAGCAGGCCCTCGCCCATAATCTTTTAGATGTTCAGCTCGGCAGCAGGCCTTCCCTCCTATTGATTTAGATGGTCAGTTCGGCAGCAGGTCCTCGCCCCTAATGTTTTAGAGGGCCAGCTCAGCAGCAGACCCTTACCCATCATTATTTAGATGGTCAGATCAGCAGCAAGCACTCGGCCATAATATTTTAGATGGTCAGCTCTGCAGCAGGCCCTCGCCCATAATGTTTTAGATGGTCAGCTCAGCAGCAGGCCCTCACCCCTAATGTTTTAAATGGTCATCTCGGCAGTAGGCTCTTGCCCCTAATGTTTTAGAGGGTCAGCTTAGCAGCAGACCCTCACCCCTAATGTTTTAGAGGGTCAACTCAGCAGCAGACCCTCACCCCTAATTTTATAGATGGTCAGCTCTGCAGCAGGCCGTCGCACATAATGTTTTAGATGGTCAGCTCGGCAGCAGGCCCTCGCCCATAATGTTTTAGATGGTCAGCTCGGCACCAGGCCTTCGCCCATAATGTTTTAGATGGTAAGCTTAGCAGTAGGTCCTCACCCACAATGTTTTATATGGTCAGCTCAGCAGCAGGCCCTCGCCCATAATGTTTTAGATGGTCACCTCAGCAGCAGACCCTCACCCCCAATTTTATAGATGGTCAGCTCTGCAGCAGGCCCTCAACCATAATGTTTTAGATGGTCAGATCAGCAACAGGGATTCGCCCATAATGTTTTAGATGGTCAGCTCGGCACCAGGCCTTCACCCATAATGTTTTAGATGGTAAGCTTAGCAGTAGGTCCTCACCCACAATGTTTTATATGGTCAGCTCAGCAGCAGGCCCTCGCCCATAATGTTTTAGATGGTCATCTCAGCAGCAGGCACTCCCCCCTAATGTTTTCTATGGTCAGATCAGCAGCAGGCACTCGCCCATAATATTTTAGATGGTCAGCTCGGCAGCAGGCACTCGCCCCTAATGTTTTATAGGGTCAGCTCAGCAGCAGACCCTCACCCCTAATTTTATAGATGGTCAGCCTTGCAGCAGACCCTCGCCCAAAATGTTTTAGATGGTCAGATCAGTAGCAGGCCCTCGCCCCTAATGTTTTATAGATGGTCAGATCAACAGCAGGCACTCGCCCCAAATGTTTTATAGGGTCAGCTCAGCAGCAGACCCTCACCCCAAATTTTTTAGATGGTCAGCTCTGCAGCAGGCCCTCGCCCATAATGTTTTAGATGGTCAGCTATGCAGCAGGCCCTCGTCCATAATGTTTAAGATGGTCAGCTCGGCAGTAGGCTCTTGCCCCTAATGTTTAAGAGGGTCAGCTTAGCAGCAGACCCTCACCTCTAATTTTTTAGAGGGTCAACTAAGCAGCAGACCCTCACCCCTAATTTTATAGATGGTCAGCTCTGCAGCAGGCCGTCGCACATAATGTTTTAGATGGTCAGCTCGGCAGCAGGCCCTCGCCCATAATGTTTTTGATGGTCAGCTCAGCAGCAGGCGCTCACCCCTAATGTTTTAGATGGTCAGATCAGCAACAGGAACTCGCCCATAATGTTTTAGATGGTCAGCTCGGCAGCAGGCCCTCACCCATAATGTTTTAGATGGTCAGCTCAGCAGCAGGCCCTCGCCCCTATTGTTTTAGATGGCCAGATCAGCAGCAGGCACTCGCCCCTAATGTTTTATAGGGTCAGCTCAGCAGCAGACCCTCACCCCTAATTTTTTAGATGGTCAGCCTTGCAGCAGACCCTCGCCCAAAATGTTTTAGATGGTCAGCTCAGCAGCAGGCCCTCACCCCTAATGTTTTAGATGGTCAGATCAGCAACAGGGACTCGCCCATAATGTTTTAGATGGTCAGCTCGGCAGCAGGCCCTCGCCCATAATGTTTTAGATGGTAAGCTTAGCAGCAGGCCCTGACCCATAATGTTTTTAGATGGTGACTGCAGCAGCAGACCCTCATCCCTATTTTTTTTTAGATGGTCAGCTCTGCAGCAGGCCCTCGCCCATAATGTTTTAGAGGCTCACCAGCAGGCCAACAATCATAATTTCAAGGGTGTGTATGATGCTCTCCTTTATGTGTAGTATTGTAGTGCCGATTCCTGTTTTTGGCAGCCCTTTCACTTAGTGCACAGGCTTTATGAGTGTAGGAGTCCCACTACCTGAACAATTGTACCCCAATATGAATAAGGCCCTCCTTTATGTGATATACAGGTTATATTGGAGTGCCTCTTCCTTGTAATATTTGGCAGCACTTGCCCTTTATATACAAGTAAATATACAGAAAAGAATTCTTCCTAACAATTTTTCCTCTAAAAGTGATTTTATCTTCGGTTTTGTGCATATTATTGTCAGTCTGTAAAAGTGGCGTACTACTTGGACAACATCGTCTCCAGCAGCGACATGGGAGTCCAAGATGCATCCAGACGTCCCCATGCTGTTCTCGAACCATTTCAGTGGTGTTTCCATCAATTTCTGACCTTTTCCTGTGAACCAGACACCCTCCCCTCTTCAGAGCAGGGTGTGTCTGGGTTAATGCTCAGGTTCTCCCATTTACTTCCATTGTGCTCGGGTGCTCAGTAGAGCACCCGAGCATCCTGAGGTGTTCTACTCGAGCACCCGAGCACTTTGGTGCTCGACCAACATTAGTCGTTAGCATTCGGACTGTAAGGCATACTGCAACTTTTCCCCCACTTTTGGGCGGAAAAATTGTGTCTTATAGTCCGAAAAATATGGTACATGGCCAATCATTACAGTTTTATTTTGCCAGTTCTGGCATCATAACACTATTGCTATGTTACGGATGAGCTACATGTTACTCCTGGCATTGCTTCCTTGCTGCTATATCACTGGTTCATTAGACATTTCCTTTTAGTCTTGTGTGAGCTGTAGCACATTCACAGTAGGGGCATTTGGATGCCATATACTACTTTCTGCTCTATTTTAGATAGAGTGGCTGCCTACCCCAGATTTCAGAGCATTGCTATATTATTCATTCTGGGATTCTGAGCCAGGATCTGACACTGCATGCACCAGGCAAAGAGACATTAGCCTTATTCACAAATGTGGGTTAATTGTGCTGCTGACTTGTGTTTTCAATTTTTTGTAGTTTTCAATGGTATCATTTTGAGGTACATCAAATTTTGATTCCTTTTTATAAAAAATTTTTTGGTGGCAAAAAAAACAGAAATTCTGTCATTGTTTATTTTTTTTTTTACAGTGTGCTCACTGTGTGGGATAAATTATGTGATAATTATATAGTGTGGGTTGTTACTGATGTGGTAATGCCAAATATGTCGATTTTGTTTTTGAATTTTTTTTTCTATTCGTGGAGTGTCTATGGGAGACAGAGGCATTTAAGGGGTTAAAACGACCCAGATCTTTACTTCTGTCAGTCTGAGCTCTTAAAGCAGGAGTCCAGCTCTCATCTGAGAGCCAAGTCTCTGCTCTCTGTTTAAGTGATTCTTGTCGCACTTATTCTAAGATGCTGCAGAAAAACGGTGCTCTGGAATAAAGCCAATTAATGACCACCGTGCAGTTACATTTTGGCAGTCATTGAGGGGTTATCAGTGTCAGTATTTAATCAAGAAATGAAATTGACGTTCACACTTTACATGTTAATGAGCCAATCTTCATTCCTTTACTCAATAAATCCAGCTTCATTATTTTGTGATACTGTACAGTAAACAACTGCTAATTTACAGTAATTACACCAGTTCTCTGTCGCAACTGCAAAAAAATATAGCATTTTGTCCAAATGCCAAACACTGTTTATGAAGGGTTGTTATCTTTTTATAAAAAGAGGTATTACCAAACAACTAATTTCAGTAACTTAATGAACAGCCAATAGCGTGGACAGTAGTGATGAGCGAGCATGCTCGGCCGAATATCTGTTCGGCTCGAGCATCGCTATGCTCGGCACATAGCGGTACTCGACCGAGTACTGCATGTGCTCGAGTGCAATGCTCTAGTCTCTTCCCCGCACGTTTCACGGGCTTTAAGCAGCCAATAACGGTGCAGGTAAGTACTGTCCTCACTGTAATGCCAGTAGCTATGTTGGCTGCTGGCATTACAGTGATTGGCTGGTCGGAACGCGTCTTAATAGGTTATATAGCACCCAATGACATGTGCTTGGATCAGTCATAGTCTGGGAGAGTAGAGCGTAGGAAGGGAAAGATAGTGTACGGAGTGATTTTCACAGTTTTTATTCAGAGAAAGCTTTTCCAAGACCCAAAAGTCCTTTTAAAAGGACTACTGTGTGTGTGTTTTAGAGCAGCAATCTATTTACCTGTTGCATTCTCAGGGACAGTGCTTCGGAAGGGACAGATAGTGCAGGGAGAGACATTTGCTGTTTTTACTACCAAAAGCTTTTCGAAGACCCTAAAGTCCTTTTAAGGACTACTGTGTGAGTTTGACAGCTGCAAGATATTTTTATTTAATACCCATTAGTGACATATACTGTACATCATCTGCAGACTGTGTCTTTAATAATCTGGGCCACATCTAGTCTCCATAATATGTGGTGTTCCGTAACCAATAGTGTAGAACATCTGCAAACAGTGTCTGTATTACAAATTCCAATAATCTGGTCCACATCTAGTGTCCATAAACTGTGGTGTTCTGAAACCAATAGTGTAGAACATCTGCAAATAGTGTTTGTATTACAAATTCCAATAATCTGGTCCACATCTAGTGTCCATAATCTGTGGTGTTCTGTAACCAATAGTGTAGAACATCTGCAAACAGTGTCTGTATTATAAATTCCAATAATCTGGGCCACATCTAGTGTCCATAATCTGTGGTGTTCTGTAACCAATAGTGTAGAACATCTGCAAACAGTGTCTGTATTACACATTCCAATAATCTGGGCCACATCTAGTGTCCATAGTGTGTGGCTTTGTGTAAAAAATACTGGACATCTGCAAACAGTGTCTGTATTACAAATTCCAATAATCTGGGCCTAATATAGTGTCCATATTCTGTGGGTTTCTGTGACATATACTGTCTTGCATCCGAAAACTGTGTCATTAGCGGACAGTAAAACAATCTGCGCCTCATCTAGTGACAAAACCCTTAATATGAAGAAGGCGAGGACTAAGGGACGGGGAAGTGGGCGTGATGCTGATGGTGCATGCAGAGGCCGTGGCACTGGGCGCAATGAAACTGTGCCTGCTGTCAGTGCACCACAAAAAAAAAAAACTTAGCTGGGCGGCGCAGGACTACAATGTCCAAGTCAAATCAGTACGAACAGTTGGTCGGTTGGATTGCTAAAGATAATGAATCCAGTCGGTTAAGCACCACCCTCTCGTCCAGTAGCCAAGAGTCTGGTCAACTGAATCCTCACTCTGCTCATCCTTCCTCCCAACATGGAGAGGCTTGCCAAACGAGTGATCCCACACTCTGATATTCGAGAAGCTCTTTCCAGCACCACTATTAGATTTGGCTCGCCCAGCACGCTTGAAGAGGGACCTGATATATTCTACCCTGATTCCCAACCTCTTGAGCCTTCACAGTCTCAAGAAGATTCATTCGTTCACGAGGTGGATGATGATGAGACACAGTTATCAATCACTGAGGTTGTGGTTAGGTCAAGTCAGGAGGATGAGCAGAGTGAGTAAGTGGAGGAGGAGGTGGTGGACGATGAGGTCACTGACCCAACATGGGAAGGTGAAAAGCCGAGCGAGGACAGCAGTACAGAGGGGGAGGGATCGGCAGCACTGCAACAGTCTGGAAGAGGCAGTGGGGTTTCAAAAGGGAGAAGTCGGCCCACACTAAACAGTACCGCAACCATTACACCGAGCACCCAATGCGTAAATCTACCTTGCCAAAGGTGTTCCGCAGTATGGCACTTTTTTGAGGAAACTGCAGACAACAAAAGAGTAGTAGTTTTCAACCTGTGCAGTAACAAAATAAGCCAGGCGTGAACACTAGCAAACTCACCACCACCACCATGATCCGCCACATGGCATCCAAGCACCCTAATAAGTGGGCTGAATGCCTTGGTCCACAATCTGGTTCTGCGGGTCACACCACTGCCTCCTCTTCCTCTGTGTTACGCACTGCTGGCCAAGCCCCTGTCAAAGGGGCAGGCCCGGATGCCCATCGTCCTGCACCTGGACCTTTGCATGAACCGTCAGCAACAACATCCACTTCCCTATCCCGCAGTGTCCAATTGTCGATAACACAGGCATTTGAACGCAAGCGCAAATACCCACCCACCCTCCCACAGGCCATAGCACTAAATGCGCAACTTTCGAAATGACTGGCCCTTGAAATGTTGCCATTTAGGCTTGTGGACATTGAGGCCTTCCGCAGCTTCATGTCGGCGGCTGTCCCTCGGGATGCAGTCCCCAGCCGCCACTATTTTTCACTGTGTGCCGTGCCCGCCTTACACCAGCATGCATCCCAGAACATCACCCGTGCCCTGACCAACGCACTTACTAGGAAGGTCCACTTCATCACGGACACATGGACAAGTGCTGGTGGCCAGGGACGCTACATTTCCCTGACCGCACATTGGGTGAATGTTGTGGAGGCCAGGAGTGAGTCGTACCCTACGTCCATCAGGGTCTCCGCTAGCAGCTATGTTACTGGCTCCAACCCCCACTTATCCTCCTCTGCCGCTTCCTGCTCCACTTCCACCTCCTGCAGCAGTCAGCCATAAGTTGCTAGCTGGAAGCAGTGACAAGCAGCACACCGCCACAGAGCTGTGGCAGGGTATCAGGGACCAGACCGAGCTGTGGCTCTCGCGACTCAACCTACAACCAGGCATGGTTGTGTCTGACAAAGGCCGTAACTTGGTGGCGGCTTTGGAGCTCGGCAACCTGATACACATCCCATGCCTAGCCCAAGTCTTAAACTTAGTGGTTCAGAGGTTTATCAAAACCTACCCCAATTTGCAAGAGCTACTAGTGAAAGTGTGCCGCGTGTGGGCCCATTTCCGCAAGTCGTCCACAGCTTCAGCCGATCTGTCAATGCTGCAGCAGCGCTTGCGGCTTCCAACTCACCGACTGTTGTGCGACATAAGCACGTGCTGGAACTCTACGTTCTACATATTGGCCAGGCTTTGTGAGCAGCAGAGGGCAGTTGTGAAATACCAGCTGCAACATGATCATCGCCTTTCGAGTCAACTGCCACTATTCACAAGCGAGGAGTGGGCATTGATGTCAGACCTCTGTGAGGTTTTAAAAAACTTTGATGAATCCACTCAGATGGTTAGTGGTAATAACGCTATTATCAGCGTAACCATCCCACTGCTGTGTCTACTCAAATGATCGCTGCTCACAATTAAGCAGGACGCTCTGAATGTGGTAGACAAGAAAATGGGGGACGACATTACACAGGGTGATAGCCAGACCACCCACAGTTCGTCTTCTCAGTGCAAATTGGACCATGAAGAGGAGGAAGTGGAGGAGCTGGAGACAGTTGCCTCTGCTACAGAGGGTAGTACCCATGGAACTTTAATTCCATCTGTTCAGCATGGATGGGCAGAAGAGGAGGAGGAGATGAAGAGTCATCCTGATGTCGACATCGACGTCTTGCCTGTTGGTACACACATGGCTGACTTCATGTTAGGCTGCCTTTCCCACGACGCTTGCATTATATGCATTTTAGATAACATGGATTACTGGGTGTTCACCCTTCTCGACCCCCGCTACAAAGAGAACTTCTCATTTCTCATTCCTGTGGTGGAGAGTACGAGTAAAACGGTGCAATACCAGAAGGTACTTGTTGAAAGATTGCTCCAAAATTTCCCATCTGACAACGCGGCCGTCAGAATCCATACTTCCTTAGGCAACCAAGGAAGGGAGACAAGGGGAACACACAGCAGTTCCAACAAAGGCAGGGAAACACTCTCCAAGGCATGGAACACATTCATGACACGCCACCATCAACCTCACCCTGAAGCACAGCCTAGTGGTACAAGGAGGGAAAAGTTTTGGAAGATGGTAAAGGAATACATAGCAGACTGTGTAAGCAACCTAAATGATCCCTCAGTGCCTTACAACTACTAGGTGTCCAAGCTGGACACGTGGCACGAACTTGCGCTCTACGCCTTTTTGTAAGCGTTTTGTTTGAGCGTGTATTTAGTGTTGCTGCTGGCATTATAACAGATAAGCGTATCCGCTTGTCCACTGGCAATGCTGACAGGTTGACTCAGATAAAAATGAACAAGGCCTGGATTTCCCCTGACTTCTCAACTCCACCAGAGGAGAGCTGATGATGAACATAAAGGCAATTTCAATTTATCATGTATAATGTACTCAATCTACTGTAGTGTATTCCCATGCACCTTTTCCACCACAAAAAAGGAGTATATGGTTGAATCTTGTTTTCTGCTCCTCCTCCTCTTCCTCCTATGTATATATTCCCTCCACTAAAAATTTTTTTATAGGGTCAGCTGAACAGTATGCACTGGCATGTAATGTTTTAGAGCATCAGCTGTACAGCATGCACTCGCATATAATGTTTTAGAGCGCCAGCTGTACAGCATGCACTCGCATATAATGTTTTAGAGCGTCATTTGAACAGCATGCACTCGCATATAATGTTTTAGAGCATCAGCTGAACAGCATGCACTCGCATATAATGTTTTAGAGCGTCAGCTCACCTGCAGGCACTCGCATATAATGTTTTAGAGCATCAGCTCACCTGCAGGCACTAGAATATAATGTTTTAGAGCGTCAGCTTAACAGCATGCACTCTCATAAAATGTTTTAGAGCATCAGCTCACCAGCAGGCCTTCGCCCCTAATGTTTTAGAGCAGGCATCCTCAAACTGCGGCCTTCCAGCTGTTGCAAAACTATAAATCCCAGCATGCCCGAACAGCCTACAGCAGGGCGTTGTGGGAGTTGTAGTTTTACAACAGCTGGAGGGCCGCAGTTTGAGGATGCCTGTTTTAGAGGGTCAGCTCAGCAGAAGGCCCTCGCCCCTAATGTTTTAGAGGGTCACCAGCAGGCCCTTGCTCCAAATGTTTTTGAGGGTCACCAGCAGGCCAACAATCATAATGTTCCAAGGGTGTGTATGAGGCCCTCCTTTATGTGATATAAGGGCTGTTTCAGAGTGCCTCTTGCTTGTAATTTTTGGCAGCACCCGCACTTTATATACAGTTGAATATATAGGAAAGAATGTTTCCTAACAATTTTTCCTGCGAAATTTTTTATTTTTATTTTTTTTGGGGGGGGGGGGATTTGTGCGTATTTTTGTCAGGCTGTAAAAGTGGCGTACAACTTGGACAACATGGTTCCCAGCAGTGACCTAGGAGTCCAAGATGCATCCAGACATCGTCCCCATGCTGTTCCCGATCCATTTCGGTGGTATTTCTGTCACTTTCTGACCTTTTCCGATGGACCAGACACCCTCCCCTCTTCAGAGCAGGGGGTGCCTGGTTGTCTCCCATTGACTTCCATTATACTCGGGTGTTCAGCCGGGGACACGAATATAGCAATGTGTTCGAGCCGAACACCCGAATACTTTGGTGCTCGATCATCACTAGTGGACGGCATGTGAACAAACCTGTCCCAGATGCAGTAATTGAACAATCCAGTCTCTCTTCCAGGTTAAACATTTTTCAAAAAGAATTAGACATTCACCAGCATCTTTAAATCTATAAAATTTTACACCATGGCATGTACCTACCCCAACAGGGTCCATTTCAGGTGTGGAAAAAGTCCCTGTTGCGGTCAATATTGGGTGGTGTATTGTGTGAACACTACAATAAAATTTTCCATTTGAAGATGTTAGTGAACTTCTGTTTCTTTTTGGATTATTTCAGTAACTTTTCATCCACTTGTTTGGACATAAAAGTGGCAGCGAACAATGCTAGGTGCAATCATATTTTCCAACGTAATAAACTACTGGGAAAATGTTAATGTTTTTGAGAAAATCTCCTTGAAACTACAAGTGAGGAGCCATTTAAGGGTATATTTTCTTTCTGCCTCACCACATTTCAATAGCCAAGACATTTTTTTATTTTACCATAGATGTAGCTGGGCTTGTTCTTTTTGTGGAATGTGTTATTTTGGTTAGTGTTTAGATTTCATTATTTTTGAGGGGTGGATTATGTGATTCATTAAGAACTCATGCACACGATGGTATGTATTTTGGGGTCCGCAAAAAACGGATCCGCCAAAAATACGGACGATGTACGTGTGCATTCTGTATTTTGCGGAACGGAACAGCTCTACCCTAATAGAACAGCACTTTCCTTGTCCGTAATGCGGGCAATAATAGGACATATTACATTTTTTTGTGGAATGGAAATATGGATATACTGAGACGGAATGCACACGGAGTAACTTATGTTTTTTTGCAGACCCATTTAATGAATGGTTCGGCATACGGTCCGCAAAAACACGGAACGGACAAGGAAAGAAAATACGTTTGTGTGCATGAGCCCTGAGTCCTACACAAGTATTCCAATGCTCTATAATTACAAAAAAATCCCAAAATAAGAACAAAAAAATGCACAAAAAAGTCCAATATGCACAAAAAAGGCACAAAAAAGTAAAAGAAAAATGCAATTTCTTACAATGACTTAAAATATCTAAAAATCAAACACATACTTTGTATCTAGAGATGAGCAAATTTCTCCAGAATTCGATTCGGCTGGTTCACCGAATTTTCCGAAAAAATTTGTTTCTATACAAAAATATTCAAGATGAATTTCAATAAAAAAACGGCTATTTCTGCGCTAGAGAGAGCCTTTATAGGGGTGTAGAACACTTTGCCTTGCAGTAAGGCCTATTTCACACGCCATAAGTGTCACGTGCCCGTATTGCGGATGGCATTTGCGGATCAGCAATACACGGGCACCGTTCTGTTGCCATTCTGCATCACGGATGCGGACCCATTCATTTTAATGGGTCCGCAAATCCGGAGATGTGGAACGGTGCGAAATGGAATGGCGGAACGGAACATTACGGAAGCACTACGGAGAGCTTCCGTGGGGTTCCGTTCCGTACTTCCGTCCCATAAAAAGATAGAACATGTCCTATCTTTTTGCGGAACGAGCAGATCACTGACCCATTCAAGTGAATAGGTCCGCTATCCGCTGTGGCTGCCCGACGGTCGGTGACCGTGCATTGCGGGCTGCAATTTGCGGCCCGCAGCACGGGCACGTGACACCTACGGCCGTGTGAAAGAGGCCTAACACGCATAGGGAGTGTGCTGGGGTAGTGAAATAATACTGTGATTCAGTATGACATGCAGATGACAGGCGTCGCTATTAGAATCACTGCACACTTCACTTATTTGGGCAGTCACGGGGCCAAAACTGACCAAATAACCCAAGTGTTAACTCAGCCTTACAGGTCAATGTTAGTGTCAATAAGAAGTGCACTCCATTTACACGCACTGATTACACATACATGTCTACAGAACCTGTTCTATTAAACGCTTAGACTATAAGTAGAGCCCCCTGACAGAGTGGAGAGGGTGTCAGCAGTAAGTTTGTGTTGATGTCACTGATTATTTTGCCCTTCCTGCATTCTGTCAGAACAATAACCCACAAAAAATTGATCCTGTCTGGGGAGCATACGCCTTCACTTGGTCGGCATTTGCTCAATAATCCATCAGTAGTATTGCTAATGCACAAAATAAGAATTTAATATTGTAAAATCCGGTGTCTCCATGAGAAATCTGCAGCGTGGGGACCCCGTGTCGGCTTCTACACACTTTCAAAATAATTTTTCAGCGGGGAAAATAGATGCCGGATGACCGGGACGCTCCATGACCTTCCAAAGAGCAGCAGTCAGGAGCATCAATTCATTTCTGAAACGTCCATATAGTGCAGGGGAAGACCCTCTCCATCTCCATGCATCACAGGATGCCCTTCTTTTTATTTCCATGATGACTGGGAACCCGTGAGACTGGGGGGGCCTGGTTGGTTGGTTTGAATCTTGACTAACTTTGCAACTCTTCCGGACTCTAAGCAATCTTAAAGCTTTGTCTTCTTCTCATTGGCCGGCTTCTAGTAGAGGCCTGTTCATGCCAGGTAGGATTCCCCCAGAAGTATATTGGTCGATGAGCAGCCGATATCGCACTTGCTTGAAGGTGGAGATGAATTTTTTTCTTGACATGCTTTCTCCATCGCAACACCACGTTGTTGAATAAACAGACTGGCCGATTCTCTCCTGCAGTATGCAAGAAGGAAATTTTATTAGTAAATTTATTAAATATTTTATTATTAAATGAATTATATATAATAAGGATGCCCTCCTTTTCATTTCCCTGATGACTGGGAATCTGTGATGTTTTCCCTGACGAAGAGACCGGGGCTGGTAGTTATGGTTTTAATCTTGATTAAATTTGTGACTTTTCCGGGCTCCAAGCTATCTTTAAGTTTTGTCTTTTCATTGTCTGTAGCTACTGGAGGCCTATTCATGCCAGGCAGGTTGCCCCCAGAAGCAGCTTGGTCGATGAGCAGCCAATACCGCACTTGCAGCAATCTTGACAGAATTCGTCTCCAGGTGGAGAGGAATTGCTTTCATTGCATGCTTTCTCCATCGCAACACCACGTCGTTGAATAAACAGAAGATCGCCTATTCTCTCCTGTCTTAGGCAACATGTAATATTTATTAGTAAATTCATTAAATGTTTTATATTAAATTGAACCAAAACTTGATTCAAATTATAAGAAAGTATACTTAAATTCGCCAAAACTGACCAAATAACTCAAGTATGAACTCAGCCTTACAGGTCCATGTTAGTGTCAAGAAGAAGCACACTCCTTTTACACCCTGGTCAGCCGATACGACATAGATGTCAACAGAACCTGTTCTATTAAAAGCTTATACAAGTAGAACCCTCCGACAGAGTGGATAGGGTGTCAGCAGTAAGTTTTTGTTGATGTCACTGATTATTTGCCCTTCATTTGATCTGTCAGAACAATAACTCACAAACAACGGATCCTGTCTGGGGAGCATACGCCTTCACTCGGTCAGCATTTGCTCAGTAATCCATCATTATTGGTGATGCCCAAAAAAACAGGAGTGGATCTAAAACAGAGATGACACGTGAAGGTAATATTTGCATGTCTTCTGTGTTTTGTACCCACTTCTGCTTTTGGCTACCAAATCGTAAGCCAATTCTAATGGGCCCATACAGGCCTTACAGCTGCTACACAGACAGGATCCGTTGTGTGTCTCATTTTTTCTTCCTTCTGACCATTCAGAAGAAAGGTCAAATAAATGGTGATTTCAAGAAGCCCAAACAAGGACAATAGAGACCCCGTCATAGAATGGGGAAGTCCACAGAGTGGCCCTATGACAAAGTGGTGAGGTGGAAGCAGCATAAGGAGACCACCAAGTGGCACGTTGACAGGGTCTGGAGGCGGCGCCGGCATTCAGAGGCCACAGAGTCGCACAATGACAAAGTGTGGAGGTGACAGCAGCAGTATGATTAGGCCACAGAGTGGCAAGGTGACATAGTGTGGAGATGGCAGCATCAGGAGGCCACAGAGTGGCAAGGTGATATGGTGTGGAAATGGCAGCAACAGCAGCAGCATTATACCACAGAGTGGCACGGTGACATAGTGTGGAGAGGGATGATCTAATCTGATGCATCAGGCATTGGTGGGTGGATATCCTGGCTGATCCACGCCTGATTCATCTTGACAAAAGTAAATCTCTCCACATTTTGGGTGGACAGGCGAGTTCTTGGGGTAACTATGGCCCGCCGCACTGAACACTTGCTCTGATGCGACACTACTGGCCAGGCAGGACAGCTTTTCCAGGGCAAACTCGGCCAGTTGCGACCACAAATCTAGTTTGGTTGCCAAGTAGTCCAGCAGATCTTCTATGAATGCTGGCAGGGTGCAGTCAAAGTATGCCACCACCTGCTGGTGAGTAGTTTCTTCACTATGTGGGTAAAGAAAGCTGCTCATCAGCGACTCTAGACTCAGGCTGCTGGTGCTGCTGTCACTTGCGACAAAGTCGAAGATCGAGTCAACCAATCAAGAACCACTGGGTTGCTGGTCAAGACATGACTGCTAGCTGACATGTGGACCTGAGTCCTCCGAATGAAATCCCTGCTGCCACGCCCCCTTACACCCCTAAAAGTGCCAAATATATATATATTTTTTAATGAAATAGGCAACTAAACGATTTGAAATTGGCAACGAAACGATTTCAGAGTAAATAACAGCAAAAATAACCTGCGTATATATTTCTCGTATTGGACTAAGATAGAACACTAAGCGATTTCTACAGTTAGGTCCATAAATATTGGGACATTGGCACAATTCAAACATTTTTAGCTCTATACACCACCACAGTGGATTTGAAATGAAACGAACAAGATGTACTTTAACTGCAGACTGTCAGCTTTAACTTGAGGCTATTTACATCCAAATCAGGTGAACGGTGTAGGAATTACAACAGTTTGCATATGTGCCTCCCACTTGTTAAGGGCCGTGGGCATGTATGGCTGCCAATGGAACTGCTTCTCTTGTATTTATAGATAGTATGACTGCTGACAAAAGCAGCAGGATGAATTCTAAAGTGTTTCGGGCAATATTATCTGCTCATATTCAGCCAAATGCTTCAGAACTCATTGGACGGCGCTTCACAGTGCAGATGGACAATGATCTAAATCATACTGCAAAAGACATCAAAGAGTTTTTTAAAAGCAGGAAGTGGAATGTCATGCAGTGGCCAAGTCAATCACCTGACCTGAATCCGATTGAGCATGCATTTCATTTGCTGAAGACAGAAACTGAAGGGAAATTGGCCCAAGAACAAGCAGGAACTGAAGACAGTTGCAGTAGAGGCCTGGCAGAGCATCACCAGGGATACGTTCTGCGTTCCAGACTTCAGGCTGTAATTGACTGCAACCAAGTATTAAAAAGTAAAAGTTTGATTTATGATGATTATTATGTCCAATTACTTTTGGTCCCTTAACAAGTGGGAGGCACATATGCAAACTGTTGTAATTCCTACACCGTTCACCTGATTTGGATGTAAATACCCTCAAATTAAAGCTGACAGTCTGTAGTTAAAGCACATTTTGTTCACTTCATTTCAAATCCATTGTGGTGGTGTATAGAGCCAAACATTTTAGAATTGTGTCAATGACCCAATATTTATGGACCCGACTGTATGTAAATAACAGAAAAAGTGATCTGTGAATATTTTTCACTTTTTTTCTAGAAATATATGACAATAAACGCTTTCAGTGCAAATAACACCAAATGTGAAATGCATTTATTTTTCTCGTATTGTAGTGAAATATGACAATGAACGCTTTTAGCGTAAATAACACCAAATGTGAACTGCGTGTATTTTTCTTGTATTGTAGTGAAATATGACAAGAAACGCTTTTAGCGTAAATAACACCAAATGTGAACTAAGTCTGTTTTTCTCTTTTTTTCTAGAAATATGGCAATAAATGCTTTTAGCGCAAATAACACCAAATGTAACTGCGTCTTTATTTTTCACGTATTGTAGTGAAATATGACAAGAAACGCTTTGAGCGCAAATAACACCAAATGTAAACTGCGTTTATTTTTCTCGTATTATAGTGAAATACGACAAGAAACGATTTTAGCGCAAATAACAGCAAATATGAACTTAGTCTATTTTTCTTTAGAAATATGGCAATAAACGCTTTCAGCACAAATAACACCAAATGTAAACTGCGTTTAATTTTCTCGTATTGTAGTGAAATATGACAAGAAACGCTTTTAGCGCAAATAACACCAAATGTGAACTAAGTCTGTTTTTCTCATTTTCTCTAGAAACGTGGCAACTGCGTTTATTTTTCTCGTATTGTAGTGAAATATGACAAGAAACGCTTTTAGCGTAATTAACACCAAATGTGAACTAAGTCTGTTTTTCTCTTTTTTTCTAGAAATATGGCAATAAATGCTTTTAGCGCAAATAACACCAAATGTAACTGCGTCTTTATTTTTCACGTATTGTAGTGAAATATGAAAAGAAACGCTTTGAGCGCAAATAACACCAAATGTGAACTGCATTTATTTTTCTCGTATTATAGTGAAATACGACAAGAAACGCTTTTAGCGCAAATAACAGCAAATATGAACTTAGTCTATTTTTCTTTAGAAATATGGCAATAAACGCCTTCAGCACAAATAACACCAAATGTGAACTGCGTTTAATTTTCTCGTATTGTAGTGAAATATGACAAGAAACACTTTTAGCGCAAATAACACCAAATGTGAACTAAGTCTGTTTTTCTCTTTTTCTCTAGAAACATGGCAATAAATGCTTTTAGCGCAAATAACACCAAATGTGAACTGCATTTATTTTTCTAGTATTGTAGTGAAATATGAAAAGAAATGCTTTCTGCGCAAATAACAACAAAAGTGACCTGCGTATATATTTCTTGTATTGTATTGAAATAGGCCACTAAATGATATCAGCGCAGTAAACAACAAAAGTGACCTGCATATATATTTATCCTTTTCCTCCGATAAAAGCCACAAAAGGCTTTTCAACATAGCACTTGTACCCCAATAACTAATTGCTGGAATGACAGAGCTGTATTATGAGACTATCTGGATCCCCAAATGATGTTTCCTTGCACAAATAAAATCGCTTTTTTTTCACAATGGTGATTTTCCTATAACTCTCCCTAGCATCTGCACACGCCTCTCCCTGCCTGTGTAATGATTCCTCTCACTATCCTTTCCTTGCACTAGTAAATCGCTTATTTCCTTCTTTTTTCTTTAACAATTTTTTTTTCACTCTGCCTAGCGCCTGCATACACGTCTGTCCCTGAACAAAGTACGATACTGAATGTCTTAATCTAAGATGGGCGCCGTATTTATAGGGCTGTGACATCACCAGGCTGGCTGGCTGCTAATTGGCTGCATGCATGGCATTATGGGTCATCTCGCCTTCCAAGATTTCCTTGCCCCATGTCCTCACACATATAGCCGCCATTATAGCCGCCATGTTAGGAAAAATTGCGATTTGTTACCACGAAGCGCGAGGAAATTCACATTCATTGCAAATCAAAATTTTCCTGAAATCCTAAATGAATTCCACTTCGTCAGCTTCGATTCGCTCATCTCTAATTGTATCCTCATAAATAAAGTAATAAAATAATAATGTTAACATGTTATTTATAGTTCCCCACCATTGGCACACAATTTTTTTTTTAACAAATCGCTAAATTACATGTTAAAAAAAAATATTATGACCATTATATATGATGCTGTGAGTACAGTACAGAGGACCAATGGTGATACAGTGATTTCAGGTCAGAGGAGCAGTGATCAGTCTCGACAATGTGGCCATCACATGGATTATGTTTTCCAGAACGAACACTCTTGTGTGAAACTGGCCTAACTGTATTTACACTAATATCAGAAATGATTGAGTAGGTGGAACTAAGGGACTGTTAGAGCTTCTTAACTCTTTCAATTGATTCATGCTTGTCGCATAACTGCAATTTATTGAATTAACCAAAGAAAAAAATGCATGGTATGTGCTGACGTTAATCTCAGTTAATTAATTCTTTATTGAGCATATTTTCTGAGTCACTAGTTTCAGCAGCCTGAAAAGAATACGCTCATGAATAAAAGGATATCACTGTAATGAAGTGAGCAAATAGGACAGGAGAGGCAGAAAGGAGCCTACGTCAGAACAGTAGCCACTGGAGTCAGCACTGTCATCTTGTTTGTCCATTACATCCTCTTTTCCTTGTTTCCTTTTTTCCCCTTGCTCTCTTGAGAGAATATGAAATGTTATATCTACCACTCCTTAGCTCAGTTCAGAGGCCCGGTGGAAAATGTACGTCAGAGAGCTGGAACAGATTCATCAGGGCCCTACCTCTGCTCAGTTTTGGCCATGATTATGTGTAGCAGACAATGTTTTTATTGGCACAGTTAATTTCCAAGCCTTGCAGGCAGAATTGAATGATTGCTTTGACTCGCAATTACTAAGAATCATTATAGCAAGAATAAAAAGGGACAAGTTGCCTACTGTAATGAAAGAATACATGTTACACATAGCTTTCGTTACATCATATAAGTTGCCTGCTACTGTATATCCTGTAGAATGCATGGAAACTAACAGTTCATTATCCACATGCCTTGCCTAATATTTCCTTGATACTGAGGTTATTTACACATTTGACATGTATTTTAATGAAAAATGTAATCATGTGAATGTCCATGCTTGCCACACATTTTAAGGGTGACCCTATGAAAAGCATCACAACACAAGTAATTATTATTTGCAATATGAATTCAATAAAAATATACGTGTTTTATATATGTTACAATTTTTTCTCTGCTAATGCCAGTTCTCCTGCAGCCCAAATTCTGATGCACCCTTCTCCTGCATTCAGTGGTGGTCGTGGACTAACATGTTCAGTAACTTCACTGTTCCTTTCCTTCCCCCCTCTATCCAGTGCTGGTGTAATGTTATGAATACAGAATGTAGTAAAAAGGCTTTTGTGCAGAGCTTCCTCTTCAGAACAAGTTTAATTTTATTTCATAATAAAGGAAATAAAAAATGCATAAACAGAGATGTGAAAGTAGCCTTAGCATACGTGTAATTTGGGTTGTTGTGACTTTCACAGGTGAGCATATCTGCATCATACTATTATGGCTCATGCACATGACTGTATGTAATTTGCAGTCCGCAAAAAACGGATCCACAAAAAATACGGATGACGTCTGTGCATTTCGTATTTTGCGGAACGGAACAGCTGGCCCCTAATAGAACAGTCCTATCTGTGTCCATAATGCGGACAATAATAGGACATGTTCTATTTTTTTGCGGAACGGAAATACGGACATATGGAAACGGAATGCACACGGAGTAACTTATGTTTTTTTGCGGACCCATTGAAATAAATGATTCGCCTACGGTCCGCAAAAAAAAAAAACGGAACGGACACTGAAAGAAAATACGTTTGTGTGCATGAGCTCTTACACTGTGTGTATCGGGTTTGACCCTGTGTCTGCGCTCCGTAATCTTTTCTAATTCTACCTGGTGTAGTAATGTCATAGTAACCTTCAGTTATTCATACCTACTTCTAAATCCATAGACATATATATTCTGTAGCTATATCTCTCAGATAGTGGAAAAGGAAATAAGGGCAGGGCATTGCATACCATATGTATCTCTGGATCTATACACTGAATCTATATGTGAGGGATGTTTTCTTTTCAAGGGAGGAAGGGGTTAACAAGAGCTGATTGAAATGCACTGCTGGAGATTGTGACAAGCTCATGCTTCCCACAAAAGAGAGTGACCTACAGATAATGTGAGTAAAAGAGAAAAAAGATTAAAATTACACCGGACAGCAACATTTTTATATTGATCTAGTTAAAATAACAGGGTGCATTACTCCAAGTATTTTTAGTATTTATTATATTTTAAATTATTTTTGGGACAATCATTTTAACATTGATGTTAGGATTTAGAAAAAGCAAAGTTTTTAAGCACACTTTTTTTTTGCTTAAATTTTTAATGATTTTCATTTGACATATTTATTTAACTTTGGATTTTTTTCTGTGTTTTTTCTAATCCTAACCTATAGAGAAAACTGTGGGAAAAACTCCAGGACAAAAATGCTATATCTAGAGCATTTTTATATTTTATATTAGACTTTGATGTAACATTTGGCCACAGCATTTTTCGGTAAGAAACTCTGTCATGAAATTTTCTTACCAAAACTCCTCATTTAAAACCCCCCAAATTTAATATTGTCCACAAGAGCCCAGACAACCAAACAGAATGTGTTTCTGATGTTATTAATTGTACCAAGCTTTTTATACCTTTACTGTAAATATGCATAAAGGATGATGCCAAAGTACATTCCAAAAAGTGTCATAACTTTAGTGATGACCAATAACATTTCACTAGTAATAGAGATTTATAGTGTTAACTACATACTTGTGAATGATTCAGCAATATTAGCCATATTCTCTGCAAGCTACAGTAGATCTAGTCTAAGCAGTCCTTGAAACAGCGTAGCAAAAACTGCCATGTTTATAGTAAAAGGAGCACAAAGTGAACAACTGAGGAACGTCATAACAAGTATTATATGAAACATTATAATGATAAAGATTATTATTATTAATTATCATTTTATGCTCTGAAAATACAGCCCAGTAGTCATATCTAAATTGCTAAACAAATGTCCATAAAGAAAATATTTTTACTGTTCTTTTCCTTTTATAAAATGTGTGATCCTAGAATAACTGTTCATTTTGTCATCATACTGTAAAGATAAGATTATTAAGAGAAAAAAACACAAGCAAACTAAAAAAATAATTATATTTTATGGACTGAAACAATGAACTCCACCAACAGGTTTGAATGAATGTAACCTTTTTACATGCTAGGGAAAGGTTTAGATTTCAGTGGCTGGCAGAAGATTCACAGCAGAAATAGACATACCTGGTGAGCAAGCAAAATACCATGAGTACAGCGGTGCAGCACGCCTGCTGAGGGTTAGTTGTCTAGAAAATTACAATTATAAAACATTGTTTTTATTTACCTATCTTTCAGCTAAAGGTCAGTGTGGATTGTAATACTAATAATTAAAGAAGAACTAACCTACAAAATACATGGTAAGGCCTCTTGCACACGAACGTTCTGCGGCCGCAATTTGCAGTCCTCAATGCACGGGCAACGTCTGTGTGGCGGCCCAGCATGGATACAGACCCATTCAACTTGAATGGGTCCCTGATCCGTCCGCACTGCAGAAAAATAGAACATGTTCTATTTTTTTGCGGTGTGGAGGCATGGCTAGAAACACCACGGAAGCACTCTGTAGTGCTTCCATGGGGTTCCGATCCGTGCTTGCATTCTGCATCTCCGTGATTGCGGACTCATTCAAGTAATGGGTCCACATGCTTGATAATACAGCCACGGGCACACAACGGCCGTGTGCAAGAGGCCTAAGAATCAAACAACAAACCTGATAAACTATTAGGCCCCTTTCACACGGGCGAGTTTTCCGCGCGGGTGCAATGCGTGAGGAGGACGCATTGCACCCGCACTAAATCCGGACCCATTCATTTTTTATGGGGCTGTGCACATGAGCGGTGATTTTCATGCATCACTTCTGCGTTGCGTGAAAATCGCAGCATGCTCTATATTGTGCATTTTTCACGCAATGCAGGCCCCATAGAAGTGAATGGGACTGCGGGAAAATCGCAAGCATCCGCAAGCAAGTGCGGATGCAGTGCGATTTTCCCGCATGGTTGCTTAGCAACGGGACCAGATCTTTATTATTTTCCCTTATAACATGGTTATAAGGGAAAATAATAGCATTCTTAATAAAGAATGCTTAGTAAAATGAAGATGAAGGGGTTAAAAATAATAAAAGTTAACTTACCTTAGCCACTTGATCGCGTAGTTGCGATCTGTCCTCTCTTTCCCAGCATCAGCTAAGAACTAAAGGACCTGTGATGACGTCACATCACATGGTCCAATCACATGTTCCATCTTACCATTCTACCCGAAACCGGACTTCAGTGATGATATTTTATTATTTTCCCTTATAACATAGTTTTAAAGGAAAATAATAGCATTCTAAATACAGAATGCAAAGTAAAAAGGGTGATTGAGGGTTAAAAATAATTAAAAAAATTAACTCACCTTTCCCAATTGAGCGCGTAGCTGGCAGTCTCCTGCTGTGTCTTCAGCTGGGGGTAAAGGACCTTCGTGACGTCACTGGGTCACATGGGTCACATGGTCCAATCACTTGCTCCCATCACAATGATGATGGAAGCATGTGATTGGACCATGTGACCCATGTGACCCAGTGATGTCATGGAAGGTTCTTTACCCCCCCAACTGAAGACACAACAGGAGACCGGCAGCTATGTGCTCAATTGGATGAGGTGAGTTAATTTATTTTTTATTTTTAATCCTCAATCACCCTTTTTACTTTGCATTCTGTATTTAGAATGCTATTAATTTCCTTTATAACTATGTTATAAGGGAAAATAATAAAGATCGGGTCCCCATCCCGATCGTCTCCTAGCAACTATAGGGCTGTGCACATGAGCAGTGATTTTCCTGCATCACTTCTGCGTTGCTTGAAAATCGCAGCATCCCCTATATTCTACGATTTTCCCACAGCCCCATTCACTTCTATGGGGCCTGCGTTGCGAGAAAAACGCATAATATAAAGCATGCTGTGATTTTCACGCAACGCAGAAGTGATGCGGGAAAATCACCGCTCATGTGCACAGCCCCATAGAAATGAATGGGTCCGGATTCAGTGCGGGTGCAATGCGTTCACCTCACGCATTGCACCCTCATGGAAAACTAGCCCGTGTTAAAGGGGCCTAAATGGTCAAAGATTGCAAGTTCAAGTCTCCTTGTGGATTAAAATACACTTTAATAATGAGTTAAATTATAAAAAGGCACAAATATTAAACTTTTTTTCCATTTGTCATGTAAAAAAACATAATGTTGTGTGCAAAAACATACAAAATAATGAAAAATAACCTTACTTACCTACCTTAAAAAAGTACATTGCGAGAATGTGTTTCTTGGTCACCTGCCCCCCCAAAAAAAAAAAAAATGAAAAATTATCAAAAAGTTGTATGCACCTAAAATGGTACCAATAAAATCAGCAGCTTGCCCTGCAAAAAAACAAGCCCTCATGCATTTCAATGAATTCAATGGAAAAATAAATCGTGGTTGTCAGAACATGGGATACAAAGCTAAGGTTTTTAATTTTTTTTAAAGTAGTAAAGCATCACAAAAAATATATAAATTTGATATTCTTCATCATTAAAGACCAGTGGCAGAATATAAAATATTTCTCAATATATTAAATGGAACATTATATATTATAAGGAATATTATGGCTATGTTGTTGGAAAAATAAAAAAGTTATAGGTCTTGGATGACACACGGAGATGAAAATAGAAACGCCTCCATCAAAACTACATGACATTACTATACAGTTCCATGTGTAAAGACTATTCTCCCCAATATGCTTATAACCATAACAAGGTATTGAGTCTGCACGGAATGCAGCTATAGATGAGAGGCTTTAATACAAGAATGAGGCAGATAATATTGGGTGAAATTACATAAAGCGGGATTATATATTTCTACATCTTGGAATCAATGACTGTTATGAATTACTCTCAGAGGAATTTATTACAATAATAAACAAAAATCATTCAAATATTCAAGGCTAGGGAAAATGAGACCAGGGTAGCGCCACTCATGGCACCCTGTGGTCCTCTTTTGAAGACCCCATCTGAAAGGCATTAATCTGATCGGCAATTTGAATCAGTATTTGTACGATAAAACTAGGAGGGAAACTTACAAAAATACAGTATAATGGGAAGATTAGCATCTGCATGCACTCGTGGTTTTTTGTAACAAATACTGATGCAGAATACTGAGCAAATACTGACTGCGTGAAAGTGCCCTGTACGTAACAGTAAGCTATTTCATTTTACTTGATGTGGCCTGACTCTCCCTCATGACGTTTGTGTGTTGCACCCGTTTTGCTCTGTTTTTTTGCATTTTGACAGGAATATTTCTTTACTGATATTGTAAAAATAGAGTCTTATTACAGTCTATAAATGTGTACAATCAATTCAAATATATTTCAGTAAAATAGAACACAATGTTTTAGAATAAAACCAGACAGAGCTGATTTTGCATAAGAAGGACCTAAGATTCCTTTTAACCCTTTAACGCAAATTCAAGTACATATATGTCACTTGCATTAAAGGGATGTATGGAGCGGGCTCACAATTGAAGCCTGCCCCATACACGGAAGACGTCAGCTGTATAATACAGCAGACACTTGCCCGCAGTGACCGGTATTGGAGATAAATTCAAGCCCGGGTACTTTTCCCCCCCGTGCCACGGACAATAGGTACTGTGGCATCTGAGTTGTTCAATTGTGAAGCCTCCTAGGCCTACCATAGCAGGTTGCCTGTTAAAGAGGTTGTCTCTCTTCAGCAAATGGCATCAGGAGATAACATATTCAGATCCCTAAGGTAAATGAAATTACAATAAAAAGAAGTTTTTAAAAATATAAAAAAATAAAATCATTCAAATCACCACCCTTTCCCAATTTTACATATACAAATAAATAAGTAATACAAAAAATAAAGATAATTGGAATCAAAATTTCCAAACTATTAAAATTTTAAAATATGTATCATGTGAAGAGAACACCATAATGGAAAAAATAAGACCTTATATGGCTATGTGAACAGAAAATGCAAAAATGAATGGCTCTTGGAATGCAAAAAGGAAAAAATGAAAGCACAAAAATGAAAATCGGCCTGGTCCTTAAGGGGTTAATGTAATTATTGCTCAAAGGAATCTCCCACCTATGTATTTATTTTACAATAAAAGTACAATATATATGTGCCTTGCATTCCAGTTTCTCAAATTTTTCAAGATCTTAACTTGGGTTGCTTCAGGTAATCAACCTTTAAAGGCTGAAAACATACAAATCATGTCCAACTATTGCAGGTTTATAAAGTATATCAAAGATCCTTAATGTAACAGGCTATGCACCTTTGTCAGTTGAACATAATGATCTTTTTTCTCCAGTGATCTGCTACTGTTGGTGATTGGCTGCAGTGGTCACAAAACTCTGTGTTGGGTGATAAAACAAAGAGTGGCTGGGGGACTGAGTAGTGTTGGTATGGAAGTAGCAGAGGATCCATGAGGTGAATATTTTTTTAAAACAGCATACTGTTCAATTTTAAACATATTTTTTCAGCTGAAAATCTCTTTAAGTCATTATTTCTAAGACCCAGATATATAGATAAAAGCCACAAAAATTCCAGAAATTCTATACTGAATATATACAGGCAATGTGGCGACAACAATGTGGCCATTTGACAGTCATATCAATATCAGCTTCTTGTGTGGATGTCACATCCAGAGACAGAGAATGATGCAGCAGAAGAGAGACGATTTTTACAAGCTATGTACTATGTACAGCTGGAATGCTCAACCTGCGGCCCTCCAGCTGTAGCAAAACTACAACTCCCAGCATGCCCTAATAGCTGTAGGCTGTCCAGGCATGCTGGGAGTTGTAGTTTTGCAACAGCTGGAGGGCAGCAGGTTGGGCATTCCTGATGTACAGTGATTGCATGGTTTGTGGCTGACTTGCTGTTACTTACAATTTTAAATAACTGCATTTACAGTTGACCAGGGAAAATCTAGCAGATGGTGTTTTTTTGCAAGAGATTGCAATGTCTGCAAGCTGAAACACTTGAATTCAGTAATTAGGAGAGGTATCCACATACTTTTGGCCCTATAGTGTATCTCCTACAGATATAAAATAATAAGCGATATTTCTTTTACACAAAACTGATGTTCCAGGAATTATCAGCAATCACCTCCACTGTATGGGGACAAGTGACTGCTTCTACCTATAGAATTATAGAAAATCATTGTTTCTGCATAGCAGATCCCTATTTACACGGGTCAACTTGTCGCCAGAAATGATGATTATAGGTGCAGGTTGATAAACACGGTCACTGGCACCTTTTACACAGGCCAGTTCTTGGGAACGAGCGTTTCTATAAACACTCATCCCCAATTGGACTCATTATTGTTCCGTAACTAAGGACCATAAGTATTATTCTATAATGGCTGCAGGATGTGGAGCATGGGTATTTATGGTGTCATATGAATTAACTTGGAGTACTAAGGTATCTGCATAGTTGGTCAATTGTATGGAGATAAGTTTGAAGGCCGATTTATTGGCCTGTATTTGTGGGAGGGGTGTAAGTAGCATATTTATACCAGGCAGGCGCCTCCCCTGGGTGTGTCGACGGTGCTGCGTACTCTCCCAACCCGCCCTTCTTTTCTTAAACACCTTGCAGGGTATGCCCCCTTTCAGGCATTCCTCCTACGCAGCGTTTATGGCACAATTCAAGCCGCTTAGTTTAGTTAGTTAGGCAGGTAGATGGTTACGTGTCATGTAGCCCAGACCACAATTGATTTTATATCCAATGTAATATTCTTTTGTACTTATTTTATTAGTAATAGTTTTATATATTTACTTATTTTGCAATGATAATAGTTTCAGCAATAGTATACTGGAATGTGTGTGTGTAAAATATTCATTATTCATTCCTACAATTGTATCAGTGTGAAAGCTTCAGTAACATCATACAAATGTAACTCATTGGTTTCAAATTTGACTCGTCTTATGGAACCTCTGAAAAAAAAGCTGAAATACCTTAGAAGACATTTGGTACAAAATGTACAGTAAAAACAACTCTGTGACAACATAATAAATACACTCTGACAATGACCAAAGGTAACATATGTAAATATTATCTAATCCACTGAATAAATCACTTGTTACACTGTCTGACAGAGAGAAATTGATGAAATCCAGATGCAAGAGACAAGCAGAGCATATGAGAGTGTAATGTAAAAGAGATTAATCCCTTGAAATAAATGATTAAATGTGTTATCCTCTTACAATACACTCAACCGCTCCTGGCTGCTGCAGCGATTGCTGTGAAAACACCACACCACACAAAGTGAAGAAGATGCCAAACAGGGGCAGTTTCATGTACATCAGTGTTGTAATTTCCATCGAAATGCTCCATTATGGGACCCAGCAGATTCCAATGACAATAACCGGGCTTCCATCAGGGCGAATTTTACCAGACAATTTGTTTTTTAATTGCGACTGCGACAGACTCCTGACAGCCTCCAATGCAGATGTGAACGAAGCTTTAGTTGTGGAAGCATTACATTTGACACAGAATATGTTTAATATTTTTCACTTGTAGGAAGAAATAGGGATGAAGTGACCTTTCTAAAGAAAGTTTTTTTTTAACCACTTGCCTACTGGTGCACGACTTTATACGTCGTGGCAGTAGGCTCTTATCTGTAACACGATGTATAAAAGTGCTGCATCGCAATCTGACGGCGGCTTGTACCACTGCAGAACGCTAAGACCTGGCTGTCATTAGACAGCCGTGGTTACAAGGAGATGTGCCGTGACCTGCGGGAATGGTCAGGCAGTAATAGATGCTTGTAGCTCTACAAGTGTATATTACATTGTAAAATCTAAAAGCCAACAGGGAGCACTTTTTCTTATGTAAGAACGCCACCTGCTCGCTATAAAATTAACTGTCAGCCTGTAGGCTGGGAATTAACCTCTTCTTGCATTGACTGTGGCAGAAGAGGGTTAATTCACTTATAAAAAAAAAAAAGTAAATAAAAAGTAAAAATTAAATAATTAAAAAATTAATAACGAGAAATACAGAAAGTTAAAAATATAAAAAGTTATAGCAATAGTTACTAGTATTAGTAATAGTATAACAGACTACGTACACACCCATACAAACATCCTGCCCATTTTTTGTTTATAAAAAAATAAAATAAAATAAATATATTTATTATTTATATATATATATATATATATATATATATATATATTTTAGCAATAGTGCGGTGGAATGTGTGTGTGTAAAATATACAAACATAATCAAATTTTTTTCATTTATAAAAAAATCATTAAAAAAACCCTCCACATCCAAATTTCCAAAGATGGATACCTTAGGCCTCTTGCACACGAATGTGTGCTGTCCGGGCCCGGGCTGCTGTGGTTTGCAATGCACGGGCACCGACCGTGGGGCAGCCGCATGCGGCTTGCGGACCCATTCACTTGAATGGGGTCCACGATCCGTCCGTAGTGCTTCCGTTCCGTGGTTCCGTTCTCTTCCGCACCTCATCTCAGGATTTGCAGACCCATTCAAGTGAATGGGTCCGCATCCATGATGTGGAATGCACACAGCCAGTGCCCCATGTATTGTGTGCAAGAGGCCTTAGGGAAATAACATTACAAAAAAATCACTTTGAAGGGGCTTGTAAAGTTTTGGCGCTGTACAACAGTTTTCTGGCAGCAGTTTTATGGCACATAGAACCAGCAATAGAAAAATAAGCCACCAAAATCCAAATTGTGCTGCAGTCTCTTGAAGTTTTGCGGCAGGCCCACGCAGTAGATAAATTACATAAATGGCGTCCACTTTCAGGGTACAAGCATACGTTAATGGTTTTAGAAATGTTTTGTCTTGAAAAAAAAAGATAATTTTCACAGTTTTTCCTTAAATATTAAAAAAATTATATCTGTTATCTAATAAAACAGAAAGGTCTAAGTTGTCAGATGAAAAATGTCAATTACATGTAGGCTGGCTCAGAAATTAATCAGTTATTTGCAGTTAGATAGGCCCCATTGCTGCACTTTAAAAATTGCCCTGGTAAGGGCTCATGCACACGAACGTAATTTCTTTCTGTTTACCGTATGCTAAACCATTCATTTCATTGGGTCCAAATAAAAAAAAAAAAACGGAAGGTACTCTTAAACACTCCAGTAATGAAGTGGTTATTGAAAATGCTACAATTAACTTTAATGAGGCTTGATTTCTATTATATCCTACTGTCTGTAAACATCAATGTAATGTACCAGAATTCTATCTCCTAGAATAATCAGGTTGCAGATAGCTTGTCTCAGGGCAGTCAAAGCCATTTAGCATCTGGACAGCGGCTGAGAGTCCACTATAGAATACTTCTGCATAGTAACATATGGGGTTAATTTATCAAACTGGTGTAACGTAGAACTGGCTTAGTTGCCCATAGCAGCCAATCAAATTCCACCTTTAATTTTTCACAGCTCCTTTGGAAAATTAAAGGAAGAATCTGATTGGTTGCTATGGGCAGCTAAGTCAGTTATACTTCACACCAGTTTGATAAATGACCCCTATAGTTTATAAGGCTGAAAAAAGACATCTGGATCCGCAAAACACGGACACCGGCCATGTGCGTTCCACATTTTGCGGACCGCACATGGCCAGCGCTATAATAGAAATGCCTTTTCTTGTCCGTGGCTGCGGACAAGAATAGGACATGTTCTATTTTTTACGGGACCGCGGAACGTAAGTGTAGATGCGGACAGCACACGGTGTGCTGTCTGCATCTTTGGCAGCCCCATTGAAAATGAATGGGTCTGCACCCGTTCCACAAAATTGTGGAACGGATGCAGACACATTTTGCGGACGTGTGAATGGACCCTAATAGTTATCATCCAGCCATGTCTCAGTTATTTGCACTATATCATAGTCCTTCTCAGATATTACTACTGTAGGCTGAAAATGGCAGTAACATGCACCTTTGCCTCAAATTGGTGTAAATTTAATATGCATAATAATGTTCTCAGAACCTCTTCCACTGGACAGGCCACAAGTGACAAACTGCATGGCTAGCATATAGTCATCTGAGAACATTAGTAATTAGCATCATTTTAGTTTATAGAAAGTTTCCTCTACTTTTCCAGCTTAGGTTTGGAGGATATATACAAGCTTAGTTCTCACGCTTTATGACTGTCTGTCTGGTGTGTATATTATCACTGACAGGTTAAAAAGCAACAATTAAGAATCCATTCCAGAGATGTCTGTCTCTGCTAGGCTTACTGGGTAAAAGTGGATCATATTTGGGTAGAAATTATAGTCTTAGAGGGGTTTTGCCACTTCAGCAAATAGCATTTATTATTCAGAGAATGTTTCCATGGTTACGACCACCCTGCAGCCCAGCAGCATGGCCGTACTTGTACACTATAGAAAAAAAATACCAGCGTATGTGAGCTCCCACAGAAAGCATGGCATTTTTTCTTAGTGTGCAAGCACGACCACCACTGCTGGATTACAGGGTGGTTGTAACTATGGAAACGAGCAGTGTATAATGTGATGGAAAAATGAATCCAGCCAGCAAATGAGACACTATGGACAATCACAATACATTAGTAACAGCCTTGTATTCACTTTCTCTACATAATAATAAATGCCACTTGCTGAAGTGAGACAACCTTTAAAGACCGCCCTCGGTCAACTATCAGTGACTGACAGTTATGTACATATGTATACACACTTAGGCCTCATGCACACAAACTTATTTTCAGTTTGCATTTTGTACGGATCAAATGCGGACCCATTTATTTCTATGGGGTCGCACAAAAATCTGAACATCCGTTTCTCATGTAGAGGAAGTTAACCACTTGAAGACCACAAGTTTATACCCCCCTAGTGACCAGGCCCTTTTTTACAAATCTGCACTACACTACTTTCACCGTTTATTGCTCCGTCATACAACTTACCACCCAAATGAATTTTACCTCCTTTTCTTCTCACTAATAGAGCCTTCATTTGGTGGTATTTCATTGCTGCTGACATTTTTACTTTTTTTGCTATTAATAAAAATGTAACGACATTTTTGAAAAAAATTGACATTTTTCACTTTCTGTTGCAAATTTTTTTGAAAAAAAATACATTTCTATATAAATTTTTCGCAAAATTTATTGTTCTACATGTCTTTGATAAAAAAAATCCAATAAGTGTATATTTATTGGTTTGGGTAAAAGTTATAGCGTTTACAAACTATGGTGCAAAAAAGTGAATTTCCGCATTTTGAAGCAGCTCTGACTTTCTGAGCACCTGTCATGTTTCTTCAGGTGCTAGAATGCCAGGATAGTATAAATACCCTCCAAATCACACCATTTTAGAAAGAAGACACCCCAAAGTATTTGCGGAGGGGCATGGGACACTTTATGAGGAAAAAATTAATAATAATAAAGTTTCCATTTCTGCTAACTTCTGGCAAACTTCTGGCAAAAAAAAATAAAAATCTCAGACGGACTCACTATGCCCCTCAGTGAATACCTTGGGGTGTCTTCTTTCCGAAATGGGGTCATTTTTGGGGTGTTTGTACTGTTCTGGCATTTTGGGCGGGGCTAAATTGTGAGCAGCCATGTAAAACCTAAAGGTACTCGTTGGAATTTGGGCCACTTTGCGCACCCAGGCTGCAAAAAAGTGTCACACATGTGGTATCGCCGTACTCAGGAGAAGTAGGGCAATGTGTTTTGGGGTGTATTTTTACATATATTCATTCTGGGTGAGAGAAATATCTCTGTAAATTGTCAACTTTGTATAAAAAAATTAAAAAGTTGTCGTTTACAGAGATATTTCTCACACAAAGTATGGGTATATATAAAAATACACATTTTACGCATTTGGATTCCAGACTTCTTCTCACGCTTTAGGTGCCCCTAAAATGCCAGGACAGTATAAATACCCCACAAGTGACCCCATTTTAGAAAGAAGACACCCCAAGGTATTCCGTGAGGGGTATGGTGAGTTCATGTAACATTTTATTTTTTGTCACAAATTAGTGGAATATGAGACTTTGTAAAAAACAAAAATAAAAAAATAAAAATTATCAATTTCCGCTAACTTGTGCCAAAAATAAAAATTCTGTGAACTCGACATGTCCCTCACGGAATACCTTGGGGTGTCTTCTTTCCAAAATGGGGTCACTTGTGGGGTATTTACACTGCCCTGGAATTTTAGGGGCCCTAAAGCGTGAGAATCCAAATGCGTAAAAATGCCCTGTGAAATCCTAAAGGTACTCATTGGTTTTAGGGCCCCTTTGCGCATCTTGGCTGCAAAAAAGTGTCACTCATGTGGTATCGCCGTACTCAGGAGAAGTAGGGCAATGTGTTTTGGGGTGTATTTTTATATATATCCATACTGTGTGTGAGAAATATCTCTGTAAATAACAACTTTTTAAAAAAATGTATACAAAGTTGTCAATTTACAGAGATATTTCTCTCACCCAGCATGGGTATATGTAAAAATACACCCCAAAACACATTGCCCTACTTCTTCTGAGTACGGCAATACCACATGTGTGCCACTGTTTTGCAGCCAAGATGCGCAAAGGGGCCCAAATTCCAATGAGTACCTTTTAGGAGGGCATATTTACGCAGTTTTCTTCTCACGCTTTAGGGCCCCTAAAATGTCAGGGCAGTATAAATACCCCACATGTGACCCTATTTTGGAAAGAAGACACCCCAAGGTATTCCGTGAGGGGCATTGCGATTTCACAGAAAAAAAAATAAATTTTGGCACAAGTTAGCGGAAATTGATTTTTTATTTTACAAAGTCTCATATTCCACTAACTTGTGACAAAATTTTTTTTTTTACATGAACTCACCATAGCCCTCACGGAATACCTTGGGGTGTCTTCTTTCTAAAATGGGGTCACATGTGAGGTGTTTGTACTGCCCTGGCATTTGCGGGTCTCCGCAATCATTACACGTATGGCCAGCATTAGGAGTTTCTGCGATTCTCCTTATATTGAGCATACGGGTAATGAGATTTTTTTTTTCCGTTCAGCTTCTGGGCTGAAAAAAGAAAAAAAAGGAATGGCGCAGATTTTTTAATTCGCATCGATCAATGTGGATGAAAAAATCTCTGCCAAAATCAGTGACTGCGGTGCGGTGGGCTGTGCGTATCCGCAAAATGCGGAAAGCACATTGCCGGTGTCCGTATTTTGCGGATCCGCAGATCCATGGATCCGCAAAATACATACGGACGTCTGAATGAGCCTTACAGGGGGGTGATTAGTGACAGGGAGGGTGACAGGGGGTGATCAGGGGGGGTGACATGGGTGATCAGGGGTTAATCAGTGATGGGGGGTGGGGGGTGTGTGTGTGTAGTGATTGGTGCACTTTACTTATGTTTCCTCTGGTGGTCCCAGACAAAGCGACCACCAGACGAGCAGACAGCAGGCATATCAGACGCTGTGTCGCATCTACAGCCTGCCAGCGCATGATCAGTGCTGGCAGGCTGTAGTTTCAGTTGTCCCGGTAACGATCGCATGAACGCGCACGCACGGCGCATGCGTGTTCATGCGAAATCCCGGGTCTCACGAGATGACGCCGATAGGCGTGACTGAGACCTGAGAGAGCCGCCGCGCTGACGCCTATCGGCATTAGTGTGGCAGCAAGTGGTTAATACAAGCCATTTACTAGTGTATTGTTATTATCCATATTGCTTCCTTTGCTGGCGTGATTCATTTTTCCATCACCTTATACACTGCTCGTTTCCATGGTTACAATTACAAACACCCTGTAATCCTGCAGTATAACACTATAAGAAATAATGCCAGCCTCTCTGGTGGCGTAGAACGTGAAAGCGTATGTAAGCTGGCATTTTTTTCTATAGTGTACAAGCCCAGCCATGCTGCTGGACTGCAGGGTGGTTGTAACCATGGAAACTTTCTCTGCATAATAAGTGCTATTTGCTGAAGTGGCAAAACCCCTTTATGCTAACTGTACATGTGAGAAGTAGATGGTAAATAGCTATCACTCCCCCTTGAAAGGGCACATGTAACGGGGAGCCAGCGACGCACTTCCTCCTTGCTGCGCCGACAGTATCCTGCCTGTGTCCTCGCCTCCATGGAGACCAGGGTGGGGGGAGGATCCGACTGTGCATGCCTCCTCAGCGTAGCCGGCATCCTTCTAGCTGAAAAAGGTAACTAGCGCCGATCGCAATAAATCGGCATTCAGATAATTTGTGCTGGACTTGGGTCACGTGACGCTGGCCACATCATGTTATCCACTTGTTCTGCTATTTAAACAGGAAACCTGCTGGTCACAGGCTGCCTGTGAATGGTTATAAAAGGTTAAAAAAAAGTCAGTTTTTTATGGCCATTTTTCAACCCTTTTTGCAGCCTTTTTATTTGTTTGTCCGGCCATTAAAAACAGATCAATTCAATTACCTTTTTTTCCCTCTTTTTATATATTCTTACCCTTGCGGAGCACTCCTCCATAGTGCACAATAATTCCCCCCCATTAGTGCTCCTTAGTATTATTAATGCCCCCATTAGTGGCTCGAGGTATTCTGAATGTCCCTTTAGTGGCTCACAGTATTACGAACGCTCTCATTAATGACTCCCGGTATTCCCCCATTTGGCGCCTATTTTGCTTGTATCAAAAACAACAATAACAATACCTCATCCACATGCACGTACAGGGACACATTTACTATTCACTAGATGTAGCAATGCAGCGATGCAGCAGGAAAGGACCTGCGCTCCCAGTGTGGTGATGTCATCATGCTGGAGATATCAGGTCCTGCTGCATCCAGTGAAGAGTCCTGCTTGTCCCTGCAAGTGCAAGTGGATGAGGCATTTTTTTATTAAATTCCTGAAAGTCCAAGAGTACCATTTTGTAACAACCATTAGATGGGTGCACGCCTGTCTAGATGGTTGTTAAAAATGGTCCCATTAAATAGGACATCTCTTATTTTTTGACAGCCACTATTCACTGGTGCTGGAGAAACAGATAAGTATATCATGCCTTTCCTGACTTTTTTAAAATACTCATACAAAATTGTGTTTATATATGCAAAGTTGTATATTACAGATCATTACGATACACAAAATTTTGTGTTAAAAATTTGCCATAAATCTTTGCACTTTTCTTATTAAGAGGTGCTCCATTAAGCACTATGCCACATTACTACTCAAGATGTTCTAATATGAATTATGGACAGGCACACTTCATTTGGAGAAATCCAGACAAACCTTGTTATGTCATTCAAACTCTCATTTATCAATAAACAAATTGTTCTAAAAATATACTAAGTGGTAAATAATTAATTAAAATAAATTTAAATTTATTATTGATACTATGCAAAAACCTCACTATCTATTGTGCGGCAAGCTACTTGTTTCATACACAATGATTATGGGGATGATAAGAAAATAAAGATAAACATATAATTGTTATACAATATAAAATATATAAAAAATAATCACCATCCCAATGAATATTTGTTACATTGATACTCATATGGTTATATAGTTCGCTTTGTAACCTTAATGCATAATTATTTTGTGTTAGTTTACTGACTGACCAAGCCAGCAAACAGTTCCATGAGTATTTTGTATCACTGATTATAGCAGCCAGCTGGCAGTTCCAATAGATACTTTATAGCACTTTATAGCAATTTGTAGTTTGCGATTGAACAGCTCATTCATAAATAGAACTATCAGGACACTATCGGTTTGCTGCTATTGAAAGATCTTTATTTACTGTTCCAAGATCCTAAGTATATTATTTTCTGTATTAATTTGATGACTCTGTATATAGTTCTCATGAATCCTTTGTATCAATTTGTATCAGTCTATATATACAGCTTATTGTGCTGGTTGACAGTGCTAAACAATCTTTACTCACTGTTTAAAGATCATGTTCTGTCAGTCTCTGTGTCCTCCCATGTGGTGGTAAGTGGTGCTCCACTCAGATGCAGCCAGCGGCTCCTGCTATCTCCGATGCGGGCAGTCGGCTTGAATTGTTAAATCTCGGCATCCCACATGTTGACACACTCTCAGCGTACCACGTGGTGAGACGTATTAGACTTTCAGAGGAATATCCAAAGCGCTCTACATGTCTCCTTTCAAGAAAGTAGATTTCCAATCATCAAATACAATGGGTTGTTTTTGGTGGGTTCTGGACTCAATATAACTCTTGTACCAGACGCGTTTCGGAGCCCTGCCGACTCCATTAGTGGCCATAATTATATTCTAGTCCTTCCCATTTTTTTACCTATTTTCCAGTCCCAACCAAAACCACCACTGGACTTTCTCTTTCTTGGATAATGTGATATACACATTTTTAGAGAGGAAATTTCAATGTTTATTATCAAAATACTTTTTTTTTCAGTTATTGTCAATACCCTAGTAGTTATCTTTCAAAATATCTCTCCAACTATGCACATAGAAAGTATTGCGATTTCAATGCGTTATTGATGCGCTTTATGTCTATATGTGCTGTTTTTTTTTTTTTTTTAGATAGTTGCTTCATTACCTGTTTATTCAGTCCAATACATCCATTTTACAAAAATGTATAAAAATATATAGAAAAATAACTAAAATGAAAAGCATATATAAATATTTGCAAGAATACAAAACCACAATATATAAGCATAAGAGGCAATGACATCTCCGGTGAAGATCGTGAACTCATAATATTGTTGCAATATATAAAAGTCAGGTGTTCTCCTGCACACTGTGGGGAAAAGGGTGCACTAATCTCTGTGACTCACCCTGTCACTAAAAATAGTTCAATAAAAAATATTGGAAGAGATTGGCACTCCACTTCCAGGATCACTATGAGAAACAATTTATTTCATAGACCATCCACATATAAATAGTCAACAAAAGATAAAAATAAAAACTATAAAAATACAAAAGCGGTTAAAACAGGTTAAAACAGACAGAGACCATATATATATTCAATGGTGGGAATTCTGGTCTGGAGATAGGATCACTGATAGTGAGTGAGTTATACCAGAGTATCCACCCGGTTCACTCAATATCAAGATTGTATATTGCGCAGAGTATATATTGCACATATTGGTTTACTCCACCAACATTGTCTCAGTAGGTATACAATATTCCTCAAATGTCTCTGCAGTTATGCAGTCACAAGTGAAACCTGTTGTGTTACGAGGTTTCTGCAGCTCTTTGTTTACAAATGCCATCCGTTACACTCCAATGTTACTTTGCATACAGTTGTTTATGCAGATATACTCTGTCCCACCATTAGAGCATAGGGTGGGCTATATCAATAGTTCCCAATGTATCACCATTAGGACATATGGTGAATTTATACAGATAATGTCCAGTTTATGTGTAAAGATCTTTTATCAAAGGCTGAGAACTGTTCCCTTATATTCAGACTCTTGGTCTCACACAAATATCCGTGCAGGAGTTGAAGTCCCAATATCCCTCATAGATGTCTATGCAGGGGTTAAACGTCTATATTTAGTATCTTCCCATAATGTGCACATGGATTATTACTCACAGTTTTCCATAGGGGGATCGGAGTCTAGTGCCAGCGGTGGCGTCCCACGTGGTCTTGGGCACAAAAATATCTTACCTCCGAATGTTCCCTCCTATCTGTGAGTCCATGTACGATATGTTTTATCTCATGCGCTGGAGAGGGATGCAGTCGGCGTGCCACATGGTGAATGGAGGCAGGTTAGCCCGTCTTTTCGCTTCAGATGGGAATAATCCCGGAGCGCTCCATATGATGTTATAAACAAGGGTCCGTCTCAGGGCATCTGTACATGATGGGTATGTAGGCACCAGATGCATTTCGATACATTCACCTTGTTCCTTTGAATATTCATCATTATTATATATATTGCGAATGTTATGCGAATTTCCTAATGGTTGTATTGCTAGAAATGACGAAGATAACGAGTATCACGAATATAGCACTATATTCTCAATCTTCGTTATATTCTAGAAAGCCAACCATTAGGAACTCAGCTCTAAATTGAATTCGCAATAGGATTAATATAACCTGTATTACTCGCATTGCGAATTCAACTTAGAGCTGGGTTCCTAATGGTTGTATTGCTAGAATTGACGAAGATAACGAATATCACGAATATAGCACTATATTCTCAATCTTCGTTATATTCCAGCAACAACCATTAGGAACTTAGCTCTAAGTTTAATTTGCAATGCAAACATATACTCGCATTGCAAATTCAAATTAGAGCTGGGTTCCTAATGGTTGTTGCTAGAATATAACGAAGATTGAGAATATAGTGCTATATTCGTGAATTTGTGATATTCGTTATCTTCGTCAATTCTAGCAATACAACAATTAGGAACTCAGCTCTAAGTTGAATTTGCAATGCGAGCATATGTTCGCATTGCGAATTCAACTTGAGTTGAGTTCCTAATGGTTGTTGCTAGAATATAACGAAGATTGAGAATATAGTGCTATATTCGTGAATTTGTGATATTCAGTATATTCTAGCAATACAACCAAAAGGAACCCAGCTCTAAGTTGAATTCACAATGCGAGTAATTCAGGTTATATTAATCGCATTGCAACTACAACTTAGTCAAATTTGTGAGATCGTGATTCTTACATCCGACAGTACATTTTAGCATGGAGGTGTTCCCATGCACACGGAAAGTCGGCGGAAGCGGCAACGGGCATTGACTGGCGCGGACAGGGAGCCAGGAATCCTCCGGACAGGTAAGAACAGCTTTTGGGAAGTGGGAAGACAACCAGAGAGCAACAAGGATTAACAACTTTAAAAAAAAAACGAATACTCGAAATAGCAAATATATAGCGCTATATTCGCAATATTCGCGAATTAGCGAAGTGCCGATATTCGCTAAAAAAATTCACAATACGAATATTCTCACTCAACACTAGTCACCACCCCTCCAATGTCTTTCTACCATTTCTAGAGCTGCATATCTTATACCAGTTGGGTCTTTATTGTGTACTTGTTTAAAATGGTTAGATAACGAATGTTTGTCATATCCATCTTTAATATTTGTGATATGTTCAGAAATTCTCTTTTTGAGAGTCCTTTTGGTTCTCCCTACGTACTGTCTAGTGCATGGGCATTGGATGATATAGATGACATTTGCGGAGTTTTATTACATGTACATGTGAGTTCGTGGTGGATTCTACTCTTATGGTTCTATTCTGAAAAGAGGTAATTTAACAATTTGTGCATCTCCCACAATTAAAACCTGTAATACCAGCCCACTTCTGAACAGATGTGTCTTTTTTATAATTTTTCTTAATGGAAGAGGCTACTTTCAGGCCCAAATTTGGGGCTTTAGTGAACATTATTTGTGGGGTGTTACGGACTCATGGACCTATAATTTGGTCTTTGATAATATAATGCTAATGTTTTTTAATAGTGTTGAGCGAACAGTTCGAGAATCGTTCGGGTCCGTACCGAATTTTGGGGTGTCCGTGACACGGACCCGAACCCGGACATTTTCAAAAAAGTTCGGGTTCGGGTCCGGTGTTCGTCGATTACTTCCCGCTTTCTGAAGGGCTGCACAGCAGCCAATCAGCTAGCGTTTTACTTCTTGCCCTGAGAGCCCATCACAGCCATGCCTACTAATGGCATGGCTGTGATTGGCCAAGTGCAGCATGTGACCCAGCCTCTATTTAAGCTGGAGTCACGTAGCGCCGCACGTCACACTGCTCTGACTAGTGTAGGGAGAGGATGCAGCTTCTGTGAGGGCGAGATAGGCAGGGATAAAGAAGCGATTGAATCATCTACCTTTCTACACCTGTGCATCAGAACAACTCAGCTGAGCTGTTCACTGAAAGTCACTATTTTGTTGAGACTGGCCAGAGCGATTTTTACTGGCACATGTAACTGGGCTGACCGGCGGTGGCCATTTTGGGACTTGTGGTGCGCTAGCACTTGCTGCCACAGAGTGTAAACCAAAGCTCCAAAGAAGTTAAAAATCTACACCTGTGAATCAGAACAACAGCGATTCAGCTGCTCAGTCAAAGTCAATTTTTTTCTGGCTGGGCAGACTGTTTTCTGGCACATGTTACTGGGCTGATAGGCGGCGGCCATTTTGGGACTTGTGGTGCTACAGCAAAAGCTGCCACAACGTCCATTAATCTAATGTAATAGTCGATTTTTTCATAGATATACTACATCAGGGGTTTGGCTGTGCTTGTGTCACCCATACTAACTGCAAAGATATTTAATATATCAGTGGTGAAACTGAAAGTAACCCACTTGGATAGCAAATCCCATGAATGTGCTGTTCCAGCTAGGCTAGCCAGTGCCACTACTTTGTCCAATACTGTCAGCCAGAAATATATTTTTTTTTATGTGCCAGAAATATAAATTAGAAAAAGCTTTCACCGTAATAATAAAATTATTCTGGTGTTAGACCAGAAGAAGCACTCCTGTTGTAATTAATACTGTAAAAAGGCTTGGGCAATATTTCTCCCAGTGTGGGAAATTTATCTAGCAAAACTAGCATTTTAACAATTCCGGTGTTCTGAAATACCAGCAGTCCTCTTGTAATTAATACCGCCAAAAGGCATTATATCGTCCAGTGTTGTAATTTTGGTGAAAAAAAGGCCAATTTAATCAATCTGGTGTTTGTTAGACCAGAAAAACTAGGCCTCACGTTTTCACTCCTCTAAAAAGGAATTATATTTCCCCGTGTGGGGATCTATGTACCAAAACTAGCATTATAAAAAATCTGGTGTCCAATTAGCAGCAGTGTTCTCTTTAATTAACACCGCCAAAAGGCATTATTGTCCAGTGTTGTAATTTTGCTGAAAAAAAGGGCAATTTAATCAATCTGGTGTTTGTTAGACCAGAAAAACTCGGCCTCACGTTTTCACTCCTCTAAAAAGGAATTATATTTCCCCGTGTGGGGATCTATGTACCAAAACTAGCATTATAAAAAATCTGGTGTCCAATTAGCAGCAGTGTTCTTGTAATTAATACCGCCAAAAGGCATTATTGTCCAGTATTGTAATTTTGGTGAAAAAAAGGCCAATTTAATCAATCTGGTGTTTGTTAGACCAGAAAAACTAGGCCTCACGTTTTCACTCCTCTAAAAAGCAATTATATTTCCCCGTGTGGGGATCTATGTACCAAAGCTAGCATTATAAAAAATCTGGTGTCCAATTAGCAGCAGTGTTCTTGTAATTAATACCGCCAAAAGGCATTATTGTCCAGTGTTGTAATTTTGGTGAAAAAAAGGCCAATTTAATCAATCTGGTGTTTGTTAGACCAGAAAAACTAGGCCTCACGTTTTCACTCCTCTAAAAAGCAATTATATTTCCTCGTGTGGGGATCTATGTACCAAAACTAGCATTATAAAAAATCTGGTGTCCAATTAGCAGCAGTGTTCTTGTAATTAATACCGCCAAAAGGCATTATATCGTCCAGTATTGTAATTTTGGTGAAAAAAAGGCCAATTTAATCAATCTGGTGTTTGTTAGACCAGAAAAACTAGGCCTCACGTTTTCACTCCTCTAAAAAGGAATTATATTTACCCGTGTGGGGATCTATGTACCAAAACTAGCATTATAAAAAATCTGGTGTCCAATTAGCAGCAGTGTTCTTGTAATTAATACCGCCAAAAGGCATTATTGTCCAGTGTTGTAATTTTGCTGAAAAAAAGGCCAATTTAATCAATCTGGTGTTTGTTAGACCAGAAAAACTAGGCCTCACGTTTTCACTCCTCTAAAAAGCAATTATATTTCCCCGTGTGGGGATCTATGTACCAAAACTAGCATTATAAAAAATCTGGTGTCCAATTAGCAGCAGTGTTCTTGGAATTAATACCGGAAAAAGGAATTATATCTTCCAGTGTGGGAATTTTGGGGCAAAAAAATAATATATTTTATTGTGGTGCGAGTTGAATCGCAACAATGAGGAAACATTCTATTAAGGGACGAGGACGCGGTCATGGTGGTGTCCGTGGAGCCTCTGTTGCTGGCAGAGGACGTGGCCGTTCGGCCTCAGGCGCACAAAGTAGTGAAACAACTCCCTCAAGTAGCCGGCAGAATTTACAGCGATATTTGGTGGGGCCCAATGCCGTTATGAGGATGGTAAGGCCTGAGCAGGTACAGGCATTAGTCGATTGGGTGGCCGACAGTGCTTCCAGCACGTTCACCACATTGTCTTCCGCCCAGTCTTCTGCGGAAGCGCACAGGTGGCACCTGAAAACCAAGCCCATCAGTCTGTCACATCACCCCCATGCATATCAGGGAAACTGGCTGAGCCTCAAGTTATGCAGCAGTCTCTTCTTCTGTTTGAAGACTCTGCTCCCACGGTTTTCCAGGGGCGTCCACCTATCCCTTCCCCAGCGGTGGAAGACATTCCATGCACTGACGCACAACCACTTATGTATCCAGATGATGAGGACATGGGAATACCACCACAGCAGAGTGACCGAGTGTCTGATGATGACGAAACACAGGTGCCCACTGCCGCGTCTTATTGCAGTGTGCAGAATGAACAGGAGGAGGTCAGGGAGGAAGACTGGGTGGAAGACGATGCAGAGGACGATGAGGTCTTAGACCCCACATGGACTGAAGGTCGTGCCACTGACTTAAATAAGTCAGAGGAAGAGGCAGTGGTGAGACCGAGACAACAGCGAAGCCAAAGAGGGAGCAGGGGGCAAAAGCAGAACAGCCGCCGTCCAGAGAGTTCGCCTGCTATTGGCCAGCGCCAACAGGGACCCAGCACCCCAAAGGCATCTTCAAGGAGTTCCCTGGCATGGCACTTCTTCAAACAATGTGCTGAGGACAAGACCAGAGTGGTTTGCACGCTGTGCCATCAGACCCTGAGGCGAGGCATTAACGTTCTTAACCTGAGCACCACCTGCATGATCAGGCATCTACATGCAAAGCATGAACTGCAGTGGAGTACACACCTTAAAAACAAGGAACCTGCTCAGGCTCCCCTGCTCCCTTTAGCGCTGCTGCCTCGGCTTCCGCCTCGAGAGGAATGTTGCCACCTGCCGAGCAGCAAACAGAGGATGTGCCACCGACACCACCACCACCACCGCCACCGTCACCTAGCGTCTCCACTATTTCACACAGCAGCGTTCAGCTCTCCATCTCTCAAACCTTTGAGAGGAAGCGCAAATTCCCACCTAGTCACCCTCGAGGCCCTTGGCCTGAATGCCAGCATTTCTAAACTACTGGCCTTTGAAATGCTGTCATTCCGGCTGGTGGACACAGACAGCTTCAAACAGCTGATGGCCATGGCTGTCCCCCAGTATGTGGTTTCCAGCCGCCACTACTTCTCCAAGACAGCCGTGCCTTCCCTGCACATGCAAGTGTCCGATAAAATCAAGTGTGCACTGCGCAACGCCATTTGTGGCAAGGTCCACCTAACCACAGATACGTGGACCAGTAAGCACGGCCAGGGACGCTATGTCTCCCTAACTGCACACTGGGTAAATGTAGTGGCGGCTGGGCCCCAGGCGGAGAGTTCCTTGGCGCACGTCCTTCCGCCGCCAAGGATCACAGGGCATCATTCTTTGCCTCCTGTAGCCTCCTCCTCCTACTCGGCTTCCTCCTCCTCCTCCTCTGCTTCCACCAGCTCATCCAGTCAGCCACACACCTTCACCACCAACTTCAGCACAGCCCGGGGTAAGCGTCAGCAGGCCATTCTGAAACTCATATGTTTGGGGACAGGCCCCACACCGCGCAGGAGTTGTGGCGGGGTATTGAACAACAGACCGACCAGTGGTTGCTGCCGGTGGGCCTCAAGCCCGGCTTGGTGGTGTGCGATAATGGGCGAAATCTCGTGGCAGCTCTGGGACTAGCCGGTTTGACGCACATCCCTTGCCTGGCGCATGTGCTGAATTTGGTGGTGCAAAAGTTCATTCACAACTACCCAGACATGTCAGAGCTGCTGCATAAAGTGCGGGCCGTCTGTGCGTGCTTCCGGCGTTCACATCCTGCCGCTGCTCGCCTGTCAGCGCTACAGCGGAACTTCGGCCTTCCCGCTCACCGCCTAATATGCGACGTGCCCACCCGGTGGAACTCCACCTTGCACATGCTGGAGAGACTGTGCAAGCAGCAGCAGGCCATAGTGGAGTTTCAGCTGCAGCACGCACGGGTCAGTCGCACTGCGGAACAGCACCACTTCCCCACCAATGATTGGGCCTCCATGCGAGACCTGTGTGCCCTGTTGCGCTGTTTAGAGTACGCCACCAACATGGCCAGTGGCGATGCCACTGTTATCAGCGTGACGATACCAATTCTATGTCTCCTAGAGAAAACGCTTAGGGCGATGATGGAAGAGGAGGTGGGCCAGGGCCAGGAGGAGGAGGAGGAGGATGACGGGTCGTTTTAGCACTTTCAGGCCAGTCTGTTAGAAGTGGCTCAGAGGGAGGTTTTTGCAACAGCAGAGGGCAGGTACAAATGTGGCCAGCCAGGGACCACTACTGGAGGACGAGGAGGATGAGGAGGAGGTGGAGGAGGATGAGGATGAAGCAGGTTCACAGCGGGGTGGCACCCAGCACAGCGCAGGCACATCCCTGGTGCGTGGCTGGGGGGATACAGAGGATGATGACGATACGCCTCCCACAGAGGACAGCTTGTCCTTACCTCTGGGGAGCCTGGCACACATGAGCGATTTACATGCTGCAGTGCCTGCGCAACGACAGCAGAGTTGCCCACATTTTAACGTGTGCTGACTACTGGGTGGCCACCCTGCTGGATCCACGGTACAAAGACAATGTGCCCACTTTACTTCCTGCACTGGAGCGTGATAGGAAGATGCGCGAGTACAAGCGCACACTGGTAGACGTGTGGAAAAGAAATGTGGAAAAGTTTTGTCTCCACGCCACAGCTAACTGCCCCACCACCTGATACGGAACGTGTTAGCAGGAGGCAACATTTCACTAACATGGTTGAACAGTACATCTGCACACAACTCCACGTACTGACGGATGGTTCGGCCCCATTCAACTTCTGGGTTTCCAAATTGTCCACGTGGCCAGAATTAGCATGTTATGCCTTGGAGGTGCTGGCCTGCCCGGCGGCCAGCGTTTTATCTGAACGTGTATTCAGCACGGCAGGGGGCGTCATTACTGACAAACGCAGCCGCCTGTCCGCAGCCAACGTGGACAAGCTGACGTTTATAAAAATGAACCAGGCATGGATCCCACAAGACCTGACCCTCCCTTGTGCAGAGTAGTCCTTAATAACTGCCTTAAACCATGTTGTCTTGTACTCCTGGCCACTTCTTCATTGAAAAATCAATTTTTGAAATTAAGTAGGATCTTGGGGTGCAACCCAGAGTTGAATGAACCTTCCCTCTGTCTGGGTGCCGGGCCAAAGTACATGAAAGTGTCCTTCTCCTGTGTTGGGTGATATGAATGTTATACTTGTGCTGTCTGACATGTCTCCTTTGTGTGGGTGCAGGGGGCCAAAGTCACTGAAAGCGGCCTTCTCCTGTGGTGGCTGATATAAATGCCTGATTCTCTGCTGTGGGACCTCTCTCCTCTTTCTGGGTGCAGGGTCAAAGTCTCTAAAAGTGCCCTTCTCCTGTGGTGGTTGATGTGAAACTGATGCTTGTGCTATCTGACCTATCTCCTCTGTGTCGGTGCTAAGGCCTAAGTCACTGAAAGCGGCCTTCTCCTGTTCTGGCTGATATAAATGCCTGATTCTCTGCTGTGGGACCTCTCTCCTCTTTCTGGGTGCAGGGGTCAAAGTCTCTGAAAGTGCCATTCTCCTGTGGTGGTTGATGTGAAACTGATGCTTGTGCTATCTGACCTGTCTCCTCTGTGTCGGTGCTAAGGCCTAAGTCACTGAAAGCGGCCTTCTCCTGTGCTGGCTGATATAAATGCCTGAATCTCTGCTGTGGGACCTCTCTCCTCTTTCTGGGTGCAGGGGTCAAAGTCTCTAAAAGTGCCCTTCTCCTGTGGTGGTTGATGTGAAACTGATGCTTGTGCTATCTGACCTGTCTCCTCTGTGTCGGTGCTAAGGCCTAAGTCACTGAAAGCGGCCTTCTCCTGTTCTGGCTGATATAAATGCCTGAATCTCTGCTGTGGGACCTCTCTCCTCCGTCTGGGTGCAGGGGTAAAGTCTCTCAGAAGTGGCCTTCTCTTGTGCTGGGTGATGTGAAGCTGATGTTTGTGCCATCTGACATGGTTGCCGGGTCCCATTAAATGGTGGCCTACTCCTGTGGTGGGTGATCTAAATGCATGATTCTCTGCTGTGAAAACCTCTCTCCTCCGTCTGGGTGCAGGGGTCAAAGTCTCTCAAAGTGGCCTTCTCTTGTGCTGGGTGATGTGAAGCTGATGTTTGTGCCATCTGACATGGTTGCCGGGGTCCCATTAAATGGTGGCCTACTCCTGTGGTGGGTGATCTAAATGCATGATTCTCTGCTGTGAAAACCTCTCTCCTCCGTCTGGGTGCAGGGGTCAAAGTCTCTCAAAGTGGCCTTCGCTTGTGCTGGGTGATGTGAAGCTGATGTTTGTGCCATCTGACATGGTTACCGGGGTCCCATTAAATGGTGGCCTACTCCTGTGGTGGGTGATCTAAATGCATGATTCTCTGCTGTGAAAACCTCTCTCCTCCGTCTGGGTGCAGGGGTCAAAGTCTCTGAAAGTGGCCTTCTCTTGTGCTGGGTGATGTGAAGCTGATGTTTGTGCCATCTGACATGGTTGCCGGGGTCCCATTAAATGGTGGCCTACTCCTGTGGTGGGTGATCTAAATGCATGATTCTCTGCTGTGAAAACCTCTCTCCTCCGTCTGGGTGCAGGGTCAAAGTCTCTCAAAGTGGCCTTCTCTTGTGCTGGGTGATGTGAAGCTGATGTTTGTGCCATCTGACATGGTTGCCGGGGTCCCATTAAATGGTGGCCTACACCTGTGGTGGGTGATCTAAATGCATGATTCTCTGCTGTGAAAACCTCTCTCCTCCGTCTGGGTGCAGGGGTCAAAGTCTCTGAAAGTGGCCTTCTCTTGTGCTGGGTGATGTGAAGCTGATGTTTGTGCCATCTGACATGGTTGCCGGGGTCCCATTAAATGGTGGCCTACTCCTGTGGTGGGTGATCTAAATGCATGATTCTCTGCTGTGAAAACCTCTCTCCTCTGTCTGGGTGCTGGTCCAAAATACATGAGAGTGGCCTTCTCCGGTGGTGGTTGATATGACGCATGATTCCTTGCTGTGGGACCTGTATCCTCTGTCTGGGTGCTGGTCCAAAATAAATGAGAGTGGCCTTCTCCGGTGGGGGGTTGATATGACGCATGATTCCTTGATGTGGGACCTCTCTCCTCTGTCTGGGTGCTGGTCCAAAATACATGAGAGTGGCCTTCTCCGGTGGTGGTTGATATGACGCATGATTCCTTGCTGTGGGACCTGTATCCTCTGTCTGGGTGCTGGGCCGAAATAAATGAGAGTGGCCTTCTCCGTTGGTGGTTGATATGAGGCATGATTCCTTGCTGTGGGACCTATCTCCTCTGTCTGGGTGCTGGTCCAAAATAAATGAGAGTGGCCTTCTCCGGTGGGGGTTGATATGACGCCTTATTCCTTGATGTGGGACCTCTCTCCTCTGTCTGGGTGCTGGTCCAAAATACATGAGAGTGGCCTTCTCCGGTGGTGGTTGATATGACGCATGATTCCTTGCTGTGGGACCTGTATCCTCTGTCTGGGTGCTGGGCCGAAATAAATGAGAGTGGCCTTCTCTGGTGGGGGTTGATATGACGCCTTATTCCTTGATGTGGGACCTCTCTCCTCTTTCTGGGTGCTGGTCCAAAATACATGAGAGTGGCCTTCTCCGGTGGTGGTTGATATGACGCATGATTCCTTGCTGTGGGACCTGTATCCTCTGTCTGGGTGCTGGGCGGAAATAAATGAGAGTGGCCTTCTCCGGTGGTGGTTGATATGACGCCTTATTCCTTGCTGTGGGACCTCTCTCCTCTGTCTGGGTGCTGGACCGAAATAACTGAAAGTGGCCTTCTCCAGTGGTGGTTGATATGACGCATGATTCCTTGCTGTGGGACCTGTATCCTCTGTCTGGGTGCTGGGCCGAAATAAATGAGAGTGGCCTTCTCCGTTGGTGGTTGATATGAGTCATGATTCCTTGCTGTGGGACCTGTATCCTCTGTCTGGGTGCTGGGCCGAAATAAATGAGAGTGGCCTTCTCCAGTGGTGGATGATATGACGCATGATTCCTTGCTGTGGGACCTCTCTCCAATTGATATTGGTTAATTTTTATTTATTTTATTTTAATTCATTTCCCTATCTACATTTGTTTGCAGGGGATTTACCTACATTTTGCTGCCTTTTGCAGCCCTCTAGCCCTTTCCGGGAGTCTTTTACAGGCTTTTTAGTGCCCAAAAGTTCGGGTCCCCATTGACTTCTATGGGGTTCGGGTTCGGGATGAAGTTCGGGTTGAGTTTGGATCACGAACCCGGACATTTTCCGGAAGTTCGGCCGAACCTCTCGAACCCGAACATCCAGGTGTTCGCTCATCTCTATTTTTTAATAATTCTTTGGATCTTCTTGTGTAGTGTATTATACAGTAGAATTATTCGTATTGTCTCACCTTCTGATTCATTTGGGGAGATCATGTAATCTTTGAAAAAATTCTCCCTATCCATACCTCGTACTTTGGTAAGTGCATTTTCTATTACCATCGGTGGATATTTTTTCATCTAAAACTGTTGTTTCATTTTTTCTGATTTCTTTTCAAAATTGTCCTCTTTTGTGCAATTATGTTTAATATGCTGGAATTTTCCTAATGGAGTGTTCAAAAGGCACCTTGGCATGTGGCAGCTGGTATATAAAAAATAACAGTTTTTACTAACAGATTTCTGATATGTATTGTAAATTAAATATTCATTTTCTACTATAATTTGGAGGTCCAGGAATTCTATTGATGAATTGCTTATATTTGATGTAAACTGTAGGTTATATGTATTGGTATTAATTTCCTTTAGGAAAGTTCGAACTTAATCTTCACCCTTCTGCCATATAAAAATTATATCGTCAATGTATCTTTGCCAGAGCACCAGGTCTGACCCCAGCTTGGTAATTATGGTCTCTTGTTCCCACTCTGCCATAAATAAATTAGCATAGCTGGGGGCAAACCTGGTGCCTATGGCAGTACCCTGTATTTGCAAGTAAAAATCTGTCTCAAAATAAAAATAATTATGAGTTAAGATGAATTTTAGAGAATAAATTGGACGCCCGGGTGGATTTAATGGATTTTTATGCAATTAAGGCAAACAATAAATTATAGGCAGTCTTTGCTGTGTGTTGAGTATAAATTTATATTCTTGTTCTGATAGGATCCCCTTCTCTAGGCCTCTATTACAATATTGCACCAGCTCCGAATAATACTTTTTAATGGGATCATTCTGTGACTTTATATATTATATTATATTATTATATTATATATATATTATTATACTTCTGAGTTTTGAGGACAACAATAACCCCTCCCTTGTTGGCCGGGCGAATGGTTACTCCTTCCTGTGTTTGCAATTCTTCAATTGCTTCTATCTCTGCCTTCGTGAGGTTATTGCTCTTTTTGTTATTAGATTTGTCACTCATTTTCGAATATTGTATTCAGCGCATTGACGAAATGTAGCTAGTTCCTGACTAATCTCCTGTCTTGGATATCTTTTTGATTTGTTTTTTAGTTCTGCATGTTGAAACTTGTCTGGCTTCATCATTTGTTCTCCTGTTATTGGATTTTTAAATAAATGTTTTTTAAGACAAAGTTTTCTTATAAATTTTTCTACACCTATATACATGTCAAATTTGTTTGGTTTGTTTGCTGGTGCGAATTTTAGCCCCTTATTAAGTAAACTTATTTGTGCCTCAGTAAGTATTATAGAGCTTTAATTTACTATTTGGTTATCTTCATTTTTATCAATCATCGTCTGTTGTATCTTCTTCCTGTTTCTCTCTCCCCCCTGTAATTTCTTCTTCCCTTTTCGTATGTGTATGGCGTGTACTAGTGTCTCTGTGCATAATTGTCTGTTATTTGATAGGGTGTCCTCCGTGATTGTGGTAACTCGTGTTGTTGGTGTGCTCTGGCATTTTGTTCCTGAGGTGTGTATCTGTGTCTCAGATTGTAATGATATATTATTGGTGACCTTGGTCGATGTGTCCATGCTGGTGATTGTGGTGATCTCTGGTGGGTGCATATTTTGTGATGCAGTGGAGTTTTGTCTAAAAAATGCTGATCAGCTAAGATTTCAAACCTATTGGTAACTGGTATTGGTTAGTTATTCTGTATATTTGTACTGGATTTCTGTTCTTTCTTTTTGTGTTGATTCGGCTGATGATTCAAGTATTCCTCACCTCTCTGGCTTTCTTTAGAGTTATTTTTGAATTTTTTCATTTTTTTATTAATAACCTCTTGTTCGACTTTATCTAATCTTTTGCATATTCTTTGTTGCCAAACATCATAATACAAATTTTTGTATAGTTTTTCTGGTATATCCCTCATTTGGTTTATTTGAGTGGTCATTTGGTCTAATATTTGAGACCTTCTCTTTATGATCAATTGTATTAATGCTATAGATTGTGTTTGTAAGAGAGCATCCCACTCTTTATTAAATTCAGTATTGCACAGATCTTGTGCCGGGGTTTTGGATTCGAGTAGTCCCTTTGGTATTTTTCCACATTCTATATATTGCTTAAGTGATCGGATCTCCCATCGCTGTTTCAACAGTTTGAACTGTTATTAGGATATCCGCAAAAGTTGGAATGGAGTTCAATATGGTTCCTACCTTGGACATTATAAAAACAAACAAATCTATAATTGATATCAATTATTGCATAGAAAAACCTTAAAATAATTAAATATGTGTCTGATATACTTTTTATAAAAATTCTTCATCATTCCATCACTGTTGGGATAATCCCTATGTGAAACTGTAAACTATAATCTAATTTAGGAAAAAATGTATGTCTGCATAAGAATTATGTAAAATATAAAAAGTATATCAGACACATTTAATTATTTTAAGGTTTTTCTATGCAATAATTGATATCAATTAAAGATTTGTTAGTTTTTCTAATGCCCAAGGTAGGAACCATATTGGACTCTATTCCCACTTTTGTGAATATTCTAATAACATATGGGATCACAGAGTACTTAAAGCAGTCATAGATGACATAGGGGTTTTACCACTGAAGAAGGAACAAGGTGAATGTTCTGAAATGCGTCTGGTGCCTACTGTACATACCCATCATGTACAAATGCCCTGAGACGGACCCTTGTTTGTAACGAACATCATATGGAGAGCTCCAGGATTATTCCCATCTGGAGTAGAGAGAGGGGCTAGCCTGCCTCCATTCACCATGTGGCACGCCGACTGAATCCCTCTCCAGCGCATGAGATAAAACATACCGCACATGGACTCACCTACGAATGTTCTATCTGTAAGACATTTCTGTGCCCAAGGCCACGTGGGACGCCACCGCTGGCACTAGACTCCGATCCCCCTATGGAAAACTGAGTAATAATCCATGTGCACATTATGGGAAGATACTAAATATAGACGTTTAATCCCTGCATATACATCTATGAGGGATATTGGGACTTCAACTCCTGGACAGATATTTGTGTGAGACCAAGAGTCTGAATATAAGTTAACAGTTCTCAGCCTTTGATAAAAGATCTTTACACATACACTGGACATTACCTGTATAAATTCACCATATGTCCTAATGGTGATACATTGGGAACTATTGATATAGCCCACCCTATGTTCTAATGGTGGGACAGATTATATCTGCATAAACAACTGTATGCAAAGTAACATTGGAGTGTAATGGATGGCATTTGTAAACAAAGTGCTGCAGAAACCTCGTAACACAACAGGTTTCACTTGTGACTGCATAACTGCAGAGACGTTTGAGACATGCTGGTGGAACCAAATGAAAAGAATTTTTATAAAGCAAAATTAACAAAAAAATCTCCCATGTTTTTCTTTAATCTCCCATTTCTTTATACTCTTGCGAATGGAAAATGTGGTTTGTCTGCAGACTGGCAATGTTGGGTTTGGTTTATATATTTATACAATGCGGACATGTTTCCCTCAACAAATACTTCAACCCGGGCATGAAATATTCTCTGCTTATTCTGGTCTTTTATTTTGCTTGTTTTATATATTTTTTTTCTTCTTTATGGGTTAAAAGAAAGGGTCCCGTATATGAGCTGGTATGGTTGCGACTAAATGCCGAGTGCTCACTGGTTTTCCTGCTGTAAGCACGGTTGGAATCAGTGTACACGACAGCCCTCCACTGGTTTCCTAATTGCACGAGTGGCATGGTGGATCCCGTGGATGCGACCAAATACTCTAGCACAACACATTGGTACCCTATCTGTGGCCTCTGTACATCCAGTGTCCACGAGATTGAAAATATTACCTGGGTGTGATTTTTATCCGTATGTGGTACTTCCACCAGGGTTTCACACTACAGGAAATTAATAGGACAATGTTTATTTTATTTTATTTTACTGTCTAATTTTTACTTTTCTCTTATCTCATTAAATACTTTTTCTTCCTGCTTGGGTTGGAGCGCTAAACTAATTACATTTCTGTATCCGGCCCACATGTCTCTTTGCATGACGACCAGTTTTTTTCCAGACGCTAGAGGTTTGTTCACACTAAGCGTTTTTTTATATAATCATCTTAAATGGATTGAATATGTACTTTATAGTGGAGCTACAAATATCTTTTTACTCTGGGCCTCGTAAATCATTCCATGGTCATGATAATATTGGAGCAAGATGTTATGCCGGCCTTCTAGCGATGCGATCATGTGACTGAAGCACATGACCGCTCGATACTGCTGTGCATTTGGATGAATTATACTACCGTGGAACCATATTGCGATCATACTCATAACAGCGCTATGTAGCCTTAAGGGTGAACGATCCGCTTGTTATCCCCACTGTCAATATAAATACTTTCGCTGATGGGCATATACTGATAGCAGATACCAGTTTAGCTTCTGGCTTCTGCGATAGCCTAGTACCACAGGATCATGTGACTGGACTATTGTACACTCCCATAGCCCTAGGTCACTCTGGGCATGCGCAGTGTGCTCCTAGAGACGCCGATGCATATGTTATACTCTCATGCTGGACTCTGTGGTTACTACGACTTTCCCCCATCATTTAGGTAATTTTAATGAACTATGTATTCAGCACATGTTCAGTTAATTGAACGATTATCACATATGATGAAATATGCACAAAATGCACTTTGAATTAAGCACAGTTTCTATTAAATGTAATACACATGGATGTTATATTGATGCACTTGATTTTTTTGTACATGCTTTATGAATGTATCACATTTATTTGGCTTTATTACATTATTACACTTGATTATGTAATTGATGAGACCCCAATCAGGGGACCTTTATATACTAGCACTATTGCATTGTTTTGTATCACTGCTTGAAAAAGGTTCCATTGTGCGGACCGAAACGTCGCGTTGGTGTAAATAAAAGATACTTGTCACTGGAGGTGCCGTGGACCCCTTCTTCTTTTTTACTCTCATTAAAGCCATATTAACCACTTTCGGTGAATATTGTTTGGTCAAAAATTATTCCCTCATTTCCTTGGCCTCCTCTTCATATTTTTCTTCCTCTGTGCAGTTATGTTTTAAGTGGCGAAACTGACCTATGGGTATATTCAGCAGCCAACTTGGTAAGTGACAACTAATATGTACCTGTTTCTAGCTACTGGTTTCTGATATGTACTGCATATAAGTCTGTGATCTTGCACTTTAATTAATAGGTCTAAAAATTGTTTCTGACTTTTACTGATATTATAGGAAAAACGTAGATTGTTTTGACTATTATTTATTTCTTTAAGAAATTTTCTAATTTATAATTGTGTTTTTTGCCATATAAAAATCATTAATATATCTACGCTGGAGCACCAGGTCTCCCCCTAATACATCTTATATATGTTCACTATCAACCAGGGATCCTCTATCAACTAGGGACCATTGAGGAAAATAAAGATATGTTCCCCCTTTCATGCTCTTCTCTTTTTCATATATATGCATATGCCTTGTCCACATAAATCCATATGTTTTATCTATACATATGCATTTGTGGAAGATTAATGAGAGATTCAATAAGAATAAAATATCATAGATAACAAATAAAAAATATTATGAGTTCACCAGAGATGTCATTGCCTCTGCTGCTTATGTTTATATATTGTGATTTTGTATTCTTGTAGATATTTTTGCAAATATTTATATGTACTTTTCATTTTATATATTCTTCTATATATTTTTATACATTTTTGTAAAATGGATGTATTGGACTGAAAAAACAAGTAATAAATCAACAAAAAATGCACATATAGACAAAAAATTAATAAAAAATGCATTGAAATTGCAATGCGTTTTATGTGCATAGTTGGAGAGATATTTTAAAAGATAACTTATAGGGTATTTGATAATAAGTGAAGAATGAGTATTTTGATAATAAACATTGAAATGTCCTCTCTAAAAATGTGGATATCACATTATCCAAGAAAAAGAAAATCCAGTGGGGGTTTTGGTTGGGACTGGAAAATGGGTGTAAAAGTGGGAAGGACTACAATATCATTATGGCCACTGAGGAAGGAGTCGACAGGGCTATGAAACGCGTCTGATACAAGAGTTGTATTGAGTCCAGAACCCACCAAAAACAACTCTTGTATTTGATTACTGGAAATTTACTTTTTTGAAAGGAGAGATGTGGAGTGCTTTGAATATTCCTCTGAGTATTAATGTAACAAATATTCATTGGGATGGTGATTATTTTTTATATATTTTATACGATTATATTTTCATCTTTATTTCCTTATCATCTCCATAATCATTGTGTATAAAGAGAGAAGAAACAAGTAGATCGCCGCACAATAAATAGTGACGTTTTTGCATAGTATCAATAAAGAATTGCAATTCATTTTAATTAATTATTTACCTTTTAGTATATTTTTTAGAACAATTTGTTTATTAATAAACGACAGTTTGAATGACATAGCAAGATTTGTGTGGATTTCCCCAAATAAAGTGTGCCTGTCCATAGTTTCAAATAATCGGATTCAATTCAGTTGACAAGGTGAGTCACAAGGACAGAGCACCTTTTCCACAGTGAAGAAGGGAGGTGAGCCTCCTTTAATAAATCTCCCCCTGCTTGCTTAGGGAAGGCTATTGTTTTCTTAATATTGTTTTTTTTATTAGCATTACTTTTTTATTACAACATATCCTTCAAATAACCATGAAAGTACTTTGGGGACATACAGTTGAAACAAGAAGTTTACATACACTATATAAAAGACACATATCCATGTTTTTCTCAATATCTGACATGAAATCAGAATATGGTAACTACTTTCTGCAATGTCAAAAATTTACATACACTAAGATTACTATGCTTTTAAACAATTCTGGACTGCCCATATGATGATGTCATGTGTTTGGAAGCTTCTGTTAGGTTTGTTGACAACATCTGAGTTAATTAGAGACACACCTGTGGATGTATTTAACCACCTCCCGTCACGCTAACGCCGAAAGGCGTGTGGGACTTGGCAGTCTCAGGTCTCGATCACGCCTATCGGCGTCATCTCGTGAGACCTGAGACTTCATGTGAACATGTGCACGCGCGTTCACTGGAGCGCGGCAGGTTACAATTTGTTCTACAGCCTGCCAGCGCTGATCGTTCGCGGGCAAGCTGTAGATGTAAAGAAATTGCATCCAAATCGCATATCAGACGCTGTTTTGTAAACAGCGTCTGATATACCTGCTGCCTGCTCCTCTGGTGGTCCCTTTTGCTTGGGACCACCAGAGGACACAGGCAGCTATGTAAGTGCACCAATCACCACACACCAACCCCCAACCCCCCCTGTCACTTATTAACCCTTATTAACCCCTGATCACCCCATATTAACTCCCTGATCACCCCCTGTCACCCCCATGTCATTTATCACCCCCCTGTAAGGCTCCATTCAGACGTCAGTATTTGTTTTGTGGATCCACAGACCCACGGATCCGCAAAGCACGGACACCAGCAATGTGCTTTCTGCATTTTGCGGATCCGCACATTGCCAGAACTATATAGAAAATGCCTTTTCTTGTCCACAATTGCGGACAAGAATAGGACATGTTCTATATTTTTGCGGACCTGGAAGTGCGGACCTGGAAGTGCGGACCCGGAAGTGTGGATCTGCAATTCCGGATCCGAGCGGGACAAAGTCTGTCCCCATAGAAATGAATGGGTCCGCAATTCCATTCTGCAAAATGTGGAACAGAATTGCGGATGTGTGAATGGGGCCTAAGGGTCCCTTATCACCGCCAGTTAGTTAGCTACTTGTTAGATAGTTAGCGCCCAGCCCACCGCACCGCAGTCACTGATTAGTCGCTGATTAGCGTCATCGCTGTCGCTAATCAGCACTAGTACTATATAGAATCTGTAAGTGATCAAGACTGATCGCAATCAGATCTATATCAGTACATTAGGGTCACCTTAGGCTCTACAAAAAACGCAGTGTTCGCCCGATCAGGCCTGATCTTGTGCGCACACTTGCGTTCAGTCCGCCCCACCGCAGTGACATAAAAAAAAATTTCTGATCACTGCAAAAACACCGTAAAATCGCTGCGGCGCTATAAAGATCACTTTTGAACTTTTTGGATCTTCATTAGCGATCGCAGCTTTAGGGTCCATTCACACGTCCGTGGTGTGCTGCGGACCCGCAAATTGCGGATCCGCAGCACACCATGCCGGCACTCTCCAAAGAGATTCCTATTCTTGTCCGCAGGCTGCGGACAAGAATAGGACATGCTCTATCTTTTGCGCAGCTGCGGCTCCACAAATCACATTGCCCTACTTCTCCTGAGTATGGCGATACCACATATGTCACACTTTTTTGCAGCCTAGGTGCACAAAGGGGCCCAAATTCTAATGAGTACCTTTTAGGAGGGCATTTTTACGCATTTGGATTCCAGACTTCTTCTCACGCTGTAGGGCCCCTAAAATGCCAGGGCAGTATAAATACCCCACATGTGACCCCATTTTGGAAAGAAGACACCCCAGGGTATTCCGTGAGGGGCACGGCGAGTTCATAGAACTTTTTTTTGGCACAAGTTAGCGGAAATTAAAAAAATTTTTCTTACAAAGTCTCATATTCCACTAACTTGTGACAAAAAATAAAATTTTACATGAACTCACCATACCCCTCACGGAATACCTTGTGGTGTCTTTTTTCTAACATGGGGTCACTTGTGATGTATTTATACTGCCCTGGCATTTTAGGGACCCCTAAAGCGTGAGAAGTAGTTTGGAATCCAAATGCGTAAAAATGCCCTGTGAAATCCTAAAGGTACTCATTGGAATTTGGGCCCCTTTACGCATCTTGGCTGCAAAAAAGTGTCACTCATGTAGTATCGCCGTACTCAGGAGAAGTAGCGCAAACGTGTTTTGGGGTGTATTATTACATATACCCATGCTCGGTGTGAGAAATATCTCTGTAAATGACAACTTTTTAAAAAAATTTATACAAAGTTGTCAATTTACAGAGATATTTCTCTCACCCAGCATGGGTATATTTAAAAATACTCCCCAAAACACATTGCCCTACTTCTTCTGAGTATGGCGATACCACATGTGTGCCACGTTTTTGCAGCCTAGGTGCGGAAAGGGGCAGGAAGTCCAATGAGTACCTTTAGGCTTTACATAGTTGCTCACAATTTAGCCCCGCCCAAAATGCCAGAACAGTAAACACACCCCACAAATGACCCCATTTCAGAAAGTAGACACCCCAAGGTATTCACTGAGGGGCATAGTGAGTCTGTGGAAGTTTTTTTTTTTTTGCCAGAAGTTAGCAGAAATGGAAAATTTATTAGATATTTTTTTTCCTCAGAAAGTGTCATTTTCTGCTAACTTGTGAAAAAAAATTAAATCATACATGAACTCACAATGCCCCTCTGCGAATACTTTGGGGTGTATTCTTTCTAAAATGGTGTCATTTAGGGGGTATTTATACTATCCTGGCATTCTAGCACCTGAAGAAACATGACAGGTGCTCAGAAAGTCAGAGCTGCTTCAAAATGCGGAAAATAACTTTTGAACCATAGTTTGTAAAAGCTATAACTTTTGCGCAAACCAATAAATATACACTTATTGGATTTTTTTATCAAAGACACGTAGCACAATAAATTATGACAAAAACTTGTATAGAAATGTAATTATATTTGAACAATTTTACCAGAAAAAGTTAAAAATACACCTTTTTTGAGAAAAGTGCGGGCTTTTTTATTAATATGAGAAAAATGAAAAATCTCAGCAGCAATCAAATACCACCAAACAAAAGTTGTATTTGTAATGAAATGTATGTAAATACGGTTGAGCGGACACCTGGAAGTTCGGGTTCGCCCAGTTCGGCCAAACTTTGCCGCAAAGTTCGGGTTCAGGACCCGAACTTGACCCCGAACCCCATTGAAGCGAATAGGGACCCGAACTTTGGGAAACTAAAAATGGTTCTAAAAAAGTCGTTAAAAGGGCTAGATGGCTGCAAAAGGAAGCAAAATGGGGATAAGAACAGGACAATTACACTGCAAACAAATGTGGATAAGGAATGACTTAAAATAACATAAAATACCTAAAAATTAAAAATAATCTTGAACTAGGAGGAGGAGGAGGTCCATATGGAGTAGGAGGTTGAGGAGGCGGTGTAGGTGGATGCAGTGGTGCATGAGGTAGTCGCCAACACTTTTTTTTTTTTTATTTGGGTAGACCCCAAAACATTGGGAAATATAGAAAAGTAAACAAAAAGAAAGTGCACTGGAGTATAACAAAGGCTGGGTGAGGCCGGTATACATGTCTATTCTGCACAAGGTACGTACAAGTCCTGTGGGATCCATGCCTGGTTCATTTTAATGAACGTGAGCATGTCCACATTGGCTGTGGACAGGCGGCTGCGCTTGTCTGTGATAACTGCCGTGCTAAACACACGTTCAGACAATACACTGGCTGCAGGGCAGGCCAGCACCTCCAAGGTGTAAAGGGCAAGCTTAGGCCATGTGCCCAATTTTAGACCCAGATATTGAATGGGGCAGACCCATCAGTCAGTACCTGTGGGATCCAGGGTGGCCACCCAGTAATCATCATTGGTGAGAATGTGGGCCACTCGGCGGTCGTTGCGCAGGCGCTGCAGCATGTATTCGCTCATGTGTGCCAGGCTGCCCAGAAGCAATGACAAGCTATCCTCTATGGGAGGTGTATCGTATCCCCCCAGCCACGCTGCAGTGATGGCCCATGAGCTGCTTTGGGTGCCACCCTGCTGTGAACTCAATTCCTCCTCCTCATCCTCCAGAACTGTGCCCTGACTGGACAATTGTGTACCTGGCCTGCGAGCCACTTGTGAATGACTGGCCTGATAATCGTGGAAATTATCCCTCTTCTCCTGTGCCACCTCCTCTTCCATCATCGCCCAAAGTGTTTTTTCAAGGAGACTTAGAAGTGGGATAGTAAAGCTGATCACTGCGTCATTGGCCCTGGCCATGTTGGTGGAGTACTCGAAACAGCGCAACATGGCACACAGGTCTCGCATGGAGGCCCACTCATTGGTGGTGATCTGATGCTGTTCCGCAGAGCGACCTACCGGTGCTTGCTGCAGCTAAAACTCCACTATCGCCTGCTGCTGCTCGCACAGTCTTTCCAGCATATGCAAGGTGGAGTTCCACCTTGTTGGCATGTCGCATATGAGGTGGTGAGAGGGAAGGCTGAAATTACGCTGCAGCGCAGACAGGCGAGCAGCAGCTCTGACATATTGGGGTAGTTTTTCAGGAATTTCTGCACCACCAAATTCAGCACATGCGCCAGGCAAGGGATGTGAGTCAAACCGGCTAGGCCCAGAGCTGCTATGAGATTTCACCCATTATCGCACAGCACCAGGCTGGGCTTAAGGCTCAGTGGCACCAACCACTCATCGGTCTGTTGTTCCATGCCCGTCCACAGCTCCTGCGTGGTGTGGGGTTTTTTCCCCTAAACAGATGAGTTTCAAAACAGCCTGCTGTCATTTCCCCCTGGATGTTCTGAAGTTGGTGGTGAAGCTGTTGCGCTAAGCGGATGAGGTGGCGGTAGAGGAGGAAGAGGCAACAGGAGGCAAAAAGAAATGCACTTCAATCCTCGGTGGCGGAAGGACATGCGCCAAACTGCTATCCGCCTGAGGCCCAGCCGCCACTGCATTTACCCAGTGTGCTGTTAGGGAGATATAACGTTAATTGGCGATGTGGGGACTGGCAGTGTTCACACAAGTACTTTCAGAAAAGACACAGCAGGTAACACCATTCTGCATGCAGGGTCATGTCACCCCATGCATGTTATAAATAACATTCCGAAGAGAGAGTTTATTCGAACGTTATGCAACTTTTCATCTCCTGAATCCTGTAATGTTGAAATGGATAAGGTGGCCGCACGTCTTCAGGCCAGAAACATCTGTTGCGCTCATCTAGAGCCAATGCGCTCGAAAAGTCACGGAATGATTTAATTTTCTCACATAAAAGACGCACTGATGTTCGTAGTCAGGGGCAACCTGTTTTCTCTACCAGCTACAGTCAAGAATTTTCCCAAATTCACAAGATCATTAATAAACATGTTCAAGCTCTTGAGTGTGATCAGACATGGCACAATATAGTCAAAGATGGTGTTAGATGTGTAGCACGGAGAGCTTTGACCCTGGCTAATGCAGTGAGTCCCTCTTGATATGTGGAAAAATCTGTGCTGCAACCCACATGGTTCAAATATACCGGTAATTTTAGATGTGGGCATAAGATATGTACATGTTGCTCTGTGATTAAAGTGGGTACTCAGATTTTTTCATCTGCTAATAACTGTTCTTATACAGTAAAACAGTATATCAACTGTAACACCACTTATGTGGTTTATTGTATTACTTGCTCTCTGTGCAATCTCCAATACATTGGCTGTACATCCAATAATTTAAAAACCAGAATCTGGCGCCACATCTCAGATATTCCCCATGCTAAAACCAAGAATGTATCTGCGGTTAGTTCACACTTTGCAGCAGCACATGGAGGCAGCACAGAGGGACTATATATAAAAAGCATTGAAAGGGTTAAATGCCCCAGCCGTGGTGGAGATTACAAAAAGAAGTTACTAAACAGGGAATGTTTTTGGATCTTTAAAATGGGCTCACGTGTACCTTCAGGATTAAATCGTCGTCACGAATTGATCCTGCAATACTGATCCTTATATTTTTCATGTTTTTTTATGCATTTTTAAGTTTACTTTTTCTGTCAGTTTTTTTCTCTATGTATGGGTTGTGTCTTCAATGTGAAATGTGTTCAGGGGGCGTGATCTCTGACTAATTGGATCCACCTGATTTTTTTCTCAGTGGATTACTATAAAGCCACAGATTCTTTGCCCTGTCAGTATCATAAATAAGGGTCCATATTTGGAGCGCTTCGAAACGCGTCGATGATGCAATGCTGCTATTGATGGTTTTTAAACGTGCACAGGATTAAATAAAGTCTATGAATTTTTTGAAGCTGGACCCCTGTTTGTGCTCTCTACTGATTTCAGGATTAAATTTGCAGATGACACTAAACTGTGTAAAGTAATTAACACTGAAGAGGACAATATACTGCCACAGAGGGATCTGGATAGATTAGAGGCTTGGGCAGAGAAGTGGCAGATGAGGTTTAACACTGACAAATGTAAAGTTATGCACATGGGAAGGAATAATGCAAGTCACCCGTACATACTAAATGGTAAAACACTCGGTAACACTGACATGGAAAAGGATCTAGGAATTTTAATAAACAGCAAACTAAGCTGCAAAAACCAGAGTCAGGCAGCTGCCGCCAAGGCCAATAAGATAATGGGTTGCATCAAAAGGGGCATAGACGCCCGTGATGAGAACATAGTCCTACCACTTTACAAATCGCTAGTCAGACCACACATGGAGTACTGTGTACAGTCCTGTAAACAAGGCAGACATAGCAGAGCTGGAGAGGGTTCAGAGGAGGGCAACTAAAGTAATAACTGGAATGGGGCAACTACAGTACCCTGAAAGGTTGTCAAAATTAGGGTTATTAACTTTAGAAAAAAGACAACTGAGGGGAGATCTAATAACTATGTATAAATATATCAGGGGTCAGTACAGAGATCTCTCCCATCATCTATTTATCCCCGTGACTGTGACGAGGGGACATCCTCTGCATCTGGAGGAAAGAAAGTTTGTACACAAGCATAGAAGAGGATTCTTTATGGTAAGAGCAGTGGGACTATGGAACTCTCTGCCTGAGGAGGTGGTGATGGTGAGTACAATAAAGGAATTCAAGAGGGACCTGGATGTATTCCTGGAGTTTAATAATATTTCAGGCTATAGCTACTAGAGATGGGTAGTTGATCCAGGGAGTACTTCTTTCCTCTGGATCAACTAGCAGGATGACAGGCCGAACTGGATAGACAGATGTCTTTTTTCGGCCTTATGTACTATGTTACTATGTTAAATTATTGTCCCTGGCACATATGCAGGTGCAAGTGCACTGCACTTTCACAAAATGGCCGCCAACGCCCACCTAACTAACAGATGGAATAAAACTTATTTTTCTGTGTCACTGGGCTCAGGGCAGGGAACAAAAATGTTGCATTGCACCAACAAAACAAATCGCTGTAGATTGCAGACTTAACACCAAGCTCTGATATCAGATTCTTTCCTAATCTCTCCCTCACAGCAGCAGGATCCTATTCTTACACTGGTAAGAGGTGACGTGCGGCGCTACATGACTCCAGCTTATATAGAGGCTGGGTCACATGCTGCACTGGCCAATCACAGCCATGCCATTAGTAGGCATGGCTGTGATGGCTTTTAAGGTCACACATCTAGGGATGAGCGTACCCGAACTGTATAGTAAAAGTTCGGGTTCGGGTACGATGTTCGGCTATTTCTATGGCGCATTTTGAAAGCCTGCAAAGCAGCCAATCAACAAGCATCATACTACTTGCCCCAAGAGGCCATCACAGCCAAGCCTACTATTGGCATGGCTGTGATTGGCCAAGTGCAGCATGTGACCCAGCCTCTATTTAAGCTTGAGTCTCGTCGGGCCACACGTCACTCTGCTCTGATTAGTGTAGGGATAGGATGCAGCTGCTGTTAGGGCGAGATTAGGCAGGGATTAACTCAGGAAAAACACTTAATAAAGTAATCGATTTACAGCTGTGAATCATTCAACTTCTGCTAGTTAATTGCTCACTGTTTTCAGGCTTCCCAGAGCGTTTTTCTGTCACTTTTTTCTGGGGTGATCGGTGGCCATTTAGTGTCAAGTGGTGCGCCAGCACAAGCTGCCACCAAGTCGTTTAATCCATCCAAATATTAGTTTTTTTTTTTTTTTTGCTATATCCTACATCAGGGGCTTGGCTGTGCTTATTGTCACCCCTAGAAACTCAGGATAAAATTTTCTATATTTTATTGAGAGGTGAAATTCACTTAAAAAAATAGCAATCCCCTAAATATATATATATATAGATATATAGATATATTTTTTCTGGGGTGAAATTCAATTTCCAAAATAACAATACCCTAAATCAGTGGTTTCTGCTGTGGCAGGACAAGTTTTATAGTGTCCGTCAAAGTATAGCTTTTGTTCTGTGGCGAAATTAAATTGCCAACATAGCAATACCCTAAATCAGTGGTTTCTGCTGTGGCAGGACAAGTTTTATAGTGTCCGTCAAAGGATAGCTTTTGTTCTGTGGTGAAATTCAATTGCCAAAATAGCAATACCCTAAATCAGTGGTTTCAGCTGTGGCTGGACAAGTTTTATAGTGTCCGTCAAAGGATATATTATTTTCTGGGGTGAAATTCAGTTGCAAAAATAGAAATACCGTAAATCTGGTGTTCCAGCTGTGACTGGACAAGTTTCATAGTGTTTGTCAAAGGATATATTATTTTCTGGGGTGAAATTCAGTTGCAAAAAATAGAAATACAGTAAATCTGGTGTTCTAGCTGTGGCTGGACAAGTAGTTTTATAGTATCCGTCAAAGGATATATTTTGTTCTGGGTTAAAATTCAATTACCAAAATAGCAATACCGTAAATCTGGTGTTCCAGCTGTGACTGGACACGTTTCATAGTGTCCGTCAAAGGATATATTATTTTCTGTGGTGAAATTCAGTTGCAAAAATAGAAATACCGTAAATCTGGTGTTCTAGCTGTGACTGGACAAGTTTCATAGTGTCCCTCAAAGGATATATTATTTTTTGGTGTGAAATTCAGTTGCAAAAATAGAAATACCGTAAATCTGGTGTTCCAGCTGTGACTGGACAAGTTTCATAGTGTCCGTCAAAGGATATATTATTTTCTGTGGTGAAATTCAGTTGCAAAAATAGAAATACAGTAAATCTGATGTTTTAGCTGTGGCTGGACAAGTAGTTTTTTAGTATCCGTCAAAGGATATATTTTGTTCTGGGTTAAAATTCAATTACCAAAATAGCAATACCGTAAATCTGGTGTTCCAGCTGTGACTGGACACGTTTCATAGTGTCCATCAAAGGATATATTATTTTCTGGGGTGAAATTCAGTTGCAAAAATAGAAATACCGTAAATCTGGTGTTCTAGCTGTGACTGGACAAGTTTCATTGTGTCCGTCAAAGGATATATTATTTTCTGGGGTGAAATTCATTTGCAAATATAGAAATACCGTAAATCTGGTGTTCCAGCTGTGACTAGACAAGTTTCATAGTGTCCGTCAAAGGATATATTATTTTCTGGGGTGAAATTCAGTTGCAAAAATAGAAATACAGTAAATCTGGTGTTCTAGCTGTGGCTGGACAAGTAGTTTAATAGTATCCGTCAAAGGATATATTTTGTTCTGGGGTGAAATTCAATTGCCAAAATAGCAATACCCAAAATCTGGTGTTCCAGCTGTTGCAGGCCAAGTGTAAATCTGTTCGTAAAAGGGTATATTACACTCAGCGTGCATCTCCAAGTGTATTTATTTCCGTTAAAGGGTATATTACAGTAAGTGGTAAAGTACAGCATAATCCTCTACATTTGCACACACTGTTTTGCATCTCTAAGTGTATTTATTTCCGTTAAAGGGTATATTACACAAAGTGTTAAAATACAAGTGCTGAAAGCATAATCCTATATATTTTTTCCTACGCTACTGTGCATCTCCAAGTGTAAATCTGTCCGTAAAAGGATCCTAAAGGATCCAGGGCCTAAATACTATGCCTACAATTGATATTTCCATAAATCTGTGGTTACTGCTGTGCCTGGATTAGTGTAATACGGTACATAAATAGATAGCCAGATAGTGTTAGGTGTCTGTAAAAAAAAGGCCTGAATTTGAATTCAATACATTGGGCCAAATAATTTTTTTCTTATTGTGGTGAACGATAACAATGAGGAAAACATCTAGTAAGGGACGCGGACATGTTCGTGGTGTTGTTAGTGGACCCTCTGGTGCTGGGAGAGGACGTAGCCGTTCTGCCACAGCCACACGTCCTAGTGAACCAAGTACCTCAGGTTCCAGTACCCGCCAGAATTTACAGTGATATTTGGTGGGGCCCAATGCCGTTCTAAGGATGGTAAGGCCTGAGCAAGTACAGGCGCTAGTCAATCTTCTGCAGAAAGCGCACAGGTGGCATCTGACAACCAAGCCCATCAGTCTGTCACATCACCCCCATACATATCAGGGAAACTGTCTGAGCCTCAAGTTATGCAGCAGTCTCTTATGCTGTTTGAAGACTCTGCTGGCAGGGTTTCCCAAGAGAATCCACCTAGCCCTTCCCCAGTGGTGGAAGGCATAGAATGCACTGATGCACAACCACTGATGTTTCCTGATGATGAGGACATGGGAATACCACCTCATCGGAGTCTGCATGTCTCTGATGATGACGAAACACAGGTGCCAACTGCTGCGTCTTTCTGCAGTGTGCAGACCAAACAGGAGGTCAGGGAGGAAGACTGTGTGGAAGACAATGCAGGGGATGATGAGGTCCTACACCCCACATGGAATGAAGGTCGTGCCACTGACTTTCATAGTTCGGAGGAAGAGGCAGTGGTGAGACTGAGCCAACAGCGTAGCAAAAGAGGGGGCAAAAGCAGACCAGCCGCCGCCAAGAGAGATCGCCTGCTACTGGCCACCGCCACCAGGGACCGAGCACCCCAAAGGCAGCTTCAAGGAGTTCCCTGGCATGGCACTTCTTCAAACAATGTGCTGACGACAAGACCCGAGTGGTTTGCACGCTGTGCCATCAGAGCTTGAAGCAAGGCATCAACGTTCTGAACCTTAGCACAACCTGCATGACCAGGCATCTACATGCAAAGCATGAACTGCAGTGGAGTAAACACCTTAAAAACATGAACTCACTCAGGCTCCCCCTGCTCCCTCTTCTGCTGCTGCCTCGGCCTCTTCCTCCACCTCGGGAGGAATGTTGGCACCTGCCGCCCACCAAACAGAGGATGCGCCACCAACACCACCACCTCCGTCACCAAGCATCTCCACCATGTCACACGGCAGCGTTCAGCTCTCCATCTCACAAACATTGGAGAGAAAGCATAATTTCCCACCTACCCACCCTCGAGCCCTGGGCCTGAATGCCAGCATTTCTAAACTACTGGCCTTTGAAATGCTGTCATTCAGGCTGGTGCACACAGACAGCTTCAAACAGCTGATGGCGATGGCTGTCCCACAGTATGTTGTTCCCAGCCGTCACTACTTCTCCAAGAGAGCCATGCCTTCCCTGCACAACCAAGTATCCGATAAAATCAAGTGTGCACTGCGCAATGCCATCTGTGGCAAGGTCCACCTAACCACAGATACGTGGACCAGGGATGCTATATCTCCCTATCTCCAACATCTTAAACACTTGTTGTTTGGCTGCCCTGCAGCCTTTTAACAAGCTTTATTAAACGGCTTAACACCGATCTCGAACCCGAACTTTTACGGAAAAGTTCGGGTCTGGGCACAAAAACCCCTAAAATCCGATACGAACCCGAACTTTACAGTTCGGGTGCACTCAAAACTAATTTCTATGTCTTATTTGCCCTTATGCGGTGCAGTTATACGTTCTAAAGCTTTTTTTGGCTTGTATTAGGCTACTTTCACACTAGCGTTTTCCAGCAGGGTTTAGCAAAAATGCTTCCGTTTCTGATAATACAGCCATCTGCATCCGTTATAAACGGATACGGTTGTATTATCTTTAACATTGCCAAGACGGATCTGTCATGAACTCCACTGAAAGTCAATGAAGGACGGATCCGTTTTCGATTGTGGCAGAGAAAATGGATCCATCCCCATTGAATTGTTTTGGGGGTCCTTCTTGCTCTGTATCCCAGGACGGAAAGCAAACTACAACATGTTGCGGTTTTCTTTCCTCTATGGGAACGCAACTAAACGGAACGGAATGCATTTTGTAGCATTCTGTTCTGTTCAGTTCAGTTTTGTCCCAATTGACAATGAATGGGGACAAAACTAAAGCATTTTTTTCTGGTATTGAGCCCCTATGATGGATCTGAATACCGGAAAACTAAAACACTAGTGTGAAAGTAGCCTAAGTGGGAAAAAAGGGCTTTTTTGCTGTTGTGTGAGAAAATTACAGCCCTTTTTGGCGTGTAATAGTTGCAAAAATATATATATATTATTTGCCGTTCAGCAGTGCAGTTATATGTTCTAAAGCCCTTTTTGGCGTGTATTAGTGGCAAAAAAAACATATATTTCCTGTTCAGCGGTGCAGTTATATGTTCTAAAGCCCTTTTTGGTGTGTATTAGTGGCACAAAAAAAGTATTTTTGTGTGGTGAAGTGAGAAAATTACATCCCTTTTTGGCGTGTATTAGTGGCAAAAAAATAAATATTTGCCGTTCAGCAGTGCAGTTAGGGTACTTTTACACTTGTGGCAGGACGGATTCGGCAGGCTATTCAGCCTGCCGCATCTGTCCTGCCACAATTGGCCGCGCACTGCCGTGCTGTCGCTCCGTCCCCATTGACTACAATGGGGCGGGGGGCGGAGCTACGGCGCAGCACGGCACTGCACGGCCGGAAATCGCCGGACTAAAAGTCGGACATGCAGGACTTTTAGTCCGGCGATCTCCGGCCCTGCAGTGCCCTGGTGCAATGGGGACGGAGCGGCAGCACGGCAGTGCACGGCCACTTGCGGCAGGACGGATGCGGCAGGCTGAACAGCCTGCCGGATCCGTCCTGCCGCAAGTGTAAAAGTACCCTTACAGTATATGTTCTAAAGCCCCTTTTGGCGTGTATTAGTGGCAAAAAAGATATATATTATTTGCCATTTAGCGGTGTGGGGAAGTGAGAAAATGAAAGCCCTTTCTGTTGTGAATTAATTTTCTTTTTATTTACTTATTTGATCTAACAGTATGTCAGACAGAGAAGTGACAGGCCCTGCACAGGGGAGGGGCACAGGCCTAAATGTTTCTGGCGCAGGCACAATTCACAGCAGAGTAAGGCGGAGTGGCAGCAGGGGTCACTTCGAGAGGCATGAGCTCCCAGTGTCAGCTAGCGGTCATGTCTTGACCAGCAACCCAGCGGTTCTTGAATGGTTGACTCGATCTTCGACTTTGTCGCAAGTGACATCAGCCATCCCAGCCAAGAGTCAGTGGGTTCGTCAGACACAACCCTTAGTTGGCATGGCCCAGGAGCAGACCCTGTGCCCTCACCTGTACTCAACCTGCCTCTGTCCTTTTCTGTTTTCCTCAGCCATAGAAGTTCTATTTGCTGTGGGCTCAGCTCCACTATACCGCAAGGACGAGGTTTGAGAGGACAGTCAGCAGCTACTGCCCAGCCAAGACCAGGAGGAGAAACCTGCCACTTCCTCTGGTAGGCAGGCAAGTAGAGATGAGGAGAGTGGCGTAGGAGCTGGTGTTGCGAGCGGTCAGGTTCCTGGCTCAGAGACCCTTGAGAAAGACATCAGTGACATGCAGACAGTACTCGGTGATGATGTAGCCAATCGCAATTGGGAGCCGGGTGATGAAGGGGCTTTATCATCATCGGGAGAAGAGGGTGGCAGCTTGCGCGTGAGGAGGCAGTAGAGCCAGCAAGTCGCTAGTATGGCCGGGAGTCATCAGGGTGGCAGCCATGGGCGTTGCTATAGGGGGTGCAGAGGTAGCAGTCGCTACCGGGCCCAGGAGCCTGAGGGGGCCCAAAGACCCTTGTGCCGCATAAGAAGACGCACAAAGCACTGAGGGAAGTGGGGCCCAAGCTGAACTCTTGCACCAGGGCCCATGAGCCAAACATGCCCGGGGTAGACCACCTGCTTTGCAGGAGCCTACTGGCCCAGAAAGTGGTGGTACAGGGGTTCACGGAGGCAGTGGTGGTAGCAGTCACATAGTGCGGAGGGTTGGGGGTAAAATCACCTACTCAGCAGTGTTGCAGTTTTTTGTTAAGCCGCCAGGGGAGGTGAACATGGCCATTTGTCTAATCTGTGGGATGAAGGTGATGCGTGGCCAGGATACCAATGTTGGCACGACGGCCCTGCATCAACATATGCAGCATCACCATAAAGTGGCCTGGGAGAACTGTGGCTCTTATGTGGGGGTCCAGCCTGCTGCAGCAACTGCTGCATCACCCAGTGGCATGCACCCGATTTCAGGCAGCTAAGGCTCCATGACCTCAGCCGAAGGAAGCTGTCTGTCCTTCCCATCATTTGGTGGTCCTGATGGTCCTGATCCTCCTCCTCCTAGTCAGTCATTCTGTCAGCAATTGATCACCAAAGCGATTGCCAAGAGACAACATTATGCGTGCACTCATCCAATGGTGCTGAAGCTGAACGTGCTCCTGGCTAAGTTGCTGGTACTACAGTCCCTCCCTTTCCAAGTGGTGGACTCTGCACCTTTCAGAGAACTGATGGCTTGTGCTGAGCCGAAGTGGAGAGTTTCCCAAGCCTTCATTTCTTTGCTAAAAAGGCAGTACGAGCCCTGCACACATATGTTGAACAGAAGAAGAAGCGCTGACGTGTGGAGCTGTAACTACGGTCAAAGACAATATATCTCCTTTACAGCCCACTGGGTAATTGTGGTTCATGCCCAGCCAAACCAGCAACTTGGCCAGGTGACACGGCTTCCGCCTCCATGTTCGAACGCCGTTGGTCCTGCGACAAAGTCCACCTCTACCTCCTCATCCTCCACCTTGTCCTCTGGCTCCACTGCAGGGACAATTCACAGTTGCCCACCAGCATACCACTCGTACACTGCCAAGCACACCCTCCTTGAACTACAGTGGCATAACAGCGTCCCCCAACATAGGCAGATACACGATGTTTCCATCCATTGCAATTCCACCCTACATATGTTGGACCGACTTTACAAAGAGAGAAAGGCCATAAACGATTTCTTGATGATACAGGTGGACAAGTATTCCCCGGTGTAACTTTCCCCGGTGCCATTTGCTCGTGCCTTTTGAGGAGGCCACTTTATTTGTCAGTCGCCAGGACTATATGATGAACAGTTGGCCACTGTCTATCTGCACCTTCCTCCATCCTCTCGCAGGTCTGACCGGGGGGGCCCTCAGCGCTCACGTTCCTCTGACATGGCTTCTGTGGCAGGGTGGGGGGTAGGAGCAGTTCCTGCTCTATCAGCAGCAACTTGAGTCTAGAGTCGCTAATTAGCAGCTTTCTTCACCCGCCTAGTGAAGAAACTACTCACCAGCAGCAGCTAGACCTGGAGCAGGATGTGAACCAGCAGGTGGTGGCATACTTGGACAGCACCCTGCAACCCCACATTGAAATTCTGCTGGACTACTAGGCAGCCAAACTGGATTTGTGGAGTCAACTGGCAGAGTTTTCCCTGGAAAAGCTGTCCTGCCCAGCCAGTAGTGTGGCATCAGAGCGGGTGTTTAGTGCGGTGGGGGCCATAGTTACCCCAAGAAAATCTCGCTTGTCCACCCAGCCAGGATTTCCACACACCAATGCCTGATGCATCAGACTAGATTATCCATGGTTCCACACCAACACTTTGGCAAAAGAAACCGGTTTCTTCAGGCTACCTGCCTCAGTTACTATTCTGATGCTGCTACCTGCCTAGAATTGGCTTATGATTTGGTAGCCAAAATCAGAAGTGGATACAAAAAAACAGAAGACATGCAAATATTCCATTCTCATGTCACCTCTGTTTTAGATCCACTCCTGTTTTATTTGGCTTTAGCAATACTGATGGATAACTGACCAAATGCTGACCGAGTGAAGGCGGATGCTCCATAGAAAGGATCCGTTTTTTGGGGGTTATTGTTCTGACGGATCAGAGGAAGGGCAAAATAATCAGTGACGTCAACACAAACTTACCGCTGACACCCACTCCACTCTGTCAGAGGGGCTCTACTTGTATAAGCATGTAATAGAACAGGTTCAGTAGTAATCTATATGGATTCAGTGAATTGGTGTAAAAGGAGTGCACTCTTACTGACTCTTACTATAGTAGGATCTTGGGCCTCTGCACGGTTCTTTATACCTGGCGCTAACATTGACCTGTAAGGCTGAATTCACACATGAGTTATTTGGTCCGTTTTGGCCCCGTAACTACCCAAATAAGTGAAAAGTGTAGTGATTCTAAGAGTGACACCTGTCATCTACATGTCATACTTACTGACAGTATTGTTTCACTACCACTGCAGACTCCCTATGCGTGTTACTGCAAGGCACAGTGTTCTACACCACTATAAAGACTCTTTGCAGCCAGGAAATAACCTTTTTTTAAAGCGATTTTCAAAGAATAAATTCGTACCGAAACAAATTTTTTCAGAAAATTCGGTGAATCAGCTGAATCAAATTTTTGAGAAATTCGCTCATCTCTAATTATTATGATTATCTCCCTTCCGCTTCACAGCGTTTGTTCAGATTTTTCAAACATATCTTGTTCACATTAATTTCCTTTTGGCTCAAACATCTTTATTTTGAACCTGCTATTTGTTTCTTATGTCATATCTTTTGTCACATGACTGCACTTCATCCTCTTACTATCATTTATTTAATGGTTTGTTCTGTTTAGCTTATTTTGTAAAACAGCTTTTTTTTCTGGCTGAAGTAATAAGATTCAGAGGTTCTATCATAGTCATTGTTGTTGGATATTACATCAGCTTTCTTGTTTTGTCTAGCTTTCTTTAGCTAATGCTTCACTGATTTCAATAGGTTGGCAAAGACAGAATGGGCCAGGCTAGAAAAAATAAACCTCTTGAAGCTCTTCAAATTCCCTATCAATAAAGCTAGAAGCCATGCCTAAAATCAAACGTGCAATGAATGCATGAAATACTGCATATATAAAGTAATTGGTCTAGAAACCACCCAAAAAAACCAGAATGAAAACAATGAGGGAAGAACAAAATGTGAGCTAATAATTTGCCTTTTAAGATGTACAGTATAACTCTATGTATAAGGTAAATTGTAGGCAAATGGCCCAAAATTATTTGTTTTTTTAGACTTACAGATTACAGAACTACACCTGAAAGATCTGTACAACATGCAAGTAAAGGTGCATTCATTTTTGACTGAACTTGGCTAAACATGACAATTTTGTCTCGATCAGCCAATGATCTGTCTGAGTCCCCCCAACTCCACCAACAGAAGATTTCATGGTAAGAAGGATCCGCATATTGAATTTGTCCGATCCTTTGTTCTAAGTTATGTCTGCCAGTGGCTAATTTCCCTCACTCCTTTGATAATCTTGCACAGTCAAACTGAGAAAAACATTGCGAGCAATGACTGTTGGCTGAACAAGAGTTGAAACAGAGATAACAAACACATTTGGTGATTCAAATAACTGCAGTATGAAGTAGGTGAAAATGGTGCAAAGGTGGGACAATAATGGGGCAGACTGAAGCCCTCAAGTGTAACATTGTAAATGGAATGTAACAGAGTAAATGAAATGTCTTTCTCTCAGTATTTTGACAACCAATAGGCCACTTGCTCCATCTGCCCCCCCCCCAGTAATATGATCCTACAGGTAATTATATGAATGGAGCATTGGTTAACTTGACAGCAGATGTTATCTTGACTTTCACAATTTTGATATGTTAGGTGTCCATTTAAAGTGTGTTGCAAATGTGTATTTACTTTGATAAAGAAGCACTCCCAAACGTTTTTCTATTTTCATGAGTTGTGAGTTATCCATTACCTTCTGTTCCACAGCTACATCATGTCAGTGACATGCTGAATTTTCAACTGACACAGCATTTTACATGTAGACAGGAAGCCAGTTTCACTATGAGACACAATAAGGCTATCATAGGAATGGACAGCAAAACTGACTTCCTGGCCACACTAGGGGATATTTATCAAAACTTATGCAAAGAAAACTGACTTAGTTGCCCCTAGCAACCAATCAGATTGATCCTTTCATTTTCCAAAGGAGCTCAGAAAAATGAAAGGTGAAATCTAATATGGGCAACAAAGCCAGTTTCACTTTGCACCAGTTTTGAAAATCTCCCCTACTATGTCAGTTGGAGAGTCTGAAAAACAGAAGGGAGGAAATAACTTACAAATACAGTCACCTGTATGAAGATTACCTTCACTACAATTTACAAAGTGTACACAATTATTAGGCAAGTGAGTATTTTGACCATATTATCATTTGTATGTATATTTTGCAACTCAAAACTAAATTAACTTGAATGCTTATTGGATTGAAGCATATAGGGTGATGTGTATCTGTGTGATAAGAGATGGTGTGGTCTAAGAAGATCAAGACCCTATATCAAGGTGTACATAATTATTAGGCACCTTATTTTCCACTTGCAAAATGGGCCAAGGAGAAATGGGAAAGGAGATGCTCCACAACGTTGGGGTGTGCAATGAATAGCAAAATACTGTTGGGAAACTCCCTATCATCTATTGTTGAGTAAAACCAAGTTAAAACAAATGATTAACTACCAACAGTTGATTATCAGTATTCAACACAATGTAGCATACTGTGTAGTATTAACCCCTTAAGGACATGGCCATATTTTACTCTAAGGACCAGGCTATTTTTTGCAAATCTGACTAGTGTCATTTTATGTGGTGATAACTTTAAAACGCGTTTACTTATCCAGGCCATTCTGAGATTGTTTTTTCGTCACATATTGTACTTCATGACAGTGGTAAAATTGAGTCAAAAAAGTTCATATTTATTTATAATAAAATACCAAATTTACCAAAAATTGCAATTTCTATACTTCTATAATACATAGTAATACCTCCAAAAATAGTTATTAATTTACATTCCCCATATGTCTACCTCATGTATGGATCATTTTGAGAATGCAATTTTATTTTTTGGGGACGTTACAAGGCTTAGAAGTTTAGAAGCAAATCTTGAAAATTTTCAGAAATTTTCAAAAACCCACTTTTTAAGAACCAGTTCAGGTCTGAAGTCACTTTGGGGGCTTACATAATAAAAACCACTCAAAAATGACCCCATTCTAGAAACTACACCCCTCAAGGTATTCATACCTGATTTTACAAACATCGTCAACCCTTTAGGTGTTCCACAAGAGTTAATTGCAAATGGAGATAACATTTCAGAATTTTGATTTTTTTTTGGCAAATTTTCCATTTTAATCCAAATCCAAGCAAGGGTTAACAGCCAAACAAAACTCAATATTTATTGCACAGATTTTGTAGTTAATAGAAACACCCCATATGTGGTCGTAAACTGCTGTATGGCCAAACGGCAGGGCACAGAAGGAAGGGAACGCCATATGGTTTTTGGAAGGCAGATTTTACTGGACTGGTTTTTAGACACCATGTCCCATTTGAAGCCCCCCTGATGCACCCCTACAGTAGAAACTCCAAAAATGTGACCCCATTTTGGAAACTACGGGATAAGGTGGTAGTTTTGTTGGTACTATTTTAGGGTAAATATGATTTTTTGGTTGCTATATATTACACTTTTTTTGAGGAAAGGTAACAAAAAATAGAAATTCTGAAATTTCATCTCCATTTGCCAATAATTCTTGTGGAACACCTAAAGGGTTAACAAAGTTTGTAAAATCAGTTTTATATACCTTAAGGGGTGTACTTTCTTAGATGGAGTAACTTTTTTGGAGTTTGTACTCTAGGGGTGCACTAGGGGGGATTCAAATGGGACATGGTGTCAAAAAACCACTCCAGCAAAATCTGCCTTCCAAAAAACATATATAGTTCCCTTCCTTCTGCGCCCTGCCGTTTGGCCACACAGCAGTTTACGAACAAATATGGGGTGTTTCTGAAAAGTACACAATCAGGGCAATAAATATTGAGTTTTGTTTGGCTGTTAACCCCTGCTTTGTTACTGGAAAAATGGATTAAAATGGAAAATTTGCAGAAAAATAGCTGTTTTGGGACCGTTTTTATTTTTTGTTATTTACATCGTTGATCTGACGCTTTAGATCGTGTGCTATTTCTGTAGAGCAGGTTGCTATAAACGCGACAATACCAAAGATGACTACTTTTTGGGGGCTTTTGTTTCAGTTTTACATTTTTTTTGCGTCTCCACATTCTGAAAGCCATATTTTTTTTTAGTTTTTTTTTGAGCGACTGTCTTATATAGGGGCTCATTTTTTGTGGGATGAGATGGCAGTTTGATTGGCTCTATCTTGGGGTTGTGGCAGTGGAGCTGCCAGAAGGCCATAGGAAGGCCATTGAAGTGGCATATCTCACCCAGAGAAAGCTGGGTGAGAACAAGAAAGGTTGGGAAATTAGTTTTTTCCCACTGTCTGCAGCAGTCAGGCTAGTAATGGGGATAATTATCAGCCAGCTGAGGAGCTTGGATAAATCGTGGCTGAGCTTCTCAATCAGGGCTCCCAGTCTGGGGAAGGAGCAGGCTGTGTCAAGGCCTGTGGGAGCCGGGACCCTCTAACCCTGTGTGTGGGGTAAGCACTGGTGATGTGTCTTGGGGAGCTGGATGGTAGACCCAGATCCTGATAGAGAGGGAAAGACTGTTTAGTCAGAGGCCAGACGGCCGAGGATTTATTTTTATGATTTTGTTGTACTGCTGTTGGGACAATAAAGCTGGCCGTGGCCAGTTTGCACCCGAATCTACAGTGGTGGAGTGGCTTCTTGATGTGTGCCAACCGTCTAAGGCGTTAAGACGGCGATCTGGAAGAGCTAAATGACCCCGTGTTGTTACATATGGTGGAGGATGCGGGCAAAGTCCTGCGAGATGGTGATCGGGGGGATCCCTTTGGGGGTCATACTAGACTCCCGCCAGCAAGTGTCTCGGGTGCTGCCCGAAATTCTGAACTTTGTAACAAGAGGTCCAGAGACAAAAACTAAGGTGTCACTGACCTTTGTGACGGACTATGGCTCTGTGCAGTGGGAGCTGTTGAAATGTGAGACCCTGAGGCTAGAATTCGTACTGGGCAAGGATTTTCCCTTATTTTGGCAGATATGGTATGGCGGGAGTTCTGCAGTTGGAGTTCCGGAGGACAAGCGGAAGTATGCCGTTGCCAAGGGCAACCATCGGGAAGACAAAGAGGTGGAGAGTGGTGCGTTTCTCAGGAGTGCCTATTTTCCCTGCGACTGTGCACAGAATCCTAAAGGGTGCGGCTGGAATGTCCGTCCAGAAAAAGACAGGAGACAAGTCCAAGGTGTCTCCCGTGGCAACTACTGCATTGAGGAGAAGGGAGGTGACCGTGCTGGAGATATACCGGGACTACCCTTATCTTCCGGGAGTGCTGAGTCACTGACGGCAATTGGTAAGACTGTTCCTGTTGATAATTTTGTGGCAGTGAGCCCGCGGCAGTTGCTACCTGCCAGGCCTGTGAGTGATAAAGCGCTGCGGCGTGAAAATGTGTCAAAAATTAGTGACTATGGGAAAACTGCTGTGTCTGAACAGGCGGGTAAGCCTGCTGCAGTTGCTCTCTCGCAGGAATCTGCAGGGGAGAAGGTCAATGTGTTGTCTAAAGTGCCTGTGACCAAGGCTAGATTTGGGATGGCGAAAATCAGAGATCCCATGCTAGCCTGGGTAAGAGGTAGAATGATGTCTGTCCAGGACAATTATGTGAATACTGTGGACTATCCAGTGGTCCTCACGGAGGGTGAGACCATGGTGGGAACAGAGACTTATGGACTTGATGTTGCAAATATGCTCATACATGATGTAATGTGGGGCAATGGAGACACTTCTGTAGGAAGTAATGAAGCTCCTGCAGAACCTGTACCTGTCCCTTTAAATGAAGGTGTAAGGGAAATGCAGATAGAAAGCAATGGTTTAAGTGAAATAACCATTAGAAACAATGGTGCAGACATAGTGCCAAGTGAAGGTGCAGAGTTTGTTGAAATGTATAATGATAATGTGGATCCATGTGCAAGAAGTGATGAGGATGATGACAGTCCTTTTCCTTTGCAGGCTGTGATTGGGGGAGAATCTTCCCCTGTTGGTAAAAATGTGGATGGTATAAAAATGCTATTTGATGTTGAGAGCTCACAACTGAGGGAAACCACTGTGAAAAATATGCAAGTACATGGGGCAGTTCTAGAGGGTGTACCACACGTACTAGAAGTGGATATGTAGTCTCCACAGGTTTCTATGATTAATAAAATGTCCCAGGTGGGGATTAGCTCATCGGTTCCACTAGAGGACAGGATTGAGAATGTCACGAGCGATATATATAACGCATGTTCTGTGACCGATAGTAACTCGGAGAGAGAGGCTTCCATGTCGAGGTCTTGCCAAACTAAAGTGGTTACTAGTAGCGACCAGATGACAGTTATATCTGACGAGACGAGAGTTCAGTCGGGTGATGTCAGCCTAGTGTCTGAAGCTCTTATCCAGTCAGTCTTGGATGACCTGACCGGACCGTACAGCTGCAAACAGGAGGCTGATCTCACTCTCGCCACACGGTCCCTAGATACGATAGAGAAGGGACTAGCTGTAGTCACAGAGTCACTAAAGAAGGCTGCAGAAGGGTCAAAAGAGGAGACCCCGGAAAAGATGAGTGAACTGAAGGGTCTACCGCCTGGTGTCCTGGGGATGGGAAAAGACTCCAGAAAGACACAAAAGTCTATAGTAGACCTCAACAATGGGCTTGAAGAGTCCCTGGGTGGAAATCCCACAGAGTGTCTAAGGAAGAATGGTGGTACTCCTACAACTGCTGTTACACCAGAACAGAGTGAAGAGCAGCTAGAACAGAAGGCCCAAGAGTGGGGCGCTGCTAACAAGCTGGTGCGAAAAACTAAGAAGACCAAGGCCCTCGCCTTGGCTAGAGCACTTGAAAAAGCGCTTAAGGAGCGAGATGAATTGGAGAGGCTGAACAAGCAACTCAGAGCAGAGATGGAAGATCTCAGGAGCTCAAAATATGAAGTCTATGAGTTGGAGAGGCATAAGCGTGCTCCTGCGCAGCAGGTGGAAGAAAATGAGATACCTGAAGAAGAAGATCCTCTAAAAGATGCCATGAAGTCAGAGCCCGTTAAGGGAGGAGAAGAAGATGGAAGATGTATCTGCTGAACCAGATGATGGTGCTGAGGTGGATGCAGAAGCCCAGAGACTCGTGGCAGTGTGTGGCCAGGACCTGGTCATGAAAGACATTACCTCTGCTGTCAATGTGTTCCAGAAAGCCAGCAGTCTGCTGGGGAATAAATACGGGGGGACCGACGACCAGTATGAGGATCCAGTCTACTCCGATGGGCTGGCTCTCCTGAATCCGCCCCGAAAGGAGAACCATATCCTCGGTGAACCTCTACAGGGATTGCCAGAAGACGACGAGTCTGAAGACCCTGATGTCCCCAGTACCTCCAACCTGGAGGAGGAGGAGTTAAGAATCCAAGTATATGATTCCGTGTCCGAGAAGGATGAGAAGGCTAACAAAGTGGATGAAGACTCTAAAGGAGTCTCAAAGGCTGAAGAAACTAAGGCCGTTGAGTTGGAGTGGGAAAAAACCTCAGATGTTTCCCAACGTAGGAGCTTTGACCCTGGAGGGGGCTTAAGTAAGGTGAAAAGTCCTACGGCCTTTATCAGGGGGGGAGGATATGTGGCAGTGGAGCTGCCAGAAGGCCATAGGAAGGCCATTGAAGTGGCATATCTCACCCAGAGAAAGCTGGGTGAGAACAAGAAAGGTTGGGAAATTAGTTTTTTCCCACTGTCTGCAGCAGTCAGGCTGGTAATGGGGATAATTATCAGCCAGCTGAGGAGCTTGGATAAATCGTGGCTGAGCTTCTCAATCAGGGCTCCCAGTCTGGGGAAGGAGCAGGCTGTGTCAAGGCCTGTGGGAGCCGGGACCCTCTAACCCTGTGTGTGGGGTAAGCACTGGTGATGTGTCTTGGGGAGCTGGGTGGTAGACCCAGATCCTGATAGAGAGGGAAAGACTGTTTAGTCAGTGGCCAGACGGCCGAGGATTTATTTTTATGATTCTGTTGTACTGCTGTTGGGACAATAAAGCTGGCCGTGGCCAGTTTGCACCCGAATCTACAGTGGTGGAGTGGCTTCTTGATGTGTGCCAACCGTCTAAGGCGTTAAGACGGCGATCTGGAAGAGCTAAATGACCCCGTGTTGTTACAGGGTGCATATGACATTTTGGTCACTTGCTATTACACTTTTTGTGATTTAAGGTGATAAAAATGGCTTTTGACACCGTATTTATATATTTTTTGCTGTGTTCACCTGAGGGGTTAGGTCATGTGTTAGTTTTATACAGCAGGTTGTTACGGATGCGGAAATACTTAATATGTATACTTTTTATTTATTTATTTAAGTTTTACACAATAATATTGTTGTAACAAAAAAAAAATCATGTTTTAATGTCTCCATAGTCTGAGAGCCATATTTTTTTATTTTTTGGGGTGATTATCTTGGGGTAGGGTATCATTTTTTGCGGGATGAGATGATGGTTTAATTGGCACTATTTTGGGAGGCCTATAACTTTTTGATCACTTGCTATTACACTTTTTGTGATGTGAGGTGACAAAAAATGTTTTTATTTTTATTTTTATACGGTATTTACCTGAGAGGTTAGATTATGTGATATTTTTATAAAGCATGTTTTTACGGCCGTGGCGATACAGAATATATACACTTATTTTATTCTTTTTTCTTTAACACAATAAAAGCATTTTAGAAAAAAAAAAATCATGTTTTAGTGTCTCCATAGTCTGATAGTCATATTTTTTTTTTAATTTTTGGGGGGATTGTGCTTTTTAGGGGCTCATTTTTTGCGGGATGAGATGGCGCTTTGATTGGTACTATTTTGGGAGGCATACGCCTTTTTGATCGCTTGGTATTACACTTTTTGTGATTTAGGGTGACAAAAATTGGCTTTTTTACACCATTTTTTTGTTTCTTTTTATGGTATTCCCCTGAAGAGTTAGGTCATGTGATATTTTCATAAAGCAGTTTCTTATGGACAGGGCGATACCTAATATGTGTAGTGTATTTTTTTTAGTTTTTTTTGTTATTCAGTGATAAATGTGTTTTTTTATTTTTGCATTTTTTTGACTTTTTACATTTTTTCTCACCCAGACCCACTTGGTTCTTGAAAATCCAGTGGGTTTGATGTCTGTATAATACAATACAGTACACTATAGAGTCTATTGTACTGTATTTTCAGTTTTACATTTAGTCTGATCAGACTTCTGCCTTTAGCCTCTCTCCCTGTTAACCCCTTCCATACAGCGGTCCGTATGGACTGCGGCATGGAAGGGGTTATACTGCTGACATCACAGCACAGATGTCAGCCATTTATAGCAGAGCAATCTGCTGACACTCTGCTATACCCACTGGCCACCAATTAATATTAGAGAGGAGTCGGGCAGGGGATCGCTATGCGGCACTGCAGCACTGCCCGCCACACCTTTAGCACCGCCCGCACCCTCCCTAATGCACAGCCTTTTTTGTGAAGTCTTGTCTAAAGCCCACAATTCAAGAATACATCTGTGAGGGACATGAACATGTGGAGTCACTGTGGGTAGAAATACATGGAGGCAAAAACAATAATAAATTACTAATAGGAGATTATTATAAACCACCTAATATACCAGAGTCCACAGAAAATCTATTACTAAACGAGATAAATGAGGCGGTAAATCATAATGAAGTCGTTGTTATGGGGGACTTCATCTATCCAGATATAGACTGGGAAACTGAAAGCTGTACAGGTTCTTTGCCATAGCCAAAGACAATTACCTTTCCCAACTAGTGCAGGACCCCACTAGAGGGACGGCCATACTGGACTTAGTATTAACCAATAGACCTGACAGAACAACAGATGTGCAGGTTGGGGGACACCTAGGAAATAGTCACCATAACGTAATAACCTTCCAAAGGGAGGAACAAAAATACCGAACTTCAAAAAAGCTAAATTTAGCCAACTAAGCGAGGCCATAGGCCTAACTAACTAAGTCCTCAAAAATATAAATACAACCACAAAATGGGAGATTTTTAAAAGCATTGTAACATCTAATTGTGAGAGGTACATACCTTATAGGAATAAAAGGCTAAGAAACAATAAGAAACCAATGTGGATAAATAGAACCGTAAAGAAAGCAATAACTGACAAAAAGAAAGCATACAAATCACTAAAACAGGAGGGAAAGCCAGGAAGCACCGATAAACTATAAGGAAAAAAATAGAATATGTAAAAAAAACTATTAAAAATTGCTAAACTAGAGACCGAGAGATTAATTGCCAAAGAGAGTAAAACTAACCCTAAAATGTTCTTCAATTATATAAATCTGGCATGCTCAACCTGCGGCCCTCCAGCTGTTGCAAAACTACAACTCCCATCATTCCCTGACAGCCTACAGCTATCATCCTACAGAAGGGCATCGTGGGAGTTGTAGTTTTACAACAACTGGAGGGCCACACATCAATGATATAAATGGTAAAAAATATAAATCTGAAGGAGTCGGCCCTCTACATAGCAATGAGGGGGGTGTTGCAGAGATCGACGAGGATAAAGCAAAACTATTAAATATTTTTTTCTCCACTATATTCACTGAGGAAAATAAACTGTCAGATGAAATGCAGAATGTGAAAGTAAATTCCCAATTAAAAGTGCCCTGTCTGACCCAGGAAGAAGTACAACAGCGACCTAAAAAGATTAAAATAGACAAATCACCAGGACCGGATGGCATACACCCCCGTATCCTAAGGGAATTAAGCAATGTCATAGCCATATCTTTATTTCTGACATTTACGGACTCTATACTGACAGGGAATGTTCCACAGGATTGGCGCATAGCAAATGTGGTGCCAATATTCAAAAAGGGTCCAAAAACAGAGCCCGGAAACTATAGGCCGGTAAGATTAACATCTGTTATTTGGTAAACTGTTTGAAGGGTTTCTGAGAGATGCTATCTTGGAGTATCTCAATGAAAATAAGCAAATAACGCCATATCAGCATGGCTTCATGAGGGATCGGTCATGCCAAATGAATTTAATCAGTTTCTATGAGGAGGTAAGTTCTAGACTTGACAGCAGCGAATCAATGGATGTATATCTGGACTTCTCCAAAGCATTTGACACTGTACCTCATAAAAGGTTAGTATATAAAATGAGGATGCTCGGACTGTGAGAAAATGTCTGTATGTGGGTAAGTAACTGGCTGAGTAATAGAAAACAGAGGGTGGTTATTAACAGTACACACTGAGATTGGGTCACTGTCACTAGTGGGGTACCCCAGGGGTCAGTATTGGGCCCTATTCTCTTCAATATATTTATTAATGATCTTGTAGAAGGCTTGCGCAGTAAAATATCAGCTTTTGCAGATGACACTAAACTGTGTAAAGTAATTAACACTGAAGAGGACAGTTTTCTGCTACAAATGGATCTGGATAGATTGGAGGCTTGGGCAGAGAAATTGCAGATGAGGTTTAACACTGACAAATGTAAAGTTATGCACATGGGAAGGAATAATGCAAGTCACCCACACATACTAAATGGTAAAACACTCAGTAACACTGACATGGAAATGGATCTAGGAATTTTAATAAACAGCAAACTAAGCTGTAAAAAACAGTGTCAGGCAGCTACTGCCAAGGCCAATAAGATAATGGGTTGCATCAAAAGGGGCATAGATGCCCATGATGAGAACATAGTCCTACCACTTTACAAATCACTGTTCAGACCACACATGGAGTACTGTTTACAGTTCTGGGCTCCTGTGAACAAGGCAGACATAGCAGAGCTGGAGAGGGTTCAGAGGAGGGCAACTAAAGTAATAACTGGAATGGGGCAACTACAGTATCCTGAAAGGTTATCAAAATTAGGGTTATTCACCTTAGAAAAAAGATGACTGAGGGGAGATCTAATATCTATGTATAAATATATCAGAGGTCAGTACAGAGATCTCTCCCACCATCTATTTATCCCCAGGACTGTGACTGTGAAGAGGGGACATCCTCTGTGTCTGGAGGAAAGAAGGTTTGTACACAAACATAGAAAAGGATTCTTATCGGTAAGAGCAGTGAGACTATGGAACTCTCTGCCTGAGGAGGTAGTGATGGTAAGTACTGTACAATAAAGGAATTCAAGAGGGGACTGGATGTATTTCTGAAGTGTAATAATATTACAGGTTATAGCTACTAGAGAGGGGTCGTTGATCCAGGGAGTTTTTCTGATTGCCTGATTGGAGTCGGTAAGGAATTTTTTCCCCTTAAGTGGGAAAAATTGGCTTCTGCCTCACAGGGTTTTTTTTGCCTTCCCCTGGATCAACTTGTAGGAAACAGTCCGAACTGGATGGACAAATGTCTTTTTTCGGTCTTATATACTATGTTACTAACGTTTTTAAAAATAAAAAAACACAGAAATTCAAATCACCCCCTTTTTCCAAAATACAAATAAAAGAACGAAAAAAAAATACACATCATGGGTGTCGTGATGTGTGAAAACACCCATAGTATAATGATATATATTTCCCATATGGCAAACAGCAAAACGGAAAAAAGCTTCGAAATAGCCGATTCACCGTTTTTTGGTCGCTTCATTTTCTATAAAAAAAATTAAATAAAAAGTGATCAAAAAGTCATAAACACCCCAGAATGGTATCAATAAAACGTTCAGATCACCCCGCAAAAAAAAAAGCCCCCACACAGCTCCGTACACAGAATTACAAAAAAGTTATAGGGGTCAATATATGCCGATGAAAAATATGTCTACTTTATATTGGCATCATTTTATAAATGTTATTTTATTAGCATGTTAGAAGGCTTTTTTGGAATTTTGGAAGCAATTTTGAAGTTTTCAAGACAATTTTCAAAACCATGTTTTTAAGGACTAATTCAGTTCCAAAATGACTTTAAGGAACTTACATTATAGAAACCACCCAAAAATGAAGGTATTTTAGAAACTACACCCCTCAATTTATTAAAAACTGATTTTACAAACTTTGTTAACCCTTTAGGTGTTCCACAGGAAATTTTAAAATATCCTTCTTTTGAGCAGATTTTCCATTTGAATCCATTTTTCCTGAAACACAGCAAGGGTTAACAGAAAAACAAACTCCGATATTTATTACCCTGATTCGGCAGTTTACAGAAACACCCCATTTTTGGTCGTAAACAGAAGGAAAGGAGGGCAATATTGTTTTTGAAGAGCAGATTTAGCTAGAATGGTTTTCAGGTACCATGTCACATTTGAAGACAAGAATTTCATAGAATTTAGAAACACTTGGCTATGAAAATGAAAAATTACATTTTATTTCCCATTTTTCATTTTCACAAGGAATAACTAGAGAAAATGCACCCCACAATTTTTTCTTTAATATGGCAACACAGCATATGTAATTGTAAACTTCTGTTTGGGTGCATGGAAGCGTTCAAAAGAGAACAAGCAGCATCAGGATTTTATAACATAGAATTTGTTAAAATTGTCTTTAGGGGCAATAACAATTTTTTTGTTGACCGAGCTGTGTGAGGGTTTGTTTGTTGCAGAAAGAGCTGCAGTTATTCTATGGTGGCCCAAGCAGTAATAATGTCCCCCATAGTGGCCCCCAATGTATCCCATAGTGGTCCTCAGCTGTAATGTTTCTTTCTAGCAAGAAAATTAATCCCTCACCTCATCCACTTGCTCGAGCAAGTGGAAGTTGCTCCTCTCGATTGTGAAGGACCTTCTCTAGGTGGGTCCCCTTTCAGCATAATCGAGTGGTGACGCCATGACATTGAGCGAAGGACCTTCAGCAGGTCCTTTTCAATCCAAATAGGAGTGACTGCCTCTGCATGTGCAAGTGGAGGAGGTGAGTGATTTTCTTTTAACCCCTAAAAGGCCATATTGCACTAGTGTACCCATTTTTAATAGCTGTTAGACAGGTGAACTTATGTCTAAGCGGTCTTTAAAAACAGTCCCATTGATTTCAATGGGGTCTGTCTGGTGGTGAAAACGGAACAAATATAGGACATGTTCTATTTTTTAATATGAATAGTCCCATAAACTGCAATGGTTCTGAAAACAACTGTGTAACGGCCATAAAAAAAAAAAACTGTTGTATGTAGCGTTACAGTATTACAGTATGTACGAAACTAATCAGAGAAAACATTTATTTCAGCAACTAATGTCACGATAAGGGTCTTCTCTTAGCGAACTATAATGCCTCTGTCTTTTATTTTTCTCCAGTCTGTTCAATTTCACTGTTGGTCTAATGTTTTATTTATGTACGTAGTTCGGTTCACTATGCATATGCATATCCCATCAGGTCTGGCTCACGTTTTAATTACTTATCGTCACTGTAATGTCATCCAGTTCAGTCTTGGCTTCGGGGGCCTGATGACCGCTTCAGCCTCATGGCTCGGCGGGGCCTATGACCCTTCTACACATTATTCGTTAGGGGTACAATATGGTTGTAGACTGGTTAGTGTCCTAGGTTCACTGTCAAAGAGGGTCATGGTTATGCGAGTCCCCAAGTCATACTGATGCTGCATAAGTGGTTTATATTTTAAAAAAAATTTGTCTTGCATTAATGGCTACGCTATTAGAGTCTCTCACGCATGGCTTCTCCGTTTAAGTTTGACACACATGGCCCGCCATTGATTCCGCCATTAGTCTCTCATGCTTGGCTCCGCCATTAGTCTCTCATGCTTGGCTCCGCCATAAGTTTCTCACGCTTGGCTCCGCCATTAGTCTATCACGCTTGGCTCCGCCATTAGTCTCCCACGCTTAGCTCCGCCATTAGTCCCTCTCAAGTTCAGAGAAGGACCACAGCACTCAACCCACTGTTAGGCTATATAGGGTGCTCGTCAAGGATGATGTCCCCGTCTCCACTCCAGGGACTACGTAGAAGAGTCATATAAAGTTTGACAGCACACCAGAAGATTCTTTGCAAGTATGTGAATTGTCCTAAAGACAAGAAGTCTAGCCTGATGAAGGGCACAGGAATGGCCTGAAACGTTGCTACTGTGTAACCATGCAATCCGGCTAAAATAAATTCACATTAATCTCTCTCACGCTTGACTCCGCCATTAGTCTCTCTCACGCTTGACTCCACCATTAGTCTCTCTCACGCTTGACTCCACCATTAGTCTCTCTCACGCATGCCTCCGCCATTAGTCTCACACATAGCTCCGCCATTAGTCTCTAGCACGCATAACTCCGCCATCAATCTCTCTCATGCATGGCTTCGCCAGTAGTCTCTCTCACGCATGGCTCCGCCATTAGTTTCTCTCATGATTGGCTCCGCTATTAGTCTCTAACTCTTGGCTCTGCTATTAGTCTCTCATGCTTGGCTCCGCCATTAGTCTCTCACGCTTGGCTCCGCCATTAGTCTCTCACGCTTGGCTCCGCCATCAGTCTCTCACGCTTGGCTCCGCCATTAGTCTCTCACGCTTGGCTCTGCCATTAGTCTCTCACACTTGGCTCCGCCATTAGTCTCTCTCACGCATGCCTCCGCCATTAGTCTCACACATAGCTCCGCCAATAATCTCTAGCACGCATAACTTCGCCATCAATCTCTCTCACGCATGGCTCCGCCAGTAGTCTCCCTCACGCATGGCTCCGCCATTAGTTTCTCTCATGATTTGCTCCGCTATTAGTCTCTAACTCTTGGCTCTGCTATTTGTCTCTCTCACGCATAACTCTGCCATTAGTCTCTCACGCTTGGCTCCGCCATTAGTCTCTCATGCTTGGCTCCGCCATCAGTCTCTCACGCTTGGTTCCGCCATTAGTCTCTCATGCTTGGCTCCGCCATTAGTCTCTCATGCTTGGCTCCGCCATTAGTTTCTCACGCTTGGCTCCGCCATTAGTCTCTCACGCTTCGCTCCGCCATTAGTCCCTCTCATGTTCAGAGAAGGACCACAGCACTCAACCCACTGTTAGGCTATATAGGGTGCTCGTCAAGGATGATGTCCCCGTCTCCACTCCAGGGACTACGTAGAAGAGTCATATAAAGTTTGACAGCACACCAGAAGATTCTTTGCAAGTATGTGAATTGTCCTAAAGACAAGAAGTCTAGCCTGATGAAGGGCACAGGAATGGCCCGAAACGTTGCTTTTGTGTAACCATGCAATCCGGCTAAAATAAATTCACATTAATCTCTCTCACGCTTGACTCCGCCATTAGTCTCTCTCACGCTTGACTCCACCATTAGTCTCTCTCACGCTTGACTCCACCATTAGTCTCTCTCACGCATGCCTCCGCCATTAGTCTCACACATAGCTCCGCCATTAGTCTCTAGCACGCATAACTCCGCCATCAATCTCTCTCATGCATGGCTCCGCCAGTAGTCTCTCTCACGCATGGCTCCACCATTAGTTTCTCTCATGATTGGCTCCGCTATTAGTCTCTAACTCTTGGCTCTGCTATTAGTCTCTCTCACGCATAACTCTGCCATTAGTCTCTCACGCTTGGCTCCGCTATTAGTCTCTCACGCTTGGCTCCGCCATCAGTCTCTCACGCTTGGCTCCGCCATTAGTCTCTCACGCTTGGCTCCGCCATTAGTCTCTCACACTTGGCTCCGCCATTAGTCTCTCTCACGTTCAGAGAAGGACCACAGCACTCAACCCACTGTTAGGCTATATAGGGTGCTCGTCAAGGATGATGTCCCCGTCTCCACTCCAGGGACTACGTAGAAGCGTCATATAAAGTTTGACAGCACACCAGAAGATTCTTTGCAAGTATGTGAATTGTCCTAAAGACAAGAAGTCTAGCCTGATGAAGGGCACAGGAATGGCCCGAAACGTTGCTTTTGTGTAACCATGCAATCCGGCTAAAATAAATTCACATTAGTCTCTCTCACGCTTGACTCCGCCATTAATCTCTCTCACGCTTGACTCCGCCATTAGTCTCTCTCACGCTTGACTCCACCATTAGTCTCTCTCACGCTTGACTCCACCATTAGTCTCTCTCACGCATGCCTCCACCATTAGTCTCTCTCACGCTTGACTCCACCATTAGTCTCTCTCACGCGACTCCGCCATTAGTCTCTCTCACGCTTGGCTCCGTGATTAGTCTCTCTCACGCTTGGCCCCATCATTAGTCTCTCCGTCATTAGTCTCTCTTACGCTTGGCTCCGTCATTAGTCTCTCTCATGCTTGGCTCCGTCATTAGTCTCTCTCACGCTTGGCTCCGTCATTAGTCTCTCTCACGCTTGGCTCCGTCATTAGTCTCTCTCACGCTTAGCTCCGTCATTAGTCTCTCTCACGCTTGGCTCCGTCATTAGTCTCTTTACACACATAACTCCGCCATTTGAGGTTGGCTGCGTGGTGCTGCCAAAGTAGGTTCCATGTCTTTTTCTGCCTTCAGGCCCGCCTGCATGGCTCGGTCAGCTGTGGCTCGCAATACACATTTTCTTGTGGAGGCTCGCATGCAAGGCTTTTGCCATTAAAACCTCACTCACAATATTGTTCTAGGTTGTTGGGTCTTCATTGTTTTCTTTTCAAGCAGTCATCCCAAGCCTTCCTTTTCGGACATCACCTTCTCCCAGGTTCGCATTTTTTCCCACTTACCCTCTCTAGGTTCTTGCTTCCCCTTGCTCCCCGCTGTTACTTTTCTCTTGCCCTTCCTTGCATTATAGACCCATTCTCCCAGGAAGCTGACCCTGTGGGCTCATTTTTCACGTTTCTCAAATTCCGCCTCTCCAGGGGTTGTTCAGGAAAAAAAAAACAGGGAGTCCTGTCACGACTACAGGTGCAATTTACGAAGTCTGTCACGTCTACAGACTAATAAGTCCTGTCTCACTACTACAGGCGATTTACGAAGTCTGTCACGTCTACAGACTAATAGGTCTTGTCTCACCACTACAGGCAATTTACGAAGTCTTTCACCACTACAGACTAATAAGTCCTGTCACGACTACAGGCGATTAACGAAGTCTGTCACGTTTACTGACACGATAAGTCCTAGCATGACTACAGGCGCAGCATAAGTAGTCTATCATGAAGCTTTTCCTGTCATAGCGGCAGGCATTGTGTGTACATTATGTCTTCATTTCAGGTATTCTTACTTCATCTACAAACTCGGGCTGAGGGTGTTGGTGTCGCGCTTAGTTCCTGGGTACCGGTCCATCTTCCAGTAGGAGGTACAATAATAAGGCACAATATGCGTAGTCTGTTACGTCTATGGACACGACAAGTCCTATCACTACTACAGGCGCAGCATACATAGTTTATCAAGACCTTAATTCCTGTCGCAACTGCTAGTATGGTGGGTACGTTTTCTGTCCTCATTACAGGCAACATTAGCTCGTTAATTGGAACAGCCATGTATTCGTGTTTATGGTTCCCCAGGCCTGGTGATTTTACACAATTCACTTAATCTACTACTAGAGTTAGACGGCATACGCCATCTTCTAACTTCTTGGGTCCTTTATAAAAAAAATAATAATAATAGAAGCATATATTTTTACATATACCCATGTTGGGTGAGAGAAATATCTCTGTAAATTGTCAACTTTGTATAAAAATTTTTAAAACTTGTCGTCTACAGAGATATTTCTCACACAAAGTATAGGTATATATAAAAATACACCCCAAAACACATTGCCCTACTTCTCCTGAGTACGGCGATACCACATGTGTGCCACTTTTTTGCAGCCTGGGTGCGCAAAGGGGCCCAAATTCCAATGAGTACCTTTAGGATTTCACAGGGCATTTTTACGCATTTGGATTCCAGACTTCTTCTCACGCTTTAGAGACCCCTAAAATGCCAGGGCAGTATAAATACCCCACATGTGACCCCATTTTAGAAAGAAGACACCCCAAGGTATTCCGTGAGGGGTATGGTGAGTTCATGTAAAATTTTATTTTTTGTCACAAGTTAGTGGAATATGAGACTTTGTAAAAAACAAAATAAAAAAAAAAAAACATCAATTTCCGCTAACTTGTGCCAAAAAATAAAAATTCTGTGAACTCGCCATGCCCCTCACAGAATACCTTGGGGTATCTTCTTTCCAAAATGGGGTCACTTGTGGGGTATTTATACTGACCTGGCGTTTTAGGGGCCCTAAAGCGTGAGAATCCAAATGCGTAAAAATGCCCTGTGAAATCCTAAAGGTACTCATTGGTTTTAGGGCACCTTTGCGCATCTTGGCTGCAAAAAAGTGTCACTCATGTGGTATCGCCGTACTCAGGACAAGTAGGGCAATGTGTTTTGGGGTGCATTTTTACATATACCCATGTTGGGTGAGAGAAATATCTCTGTAAATTGACAACTTTAAATAAAAAAATTAAAAAAGTTGTCGTTTACAGTGATATTTATCACACAAAGTATGGGTATATATAAAAATACACCCCAAAACACATTGCCCTACTTGTCCTGAGTACGGCGATACCACATGAGTGACACTTTTTTGCAGCCAAGATGCGCAAAGGGGCCCTAAAACCAATAAGTACCTTTAGGATTTCACAGGGCATTTTTACGCATTTGGATTCTCACGCTTTAGGACCCCTAAAATGCCAGGGCAGTATAAATACCCCACAAGTGACCCCATTTTGGAAAGAAGACACCCCAAGGTATTCCGTGAGGGGAATGGCGAGTTCACAGAAAAAAAAAAAATTTGACACAAGTTAGCGGAAATTGATTTTTTTTTTTTTTTTACAGTCTCATATTCCACTAACTTGTGACAAAAAATAAAATTTTACATGAACTCGCCATACCCCTCACAGAATACCTTGGGGTGTCTTCTTTCTAAAATGGGGTCACTTGTGAGGTTTTTGTAATGCCCTGGCATTTTAGGGGTCTCCGTAATCATGACACGTATGGCCAGCATTAGGAGTTTCTGCGATTCTCCTTATATTGAGCATATGGGTAATGAGATTTATTTTTTCCGTTCTGCCTCTGGGCTGAAAAAAGAAAAATGAACGGCATAGATTTTTTCATTCGCATCGATCAATGTGGATGAAAAAATCTCTGCCAAAATCAGTGACTGCGGTGCGGTGGGCTGGGCGCTATAGCTACCTAACAAGTAGCTAACTAACTGGCAGTGATAAGGGACCCTTAGGCCCCATTCACACGTCCGAAATTCTGTTTGCGGAACAGAATTGCGGACCCATTCATTTCTATGGGGACAAACTTTGTCCCGCTCGGATCCGGAATTACGGATCCGCGCTTCCGGGTCTGCACTTCCGTTCCGCAAGAATATAGAACATGTCCTATTCTTGTCCGTAATTGCGGACAAGAAAAAGCATTTTCTATATAGTTCTGGCAATGTGCGGATCTGCAAAATGCGGAAAGCACATTGCCGGTGTCCGTGTTTTGAGGATCTGCGGATCCGCGGATCCGTGAATCCACGGATCCGCAAAACACATATGGACGTCTGAATGGAGCCTTACAAGGGGTGTGATCAATGACAGGGGGGTGATCAGGGGGTCTAGATGGGGTGATCAAGGGGTTAACAAGGGGTTAGTAGGTGAGGGGGGGTGGGGGGGGTTAGTGTAGTGTTTGGTGCAACTTTACATAGTTACCTGATCCTCTGGTGGTCGATCCCAGCAAATGGGACCACCAGAGGACCAGGTAGCAGCTATATCAAACGCTGTTCACAAAACAGCGTCTGATATAGCTCTTTGATGCGATTTAATTCGCATCTACAGCCTGCCAGCGATGGATCATCGCTGGCAGGCTGTAGCAGAACTCCTGAGACGCGCTCTTCAAAACAGCTGATTTTTTGGCCTCTTCAAAACAGCTGATTGGGGGTGGTGCTGAAAGTAGGTCCCACTGATGACCTAGCTGAGTCTTCAATGTTCTAATTACCAGAATGTCCTTTAAATGGCGCCGTGCTCGGGCTCAGACATATCCTCCACAGTAGGATATGTTGGCTAATCTCTCAGTTTTAACATCAGTATGAAGTTTTAGTAAGACCGCAGAGTGCACCTGTCTTTTCAATTATTATTGTTATACCTTTAAATGTTATACCTTTAAATGTTTCCCCTTAAACCATTCAAGTGTAGCTTTAGCAGTATGTTTAAGGTCATTGTCCTGCTGGAAACTAAACCTCTGTCCCAGTCTGAAATCTATGGCATACTGAAAGAAGTTTTGCTTAAGAATTGCTATCTCTACTTCAATCCTGATCAGTTTTCCAGTCTCTACTGATGAAAAGCATACCCACAGCATCATGCTGCCACCACAATGCAATTTGCATTTGCACCACACGTAGTGTTTCCAATGGCAGCCAAAAAATTCAGTCTTAATCTCTTCACAAGCTCCACTGTACATGTACAGTGGAAGTCAGGTCTTTGCACATTGCATCCTCTCAGAAGCTGAGAGCCTGGGGCCTGCTGAGTGGCAGAAATCCATTCACTATAATTGTTCTCTATTATGGTGTATGGGACAAGGAATCAAAAGATCCCAGTTTCTAGCGCTCTAAGGGGACTAACAGTTATGTAAAAAGCAAAAAAAAAAGTCAACAAAAAATTTAAATCACTGCCCTTTGCCAATTTTACATATAAAAATATATATATAAAAATAAACATAACATAACATAAACATTGCTATTAAAATATTATCTTGTCTCCCCCAAAAATTTTACAATGTGAAAAAAAAGTTGTATGTACCCTAAAAATGGTACCAATAAAAACAACAGTTTGTCCTACAAAGGTTATGACTGTCAAAAATTGATGATGCAAAGAAAATTTAGATTTTCCCCCAAAGTTTTTTACTTATTTAAGTAATAAAACTATACAAATTTGGTATCGACGTAATGGTATTGACTCAAAGTATGTGGAACTAATGTCATTTTTTTTTTTACTTTAATTCTTTTTTTATTTTTAATTGCAAGTTACAGTATTTCAAAGCCAAACAATCGCAGAAAACAAGTATTACCCCACACCCACAAACAACCCACCCCACCTTCCATCATGCCCATTTTTTACTTTAATTCTTTTTTTATTTTTAATTGCAAGTTACAGTATCACAAAGCCAAACAATCGCAGAAAACAAGTATTACGCCGAAGCCACCCCCCCAAACAACCCACCCCACCTTCCATCATGCCCAAAGGAGAGAAATAAAAAAAAAAAAAAACTTTATTCATTCCACCACTTCCATATCTTAAAACATTTTTCATTAGACCCTGTTTGCTTATAAAGAATTTCCTCATATTTTTTGACTTTATTGACTAACTTTAGCCACTTCTGGTGGTCTAGAGTACACGAGGCAAACCACAGCCTAGAAATAATAAGCCTAGCTAAAAAAGACACTTTTACCAAAAGTTTTGATGTCTGGCAGATTATCTCAGAAAAGTCACCTAAGATCCATACTCCAGGCAAAAATGGAATTTGGATTTGAAGTTTTTGTATTAAAGTTGTTTGAACCAGATGCCAGTACTCCTTCACTGGAGGGCAATCCCAGAACATATGTAAATGGTCTGCACCAGAATCGCCACAACGCGGGCAATTGGATGAAACCCGAGACCTCTCTTCTGTAGCCACAACAGTGTTAAATATACCTTATGAATAATATTAAACTGTACTACAGTGTGGTTAAAATTATGTGACAAATAGGTTGTATTCTTCAAAATATTCTCTCATACCAAAGAAGCAAAATTTTCAAGTGTAGTAGTCCAGGATTGTTGTCCTGGAGAGTGACGCTCAGAAAAAAAAGATTTAATTAAGTGTTTATAACATTGTGAAACTTTATGAACTAATGTCATTTTTAGCGCACAGAGAACGTCCCATTTTGGCGTACATATGATTTTTAATTGCTGTATATAACTTTTTTGTGAGGCAAGGTAACCAAAAATGGCTGTTTTGGCACAGTTTTTATTTTATTTTTTTTTACAACGTTTATCTGACAGGTTAGATCATGTGCAATTTTTTTAGAGCAGGTTGTTACGGACATGATGATATCTAATATGTCTACTTTCTTTGTTTATTTATTTCTGCTTTACCTTAATAAAGCATTTTTTTAAATTATGTTTTTGTGTTTCTATTTTATGAACACCATTCTTTTTTTCTGCAGATTGTCTTGTGCAGGGGCTCGTTTTTTTTGCAGGAAGAGTTGAAGTTTTTATTGGTAACATTTTTGGGTACATATGATTTTTTGATCATTCAATATCACACTTTATGGGGCAAGGTGACCAATAAATTAGTTGTTTTGGCACAGTTTTTATTTATTTATTTTTACAGCGTTCACCTGAGGGGTTAGGTCACGTGATATTTTTATAGAGCAGGTCGTTACAGACGTGGCAATACCTAATATGTATACTATTTCTTATTTATTTAAGTTTTACACAATAATAGCATTTAAAAAAAAAAAAATATTTTAGTGTCTCCATATTCTAAGAGCCATAGTTTCTTCATTTTTTAGGTGACTGCCTTATGTAGGGTCTCATTTTTTGGTGACAGTTTTATTGGTACCATTTTGGGGGGCATACTCCTTTTTAATCGCTTGGTGTTCCACTTTTTGTGATGTAAGGTGCCAAAAATGGCAGTATTTATTTATTTTTTACTTTGTTTATTAGACAGGGTGGATCATGTGATATATTTATAGAGGCGGTCATTACGGATGCGGCGTATACATAATATATGTGGGTTTTTTTCTATTTTTTTATTATAAAATCGGGGAAAGGGGAGTTTTTTTCTTTTTTACTTGAAACTTAATTTTTTCTTATTAAAACACCTTTTTTTTACTTTTTTTTTACTTTATTTCTGTCCCACTCTGGGACTTTAACTTTTGGGGGTCTGAACCCCTCTGCAATGCATTACAATACATCTGTACGTGCTGTGTTTTGCGGTCTGCAAATTGCTGATCTGCAAAACATGGATGCCGCCCATGTGCCTTCCGCGGAACAGAACAGACCGCCCTTTATAGAAATGCCTATTCTTGTCCGTTTTTAAGGGGCCTCAGAACTGAGCAACGGATGCAGACAGCACACGAAGTGCTGTCCGCATCTTTTTCAACTTCATTGAAGTGAATGGGTCCGCACATGAGCCGCAAAAAATGCGGCTCGGAGGCAGAACCAAACCACAGTCGTGTAAATGAGCCCTTGCACTGAGTAATACACTAACAGGTTGCCTAGGAGACCCAGCCTCCATATAAGGCAGGTCCCGATGCCTTTTAAGGCATTGGGCAACATCTGCAAGACATCAGGCTGCCTTCTCACTCACCGGGTCCCCGCCACAGCAGCGCAGGGACCCAATGGGTTCCCTCACTCTCTGCAAATACTTTCTATGCCGCGGTCCGTGCTGACCATGGCATAGAAGGGGTTAATCTGTCGGCATTGGTTTTTACTGTGATGCCGGCGGATACAGCAGGGTCCTGGCTATCAGGGTCCTGCAGTGATTGGGCACGCACTGCTCCGGTGCCCGCCCGATCACCATGACGTAATAGTACGTCAAAATGCAGCGAGTCATCTGTCGCCATGACGTACTATTACTTTATGTGTTGGGAAGGGGTTAAGGACTTGGTGTGCATATGGTTGTGCATTGGACATATTTTTTGTCCTGCACAAGATCTTTATTGTATAAAATGGTTTTACATTTTTTTGCTATGTTGTTTAATAAAAATATATGAATTTATTTTTAATATGGTGATGTGCAGCCTTTCTGTGCGTTTTTTCTTTCATTCGTTGTTTATTCTCTGGTCCTGATACCGCAGCTTGCACTCTGGTTTAAGTGTGCCCCCTAGTTTTTTTTTTTCCTATGTACTTTTAAAGAGACATGTCATCAGATAATGACCTACTGTTTAAATCAAGTTTTTATGTTTAACATATTTTTAAAGACTGTTTTATGTTATATTTAATTTTTCATGTCAATATATTTATTTAAATAAAAACCATAAAATCTTGCAGTTTTTGCACTGGCCACTAAGCCTAATAACAGGCGCCACTTCTCGGTCTGCACAGGTCACAGAGCGTGCCTTAAAAACTTTCCCATAGAAGGCAAAGAGGTCCCCTCCTGACCATTGTGTCTATCGCCCATGGGGCTGCTATAAAACAAGTTCTCAATAGTTTCTAAATGCTGTTAGGAACAGCTCAGGTAAGCTGCAGCCCCCATAATTATGTTCAGGAAAAAGAAGTTAAAAAATCTACATTCAGAAAATAGAAACACTCTAAAATAGGATATGTGCTACTATCTGGTTTTAACTAGCAGATTAAATTTTAGGTGACACATTTCCTTTAAACCAGGTGTAGTCACATTACATGACAGATCATGTGACACTTTGCTCACAGGGGGATCTTATTCAACTAATTATGTGACTTCAGAAGTTAACTGGTTGGACCAGACTTTATTTTAGTAATATAACACAGGGCTGAATGAATATACACTCACAACATTTCAGTTTTTATTTATTTACATTTAAAAAATGCTATTTTTTCATTCCACTGTAACACAGCTCTTTTTTCTAGTACACTACATAAGATCTAAATTAAAATTTATTTTAATTCCATGTTATAATGCAATAAAATACACCAAGTGGGTGAACACTTTTTCAAGGAACTGTAGGTCCCCTTTCACACGGGCGAGTTTTCCGCGCGGGTGCAATGCGTGAGGAGGACGCATTGCACCCGCACTGAATCCGGACCCATTCATTTCTATGGGGCTGTTCACATGAGCGGTGATTTTCACGCATCACTTCTGCGTTGCGTGAAAATCGCAGCATGTTCTATATTCTGCGTTTTTCACGCAACGCAGGCCCCATAGAAGTGAATGGGGCTGCGGGAAAATCGCAAGCATCCGCAAGCAAGTGCGGATGCGTTGCGATTTTCCCGCATTGTTGCTTAGCAACGGGACCCAATCTCTATTATTTTCCCTTATAACATGGTTATAAGGGAAATAATAAGATTCTTAATAAAGAATGCATTGTTAAATGAAGTGGAGGGTTAAAAATAATAAAAGTTAACTTACCTTAGCCACTTGATCGCGTAGTTGCGATCTCTCCTCTCTTTCCTGCATCATCTAAGATCTAAAGGACCTGTGATGACGTCACATCACATGGTCCAATCACATGGTCCATCACCATGGTAAGATGGACCATGTGATCGGACCATGTGATGTGATGTCATCACAGGTCCTTAGATCTTAGATGCTGCGAGAAAGAGGACAGATCGCGACTACGTGATTAAGTGGCTAAGGTAGTAACTTTATTATTGCAACCCCTCACTCATTTAACAATGCATTCTTTATTAAGAATGCTATTATTTCCCCTTATAACCATGTTATAAGGGAAAATAATCAATTCTCCAGAAGACCCGAAACCGGACTTCAGTCATGAAGTCCGGCTTCGGGTTGGGTACCAAACATGGCGTTTTTTCTCACGCGCGTGCTAAACGCGTTACAAACGTTTGCACCCGCGCGGGAAAAACGCGCATATTCCCGCAACGCACCCGCCTCTTATCCGGGCGTCAAACATGACGCCCGTGTGAAAGAGGCCTAAAGCAAGGTTTTCTAAACTGTGCATCAAATTATACAAAGGTCAGTCTGTATAAGCACAACTTCTTTATTAAACCATTCAGAAAGCTGTCCTGTGAAAAAAGCAGACTGTACATACACTACAAGCAAATGAAGTAGATGTATCATGGAGCATTCATAGCATCTGCTCAGGGGTAGCAGGGGCTGCCTCTGTCATTAATCCCTTAATGACCAGGCCATTTTACACCACTTCATGAGGTAATAACATTTGAATGTTTTCACTTATCAAAGCCATTCTAAGAATGTTTTCTTGTGACACATTGTACTTCATGTTAGTGGTAAATTTGAGTCGATATAAACCACCTTTATTTATAAAAAGTATAATTTTCTAAATTTGATTTTCTCTGCACAAAACAGTGATTATTTTACATTTCCCATATGTCTACCTTATGCTAATTTTGTAATTTTATTCATGTCATTTTATTGTTTAAAATATTAGAAGGCTTAAAATTTTAGAGGCAATTCTTCAAATTTTTGGCATATTTTCTATTTTAATCTATTTTTCCCTGTAACACAGCAAGGGTTAACAGCCAAACTAAACTCAATATCTATTACGCTGATTCTGCAGTTTACAGAAACACCCCATATGTGGTTTGTTTTGACAGTTTCGATTGGTACAGTTCGATTGGTACTATTTTGGTCTACACTATCTTTGAACGCTTCTTTTGCAGAGTTTTTGGGGCTTTTTTTTTTAAGGCATTCACCTTAGGGGGTAAATCATGTGATATCTTTATAGAGCAGGTTGTTATGGACGCTGCAATACCTATTATGTCTATTTTTTTTTATTTAGGTTTGGGTTTTACACAATAAAAGCATTTTTGAAAGAAAAATCATGTTTTTGTGTCTTCATTTCCTGAAAGCCATCTTCTTTTATTTTTTGGGTTGATTGTCTCATGTAGGGGCTCTTTTTTCGCGGGATGAGGCAATGGTTTGATTGGTACTATTTTGGGGTACATATGACTTTTTTGATCACTTTTTATACCAGTTTTTGGGAAGTGAGGTGGGCAAAATTGCAATTCCATCATAGTTTTTCTTTTTTGAATTTTTTTTTAATGGTGTTCACCGTGCAGTAAAAGTAATGTGATCCTTTTATAGATCAGGTCGCTATAGACGTGGCAATATCAAATGTGTAGTGTATTTTATTTTTTTCATTCTTTACTAATTATAAATGTGCGATTATGGGCAAAAAGTTGTTTTTTTTATTTATTTATTTTTTACACTTTTTTCTAACACTTTTTGGAACCAGACCCACTTGGTTATTGAAGATCTAGTGGGTTTGATGGCTCTACAATACACTGCAGTTACTGTATAGTGTACTGCAGTGTATTTTCATTTACACAAAGCCGGATCAGGCTCCTGCCTCTGGCTGGACCATGTCAGGCTTAGATACGGCAAGCTGGATGCCTGTGTAAGGTGTCTGATTGCCATGGTAACCATCAGGATGCTACCACAGCAGTGCAGTGGGCTGATGGAGAGGGAGGGAGCTCCCTCCCTGTTAGCCCCTTCCATACCATGGTCCCTACAGACCACAGAATGGAAGGGGTTAAACGTCCCACATTGGTGCAAGCACAGATGCCGGCCGTTACAGCAGAGTGTCAGCTGTATGTTACAGCTAACACTCTGCTGCGCTCGGCCATCCAGAATAATTGTGGCTTGGCCATCCTGAACTGGGGGGATCGGGGCTACATGGACCCCCTAACAACGCAGCTCCAATCTCCTAAACACTCACTGAGGAGATCGGAGCTGCGCTGTAGGGTTTGAACCTGCTGCTCAGTGCTGTGATTGGTCAGTCAAATCTGACTGACTAATCACAGAGATCCAAAGGCAGGGAAAACACTGATATAAGAAATTATTATTATGAATATTTGGTAGAAGTTCTGGGATGATGTGACAAAGAAATAACAGACCAACATATTGTACTTTAAGACAAATATTTACATAATGGGAAAATCACTTGTTACAAAAAGCCACCACCTTAAATACACACAGAAATAAGCACACAGCCACAATACAGTGAGAAGGAGACACTATTATCCCCTAATCAAAAGAGCCACACTGAACAGCAAAGCTGTCTGCAGCCTTTGTCTTTTAATGGAATAAACATACATAGTATACCTCTCCTTTCTGGATTTGGTAGTGCTTTCACAAGGCGTCTTGGTCCTGGAACTTCTAGATGATGAACTCTCTGGGGTCCTCTTGATGGTTTCCCTCTAGTACCTTCAGTCTCTTCTTCCTCCTATCTTCCTGGCTATCCCCATGCTATCCCCATTCTATTCTATGATATACCTTGGCAGGTTCTGATTGGTTGTTTGTGTTAGCTCTCTAGCACTTTCTGGGTAATTCCAATCCTGGCATCTTTGATGGAAGAAACTAGAACGTGATGCTTCTAGCAGTTTCCACCATTCTCCTGAATGTTTAGGACTTTATTGTCTAAGAGACAGTTGCTGTTGCCTTTGATATGTTAATGCTATTTGACCAGTTTGACCCTATCTTGATATCACCAACTAGCCCTAACTGGTTTGGAGAGGAATGTATCTTTATAAGTAGAGGTCAAAAGTTGAGACATTACAATAGATGTGAATATCTACAAAGTGAAATAAAATAACAAATACAAAAACACTAAAAATCTTAGAGGCAAACTCTAAGGTTATTACTAACTCATTCTCGTTGGCGGAAGACGTGATGACGTAGGACGTAGGCTGCGTTGCTCCTTCCCCCACCTACCTGCTCTGCCACTTGTACCTGGCCGGCATGTGTGCTCCTGAGCTAGTATCGTGGACTTGCTGACCGCTTACCGCTGCTGGCCATGCTCTTACCGAGGCTGCCCTTCCTCTTGCACCCCTGCAGATCCTTGGTCCCCTGCTGGCTGCTTCCTTGTTTGATGCAGCTTGATGCCTCGACTGTTGTGGATGCCCTCTTATCTTCTGTCTGCGCTGTTTTATCACGCTTCTCTGATTCTCCATCGAGACCTGGTTTGAACTTTGAAGTGGTGTCCTCCTGTCTGTATTGTCTCTCCCCTCTCTCTCTCCTCCGTGCTTGCCCTCTCTGTCATACTTGTTTCCCTCATCCTGAGTTATCGGCTCCTGATCCTCGTGGGCTTTAACTTTCCATTGAATGTCTACTGAATGTCCTCCCTCCAATTTACTGACTCCTACTTTGGATATAATTGGTATTGAACTGGATGATTTGTGTTATCGCTACCTAATATTCTGATCCATATGTCCTCTTTCCCACCTCTGTGTTGAGTTTACATCGATTACCCTGCAATATAATCCGGTTTAAGAAAGGGAGGGATGTGGAAAAGGATTAAATCCCAAAAAACAGGGAGAGGAGGGAGAAAAAAAAGAGAAGAAGACAAGGGGAGGAAGAAATGGATTAAAAAATAGACTAAAGGGACTGAATACTTAATTAAAAATGTAAAACTTCTAAACCTGTAAAATGCCGCTTAAGCAAAACAGTTGCTCAGGGGAACACTCTTCATCTAAAATAGCACAAAAAGTGTTAGAGACTGCCAAAATTGACCACTTTCTGAGATCCCCTAGTGTATTTACCAGAGTGGGACAGAAAGGGATAAATGAATTGAACACCAGGATCTAGGAATTTTAATAAACAACAAATTAAGCTGCAAAAACCAGTGGTAGGCAGCTGCTGCCAAGGCCAATAAGATAATGGGTTGCATCAAAAGGGGCATAGACATCCGTGATGAGAACAAATCGATAGTCAGACCACACATGCAGTACTGTGTACAGTTCTGGGCTCCTGTGAACGAGGCGGACATATCAGAGCTGGAGAGGGTTCAGAGGAGGGCAACTAAAGTAATAATTGGAATGGGGCAACTACAGTACCCTAAAAGATTATCAAAATTAGGGTTATTTACTTTAGATAAAAGACGATGGAGGGGAGATCTAATATCTATATATAAATATATTAGGGGTTAGTACAGAGATCTCTCCCATCATCTATTTATCCCCAGGACTGTGACTGACGAGGGGACTTCCTCTGCATCTGGAGGGAAGAAGGTTTGTACACAAACATAGAAGAGGATTCTTTACGGTAAGAGCAGTGAGACTATGGAACTCTCTGCCTGAGGAGGTGGTGATGGTGAGTGCAATAAAGGAATTCAAGAGGGGCCTGGATGTATTTCTGGAGTGTAATAATATTACAGGCTATAGCTACTAGAGATGGGTCGTTGATCCAGGGAGTACTTCTGATTGCCTGAATGGAGTCGGGAAGAAATTACTCCCCTTAAATGGGGAAAATTGGCTTCTAACTCACAGTTTTTTTTTTTTTGCCTTCCTCTGGATCAACTAAGAGGATGACAGGCCGAACTGGATGGACAGATGTCTTTTTTTCGGCCTTATGTACTATGTTACTATGTTTCTGTGTTACCAAAAAATCTTCTGAATTGGATGAGGAGGGTTAATGGAGGAAGGTACCTTGGTGCTGGAGAGAGAGGGGGAAAAAATGAGATGGCAGTGAAAAAAACGGAGATCTAATTCAAGAAATTTCAACTCAGCTTGGAGTAATACAGTCGGACGTGGTCTTTATAAGGGATGATGTTAAGAAAATTGGAGATGGAGTTACAATCATAGAATAAATGGCGGGAGGATTAGAGACGGAGGCCAAAACGTTCAAGACTGAAATCTCTAATTTGAGATCAGAGACCACCACCTTAAAATATAAAGGTTGCGAAATTAGAAGATAGATCACGGCGATCTAACGTGAGAATTATAGGCCTTCCAGAGGGTATGGAGGTAGTTAATCCCGCTGCTACTAAATAAGACCTAATTTTAGAGAGGTTTGGAAGGGAATATTTCTCTCAATTTTTTCTTGTGGAAAGAATACATCGAGTATTAGGGGGTAAACAAATACCCAGAAGGCAACCACGGATACTCCTTGCCAAGTTACTCGTGTCCAGTAATCGAGACATGATCTTGAGAAGGGCAAGAGAGTGCACTCCTTTTCTATATAATGGGAACAAACTGTCCTTTTCCTGGATTTTTCAAAGGATATATAAGATAAGAGACAAAGTTATATTAAAGTAAAAAAACTTCTCCGGAAGAGTGATATTAAGTACTCATTTGTGTACCCAGCCAAACTGTATACTACAGAGCCGTCCCATTGACATGAATGGAGCGGCTTGGGTGTAATTACACCTGCTCACCGCTGCAGATGCAACGGCCAGCATGTAAACATGACGAGGAGGCAGTGCTGGCACGGCGCTCGCCTTCTCCTCAAACAGCTGATCGGCGGGGGTGCCGGGTGTCGGACCCCCGCCGATCTGATATTGATGACCTATCCTGAGGATAGGTCATCAATAAATATAACTTGGATAACCCCTTTAATGAAACTCACTTTTCTGAAACGCCAGATCTTGTAGTAGACTGGCTTGACAGAAATAATTTGTGATCTGTCGTCAGCGGGGGAGGTGGGAGGAGGGAGGTCTTTGGTTAGAGATCTATTGCAGGAATTCAGTGGATCAGAAGTTGGTGTGGGGGGTTTGGGCTTTTGGGTGGTTGTGAAGGTTTTGGGGTGGCTTGCGATGTGTCTTCTTTCTGGGGTATAGGGGTTGGAATTATGAATAATCGTTTACCTGGGCATTATATGGGATGATTAAAGATGGTTAGGATATTAACTTGGAATGTTAGTGGCCTTGGGGATAAGTTAAAAAGGCAGGTTGGCTCTGACCTGATTCAGAGACACCTTCCTGCGATTGTCGCCCTTCTGGAGACTCATTTTGTTCAGGTAAAGATCCCTCGATTGGGAGGGGCCTGGACCATTCATTCTACTTTTACTAGTCACTCCAGAGGAGTGACAGTCCTGATTCATAAGCAGATAGATTTTTTGTGTTTGGCATCTTCTAATGATAAAAAGGGAAGATATGTTTTTTTCTATGGAAGGTTAGTGGGGAAATTATGTATTCTTGCCTTCATCTATATTCCACCTTGTTTTTCTATGCATGTATTAAACTCATTGTTAATTTTTGCTGATCAATGGCCGGAATGTCCTACTATAGTGAATTGGGATTTTAATTGCATTGTTAATCCACAGATGGACAGGGTATGCTCTGGTGGGAACATGCACACCCCTTTGCAGGGGTCTCCATTGGCACGTTTTAGTCAGGAATCTGGTTTTGTGGGTATATGGGGAAGCTTAGCGAGTGGGAAATGAGCCTACTCTTGTGTAAGTAGGTCGGGTAGTTCTATGTCGAGGATAGATTTGGCTCTGATAAATAAAGACTATCTGAATTGTGTGAGATGGATAAAGTATGAGACTAGGTCTGTGTCAGAGCATTCGCCTCTTCTATTGGAACTATTTGATAATAGTTGTAAGCTGAAACCTCCATTAAAATTGAACCCTCACTGGATTTCAATAATCTTGATTTGATAACAAAAGATATTGTTGATTTCTGGGAGAGAACAACAAAGTCCCAGTTTGTATGGGATTCCCTTAAAGCCTTTATGAGTTTTTTTTTATTAGTAATATTTCTAGCTTGAGAAAACTATATGCATTGAGAGAGAAGGAATTGGAGGAAGTGGCAGCTGCTGGAATGTCTGAGTTTGTCAGGAATGAAACGAAAGTGAATAGGCAAGTTATGCAGAGGACAGGTCAGGCTTATTCTTTTCTTCTGGATAAAGCTCAACAAAGGCTCTTTTTAAAAGTTAAAAAATACTTTTGTGAATCGGGTCATCCAGGGAAAATGTTCGCTAGAGAGATCTCTAATCAGGATCAAAAAAACATATATGTAGTATTAGATCCTCAGAGGGTGTATTTAGAACAGGAGAAAATACAACGGGTTTTTATTAAATATTTTTCTGAATTGTATAAATCAGACAATTCCTATTCGGATGTTGCGATTTATTCATATTTGGAGTCCATCTGTCTCCAAGTTCTTACAGGCAGTCAAAGAGAAGCTCTTGAAGCTGACCTTTCTATCCAGGAACTCGAAGATGCAATTAAGGTTTGTTCAGGAAATTCATCCCCTGGATTGGATGGACTCCCATTTGTATTTTATCGTAAGTATGGGGAAATTATTCTCCCTTGTTTATTGAAGGTATTTAAGGATTCAGTAGAAAATGGTGCTCTTCCTGACTCTATGACCGAAGCAATGATTGTAATTATATTGAAGAAAGGCAAGGACCCTTTGGATTTGGTTTCATATAGACCTATCCCTCTTCTAAATACTGATGTTAAGCTTTCTTCCAGGACTCTTGCTACAAGGCTTTCCAAGGTTATTCCATCAATTATACACCCTTATCAGAATGGATTTATTCCTAACAAGGGTACCCATCATAATTTACACTGACTTTTTGCCAATTTGCAGTCCTCTGGACAACTTAGATCTCCCTAAGGAGGGCCCTTTAAGTATTTTGAACATTTTGGATTCTTTTGAATATCTGGGTATTATAATAACTCCAAAGGTTGAAGATTTTCCATTGCTAAACCTTGTGCCTTTGATACATAAACTTAGGTCCAAAATAACTATATGGCTTCGGCTGCCATTATCGATAGAGTATCTCTAGTAAAGATGGTGGTTCTTCCCCAGATACTTTATATTCTCAGGAACTCACCAGTGTGGATAGAAGATAAGTTCTTTAAATTAATTGAGGGAATCATTAATGATTCATTAAAAAAGAAAACGTGTAAATCTTAAATTGAAGCATTCTTACAGGCTGTTGGAGCTGGGAGGGCCTAATCTTCCCTGCTTCAAGGGCTACACAGTTGTGTTGGTTTTGTAAATGGAATGATAGCCCACTGTTTAGAACTTTGGTGAGGAGCTCTCCATACGATAATTTTTTTACCTTATTGGAATATGATCAGTTAGTTAATTCTTATATGGATTTTAAATCAGCAAGGAAGTTGGTCATAAAATCCTGGGGCACTTTAAAAATTTGGTTGGGTATAAAGGGTTCACTTGATTGCACTCCCTTATGGTATAACTCTCATCTACAAGTATTGGATGAAGTTGGATTGGACCAGTATTGGCAAAAAAATTATATTTTATATGTTGGACAAGTGGTAAGGATAGGGGAAATTCTTTCTTTTTTGGATTTAGCACAAAGAAAAAATGTATCGAAATTATCTTGGTTTAGGTATTTACAGTTGAGGTCTGCACTTAGGAGTGTTAGAAAAAAGGAGATCCTTGAGATTGACACTACTACACACTTAAAAATTTTGATTATTTGAAAGATATTATCAAAAGGCCTCATGCACACGATCGTTGTTTGTTTCTGCGTCCGTTCCGTTTTTTTTCATGGATAGGATGCTTCCCTATTCATTTCAAGGGGTCCGTCAAAAAATGTGGATGGTCAACCGTTTTTGTTCCGCATCCGTGGTCCGTGTTTACATTCCGTCAAAAAAATAGAGCATGTCCTATTTTTTTCACGTTTGCGGACAAGGATAAGCATTATTACAATGGATCTGCCATAAAAACGGATCCGACAAAAAAAACGGTCCATCATACATTTTTTTTTACGGACGAAAAATGTGCGGACGGAATGGACGCGGAAACAAACAACGGTTGTGTGCATGAGGCCAAAGACAGACTGATTTTGGCCAAATGTCTGCCAAGAGATCCGCAAAAAAATGCAGACACGGAACACGGATGACCATCCACATTTTTTCACGGTCCCATTGACTTGAATGGGTCCGCGAACCATTTTTCGCGGACAAGAATAGGATATAACAGGTTATTTTTTTTGAAGGACTGAAATCACGGACCACGGACACGGAGGACAAACGGTGCATTTGCCGAGTTTTCCACAGACCCATTGAAGACCCATTGAAAACCAATAGGTCCGCAGAAAATCACAAAAAACGGCGCAAGGGAGACACGGAATCAAACAACGGTCGTGTGCATGAGGTCTTAATTAGAGCACAATTTAATCATATTTGTTCTCCAGCTCGAATGGCTTGGCAAACTGATTGTCCAGCGATTCAGCCAGAAGATTGGGATAATATTTTGTTGAATTTAAGTTTAGTTACCTTTAATTTTAATCATGTAATGGTTCAGTTTAATATTTTACATAGATTATATATTACCCCTGTTTGGCTTAAGAGATGTGGTCTGAGGAATACTTCTAATTGTCCACGCTGTGATGTTCCAGATGCAGATTATTTTCATATGATCTGGTCGTGTGGAGAGATACAACAATATTGGGAGGTAATTTATAGTTAAAGTTATTACCAGTAAATTGAAAGTTCGGATTCCATATACAGTGGAATGCTGGGTTTTGGGGGACTTCTCTAAGGTGGGATGTCATAAATATAAGAAAATTCTTTTGATTAGAATTATGTTTTTAGCCAGACTGTTGATCGGAATTGGTTTTCTCGAAATGTTCCAAATATTAATTTGTGGGTAAAACTTGTCAATATGGTTAAGAGATATGAGAATATTTTGTTTAAACAAAGAAATTCTGAGAATAAATGGATTAAGATTTGGGAAGAATGGAAATCATAAGGTTTTCTGCCTCTAGTACCCCATTATCCCTCCCCGTTTTTTTTACGGTGAGGGAAGAGAGTTGCATCGCAAAGGGTGGGGGGGTTTGGGAAGGGAATAGGGAGGGTGTTATTTTGATTAAGAAATTTATAATGTTGTATGTATTTTGAAGATTATTGTTTAAATTTCAATGACATTTTTTGCGGAAAAAAAATGAAAAATCTTAACTGTCTTAACTGTCCATGACACCCGTTTAGATGCTGTGACACTTTGATCTCATGATGTACTGTGTATTCACGATGCGGTAACTAACATGACATCATGATGTACACAGTATGTCATTGGTCATTAAGGGGTTAAAAAACACTCATTGGTGAGGGCAAGTTAGAGATTATTGTGGATGACTGAGGGAAGAAAGTCATTGAGTTAGCACACACAGGGGTGAGAGTCATAATAATTATAATCTTTCTATTCCCCGCTAATAATCATGGTGGAGCAGTGTTTTATTTGCAGTTCTGTAGGGTTGAGCAAACCCGAACTATAAAGTTCAGGTTCGTACCGAACATTACGGTTTTTCGCACCCGGATCCGAACACGAAGATTTCCGTAAAAGTTTGGGTTCGGGTTCATTGTTCGGCAATTTCTTCCCGCTTTTAAGCATTTCACTTCTTTACCCTAAGAAGCCATCTGTGATTGGCTAAGTGCAGCATGTAACCCAGCCTCTATTTAAGCTGGAGTCACGTAGCGCCGCACGTCACTCTGATCTTCTCAGTGTAGGGATAGGATGCTGCCGCTTCTGTGAGGGACAGATTAGCAAAGAAATCTGTTCAACTTGGTGGTGTTAACTCTTCAAACTACAGCAATTTTTGAGGGTGCTACGCTACATATTTGTACCCAGCCCTGAGCCCAGTAATACTGCAAAATAATTTTTAATCCATCTGTTACTGAGGTGGGGGTCAGTGGCTATTTTAGCAACTGCACTGTCCTTGGAACTGCATGTGACCTGCATGTGTGCCAGCCTGCCAGGGACATCAGTCTTTGTATTTTTTAGTAGCTCAGTGGAGGAAAAATTCCTTTTTCCTGGCAGGTCAAGTCCCCCTAAATTACCTATTTTAAAATTTTTGGGGTGACATAGTGCATTTCTGTAGTTGGGGGAATAAACCCGTACTGTTGTACCACAGGAAACTGGTGCACACTCAATATATTAGAAAAGTACCGTATATAATTTATTGAGATATCAAAATCATTTACTCATATGGTAATAAATAACATCGCCATAAAAAACATTTTATTTTTAGTTTGTTCTCGGTCCCTCTTGGAAGCGTGTATTTTTCACACGTCACATGCAGTATCAGGCCCTGTGTTTTTTGTCTTTTTGGGCCTCATTTTGTTATGTTCTTAAAATTATTTTTCTTTCACCAACATATATTTCTTCATATATATATTTTTTTATTTTTTTTCTCATACTTTTTTCTCTTACCTTTTTTCACATATTTATTCATTCCCTGCACTATGTGCTATTATCCTATCATCTTGTCCACTTCAGTTTCATATCACTATATTATACATTTTTTTATTATTTTTTGTTTTTTGTTTTTTGCTCTTTTTCCCCCACACGGTTTTCACTGTACAGTTTCTCACCCCATTTTACTTATATTATCTTGATTCGTTGGTGAGTGTCATGTCACTCACCTTTTTTGTTCATTCCTTTACTCCTTTTTCCATTATTCACTCACCACTACTTTTAAAATTTTTCTCTATTTTTCTCTGTCACCTATCACATATGTCTATTATTTTACACTGTGAGACATGAATTGGCTATACAGCCTTTTAACATCTACAGTTATTATTTATTCATTTTTGTCACTTTTCATGATACTAGGATATATTATCAAAGTTTCACAATATCCTTTGGGACTGTGATTTATTTATACTTATTTTCATTTTTTTTTTTTCATACTACAATATGTTATAATAGTTTTATAATATCCTTTGGGATTGTGTACCAATATTATTTATTTTTCTTTAACATTTTTCACAGGGGAATGCATAAGATACTGTTTACATAATTACATGTACACCTTTTCCCCTCCCTCCTAGATATAAGCGCGCTGTGTGCGTCTCTGTGGTTGGCGCCTCACGCCCGGCGTCTTGATGTCCGTCTTTGCTGGACATGTGATGTTGTCAGGTGGCGGGTCATGTGGACATGACGCTAGTGTTGATCACGAATTTTCGAATTGCGAATTTTAATCGCAAATATCAGCACTTCGAGAATTCGCGAATATTTAGAATATCGCTAAATATATTCGCAACTGTGAATATTCGTTTTATGCGAATTTTTATATGCAAATTTTTGCAAGCAAGAAAATAATGTCATTATTATAATGTCATTATTATAAGATAATGTCATTATTATAATGTCATTATTATAATGTCATAAATTCGCATTAAAAAATCCGTATAAATTAGCATAAAAAAATTGCATACATTTGCATAAAAATTTGCATAAGCTGGTATTTAAAAAGGTAACTTAAATGCCAGTTTATGTGAATTTTATGCAAATTTATGCAATTTTTTATGCTAATTTATGCTAATTATTATGTGAATTTTCGCAAACAAGAAAATAATGTCTGGAGATTACGAATTTGCGAATTTTCGAATATATGGTGAATATTCGCCCAAATATTCGTGAAATATCGCGAATTTGAATATTGCCCCTGCCGCTCATCACTACATGACGCCGGCCGGGGGGAGGGCAGATCGCGGAGCTTCGCTCATGGTGCTGCCGCCTTACACCAGGTGAGATTGGGAAATGGTGTAATTGTAGTTGGCGTCTGATTTGTGCACGGGGGCATTATAATCTTAGGTTCCACAGTGATGGCGTCACCCCCTGACAAAGGTAAGCCGAAGTGCGTGTTGGGGTGGCGTCATCCTGGTGGTTGTCTCACTGCAGCGGCATTTGGTAGGTTTATCCATCCGCCCATTCAGTTTTTCCTTTGTCTCTTTGTCCTTTTGTGAGACTGCTCCTGTTACTCTGTCTTTACAGATATTAGACGCCTTTGGTCCTACCACGTATTTCAGCTTATATATGTACAACCTTTGTGCCTGTTTACTGTTGCACTTTATATACCCTTATGTGCCGTTTGTGTCCCACCAGGGTGGCGCTCTTTTCTTTCTGCTCACCTTGTTTTTAATGGCGATATTATTTATTATGTTATGAATAAATGAATTTGATATCTCAATAAAATATATACTTTTCTAATATATTGAGTGTGCTCCAGTTTTCCTATAGGTTGTGGTTTTGTATCTGGGATCGTACACTCCAGCTTTGAGCTATATATATATCTCCCTGTCCATTGAGCCCCCATTTATTAGCATACTATGCATGGCCTTGGCTAATTTTAGTTTAGGCTTGAGGGTTGACATTTGCATTGGTTTTCTTTGTCGTACCACAGGGCACGTTTGAAAACACTGCTGAAAAAGCTGTTTAAATCTTTGCGGTGACATAATGCATTTCTGTAGTTGGTGGAATAAACCCGTACTGTTGTACCACAGAGCACATTTGCATACACTGCTGAAAAACCTATTTTATAATTTTGCGGTGACATAGTGCATTTCTGTAGTTGGTGGAATAAACCCATACTATCATACCACAAAGCACGTTTGCATACACCGCTGAAAAAACTGTTTTAAAATTTTGCGGTGACATAGTGCATTTCTGTAGTTGCTGTAATAAATCCTTACTGTCATACCATAAAGCACGTTTGCTACACCGCTGAAAAAACAGTTTTAAAATTTTGCGGTGAAAAACTGCATTTCTGTAGTTGGGTTAATAAACCCGTACTGTTGTTCCACAGAGCACGTTTGCATACAACGCTGAAAAAACTGTTTAAAAATTTTGCGGTGAAACACTGCATTTCTGTAGTTGGGTTAATAAACCCGTACTGTTGTGCCACAGAGCACGTTTGCATACAACGCTGAAAAAACAGTTTTAAAATTTTGCGGTGAAAAACTGCATTTCTGTAGTTGGTTTAATAAACCCGTACTGTTGTGACACAGAACACGTTTGCATACAACGCTGACAAACCTATTTTAAAATGTAGCAGTGACATTCAGCATTTGTGTATTTGGGGGAAATAAACCCGTATTGTTGTTCGACAGAGGAGTTTTGCATACAACACACAAAAACGTATTTTCAAATTTAGCAGTGACATACTGCATTTCTGTATTTGCGGGAAATAAACCCATATTGTTGTTCCACAGAGCAGTTTAGCATACAACACACAAAAAACTGTTCTAAAATTTTGCGGTGACATAGTGCATTTCTGTAGTTGCTGTAATAAACCCTTACTGTCATACCACAAAGCACGTTTGCATACACCGCTGAAAAAACAGTTTTAAAATTTTGCGCTGAAAAACTGCATTTCTGTAGTTGGGTTAATAAAGTGCCATACTGCATTTCTGTATTTGGGCGGGAATAAACTCGTATTGTTGTTCCACAGAGCAGTTTGGCATACAAAGCACAAAAGCCTTTTTAAAATTTAGCAGTGACATACTGCATTTCTGTAGTTTGTTGCAATAAACACTGGTTTTGTGCTACATAGCTGACCTGAGGTCTACCCTGTATTTCAGTCATTTTAAGTAACCTTTTGAACTTCACATTTACATAGTTGGTTGCAAACACACAGGTTTTGTGGTAGATAGCACATTAGCGATATACGCTGCATTTCTGACAGTCAAATTAAACCGTCAACTTCTGCTTTTACATTGTTGGTTTGAAAAATAAAATTTTTGGTGATAGTGAAGTAATTGTATTGAATTGCTCCGTTACACTGTTCTGTGACCTAAAGAAATTTTTTCTGTTTATGAAACGGGCACTGCCTGACTGTTAGTGAACTTAATTGTTGACTATTAGCAATTAAATTGACACCGGAGACAGTGGCGTGCCCAGGGGGGGGGCGGGGGGAGGCGGTTCGCCCCGGGTGCAGGCTGTCAGGGGGGTGACAGGGAGAGGGACTGACAGGGGGGAACAGGGAAGCGCTCAGCGCTCCCTCCTGTCATTCCCTTGTAGAGTGACCGAGCTCTGTCAGGTCCGGGTACAGAGAGCATCTGTCTCCTGTACCCGGCCGGACTGACAGGAAGTGCGCACACAGCTTGCGCTTCCAGTGAGTCAGCCCGGGTACCGGAGACAAAAGCTCTTGTACCCTCCGCAATGCTCGGCCACGCTACAGCAAAGGTAGGGAGGGGAGCGGAGGGGAGGGGAGCGCAGGGAAGGGGAGGGGGGGGATCAGAAAGAACATGACAAGAGGGGGGGGGGTCAGAAAGAACATGACAAGATTGGGGGGGGAGGGGTGATCAAAATGGGGGGATCAGAAAAAACATGACAAGATGGGGGGATCAGAAAAAGCATGACAAGATGGGGGGGAGTATGACAAATTACTATGTGGGGGGCACTACTGTGTGGTTGGGGGTGTGGGGGACACTACTGTGTGGGGGGCAGAATGGGGGACACTACTGTGTGGGGGACACTACTGTGTGGGGACAGTGTGGCGGACAATACTGTGTGGGGACAGTGTGGCAGACACTACTGTGTGTGGGGGACAGTGTGGCGGACACTACTGTGTGGGGGCAGTGTGGGGACACTACTGTGTGGGGGCAGTGTGGCCAACACTACTGTGTGGGGGCAGTGTGGGGGACACTACTGTGTGTGGGGACAGTGTGGCGGACACTACTGTGTGGGGGCAGTGTGGGGACACTACTGTGTGGGGGCAGTGTGGCCAACACTACTGTGTGGGGGAGCAGTGTGGGGGACACTACTGTGTGTGGGACAGTGTGGGGGCACTACTGTGAGGGGGCAGTGTGGCGGACACTACTGTGTGGGGGACAGTGTGGCGGACACTACTGTGTGGGGGGCAGTGTGGCGGACACTACTGTGTGGGGGGCAATGTGGGGGACACTACTGTGTAAGGGGCAGTGTGGGGGACACTACTGTGTGGGGGGCAGTGTGGCGGACACTACTGTGTGGGGGGCAGTGTGGCGGACACTACTGTGTTGGGGGCAGTGTGGGTGACACTACTGTGTGGGGGCAGTGTGGGGGACACTACTGTGTGGGGGCAGTGTGGGGGACACTACTGTGTGAGGGGCAGTGTGCGGGGGAGTGTGGCGGACACTACCGTGTAAGGGGCAGTGCGGGGGACACTATTGTGTGAGGGGCAGTATGGCAGACACTACTGTGTGTGGGCAGTGTGGCGGACACTACTGTGTGAGGGCAGTGTGGCGGACACTACTGTGTAAGGGGCAGTGTGGGGAACACTACTGTGTGGGGGCAGTGTGGCAGACACTACTGTGTAAGGGGCAGTGTGGGGGACACTACTGTGCGAGGGGCAGTGTGGCGGACACTACTGTGTAAGGGGCAGTGCGGGGGACACTATTGTGTGAGGGGCAGTATGGCGGACACTACTGTGTGTGAGCAGTGTGGCGGACACTACTGTGTGGGGGCAGTGTGGGGAACACTACTGTGTGGGGGCAGTGTGGCGGACACTACTGTGTAAGGGGCAGTGTGGGGAACACTACTGTGTGTGGGCAGTGTGGCGGACACTACTGTGTAAGGGGCAGTGTGGGGGACACTACTGTGTGGGGGCAGTGTGGCGGACACTACTGTGTGGGGGGCAGTGTGGCGGACACTACTGTGTGGGGGCAGTGTGGGTGACACTACTGTGTGGGGGCAGTGTGGGGGACACTACTGTGTGGGGGCAGTGTGGGGACACTACTGTGTGGGGGCAGTGTGGCCGACACTACTGTGTGGGGGGCAGTGTGGGGACACTATTGTGTGGGGGCAGTGTGGGGACACTACTGTGTGAGGAACAATGTGGCGGACACTGCTGTGTGGGGGCACTGCTGTGTTGGGGACACTAGTGTGTGGGAAATTACTATATGGGGGCAGCGTGAGGCGTTGCTATTGGGGAGGCATTGTAGGGGCAAGTCTATTATTTCTGGGGATAATAATAGGGTATTATTATTACTGGGGGCAATCTAGGAGACATTATAACCTCTGTAGACACTATAGGGACATTTGGGGTCATTTATCAACCTGGTGTACAGTAGAACTGGCTTAGTTGCCCCAGCAGCCAATCAGATTCCACCTTTCATATTTGACAGCTCTTTAGGAAATCCAGTTCTACTTTACACCAATTTGATAAATGACCCCAATTATGTCTATTAGGGGGTTGATGGAAAAACTGAGAAATCTAACGTGTCTGTGTTACTAACTCTGCAGAGACGAAATGTGACTGAAATAATGTGTCTTGGCGGTCTGGGTCTAATGAAGGAGAAGAGGAAAGAGAAGGTCTACATGACAGGAGATGTCCCTGATGTAAGAGGTATGTGCCCAAGTAATGGGGGGGGGGGTGCCAGAGAAAGGACCCGCCCCGGGTGCCAAAAACCCTGGGCACGCCACTGACCGGAGATAAACCATCTGTTAATTTGGTGGCTGAACGCAAATAATGAGGAGAACATCAAATAAGGGACGTGGGCATGGTCGTGGTGGTGTTGGTGGAGCTCCTGTTGCTGGGAGAGGACATGGCTGTTCAGCGCCAACTACAGGTCCAAGTTAAACACCTTCCTCAGGTACGAGTAGGTGACAGAACCTGCAGTGTTATTTGGTAGGCCTGAATGCCGCTCTAAGAATGGTGAGGCCAGAACAAGTACAGGCACTAGTAGATTGGGTGGCTAACAGTGCCTCCAGTACTTTAACATTGTCTCCCACTGCTGAAAGCTCAGAGTTGGCACTTGCCCATCAGTCTTTTACCTCACCCCCTTGCAAATCAGCCAAGCAATCTGAGCCCCAAGTCATGCAACAGTCTCTTATGCTTTTTGATGACTCTGCTGGCATGGTTTCCCAGGGCCATAACCATAGCCCTGCCCCAGAAGTGGAAGAGATTGAGTGCACGAATGCCCAATCACTTAGGTTTGAGGATGAGGACATGGGAGGATTTCTGCGGTGTGCAGACCGACAAAGAGGGCAGGGGTGAAGACTGGGTAGAAGATGATGTTGAGAACGATGAGGTCCTGCACCCCAAAATATACCACTTAAATCCATGTTATTCATGGGTGGTGAAAAAATCATATTTTTTAAGGCCAGAAATTACCTTCGCGGCCAGTGCTGCATATGTGCAGGGGACAATAATATAGTTAATCCGTCTGGGAGTTCAGGGGTTGACATATTCCAATTTTTTGCTGTCAAGTAACCCTGCACTGCATAGGTGACAGGGACCGAAAATTTGAAAAATCTTCTTTTAAATTGTTGAGTGAAATAATACAATTTTTGCTGGGTACAAACCCCTGCTCTGCATAGGTGACAGTGACCGAAAATGCGGAAAATCTTCTTTTAAATTGTTGGGTGAAATATTACCATTTTTGACGGGTACAAACCCTTGCTCTGCATAGGTAACAGGGAACAAAAATTAGAAAAATCTTCTTTTAAATTGTTGGGTTAAATAATACTATTTTTGCCGGGTACAAAACCCTGCTCTACATAGGTGACAGTGACCGAAAATGCGGAAAATCTTCTTTTAAATTGTTGGGTGAAATATTACCATTTTTGCCGGGTACAAACAATTGCTCTGCATAGGTGACAGGGACCGAATATTAGAAAGATCTTCTTTTAAATTGTTGGGTGCAATATTACCATTTTTGCCGTGAATAAACCCCTCCTCTGCCTGGGTGCCAAGGGCCTACATTTTTAAAAATCATCTGTTCCATTGGTGGGTGACATGAACCCCGATTTGCTGTGAATAAACCCTTGCTCTGCCTGGATGCCAGGGACCTACATTTTTAAAAATTGCCTGTTCCATTTGTGGGTGACATGAACCCCGTTTTGCCGTGGCCCGTGAATAAACCCCTCCTCTGCCTGGGTGCCAGGGACCTACATTTTTAAAAAATCGTCTGTTCCATCGGTGGGTGACATGAACCCCGTTTTGCCGGTGAAAAACCACTTCTTTGCATTGCTGACAGGGAACCAAATTTGGTAAAAACGTCTGTTAATGATGGAAAGATGCATGACTACAAATGCATGCTGGTAGACGCGCTGCTGATGGCATTCCTGCCTGACGCCTTTTCAATCCCTACTCCACATCCATTCCCTCCTCCTAGATCAAGATCCTTTTCGTCGGTTGGTCCCAGCAGAGAGCACAGATCACAGTAAGTACACCAAGCACTACACATTTAGCCCCAGATCACCCCCCCCCCCATCAACCCAATTAACCCCTTGATCACCCCTGCCAATCACTAGTGAAAGGAAAAAAAGTGATCTGTGTAAACTGTCACTTTTTTTTTTCACCAGTATTGACTGTTAGGTTTAGGTTAGTTTAGGCCCCTTTGATAGGTAGTTAGCTTCAGTTAGTGCCCAGCCCACTGCACCGCAGTCACTGATTCGCTGATTAGCGTATCTCTAATCAGCATTGGTACTTTATAGTATCTGTAAGTGATCAGAATTTATCACAGTCAGATCTATAATAGTATTAGTGTCACCCTAGCTCGCCCTCCACCCAAAACGCAGTGTTTGCCCGATCAGGCATCATCGGTCGCCCACACGTCTGTTCACCCACGCCCGCCCCGCCGCAGTGACAACATTTTTTTTTGTTTTTTTATCACTGCACAATCACTACACAAGCGATGCAACAATAAAAAAATCAGTTTTGATATTTTTTATCAATCGCAGCGGCTTCCTGTACTTCACTAGCCTCCCATTTGTAAGACAGGCTTGCTTTTTTTCTTGGGTAGTCTCAGGGAAAAAAAAAATTCATTACCCGTATGCTCAATATAAGAAGAATAGCAGAAACTCCTAATGCTGGCCATACATGTAATGATTGCGGAGACCCTCAAATGCCAGGGCAGAACAAACACCTCACATGTGACCCCAATATATAGTTGCCGCAACTGATTGCTGAGTTTATCTACATGAATTGGGACGAATTGGGATGAATTATGAAGATAAAGCAGGTAAGTCTCTCTTATCACCTCTTGGCGACACCTGGCGCTAGAGATCATGGGTCTCGCGGAAAGACGTCATCTTGCTGCTGGCAGTGAGACCGAACTTGGAACAGAGCAGGTAAGGTTTTTTTTGTTTTGTTTTTTAGGTATGTACACACTGCACACCATGCTGGGGGCACCTGGAAGAGGCCCTAAGAACTGAATTTAGAAAGGGGGGCCCACACCAGCTATATAAGATTACAGAGTTAGAGGGGGGGCGCAGGGGCAGCCTATCATTCAATTATGTACAGGGGTCAAAATGGAGTATATACAGTCTGTGGGCCAAATAAAATATATATAGTCTGTGGGGGCCAAATTAACTATATATAGTCTGTGGGGGCCAAATTAAATATATACAGTCTGTGGGGGCGAAATTAAATATATATACTGTGTGTGTGTGTGTGTGTATATATATATATATATTTGTATATAGTCTTGATGGGGCCAAATGAAATATATATAGTCTGGATGGGGGCCAAATGAAATTTATATACTCTGGGTGGGGGCCAAATGAAATATATATAGTCTGGATGGGGGCCAAATGAAATATTTATACTCTGGATGGGGGCCAAATGAAATATATATAGTCTGGATGGGAGCCAAATGAAATATCTATACTCTGGGTGGGGGCCAAATGAAATATATACAGTCTGGATGGGGGTCAAATGAAATATATACATAGTCTGGGTGGGGGCCAAATGAAATATACACAGTTTGGGAGCATTATTACTTCTGGGGCACAGTGGGGACATGTTGGGGACACTGTAGGAGCACTATTACTACCATGTGTGCTCTAGCAGAGAATTATTACTATTGGTGGGACTTTGGGGTGCACTGTTACCGTGGGGGTTCCCTGGCTCAATATCACCTTACCACAATCAATTTTGGGGGATATTATGTTTACACTATTAGTGTCAGATGCACTATTTTCTGGGTGCAGTAATTGAAGGGCACTGTGTGCCAATAATTATTGAGGGGGCGCTATCTGCATGGTACTAGTATTATCAGGGGGTTTATCTGTTTCTGCAGTATAGTATTGGGGAGCACAGCGGCACAGTATTGGGGGTAGTAGGATGGTTTGTCCAGAAGAAGGGAGGATGATGTAAAAGTAGTAAACTATGATTTTTTTTGTCAAACTGCAGAGACGAGAAATGGCTGAAAAATGTTGGTCTGGTCTGAAGGTCTGAAAGAAGAAGATGAGGAAAGAGAACATCTACGTCAAAGGAGACGTCACTGGATGTAACAGGTATGGGACTGTATTACCCTGTATGTTCTGTAGTGATGGGGGGGGGGGGTTGATATAGAATTTGGCCTACCCTGCCGCAGCTCAGACCCAGACTTCAGATCACACTGTACGTGTTCTGAATTCTGGGGCCTCCCACCCATCTACTACATTATCTGTACTCAAAGAGTTATCTGTGGAGTTACATAGGACTGCAGGAGATATCTACTACATTATGTGTAAAAGACAAAAAAAGGGGGGGGGGGCGCAATACTTGGTTCGCCCACTGCTTGAGAGATCTATATAAAAATGACAATACTAGTGTAATTTAAAGTATATATTTAGACTAAATTATGTAGATTTAAACATAAGATAGCATGTCAGTACAGGAGGACTTTGGAGAAAAAAAAACTCAACAGCTAAACATGGGGCAGTCCGTCTAGGTTGCTGTACTTTGTCTTTTGCACATATGACAAAAGATAGGATACACAAGAGAAAATAACAGATTGAAAAGGATTTAGGAGGGATGGTAAGCTGAATAGCTGGACAGATACTACATGTGTTAATGTGAGATGCATATAATGAATATGTGTGGACATCATACAAAAATTTCTTCATTACTGTGGTCAGACCATGCCTTGAAAAAATGGTATAATTATAGAGTTGCACTCTATAAGAATGAATGAGGTTCAGTGTAAAATCTAACTACCTGTATATTCACGTATGGTGGAATCTGAACAATGTTGTGTTATTTCAGTCTTTTAAGTGGGGTCTGCCTGCTGCTTCGAGTTCACAAAATTACTTACTTTGTTCAGGCAGTTGCTATGCAACTGGCTTGCATTTGGACTTGGGTTTGATCATCTAGCCTTTCCTGGTTGATCTGGGTGGAGTTCTAATTATAGAGTCTATTTGGATTCAGGCCTCATGTTACTCTATTTGTATGGTATAGTGCTTAACATGTGCATGTCCTCTCAGATTCAGGCCCTCTCAGATTCAGGATTCAGATTTCCACAATGTAAAATGTTCTTGCTTATTAATTTGGCTTCTTAAGAACAACTCACTGGCAATATGCAAGGAGGTGATGTCATTCCTTCAGCTTTTCCTGAACCTCGTAAAATTAGCTGAATTGTTTTTCTGGTGATTGCTGTTAGAGTACATGTCGGTGAGTAAAAACAAGAGGGAGGAAGAAGAAGGATACTCATATGACCTTAAGAGGAAGTGGGGGGTTGCCCTTATTGGCTCACAGGCTGACAGCCTAGATGAGCGAATCAGTGGGGCAGAAGCTGCTACCCTCTTCTCCCGATGATGATGAAGCCCCTAATTCACGCGGCTTCCAAGTGTGATCAGCTACATAATCATGATCAAGTACTGTCTGCACGTCAATGATGTCCTCCTCAATGGTTTCTGGGTCAGAAGTCTGAGTGTTCGCAACACCAGCTCCCATGCCACTCTCCTCATCACTACTTGCCCGCCTACTGGAGAAAGCGGCGGATGTCTCCTCCACATCTTGGCTGGCCTGTAGCTGCTGACTGTCCTCTAGTAGCTCGTCTTCGCTGTATAGTGGAGCTGAGCCCACAGCATATAATACTTCTCTAGCTGAGAGAACAGAAAAGGACAGAGGCAGGTTGAGGACAGGTGAGAGCACAGAGCCTCCTCCTGGGCCTTGCCAACTAAGGGTTGTGTCTGACGAACCCACCGACTCTTGGCTGGGGGTGTTTGATGTGACTTGGGACGAAGTGAATGACCGAGTCAACCATTCAAGAACTGCTGGGTTGCTGGTCCAGACACGACTGCTAGATGACACTGGGAGCTTAGGCCTCTTGCTGAGACTCCTGCTGCCATGCCCCCTTACTCTGTGACCTGTGCCTGCGCCAGAAACATTTAGGCCTCTGCCACTCCCCTGTGCAGGGCCTGGCACTTCTCTGTCTGACATACTGTTAGATCAAATAAATAAATAAAATGGAAATTAAAACACCCCAAAAAAGTCTGTAATTTTCTCACTTTACCACACGACGGCTAATAAGCCCTTTTTTTCCCACTAATACACGACAAAAAGGGCTTTAGAACATATAACTGCACCGCTGAAAGCCAAATAGGCCCCTCTTTTTTTCCACTTATACACGTCACAAAAGGCTTTAGAACATATAACTGCACCGCTGAAAGCCAAATAGGCCCCTCTTTTTTTCCACTTATACACGTCACAAAAGGCTTTAGAACATATAACTGCACCGCTGAACTACAAATATATATATTTTTTGCCATTAATACATGCCAAAAAGGGCTTTAGAACATATAACAGCACCGCTGAAAGGCAAATATATATTTTTGTGCCACTAATACACACCAAAAAGTGCTGAAATTTTCTCACTTTACCACACAACGGCAAATACTTTTTTTTGCCACTAATACACGCAAAAAAGGGCTTTAGAACATATAACTGTACTGCTGAATGGCAAATATATATATTTTTGCCGCTAATACACACCAAAAAGGGCTGTAATTTTCTCACTTCACCACACAACAGCAAATACTTTTTTTGTGCTACTGATACACGCCATAAAGGGCTTTAGAACATATAACTGCACCGCTGAATGGCAAATAGGCCCTTACTTTTTTCCACTTACACATGCCACAAAAGGCTTTAGAACATATAACTGCACCGCTGAACGGCAAATAATATATATTTTTTTGCCACTAATACATGCCAAAAAGGACTTCAGAACATATAACTGCACCGCTAAACGGCAAATAGGTCCTTATTATTTTCCACTTATACACGCCACAAAAGGCTTTAGAACATATAACTGCACCGCTGAACGGCAAATAATATATTTTTTTTTAGTACTAATACATGGCAAAAAGGGCTTTAGAACATATAACTGCACCACTGAATGGCAAATATATTTTTTGTGCGACTAATACACGCAAAAAAGGGCTTTAGAACATATAACTGCACTGCTGAATGGCAAATGTATATTTTTTTGCCACTAATACACTCCAAAAAGGGCTATAATTTTCTCACTTCACCACACAACGGTTAATAAGCCCTTTTTTCCCCACTAATACAAGCCAAAAAATGCTTTAGAACATATAATTGCACTGCAGAAGGGCAAATAAGACGTAGAAATATTTCCTTGTAATAAACCCTGTTAATGACTGTATCAAACAGCACTTGCACCCTAATAACAAGAACGGTTTGCTGGAATTACAGAGCTGTATAATGGCAATTTGGATAAGTAGTCAGTGCCGCAAGGTCTAATAAGATTGTTCCTATTGCCCAGGCTGTAAACTCCCCCACTGAACCCCGTTCTGCTTCAATACTGTGGAATGATTCCTCCCTATCCTTTCCCTGAACTTCTATACAGCAAAATCAAAGTTTTAAAGTCTTTTCTACGACTGTCCCTAGTGCCTGCTTACGTCTCTCCCTGCATTAAGTACACTGGAAAATGGCTGAATCCAAGATGGCTGAGGTATTTATAGGGCTGTGACATCACAGGGCTGGCTGGCTGCTGATTGGCTGCATGCATTGCATTTTGGGTGATCCCTCATTCCCAGAGTTCCTTGCTCCATGTCCTGACATGTGCAGCAGCCATTTTAGGAAAAAATGTGATTCGTTACCACGAAGCGTGAGGAAATTCGGATTTGGTGTGAAACTAATTTTTCCTGAAATTCGGATCGAATTCTACTTCGTCAACTTCGATTCGCTCATCTCTAATGACAACCTCTTTAAACCCAGGTACAGTAGGCTAGGTGGGCTGTGTTTGTTTCTGTAATGCTTCAACAGGTGTGGACCCGCTGTGCCACTTATCGGTTTGACTTTGGGCCAAACTTAGGAGCGAAGTCTAAATGTCCCCCTGGTCTTCACCCTTTATCCCTCTACTAAATGCGGAAGCTGGTCTTAGCTGCAGGAGACACACCAGGTCGCCACCGCAAGAGTGGTCCTGGTTAAGTGGCAGCTGGCTAGGCCGACCAGAACGCCCTGATGCAAGGATGAGAGGCAGATAGAGCGAGCTGTTGCTGGATGAAGGATGCACGGCAGCAGTCGGATGAAGCAGAGCTGAGTTGGTGATTAAGCAGGCTAAAGCTGTTAGAACAGCAGAGCTGAATAGCTAAGGTGCAGAGGGTGTGACGAGCTGCACAGCAGACAGAGACGTGGTTGACAATCCGAATCGTACCCTTGAGAGCAGCAAGGTACAGGAGGATCAGACAGACGAGGTCAGGATTCAGGCAATGGTCGGAAACAGGAAACAACTCAGGAACAACGAGCAGGAACCTTCGCTGTAGAAACTACAATATTGCTCAGGCATCAACAGGAAGGGGAAAGCCCTGTCCACCCTCAAGCCACACCCACACACAGCCCCACCCATATATCGCGCCCATACCTCTTACATCCAGGGACGTCTCCCACACAGCCCTCCATTATGTAGTTCGCCCGCCACACTGCCCCCCACTGAGTAATTTGCCCCCCCAAGTTAATTTTGCCCCCAGACAGCCCTGCGTTATGTAATTTGCCCCCAAACTAAGTAATTTTGCCCCCACACGGTCCTCCATTATGTAGTTTGCCCGCCACACTGCCCCCACTGACTAATTTGCCCCCCCCAAAAGTTAATTTTGCCCCAGACAGCCCTGCATTATCTAGTGTGCCCCCACTAAGTAATTTTCCCCCACACTAAGTAATTTTGCCCCCACACAGCCCTCCATGTAGTTTGCCCGCCACACTGACCCCCCACTAAGTAATTTTACCCCACACAAGTTAATTTTGCCCCCAGACAGCCCTCCATTATTAGCCCCCCCCCCCCCCCGTACTTGTGTCGCTGATCCCGGCCAGCTTGCTCCCCAGTACCGCCTGGAGGTACCCTTTCCTTAAATCCAGTTTCTGTGCAGCCATCAGGCTTTCCACTGTGCGTCCTGTCTGCGGCAGTGACCGAGGGAGATCGCCGAGAGCAGGCTGAGAGGACGCGCAGCGGAAAGCCTGCCTGACCCATCGATCAGCTGAGTGGCGGGCCGGGGAGGTAAGGGACAGGCCGCGGAAGGAAGAGGGGGAGGTGCATTGGGCCACAGGGCCGGCGGCCACAATAAAAAAAAAAAAAGGCTCAGGACAGGCCGGGCCCCTTACTGGGGTATGGCCTGTATCCGCCCTGCGTGTACGGGCTCTTAAAGAAACAGGACGCGTGCAGGCCCTACACGGTGCAACTGGAGCTCTCGCCCCTTGCGACAGTGCAGGAAAGCGGGTACGAAGCCTGCAGTGGAGAGGAGGAGCCTTGCGTGCAGCACGGCTGAAGTACGTAGCAGGATGCGTTGCACGATGGTGGCTGCCAACTGCCATTGTTACAGTTTCTAGATTTAATTTTGTCATTACTTTCTGTCCAGGTTCCACTGACCTAAAGGCTGATGCCCTTTCCTGTAGATTTCTACAGTAACATGTAGAGACTTGTGTCCCTTCTCCCATCATTCCTTGATATGTTCGTAACAAGGTTAACACAGGACATTTCTGGTCTACTTTTGCAAGCTTAACCTCAGGCAGCTTTGAAGAAGCCTGCTCAGCTGTTGCTTATTCCTGGCAAACTTAGGGCTCCTATTTTTTCCGAGTGTCATGGTGACAAGCTAGCAGGTCATCTGGGTATCACTAAGATGTGGAAGACCTTGTCTGGATCTGTTTTGTGACCAGCAATGAGGAAAGATGTGGTGAGTGAGGTTTCCTGGTGAATGTTACATCTCTTTTTGCAACAAGACACCCAGAGTCTTGACCTTTGCTCAATTGAGATCTTTGTCCACTCCAAAGAGACACATATATCCACAGACTTTATTGTCAGAGTGCCCAGATCCAAGGGGTGGAATACCATTTAGATTGTTGTAGACAAGTTCATTAAAATGGCGCATTTTATACCCTTGGCTGGCTTACGGTCTGCTCATAAGCTGGCTGCTCCCTTTGCTTAGCAGATGGTGAGAATTCACTGTATACCTGACAATACTGTTTTTGGCAGGGGTTCACAGTTTGTAGCTATATTTACTGTTCACATATATACTATATGTACTATTATATATACTGTTCACAGTTCTGGGCTCCTGTGAACAAGGCAGACATAGCAGAGCTGGAGAAGATTCAGAGAAAGGCAACTAAAGTAATAACTGGCATGGGTGGACTACAGTACCCAGAAAGATTAGGGTTATTCATTTTAGAAAAAAGATGACTAAGAGGAGATTGAAAATCCATGTACAAATATATCAGGAGTCGGTACAGGGATCTGTCCTATAATCTATTTATCCCCAGGACGTTACTGTCACGAGAGGACATTCACTGTGTCTAGAGGAAAGAAGGTGTCAACACAGCAATCCAAAGTGCAAAGCGCCCTGGGAAACAGTAATATGCAAAATAAATGTGGAGCCCCAGTATTGGGTCTACAACACAATGAAAGCCAGATATCCCTCAGAGGAAGGAAAACCGAGCAAAGGGGTGTCTCCATTACAGAGATCACCAAATCCACCATATTAGGTGGCCCCTATGTCAAGATACCGCTTTTTTTTACAAGCTTTAAGGATATGACTAGGAAAGAAGGTGTGTACACAAACATAGAAGAGGATTCTTTACACTAAGAGCAGTGAGAGTATAGAACTCACTGCCTGAGGAGGTGGCAATGGTGAATTCACTAAAAGAGTTCAAAAGGGGCCTGGATGTATTTCTGGAGCATAATAATATTACAGGTTATAGTTACTAGAGTTTGGTTGTTGATCCAGTTATTGATTTATTTTGATTATCTGATTGGAGTCAGGAAGGAATTTTCCTTCTAAAATGAGAAAAATTGGCTTCTACCTTAAGCCTCATTCACACGTCAGTATTTTGGTCAGTGATTTCCATCATGACTGAAGCCTCCACAGACATAAGGTATAAGAGAAAGATCTGCACCTGTTCTGTGTTTAGCCCCGCATCTGGTTTTGGCTCAAAATCACTGATAGAAATAGGAGGCATAACAGGTTTTTTTATTTTGCCTTACTCTGGATCAACTTGCAGGATAACATGTTTAACTGGATTGGACATATGTCTTTTTTCAGCCTTATAAACTATGTTACTATGTGGAAGAAGGTGCTCTGGTCAGATGAGACCAAAGTTAAACTTTCTGGCCTGGCTGTCGGGATGCTTTTCTTCAGCAGGGACAGAGAAGCTGGCCAGAATTGATGGGAAGATGGATGGAGCTAAATAGAGGGCAATCCTGGAGGAAAACCTGGAAGAGGCTACAAAAGACTTGAGACTGGGGTGGAGGTTTAACTTCCAGCAGGACAATGACCCTAAACATACAGCAAGAGCTGCAATGGAAGGGTTTACATACAAAATATATTCATGTGTTAGAAGGTCCAGTCAAAGTCCAGACCTAAATCCCATCTCAGCCTCTAGATGTGCAAATCTGGTAGAGACATAACCCAAAAGACTTGCAGCTGTAATGACAGTGAAAGACAGCGTTATTACAAAGTATTGAATCAGGGGGGCTGAATACAACTGCACACCACACTTTCCAGGTTTTTACTGATCAAAATTTTTGAAAAGCATGTATCATTTTCTTTTCCCTTCACATATACTTGATACTTTATGTTGGTCTATCACATAAAATTCCACAAAATTTAATGTGGGTGTAACTTGAAAAATGTGGAAAAGTTCAAGGGGTATGAATACTTTTTCACAGCACTGTATACTGTATGTAACACTTGACTATTAGTGTAATCTATATTCAATATAACATTTAATTATTAAGAACAGTAAAGAACGTTCTAAAACCATAAAGCCTATACACAAATCATATCTCAATGAGCTAGAAAGCAAAACTCTCTGCAAAAGGTGACTGCTAGACTGTGGATTATTGAATAGTCAGAGTCAGTTTTCTTGTTATTTCAGTTTATTTGCCAAGGTTGAGATTGTGACTACAATATTGCTTCCTGTTGACAGGCAATTGTCTATTTTTATATCTGCCAATAAAGATCAAATTGCTGCAGAAGCGTTAGATAACTGAAGTTATTTTTAAATGAAACTTCGATTGGTGGTAAAAATATACCTTCTATCAAGTGAATGAAACTCCCTAATTTTTTTTTCAAGGAAAACAATCCCTGTATGCATGCGACTCTGATTCCTTATCACATCTACCCTGTGTTTTTCCGTGATCAGTTACAAGTAGAGTTGGGCGAACACCTGTATGTTCGGGTTCGAGGGGTTCGAGAAGTTCGGCCGAACTTCCCGAAAATGTTTGGGTTCGAGATCCGAACTTGACCAGAACTTCATCCCGAACCCCACTGAAGTCAATGGGGACCCGAACTTTTGGGAACTAAAAAGGCTATAAAATAGTCCAGGAAAGGGCTAGAGTGCTGCAAAAGGCAGCAAAATGTAGGTAAATCCCCTGCAAACAAATGCTGATAGGGAAATGAATTAAAATAACATAAAATAAATAAAAATTAAGCAATATCAATTGGAGAGAGGTCCCATAGCAGAGAATCAGGCTTCAAGTCACCCACCAATGGAGAAGGCCACTTTTCGATAAATAGGCCCCTGGCACCCAGACGGAGGAGAGAGGTCGCAAGGCAGAGAATCAGGCGTCATGTCACCCACCAATGGAGAAGGCCACTTTTCGATAATTAGGCCCCTGGCACCCAGACAGAGGACAGAGGTTGCATAGCAAAGAATCAGGCTTCATGTCACCCACCAATGGAACAGGCCACCTCCTAATCATCCTCCTCATCCTCCAGTAGTGGGCCCTGGCTGGCCACATTTGTACCTGGCCTCTGCTGTTGCAAAAAAACTCCCTCTGAGGCACTTCTAACAGACTGGCCTGAAAGTGCTAAAAATGACCCCTCATCCTCCTACTCCTCCTCCTGGGCCACCTCCTCTTCCATCATCGCCCTAAGTGTTTTTTCAAGGAGACATAGAAGTGGTATTGTAACGCTGATAACGGCGTCATCGCCACTGGCCATGTTAGTGGAGTACTCGAAACAGCGCAACAGGGCACACAGGTTTCGCATGGAGGCCCGGTCATTGGCGGTGAAGTGGTGCTGTTCTGCAGTGCGATGGACCCGTGCGTGCTGCAGCTGAAACTCCACTATGGCCTGCTGCTGCTCGCACAGTCTCTCCAGCATGTGCAAATGGAGTTCCACCTGGTGGGCACGTCGCATATGAAGCGGTGAGAGGGAAGGCCGAAGTTACGACAGACGAGCAGCGGCAGGATGTGAACGCTGGAAGCACGCACAGACGGCCCGCACTTCATGCAGCAGCTCTCACATGTAGGGGTAGTTGTGAATCAACTTCTGCACCACCAAATTCAGCACATGTGCCAGGCAAAGGATGTGCGTCAAACCGGCTAGTCCCAGAGCTGCGACGAGATTTCGCCCATTATCGCACACCACCAGGCCAGGCTTGAGGCCCACCGGCAGAAACCACTGGTCGGTCTGTTGTTCAATACCCCGCCACAACTCCTGCGCGGTGTGGGGCCTGTCCCCCAAACATATGAGTTTCAGAACGGCCGGCTAACATTTACCCCGGGTTGTGCTGAAGTTGGTGGAGAAGGTGTGTGGCTGACTGGATGAGCAGGTGGAAGCAGAGGAGGAGGAAGTCGAGTAGGAGGAGGAGGCTACAGGAGGCAAAGAATGATGCCCTGCGATCCTTGGCGGAAGAATGACGTGCGCCAAAAAACTCTCCGCCTGGGGCCCAGCCGCCACTAAATTTACCCAGTGTGCAGTTAGGGAGATATAGCGTCCCTGGCCGTGCTTACTGGTCCACGTATCTGTGGTTAGGCGGACCTTGCCACAGATGGCATTGCGCAGTGCACACTTGATTTTATCGGATACTTGGTTGTGCAGGGAAGGCACGGCTGTCTTGGAGAAGTACTGGCGGCTGGGAACAACATACTGTGGGATAGCCATCACCATCAGCTGTTTGAAGCTGTCTGTGTCCACCAGCCTGAATGACAGCATTTCAAAGGCCAGTAGTTTAGAAATGCTGGAATTCAGGCCCAGGGCTCGAGGGTGGGTGGGTGGGTAGTGGGAATTTACGCTTTCTCTCCAAGGTTTGTGAGATGGAGATCTGAACGCTGCCGTGTGACATGGTGGAGATGCTTGGTGACGCAGGTGGTGGTGTCGGTGGCACATCCTCTGTTTGAGGGGCGGCAGGTGCCAACATTCCTCCCGAGGCGGAGGAAGAGGCTGAGGCAGCAGCAGAAGAGGGAGCAGGGGGAGCCTGAGTGAGTTTCTTGTTTTTAGGGTGTTTACTCCACTGCAGTTCATGCTTTGCATGTAGATGCCTGGTCATGCAGGTTGTGCTAAGGTTCAGAACGTTAATGCCTCGCTTCAGGCTCTAATGGCACAGCGTGCAAACCACTCGGGTCTTGTCGTCAGCACATTGTTTAAAGAAGTGCCATGCCAGGGAACTCTTTGAAGCTGCCTTTGGGGTGCTCGGTCCCTGGTGGCGGTGGCCAGCAGCAGGCAAACTCTTTTGGCGGCGGCTGTTCTGCTTTTGCCCCCTGCTCCCTCTTTTGCTACGCTGTTGGCTCCGTCTCACCACTGCCTCTTCCTCTGAACTATGAAAGTCAGTGGCACAACCTTCATTCTATGTGGGGTCTAGGACCTCATCGTCCCCTGCATCGTCTTCCTCCCTGACCTCCTGTTCGGTCTGCACACTGCAAAAAGACGCAGCAGTTGGCACCTGTGTTTCGTCATCATCAGAGACATGCGGACTCCGATGAGGTGGTTTTCCCATGTCCTCATTATCAGGAAACATAAGTGGTTGTGCATCAGTGCATTCTATGTCTTCCACCACTGGGGAAGGGCTAGGTGGATTCCCTTGGGAAACCATGCCAGCAGGGTCTTCAAACAGCATAAGAGACTGCTGCATAACTTGAGGCTCAGACAGTTTCCCTGATATGCATGGGGGTGATGTGACAGACTGATGGGCTTTGTTTTTAGGCGCCACCTGTGCACTTTCTGCAGAAGACTAGGTGGGAGATAATGTTGTGAATGTGCTGGATCCACTGTCGGCCACCCAATTGACTAGCGCCTGTACGTGCTCAGGCCTTACCATCCTTAGAACGGCATTGGGCCCCACCAAATATCACTGTAAATTCTGGCGGGTACTGGAACCTGAGGTAGTTGGATCACTAGGATGTGTGGCTATGGCAGAATGGCCACGTCCTCTCCCAGCACCAGAGGGTCAACTAACACCACCACGACTGAGTCCGCGTCCCTTACTAGATGTTTTCCTCATTGTTACCATTCACCAAGCACCATAATAAGAAAAAATTATTTGACCCAATGTATTGATTTCAAATTCAGGCCTTTTTTTTACAGGCACCTAACACTATCTGCCTATTTATTTATGTACCGTATTTTACTAATCCAGGCACAGCAGTAACCACTGATTTAGGGGAATATCAATTGTAGGCCTAGTATTTAGGCCCTGGAAGAAAGGTATCCTTTTATGGACAGATTTTCACATGGAGATGCACAGTAGCGTGTGAAAAAATATGTAGGATTATGCCTTCAGCAATTGCATTTTAACACTTATAACACTATATAACACTTGTAATATACCCTTTAACGGACAGAAATACACTAGGAGATGCACGGTAGCCTGTGAAGTTATTGAGGATGACCCTCTCAGCACTTGCATATACACCTTGAGTGTAATATACCCTTTTACGGAAAGTAATATACTTGGAGATGAACGCTGAGTGTAATATACCCTTTTAAGGACAGATTAACACTTGGCCTGCAACAGCTGAAACACCAGATTCAGGGTATTGCTATATTGGCAAGTGAATTTCACCCCAGAACAAAATCTATCCTTTAACGGATACTATTAAACTTGTCCAGTCACAGCTGGAACACCAGATTTACTGTATTTATATTTTTGCAACTGTATTTCACCCCAGAAAATAATATATTCTTTGAAGGACCCTAGGGAAATTGTCCAATCACAGCTGGAACACCAGATTCAAGGTATTGCTATTTTGGCTATTAAATTTCACCCCAGAAAAAAATATACCCTTTTACGGACAGATTTAAACTAGGCCTGCAACAGCTGGAACACCAGATTCAGGGTATTGCTATTTTGGCAATTAAATTTCACCCCAGAAAAAATATATCCTTTGACGGACACTAGGGAAATTGTCCAGTCACAGCTGGAACACCAGATTCAGGGTATTGCTATTTTGGCAATTAAATTTGACCGCAGAACAAAATCTATCCTTTGACGGATACTATTAAACTTGTCCAGTCACAGCTGGAACACCATATTTACTGTATTTCTATTTTGACAACTGAATTTGACCGCAGAAAATAATAAATCCTTTGACGGACACTATGAAACTTGGCCAGCCACTGCTGGGACACCAGATTTACGGTATTGCTATTTTGGCAATTGAATTTCACACCAGAAAAAAATATACCATTTTACGGACAGATTTAAACTAGGCCTGCAACAGCTGGAACACCAGATTTACTGGATTTCTATTTTTGCAACTGAATTTCACCGCAAAAATTAATAAATCCTTTGACGGACAATATTAAACTTGGCCAGCCACTGCTGGGACACCAGATTTACGGTTTTGCTATTTTTGCAATTGAATTTCACCCCAGAAAAAAATATACCCTTTTACGGACAGATTTAAACTACAGGGTGGGCCAATTATATGGATACACCTTAATAAAATGGGAATGGTTGGTGATATTAACTTCCTGTTTGTGGCACATTAGTATATGTGAGGGGGGAAACTTTTCAAGATGGGTGGTGACCATGGCGGCCATTTTGAAGTCAGACATTTTGAATCCAACTTTTGTTTTTTCAATAGGAAGAGGGTCATGTGACACATCACTTATTGGGAAAAAATTTTTATTCTTTCATAAGTTATTTACAAGTTTCTGACCACTTATAAAATGTGTTCAATGAGCTGCCCATTGTGTTGGATTGTCAATGCAACCATCTTCTCCCATTCTTCACACACTGATAGCAACACAGCAGGAGAAATGCTAGCACAGGATTCCAGTATCCGTAGTTTCAGGTGCTGCACATCTCGTATCTTCACAGCATAGACAATTGCCTTCAGATGACCCCAAAGATAAAAGTCTAAGGGGGTCAGATCGGGAGACCTTGGGAGCCATTAAACTGGCCCACGACGACCAATCCACTTTCCAGGAAACTGTTCATCTAGGAATGCTCGGACCTGACACCCATAATGTGGTGGTGCACCATCTTGCTGGAAAAACTCTGGGAACGTGCCAGCTTCAGTGAATAAAAAGGGAAACACATCATCATGTAGCAATTTTGCATATCCAGTGGCCTTGAGGTTTCCATTGATGAAGAATGGCCGCACTATCTTTGTACTCCATATACCACACCATACCATCAATTTTTTTGTTCCAACAGTTTTGGAGGGATCTACCCAATGTGGGTTAGTGTCAGACCAATAGCAGTGGTTATGTTTTTAACTTCACCATTCACATAAGTTTGCCTCATCACTGAACAAAATCTTCTGCGTAAACTGAGGGTCCTGTTCCAATTTTTGTTTTGCCCATTCTGCAAATTCAGTGCGCCGATCTGGTTTATCCTCGTTGAGATGCTGCAGTAGCTGGAGTTTGTAAGGGTACCATTTGTGAGTAGCTAATATCTGCCGAAGGGATGTTCGACTAATGCCACTCTCCAGTGACATGCGGCGAGTGCTACGCTGTAGGCTCTTGCTGAATGAAGCTAGGACAGCCACTGATGTTTCTTCATTAGTGACAGATTTCATGTGTCCACATTTTGGCAAATCCAACACTGAACCAGTTTCACGAAACTTAGCAAGCAGTTTGCTAACTGTAGCATGGGAGGTGGGTGGTCTCGTAGGGTGTCTTGCATTGACATCTGCTGCAATGACCTGGTTACTGCGTTCACCAGACATCACCACAATTTCTATCCGCTCCTCACATGTTAACCTCGGCGACATGTCAAAGGCTGTAAACAAAGAGAAACTTGTAAATAACTCATGAAAGAATAAAGTTACATTAAAACCAAGCACACCATTGTTTTTCTTGTGAAATTCCCAATAAGTTTGATGTATCATATGACCCTCTTCCTAGTGAAAAAACAAAAGTTGAATTCAAAATGGCCAGCTTCAAAATGGCCGCCCATCTTGAAAAGTTTCCCCCCTCACATATACTAATGTGCCATAAACAGGAAGTTAATATCACCAACCATTCTCATTTTATTAAGGTGTATCCATATAAATGGCCCACCCTGAAGGCCTGCAACAGCTGGAACACCAGATCAGAGTATTGCTATTTTGGCAATTAAATTTCACCACAGAAAAAAAATATACCCTTTTACGGACAGATTTAAACTAGGCCTGCAACAGCTGGAACAACATATTTACTGTATTTCTATTTTTGCAACTGAATTTCACCACAGAAAATAATTATTAAACTTGGCCAGCCACTACTGGGACACCAGATTTACGGTATTGCTATTTTGGCAATTGAATTTCACCCCAGAAAAAAATATATCCTTTGCCGTACACTATTATACTTGGCCAGCCACAGCTGAAATCACTGATTTATGGCATTGCTATTTTGGCAATTAAATTTCACCCCAGAAAAAAATATATCCTTTGCCGGACACTATTAAACTTGTCCAGCCACAGCTGGAACACCAGATTTACTGTATTTCTATTTTTGCAACTGTATTTCACCCCAAAAAATAATATATCCTTTGACGGACACTAGGGAAATTGTCCAGTCACAGCTGGAACACCAGATTCAGGGTATTGCTATTTTGGCAATTAAATTTCACCCCAGAACAAAATCTATCCTTTGACGTATACTATTAAACTTGTCCAGTCACAGCTGGAACACCAGATTCAGAGTATTGCTATTTTGGCAATTAAATTTCACCCCAGAAAAAATATACCCTTTTACGGACAGATTTAAACTAGGCCTGCAACAGCTGGAACACCAGATTTACTGTATTTCTATTTTTGCTACTGACTTTCACCCCAGCAAATAATATATCCTTTGACGGACACTAGTGAAATTGTCCAGTCACAGCTGGAACACCAGATTCAGGGTATTGCTATTTTGGCAATTAAATTTCACCCCAGAAAAAAATCTATCCTTTGACATATACTATTAAACTTGTCCAGTCACAGCTGGAACACCAGATTTACTGTATTTTTATTTTGGCAACTGAATCTCACCTCAGAAAATAATAAATCCTTTCACGGACACTAGGGAAATTGTCCAGTCACAGCTGGAACACCAGATTCAGAGTATTTCTATTTTGGCAATTGAATTTCACCCCAGAAAAAAATATACCCTTTTACGGACAGATTTAAACTAGGCCTGCAAAAGCTGGAACACCAGATTCAGGGTATTGCTATTTTGTCAATTAAATTTCGCCCCAGAAAAAAATATACCCTTTTAAGGACAGATTTAATCATGTCCTGCAACAGCTGGAACCACAGATTTACTGTATTTCTATTTTTGCAACTGAATTTCACCCCAGAACAAAATATATCCTTTGCCGGACACTATTAAACTTGTCCAGCCACAGCTGGAACACCAGATTTACGGTATTTCTATTTCTGCAACTGTATTTTACCCCAGAAAATAATATATCCTTTGACGGACACTATGAAACTTGTCCAGTCACAGCTGGAACACCAGATTTACGGTATTGCTATTTCTGCAAATGTATTTCACCCCAGAAAATAATATATCCTATGATGGACACTATGAAACTTGTCCAGTCACAGCTGGAACACCAGATTTAGGGGATTGCTATTTTGGCAATTGTATTTCACCCCAGAAAATTATCTATTCTTTGCCGGACACTAATAAACTTGGCCAGCCACTGCTGGGACACAAGATTTATGGTATTGCTATTTTGGCTATTGAATTTCACCCCAGAAAAAAATATATCCTTTACCGGACACTATTAAACTTGCCCAGCCACAGCTGGAACACCAGATTTACGGTATTTCTATTTCTGCAACTGTATTTCACCCCAGAAAATAATATATCCTATGACGGACACTATGAAACTTGTCCAGTCACAGCTGGAACACCAGATTTACGGTATTTCTATTTCTGCAACTGTATTTCACCCCAGATAATAATATATCCTATGACGGACACTATGAAACTTGTCCAGTCACAGCTGGAACACCAGATTTACGGTATTGCTATTTCTGCAACTGTATTTCACCCCAGAAAATAATATAACCTATGACGGACACTATGAAACTTGTCCAGTCACAGCTGGAACACCAGATTTAGGGGATTGCTATTTTGGCAATTGAATTACACCACAGAAAAAAAATCTATCCTTTGCCAGACAGCAGACAGTATTACACTTGGCTAGCCACAGCTGGAACACCAGATTTAGGGGATTGCTATTTTGGCAATTGAATATAACCCCTTAATAAAATATAGAAATTTCTATCCTGAGTTTTTAGGGGTAACAATAAGCACAGCCAAGCCCCTGATGTAGGATATAGCAAAAAAAAAAAAAAAAACTACACTAGCATTGATGGATTGATGGACTTGGTGGCAGCTTGTGCTGGTGCACCACAACACACAAAATGGCCGCCGATCAAAGTGACAGAAAAACGTTCTGTGCAGCCTAAAAACCATTGAGCAATTAGCTAGCAGAAGTTGAATGATTCACAGCTGTAGATCGATCACTTCATTAGGTGTTTTTGCTGACTTTTTCCTGCCTAATCTCGCCCTCACAGAATCTGCGTCCACTCCCTACACTAATCAGAGCAGTGGGACGTGCGGCGCTACGTCATTCCAGCTTAAATGGAGGCTGGGTCACACGCTGCACCTGGCCAATCACAGCCATGCCATTAAAAGGCATGGCTGTGATGGCTTCTTAGGGCAAGAAGTAAAACGCTAGCTGATTGGCTGCTGTGCAGCCCTTCAGAAAGCGGGAAGAAATCGCCGAACAACGGACCCGAACCCGAACTTTTTTGAAAATGTCCGGGTCCGTGTCCCGAACAGCCAAAAATTCGGTAGTTACAAGACAAGCTCCCAACAGCTTGTACCTTCTGAGGAACTTTGCATTGACTTTACAATGCACAAAATATACACTTGATTTACCAGCAATACATCATCAAGAAGATCAATCTGAATTTCACATGGCAATTGGACAAACACTTAATGGCTTATGGCAACTTTTTTAACACCATTGTACCTAAATCAGGGTGCAACTGGTGTTTCTATGCCACACTCACCACTTTCCAAAAAGGATGTGGCGGGGAGGGGTATGGGCAGACCCATCAGCCCCAGCTCACTTATCATAATTTAAGCCAGTTTTCTAGAATTTATGATTACTCAAATCTGCGCTAGATAAGAGCTGGCATAGATTGCAATCTAGGCACACAGACTGTTAGAGGATGTACTTAATTTATAATAAGGTACGCACCTCTTCATAAAGTAAATCCATCTTCCGGTGGTGTACAAATGTCAGTCTTGACAAATGACCCGCTTAATAAAAGCTTCTATGTACACGTTTGGTGCATGTTTACTTATTTTTGGCTACAAATCATTTCTAAGCCATCTCTAAGAAACAAGAGTTAAAAATCAGTATGTTTGAAAGCTGTCACAGTCTGTTTTCTTTGAATCAAATCATCAAATGTTATCTCTCATGTTTTTGATCTCCTGATATCCTAAACACTAGTAGTAAGTAATACAAGGCACTTTTTCTACATGATAAATGTCATTTACTAAAGTGTGACAACCCCTTCAAGGATTGTAACACTACAATAATAGACCATTCAGACAGATATTTCATTCATAAAGGATGATCTGACCAATATGAGAGAGAGATTATAACAGATACTGAATAGATATGGGGATAGGGGATACAGGTTTAGGAAATACTGACTTTCCTTCAGGGGGATTTTTTTAAATGTTAGTAGCATCCTGTTGTACTTGTTGAAAAATATCATATCCGCCTTCTCCATGCCACTCCATTCTGGCTGCCTTATGTGGTCTAAAAAAATGCACTGCTGGCCTCAGTGGTGACGTTTCCCCAAGTGGCACTTTATCTAGCAGTTCCATCCAGTTCCTCAGCACATCTTGTAAAATAAAGATGAGCAGGCCCGCATCGCCATGGTTGAAAATACAAAGTAAAACCAAACACGATGCCAGTACAGCAAACACTGAATATATAGATTGCCATTTACAAACCGGATTCCAAAAAAGTTGGGACACTATACAAATTGTGAATAAAAACTGAATGCAATGATGTGGAGGTGCCAACTTCTAATATTTTATTCAGAATAGAAGTTTAGAAATAGTAATGCTCTCCCATTCTTGTCTAATACAGGCCTCTAACTGTTTAATCGTCTTGGGCCTTCTTTGTTGCACCTTCCTCTTTATGATGCGCCAAATGTTCTCTATAGGTGAAAGATCTGGACTGCAGACTGACCATTTCAGTACCCGGATCCTTCTCCTACGCAGCCATGATGTTGTGATTGATGCAGAATGTGGTCTGGCATTATCTTGTTCAAAAATGCAGGGTCTTCCCTGAAAGACATGACGTCTGGATGGGAGCATATGTTGTTCTAGAACCTGAATATATTTTTCTGCATTGATTGTGCCTTTCCAGACATGCAAGCTGTCCATGCCACACGCACTCATGCAACCCCATACCATCAGAGATGCAGGCTTCTGAACTGAGCGTTGATAACAACTTGGGTTGTCCTTGTCCTCTTTGGTCTGGCTGACATGGCGTCCCAGATTTCCAAAAAGAACTTCGAATCGTGACTCGTCTGACCACAGAACAGTCTTCCATTTTGTCACACTCCATTTTAAATGATCCATGGCCCAGTGAAAACGCCTGAGCTTGTGGATCTTGCTTAGAAATAGCTTCTTTTTTGCACTGTAGAGTTTCAGCTGGCAATGGCGGATGGCACGGTGGATTGTGTTCACTGATAATGGTTTCTGGAAGTATTCCTGAGCCCATTCTGTGATTTCCTTTACAGTAGCATTCCTGTTTGTGGTGCAGTGTCGTTTAAGGGCCCGGAGATCACGGGCATCCAGTATGGTTTTACGGCCTTGACCCTTACGCACAGAGATTGTTCCAGATTCTCTGAATCTTTAGTTGATGATGATAGATGCAAAGTCTTTGCAATTTTTCGCTGGGTAACACCTTTCTGATAGTGCTCCACTATCTTTCTGCGCAACATTGTGGGAATTGGTGATCCTCTACCCATCTTGGCTTCTAAGAGAAACTGCCACTCTGAGAAGCTCTTTTTATACCCAATCATGTTGCCAATTGACCTAATTAGTGTTAATTGGTCTTCCAGCTCTTCGTTATGCTCAAATTTACTTTTTCCAGCCTCTTATTGCTACTTGTCCCAACTTTTTTGGGATTTGTTGACACCGTGAAGTTTTGAATCAACATATTTTTCCTTTAAAATGATACATTTACTCGGATTAAACGTTTGATCTGTCATCTACATTCTATTACAAATAAAATATTGACATTTGCCATCTCCACATTATTGCATTCAGTTTTTATTCACAATTTGTTTAGTGTCCCAACTTTTTTGGAATCCGGTTTGAATATAAATGAGTGTGTGGTACTTAGCAAATATATTTTGATCAAAATTATTTGTGCCCATTCACCATGGCAAGGTGACCTCTTTTAGTTTGGACCCTACTCTATAATGATTCCTCTCCTTTTGTCCACAGACCTCAAATAAATTCTAACCAACCATCTTTTTAATTAGTGTAGTATACTGCTTGAGCCTGCTCACCCTGACTTTATTTGAGGCCTGAGGAGAAGAATCATTATAGAGTAGAGTCCCACCTAAAAGAGATCACATTGCCTAGGTGGATGGGCAAGTACCACATATTCATTCAACAAAAATTGCCATTCAATACATACCTGATTGTGAGTATTTTGACTTCAGACTTATTTCCAAGATCAAAGACTGTCAAATACATAGAGAGAAAAAAAAAAACATTTTTCTTCAGTGTAACATTGCAGAAGTAATTTGGGTAATGGCTGTATCTCCCACGTAGTCTAGAGTAACTCTTTTCTTGGGAATGATTTAAAATGGCTGCAAGCAAACTTTCCTAGAATGTGTGTAGGACTAGTTGAGTCCACCTGCAGAGCTGTCCAGAGGGGTGATTTGCAGGACCACTATACACTATACTCTGGCACTTACATATACTACATAAGTAGGTTTTCCTGTCGGTCTATTCAGCCATGATGGCATATCATAGCGAAGATTGTATCATTACCATCTATTGCAGAGCAATGTAGTGAGGCCGAACCTGACTAGACAGCTCTATATAAAGTTTGACAGCACACCAGGAGATTCTTTGCAAGTGTGTGAATTTATTTAGCCGGATTGCATAATTATATAATAGTAGCAACGTTTCGGGAGATTCTTATGCCCTTCATCAGGCTTGAATTCTTGGCATGTTGGTGTGTGCAATCCCAAAAAGCTGAGACACTCGCCAATATCTTGCAGTCAGGAACATATGCATAAAGGGGCTCCGATATGTTCCAGACTGGAAGATATTGGCGAGTGTCTCAGCTTTTAACATCAGCTTGAGGGATTAACCAGTGTTGTCAGTTGCTTATCCTTGTGGTGCACTTTTTTTCAGTGATTTATGTGTTTATATATTTTCATCCGCACATTGTTTCATTTTGTGTAGGATGTTTGTGTGGTGCATGTGGTTCGTGCCCGCATCCTCCATTGCATGCTATTTTTGCTGGGGATAGCCGCTTGCTGCGAACCACATGCGGAGGAGAAGTTCCCCCAGTTAGAAACACGCAACAGTGTTTATGCAGTTCCACCCATTTAGGCAACGTTTATTTCAGCGATTTTTTTAGAGTCTATGAGGATTACAAAGGACCTCCATAGGAGCTTATGTGCGGCAGCCTTGGATCGTTCAGGAGGACTGAGGATGCCGCACTCACCATCTGGCTCACCTGATACTCGCTAGGGTGAGCTGGTGCACACCTGGAAGCGCACCCTTCTGGGATTTTGCACTCGCAGATGCCGTGGTCATGTTTGACAATGGCATCTGAGGGGTTAAATATATATACATACATTAGTCCCGGGTTTATGCTGTTTAAAACAAGCAGGTGCCATCTTTAAAGTCCCGCCCAGAGTCTTACATGTACGACGTTTGTCAGAAAGGAGTTAAAACACTGGAAAAATTCAGTTTTGGTTTCTTGAACTAAAATGTATTTCATGGTTAGTCACTCACTGGATTATTAGTTTGTTTCAGTTTGCCTTAGTTGAATCTTTGACCAAGTTATCATAACATCAGTACATTAACCCCTTCAGCTACCATGATGTACCTATATGTCATAGTAGCTGAGGGAATATATGGAGCAAGCTGAGCCCACTCCATATGTGTCACTCTTCGGTGTGGGAGGGAAAAACCACACCAAACATAGGAGGGAAGGAGGGAACAGGGAATCAGGCCTGAGAACTAGGGAAGAAAAATGGACACCTCCTAGTGAAAACCCTAACCAAAATCCCAACTGACTACCAGTATGAACAGACCCCAAAGTTAAGTGACTTCATACACAGGAATACCTATAGTCCTATCTAGCCCTATAGGACACTGGTACTAATGGCAGGGACGAGACTACCTGTTCCTCCAAAAGGAAGGATGAACAGGAGTCTCCTTCAGTCCTAATACAAACAATAGGCAAATGCAACACACATAACCCAAACAGAAAAAAAAAGGGAAAGGAAAGACTTAACTTCAAAGGAGCAATGGAAGCACCAGAAACACAGCCAAGATCCAAACACAATCTATCCAAAGGTCCAAACAGAAGCTAAAAATTACACAGCATTGTGGGAGAAGCAACTATAATCAGAGAAGGTTAAATGACCCTATAAGCCACACCTAGGGAAAGAAGGTGTGGCAAGCACCAGAAACAACACAGACGTCATTTGATCCAAAGGGAAAACATGTCAGATTAAACCACGTGTTGCCAGTCTCACCTATCTCCTGCCACCTGTCACGGAAACGTCCATGACAATATGTGGCTGGTGCCAGCTGTATGATACAGCAAGCACCCGGCCACAATGACCGGGATTGGCCATGACGCATAAAACGGTCACTTAACCCCTCATATGCCCCATTCAATAACGATTCCAGCATCTGTGGGGTTAGGCTAAGAGATGGGGTTCCATCTACCTTATTATCTGAGCCCTAGCCTGTCATGGCTAGCCTGTCGAGGCCTGTCGAGGCACAGCTCAGCAGCTAGAGTTGCAGAATACCATCCACCATAATAGTTCTCTACTATGGTGAATGGGACAAAGGATCAAAAGATCCCAGGTTCTAGCTACAAGTTATTATGTAAAAAAAAAGTTTTAAAAAATAAAACAAAACTATAAAAAAGTTCAAATAACCCCCCTTTTCCACATAAAAATAAAGGAAAAAACATGATTAGCTATTTTTGATCACCTTATCCCTTCCAAAAAATTGAATAACAGTGATCAAAAAGTGGCATGTATCCCAAAAATGATACCGATAAAAGGTTTCAAAGAAGTAGTAAAAAAAACAACACAAATTTAGTATTGCAGTAATTTTAAGTACTATATTGAAACAAACAAATAGGTGGGGGGCACTCAGTGCTCTGACAATATATAGATGCAGGAGGTATGGTAATGAATTAGTCTTTTTATTCTAATATCATCAAAAAGTGCTGTTCTGGACAGAATGTTTCCTTACTGGTGGAATGATAGCATCTGTATCATAGGCAGAAAATGTTGTTATTATAGTCTGATGTCTTGTAAATTCATATATTGGTTAGCCTAGGGTGTGGATGGAGCCCCACACATAAATATAGCAACGTGCGACCGTAGATCAAGTCCACACGTTCCTATTGTGTCGTGCTGCTTCCCCCTGTGTCAGGCTGTTCCAATTGCAGAAAACACACTGTGTGCTGATGTACACACCAATGTTAAAATGTGCAGGACATCAGGTTATTGCAATGATAGCCTTGTGTATGGAGGAGTCTCACACATAAAAAGGGTAGCTATGTGCGACTATAATTCAAGTTCACACGTCTCCACCCTGTGTGTCACCTTTCCCACATCATGCTTATAAAATTTTTAACATAATTGGTTAATAAAATCAGATCTGCATGGACCAGTAGTATATTAATACCAGTGAAACATAAAATGGAATACTGTATAAAGTCCGCAAAAACCCTAGAGAAAGTTCATAAAAGAGGTCCACAGTCCATAAAAAATCCACAAATAGTGATCCAAAAGAGAATCCTTACTGTACTGTTATTGTTGTATTGGTTAATACCATTCAGTTGTTGCTGTGTGTCATTTCAGTAGATATTACATAAATTCCTATGTTGCACTACATATATCCAGGGTATGGTTGAGAATTTGCCTGGTCTCCTTTTGCAAATAGTACTCAATATAATGATTGTCCTTTGCCTGGATGTATGTGTAACAGATTATAGTGTAACAGATTATAGTGTCAACGGATCGGGTCCTTCACTGAGTAATGAGCGCTTCACTCAGCGAGGGTATTACAGGGCTAAGTAATCTACGTTACCCATCCTTGGAGGTCTCTGATCTGTGTCTGGTATCTGCAGATGGTTCGTGTGCGCTGAGATTCGCGCGGCGTTCCACGTGGTTTCTCAGCGTGCTGTGTGTAGCTGGCGTCCCAGCTACCGTAATCTCGCTGTTGTAGGTTCTCTTGGCGGTCTGTATTCAAAATGACTCTCGATCCTGCTGCTGTGTTCTAAACGCGTTTCGAGGATTAATACTTCCCTTCCTCAGTAGTACAGCAGTACAGGGTTTGTGGGCTTTTATAGGGATCATCCTACTTCAATCAGTTTTTTTAAAAAGGCTTCAAGTTGTGTGGAAAATCTGGGTGGTCAATCCAGTGTATAGTTTATAGTGGATTCGCTTCTTTCTCTGTTTTCAATAAAAACTTGGGAGGAAACTTTAAGTAAAACAATCTATTTGTATATAATCCCTTTGTTATAAAAATTCCTTTATTATAAAAAATCTAAAAATGTATATTTAATATTCAGATATAAAAATATATAAAAAATATATAAAAAATAGAAAAAATAGAAAAAATATATATATAAAAATATGAACATACAAACACGGAATTATTAAAAATCTGCAATTTCCTTAAGGTGGATTTCATGATTGTTCTTGATAAATTTCATGATTATTTTTGATAATTTTCATGATTCTTTTTGATACTTTTTTGCGGACTTTATACAGTATTCCATTTTATGTTTCACTGGTATTAATATACTACTGGTCCATGCAGATCTGATTTTATTAACCAATTATGTTAAAAATTTTATAAGCATGATGTGGGAAAGGTGACACACAGGGTGGAGACGTGTGAACTTGAATTATAGTCGCACATAGCTACCCTTTTTATGTGTGAGACTCCTCCATACACAAGGCTATCATTGCAATAACCTGATGTCCTGCACATTTTAACATTGGTGTGTACATCAGCACACAGTGTGTTTTCTGCAATTGGAACAGCCTGACACAGGGGGAAGCAGCACGACACAATAGGAACGTGTGGACTTGATCTACGGTCGCACGTTGCTATATTTATGTGTGGGGCTCCATCCACACCCTAGGCTAACCAATATATGAATTTACAAGACATCAGACTATAATAACAACATTTTCTGCCTATGATACAGATGCTATCATTCCACCAGTAAGGAAACATTCTGTCCAGAACAGCACTTTTTGATGATATTAGAATAAAAAGACTAATTCATTACCATACCTCCTGCATCTATATATTGTCAGAGCACTGAGTGCCCCCCACCTATTTGTTTGTTTCAATATAGTACTTTGTTTCACGGTTCATTTGGGAGAACCAAAGGGGCGAGCACCGGTAGGTCCTAATATACGTTTAGGTGAGCCACCTACAGATACACTTTTGTCCTGAGTAATTTTAAGTAGTTTTGAGCTTCAGAATAAGGATGTTGTGTCATATTTAGTGTACAGTGAACATCATAATTGTGTTGTTGTTTTTTTATTTCACCCCACAAAGATTTTTTTTCTCGTTTTCCCAAACAAGACATGTTAAATTAAATTGTGCCATTAAAAAATACAACTCATCCCGCAAAAAAAAAGCCCTCACATGGCAATATGAACAGATAATTTTAAAAGTTATGGCTATTGAAATGTAGGGAGGAAAAGATGAAAAAGCAAAACCTAAAATGGGCCTGTTACTTAAAGGGGTTTTGTCACTTCAGCAAATAGCATTTATTATGCAAAGAAAGTTATTTCACGCCACTTACTAATGTATTGTGATTGTCCATATTGCTTCCTTTGCTGGCTAGATTAATATTTATATCACATTATACACTGCTCGTTTCCATGGTCATGACAACCCTGCAATCCATCAGTGTTGCTGTGCTTGCATACTATAAAAAAAAAAAAAACTGCCTATGTGCACTCCCACGGTCCTGGTCACCAGAGGGGCCAACAATTTTCCCATAATGTGCAAGCATGACCAGCGCTAATGGATTGCAGGGTGATCGTAAACATGGAAATGAGCAGTGTATAATGTAATAGAAAAATAAATCTAGACAGAAAAGGAAGTATTATGGACAAACACAATACATTAGTAAGTACCTTGTATTAACTTTCTCTACATGATAACTGCCACTTGCTAAAGTGACAAAGACTTTACATTATTTTTTTTGCTTGTGAGTTATCATTCTTGGCCAACTGATGTAATGGCATTTTATAAAAAAAATTCACACTAAAAATTTTTTTTTTAACTTGATTTAACTCTTGTCCCACTGCTACCATAATATCCAAAATGTGGGAGAAAATATCGTTATTAGAGGGGAAGTCTTCAGACAATATTTCTATCTTCTATGGGCGATTGCTGCCCATTTACCCCTGAAGAAGCCGGAAGTCTGGTGAAACATGTCGGGGGGCAGTGTTAGTTTTTAAATGCAGGCGGCCTCTCACTCCACTAGTAGTCTGGTTGTACTTTGTTCAAATGCTTGGCACTTTAGTGTACTGATGTGAGCCACAGTACTTAACTGCAGCTACCTCTGTTTGCAGGGCTAACCGCCCTCAGGCTCAATGTCAGTTTAGACACATGCTAATGGTGGCTGTGTTAATCTGACAGGGGTGTGAAGGTACACAAGTCTTCACCACAGAATACGGCAAAGGTGCCGGATATACCTTATTAGTAACTTGCTCTGCAGACAGTGACATCATAGTACGCTATATCTAGCAGTGATAGGGTGGGAGAGTGTGCAGATATCCCTACCCTCTCTCTCTCTGAATAACACCCCTATCCATAGGTGGAGTGTCGACTGTACTTTTAATGAATATTTTTTGGTTTATTAAAGTTGCATTCATCTCACACTTTAACTTTTAATGCATGTCAAATAAAAGTGACGTTTTATAATAACCTGGGTCAAGATAGGTTTACTGCCCGTCTGGGCATTTGTTATATAATATTTGTGTTAAATAACCTTACCCAGGCTAGGTCCCATAGATGGGCATTTAAGGGTCTCCGCAATCATTACATGTATGGCCAGCATTAGGAGTTTCTGCTATTCTCCTTATATTGAGCAAACGGGTAATGGGATTTTTTTTTTCCGTTCAGCCTCTGGGCTGAAAGAAAAAATGAACGGCACAGATTTCTTCATTCGCATCAATCAATGTGGTTAAAAAAAGCTCTGCCAAAATCAGTGACTGCGGTGCGGTGGGCTGGGCACTAACTACCTAACAAGTAGCTAACTAACTGGCGGTGATAAGGGACCCTTAGGCCCCATTCACACGTCCGCAATTCTGTTTGCGGAACTAAATTGCGGACCCATTATTCATTTCTATGGGGACAGACTTTGTCCCGCTCGGATCCGGAATTGCGGATCTGTACTTCCGGGTCTGCACTTCCGTTCTGCAAAAATATAGAACATGTCTTATTCTTGTCCGCAATTGCAGACAAGAAAAGGCATTTTCTATATAGTTCTGGCAATGTGCGGATCTGCAAAATGCAGAAAGCACATTGCCGGTGTCCGTGTTTTGCGGATCCGTGGATCCGCAAAACACATATGGACGTCTGAATGGAGCCTTACAGGGGGGTGATCAATGACAGGGGGGTGATAAGGGAGTCTATATGGGGTGATCAGGGATTAATAAGGGGTTAATAAGTGACCGGGGGTGTAGTGTGGTGCTTGGTGCTACTTTACAGAGCTACCTGGTCCTCTGGTGGTCGATCTCAGCAAATGGGACCACCAGAGGACCAGGTAGCAGGTATATCAGACGCTGTTAACAAAACAGCGTCTGATATACCTGTTTGATTTAGTTTATTTTACTTCTACAGCCTGCCAGCGATTGATCATCGCTGGCAGGCTGCAGTGTAACTGCCGAGCTGTGCGCCTCTGTGAACGCGTGCGCGTTCACAGCAAATCTCGCGTCTCGCGAGATGACGCACGGATGCATCCAGCCAGAACACCATGACCGCCTGCCGGACGCATCCGTGTGTTAGGCGGTCGTGGAGAGGTTAACAAGTGAAATGCATGCTCTATTGGGTTCAGATCAGGTGACTGACTTGGCCATTCAAGAATATTCCACTTCTTTGCTCTAATAAACTCCTGTGTTGCTTTGGCTTTATGTTTTGGGTCATTGTCCATCTGTATTATGAAACGCTGACCAATCAGTTTGGCTGGATTTGAGCACACACTATGTCTCTGATAACCCCAGAATTCACCCGGCTGCTTATGTCCTGTGTCACATCATCAATAAACAGTAGGGACCCAGTGCCACTGGCAGCCATGCATGCCCAAGCCATTACACTGCCTCCGCCATGTTTTACAGATGATGTGGTATGCTTTGGATCATGAGCTGTACCATGCCTTCACCATACTTTTTTCTTTCCATAATTCTGGTAGAGGTTGATCTTGGTTTATTCTGTCCAAAGAATGTTCTTCCAGAAGTGTGCTGGTTTTTTAAGATGTTTATTAGCATAGTCCAATCTAGCCTTCCTATTCTTGAGGCTTATGAGTGGCTTGCACCGTGCGGTGAACCCTCTATATTTACTTTCATGCAGTCTTCTCTTTATGGATCTTGATACGCCTATATCCTGGAGAGTGTTGTTTACTTGGTTGGCTCTTGTGAAGAGGTTTCTCTTCACCATGGTAATTATTCTGCAATTATCCACCACTGTTGTCTTCCATGGGCATCCAGGTCTTTTTGCATTGTTGAGGTCACCAGTGCTTTCTTTTTTTCTCAGGATGTGCAAAACTGTAGATTTTGCCACTCCTAATTGAGAATAAATAATGAAGGAATTGCCCACACCTGCCCATTAACCAGCCTTTGAGTCAATTGTCCAATTACTTCTAGACCCTTTAAAAACAGGGTGCCACATGTAAAGGAACTGAAACTCTTCAACCCTTCATCCAATTTTAATGGGGATACCCTCAAATGAAAGCTAAAAGTCTGGACTTTATGTCCATGTCCATTATATAACTATAACTTGAATATGTGTTAGTAAACAGGTAATAAAAACAAAATTTGTGTCAGTGTCCAAATATATATGGACCTAACTGTATATTGCGGCCAGAAATATGTGTCATTTTCACTCATTTGATAAATTTGACCTAACCTACATATTTTTGATGACCTAGTCCACTTTTCTCATCACTTTTCTCAAATTTCACAAGTCGCTATTTATTTTGTGTGAAAAACCTTGAACAATCTGAATAGTTAAAGGGGTTGGCCACTTTCTGGTTATTGTTGACCAATGTGTATATAAGATTATTATATGGCACTTATTAATATAGCATTTGTTAAAATTCTGTGCCAATTTCCATATTTCATAAGATATACAGAGTCTTTTGTGGTGTCCATGCAGAGGTCCTGTTCATAAGATGGCTGCTGATGGATGTTCATGTGACCAGGCAAATTGCCTCAATGTGATATCTCCTCCATCCAAATACACTGTACCTGCACTAAACTCCAAAACAGAACAAGGGCAGATATGGGGGGCAGTGTAACTGAATGGAGGAGCTGTCCCATGGAGGTAATTTGCTTGGTCACATGAACCTTGATCAGCAGCCATTTTATGGACAAGACCTCTGTGTGGACAGTTCAATTGTGTATCTTATGAAATACAGAAAATGGTGCAGAATTTTAACAAAGGCTAAATTAGTAAGTGTCATATAATCATCTTATATACATATTGGTCAACAATAACCAGAAAGCGGCCAACCCTTTTAATATTGGCCAGTGTCTTTGTTTCATTCAACATGATTATATTGCCTACTAGGACAAAAAAATAAAAATCATAGAAATATGTACAATGCATGTGGAATGTATTCAGATCCTTTCACTTTTTTCACATTTTGTTATGTTGCACAGATTTGTTTTGATCAAAATATATTGGCTGAGTCTTAGATTTTATCATATCAGAGTGAGGGCTTAGACCATATATACTGTTTGTATCTATTGTATGAGTGCATTATTTTCCGTGATTTTTCTTTTCTAAATGTAGCCATGCACATCTGCATATTTAATTATCATATTATGCAGGATGTTTTGTATCTGTTTCCCGTGATTTTTGAAGTTTATGTTCTTGAAGGAGTGGCACCTTCATGTGTGAATGCGCTCCTATTTTATCCTGGGAGTAGCATTCTTGTGCACTTTTTGCCTTGCCTATCCCATAGGCGACCTTGATTAGGTGATACATATAGCTTTGTGTGCTCCTTCTCGCATTGGTTGCTTGATGCAGACAGAGCTAACTAGGAGCAGCACACTATATGTGAATAGAGATGGCCCGAACTATTCGCCGGCGAACAGTTCCCGGCGAACATAGCTTGTTCGCGTTCGCCTCTGCCGGGCGAACATATTCGATGTTCGCGTTCGCCCCTATACTTTATCATTGAGCAAACTTTGACCCTGTACCTCACAGTCAGCAGACACATTCCAGCCAATCAGCATACCCTCCCTCCCAGACCCTCCCACCTCCTATCTAAACGCAAGGATAGGATCTATCTTACATTCATTCTGAAGCTGCAGTGTTAGTAATTGTAAATCGCAATGCGATTAATATAACCTGTATTATTCGCATTGCGATTACAACTTAGATCTGAGTTCCAAATGGTTGTATTGCTAGAATATATTAACGAAGATAACAAATATAGCACTATATTCTCAATCTTCATTATATTCTAGCAATAAAACCATTAGGAACTCAGATCTAAGTTGAATTTGCAATGCGATTAATATAACCTGCATTAATCGCATTGCGAATTCAACTTAGAGCTGAGTTCCTAATGGTTGCTGCATTGCTAGAATATACGTTATATTCTAGCAATACAACCATTAGAACTCAGCTTTAGTTGTAATCGCAATGCGAATAATACTTAGAATTATTAATCGCTTTGCGAATCCATTTGATGCCTCTGTTTGATTGTATATGACGGTTGACTATGACTACCACCAACGTTCTGCTGCCTCCAAAGCAAGATATCTGAACTCCCAGGGCCATTTGGGCATTTTTAATAGAAAACGCATAAAAACGCATAAAAACGCATCTGCGTTTTATAATTTTTCATTTTTAGTTTATTCTTTTGTGTATTTTGCCACATTTGGTTGCATATTTACATTTGGTATAGGCAAATATGGTAGTCTAGATCATGTGTCTATACCAAAACCTAGGATCATTGTTTGACAGCATATTTTCTAAGCCATGTAGCTGAATATAGATTTGGGCAGAGTAATGATCTAGACTACCATATTTGCCTATACCAAATGTAAATATGCAACCAAATGTGGCAAAATACACAAAAATGTAAACTAAAAATTAAAAATTAAAAACGCAAATGCGTTTTGATGCGTTTTCTATCAAAAACGCCCAAATGGCCCCTGGGGGTTCAGATATCTTGCCTCGGGGCAGCAGAACATTGGTGGTAGTCATAGTCAACCGTCATATTCAATCAAATAGAGGCATTAAATGGATTCGCAAAGCGATTAATAATTGTAAGTATTATTCGCATTGCGATTACAACGTAGAGCTGAGTTCCTAATGGTTGTATTGCTAGAATATAACGTATATTCTAGCAATACAACAAACCATTAGAACTCAGTTCTAAGTTGAATTCGCAATGCGATTAATGCAGGTTATATTAATCGCATTGCAAATTCAACTTAGATCTGGGTTTCCTAATGGTTGTATTGCTAGAATTATATAACGAAGATTGAGAATATAGAGCTAAATTCCCAATCTTAGTTATATTCTAGCAATACAACCATTAGGAACCCATCTCTAAGTTAAGTTCGCAAATATGATGTCCCAACTCCCAAACTATTCACCGGCGAGTAGTTCCCGGCGAACATAGCTTGTGCGCGTTCGTCGCGGGCGGGCGAACATATGCGATGTTAGGTCCACCCCCTATCATTGAGTAAACTTTGACCCTGTACCTCACAGTCAGCAGACACATTCCAGCCAATTAGCATACCCTCCCTCCCAGACCCTCCCATCTCCTGGACACAGCATCCATTTTAGATTCATTCGAAGCTGCAGTCTTAGTGAGAGGAGGGACAGTGTAGCTGCTGCTGAGATTTAATAGGGAAATTGATAGCTAGGCTAGTTTATTCAGTGTCCACTCCAGTCCTGAAAGACTCATCAGATCTCTGCTGTAAGGACTGCGTCCTGACAGCACCCCAAAAAGCCCTTTTAGGGCTAGTACATCAGTCTCCCTCCCAGACCCTCCCACCTCCCATCAAAAAGCAAGGATGGCATCCATCTTAGTAGTTAGTAATCGCAATGCGATTAATACAGGTTATATTAATCGCATTGCGAATTCAACTTAGAGCTGGGTTCCTATTCTCAATCTTCGTTATATTCTAGCAATACAACCATTAGGAACTCAGATCTAAGTTGTAATCACAATGCGATTAATATAACCTGTATTAATCGCATTGCGATTACAACTTACCACACTCTGCGTCAACTAGATATTTTTCCATGGGAGTTTTGCCATGGATCCCCCTCCGGCATGCCACAGTCCAGGTGTTAGTCCCCTTGAAACAGCTTTTCCATCACTATTGTGGCCAGAAGGAGTCCCTTTGTTTTTTAAAATTCGCCTGTCTATTGAAGTCTATGGCGGTTCGCACTGTTCGCATGTTCGCGAACATTTGCAGAAGTTCGCGTTCGCTGTTCGCGAACTAAAAATTTTATGTTCGCGACATCACTATATGTGAAGGGTCTGCCCTCCTAAATGTAGATGCCCAATGGCATAGGTAGGTTTAGAGTAGGACCTGCCTCACTGAGACCATCTTGGTGCTGGTAGGCGGGCACAGATGTGTTTTGATCAAAATATATTGGCTGAGAGTCTCAGATATTATATCAGATTGAGACCTTAGTCCCTATATAATATTTGCATCTATCGTGTGAGAGCATTATTTTCCAAGATTTTTCTTTTATGTTGCGGGTTTGTGCCAAAATAAAAAATAACGTTTCCCCCAATTCTGCACTCAATATCCCATAATGACAAAGTGAAAACAGAATTTTTGAAATCTTTGCAAATTTATAGTATTGCTCGAGAACCAAAGTGCTAGGGTGCTCTTGTGCTCAAGTAGAACACTTTGGGATGCTTGGGTGCTCTACAAAGCACCCAAGCACAATGGAAGTCAATGGGAGAACCCGAGCATTAAACCAGGCACCCACTTTTCTGTAGAGTGAGGGTGTCTGGTTCACAGGAAAAGGTCAGAAATTGATGGAAACACCACTGAAATGGTTCGGGAACTGCATGGGGAGGATGTATGGATGCATCTTGGACTGCCAGGTAGTGATGTCGCGAACATAAACTTTTCAGTTCGCGAACAGCGAACGCGAACTTCCGCAAATGTTCGCGAACGGGCGAACTGGGCGAACCGCAATAGACTTCAATAGACAGGCGAATTTTAAAAACCAAAGGGACTCTTTCTGGCCACAATAGTGATGGAAAAGTTGTTTCAGGGGGACTAACACCTGGACTGTGGCATGCCAGAGGGGGATCCATGGCAAAACTCCCATGGAAAATTACGTAGTGGACGCAGAGTCTGGTTTTAATCCATAAAGGGCATAAATCAACTAACATTCCTAAATTGTTTGGAATAACATGCTTTAAAACATCCAGTGTGTGTATACGATCAGGTATGATGTTGTATCGATCAGGTAGTGTAAGGGTTACGCCCGCTTCACAGACATTGACAGACCAAACTCCCCTTTTAATGCACCGCAAACAACCGCAAACAGTCCATTTGAACAACCGCAAACTCCCCATTTGCACAAGGTTGGATACCAAGCTAGCCATGTCCACCCAGCCACGTACAACACCAAGGGTCCCCGAAAGGTCAATTGAATTGATTTTTCAAACGGGGAGATGGTTAAAAAAACGCTGGCTCCCTCCCCTTTGTTTTAATCCACGGTCACTGCGTCTGCGCCATGCAATTTACTGTCACACCCGATATGAGTGGTATTTTCTGTAGTACTATTCTCATCAGTTTAATCCCTGTTACGTCCACAATCTGGGGGCCATTTATTGAATTGATTTTTCGAACGGGGAGATGGTTAAAAAAAACGCTGGCTCCCTCCCTTTTGTTTTAATCCACGGTCACTGCGTCTGCGCCGTGCAATATACTGTCACACCCGATATGAGTGGTGTCTTAACTAGTACTATTTCTATCAGTTTAATCCCTGTTACATCCCATATCAGGGATTGCCTTTTGTGAAAAAAAATGTAGGCCGGGTACCTTCAACTGCCTTTACAGTGACAGACCAAACTCTCATACACTAAACTGAATTGATTTTAGGAACCGGGAGATGGAAAAAGCAGCTTGGTCGGTCCTCTTACTCCCAAATTGGGGCACTGCGCGTGCACAGAGCAATGTGCAGTGACACCCTATATGAGTGGTGTCTTAACTAGTACTATTCCTATCAGTTTAATCCCTGTTACGTACTCTATCCGGACTAAAGTGTAAAAATTAAATGCCTTATTTATCGGCAAGCTACTGTGCCACCCGGTATTAGTGGTGGTGGGCACTGGCAGTGGGCACACTACAGTCTGTGGAAGTCGGCCTGACACACACTGGCAGCAGGCAAGCAACTGAAATTAAACTAAAGTGTAAAAATTAAATGCCTGTGCCACCCGGTATGAGTGGTGGTGGGCACTGGCAGTGGGCACACTACAGTCTGTGGAAGTCGGCCTGACACACACTGGCAGCAGGCAAGCAACTGAAATTAGACTAAAGTGTAAAAATTAAATGCCTGTGCCACCTGGTATGAGTGGTGGTGGGCACTGGCAGTGGGCACACTACAGTCAGTGGAAGTTAGCCTGACACACACTGGCAGGCAACTAACCTTAGATTAAAGGGTAAAAATTAAATGCCTTTGTTTGATGCAAAGTCCTGTGCCACACGGTGTGAGTGGTGGGCACTGGCAGTGGGCACACTACAGTCTGTGGGCCTGCAGCTCCTCACACACGGGCAGGCCAGGCAACTGCAATATATATATGGAGAAAGAAAAAAAAAGCAGACTAATGTAGCAGCCCTAAAAAGGGCTTTTTGGGGTGCTATCAGGACGCTGTCCTTACAGCAGAGATAAGATGAGTCTTTCAGGACTGGAGTGGACACTGAATACACTAGACTAGCTATCAATTTTCCTATTAAATCAGCAGCAACTACACTCTCCCTCCTCTCACTAAGACTGCAGCTTCAGAATGAATCTAAAATGGATGCTGTTCAGGAGATGGGAGGGTCTGGGAGGGAGGGTAAGCTGCTGATTGGCTGGAATGTGTCTGCTGACTGTGAGGTACAGGGTCAAAGTTTGCTCAATGATGATGTATAGGGGCGGACCGAACATCGCATATGTTCGCCTGCTGAGGCAAACGCGAACAAACTATGTTCGCCGGGAACTGTTCGCCAGCGAATAGTTCGGGCCATCTCTACTGCCAGGTCGCTGCTGGGAACGATGTTGTCTTAGTAGTACACCACTTTTACAGACTGACAATAATACGCGGAAAAAACGAAGATAAAATCAATTTTAGAGGAAAAATTGTTAAGAACCATCCTCTCTTGTATATTTACTTGTATATAAAGTGCAAGTGCTGCCAAAAATTACAAGGAAGAGGCACTCCGATACAACCTGTATATCACATAAAGGCCTCATTCACATTGTGGTACAATTGTTCAGGTAGTGGGACTCCTACACTCATAAAGCCTATGCACTAAGTCAAAGGGCTGCCAAAAATTACAAGGAACCGGCACTCCAATACACCCTTTATTACACATAAAGGAGAACATCATACACACCCTTTGAAAAATTATGCTTCATGGCCTGCTGTGACCCTCAAAAACATTAGAAGCAAGGCCTGCTGGTGACCATCTAAAACATTATGGGCGAGGGCCTGCTGTCGAACTGACAATCTAAAACATAAGGGGTGAGGGCTTGCTGCTGCGCTGACCATCTAAAACATTATAGGCGAGGGTCTTCTGAAGAGCTGACCCTCTAAAACATTAGGGGCGAGGGCCTGCTGCTGAGCTGACCATCTGAAACATTATGGGGGAGGGCCTGCTGCTGAGCTGACCATCTGAAACATTAGGGGTGAGGGCCTGCAGCTGAGCTGACCATCTAAAACATTATGGGGGAGGGCCTGCTGCTGATCTGACCATCTAAAATATTATGCCCAAGGGCCTGCGGCTGAGCTGACATCTAAAACATTAGGGGCGAGGGCCTGCTGCTGAGCTGACCATCTTAAACATTAGGGGCAAGGGCCTGCTGCTGATCTGACCATCTAAAACATTATGGGCGAGGGCCTACTGCTGAGCTGACCATCTAAAACATTATGGGCGAAGGCCTGCTGCTGAGCTGACCATCTGAAACATTAGGGGTGAGGGCCTGCGGCTGAGCTGACCATCTAAAACATTATGGGCGAGGGCCTGCTACTGATCTGACCATCTAAAACATTATGCGCAAGGGCCGGCGGTCGAGCTGACATCTAAACCATTAGAGGCGAGGGCCAGCTGCTAAACTGACCATCTAAAACATTAGGGGCGAGTGCCTGTTGCTGATCTGACCATCTAAAACATTATGGGCGAGGGCCTGCTGCTGAGATGACCATCTAAAATATTATGGGCGAGGGCCTGCTGCTAAACTGACCTTCTGAAACATTAGGGGTGAGGGCCTGCTGCAGAGCTGACCATCTAAAACATTATGCGCGAGGGCCTGCTGCTGAGCTGACCATCTTAAACATTAGGGGCGAGGGCCTGCTGCTCATCTGACCATCTAAAACATTATGCGCGAGGGCCTGCTGCTGAGCTGACCATCTAAAACATAAGGGGCAAGGGCCTGCTGCTGAGTTGACCATTAGAGATGAGCGAATTTCTAAAAAATTTGATTCGGCCAGTCCGCCGAATTTTCCGGAAAAGATTTGCTTCGATCCAAATTAATCCACAACGAATCTCTTAAAAAAAACGTCTATATCCAGGCTGCATAGAGCCTTTATATGGGTGTAGAACACTGTGCCTTGTAGTAACACGCATAGGGAGTGTGCTGGGGTAGCGAAATAATACTGTGTTCCAGTATGACATGCAGATGACAGGCGTCGCTATTAGGATCACTGCCCACTTCACTTATTTGGGAAGTCACGAGGCCAAAACTGACCAAATAGTATTAACTCAGGATTACAGGTCCACGTTAGCGTCAAGAAGAAGTGCACTCCTTTTACACCCTCATCAACTGATTCCACATAGATGTCTACAGAACCTGTTCTATTAAACGCTTATACAAGTAGAGCCCTCCCCCCCCCGACAGAGTGTAGAGGGTGTCAGCAGTTTGTGTTGAAGTCACTGATTATTTTGCCCTTTCTCTGATCCATCAGAACAATAACCCACAAAAAACGGATCCTGTCTGGGGAGCATGCTCCCTCACTCGGTCAGCATTTGCTCAATCAGTATTGCTAATGCACAAAATAATTTTATATTGTAAAATCCGGTGTCTGCATAATAAATCTGCAGCGGGGGGGGGGGCCCATATCGGCTTCTACACACTTTCAAAATAATCCTTCAGGGGGCGGATAGGTGCTGGATGACCGGGACGTTCCATGACCTTCCAAGGAGCAGCTGTCAGGAGCAGCAGTTCATTTCTGAGACATCCATCTCCGTGCACCATAGGATGCCCTCATTTTGATCTCCATGATGACTGGGAACCCGTGATGTTTTCACCGGACGATGAGACCGGGGTCTGGTTGGTGGTTTGAATCTTAACTAAGTTTGTGACTCTTCTGGGCTCCAAGCTATCTTTCTTGAACCTTTGTCTTCTCATTTGTAGCTACTGGAGGCCTGTTCCTGCCAGGCAAGTTGTCCCCAGAAGTATCTTGGTCAATGTGCAGCCAATACCGTACTTGCAGCAATCTTGACAGGATTCGCCTCCAGGTGGAGAGGAATTGTTTTCTTTGCATGCTTTCTCCATCGCAACACCACATCCTTGAATACACAGAAGACTGGCCGATTCTCTCCTGTTGTAGAAAAAAATTAAATGTTATTAGTAAATGCATAAAATATGTTATTATTAAATTAATAAAATATAATAAGGATGCCCTCTCTTTAATTTCCATGATGACTGGGAACCCGTGATGTTTTCACCGGACGAAGAGACTGGGGTTAGACGTTTGAATCTTGACTAACTTTGCGACTCTTCCGTGCTCCAAGTTATCTTGGACCTTTGTCTTCTCATTGTCTGTAGCTACTGGAGGCCTGTTCATGCCACGCAGGTTGCCCCCAGAAGTATCTTGGTCGATCAGCAGCCAATACCATACTTGCAGCAATCTTGACAGGATTCGTCTCCCGGAGGAGAGGAATTTTTTTTCATTTTCACTGCATCCTTTCTCCATCGCAACACCATGTCCTTGAATAAACAGAGGACTGTCCGATTCTATCCTGTTTTAGGGCTCATGCACACGACCGTTGTTCTGGTCCGCATCCAAGCCGCAGTTTTTGTGGCTTGGGTTCGGACCCATTCACTTCAATGGGGCCACAAAAGATACGGACAGCATTCCGTGGGCTGACCGCATCCGTTGCTCCGTTCCGTAGCCCCGCAAAAAAATATAATGTTTTGCAGACAAGAATAGGCATCTCTATAATTGCCTGTCCGTTCCGCAAATTGCGGAAGGGACACGGACGGCTTCCGTGTTTTGTGGATCCGAAATTTGTGGATCGTCAGCTGATTCCACATAGATGTCTACAGAACCTGTTCTATTAAACGCTTATACAAGTAGAGCCCCCCGACAGAGTGAAGAGGGTAACATAGTACATAAGGCCGAAAAAAGACATCTGTCCATCCAGTTCGGACTGTCATCCTCCTAGTTGATCCAGAGAAAGGCAAAAAAAAAAAACTGTGAGGTAGAATCTAATTTTCCCCACTTAAGAGGAATAAAAAATTCCTTCCTGACTCCCATCAGGCAATCAGAATAACTCCCTAGATCAACGACCCATCTCTAGTAGCTATAACCTGTAATATTATTATACTCCAGAAATACATCCAGGCCCCTCTTGAGTTCCTTTATTGTACTCATCATCACCACCTCCTCAGGCAGAGAGTTCCATAGTCTCACTGCTCTTACCGTAAAGAATCCTATTCTATGTTTGTGTACAAACCTTCTTTCCTCCAGATGCAGAGGATGTCCCCTCGTCACAGTCACAGTCCTGGGGATAAATAGATGATGGGAGAGATCTCTGTACTGACCCCTGATATATTTATACATAGTTATTAGATCTCCCATCAGTTGTCTTTTTTCTAACCCTAATTTTGATAATCTTTCAGGGTACTGTAGTTGCCCCATTCCAGTTATTACTTTAGTTGCCCTCCTCTGAACCCTCTCCAGCCCTGCTATGTCTGCCTTATTCACAGGAGCCCAGAACTGTACACAGTACTCCATGTGTGGCCTGACTAGCGATTTGTAAAGTGGTAGGACTATGTTCTCATAACGGGCGTCTATGCCCCTTTTGATGCAAATCATTATCTTATTGGCCTTGGCGGCAGCTGCCTGCCACTGGTTTTTGCAGCTTAGTTTGCTGTTTATTAAAATTCCTAGATCCTTTTCCATGTCAGTGTTACCGAGTGTTTAACCATTTAGTATGTACAGGTGGCTTGCATTATTCCTTCCCATGTGCCTAACTTTACATTTGTTAGTGTTAAACCTCATCTACCACTTATCTGCCCAAGCCTCCAATCTATCCCGATCCCTCTGTAGCAGTATATTGTCCTCTTCAGTGTTTACTTTACACAGTTTAGTGTCATCAGCAAAAATGTATATTTTACTATGCAAGCCTTCTACAAGATCATTAATAAATATATTGAAAAGAATAGGGCCCAATACTGACCCTGAGGTACCCCACTAGTGACAGTGACCCAATCTGAGTGTGTACCGTTAATAACCACCCTCTGTTTTCTATCTCTCAGCCAGTTACTTATCCACTTACAGACATTTTCTCCCAGTCCGAGCATCCTCATTTTATATTGTAACCTTTTATGAGGTACAGTGTCAAATGCTTTGGAGAAGTCCAGATATACGTCCTTTCATTCACCGCTGTCAAGTCTAGAACTTACCTCCTCAAAAACTGATTAAATTAGTTTGACCTGACCGATCCCTCATGAAGCCATGCTGATATGGCGTTATTTGCTTATTTCCGTTGAGATACTCTAAGATACCATCTCTCAGAAAACCTTCAAACAGTTTACCCACAACAGATGTTAAACTTACCAGTCTATAGTTTCTAGGCTCTGTTTTTGGACCCTTTTTGAATACTGCCACCACATTTGCTATGTGCCAATCCTGTGGAACATTCCCTGTCAGTATAGAGTCCGCAAATATCAGAAATAAGGGTCTGGCTATGAAATTACTTAATTCCCTTAGGATACGGGGGTGTATGCCATCCGGTCCTGGCGATTTGTCTATTTTAATCTTTTTAAGTCGCTCTTGTACTTCTTCTTGGGTTAGACAGGACACTTTAAAGGGAACCTGTCATGAAAAAACAGCATGTAAATCTGTTCACAGTACCTCCTAGTGCCCTCCAAGTGTCTCCAGAGGGACCTTTTCTTCCGAATGTCACATTTTTTGTCTTTGAGAAAATGTAGTTTTATTCAGCCACTGCCCCGTGCTTCAAGTCAGGCTTGAAGTCATGGGGGCAGCGGCCTAGGCGTCTTCACTGGTCCTCTCCCCGCCCCCTGCTTTCTTGAGTGACAGCCCAGATCGTTTGCCGGGACCGGCACAGCCGACGTGAACTCCTCTGCGGCGTGCGTGCAGGAGATCACGTCGGCTGTGCACAGATGCCTGGTGCAGGCGCGTTTGCTACAGCCTGTCGGGCGCATGCGCTGTACGGCGAAAAAAAGACGGCGCGAAGTACGCGCGGCAGCCGGGACCGCGCTCCAGCCGCCCTTTACTGCGCATGCGGCCGTAGAGTGCGGTCCCGGCAAACGATCTGGGCTGTCACTCAAGAAAGCAGGGGGCGGGGAGAGGACCAGTGAAGACGCCTAGGCCGCTGCCCCCATGACTTCAAGCCTGACTTGAAGCACGGGGCAGCGGCTGAATAAAACTACATTTTCTCAAAGACAAAAAATGTGACATTCGGAAGAAAAGGTCCCTCTGGAGACACTTGGAGGGCACTAGGAGGTACTGTGAACAGATTTACATGCTGTTTTTTCATGACAGGTTCCCTTTAAGTGGGGGATTTATTTTTACATTCAGCATTTTATCTGACAGTTTATTTTCCTCAGTGAATACATTGGAGAAAAAGGACCGACACCTTCAGATTTATACTTTTTAACATTTATATAATTGAAGAACATTTTAGGGTTAGTTTTACTCTCTTTGGCGATTAATCTCTCGGTCTCTAGTTTGGCCGCTTTTATTTGTTTTTTAAATGTTCTATATTTTTCCCTATAGTTTTTCAGTGCTCCCTCGCTACCCTCCTGTTTTAGTGATTTATATGCTTTCATTTTGTCATTTATTGCTTTCTTTCATTTATATTTATCCACATTGGTTTCTTTTTGTTCCTTAACCTTTTATTCCTATACGGTATATACCTCTCACAATGAGATTTTAGGATGCTTTTAAAGATATCCCATTTTGTGGCTGTATTTTTATTTTTGAGGACTTTGTCCCAGTTAGTTAGACCTATGGCCTCGCTTAGTTGGCTAAATTTAGCATTTTTGAAGTTTGGTATTTTTGTGCCTCCCTTTAGAAATGCTCTTTTGAATGATAATTGGAAGGTTATTACTTTATGGTCACTATATCCCAGGTGTCCCCCAACCTGCACATCTGTTGTTCTGTCAGGTCTATTGTTTAATACTAAGTCCAGTATGGCCGTCCCTCTAGTCGGGTCCTGAACCAGTTGGGAAAGGTAATTGTCTTTGGTTATTGCCAAGAACCTGTTTCCTTTATGCGATGTACAGCTTTCAGTTTCCCAGTCTATATCTGGGTAGTTGAAGTCCCCCATAATAACCCCCTCATTATGATTTGCAGCCTTGTCTATTTCGTTTGGTAATAGATTTTCTGTGGACTCTGGTATATTAGGTGGTTTATAGTAAACTCCTATTAGTAATTTATTATTGTTTTTGGCTCCATGTTTCTCTAACCACAGTGACTCCACATGTTCATGTCCCTCACTTATATTTTCTTGGACTGTGGGCTTTAGACAGGACTTTACATAAAGGCAGACTCCTCCCCTTTTTAAACAGACTGTAAACATGTACATTAACTGCCCAGTCATAGCTATCATCCAGCTATGTCTCAGTTATTCCCACTATGTCATAGTTCTCCTCACACATCACTAATTCCAGTTCCCCAGTTTTGTTAGTCCGGCTTCTGGCATTAGTGTACATACAATTAAGAGGTTTTTGTATATTTTTAAAGGGAACCTGTCAGCAAAAAATTGCATAGTAAGCTGTTAACAGTGCCTCCTAATGCCAGATAACAGTGTCAGTGCTGGAGAGCGGTCCCGGCTCCGGCGCGTACATTGAGCCGGCTTCATTTTTGGCTACAGCGCATGCGCCCGACACCCTGTTCCAATCGCGCTCGATACGCATAGATGCCGGGCGCGGGCGCGATTGGAACAGGGTGTCGGGCGCATGCGCTGTAACCAAAAATGAAGCCTGCTCAATGTACGCGCCAGAGCCGGGACCACGCTCCAGCCGCCCTTTACTGCGCATGCGGGCTTAGAGCGCGGTCCCGACACTGCGATTCGGGATGTCAATCAAGGAGGCAGGAGGCGGGGAGAGCACTATTGGAGACGCCTAGGCCGCCGCCCCCATGACTTCAAGCCTGACTTGAAGCACGGGGCGGCAGCTGAATAAAACTTCGATTTCTCTGTGAGGCCAAGTGCTGCAAAAAAATGAAAAAGTGCATTGGGACACTGTTATCTGGCACAAGGAGGTACTGTTAACAGCTTACTATGCTATTTTTTGCTGACAGGTTCCCTTTAACCCTACACCTTTCCTTCTGAACTGTTCTAGTCCCTTCATCCATTCCTCCCCCAGTCCCACTACCTTGCCCCTGGTCTCTATCTGCACTATCTTCCCTTCCTATAACATAATTACCCTCCCCCCAGTACCTAGTTTAAACACTCCTCCAACCTTCTAGCCATCTTTCTCCGAAACACAGCTGCCCCTTCCTCATTGAGGTGCAGCCTGTCCCTATGATAGAGCATGTAGCCGACAGAGAAGTCGGCCCAGTTCTCCAGGAACCCAAACCCCTCCTTCCTACAGCAGTTCTTGTGCCACTTGTTAACCTCCCTAATCTCCCGCTGCCTTTCTTGTGTGGCTCTTGGAACAGGCAGTATCTCGGAAATTACTACCTTTGAGGTCCTTGCCCTAAGCTTTTGACCTAAATCCCTGAAATTTATTTTTAAGGGCGCTCCACCTACCTCTAATTTTGTCTTTGGTTCCTATATGGACCATGACCGCTGGATTTTCTCCAGCCCCTCCCAGTAATCTGTAAACCCGATCCGCAATGTGTCGAACTCTAGCGCAGGGAAGACAGCACACTGTTCACGGTCTTTATGACAGATTGCCCTATCTGTTCCCCTAATAATGGAGTCTCCCACTACCAGCACCTGTCTGCATTGCCCTGCTCTCCTGGTCCCCTGCTTATTGGAGCCGACATTTCTCTGACTGGCAGAGGAAGGGTCCGGCTGCAGCAGTGGCGTCCTTTAACTGACATCCCACTCATCTGCCAAACGTGCAAACTTGTTGGGGTGTGTCAGATCAGGGATAGCCTCCCTGGCACTCTTCCCTCTACCCCGCTGTCTAACTGTTACCCAGCTAGCTGCCTCACTTTCTTGAGCCTCCTCGCTACCACTGTCCCCCTCATCTCCCCCAAAGAGTGCTTGCTCGGTAAGAAGCAAACTCTTTTGCAAAATGTCAACGCCTCTCAGTGTTGCAACTTGCCCGTTTAGAGACTTGATTTGCGATTCCAAATGGGTAATTTGCTCACATTTTGAACAAAGATATACACCCTCGAACGGCTGTTCCAGGACTGCATACATCATACAAGATGTGCACTGGACGGCGTTGTCAATTGTGCAACACATACTAAATGGGGATTACACAAAAGCGAAAAATACAATATTATGTAGTAATAAGAAACTGACTAATTGCAGTCCTCCACTGAAGTCCCTGAATCTGAATTCACTTAATCTTAAGTCACACACTTCAATCAAACATGCGACACTCAAACTCGCGTTAAATGCCTGCTTTAAATGGAGCTCTCAGAAGCAGCCTGTGTGTCAGCCGTAAGTTTGTGTTGATGTCACTGATTAATTTGCCCTTCCTCTGATCTGTCAGAACAATAACCCACAAAAAACGGATCCTGTCTGGGGAGCATACACCTTCACTCGGTCAGCATTTGCTCAGTAATCCATGAATATTGCTAATTCCCAAAAAAAACAGGAGTGGATCTAAAACAGAGATGACATGTGAAGGTAATATTTGCATGTCTTCTGTGTTTTGTACCCACTCCTGCTTTTGGCTACCAAATCATAAGCCAATTCTGATGGGACCATACAGGTCTTATAGCTGCTACACAGACAGGATCCGTTGTGCGTCTCATTTTTCCTTCCTTCTGACCGATAAGAAGAAAGGTCAAATAAACAGTGATTTCAAGAAGGCCAAGCAAGGACAATAGCGACCCTGTCATAGAGTGTAAACGGTGGTAACAGCATGAGAAGTCCACAGAGTGGTCCTATGACATAGTGGTGAGGTGGAAGCAGCATGAGGAGACCACCAAGTGGAACAATGACAGGGTCTGGAGGTGGCGGCATTATCAGGAGGCCACATAGTGGCACAATGACAAAGTTTGGAGGAGCTCGCAGCAGTATAAGTAGGCCATAGAGTGGCAAGGTGACATGGTGTGGCCATGGCAGCAACTGCAGCAGCATGATACCACAGAGTGGCATGGTGACATAGTGGGGACATGGCTGCATGAGGAGGCCACAGAGTGGCAAGGTGACATAGTATGGAGATGGCAGCAACCACAGAGTGACAAGGTGACATAGTGTGAACATGGCAGCATCAGGAGGCCACAGAGTAGCATGGTGACATAGTGTGGACATGTAAAGAAAGATATGTGTGAGTGGCCCCTTTAATGCAAATAGTTAAAACATAACTTTTAATAAGCAGTCTATCATAAAACATGAAATGGCCAGTATTTGAGCAAAAGTTACACTACCTAGAGGAGAGTCATAGCAGGAGGGTAATGGTCAGGATTGGCGGCATGGGGGACCCTATAATAATCATAAGAGGTGGTGGGTGCTCTACGCTGACATCGTGGAAACCCTGGATCTCTCCCTTATATTACTTACTAAAGGGCAAAGTGGAGACACTAACAGGCTGTCGCGGAGCACCCGCCCCGAAAAGGGCGACCCCCAGCCGCAGGAACCTGGGACCTCACTGAAGAAACCCTGATGCTAAAGGTGTGACAGACCTCTGGAGTCTGCATAGCAATATTCCTATCCGACGCGTTTCACCATGCCCTAAATGGCATGGATCTTCAGGGATAAATATGCAAAGATTGCGGGAGCGCACAGCGCAGTGGCGTTATGCCGTGCGCCCGCAATTCAAATGGCAGTGGCCTCTGCCATTTGAATTGCGGGCGCACGGCATCACGCCTTTTCGGGGCGGGTGCTCCGCGACAGCCTGACAAAAGTGAGTCTCTACACATTTTGGGTGGACTGGCGAGTTCTTCTTGGGGTAACTATGGCCCCCGCCGCACTAAACACCCACTCTGATGCCACACTACTGGCTGGGCAGGACAGCTTTTCCAGGGCAAACTGGGCCAGTTGTGGCCACAAATCCAGTTTTGCTGCCCAGTAGTCCAGCGGATATTCTATGATGGCTGGCAGGGTGCTGTCTAAGTATGCAACCACCTGCTGGTTCAGGTCCTGCTCCAGGACTACCTGCTGTTGATGATGAGTAGTTTCTTCACTATGCGGGTGAAGAAAGCTGCTCATCAGCGACTCTAGACTCAGGCTGCTGGTGCTGCTGTCACTTGCGACGAAGTCGAAGATCGAGTCAACCAATCAAAAACCGCTGGGTTGCTGGTCAAGACACGACCGCTAGTTGACATGTGGACCTTAGGCCTCGGGGAAAAAATCCCTGCTGCCACGCCCCTTGCTCTGCTGCAACCTGTGCCTACGCCAGAATCATTTACTCATCTGCCACTTACCTGTGCAGGGCCTGGCACTTCTCTGTCTAAAAGCGACAAATATATATTTCTTTTTTTACTGAGATAGGCAACTAAAGGATTTGAAATTGGCAACGAAACGATTTCAGGGTAAATAACAGCGAAAGTGAACTGCATATATTTTTCTCTAGATATATGACAATAAACGCTTTTAGCGCAAATAACAGCAAATGTGAACTGCGTCTATTTTTCTCGTATTGGAGTGAAATATGGCAATAAACACTTTTAGTGCAAATAACACCAAATGTGAACTACGTCTATTTTTCTCGTATTGTAGTGAAATATGACAATAAACCCTTTTAACCCAAATAACACAAAATATGAACTAAGTGTATTTTTCTCTTTTTTCCTAGAAATATGGCGATAAATGGGGTTGAGCGAACCCGAACTTTAGGGTTTTTAGTACCAGGACCCGGACATTTCCGTAAAAGTTAGGGTTCAGGTTAGATGTTCGGCGATTTTTTAGCGCTTTTTGAAAGGCTGCAAGGCAGCCAATCAACAAGCATTTCACTAGTCTGCCCTTAGAAGCCATCACAGCCATGCCTACTAATGGCATGGCTGTGATTGGCTAAGAGCAGCATGTGACCCAGCCTCTATATTGGCTGGAGTCACGTAGCGCCGCACGTCACTCTGCTCTTCTCAGTGTAGGGATAGGATGCTGCTGTGAGGGAGAGATTAGGGAAGAACTCTGTTGAACTTGATGCTATTAAAACTGCATGTGAACTGCATGTGTCCCAGCGACATTACTTTAATTCTGTTGTGGTAGCTCAGTGGAGGACAATTTCCCTTTTTTGGCTGGTCAAGTACCCCTGCGGCCTGCAGTGCACACCTGGCAGTGAAAATTATTCAATTACATCAGTCTGTCACATATTTTTGTGACCTAAAGCGATTTGTTATCTGTCTGCAACAGGCACTGCATATCTGACAGTCCAATATAACTGTTAAATACTGCAGTTAACTTGCTGCTATAAAAAGCACACTTTTTTTGCTAGATAGTAAATTTACGGGCTATGCTGCATTTCTGACAGTCCAATACAACTGTAACATACTGCATTTACATTGGTACTATAAAAAAAAAACACGCTTTTTGTGACAGGGACGTAAATTTGTAAAAAACGTCTGTTACATTATTGGGTAACATTAACCCAGTTTTGCCATATAACAAACCCCTGCTCTGCATAGGTAACAGGGAGGTAAATTTGTAAAAATCGTCTGTTTTATTATTGGGTGACATTAACCCAGTTTTGCGATATACAAACCCCTGCTCTGTATAGGTGACAGGGAGGTAAATTTGTAAAAATCGTCTGTTCCATTGTTGGGTGACATTTGACTATTTTTGCTGTATACAAACCCCTGCTCTGCATAGGTGACAGGGAGGTAAATTTAGTAAAAATCGTCTGTTACATTCTTGGGTGACATTAACCTAGTTTTGCCGGTAAAAACCCCTGCTCTGCATTGCTGACAGGGAACTAAATTTAGTAAAAACGTCTGTTACTTTGGTGGGTGACCACAAAAAATGAGGAGACTGTCAAATAAGGGACGTGGCCCTGGTCGTGCTGCTGCTGGTGTTGGTAGAGCTTCTGTTGCAGGGAGAGGACGTGATCTGTGCCAGCTACACACCCAAATGAAACACCTTCCTCAGGTGCGTGTAGACGACAGAGCCTTCAGCGTTATTTAGCAGGCCCAAATGCCACTCTACAAATGGTGAGGCCACAACAAGTAAAGTCGCTAGTAGATTGGGTAGTTGACAGTGCCTCCAGTATCTTCACATTGTCTCCCACCCGTTACACTGCTGAAAGCTCAGAGTTGGCACTTGCAGACCATGGGCATCTATCTAGCACCTCACCCCCTTGCAAATCAGCCAATCAGTCTGAGCCCCAAGTCATGCAGCAGTCTCATATGCTTTTTGATGAGTCTGCTGGAAGGGTTTCCCAGGGCCATGCACCTAGCCCTGCCCCAGAAGTGGAAGAGATTGAGTGCACCGATGCCCAACCACTTATGTTTGAGGATGAGGACATGGGAAGACCACCACAGCACGTCTCTAATGATGATAATACACAGGTGCCAACTGCTGCGGCTTCCTGCAGTGTGCAAACCGACAAGGAGGGCAGGGGGGAAGACTGGGTGGAAGATGATGTGGAGGACAATGAGTTCCCAGACCCCACATGAAATCAAGGTCATGCGAGTGACCTATGCAGTTCAGAGGGAGAGGCGGTGGTCGCACAGAGCCACCAGCACAGCAAAAGAGGGAGCAGGTTGCAAAAGAAGAGCGGCCGTCCCCTAGACAGTACGCCAGCTACTGCCCACTGCACCCAGGGACCGAGCACAACAAAGCCAGCTCCAAGAAGTTCCCTGGCGTGACAGTTCTTTAGACAATGTGCAGGCGACACCACGTCCGTCACCTTCAACAAGCAGCACCACAATGTCCCATGGCAGCGTTCAGCTGTCCATCTTCCAAACAATGGAGTGAAAGAGGAAGTACCCCCCTACCGACCCGCGATCCATAGCCAAACTGCCAGCATTTCAAAATTCCTGGCCTTTGAAATGCTGTCATTCCGTCTGGTGGAGACAGAGAGTTTTAAAAACCTTATGGCCTTGGCTGTCCCACAGTACGTCGTTCTCATGCCTGGCATGTGCTGAATTTGGTGGTGCAGAAATTCCTGAAAAACTACCCCGATATATCATAGCTTCTGCAGAAAGTGCAGCCGTCTGTGCGCGCTTTCAGCGTTCTCACCCTGCTGCTGCTCGCCTATCTGCCCTGCAGTGCAACTTCGCACCACTGAGTGGGCCTCCATGAGTGGGCCTCCATGCGAGACCTGTGTGCCATGTTGAGCTGTTTCGACTACTCCACCAACATGGCCAGTGCCGATGACGCCGTTCTCAGCGTTACTATCCCACTTCTATGTCTCCTTGAAAAAACGCTTCAGGCAATGATGGAAGAGAATGTGGCACAGGAGGAAGAGGGATCGTTTCCACTGTTAAAAGGCCAGTCATTCACAACTTGCTCAGAGGATGGGTTCCTGCACCAACATAGGCCAGGTACACAATTGTCACGCCAGGGCACAGTTCTGGAAGATGAGGAGGAGGGGGAGGATGAGGAGGAACCGTGTTCACAACAGGGTGGCACCCAAAGCAGATCATGGGCCATCAGTTTGTCCTTGCCTCTGGGAAGCCTGGCACACATGAGCGACTACATGCTGCAGTGCCTGGGCAACGACTGCCGAGTTGCCCACATTCTAAGTTGTGCAGATTACTGGGTGTCCACCTTGCTGGATCCCAGTTACAAGGACAACGTGCCGTCCTTAATTCCCTCACTGGAGCGTGATTGGAAGATGCGCGAGTAAAAAGGCACGCTGTTAGACGCTCTGCTGATGGCATTCCCACCTGACACCGGGGCGTCAGTGGAAGCACAGAGCGAAGGCAGAGGAGGAAGAAGAGGCAACGCAGCAGGGGCACCGCCAGCACCTCAGAAGGCAGGGTTAGCATGGCTGAAATGTGGAAAAGCTTTGTCACCATGCCACAACAACCAGCACCACCACCTGATATGCAATATCTTAGCAGGAAGCAGCATTTCAGCAACATGGTGGAGCAGTATGTGTGCACACGCCTACACGTACTGACTAGAATTGAGCAAACCCGAACTGTATATTTCAGGTTCATACCGAATTTCGGGGTGTTCGGGACACGGAGCCGAACCCGAACCTTTTTAATAAAGATCGGGTTCGGGTCCGTTGTTCGCAATTTCTTCCTGCTTTCTAAAGGGCTGCACAGCAGCCAATTAGCAAGCATTTGACTTCTTGCCCTAAGAAGCCATCACAGCCATGCCTACTAATGGCATGACTGTGATTGGCTGAGTGCAGCATGTGACCCAGCCTCTTTATAAGCTGGAGTCACGTACTGCCGCACGTCACTCTGCTGATTTGAGCTTATGGAGAGGATGCTGGTGCTGCGATCAGGGACAGAATAGGGCAGAAATTTTAAGAACCTGTGCTACTATAATCCACAAGATACAGCAAATAGAGAGGGAGGGAGCTTCAGCAATCCAACATTTCTGTACCCAGCCACTGCCAGTGAAATCTTTTTTTATATTCCATCTGTTACTGAGGTGGAGCTCGGTGGCCATTTTAGCCACTGCAGTGTACTGCATGTGTGCCAGCCAGCCAGGGACATCAGCCTAATCCAATTTTGTAGCTTTTTGTGGCTGCTCAAGTCCCCTATATTGCCTTTTGTATGTTTAAGGAGTGACATAGTCCATTTGTCTAGTCTGGGATCTGTGGTGCCACAGATCACTTGTGTATACAGTGCACTAAACCGTATATTCAATTTCAGCTATTAAATAGGGCATCAGTGTATTTTAGTTAAAAAAGAAAATGTCATCCTGGTCCAACAAGCCTATTTTTCACTGCCAAAATATATATTTGACATTTTTGCGGTGAAATAGAGAATCCGTGTAATTTTGGGGGAAAAACCGTATTCCTTGTCCACAAAACATTTCTGCGTACACCGTCCAACAACATATTTTATATTTCTGCAGGGAAATAGTGCTTCTTAGTTTTTTATAGAAAAAAAACGTTATTTAAGGTCCACCAAACAGTCTGAAATACCCATTCCAACCACCAATTTTACATTGCTACTGTGAAATACAGCATAAGTGTATGTTTTTTGACAAAAAAGTGGTAATCCTGATCAACAGAGCATCTTGAAATATACTGCTTCAATACCGATTTCACATTACAGCTGAGAAATAGTGCATTATTCTATTTTGTGGGAAAAAAGCAATATTCTTGCTTCACAAAGCAGTTGTACATACACGGTATAAATATCTAATTTAAATTTACAGCAGTAAAAAACTGCATTTTGGTGTTTTATTGAAAAAAGCTGTGTTATAGGCCGAAAAAACTGTTGTGCATCCGTCGTTTAAATAATTATTTACAATTTATAGCAGTTAAATACTGCATTTGTGAATTTTGGTGACCAAATCCGTGTTCTGGGTCCCCAAATCTGGTGTCCATACATAGTATAAATATCTACTTCTAATGTACAGCAGTTAAAAACTGCATTTTGGTATTTTATTGAAAAAAGCCGTGTTTTAGGTTGAAAAAACTGTTGTGCATCCGTCATTTAAATAATTATTTCCAATTTATAGCAGTTAAATACTGCATTTGCGAATTTTGGTGACCAAATCTGTGTTCTGGGTCCCCAAATCTGGTGTCCATACATAGTATAAATATCTACTATTAATGTGCAGCAGTTAAAAACTGCATTTTGGGGTTTTATTGAAAAAAGCTGTGTTTTAGGCCGAAACAACTGTTGTGCATCCGGCGTATAAATAATTAATTTCAATTTACAGCAGTGAAATACTAATTTTCTGTATTTTATTACAAAAATACTTGTTCTTGTTCCACAAACCACTTGTGCATACAGCGTACCAAAAGTTTTTTTACATTTCCACATAGAAATTGAGAATCAATGTATTTTGGGCCCAAAAAACTTTATTCTGGGTCCACAGAGCATTTTTTTGACATGGGCACTGCCTTAGTGAAGGTTATTGTCGACTAGTGGCAGGTAAATTGACACTGGAGAGAGACCAATCTTTCAGCTTGGTGGGTGAACGCAAATAATGAGGAGAACATCAAATAAGGGATGTGGGCATGGTCGTGGTGGTGTTGGTGGAGCTCCTTTTGCTTGGAGAGGACGTAGCCATTCAGCTCCAACTAACGCTCCAAGTCAAACACCTTCCTCTGGTGCAAGTAGACGACAGAATCTGCAGCGTTATTTGTTAGGTCCAAATGCCGCTTTACGGATGGTAAAGCCAGAACATGTACAGGTGATAGTAGATTGGGTGGCTGACAGTGCCTCCAGTTCCTTCACAGTATCTAACACCCAGTCCTCTTCAGAAAGCTCAGACTTGGCACCTGCAGACCATGCCCATCAGTCTTCCACCTCACCCCCTTGCAAATCAGCCAAGCAGTCAGAGCCCCAAATCATGCAGGAAAGTCTCATGCTTTTTGATGACTCTGTTGGCAGGGTTTCCCCGGCCCATCCACCTAGCCCTGCCCAGAAGAGGAAGACCTTAAATGCACTGATGCTCAACCACTTTTGTTGCAGGATGAGGACATGGGAATACTGCCGAAAAACGTCTCTGATGATGACGAAACACAGGTGCCAACTGCTGTGGTTTTCTGCAATGTGCAGATCAACGAGGAGGGCAGGGGTCATGAATGGGTGAAAGATCATGTGGAGGATCTGGACTGAAGGTCGTGCTAGTGAGGCGTACAGACTGGACTGAAGGTCGTGCTAGTGAGGCGTACAGTTCTGAGGAAGAGGCGGTGGTCGCACAGAGGCAACAGCACAGCAAAAGAGGGAGCAGGGTGCAAAAAAGCAGCGGCCGTTCCAGAGAGAGTACACCTGCTACGTTCCACCGCACCCAGGCACCGAGCACACCAAGGCCTGCTCCAAGGAGTTTATTGGCGTGGCAGTTCTTCACACAATGTCCTGACGACAGGACACGAGTGGTTTGCATGTTGTGCCATCAGAGCCTAAAGTGAGGCATAAACGTTCTTAACCTGAGCACAACCTGCATGACTAGGCATCTACATGCAAAGCATGAACTGCAGTGGAGTAAACACCTTAAAAACAAGGAACTCTCTCATGCTCTTCCAGCTCTCTCTTCTGCTGCTGGCTCGGCCTCTCCCTCAACCCCTGGCGTCACTGTGGCACCTGGCGACCAGCAAACAGAGGATGTTCCACCAACACCACCACATACGACACCATCAACAAGCATCTCCACCATGTCACACGGCAGCATTCAGCTGTCCATCTCCCAAACATTGGAGAGAAGGAGGAAATACCCACCGACCCACCCTCAAGCCCTAGCCCTGAATGCCAGCATTTCAAAATTACTGGCCTTTGAAATGCTGTCATTCCGTCTTGTGGAGACGGACTGTTTCAAACAGCTGATAGCGGTGGCTGTCCCCCAGTACGTTGTTCCCAGCCGCCACTACTTTTCCAGGCAACCCGTCCCTTCCCCACAGATACATGGAACAGTAAGCACGGCCAGGGTCGCTATATCTCCCTAACTGCACACTGGGTAAACGTAGTGGCGGCTGGGCCAGAGGTGGATAGTGGTTTGGCGCATGTCCTTCCACCACCGAGGATCGCAGGGCATTATTCGCTGCCTTCTCTTGCTTCCTCCTCCTACTCTGCATCATCCTCCTCCTACTCCTCTTCTACCACCCCACATACGGTCATCGAAAGAACCTCACCTCCAACTTCAGCACAGCCCGGGGTAAACGTCAGCAGGCGATTTTAAAACTCATGTGTTTGGGTGACAAACCCCACACTGCACAGGAGCTTTGGAGGAGCATAGAACAGCAGAATGATGAGTGGTTGCTGCCGGTGAGCCTCAAACCCGGTCGGGTGGTGTGCGGTAATGGGCGAAATCTCGTTGCAGCTCTGGGACTAGCTGGTTTGACGCACATCCCTTGCCTGCCGCATGTGCTCAATCTGGTGGTGCAGAAGTATCTTAAAAACTACCCAGACATGTCAGAGCTGCTGCTGAAAGTGCAGTCCGTATGTGCACGCTTTTGGCGTTCTCACCCTGTTGCTGCTCGCCTGTCTCGCTGCAGCGTAACTTCAGCCTTCCTGCTCACCGCCTCATATGCGACATGCCCACCAGGTGGAACTCCACCTTACATATGCTGGAGAGACTGTGCGAGCAGCAGAGGGCGATAGTGGAGTTTCAGATGCAGTATGGCTCTGCGGATCAGCACCACTTCACCACCAGTGACTGGGCCTGCATGCGAGACCTGTGTACCTTGTTGCGGTCTTTGGACTACTCAACCAACATGGCCAGTGCTGATGACGCCGTTGTTAGCATTACAATACCCCTTCTATGTCTCCTTGAAAAAAATATTACAGCGATGATAGAAGAGGATGTGGCACAGGACAAGGAAGAGGGGGCATTTCACAGGGTTTCAGGCAGGTGGGGTCCTGCACCAGCAGAGGCCAGGTACACATGTGGAAAGCCAGGGCACACTTCTGGAGGACGAGGAGGAGGATGAGGTAGAGGAGGAGGAGGAGGAACTGGTTTCACTGCAGGGTGGCACCCTACGCAGCTCAGGGCCATTACTGGAGCGTGGCTGGGGGGATATGGCGGAAACAGACGATACACCGCCTACAGAGGGCAGCTTATCGTTACCTCTGGGCAGCCTGGCACACATGAGCGACTACATGCTGCAGTGCCTGCGCAACGACAGCAGAGTTGCCCACATTTTAACTTGTGCTCACTACTGGGCTGCTACCCTGCTGGATCCCCGGTACAAGGACAACGTGCCCACCTTAATTCCCGCACTGGAGCATGATAGGAATATGCACGACTACAAGCGCACGCTGGTATACGCGCTCCTGAGGGCATTGCCAACTGACACGGGGGGACAAGTGGAAGCACAAGGCAAAGGCAGAGGCGGAGGATGAGGAGGGAGAGGTCACCAAACAGCTGTGTCATGGCCAGCTCCTCAGACAGCAAGGTTAGCATGGCCGAGATGTGGAAAAGTTTTGTCACCGTGCCACAGCAAACTGCACCACCAGCTGATAGGGAACGTGTTAGCAGGAGGCAGCATTTCAACAACATGGTGGAACAGTACGTGTGCACACACCTCCTCGTACTGACTGATGGTTCTGCCCCATTCAACTTCTGGGTCTCCAAATTGTCCGCATGTCCAGAGCTTGCCCTTTATGCCTTGGAGGTGCTGGCCTGCCCTGCGGCCAGTGTATTGTCTATACGTGTATTTAGCAAGGCAGGGGGCGTCATTACAGATAAACGCAGCCGCTTGTCCACAGCCAACTTGGACAAGCTCACGTTCATTAAAATGAACCAGGCATGTATCCCACAGGACTTGTCCGTACCTTGTGCAGAATAGACATTTATAACTGCCTCGCCCTCAACCATACATTCTTGTACTCCGGGGCACTTCTTTATTGAAGCCTCTTTTTTTAATTGTACCATTATTTTGGGGGAAATCCCAAGTTGAATGAACCTCTCCTCTGTCTGGGTGCCAGGGGCCTACATTTCAGTTAATCGCCTGCTGCTTTGGTGCGTGACATTAACTTCTTTTTACTGTCCAATGACTTCTACTCTGTCTGGGTGTCAGGGGCCTATATTTCGTTTAATCGTCTTCTGCATTGGTGGGAGACATTAACCTCTTTTTGCTGACAAATGACCTCTCCTCTGTCTGGATGTCAGGGGCCTACCCTGCTGCATTGGTGGGAGACATTAACCTTTTTTTGCTGACAACTGACCTCTCCTCTGTCTGGGTGTCAGGGGCCTATATTTTGTTTTATCGCCTGCTGCATTAGAGGGAGACATTAACCTCTTTTTCCTGTCAAATGACCTCTCCACTGTCTGGGTGTCAGGGCCTACATAACTTATAATGGCCTGTTCCTTTGCAGGTTGACCTGAGGCCTGTGTTGCTGTTATGGGACCTCTCTCCTCTGTCTGGGTGCTAGGGCCTAAATTGCTGAAAGTGGTCTGTTGCATTGGTGGGTGACATGATGCCTGTTTTCTTGTTATGGGACCTCTCTCCTGTCTGGGTGCTAGGGCTTAAATTGCTGAAAGTGACCTGTTGCATTGGTGGGTGACATGATGCCTGTTTTATTGTTATGGGACCTCTCTCCTCTGTCTGGGTGCCAGGGGCATACATTACTGATAATTGTCTGCTGCATTGGTGGGTGACATGATGCCTGTTTTACTGTTATGGGACCTCTCTCCTCTGTCTGGGTGCTAGGGCTTAAATTGCTGAAAGTGACCTGTTGCATTGGTGGGTGACATAATGCCTGTTTTGCTGTTATGGGACCTCTCTCCTCTGTCTGGGTGCCAGGGTACTACATTAATGATAATCGTCTGTTGCATTGGTGGGTGACATGATGCCTGTTTTGCTGTTATGGGACCTCTCTCCTCTGTCTGGGTGCCAGGGTCCTACATTAATGATAATCGCCTGCTGCATTGGTGGGTAACATGATTACTGTTTTGCTGTTATGGGAACTCTCTCCTCTGTCTGGGTGCCAGGGGCCTACATTAATGATAATCGCCTGTGGCATTGGTGGGTGACACAATGCCTATTTTGCTGTTATGGGACCTCTCTCCTCTGTCTGGGTGCCAGGGTCCTACATTAATGATAATGGCCTGTTCCATTGCAGGTTGACCTGAGGCCTGTGGTGCTGTTACGGGACCGCTCTCCTCTTTGCGGGAGCCATGGGCCTGAATGAGTGATTGCTGCCTGTGGCAATGCTGGGTGAAATCAATACTGTTTTGGCGTGATTTGAATTCTCTTATTTGTGGGTGCCAGGGGCCTGAGTCTGTGCATGAGGCCTGTGACACTGCGGGCAGGCATGAATCCTTTTTGGCTGTGATGACAACTTCTCCAACTCCCATGTATGGTTGTCTTGGGCCTGAGTCTGTGAGTGAGGTCTGTGGCACTGCATGCAGACATGAATCCTTTTTGGCTGTGAAAAGAACTTCTCCAACTCCCATGTATGGTTGCCTTGGGCCTGAATCTGCGAATGTGGCCTGTGGCACTGCTGTCAGACATGAATCCTTCATGGCTGTGAAGAGAACTTCAACTACCATAGCATTCCCACCTGACGCCACCCCAACCTCCTATTCTACCTCCTCCGCCAAATTGCCAATTAATATTGGTTAATTTTTATTTATTTTATTTTAAGTCATTTCCCTATCCACATTTGTTTGCAAGGGATTTACCTACATTTTGCTGCCTTTTTCAGCCCTCTATCCCTTTCCAGGGCTATTTTACAGCCATTTTAGTGCCCAAAAGTTTGGGTCTCCATTGACTTCAGTGGAGTTCGGGTTTGGAATCAAGTTCTGGTCAAGTTCGGTTCCCGAACCAGAACATTTTCGTGAAGTTCGGCTGAACATCCAGGTGTCCGCTCAACTCTAGTACTGACTGATGGGTCTGCGCCATTCAACTTTTGGGTCTCCAAATTGGCCCTGCAGTCAGTGTATTGTCTGAACGTGTATTTAGCATGCCAGGGGGTGTTATCACGGACAAGCGCAGCCGCCTACCTCCTCCACCTCCTCCCCTGCTTCCACCTACACCGCCACTGTCACCGCCTCCTCAACCTACTACTCCACATCCACTTCCTCCTCCTAGTCCAAGAATGTTATTTTTAATTTTAAGTTATTTTCAAATCTACATTTGTTTGCAGAGCACTTGCCATGCTCTTAAGCACATTCTGCTGCTTTTTGCAGCCCTCTAGCCCTTTACATGACATTTTTAGAGCCATTTTAGTGCCAAAAGTTCGAGTTCCCATTGACTTCAATGGGGTTCGGGTTTGGGGTCAAGTTCGGCTACCGAACTCGAACTTTACGACGAAGTTCGGCCAAACCCGGCGAACCCGAACTTCCAGGTGTTCGCTCAACTCTAGCGATACACGCTTTTAGCACAAATAAAAGCAAATGAGAACTGCGTCTATTTTTCTCATATTGGAGTGAAATATGACAATAAACGCTTTTAGCAAAAATAACACCAAATGTGAACTGCGTCTATTTTTCTCGTATTGAAGTGAAATATAACAAACGCTTTTATCGCAAATAACACCAAATAAGAACTTCGTCTATTTTTCTCATATTGTAGTGAAATATGGCAATAAATACTTTTAGCACAAATAACACCAAGTATGAACTTAGCCTATTTTTCTTGTATTGTAGTGAAATATGGCAAAAAACGTTTTTAACGCAAATAATACCAAATGTGAACTGTCTATTTTTCTCGTATTTTAGTGAAATATGACAATAAATGCTTTCAGCGCAAATAACACCACATGTGAACTGCATCTATTTTTCTCGTATTGTGTGAAATATGACAATAAACACTTTCAGTTCAAATAGCACCAAATGTGAACTGTGTCTATTTTTCTAGTATTCGAGTGAAATATGACAATAAACGCTTTGGGTGCAAATAACAGCAAATATGAACTGGGTCTATTTTTCTCATATTTTCGGGAAATATGACAAGAAACGCTTTTAGCGCAAATAACACCAAATATGAACTTAGTCTATTTTTCTTGTATTGTAGTGAAATATGGCAATAAACACTTTTACCGCAAATAACATCAAATGTGGACTGCGTCTATTTTTCTCATATTGTAGTGAAATATGGCAATAACCGCTTTTAGCGCAAATAACAGCAAATGTGAACTGCATCTATTTTTCTCGTATTGTAGTGAAATATGACAAGAAGCGCTTTTAACGCAAATAACACCAAATGTGAACTGCATCTATTTTTTTCTTTTTCTCTAGACATATGGCAATAAACGCTTTTAGCACAAATAACAACAAAAGTGACCTACGTATATAGTAACATAGTAAGATAGTACATAAGGCCGAAAAAAAGACATCTGTCCATCCAGTTCGGCCTGTCATCCTGCTAGTTGATCCAGAGGAAGGCAAAAAAAAACTGTGAGGTAGAAGCCAATTTTCCCCACTTAAGCGGAATAAAAAATTCCTTCCCGACTCCAATCAGGCAATCAGAATAACTCCCTGGATCAACAGCCCATCTCTAGTAGCTATAGCCTGTAATATTATTACACTCCAGAAATACATCCAGGCCCCTCTTGAATTCCTTTATTGTATTCACCATCACCACCTCCTCAGGCAAAGAGTTCCATAGTCTCACTGCTCTTACCGTAAAGATTATAATCATCTTCCATGTTTGTGTATGTTGAGGAAGGGTTGAAATATGTGTGTGTATATATATATATATATATATATACACACACACATGTGAACACGTGCTTGCATGTATAATATATATGCATACCTAAATAGGCACATTATAGGATGATGTACGCAGATGTGCCCAGCATCTGCGCACATCTGCCCTTAGTATTCCACAGGGGCTCATTGTGGCCCATGTGGAGAATATGTGCCCCCTTATATGTCCCATTTATATATATATATATATATATATATATATATATATATATATGTCCCCTTATAGAATGTGTCCCCTTATAGAATATGTCCCCTTTTATATATATATATCCCATATATGCCCCTTCTTTCCATAGGACATCCCCCTTGTACATGGCCCCTTTTATATGTATAATATCAACTCTTATCAACTTGATACAGGCCCATGTTTAGCCTGTAGGCCATGGCTTGCATTGTTAATTGATTCAAGTCACGCTGTCTGTGTAGTATCTTTTATATCGCCCAACTGTCCCTGGGGGGTAGTTAGCATAGAGATGCTAACTAGGATGTGGGTCCAGGACAGGAGATTGCAGACTTTATGGCACCTTTTGATCAGCACATGGCTTACTTGTTAAACCTGTTTCCTTCCCCCCTACCTCTCCCCATGGCCAAACTAGAGTGGCTCACAAGTTAGAGTGGACTTCAGTGGAGTGATGTCATATCACTACACCTTATATTGAGTCTATGCCGATACAAAGGAGGTCTCTTCTGAGCTCGGCTCCTGAGAGAGAGGAAGGACACACAGATGGGACCTGGAGATGGCTGAGTACCCCTAATACCCCTGCCCTTTTTTCTCATATCCCTACAACCACATTTACCCCTTCCCTGCCCAGCAGCATCAACCCCTGTTGGTGTAACCCCTGCAAACCCTACCCATTATCCCTGCATTTATCTCTACCTTGCCATCCCTGAACCCCTGCTCCCTGCCCTGCATTAATACCTGCTGTACACCTGCAGCAGCCTTCAGCCCGGTGTATCTGTGGCCTGCGTTAACCCTTGCAGGTCCCAGCAAGCCCTGCTACCCACAGTCCCCTGCACCTTGTATTAACCCCTTCACTGCTGCCCTGCCTATAGCCCAGCAGCAGTTGAGTGTGTGTTAACCCTTTGTTACTCCCATAGGGATAGCTTAGAGCCAGGTTGGGTGGGCTGCAAATGTGTGTGTAAGTTAGACTTCGGGGTGCAATATTGGAATTGTGTATTGTGTAGTGTAGTTAGTACTGTATTTTTAGTGCTGTACTGTTAGTGTATTTTATGCGTCATTATTACTGTACCATAGGTATTAATAAATATCGTGTGTCATTTGTACCTACTGTGTAGTGTGTTTTACTAGCGGTAGCTAGTTCAGTAAGGCGCATGCAGATAGCCAGTGAGCAGTGTTAGGCGATAGATAGCATACTTTAAGGTATAAATAGGCGGAGTTATCAATAGACGATTACGCCTATTTATGAATATTAATTATTGATATTTGCATAAATATTGGTAATTAATATTCCCCCTTAACAGTGTAGTAACCTTCTTTCCTCCTGACACAGAGGATGTCCCCTCGTCACTGTCACAGTCCTGGGAATAAATAGATGATGGGAGAGATCTCTGTACTGACCCCTGATATATTTATACATAGTTATTAGATCTCCCCTCAGTCATCTTTTTTCTAAAGTAAATAACCCTAATTTTGATAATCTTTCAGGGTACTGTAGTTGCCCCATTCCAGTTTTTACTTTAGTTGCACTCCTCTGAACCCTCCCCAGCTCTGCTATGTCTGCGTAAGGCCTCATGCACACGGCCGTTGCTATGACGGTGTGCGCTTCCTGCCGCCGCTGGACTACAGTAATACACCCGTACGAGTGTATTACTGTAGTCCAGTGACGGCATGAAGCGCACGGCTTCATAGCAACCAATGACGCCGTGCGCTCTTGCTGTCAGCTGGATTCCAGGCCGGGATACCACGGTCCGCACACGACCGTATGTGTTTTGTGGTCTGCAAAAAAACAGATGACGTTCCGTATGGCATCTGTTTTTTTTGCGGATACGTTATTTTTGCAGATCCATTGTAATAATGCCTATCCTTGTCCGCAAACTAGAAAAAAATAGGACATGCTCTATTTTTTTGCGGAACGGAAAAACGGACATACGAAAACGGAATGCACATGGAGTACCGTCTGGTTTTTTTGCAGACCCATTGAAATGAATGGTTCCGCATATGGTCTGCAAAAAAAACGGAACGGACACAGAAAGAAAATACGTTCGTGTGCATAAAGCCTTATTCACAGGAGCCCAGAACTGTACACAGTACTCCATGTGTGGCCTGACTAGCGATTTGTAAAGTGGTAGGACTATGTTCTCATCACGGGCGTCAATGCCCCTTTTGATACAACCCATTATCTTATATATTTCTCGTATTGTATTGGAATAGGCCATTAAATGATATCAGCGCAGTTAACAGCAAAAGTGACCTGCATATACACTCACCTAAAAATTATTAGTAACACCTGTTCTATTTCTCATTAATGCAATTATCTAGTCAACCAATCACATGGCAGTTGCTTCAATGCATTTAGGGGTGTGGCCCTGGTCAAGACAATCTCCTGAACTCCAAACTGAATGTCAGAATGGGAAAGAAAGGTGATTTAAGCAATTTTGAGCGTGGCATGGTTGTTGGTGCCAGACGGGCCGGTCTGAGTATTTCACAATCTGCTCAGTTACTGGGATTTTCACGCACAACCATTTCTAGGGTTTACAAAGAATGGTGTGAAAAGGGAAAAACATCCAGTATGCGGCAGTCCTGGGGGCGAAAATGCCTTGTTGATGCAAGAGGTCAGAGGAGAATAGGCCGACTGATTCAAGCTGATAGAAGAGCAACGTTGACTGAAATAACCACTCGTTACAACCGAGGTATGCAGCAAAGCATTTGTGAAGCCACAACACGCACTACCTTGAGGCGGATGGGCTACAACAGCGGAAGACCCCACTGCGTACCACTCATCTCCACTACAAATAGGAAAAAGAGGCTACAATTTTCACAAGCTCACCAAAATTTGACTGTTGAAGACTGGAAAAATGTTGCCTGGTCTGATGAGTCTCGAGTTCTGTTGAGACATTGAAATGGTAGAGTCCGAATTTGGCGTAAACAGAATGAGAACATGTATCCATCATGCCTTGTTACCACTGTGCAGGCTGGTGGTGGTGGTGTAATAGTGTGGGGGATGTTTTCTGGGCATACTTTAGGCCCCTTAGTGCCAATTGGGCATCGTTTAAATGCCACGGGCTACCTGAGCATTGTTTCTGACCATGTCCATCCCTTCATGACCACCATGTACCCATCCTCTGATGGCTACTTCCAGCTTGATAATGCACCATGTCACAAAGCTCGAATCATTTCAAATTGGTTTCTTGAACATGACAAATGACAATGAGTTCACTGTACTAAAATGGCCCCCACAGTCACCAGATCTCAACCCAATAGAGCATCTTTGGGATGTGGTGGAACGGGGTCTTCATGTCCTGGATGTGCATCCCTCAAATCTCCATCAACTGCAAGATGCTATCCTATCAATATGGGCCAACATTTCTAAAGAATGCTATCAGCACCTTGTTTAATCAATGCCACGTAGAATTAAGGCTGAAGGCAAAAGGGGGTCCAACACTGTATTAGTATGGTGTTCCTAATAATTCTTTAGGTGAGTGTATATTTATCGTTTTCCAAGGATAAGGCTTTTCAACATAGCACTTGCACCCCAATAACCAATTGCTGGAATGACAGCGCTGTATTATAAGACTATCTGGATACCCAAGTAATGTTTCCCTGCATTTGCTTTTTTTCGCAATGGGGATTTTTCTATGACTCTCCCTAGCATCTGAACACGTCTCTCCCTGCCTGTGAAATCATTCCTCTCACTATCCTTTCCGTGCACTAGAAAATCACTTATTTTCTTTTTTTTTTAACAATTATTTTTTCTTACACTTTTCCTAGCGCCTGCATACACGTCTGTCCCTGAACAAAGTACGATTGTCAATTACAGAATCAAAGATGGCCGCCGTATTTATAGGGCTGTGACATCACCGGGCTGGCTGCTGATTGGCTGCATGCATGGCATTATGGGTCAGCCCGCCATCCCAGAGTTCCTTGCCCCATGTCCGCACACGTGTAGCCGCCATTTTATGAAACGTTGTGATTCGTTACCACGAGGCGCGAGGAAATTCGCATTCAATCAGAATTGAATTTTTCCTGAAATTCAGAACAAATTAGGCTACTTTCACACTGGCGTTTTGTGCGGATCCGTCAAGTATCTGCATAGACGGATCCGCACTGATAATACAACCGCATGCATCCGTTCAGAACCGATCCGTTTGTATTATCATGAACATAGGCAAAACGGATCCGTCTTGAACACCATTGAAAGTCAATGGGGGACGGATCCGTTTTCTATTGTGCCATATTGTGTCAGAGAAAACGGATCCGTCCCCATTGACTTACATTGTAAGTCAGGACGGATCCGTTTGGCTCAGTTTCGTCAGACGGACACCAAAACACTGCAAGCAGCGTTTTGGTGTCCGCCTCCAGAGCGGAATGGAGGCAGAACGGAGCCAAACTGATGCATTCTGAACGGATCCTTATCCGTTCAGAATGCATTGGGGCTAAACTGATCCGTTTGGGGCCGCTTGTGAGAGCCTTGAAACGGATCTCAAAAGCGGATCCCCAAACGCCAGTGTGAAAGTAGCCTTAGACTTCGTCAGCTTCGATTCGCTCATCTCTACTGAAGATCTAAAACATTAGTGGCGAGGGCCTGCTGCTGAGCTGACCATCTAAAACATTAAAACATTAGGGGCGAGGGCCTACTGTTGATCTGACCATCTAAAACATTATGGGCGAGGGCCTGCTGCTAAGCTGACCATCTAAAACATTAGGGGCAAGGGCCTGGCACTGAGCTGACCATCTAAAACATTAGGGGCGAGTGCTTGCTGCTGATCTGACCATCTAAAACATTATGGACGAGGGCCTGCTGCCGAGCTGACCATCTAAAACATTAGGGGCGAGGGCCTGCTGCTGATCTGACCATCTAAAACATAATGGGCAAGGGGCTGCTGCTGAGCTGACCATCTAAAACATTATGGGCAAGGGCCTGCTGGTGACCCTCTAAAACATTAGGGGTGAGGGTCTGCTGCTGAGCTGACCCTCTAAAACATTAGGAGCGAGGGCAGCCTAATTAGCATGTTGATATGATGGATGAAGAGGACGAGCAAAGGAAGATTGAACCATATACCCTTTTTTGTGGTGGAAGGGGTGCATTGGAATACAGTGTATTCAATACACCATAAAATCCACATTTAAAGTGATTTTATCTTCATCCGTTTTCCTCTGGTGGAGTAGATAAGTCAGGAGCAATCCAGAACTTGTTCATTTTTTAAGAGTCAACCTGTCAGCATTTTCAGTTGACAAGTGGATGCGCTTATTAGTTATTATGCCCCCAGCAGCACTAAGTACCCACTCTGACAAAACGCTGGCAGCAAGGCAGGCCAGCATCTCCAAGGCATAGAGCGCCAGTTCGTGCCATGTGTCCAGCTTGGACACCCAATAGTTGTAAGGCACAGAGGAATCATTGAGGGCACAGTCTGCTACATACTCCTTCACCATCTTCCAAAATTATTCCCTCCTTGTGGCAATAGGCCGCGCATCAGGGTGAGGGTGCTGGCGGGGTGTCATGAAACTGTCCCAGGCCTTGGAGAGTGTTGCCCTGCCTCTGTTGCCCCTCCTCAGTTGCCCAAGGAACTACGTACTCTGCCGCCAGCGTTGTCAGCTGAAAATTTTTGGAGCAATTTTTCCACAAGGACCTTCTAATATTGCACCATTTTGCTAGTCCTCTCCACCACAGGAATGAGAGATGAGAAGTTCTCTTTGTAGCAGAGTAGAGAAGGGTGAAAAACCAGTAATCGGTGTAGGCCAAAATGCATACAACGTGAGGGTCACAGGAAAGTCAGCATAACATAAAGTCAGCCGTATGTGCCAGAGTCCCAACAGAAAAGACTTCGCTGTCCTCATCAGGAGGATGACTCTCAATCTCCTTATCCTCTTGCTCCTCTTCTGCCCATCCACGCTGAACAGATGGAATAAACCTGCTATGGGTACTACCCTCTGTAGCGGAGGCTCATCCTCTTCCTCCTCATCATCATACAATTCACGCTGAGAAGATGAACTGAGGGTGGTCTGGCTATCACCATGTGTACTGTCTTTCCCCATTTCCACCTCTTCCACATGCAAAGCGTCCACCTTCATTGTGCGCAGCGAGCGTTTCAGTAGACACAGAAGTGGGATGGTTACACTGATAATAGCGGCATCGCTGTTCACCATCTGTGTTGATTCCTTAAAGTTGTATAAAACCTCACAGAGGTCAGAAATCCATACCCACTCATCGCTTGTGAAGAGCGGAAGCTGACTGGAAAGGCGATGACCATGTTGCAGCTGGTATTCCACTACTGCCCTCTGCTGCTCACAAAGCCTGGCCAACATGTGAAACGTGGAGTTCCAGCGTGTGCTCACTGGCAATTGCAAGTGCTGCTGCAGCGTTGCCAGACCGGCGGCAGCTGTAGGTGACTTTCGGAAATAGGCACACACACGGCGCACCTTCATCAGTAGTTCAGGCAAATTGGGGTAGATTTTGAAAAACCGCTGAACCACTAAGTTGAACACGTGGGCTAGGCATGGTATGTGTGTTATGGCCATTATCAGACACAACCATGGCTGGTTGTAGGTTGAGTGGCGAAATCCACAGCTCAGTCTGGTCCCTTATACCCTGCCACAGCTCTGCGGCGGTGTGCTGTTTGTCACCTAAGCAAATCAGTCTCAGCACAGCCTGTTGACGCTTACTCACTGCAGTGCTACACTGCTTCCAGCTACTGATTGATGGCTGACTGTTGCTGCAAGATGAGAGTTCAGAGGTGGAAGTGAAGGAGGAGAAGAGGGGGTTGCAGCCACTAATGTAGTTGGTGGCGGAAATCCTGATAGAAGTAGGGCCCGCAATCCTTGGCTTTGTTAGCACCTATGCCATCCCAGGGTACGACTCGCTCCCCAGTGTGCTGTCAGGGAAATGTAGCGTCCCTGGCCACAAGCACTTGTCCATGTGTCAGTCGTTAAGTGGATCTTCCCAATAACTAAGTTGGTCGGGGCACGGGTGATGTTACGGGACACATACTGGTGTAGGGCGGGGCAGCACACCGGGAAAATTAACGAGGAACAGCAACCACAATCAGGCTGCGGAAAGCCTCTGTGTCCACAAGCCTAAATGGCAACATTTCCAGGGCCAGCAAGTTTGAAAGGTGCGCATTTAGTGCTATGGCCAGTGGGGGGGGTAGCTGGGTATTTGCGCTTTCGTTCAAAGGCCTGGGGTATGGACATCTGTACACTGTGCTGGGACACAGAAGTGGATGTGCTAGCTGATGGTGCTTGTGAAGGTCCAGGTGCCGGGAGGAAGGGGATTGTCCAGCATGTAACACAGGGGAAGAAGAGGCAGTGGTGTGACCCGCAGACACCGATTGTGGACCCAGGCTTTCGGCCCACCTATAAGGGTGCTTTGATGCCATGTTGCGGATCATGCTGGGGGTGGTGAGGTTGGTATTGTTCATGCCCCTGCTCATTTTGGTAAGGCACAGGTTGCAAATGACAATTCTTTTATAGTTTGCACTTTACTCAAAAAAGCGCCAGACTGCGGAACACCTACCCATTGGCAAGGGAGATTGTCGCAAGGGGGTGCTCCGGGGAACAGTTGCAGGCCTGTTTGGTGTGGCTCACCTTTTGCCACCCCACTGCCTCTTCCAGCCTGTTGCAGTGCTGCGGATGCCTCCCCCTCTGTACTGCTGTCCTCGCTCGGCTTGCCACCTTCCCAGGTTGGGTCAGTGATTTCATCGTCAAGCACCTCCTCCTCCACTTCCTCACTCTGGTTATCCTCCTGACTTGTTGACCACTGTGTCTCATCCTCATCATGAACCTCTTGAGACACGAATTGCGGTTAACTTATTGCCAACTTTGTTTCATCATCATCATCCACCTCATGAAACACTAATTGCCGTTCCCCACAATCATCTTTTTCTGACTGTGGATGCTCTAAAGTTTGGGAATCAGTGCACAAGATCTCCTCATGTCCCTCTTCAAGCAGGCTTGGTGAGAGGGCCAAATCAAGGAATGGCGGTGAAAAGAGCTCCTCGGAATATCTGAGTTTGGGATCACTGATTTGCCAAGACTCTCCATGGTGGGAAGAAGGAGGATCAAGGTAAGGATTCTGTTGACCAGACTCTTGGCTACAGAGACTGGACTTTGTGGAAGACAGGGTGGTGCTTAACTGACTAGAAGCATTATCTGCTCCTATCCAACCAACCACCTGGTCGCACTTGTGTGACTTTGAGAGCGGTGTTCTGCGCCACCCTGCAAACTGGGACATGAAGCAAGGTATCGTGGATGAGTGTGTTTCTTGTGCTCTGGCAGAAGGCACAGTTTCACCGCGCCCAGGGCCACGGCCTCTGCGTGCACAATCAGCAGCACAGCCACTTCCCCGTCCCTTACTGCTCGCCTTGAGCATATTAAATGGTATATATGCTTGCAAGTATATCACATTTACAGTAGAGCAGGTTTTGTAAGTGTATACACAAATAAATTACACTGAATGCAACCGATATTTAGGATGTGCACACATTATATAGAAAATGTAGTGCAGGTAATGTCACTGTCACCAGCAGCGAAAAAATTTAACTGAATGTCACTGATATTTATGATGTGCAAACGTTATACAGGAGATGTAGCGCAGGTAATGTTGCTGTCACCAGCGGCGAAAAAATTGAACTGAATGTCACTGATATTTATGATGTGCAAACGTTATACAGGAGATGTATCGCAGAAAATGTCGCTGTCACCAGCGGAGAAAAAATGAAACTGAATATCACTGATATTTATGATGGGCAAGCGATATACAGGAGATATAGCGCAGGTAATGTCACTGTCAGCGGCTAATAAAAAACTACAGGTAATGTCACAGCTATTTGGGATGCACAAACGTTATACAGGAGATGTAGCGCAGGTAATGTCACTGCTGTCACCAGCGGCTAATAAAAAATTAAAGGGAATGTCACAGCTATTTGGGATGCACAAACGTTATACAGGAGAGGTAGTGCAGGTAATGTCACTGCTGTCACCAGCGGCTAATAAAATATGACAGGAAATGTCACAGCTATTTGCGATGCACAAACATTATACAGGAGATGTAGCGCAGTAATGGCGCTGATGTCACCAGCGGCTAACATTATACAGGAGATGTAGCGCAGATAATGTCGCTGCTCTCACCAGCAGCCAAACAATTGCACGCAATTTAGCGCACGTTGTGCTAATATATTTCGCAGCAGATAAAACAAAGTTTCAACACTCAAAAATCCCTTAAAAAAACACAATTTCTCTCCCTACACTATCTGTCCCTGCTGCTGCAGCTCACCCTGACTAAGTCTGAGCCGAACCACATGTCATCGGGTGATATATATAGCACCTTATGACGCGCTCCGGCCAGCCAATCACTGTAACGCCAGTAACCAACATGGCTGCGGCATTACAGTGAGTGGCAGTACTACCCCGCACTGCGTAGCAGCCAACAAATGTGCAGGGAGGAGACTCGACATCAGTTCGGCCGAGCATGCTCGCTCAACACTACTAATTTACTTAAAACAGAAAAGTAAAATATTGCATTGACATAAGTATTCAAAAGCTTTAAACAGTACTTGATTGAAGCATCTTTGACATCCATTACAGCCTCTAGTCAGCTTGGGTTCGATTCTACAAGGTTTGCACACCTGGATTTAAGGATTTTCTGCAGATATTCTTATATTTTCTTTTCTTCAGATCCTCTCAAGCTCTGACAGGTCGGATGGGGACTGTCAACGGACAGCCATTTTCAGGTCTCTCCAGAGTTATTTCGTTGGGTTCAAGTCAGAGCTCTGGCTGGGCCACTCATGGACATTCACAGAGTTGTCCCTAATCACTCCTGTGTTGTCTTGGTTTTGTGCTTAGCTTCATTGAAGGTGGAACTTCAGTCCAGTGTGAATTAAGGACACTGATCATGTTTTCATTAAGAATATCTCTGTACTTTGCTCCATTCAACTTTCCCTTAACCCTGACCAATCTCCCTTTTCCAGCCACTGAAAAGTTTTCCAGGCGGTATATATTAGTATCCCCATGTTGCACTGTATCCAGCTTGCCTTCTACACATACATGACAATAGTTTTGCATACTTGAGAGTCAAATGTGTTTGCTGCTGCTTCTATTGTTTAGAGCAGGAGGGGTGCTTCTGGTCAGGATGTACACATCAAGTGAAGAATATGTCTCCTTTTTTGTGTATGTTTGGTCTGATTAGATGACTGATTGCCATTTACTTTTACAAAGATGCGGAAGTATTATTGAATGTTAAAAGTGAACCAACAAAGTGAGAATTCTCAAAGGAATGTTTTGAGAAAATCTTCCCCTCACAAAATCAGTGGACTAATAAATATGGTTCCTCTGTATTCTTTCATAGCTCCTATTAGCCAGATGACACAATATTTCTGTGTCATTTTGGCTAATAGTATGGTGGACCTGTCCCCAAAGTACAGTATGTTTCCATTAGCCCCTTGGTGCGTTATAATAAACATGTAATTCATGTAATGCCTTGTGTTAGGGCACCATTCTGCACATGCTCATTATGGGGATTACATAGGCACCACTTCTTATTAACAGAGGGACCCCATGTGTGATTGACAGCCAGGCAACAACTGTAATGAACAGAATCAGAGGAAGAGTTAGTCCCTGAGGAGACTCAACAACAGAGACTCAAGCAAAACTGACTTCACATTTTTCCCTCATGATAAATTCCTCCCAAAGAGAATCTGTCATCCCGGTTTGTGACTATTATCTACAGTAATACATGCATAGTAAGTACTGCAGATAAGAAGTCCAGATCACTAATTTCTATTTTCCTACTGCCCTCTGTTCCGTCACTGTCTGCACTCAAAGCTGCACTAAAATACACAGTCTGGACCAGGGCTGGGACAAGGTCCACCACCAACAGAGGCTGAGCTGCCCAAGTGCGCCCCCCCCCCCCCTCCACCCTCCAACCTCCAACCTCCATCTTGTGGATGACACTGCTATGGGGGATCTGTGATGGATGACACTGTTATTGGGGAATCTGTGGATGACAAATATGTGTCATCCACAGATTCTCCCCATAACAGGGTTCATTTAGTGAATGACCACTCAAATTGTGGTGACCCAATACATGGGAGTTGCATCTGCAGAGCTTTTGTATAATGCCACCCCACACTGTAGTGTCCCCCACACAGTAATGTCCGCCACACTGCCCCCCCACACAGTAATGTCCACCACACTGCCCCCCACACAGTAGTGCCCCCCACACAGTAGTGCCCCCCACACTGCCCCTCACACAGTAGTGTCCCCCACACTGCCCCCCGCACAGTAATGTCCGCCACACTGCCCCCAACACAGTAGTGTCCGCCATACTGTCCCCCACACAGTAGTGTCCGCCACACTGCCCCCCACACAGTAATGTCCGTCACACTTCCCCCCCACAGTAGTGTCGCCACACTGCCCCACACAGTAATGTCTGCCAAACTGCCCCCAACACTGCCCCACACAGTAATGTCCGCCACACTGCCCCCACACAGTAATGTCCGCCACACTGCCCCCACACTTCCCCACACAGTAATGTCCGCCACACTGCCCCCACACAGTAATGTCCGCCACACTGCCCCCACACAGTAATGTCCCCCACACCCCCCTCAACCACACAGCAGTGCCCCCATGTAGTAATTTGTCATGCTCACCCCCTGTTGTGATTCTCCCCTTCTGGTCATAATCCCCTCTTCTTGTCATGCTCTTTCTGCCTCCTGTCATTCTCCCCCATCTTTTCATGCTCTTTATACCCCCCCATGTTGTCATGCTCTTTCTGTCCCCCCATGTTATCATGCTCTTTCTCCCCCACCATGTTGTCATGCTCTTTCTTCCCCCCCCCATGTTGTCATGCTCTTTCTCCCCCCCCCCCCATGTTGTCATGCTTCTTCTTCTGCCCCTCCTCTCCTCTGTTGTAGTGTGGCTGAGTTCTGCATGGTCTGCGCCTCCGCGGGTACAGGAGGAGGAGCTTTTGTCTCCTGTACCGAGCCAACTGACTTGAAGTGCAAACTGTGTGCGTACTTCCTGTCAGTCCGGCCGGGTACAGGAGACTGATGCTCTCTGTACCTGCGGACCGGACAGAGCTCGGTCACGCTACAATCAGGGAATGACAGGAGGGAGCGCTGAGCGGTTCCCCACCGTCAGTCCCTCTCCCTCTGGCCGGCCCCTGCCTGCGCCCTGAGGCTGGAGCCTCTACAGCCTCTGTGTCGGCCCGGCCCTGGTCTGGACTGCTGTGCTGTTAAAATGTAGAGGACTTGTGCACATGCACAGCAGTCCAGACAATGAGTGCTAACAGCAGAAGAATGGGGCGCAGAAGAAAAATAAAAAAAGAGTGATCTGGACTACTTATCTGCAGTATCACTCATGTATTACTGTAGTTAATGGTCCAAAATTGGGGTGAAAGATTCCTTTTAACCCCTTAAGGACACGGACATATTTCACCTTAAGGACTAGGTCATTTTTTGCAAATCTGATGTGCCACTTTATGTGGTGATAACATACGCTTTTACTAATCCAGGCCATTCTGAGATTGTTTTTTCATCACATATTGTACTTCATAACAGTGGTAAAATTGAGTCAAAAAAGTTCATTTTTATTTATAAAAAAATACCAAATTTACCAAAAATGTTGAAAAATTAGACCTCTTTCGGGCGTCATGTTTGACGCCCGGATAAGAGGCGGATGCGTTGCGGGAATATGCGCGATTTTTCAGCGCGGGTGCAAACGTTTGTAATGCGTTTTGCACGCGCATGAGAAAAATCGGCATGTTTGGTACCCAGACCCGAAGCCGGACTTCATCACAGAAGTCCGGTTTCGGGTATTCTGGAGAATTTATTATTTTCCCTTATAACATGGTTATAAGGGGAAATATTAGCATTATTTATAAAGAATGCACAGTAAAATGAAGAGGAAGGGGTTAAAAATAATAAAGGTTAACTTACCTTAGCCACTTGATCGCGTAGTTGCGATCTGTCCTCTCTTTCCCAGCATCAGCTAAGAACTAAAGGACCTGTGATGATGTCACATCACATGGTCCAATCACATTGTCCATCACCATGGTAAGATGGACCATGTGATTGGACCATGTGATGTGACGTCATCACAGGTCCTTTAGTTCTTAGCTGATGCTGGGAAAGAGAGGACAGATCGCAACTACGCGATCAAGTGGCTAAGGTGAATTAACTTTTATTATTTTTAACCCCTTCCTCTTCATTTTACTATGCATTCTTTATTAAGAATGCTATTATTTCCCCTTATAACCATGTTATAAGGGAAAATAATAAAGATCTGGTCCCGTTGCTAAGCAACCATGCGGGAAAAACGCACTGCATCCGCACTTGCTTGCGGATGCTTGCGATTTTCCCGCAGCCCCATTCACTTCTATAGGGCCTGGGTTGCGTGAAAAACGCACAATAATGCGTGAAGTGATGCGTGAAAATCACCGCTCATGTGCACAGCCCCATAGAAATGAATGGGTCCGGACTCAGTGCGGGTGCAATGCGTCCTCCTCACGCATTGCAACCGCGCGGAAAACTCGCCCGTGTGAAAGGGGCCTTAGCAGTTTGCGACCACATATGGGGTGTTTCTGCAAATACAGTATCAGGGCAATAAATATTGAGTTTTGTTTGGCTGTTAACCCTTGCATTGTTACTGAAAAAATTGATTGAAATGGAAAATTTGCAAAAAAATTGCTGTTTTGGGACAGATTTTATTTTTTGCTATTTACATCATTGATCTGACAGGTGTAGGAGAGTACCTGGGGTGGTAATAGACGGTAGGTACGTGCCACCGGGGGTCCTGGTCCCGGTGGAGTAAGAGCCGGAAAAGTGTGTTTTGCAGCGGTTATGCTGTTAACACAGCGTATCCGGGCCGGCTCTTACTGCGGGTGGGTGCCTGTCTCCCCACGGTCCAGACCAGGTTTGCAGGGGAGGGTTTAAAACCTGACCAGCAGCAAGGGTGTGGTGTGGAAGCTTTTGATCTCTTGCTGTGAGAGTGAGAGTGAGAGTGAGAGTGAGAGTGAGAGGTGAAGCTGGGCTGGGCTGGGCTGTGTACTGAGGCCTGTAAAGGACTGTGCGGGGAACCCTAGCTGAAGCCAGGAGGGATCCGTATTCCGTGGCTAGAAGCCAGACCCAGGGGCTTGCTTCCCCAAGGAGAAAGAGGTGACATTACTCCTGGCTTTGAATAGACTTTTCTTGATGTGATGGAACCAGGCCTCAAGTAGCCTACAGCTGGTTTGGGACTGAACTATTGTTTTGCCGTTGTGTGTTACCACCCCACCTATGAACTGCACTGCCTTTTCACTTGTGTTCACCGTGTGAAGAAAGAAAGCACCGTTTAACACCAAGACCTGTCTGTGTTGCCTCTATACTGCACTCGCTACCACTGCCTACCAGAGCGGATCCCCACACAGGTTAGATTGTGTGCTATTTCTATAGAGCAGGTTGTTACGGATGCGACAATAGCAAATATGACTACTTTTTGGGGGGTTTTGTTTCAGTTTTACATACTAAAGCATTTTTGAAAAAAAATAATTTTTCTGTGTCTCCAAATTCTGAAAGCCATATTTTTATTTTTTGGGGGCAACTGTCTTATGTAGGGGCTCATTTTTTGTGGGATGAGTTGTTGGTTTGATTAGCACTATCTAAGGGTGCACATGTCATTTTGGTCGCTTGCTATTACCCTTTTTTGATGTAAGGTGACAAAAATGGCTTTTGACACTTGCATTCGTGTGATCTGGCAGGCAGTTCCGTAGTCGGAGCTGCCTACCGGATCCGCCGATCAGTGTGACAATTGACAGCATTTGTAGACGGATCCGCACCCGGAGCCATCATGCAGATTGACGGATCCGTCCTTTAGTTGTTTCGCAATGCCGGATCCAGCACTAATACAAGTCAATGTAAATTAATTCCGCATTCCGGTGACAATCAGGCATTGTAGATGGACATAATTCCGCAGCATGTTGCGGTATTATGTCTGGCCAAAACGCCTGACAGTGACTGAACTGAAGGCATACTGATGCAAACTGAACGGATTTCTATCCATTCAGATTGCATGGGAATATGCCTGATCAGTTATTTTCCGGCATAGAGCCCTTTTGATGGAACTCTATGCCGGAAAAGAATAACGCAAGTGTGAAAGTACCCTTATATTATTTTTTGCTGTGTTCACCTGAGGGGTTAGGTCATGTGTTATTTTTATAGAGCAGGATGTTAAGGACGCGGTGATACCCAATATGTATACTTTTTATTTAAGTTTTACACAATAATATCATTTTTGAAACAAAAAATAAATCATGTTTTAATGTCTCCATAGTCTGAGAACCATATTTTTTAATTTTTGGGGGCGATTGTCCTATGTAGGGTATCATTTTTTGCTTGATGAGATGACGGTTTGACACTATTTTGGGAGGCATAAAACTTTTTGATCGCTTGCTATTACACTTTTTGTGATGAGGTGACAAAAATGTTTTTTTTTACACTGTTTTTATTTAATTTTTTTTACGGTATTTACCTGAGGGGTTAGGTAATGTGATATGTTTATAGAGCAGGTTTTTATGGACGTGGCGATACCTAATATGTGTACCTTTTTTTTTTTTTTCTTATTTTACTTTAACACAATAACAGCATTTTTGGGGAAAAAATCATGTTTTAGGCTAAATGCACACGACAGTTGTTTTTCTCGGCTTCCGTTTCAGTTTTTTTTGCGGATAGGACAGGAACCCATTCATTTCAATGGGTCAGCAAAAAAATGCTGACCGTTCATCCGTTTGTGTTCCGCGTCCGTTGTCCGTGTTTCCCTTCAGCAAAAAAAGTAGTGCATGTCCTACTTTTTTCTCATTTGCGGACGAGGATAGGCATTTATTACAGGGGATCTGTGAAAACAAAGGAATCCTCCAAAAAAACTGATGGACCATCAGTTTTTTTTTGCGGATCCCGATTTGCGGACAGCAAAAAACAACTGTCGTGTGCATTTAGCCTTAGTGTCTCCATAGTCTGAGAGCCATTTTTTTTTTTTGGGTGATTGTGCTTTGTAGGGGCTTATTTTTTGTGGGATGAGATGGCAGTTTGATTGGTACTATTTTGGGAGGCATACGCTTTTTGATCACTTGGTATTACACTTTTTGTGATGCAAGATGACAAAAAATTGCTTTATTACACCATTTTTTTTAATGGTGTTCACCTGAGGGGTTAGGTCATATAATATTTTTATAGAGCAGGTTTTTACAGATGCGGCGATACCCAATATGTGTAGTGTATTTTATTTTTTTTCATTTTTATTCAGTAAATGTGATAAATGTGTGTTTTTATTTTAACTTTTTTTTTTTTACTTTTATTAACAGTTTTTTGACCCAGACCCACTTGGTTCTTGAAGATCCAGTGGGTCTGATGTCTTTATAATACAGTACAGTACACTATATAGTGTCCTTTACAAAGTCTGATCAGACTTCTGCCTTTAGCAGAAGTCTGATCAGAGTTACCATTACCATGGCAAGCAGGACGCCTGTGAAGACGTCATGTTGCCATGGTAACCATCACCCGCTGCCAGAACAGAGCAGCGGGTGATGGGGAGTGAGGGGAGCTCCCTCCCTCTGTGATCCCATCAAGAATCGGGGGCTGCAAGGGCACAGCAGCCCCCGATGGGAGAGGGAGGGAGCTCCCTCCCTGTTAACCCCTCCCATACAGCAGTCCCCACGGACTGTGGCATGGAAGGGGTTAAACGGCTGACATCACAGCATAGATGTCAGCCGTTTACAGCAGAGTGTCAGCAATGTGCTGACATTCTGCTATACCGCTCGGCCATACTGAATTTTAGAGAGGAGGTGGATGGGGGATCGCGATCCCGCCCGCTGCACCGCCCACTTCCCGCACGTCTAGTGCCGCCCGCAGCCTCCCCCTGCACCGCCCGCCGGCCATCTCAAAGAGGGCTGCAGGGGGGGGGGGGATAAAAACAAAAAAAACACAATTTTTCAGTTTCTAATCCCCGTGGACACAGACCGCGGGGATCAGAAACTTCAGAAAGCGCTGCAAACCGCAGGTCTGAATTGAGCTGCGGTTTGCAGTGATCGCTGATACGGGGGGTTCACAGGACTCCCCTCGGCATGGTAACAAGGTACCTTCTGAATGATTCCAGCAGGTACCTTGTTCCGATCACCGCACAGTGGTGATCGGAAATACACAGGACGTACGACGTACAGGTAAGTGGTTAAGACCATCCTTGTGTACAGCTATTAGTGACTGACAGCTTTCTTTACTGTATAAAATAGTGTTCAAAAGTTTTGAAAGTGAAACAAATTTTAGTTTTCACAATGTTTGCTGCTTCAATGTTTTTTGATCTTTTTGTCAGATGTTTCTATGGTATACTGAAGTACAGTATGTACACCATAAGCAAAATGTTTTTAACTACTTCTACACCAGGCCGTATAGCCCCTTTCCTGACCAAGCTTAGTTTTACAAATCTTATGTGTCGCTTTATGTAGTAATAACTTAGAAATGATTTTACTTATCTCAGTGATTCTGAGATTATTTCTGACGCATCATACTTCAAGTTAGTAATATATTTGGGTCGATAGTTTTCAAAAAATCCTAAATTTACAGAAATTTTGGCAAAATTATTAATTTTCTAAATTTGAATTTCTCTGCTTTTAAGACAGAGAATGATACCTCACAAAATAGTTAATTAACATTGATCATATGTCTACTTTATGGTTGCATAATTTTATGTCATTTTATTTTTTTAAGTTATTCACTATTTCACTGTTTATATTTGCCCTTCTGCTTTTTGAGGATTGACCACAGGTTCTCTATAAGATTGAGATCTGGCCATGGACTTAGAATTTCAATATTTTGTTCACACAGACACTTAGGCCTCATGCACATGACAGTGAATAATGGCAGTGTGACAATTGGGGGTTAAAAAAAAAACTCGCCTCATCCAATTGCTCGTGCTGCAGCAGTCTCTTCTCCCTTCACTGAGCAGGACCTGACGAAGGGCCTGTGATATGAGTGGTGATGTAACCATGTGGGAATGCTCAGTGATCGCGCACATCGCAGGTCCTTCGGCAGGTCCTGTTCAGTGAAGAGAGAAGAGACTGCTGCAGCATGAGCAAGTGGATGAGGTGAGGGTTTTATTTAATTTTTTTGTAAAATGAACAGAAAAAAATAGTGGTGGGCCATTATGGGGGCATTATTTAAACCATAGGGGAAATTATTTAAGATGACGTCCGCCATTGGAGACATTATTAAAGCTGGGGATGGGGACATTAAAAAAAACATTCCTACACTATGGGGACGTTATTTAAGATGGGTGCCTACATTGGGGGCATTATTAAAGCTGGGGGCAGTAAAAAAAAAAAAAATCATCCACTATGGGGGACATTATTTTACCAGGGCGCCTACATGGGGGACATTATTATAGCTGGGGACAGTAAAAAAAAAAAATCCTACACTATGGGGGACATTATTTTAGTTGGGGGCATTATTAAAGCTGGGGGCACTATAAAAAAAATTATTTACACCGTGGGAGACATTATTTTAGCTGGGGCCAAAATAGGGGGCATTATTATCTTCCTACTATCCTGTGGGTGTTCTCAGAAGGGTGGGTCTAGAAATAACTGCCAATCAAATTCATCAATTTTTCATGTCCGGACATTAAAAACAGACACACGGCCAGAATGGATGCACACACTGATGCAAAATGACCATGAAAAACTGACAGTGTGTCCACTTTAACGGACATTTTTTTGCACTGTCTTGTGCATGTAGCCTTAGTTATCACTTTTGCTTTGTGACATGTTGCTCCATCATGCTAGAGAAATTTCTCCTGGATCATTGGGAGAAGTTGCTCTTGGAGGATGTTTTAATACCATTATTTGTGAGTGAGCCCGTCAGAAGGGGGATTTATCAAAGTAAATAACTTTAACCAGTCTTCTGCAGTCCAGTCTCTGTACTTCCTGATGAATGTCAGTTTGTCCTTGATATTATACTTGGAGAAAATGTTAAAACAAAATTCTCTCCATTTCTTTTCAGGGTGCTAGCACCCTCTTGTGGACAAATTATATTCCATGTTATTTTTCACAGTTTATGGCTGGTTTATGGTTTATAATTTAGGGTGTGCATTATTAAAATACAATGAAGCTAATTAATAGATAATTACATTTACTTTAAATTAATAATGTAGACAACATCCTAATCTCATACTATTTTTCTCTGGGCTTGCTGGAAGCTACTGTGGTATACAACCCGTGAGGATTCATTTTATTACATTAATTTAAGACATTTTTACGAATGTGATTGCACCTACACTTCATTTGAAACAGTGCCAAAATTTGTTGCATTTCTGGCGAATAACGTTGCTTCAAATTTTGTACCCATTAATGAAGCAAATGTGCCAAACATAATAATCCGCTGCCCCTAACACACCTGTTTCAACTTTTCAGCTTGATATGAAGGTGTGGTTTAGCATTTTACTCCTTTTGAGCACTGCAAAGCCAAATTTCCTCATGCTTTATGATCAAATCAAATGGATCAGCTTCATGAACAAATCAATTTTCCCTGAAATGACAGTAAAAAAAAAAAAAATAATCATACTTACCTTATCCATTTGAGCACGAAGAGGCCATCTTGCTTGAAGGTCCCACGCAAAATCTTGTGTGTTGATGTATGACGTCACGGCGCCGGCCAGCGTGATGAAATTTCACTCTGGATCTTCACGCTCAAATGGAAAAGGTAATATGATTTATTTTTATTATCTTTTTTTATTATTGCCCCCTGAAAGGTCTTAATATTATTGTCAGATGCTGCCATCAGTGATGAACGTGGCTACTCACAAAGAAATTAGCTTTGTGGTGACGTAATTCGTGATGAAGCAAATTTTTTTGTTAAATTCAGCAAAGCAGCTGAATCGAATTTTCAAGAACTTTGCTCATCTCTAACTGCAGGGTCAACTTTCAGTCTATTGGCAGACTGTAATTTACTGTTTAAAGCCCCTATTATACTGCAGAATAATTGGGCCAATTATTGGGGACAAGCATTCATAGTAGAACTTGTTCCCGAAAATAGGCTCGTATGATCGAACAGTCAATCAGCTGATTAATGAGCAAATGCTCGCACATTGACTGATGGTCATCGTTCATTAGTGATGAGCGGCAGGGGCAATATTTGAATTTGCGATATTTCGCGAATATTTGGTAGAATATTCGTCATATATTCACGAATCTGAAAATTCACAAATATTTTCTTGATTGTGAAAATCGGCAATGTAATATGCACATATTGCACGCGCAATACAGACATGGGCCACTTTTGCTACTTTTTTCAAGCTGCTAGATGTTTCCTGAGACTGGAGAAAATGGTTGGCACGGCAGAACATTATAATAGCTTTATATGCAGATAGAGTGCTCCAATAGATTTGCAATTGCACAAATCGGTAATAATGATGCAAATATTTTGGTGCAATAGGTGCAACTTTTCATTTTAGCAGGTCTGACTACATATTACTGATTGGTGCTGTTGTAGAATTTTTCTTACCCTGTGCTTACAAGCACGTGTATCAAGCTCCTTTTGTGTAAGGAAAGGCCCCATCTTCCAGTAATTAGATAAGATGCTTCATGGTGGAGAGACCTGGTGAGAACTGCCCTCTCGCCCAGACTGCTTCTTTATTTACATAGACAAAAGAGATAACAATAGGAAGGGGCAGGCCCAACACCTGACCACTCCCTTCATGTACAGTACAAACATACAGGAAGTGATGACACACAACATTTCTCTCAATCACCACTAGGGGGAATCATCTTGTTCAGCACCGATCAGTGATCAATGCTCAACAAGGCTCACCAGGATTCTTATGTGGGCCTACTTAGAGGAACAGCGTCACCATCTCCAGCGGTTGATCAGGCGCACTGGAAATAACGAATGCACGTTTCTTTCCGTATATTGTTCTCTTAATAAATGCATCCACACCAAGCCAATAAATCCGCTCTTTGGGCGGGGGCCCTAGCTGGCGCCCATACATTTCCCAAGAAAACACTACTCTGCAGCGCATCAGTCTCCCCCGGCCCACAGCCCAGTGCATAGCACATAGACTGTTTGCCAGCGGAGACCTCTGCGCCCGGCGGCTGATTGTTCTCTACATCCACAGTAAGATATCCACTCTAATGGTTTACACACTGAGAGACATAATGACAATACATGACATTAAAAACACATCCTAATAAAATTTCCACAACAGTGCACTAAGTATTGTTGTGAGTCTCATCACAGCACTATGTTTGTAGCATGCATGTATGGACAGCACACTATACACTATATCACGATCTAATCTACACTGACTATCTCCCATTAACTATCTGTATTTTATATATATATATTGTAAGAGGGCGCAAGGTGCCGTCATGGACGGAAGATACGTGTCACCGAGGTTCCTGGCCTCGGTGAGGTGAGAGCCGGGTTTTATGTGTCAGCAGCAGCTAGTGCTGCTTGACATTGATAGTTAGTTTGGCTGCAAAGCCAATCCGGGCCGGCTCTTACTGGGAGTAGGCAAAGAGTTGGGTGGGTGCCTACTCCCCACGGTCCAGGCCGGACTTTGCCGGGCTTTTTAAAGGCAGCCACATCAGCAGGTGTGGCTGTGATTGTCCTGGAGCTGCTGCTAGTGCTGTGGAGCTCTCTGGGCTGGAAGGATGAGCCCAGCAAGGAGGCGTGCAGTCGTCCTGGAAGCCTGAAGGTGGATTATCCTGCGGCTGGGCCGACCGCCAGGTGCTGAACGCGCACCTAAACATCTCACAGGTGATTGAACCTGGTTTTGGACTCTTTGGTTTTGCCTTTTGTGTTTGCTGAGTGTGAATTAACACCAAGAGACTGTTTATCGTTTATTTTGTGCAAGTGTGAATAAAACACTGTTTATTGCACTTTCTGGACTCCTTGTTTTGCCTCTGTACTGCACCCGCACCGCTATCTACCAGAGCGACTCCCACATTTGGTGTCGGATGCGGGCATGCGCAGTGAGGCTGGCGTAAACGCTGAAGTTTTGTTTTTCCAAAGTGAATGTCATATGTCAAGCCGGCAAAGTTTCAACACGTGAACCCTGACAAGATGGAGGCAGTTGTAAAGGCTCTCGTGGAGGCCAATTTACAGCAGCGGGAGGCCAACAAGCAGCAGCAGGAGACAAACCAGCTGCTGTTGCAACATGTAATGGCTTTGCAAGCGACTGGAGCCTCTCACCGTGCCCATGATGCCCGGAAAGCGGTCCGTGCAGCAATTCCCAAGATGACCCCCGAGGATGATGCTGAGACCTACCTGGCAGTCTTCGAAAAAGTGGCCGTGAGGGAGAAGCTGCCCCGTGACCAGTGGGCTGAGGTGGTCGCTCCGTTCCTGGCTTCCGGACCCCAGCAGGTGTTTTTCGACTTGTCGGACGACCAAGCGGCCGATTATGACACCGTGAAAGGAGAGATCCTAGCCAGACTGGGGGTGAACGTGCTGGTCCGCGCTCAAAGAGTCCACCAGTGGGACTTTAAAACGACTGAACCCGCTAGGCCCACTGCCATGCTGGATCGACTGTTGGCGGACATCTTTTGGAGGGCCCTGCCTTATCCTCTCCAGCACTGGGTCGGCCAGGCGTCTCCGGTAAGTGCCCTGGAGATGGTCGACCTGGTGGAGCGTTACGAGGCCACCAGAAACCTGCAGGGGAGTCTTGCTGGGAAGGGGCCAGTCAAACCCCGGAGGCCTCCACCCCAGTTCCGACGACCGGCGACAGAGAGACCTGCACGGAATGTATCCCCTGCGGATCCGCCTCTCGTGGCATGCTGGAGGTGTCAGGAGCCAGGCCACATCAGGGCCGACTGTCCGCATCAGGGTGAGCCGATGGATGTGAACTACGGGTATCGCCACTCCCTGTATGCACGGAAGCTGTGCGCAACTGGCACCCGTGAGGTGCAGGATAATAACCACCTTTGTCAGGTAGAGGTGGGAGATTCTCTGGCGGTGGCCCTGCTGGACTCTGGGAGTTTAGTCTCCCTGGTAAGAGCTGCCCTAGTACGGCCTGCGGAGTATACCGGCCGTAAAATCGGGGTCCTATGTATCCACGGAGACTTAAAAGACTACACCACTGCATTAGTGACTTTGTCCACAGCGGCTGGTAAGTGGACCCACGAGGTGGCTGTCGCTACCAAACTCCCACATGAACTGATACTTGGGAGGGACTTCCCAGGTTTCCCAGCGCTGTGGCCGGCTATAAAAGCGTCTGATGGGCCCGAGACAGGGGTAACCCTAGTAGAGTGGCCTGATACCACTGGAAGGCCAGAACCCTGGGAGCCCGAATCTGAAGGGCCAGTGGTAGGGGTGACCACTGCTCCAGCGGTAGAGGGGGAGACAACCCCACTGAGTGTAATGGTGGGAGACACGGAGGACTTGCCACCGGGACCTGAGTTGGCAGACCTCAATGTCTCCGGGGAAAATTTTGGTACCGCACAACACCGGGACCAAACCCTAACCAGGGCCTGGGAAAGTGTCGTAATGATTGATGGCAAACCCCAGAAACCTGGGTCTGAATTAATGTTTCCACGATTTATTGTTCTTCAGGATATGTTGTATCGGGTGAAGCCAAATCCGAGGTGAGCCAGTTGAACAGTTGGTGGTGCCCACCGCATATCGCAAGCTTGTTATGGAGCTTGCCCACCAACATGTTCTTGGGGGACACATGGGGTGGCAGAAAACGCAGGACCGCGTACTACAGCGATTTTACTGGCCCGGTTTGTTTAAGGAAGTAGAGGAGTTCTGTAGGTCCTGTCCGACCTGTCAGGTAAATAGCCCCCAGCCGCATTACAGAAGTCCCCTGGTCCCTCTCCCAATAATTGAGGTCCCAATCGAGCGTATTGCCATGGATCTGGTCGGACCCGTACCGAAGTCTGCTAGGGGTCACCAACATATCCTGGTGATTCTGGACTATGCTACTCGATATCCAGAGGCAGTGCCTCTTCGACACACATCGGCTAGGCTCATTGCAAAGGAGTTAATGGAGATGTTTACCCGGGTGGGCCTACCTAAGGAGGTTCTGACGGACCAAGGGACCCCTTTTATGTCTAAGATTATGAGGAATTGTGTAAACTGTTGCATATAAAGCAATTACGGACGTCCGTTTACCATCCACAAGCGGACGGCCTTGTGGAAAGATTTAACCAAACTTTAAAAAATATGTTAAAAAGGGTGGTGTCCCGAGATGGGAAGGACTGGGATCTGCTTCTGCCCTATCTCATGTTTGCAGTGCGAGAAGTGCCCCAGGCCTCTACTGGGTTCTCACCCTTCGAACTGCTTTATGGCAGACACCCACGGGGCCTGTTGGACATCGCTAAGGAAGCGTGGGAACAACAGCCCGTCCCCCACAAAAGCGTAATTGAATACGTTACCCAGATGCAGGAACGTATGGAGAGAGTGTTACCGCTGGTCCGGGAGCATATGGAGGCAGCACAACAGGCCCAAAGTAGAGTCTATAATCGTCAGGCTCGGGTACGAGACTTTAATCCCGGAGACCGAGTTTTAGTTCTGGTACCCACCCTTGACAGCAAATTTCTAGCTCGGTGGCAGGGGCCCTATGAAGTGCTCGAGAAAGTGGGGGAAGTAAATTACAAGGTGCACCAGCCAGGGCGGCAGAAGCCGGAGCAGGTGTATCATGTGAATTTGCTGAAGCCATGGAAGGATAGGGACTCGTCCAGCGATGACAGCCCCCGGCCAGGGCTTCTAGGTGAGAAGGATCCAGCCCCTCACCTCGAAGTCCGGGAAGCAGCAGCCACCGTAAAAATTTCAGATAGCCTATCCTCCAAACAGGTCCAGGAAGTTAAGGAGTTCATTAGTCGGAACACGGATGTGTTCTCGGACCTCCCTGGGCGCACATCCCTAATCCAGCATGACATTATCACTGAGCCTCAGGCCAAAGTCCGGTTAAAGCCGTACCGGGTACCCGAGGCTCGGCGACAAGCCATTGTGAAGGAAGTGCAGCTGATGCTCCAGTTAGGTGTCATCGAGGAGTCAAAAGTGATTGGGCCAGTCCGATAGTCTTAATACCCAAGCCGGACGGGACATTGAGGTTCTGTAACGATTTCCGCAAGCTGAATGAGGTGTCCAAGTTTGACGCATATCCCATGCCGAGGGTGGATGAGCTCATTGAAAAATTGGGCCAAGCCAGGTATTTTTCTGTCTTGGACCTCACCAAAGGGTACTGGCAGGTACCCTTAACGGAGGCTGCCAAGGAAAAAACTGCTTTTATCACACCGGAGGGGTTGTATCAGTACAAGGTATTACCCTTTGGTCTACATGGCACCCCCACCACGTTTCAAAGGCTTATGGATATTGTGCTCCGTCCACATCGACGGTACGCCTCAGCGTATCTGGATGATATCGTTGTCCATAAAACCGACTGGGAGAGTCACCTACCGAAGGTACAGGCCGTAGTGGACTCCCTGAGGAAAGCTGGCTTAACTGCTAACCTAAAAAAGTGTGTGATAGGGTTAGAAGAGACCAAATACCTAGGGTATGTCATTGGGCGGGGGGTGGTCAAACCTCAGGTAAACAAAATTGAGGCAATTAAGAAGTGGCCCCGACCTGTCACTACACAGCAAGTAAAATCATTCCTGGGCATGGTGGGATACTACATGAGGTTTATTCCCAACTTCGCTACAATTGCTGCTCCATTGACAAGCCTTTTAAAGGGACGCAGGTCAGTGTCGATCCAGTGGAATGAGCAGGCGGATAAGGCTTTCTCTGCTCTGAAGTCGGCCCTGTGTGGGTCCCCGGTTTTGGTGACGCCCGACTTCAAGAGAGAATTTGTGGTACAGACCGATGCCTCTGAAGTGGGCCTCGGGGCTGTTCTCTCTCAGGAAATCAATGGGGAGGAGCATCCCGTGGTTTTCCTGAGTCGCAAACTCACCCCAGCCGAGACCAGGTACAGTATAGTGGAGAGAGAGTGCCTGGCCATCAAGTGGGCACTAGAGTCTCTCTGCTATTATCTGCTAGGGAGAAAGTTCCGTCTGGTGACCGACCATTCCCCTCTAAAGTGGATGTGCCAGGCGAAAGACAGGAATGCTAGGGTCACCAGATGGTTCTTGTCTCTGCAGAACTTCAAGTTCACAGTGGAACACAGGGCAGGCCGCTTGCAAGGAAATGCGGATGCCCTGTCTCGAGTACAGTGTTTGGCGTGTGTTCACCCTGTCAGGGTTGAACAAAGGGGGGAGGTATGTATGAGGGCGCAAGGTGCCGTCATGGACAGAAGATACGTGTCACCGAGGTTCCTGGCCTCGGTGAGGTGAGAGCCGGGTTTTATGTGTCAGCAGCAGCTAGTGCTGCTTGACATTGATAGTTAGTTTGGCTGCAAAGCCAATCCGGGCCGGCTCTTACTGGGAGTAGGCAAAGAGTTGGGTGGGTGCCTACTCCCCACGGTCCAGGCCGGACTTTGCCGGGCTTTTTAAAGGCAGCCACATCAGCAGGTGTGGCTGTGATTGTCCTGGAGCTGCTGCTAGTGCTGTGGAGCTCTCTGGGCTGGAAGGATGAGCCCAGCAAGGAGGCGTGCAGTCGTCCTGGAAGCCTGAAGGTGGATTATCCTGCGGCTGGGCCGACCGCCAGGTGCGAACGCGCACCTAAACATCTCACAGGTGATTGAACCTGGTTTTGGACTCTTTGGTTTTGCCTTTTGTGTTTGCTGAGTGTGAATTAACACCAAGAGACTGTTTATCGTTTATTTTGTGCATAAAACACTGTTTATTGCACTTTCTGGACTCCTTGTTTTGCCTCTGTACTGAACCCGCACCGCTATCTACCGGAGCGACTCCCCACAATATATATATATTTTCGAATATTCTAGATTTTTTTTTTCCATCAGAAGCTATGTTCCCTCCCTGCTTCTTGCTTGTGGGCCAATGAGAAGGCTGCAATGTCTTTGTCTGAGCTTAGCAACATCCCTAGCAACCAATAGGAAAGTTGCCTACCCTTTAGTATTAAGAACCTTCCCAGCAGGCATTTTCGGTAATGCTACCGAAAATGCCTGCTGGGGAGGTTCTTATATACTAAAGGGGTAGGCAACTTTCCTATTGGTTGCTAGGGATGTTGCTAAGCTCAGACAAAGACATTGCAGCCTTCTCATTGGCCCACAAGCAAGAAGCAGGGAGGGAACATAGCTTCTGATGGAAAAAAAAAATCTAGAATATTCGAAAATATGAATATATATCACTATATTCTAAATATTCGTGAATTCTTGAAGTGGCGATATTCGTGATTAAAACTAGCAATTTGAATATTCGCGCCCAACACTATAGTTCATCAGGATGAAAGATGCCGGATTATCTGCAGCACATCCCTTCTGAGTTGAGCAGAATGAGGAAGGAAAAACTTGTTCCTCCCGCATTCTGTTTGCATCGGCCTGTGTGATCAGGCCAGTACACACAAGCGCTGATGGATGTTTTATCATCTATCGTCACTCGCACTGCAAATACTTCGGACCTCGTAATACCACCTTTACACTGAGTCCCTGTCAGATGACAGCCTGCTCTGTAGACCTCATCTCTCAACAGCTCACAAACACTCTCTATAGCAGTGTTTCCCAACCAGTGTGCTCCAGCTGTTGCAAAACTACAACTCCCAGCATGCCCGGACAGCCTTTTGCTGTGCAGGCATGCTGGGAGTTGTAGTTTTGCAACAGCTGGAGGCACACTGGTTGGGAAACACTGCTCTATAGTTAAGTTCTTATCACACTGATAAGAATATGGCTAAGGCCTTATGTACACAACCATATCCCTTTTAACTGCAGATCTGCAAAATAAGAATACCATCCGCGTGCAATCTGCATTTTTGTGTAGATCAATTGACTTCAATGGGTCCATGGACCACATTTTGTGGACATAAATAGGACATGTTCTTTAATTTGAGTAATGGACATAGGGATGCGGACAGCACATCTGCAAATTATAGAATATATCCTATTCTGGTCCGCAGACCCACTGAAGTCAATAATTCCGCAAAAACAAATGTGGATATTACATGGACGGTATCCCTATTTTGGGGATCCACAGTTTGCTTACCACTAAGCGGATATAGTCATCTGCATTATGCCTTTAAATAAGTGTCTATGAACTATCAGAAATTCTGAAATAAGTGTTACAGAGCAAACTGAAGCAGACTGAAACTTAATCCTGTAACACAAAAAAATCCAATACCAATTGGAAAAACTATTTTTAGCCCAAAATAAGTAAAATGCAATAGTTAAAAAAAAGCCCTCTAAGTGTTAATAGCTTATAAAATGGGCCAACATGAGCCAACATTTTGGTGCAAAGTAGGTTATATCTAATATATAAAGCTGAGTGTATGTATGTCCGCTAAATGAATCCGCACCGTCGCATTTACAATTACGAAATTTGGCACACAGGTACATCAGGTGTCCGGGAAGGTTTTAGACCAGGTCTCAGCTTTCTAGCATGTACGTTCCTGAGACGGTACGTTCCTGAGATATTCCCAAAAAAATGCAAATATGGCATCATCACATGACCTACATTAGCCAATAGAAGCCCGCAGGTCTTTCTCCTCATATCCCAACTGCCATAAACACGGTCACATGGCCCTTATCAGCCAATACAAGCTTGCAGGCCCTTATTCTCCACATATACACAGTTTTACACAAGGTGTCCATAACAACCCAGCCATTTTTCTTCACTCCTGTAGGCTAGCTTTAAAGGGAAAGGGCGCTGTGGATGACAATGTTAAGGGAGGGTTGTGCTGTGGAGGACACATTTAAGGGGACGGTCCGCTATGGAGGTCAGTGTTAAGGGGCAGATTGCTGTAGAGGCCACTGTTAAAGGGGCAGGGCGTTGTAGAAATCACTGTTAAGGAAATGGGGTACTGTGGAGGTCACTAATAAAGGGGCGACCGCTGTGGAGGTCACTGTTAAAGGGACGGGCACTATGGAGGTCACTGTTAAGGGAGGAGGGGACTGTGGAGGACACTATTAAAGAGGCAGCGGGGTACTGTGAGGTCATTGTTAAGGAAGTGTGGTACAGTAGAGGTCACTGTAAAGGGAGTGGGGTACTGTGGCAGTAACTGTTAAAGGGGCAGTCGCTGTGGAGGTCTCTGTTAAGGGGGCTGGGAATAGTGGAAGTAACAGTTAAGGGGACTGTAACCTATGTTCAGTGTTAAGGGGCGAGTTCTGTAGAGGTCACTGTTAAGGGGCCGGGCCCCTGTGAAGGTCACTGTCAAGGAGGTGGGGGGCTGTGGAACTCACTGTTAAAGGGGCAGGCTGCTGTGAAGGTCAAAGTTAAGGAGGTGGGCTGCTGTTATGGTCCCATTTTAAGTAGGTGGGGCACTCTGGGGGTGTCAATGTAAAGGGGTGGGGTGCTGTGGAGGTCACTGTTAATGCGGCGGGGTACTGTAGATGTCAGTCTATGTTATAAAGGATATCGTCGATATCTTGAATGATACATACAAACATTAAATGAAATAGATGAAATATACCTGTGCGAAGCCGTGTCTTTCTGCTAGTAGTTGGTATAAAATTAAATTTATCAATCAAAAATATGGAAACTACTATGCTCCTTTAAAAAAATTATCTTTTATTAATCATGATTTTAAAATTTACATATTTTCATGATTGTGGTAGGGATTCAAATATATTGCGCCATAATAAATTTTCAATACAAAAAAGAAAACTACTTTGAATATGATGGTCAATTACACATGTGCCCTGTCTGCCTAGTTATACTAGATTACCTACTATCTGACTATCTGTGTAAAGGAGGGCCTCTCCTCCTGAAGAAGCAGTAACGCGAAATGCGCATTGAGGAGAAGTCGCCATTTTTATTCAAAGCTACGGTATGTTATTGATTGAATGGTCTTTCCCATGCCTGCCACCATTATGCATATAAGACTAATAGACTTTCTGTTCATGTGAGTTCTAGGAAGGTAATTGTACTGAGGCTAATTTAGGATTTGATATTCAATAGCCCTGGGTGTTTTTCACCCCTTTTTCTCTCCTGCACTAGTGCACTTTACACATATAGTCGATAGTAAGTAATCTAGTATAACTCTGCCTGAGAAGGTGGTGATGGTGAGTACAATTAAGGAATTCAAGAGGGGATTGGATGTATTTCTGGAGTGTAATAATATTACAGGTTATAGCTACTAGAGAGGGGTCGTTGATCCAGGGAGTTATTCTGATTGCCTGATTGGAGTCAGGAATGAATTTTTTCCCCTTAAGTGGGGAAAATTGGCTTCTGCCTCACAGGGGTTTTTAGCCTTCCTCTGGATCAACTTGTAGTACAGGCCAAACTGGATGGACAAATGTCTTTTTTCGGTCTTATATACTGTTACTATGTAACTAGGCAGACAGGGCACATATGTAATTGACCATTATATTCAAAGTAGTTTTCTTTTTTGTACTGAATATTTATTATGGTGCAATATATTCGAATTCCTACCACAACTAGAGATGATGAATTTTTAAAAAATTAGATTCGCCGGTTCGCTGAATTTTTAAGAAAAAATTTGATTCGATCCGAATATATTTGCGGTGAATTGCGTTAAAAAAATGATATTTCCTGGCTGCTAAGAGCCTTTATAGTGCTGTAGAACACTGTGCCTGCAGTAACACATATAGGGAGTCTTCTTTGGTAATGAAATAATACTGTGAGTTCAAATGACATGCAGATGACAGACGTCGCTTTTAGAATCCCTGCATACGTCACTTATTTAGACTGTCACGGGGCCAAAACTGACCAAATGACTCAAATATCAACTCAGCCTTACAGGTAGCTGTTAGCGTCAAGAAGAAGCACACTCCTTTTACACCCTCGTCAGCTGATTCAACATAGATGTCTACAGAACCTGTACTATTAAACGCTTATACAACCACGACACAGTGAGGAGGGTGTCAGCAGTAAGTTTGTGTTGACGTCACTGATTAGTTTTCCCCATTCTCTGATCCGTCAGAACAATTACCTAGAAAAAATGGATACTGTCTGTGGAGCATACTCCTTCACTCGGTTAGCATTTGCTCAATAATCCATCAGTATTGATAAAGGCAAAAAAAAACAAAAAACGAGTGGATCTAAAACAGAGATGACACGTGAATGGAATAGTTGCATACCTTCTGTGTTTTCTACCCACTCCTGCTTTTGGCTACCAAATCATAAGCCAACTCTGATGGGACCTGAAAGGCCTTAAAGCTGCTACACAGACACGATCCGTTGTGCGTCTCGTTTTTGCTTCCCTCTGACAGATCAGAAGAAGTGTCTAATAAATGATGATGTCAGCCAGGCCGAAAGCCAAAATAGTGGACCGGTCATGAAGAGGGGAGGGTGGGAACAGCATGAGAAGTTCACAGAGTGGCCCTATGACAAAGTGCTGAGGTGGAAGCAGCATGAGGAGACCACAGATTGGCCTCCTCATACTACTGCCAACTCCAGACCCTGTCATTGGGCCAATCAGCAGCACAATATCAGAGTATGGAGGTGGAGGCAGCATGAAGAGGCCACAGAGCGGCATAATTACATAGTCTAGAAGCAGCAGCAGCATGAGGAGACCACAGAGCGGAACATTCACATAGTCTGGAGGTGGCGGAACCTTGAGGAGACACAGAGCGGCACAACGACAGAGTCTGGAGGTGGCGGCAGCCTCAGGAGGCTACAACGCGGCACAATGACAGAGTCTGGAGGTGGCAGCAGCATGAGGAGACCACAGAGCGGCACAATGACATAGTCTGGAGGTGGCAGCAGCATAAAGAGACCACAGAGCAGCACAATGATAAGTCAGGAGGTGGCAGCAGCATGAGGAGACCATAGAGCAGCACAATGACATAGTCTGGAGGTGGCAGCTGCATGAGTAGGCCACAGAGTTGCACAATAAAAGAGTCTGGAGGTGGAGGCAGCATGAGTTTGCCACAGAGCGGCACAATGACATAGTCTGCAGGTGGCAGCAGCATGAAGAGACCACGGAGCAGCACAATGATAAGTCAGGAGGTGGCAGCAGCATGAGGAGACCAAAGTCAGCACAATGACATAGTCTGGAGGTGGCAGCTGCATGAGTAGGCCACAGAGTTGCACAATAAAAGAGTCTGGAGGTGGCAGCAGCATGAGTAGGCCACAGAGTTGCACAATAACATAGTCTGGAGGTGGCAGCAGCATGAGGAGACCACAGAGCAGCACAATGACATAGTCTGGAGGTGGCAGCAGCATGAGTAGGCCACAGAGCGGCACAATGACATAGTCTGGAGGTGGCGGCAGCATGAGGAGACCACAGAGCGGCACAATGAAAGAGTCAGGAGGAGGCAGCAGCATGAGGAGACCACAGACTGGCAAAATGACAGAGTCTGGAGGTGGCAGCAGCACGAGGAGGCCACAGAGCAGCACAATGACAGTCTAAAGGTGACAGCAGCATGGGGAGACCACAGAGCGGCACAATGACATAATCTGGAAGTGGCGGTAGCATGGGTTTGCCACAGAGCGGCACAATAACAGAGACTGTAGTTGGCAGCAGCATGAAGAGACCACAGAGCAGCACAATGATAAGTCAGGAGGTGGCAGCAGCATGAGGAGACCACAGAGCGGCACAATGACATAGTCTGGAGAAGGCAGCAGCATCCGGAGACAACAGAGCGGCACATTGATAGAGTCTGGAGGTGACGGCAGCATGAGGAGACCACAGAGAGGCACAATGACATAATCTGGAAGTGGCCGCAGCATAAAGAGACCACAGAGCAGCACAATGGTAAGTCAGGAGGTGGCAGTAGCATGAGGAGAGCACAGAGCGGCACAATGAAAGAGTCTGGAGGTGGTGGCAGCATGAGTAAGCCACAGAGTTGTACAATGACAGATTCTGGAGGTGGCGGCAGCATGAGTAGGCTACAACGCGGCACAATGACATAGTCTGGAAGTGGCAGCAGCATAAGGAGACCACAGATCGGCACAATATCAGAGTCTGGAGGTGCCAGCAGCATGAGGAGACCACAGAGCGACACAATGACATAGTCTGGAGGTGGCAGCAGCATGAGTAGGCCACAGAGAGGCACAATGACATAGTCTGGAGGTGGCGGCAGCATGAGGAGACCACAGAGCAGCACAATAACAGAGTCTAGAGGCAGCAGCAGCATGAGGAGACCACAGAGTTGTACAATGACAGTCTGGAGGTGGCAGCAGCATGAGGAGACCACAGAGCGGCCCAATGACATAGTCTGGAGGTGGCGGAACCTTGAGGAGACACAGAGCGGCACAACGACAGAGTCTGGAGGTGGCGGCAGCCTCAGGAGGCTATAACGCGGCACAATGACAGAGTCTGGAGGTGGCAGCAGCATTAGGAGACCACAGAGCGGCACAATGAAAGAGTCTGGAGGTGGCAGCAGCATGAGGAGACCACAGAGTGGCACAATGAAAGAGTCTGGAGGTGGCAGCAGCATGAGTAGGCCACAGAGTTGCACAATGACATAGTCTAGAGGTGGAGGCAGCATCAGGAGGCTACAGAATGGCAAGGGGTCATACTGTGGAGGTGGGTGGCAATACCAGTAGCCGCTGAAGATGGTGGGTGAAAGAAGGAGCACTTGGCATCAGATGTGTGGCATCAGGCAGGTAACAGCATCAGAATAGTAGCTGAGGCAGGTAGTCAGAAGAAACCGGTCCCTTTTGACAAATTTTTTGTGTGGATGATCAGGCATTGGTGTGTGGAAATCCTGGCTGATCCATGCCTCATTCATCTTGATGCAGTGTCCCACTATATGCTATATGTATGCACATTAAACTCTTGCTAAATGTCATATTAAATGTATTGTGGTATCATGCTGTAATTCTCTTTAACAGGCTGGCAGTGTCATTTACCTTTATTCGCTCCTAAGTGGTGCTGGCACCACTTCTATATATAGCTGGTGGGGTTGTATAGTTAGTTTTTCCATGATAATTAAGAGATGAGGAAGTTAATGGGGAGGTGAAAATTTGTATTTCCACCGAAATAATTCAAAAGGGATTTTACCGCATATAAGTGCAGCGCTTAATGTTGAATACATGTTTTTTACCAACAAAATAATTCCAAAAAGATTTTACCGCATATAAGTGCAGCGTTTAAAAAGGACCTCTCATGGGTCCAAACATAATAAAGTAAGTAGCAGGACATCTAGGGGTTAATGCAGGGATCTCCCTGCAATGATTATTTTTTTTCTCTCTGTTCACCCGCTCTGGCCCCATTAAATTCTCCTGCGCTTTATGCTAATCACTAGCATCGGAACACCAGGGAGGAGACATCAGCTTCTCTCCTGGGCGTTACTTCTCCCTCGCTGTAGCACTGTCTAATCGCAGCGCTAAAAAAATAGTAAGTGCAGGCAGATCCCTGCATGAACCCCTACATGTGCTGCTACTTACTTTATTATGTTTGGACCCATGAGAGGTCCTCTTTAATGCTGAATACAAGTTTTTTCTCCACCAAATTAAAAAAAGATTTTACAGCATATAAGAGAGCGCTTAATGCAAAATACAAGATTATTTTCCACCGAAATATTTCAGAAAAGATTTTACTGCACATAAGTGCAGCGCTTAATGCGGAATACAAGTCTTTCCACCAAAATAATTCCAAAAAGATTTTACCGCATATTAGTGCAGCGCTTAATGCTGAATACAAGATTTTTTTCCACCAAAATATTTCAAAGATTTTACGTGCAGCGCTTAATGCTGAATAAAAGTTTTTTTCCCCACCAAAATAATTAAAAAAAGATTTTACCCCATATACCGTATTTTTCGCCCTATAAGTGCACCGGCCCATAAGACGCACCTAGGTTTTTGAGGAGGAAAATAAGAAAAAAAATATTTTGAACAAAAAGGTGTGCCTTTTGGTGGGTTTTGAACTAATGGTGTTATGGGGGATCTGTGGATGGCACAGTTATGGGGGATCTGTGGAAGGCACAGTTATGCGGGATCTGTGGAAGGCACAGTTATGGGGGATCTGTGGATGGCACAGTTATGGGGGATCTGTGGATGGCACAGTTATGGGGGATCTGTGGATGGCACAGTTATGGGGGATCTGTGGATGGCACAGTTATGGGAGATCTGTGGATGGCACAGTTATGGGGGATCTGTGGATGGCACAGTTATGGGGATCTGTGGATGGCACAGTTATGGGGATCTGTGGATGGCACAGTTATAGGGGATCTGTGGATGGCACAGTTATGGGGATCTGTGGATGGCACAGTTATGGGGGATCTGTGGATGGCACAGTTATGGGGATCTGTGGATGGCACAGTTATGGGGGATCTGTGGATGGCACAGTTATAGGGGATCTGTGGATGGCACAGTTATGGGGATCTGTGGATGGCACAGTTATGGGGATCTGTGGAAGGCACAGTTATGGGGGATCTGTGGAAGGCACAGTTATGCGGGATCTGTGGAAGGCACAGTTATGGGGGATCTGTGGATGGCACAGTTATGGGGGATCTGTGGATGGCACAGTTATGGGGGATCTGTGGATGGCACAGTTATGGGGGATCTGTGGATGGCACAGTTATGGGGGATCTGTGGATGGCACAGTTATGGGGGATCTGTGGATGGCACAGTTATGGGGGATCTGTGGATGGCACAGTTATGGGGGATCTGTGGATGGCACTGTAGTGGGGGCATCTGTGGATGACACTGTAGTGGAGGCATCTGTGGATGACACTGTTCTGGAGATCTGTGGATGACACTGTTCTGGAGATCTGTGGATGACACTGTTCTGGAGATCTGTGGATGACACTGTTCTGGAGATCTGTGGATGACACTGCTATGGGGGGATCTATGGATGACACATGAATAGCATTTTATGCTATGTGTCATCCATAGACTTCCATAACAGTGTCATCCACAGATCTCCAGAACAGTGTCATTCACTAAATGACCCCCCCCAATAGCGCGGTCGGCAGGTATAATTAGCGGACAGGGAGGAGGGAGGAAAAGCCGGCATCTTGCTATGCATTACAGCGGGCCCGATGCAGTCACTCTATTCTGCTACACCGGGCCCGCTAACTGCCGGAATTCTAACTGTGGGCACATGTATTGGTTTAATAAATCTTCTATATCCACTTTACTTACTACTCTACTAATGTCCCAGGCAAGAGGCAAGAGGCAGGAGGCTGGGCCGGCGGGGCGGGCGCTGACAACGTAACTCACCATGTAATGCGCCTGCTCCGCCGCCTTTTAAAGTGGGCGGAGCTGGCGCGTGACATAGAGAGTTACGCTGCCAGTGTCCGCCCGCCGACCCAGCCTCCTGCTTCTTGCGTAGCATGCGGTCGGCGGTATATAAGTGTGAACCCCCACCATTCGCCCCATAAGACGCACTGCCTTTTTCTCCCCACTTTTGGGGGAAAAAGTGTGTCTTATAGGGCGAAAAATACGGTAAGTGCAGCACTTAATGATTAATACAATTTTTTTCCACCAAAATAAGTCACACATTTTTTTACCACATATAACTCCAGCTCTGTTTACAATTATTTTTTCTACCAAAATAAATAACGCCGAATATCTTTTTCTTTTTTTACGGATATACACCACTAAAGGCTTTACCACATATAAGTGGAACAGTGAACGCCGAGTATATTTTTGTTTTTCCACGTATATACGCCACTAAAGGCTTTTCAACAGAGGGTCCTAGGCTGTCAGTTTAAAAAAAACAACGGCGCCTGAGGAGGAGTGATCTGAAGTGAATGCGACGTAGCGGAGGAAGTAGGTCCGCGTGTGGTTTCTGTGCTGCAGAACAGTCACCGTAGTGTGCAGTAAGCAATACCGCAGATAGATGCGAACTGGTGTGAATTTTTTGTGCAGGGTTGGTGTATAGTGTATTCACCTGTATTGGTGCACCGCTCTTATGGACTTCGTCATGTAAGCGGTGTGTGAAATGTAAATACAAAATTTCACCACAACGTAATTCAGTCCATACCGCAAAAAGGACTTTCCCACATTTAACTGCAGTGCTGAACGCTGAATATATCTTGATTTTTCTACAGGAATACGCCACTAAAAGCTTTACCACATATAACTGCAACAGTGAACGCTGAATATATTTTCAGTTTTCTACTGATATACGTCAATAAAGGTTTTTCAAGATATATAGATTTGCATTAGTGGGCATTAGTGTTTGTAATTCTTATTTGTGAACAGAGTAAATTTAATTTCAAAACATCTTTTTATTAAAAGAAGGAAAACATATATTGTACTTGTAAATCAACAGTACAAACAGTATCCATGTAATAGATCACATTGAAGATACATTATGCTGAGACCATGGCAATATTATGAACAACGAGGTTCAACAATTAAATGGTAAAACAAATATATGGGGGGGGGGGGGAGTTTTTTTTTCCCAGCTAGTCTAGTGAAGCAACAGGACCAATAAAGACAGGCTTGGAGTCCATGACCACCCGGGAGATCTACATAAATCGTATATATATGTAAAAGAGGTATGTTTCTATGCAGTAAAGAAGCCTCTAAATATTGCCCACGGGTTCCACGTCTTTTGAAAAGCAGGGGTACGACGGATTTCCCAACCTGCGATTTGTTCCATCTTGTATGCATCATCACATTTTTTACACCACATTTCAAGCGTAGGGGAAGAGTCAAACCTCCACTTAGAAGCAATAAGTATCCTCGCTGAGGCTAGCAAGGCAGTAATTAATTTTTTCATGTAGCTAGGTAATATAACCTTATCCAACATATTGAGTAGGCATAGTTGAGGAGTCGGTTGGAGTGTCACTTTACAGATTCCACTCATGGTAGAGCATATCGATTCCCAAAAGGGGGTTATAATGCCACATTGCCACCAAATATGCAGAAACGATACAGGTTTAAGGTTACATCGCCAGCATAGGTGGCTAATGTCAGGGAACATTCTATGGATAACATCTGGTGTGTAATACCACAGTGTTAGTATCTTGTAATAGTTTTCCTGTAAATGGACACAAGAGCATATCTTAGGAGCCATTGCGAGACACCTGCCAAGGGAGGTTTCCGTCCGAGCAACATTTAAATCAGTTTCCCACTTTGTCATAAATGAGATGTCATCCGGTTTGTTATGTAGGAGTATATAAGGTAGATATCTTTTTAGAAGGTTCTTTAACTTGCAGTATTCTACATTCAAAAGGGGTAGGGGTCTGGTTGGTTCCAGGGAGTATATCTTTAAGATATGTTCTGACATGTGACATCTGGAGGTAGGACAATGAGGGCGACTGGTTACTTAGTCCCCAAGTGTCCAGTAAGTTACCCTCATTGTCTAATAGATCAACAATAGGTGTGGTGAGACTCCTAAACGACTCTGGTAGGGTTTGGAGGAATTGGGGTGGAGCATCCCATAGAATATCCCTAATTTGTATCAAGGGAGATAATGATTTAGAGATTAAGAAGTGTTTGAGGTTTGTTTGCCATAATTGAATTGTGTTTTTGGTCATGGCGTTGTGAAGCTTGCTATGCGACACATGTCTGTTTAATAACAAGAGACCTCAAAGGGAATTGACTAATTGCTTGTTCAGCTTGAATATCCAACCGAGCTTCTGAATGACAGAGCTATTCCAAATATCTAGTTCCTTGAACAGCCAAGTAATACCCATACCCTATACCCCCCTGTGAGGATAGCAGTATAGTATAACATGGTTTTAATCTTGGTTTTTTCCTGTTCCATAAGAACCTAGAAAATATGCTTTGCAATTGGGCAAAGAAAGGGTAGGGGTATTGGAAGGGTCTGAAGATAATATAAGATCTTTGGGAGCAAAACCATTTTTATCAGGGCCCGTCTACCGAACCACGAAAAAAAAGGGAATGTTCTATGAGTTAATGGTTTGGCTTCTAGTATTTGGTAGATCTTGGAAATTTGCACTATAAAGCTGTTTAGGGTCTGCTGTTAGTAAAATACCCAGAAATTTTAAAGAAGTGTTAGACCATTGGCATTAGACCATTAGACCATTGGCATGGCGTGAGAAGTTGCAGGCGGTTGAGATTGTAAATCTAGGGTGACATTTAGGACCTGAGATTTTGCTGGATTTATCAGGAAGTTAGACAATCTTCCAAAAAGATTGAATAAGTTTTGTATAACAGGAAATGCTAAGTCAGGGTTTCGAGATTATCACCAAAAGGTCATCTGCAAATGCGGCTAGATGGTTGTGAACTCCCTGCAGATTAATACCTCTAATTCTATCATCCTGTCTAATTGCTTGGAACAAGCATTCAGCAGTGAGAACGAACAACAGAGGAGACAACAGAGTTCCCAAAAATCAGCCCCAATGCATCAAAATTCTGCTCACCAAAAAATTGGTCTAAGACCAACTTTATATTGGCCTAATCTGGGATACTAATGCACCCAAATCTTGAATTTCAGCTTCATAAATCTATCTAAAAGAAAGTATTTTGCGATGAGTTCAAAGGATAATGAGAAATGAGGATTCAAACCCCACTGGTCACCAGATGAATACCAATAATATGGTAGGCAAAAAAAAATAGGTGGGGTTCCCCCAAAATTTAAATTAAATAACATAATTTACATTTATAATGTAGCTGGGGGAATGAAGGTGTCCCTGAGCTGCATGCCTACCAACTGCTGCCACACATCTTAATGTTCACCTGCCACAGTTGTTCTTTGTCCAACTTGGTAGTCAGCCCACAGTCTGGTGTAAATGCTCCAGTCAGTCCTTAGTCTAGTGTAAAAGCTGCAATCAGACCATAGTCTAGTGTAAAAGCTGCAGTCAGTCCATAGTCTAGTGTAAATTCTGCGATCAGTCAGTCCATAGTCTAGTGTAAATACTGCAGTCAGTAAGCCCACAGTGTAGTATAAATGCTGCAGTCAGTCCATAGGTTAATGTAAATGCTGAGGTCAGTTAGTACATAGCCCGGTGTAAACACTGCGGTCATTTAGTACATAGTTTAATATAAATGCTGTAGTCAGTCCGCAGCCTAGTGTAAATGCTGTGGTCAGTCAGTCCACAGTGTAGTTTAAATGCTGTGGTCAGTCAGTCTAGATAGAGTCTAGTGTAAATAATGCAGTCAGTCAATCCGCAATCTAGTGTAACTTCTGCAGTCAATCAGTTCATAGTCTAGTGCAAATGCTGCAGTCAGTAAGTACATAGTTTAGTGTAAATGCTGCAGCCAGTCAGTACATAGCCTGGTGTAAATGTTGAGGTCAGTAAGTACATAGCTTGGTGAAATGACTGAGGTCAGTCAGTCCACAGTCAGGTGTAAATGTTGTGATCAATCAGTCCATTGTCTAGTGTAAATACTGCAGTCAGTTAGTACATAGTCTAGTGTAAATGCTGCAGTCAGTCCATAGTCTAGTGTAAATGCTGTGGTCAGCCAGTCGACAGTCTAGTGTAAATACTGTAGTCAGTCAATCAGTCCATAGTCTAGTGTAAATGTTGCAGTCAGCCAGTCCACAGTCTGGTGTAAATGTTGCAGTCAGCCAGTTCACAGTCTGGAGTAAATGCTGATGTAAATGCAGTGGTCAGCCAGTCCATAGCCTAGTGTAAATACTGAGGTCTGTCAGTACATAGTCTAGTGTAAATGCTGCAGTCAGTCCAAAGTCTACTGTAAAGACACTGTTCAGTAAGTGTAAATACTGGTGTAAATACTGCAGTCAGTCAATCAGTCCATAGTCTAGTGTGAATACTACAGTCAGTCATTACATAGTCTAGTGTAAATGTTGCAGTCAGTCATTACATAGTCTAGTGTAAATGCAGCAGTCAGTCCACAGTCTAGTGAAAATTCTGTGGTCAGTCATTACATAGTCTAGTGTAAATTCTGCAGTCAGTCAGTCCACAGTGTGGTGTAAATGCTGCAGTCAGTCATTAAAGAGTCTAGTATAAATGCTGCAGTCAGTCAGTACATAGTCTGGTGTAAATGCGGCAGTCAGTAAGTACATAGTCTAGTATAAAAGGTGCAGTCAATCAGTACACAGTCTGGTGCAAATGCAGCAGTCAGTCAGTATATAGTCTAGTGTAAATGCTGCAGTCAGTTATTACATAGTCTAGTGTAAATACTGTGGACAGTCATTACCGTACATAGGGCCAGATTTATCATTAGCTTAAGCCACTTTTATGGCATGGAAAAGTCGCAAAACATTGCGCAAGAAGGGAAATTGCGCAATTTTCTGTGACTTTTTGGGGACTTGCACAACTCACTCCCATTTCAAGAATCAGGGCGTTTTGACTTATGTAAATGAATGGCAAGACAGATTTATTATTGCGACTTTTTAAATAGTCGCAAAATAGTTGCAAAAAATGCGCAAACTCACTCCACTGAGGACCATGCTTATGTTGTAGAAAAATTTGCCTAACGAAAAATGATGGCCCTAAAACTGAACTAAAGAGTAATTTTTTGTGTGTTTTACCTTTCCTTTAAAAAAAAGTACTAATTTTTTCCCAAAGCTTTTTTGATCTAAAATGATGTTTGATTTTTGGTTTTTACGATTTATGGAATTTGGTTGTGTAAAATGATTTTTGAACTATATGTTGGCTTAAGTAAATCTGAATTTACATGTAATTGCAATAATAAATTTTTATCACACTAGGTACATTTTAGTTGCTGTGTTTTATTTAGATTCCATACAAAAAGGGAATTGCATGGGAATGTATTTAATAACCCGCGTTAAATTTAAAATTAAAAATTCTCTCTATATATATAGCTATGTATATATTTGGTATTTGCATTTTTTCCAACTACCAAAAAAAGCCAAACACTGCTTGTAAACACAACTATAAGCCAACATAACACCAGCAACTACAGGAAGAAACATCTGTAATGTCAATGTATTTGGTTTTCATGGTTAGTCAAATATGACCGTACGCTTTTCGGCTTGTGGGCCATGTCTCAATGATAATGCACGTGAGCAGACATCCATGCGTGCAAATAAACCATGATATTGTTTGGTTACCCAGCTTGGTGTTGTTGGAGAAACAGTACTCCATCTACCATCTTTCCTTGCCTTTTCCTGGATATCATAGGAGGAATTTGAACTCGAACCTAAACCTCTACCACAAAGGGGGAATATAGTTTGCTATGTCCCTATTTTCCATGAATCCAATTTGATACTGAAAAAGATCAATCCCTGGATTTGTCATTTACATATGGCGATTATGGTCGTACACATGTCCAGCCACAATACAATTCTACTATTGCTGAGGAGTGTTAAATTTGTTGTTGGTAACTTCCTCTGTTATTGACCCTAGAGATGGTTCAGGATTAGAGGGCCAGATTTGTTTGAAGGCCACATGAACATGGCTATTAGGCAGCCATGGCAGCATTACAACGTGAAAAATACAGAGGAACCAAAATAAGGCACCATCCATGTCCCTCCAGCAAGGATAGTCAAATGAACAATGATGGTCACAGTAAGTGGTCCAATATCCACCACCAGGGCCGTAACTATAGGTGAAACAGGGGAAGCCCCAGATTTGGGGCCCGGACCCAGAAGGGGCACATACAGGCGGAGGAGGACTAAAATCTTTTGTCACACCAACCACAGCAGGAATACACAAAGCAAATAAATACCATGGCAGTCGAAATAGTGTTGACAATTGATAGAAAAGGTGCTTGGCCTGGTCTGAGAGAGCCATCTTCACACGCTACATGAATGAAGCCGACATTAAACAAAGTGGTTTTGGCAAAATTAATTGCGGAGGTCGTCCACATTCCAATATGTAAAGTAAGGGCCAGTCTTTAATAGCTCCCCCACTGTCCTCCAGCTAATGACCCACGGACACGATATAATTAAATTTAAAAAGACACACATATAAAGGCATTATTTAATCAATTTTTCCTAGCTAAAACACAGCATCAGTACATTTCCGTTCTGATGAGTCATTTTTATCGAGGACATAATCAATCATTTTGGCTCCAATTTTTTAGGTTACAAAACAAATAGAAACTTTAAATGCCTCACATAAGATGCAGAAGGAGAGGCCTTTTAATACAACCTGTACAACCTATATTAAAATAATCACCCCTTGTGCAGCTTATGTGACTATTTAACCTATTGCCAAAATCCAAATTAAGAATAATAGAGGCAAAAATAATGGCAACTAAAGAATCTACCATCATGACGGACATGTAAATATGCTTTACTTAAGGGGGTTAAATCTTATGTCTAAAACCATTGAACCAATAAGTCCTTAAATTGTATAATACATTTTCAATGTAGTTTGAGATGTCAGAGTAATGTTAATTTTCCTCCATCTATAATACATTTTTCAAATAAAAACTGGGCCCTTAAAAATTTACCTTTTCTACAAATATTTTTTTTCCTTCAGCAGAGAAACTTTTCTTTTTCCGTCGTTTTTTATCAGTTTCCGGGGGTAACTGATTGTCTGAGGATTCTCTAGTTTCTGAATCTTCGAATTCTAGTAAGTTTGAAGTATTAGTTCTCGTTTCAATACTTTGACTAGTAGATGCTGTGACTTCAGAAGTGGAATCTGTACTAACATGGCTGCTTCGCTGCGGCCCATAAGTTTGAAGAAATTTGATAAATAGATCATTAATCAACGAGGGATCCATGTTTGCGATGTTCTCTGTCAACTTGCCAAATTCTAATGAATGTAGAGATGCGACTTTTCAGTCAGAAATATTAATACGTGCGACTTTTTACCATTAGCATGACAGTAACTTGCGACTTTTTAACACTTAATACTGCATAACGTGCGACTTTTGCAATGCGCCTATTGCTGGATTTTGTGCGACTTTTCTATACATTTACGATGCGACTTTTTAAAAATTGCGACTTTTTACAAGCCAAACCAAGATACACCATAGTACTAGAAATACACCAGATTTATCAACCTCTTAAAGAGCCCATCATAAATTTGACTTGACTAAAATATACTTACGCCACATTTGAAAGTGGAGTGAGCTGCAAGAGTAATGATAAATCTGGCCCACAGTCTAGTGAAAATGCTGCAGTCAACAGTAAGCTTCACATAAAGGCATCAAAAGGTGAAACACAGATACTCACTGCCAAAAAATGTACAATAACCCAAAAATATTTTTCAACTACATAAATAATAATATATAGTCCTAACAGTAACTTTGCCACATAAAAGGCCCAGCTACTACTATTAATCATCAATCAGAAATAAACTTCAACTGAGCCAATAAACTGTTTACCCATAAAAATATTTATTTATTGAATATCCGATAAAAAATTATCAAAGTGACCTCAATAGTAAAGGAGATAAGAATACCAACCAGGGGTGGAACCACCACACGTCCCTCTAATATTAATATATATTAAAAGAATCAATCATAACATTACCCATGGCACTGAAATAATGGAAAGTTATATCCTGAATCTAAAATCTATAGTGAAGTCTGCATAACTGTAATCTTGAATAACTTATTCATGTATATGTATCTAAGCCCTTCAGAATAAGATAGAACAATCATTAATAATGAAAAAAATTCCATACCAAAAGAGGGACAATATTAGTGGTCCTGCCTTGTACCTCGACTCACTTTTGGTGTTTTACCGCTTCGTCAGGATATTCAACAAATAAATATTTTTATAGGTAAACAGTTTATTGCAGTTTATTGGCACAGTTGCAGTTTATTTCTTATTGATGATAAATAATAATAACTTCAGAGCTGGGGACTCGGAACCTCTATTCTAGTGGTTAGTGTAGTTGATAATTGTTTGCCGTAGGATACCCCATTAAGGCTGTCCGCATTCAATAGAAATTGATGGATCCCCATGCAATCCCCAAAAAATGTCAGATGCAGACCTAAAATACAGTTGTGTTCATGAGGCCTATAACTGAAACTGCTTGCACTGAAACTGTAATGAAAGAGGAACATGCCGATAATGTATCTCTATCAGATGGCAAAAAATGCCTTCTTCTTCATCAGAACATCTAATGACAGGAAACAATTAGGGATAAAGAAACATTTTCCATTAAATGTCACCTTTTATATCAAACAAGAAGTGCAATGTCTTAAAATCACTAAAATAGACAAGTCACTGAGTCCAGATGGCATACATCCATGAGTTGTAGGAATTAAAAGGATTTTCCAGCTTTAATGGGACAACACTGCAATACTCAGAACAGCTATGAAAAATACAGCATTCTAAGTACAAACATACATTGTAAAGTGTAATGGAAACAGGCATAAGTGGCACACACCCTTCAAACAGCTGATCAGCAAGAGTGCAGAGAGTCCGACCCCCACTGATGTAATATTGATGGCAAGTTCCTAACAATATTAGAAAGCTTGATGACACTTATTAGTATTATGATGAGGGATGAGCGAGTCGACTTCAGATGCGAATCATACCTTAGAACCGAACCCGAGTTCAGAAAATGTTTTTTTTTTGTACAAATTAATTTACGAAGTTATTACCCGAAGTCTCACGAGACTACACGAAGCAATAACTTCGGCTCATCAGAGCCAATACATTCTAATACTGTACGGAGCTCCTGCTCTGTACAGTATTAGAATGAAGTTTTATGCGAATCGCTCATCCTTAATAATGATAGACAGATCCTTCCAATAATTGTCTGGTCTAGAGGCTGGTGCATAGCAGATGTGGATGGAATATTGAAGAAGCAATCAAAGACCTGAGAGCAGGGAAACTATAGGCCTGGAAGTTTAACCTCCATTACATGTAACTTCTTCACCTGTCCTATTGCTTCTGGCACAGTTACGTCACACTGGTCATTTCTGTGTTGTCTCTCTCTACAGCAGGTTGGTAAGTGGTAAGTTTTCAGGGAGGGAAGATATGCTGTAGATCGGGAGGAAAGCACACACAATGCAGATTATGAGAAAGAGCACAGTGGCTGCCTATGAGTGTAGAAAATAAGGGAAAAAATAGGGAAAGCAGCTACAAGGTCACACGGATGTCACATCCAACATGTGCTCCTCCTATGAGAAGCGTTTAAAACTAGGATTAGATTGTGACCTGCTGGCCTGAAAAAGAATAAAGGGATGGAGAAAATGCAGCCTGAAACTGAACAACTGAACACTTTTCCATGTCAAAGATTGTGTCAACAGTATTGTGCCACTAGGTGGCAATATAAGACTTTATAACAGGGATGTCCAACCTGAGACTCTCCAGCTGTTGCAAAACTAAAACTCCCAGCATGCCTGGACAGCCTACAGCTATCAGCCTACAGCAGGGCATGGTGGGAGTTGTAGTTTTACAACAGCTGGAGGGCTGCAGGTTGAGCATCCCTGCTTTATAATATTTATGCATTCCATAAAGTCTTGTGATAATCTTATGGGTATAATTGGTCTGTTCATACTGGTAGTTAGTCAGGACTTTGATTAGGGTTTTACTAGGAGGTGTCCATCTCCTTTCCCTAGTTTCCAGGCCTTATTCCCTCACCCCGTTCCCTCCTATGTTCGGTGTGGTGTTTCCCTCCCATACCCGAACATGAAAAGCACATATCAAACAATATCCTCAGTAGCATAGCACATGTCAAACAATGTCATTAGTAGCATAGCACATGTCAAACAATGTTTTCATTTAACATGTGCTATGTAATGGAGCACAACGTTAGACATGTGCTATGCTAGTTAACAGAAAGTGAATATCACACATGTATCATACATATATATATAGACAATGCACTTACATTTACCTAAACTCATATGCTTTTGTTCAGGGGTTTTTGACCACACACTTGAGAACACCTCCTATATTACTTCCACCCAGGCAGCATCCTTTTTGTATCTGTCATGATAGTCCCCCGACCTGGTGTCCCAAATGCAGGGCCTCTCCTGGACCATCACTATTAGCTTCTCCACATCCATAGGCTTGGTGGGTTGCATCTTGGCTGTGGCTCAGCAAGGGCAGCAATATGTAAAGCAGCTCCACACTGGTAGCAGGAGCGAGACACAGAAAATGCTCATTTCCTGTGGAATCTATTGAATCTACCTTTAACTGTTGCTAAGTAACATGAGTTAAAAACGGAATGCAATGCATTGCTTCCGGATGCAATGCGTTATTGACGCAGCCCCATTCATTTCTATGGAGCCAGGGCTGCGTAAAAAACGCAGAATATAGAACATTCTGTGATTTTCACGCAACACAAGAGTGATGCGTGAAAAATACGCTCATGTACACAGACCCATTGAAATGAATGGGTCAAGAATAGATTCAGTGTGGGTGCTATGCATTCACGTCATGCATTGCACCAGCGCGGAAAACTCGTTCGTTTGAAAGGGGCCTAAGACTCACTGCTAGTGTTGAGTGAAATTACGATTTGTAAGTTCTAAGAATACCCTAATGGATTTCGTTACCATGGAAAATAATCGATTTCTATGACGGCATGCACCACAGAAGCCTATTGCATAGACTTCTATTATAACAGAATGCAATATGGCTCTTATAGGCTTCCGTGATGCATGCCATCATAGAATCCCGTTTTGGTCTGTGGTAATGAAGTACATTATGGAATTCTTAGATAACCCGAATCTGAACACTAAACTTGCAGATCGCAAGTTTGCTCAACACTACTCTCAGCCCTTCCCAAGCAGCCAGAAAGGAGATAAAAGCCAACTAACTGCAGCTTGAGGACCTTTCATAATCTTATGCCTGTGAGATGTCAAATGAGAAAGAAGACAAGGACTCCACAGTGGGTACTGTATCGTCTGTACACTGTAATTTATCATATTCATTAAAGATGATAGTGTGTAGGGTGCCTGCAGGGATAAGGTAAGTGTACTGTGCATGCAGCACAGTTGTGTGTATATACTTTGCATGTAGCAGTGCTGTGTGTATTTGTATCTACTGTGTATATAGCAGTGATAAGTATATAGTAAGTGGGATCTGCAGAGCTGTGTATCTAAAGTGTTCACTGCAGAGTTGGGTATATACAGTGCCTTAAAAAAGTATTCATACCCCTTGAACATTTCCACATCTTTACACGTTATACCCATTGGGTCCATCTATGTGTAATTTATTCTCAGTATAACTACAGCTGTTCTGTGAAGGCCTCAGTAATTTGTTAAAGAATATTACTGTTCAAAAAGCATCATGAAAACCAAGGAACACCCCAGACAGGTCATGGATAAAGTTATGGAGAAGTATGAAGCAGGGTTGTTATAAAAAAAAAAATATCCCAACATCTTACGGAGCACTGTTCAGTACATCATCCAAAAATGGAAGGAGTATTGCACAACTGCAAACCTACCAGGACATGGCAGTCCACCAAAACTGACAGCCCAGACAAGGAGAGCACTAATTAGAGAAGCAGCCAGGAGGCACATGCTCACTCTGGAGGAGTTTCAGAGATCCACAGCTCATGTGGGAGAATCTGTCCACAGGACAACTATTAATTGTGTACTCCACAAATCTGGCCTTTATAGAAGAGTGGCAAGAAGAAAGCCATTTTTTAAAGTAAGCCATAAGAAGTCCCGTTTGCAGTTTGCCACAAGCCATGTAGGGGACACAGTAAACATGTCGAAGAAGGTGCTCTGGTCAGACGAGACCAAAGTTAAACTTTTGGCCTAAATACAATAGCACTATGGGGGTAATTTATTATTAGATATATGGCAATTTTTGGCATATATCTGGCACAGATTTGGTCGCAAATGGGATTTCTAGCCATATCTGCGACTTTTCCCCACTCATGCCAGGTCTAAAAAAGTGGGCATGGCATGTACAGTGAAGGGAGCAGGCTGGACGGCCATCTCAGTGCTCTACTGTTCTTGCTGTACTAAGTGGGCTTCTGAATAAGTGGAGTTTAAAGAACCGGAGTAATGGTGCTGAGTGTGATTTTGTGGGAGTGATTATGTAACAGCGTCCTCAGTGCGACGCTGTCCCCCTGCTCGCCGCCACGATTCCGGGCGCCGTGCTCACCTGTGATCATGATCTGTGCTTCCCTGTCTCTGCTGCTGCTCTGAAGTTTCCGCTCCGCAGCTTCCAGTCAATCTGAACGCTGCTTGTACTCGGCTGCTGTACGCACCACTCCTTGGGCTGGGCTGTGTTGTGCCAGGTGATTCCATTGACCTACCCTGGCTCTCCTGGCGGTATTTAAGTGGCTCAGCCCTATACTCAAGTGCCTCAGAGTCAGGGTCCTATTCTGTGCAATTGGGCTTGTTACCAATTGTGTTCCTGACTACCTGCCTCGTTCCTAGATTATACTCTTCGTCTGATACCTGCTTGCTTGCATCGCTCCTCCTGTTGCCAACCCGGATTGTCTGACTTCGTTCCTGTGCCGCCTGCACTTACCCATTGCTTGTCTCGACTACGTCTCTGCCTCATCCTCCAGTTCCTGTCTTTGTTGCTCGTGGTAACGACCCTTTCTGTCTAACCACGCCAGTACTGTCGGTACCTTTGCAGGTACCTCCTAGTTCGCCTGGACCAGCTGCTACTGACTCTGGGACTGCACTGGAGTGGTACCTGGCAACTACCCTAACGGCAAAGTCTATCCTCACCATCAGAGGCTCTAGCGAAAACCAGGTTGCTGCTTAGTCAGGCCCCTTCAGGGTACAGCCAGTCTGTAGCACAGTGGGTTCACATCCGCTGCCCGTGACAGATTGCAAATAGTTGCATATAGTTTATAGCTAAAGTCCTTGTGAGTTAAGTGCTTGCATTTTGGTACTGACATTGTTTATAACCATTTTTTGTGCTCCCAGGTGCTATTAACTGCACCACTGAATTCATTCTGAGTTTGCTCTGCTGGGCTTGCTGTACTAAGTGGGCTTCTGAATAAGTGGAGTTTAAAGAACCAGAGTTTAAGACAAGGCGCAAGAAACTAAGGTTGGATAGATTTTCCGAGTGTGTTGTTCGCTTAATTCTAGCAAGTTTTCCAATTACAGCAGACAGGGTCTAAATCTAACTCATATTTACTGTTTTTTTTTTTTTTTTTTTCTTTACTGTTCATCCCCATTTAAACATGGGCTCCATGGACACTGCTAATAAGTGTGTGACCTTTGCAATTTATGTGTGCCTTGAAGAGCTATTCGAGGGGAAATACACTAGATGCAAGCATGTTGCAAATTTGGAAGCCCAGATCTTGGATCTAAATCAGCAGCTTGCAATACTTAGGGGCATTGAAGACCTGGAGAGAAGCTTAGACCTCACTGTGCAGGCACTGATTGGAGTCAGTGAAATAAGGGTGGGTGGAGGAGGGCAAGTCCAGGACTTTCAGGTCAGTAGTTGGGTTAATGTAGGAAGAAGAGGTAGAGGAAAAAGTGCCAGGGAGGCTAGTCCTGAGCTGTAAATATGCCTGTTTGGCTGATATTAGGGATGAAAGCCCAGGGCCAGCAACACTGCAGCATGACGTTTCTCATAGCAACCAGGAGGATGACTGCTGTAGGAAGGATGGGTAAAGGAGTGCAGCAAAGGTCAGACAGGTGTTGGTGGTAGGGGACCAGGGCCGGGCCGACACAGAGGCTGGGGAGGCTCCAGCCTGAGGGGGGAAGGAAGGGACCGGCCAGCGGGAGAGGGACTGACAGGGGGGAACTACTCAGCACTCCCTCCTGTCATTCTCTGATTGTAGCGTGACCGAGCTCTGTCCGGTCCGCAGGTACAGAGAGCATCAGTCTCCTGTACCCGGCCGGACTGACAGGAAGTGCGCACACAGTTTGCACTTCAAGTCGGTCGGCTCGGTACAGGAGACAAAAGCTCCTCCTCCTGTACCCACGGAGGCGCAGACCATGCAGAGCTCGGCCACGCTACAGCAGAGGTAGGAGGAGAGGAGGGGGAGGAGAAGGAGCATGACAACATGGGGGGGCAGAAAGCATGACAACATGGGGGAGAAGAAAGAGCATGACAACATGGAGGGGGCAAAAGAGCATGACAACATGGGGGGGAGAAGAAAGAGCATGACAACATGGGGGGAAGAAAGAGCATGACAACATGGGGGAAGAAAGAGCATGACAACATGGGGGAGCAGAAAGAGCATGACAACATGGGGGGCAGAAAGAGCATGACAACATGGGGGAGAAAAGAGCATTACAACATGGGGGAGAAGAAAGAGCATGACAACATGGGGGAGGAGAAGAAAGAGCATGACAACATGGGGGAGAATAAAGAGCATGACAACATGGGGGGGCAGAAAGAGCATGACAACATGGGGGAGAATAAAGAGCATGACAACATGGGGGGCAGAAAGAGCATAACAACATCGGGGGCAGAAAGTATGACAACATGGGGGGAGAAGAAAGGGCATGACAACATGGGGGGAGAAGAAAGAGCATGACAACATGGGGGAGGAAGAAGAAAGAGCATGACAACATGGGGGAGAAGAAAAAGCAGACAACATGGGGGGCAGAAAGAGCATGACAACATGGGGGGTATAAAGAGCATGAAAAGATGGGGGAGAATGACAGGGGGCAGAAAGAGCATGACAAGAAGAGGGGATTATGACAAGAGGGGGGAGAATGACAAGAGGGGGAGAGCATGACAAATTACTATGTGGGGGCACTGCTGTGTGGTTGAGGGGGGTGTGGGGGACACTACTGTGTGGGCGGCAGTGTGGCGGACATTACTGTGTGGGGGGCAGTGTGGCGGACATTACTGTGTGGGGGGCAGTGTGGCGGACATTACTGTGTGGGGGGCAGTGTGGCGGACATTACTGTGTGGGGACAGTGTGGCGGACATTACTGTGTTGGGGGCAGTGTGGCGGACATTACTGTGTGGAGGGCAGTGTGGTGGACATTACTGTGTGGGGGACACTACAGTGTGGGGTGGCATTATACAAAAGCTCTGCAGATGCAACTTCCATGTATTGGGTCACCACAATTTGGGTGGTCATTCACTAAATGAACCCTGTTATGGGGAGAATCTGTGGATGACACATATTTGTCATCCACAGACCCCCCCCCCCAAAAAAAAACAGGGTTAATTTACTGAATGACCACCAATAAAAGAGGTGGGGGTCACATATGCTATTTCATAATGACAGCAGGGCCCATGCAGTGACTGTATTCTACTGCCCCCCCCCCATCCCCCGCTCACTGGATATAATCTTATTAACTATATAACTGTAGTAAATCACTACAGTTATATAGTTAAGATTATATACAGTGTGTGCGTGTGTGTGTGGGGGCGGGTGTAGTAGAATAGTCACTGCACGGGCCCCGCTGGCGCTGTCATCAAAAAAGCAGATACAACCCCACAGCCTCACCCCTTGTATTGGGGGTCATTCCTACACGGACCCTGTTATGGGGAGGGGGGATCTGTGGATGACACATATGTGTCATCCACAGATTCCCCAATAACAGTGTCATCCATCACAGATCCCCCATAGCAGTGTCATCCACAAGTTGGAGCGGGGTGCGGCGCACTTGGGCAGCTCAGCCTCTGTTGGTGGTGGACCTTGAGACATGGTATCAGGAAGAAAAAACAGAGAGTGAGGATGCAGACTAATCAACGGATAGCTGGAATTCACTCGGCAGGGCGCCAAAGGAAGACAATTTAAAGAATAGGTTTAGTGATATGTCTATAGTTCTAGGAGGATTATATTTATAGCTTTTATATGTGTAACCAGTAATAGGGTGTACGGCTGCCTAGATGTAACTCCAGCGGGGAACCATTGGAGGTATATACAAGAGTTTTCCAAAAAATTGTTTAAAAAGAACACTACACCTAAAAGTGGCGCCAGAAACAACCTTTACCAGTAGGAATAAAATTCTTGTGTGTTAAGTAGAGGGCATATTTCAATGACTTCTTAAAAAGTCAATAAATGACTAAACAAATAAAAATTATCCAAAGCTAGGTTAAAAAACACGAATTGGTCCAATAATGACAACTTACTTCACCCAGGAGGGTCAGAGTGGGATAAAGCTCAAGACACCCACTCCGAACACCTCCTGCACCTGGATCGTGTATAAAGATGTAAAAGGATTCACGGCAGTTCCATGGACTTCTGGTAAAACCTTTATTGGAAGCACAGGGTAGGGGTAAGGTCCGGCTCAACGCGTTTCGGGGGCTGTAGTAAAGTCCCCTTCCTCAGAAGCATGTGTACATGGAGTATAATACAGGAATATATAGTATATTGGGTGGAAGTTGCGCCCAAATTCGAAACTGGTGACGTCACTTCCGCCCATCACATGATCGCAAACACATGAAATAACATATTCAGGGATGCTCTTTAAAAGATAATGACAATCGATAACAATCATTTTGCTAAAAGATATTTAAATTTCACCATTGATGGGATGCATAATCCTAGGTCGGAATATGAAAGAGCCGCAGCGGCTGTATCCCTTCCGGTGTCACTGTAAGAGTTACTTCCGGTGTCAAACAAACGCCAGCAGGAAAAGCACATAATTACATGTTTTAAAGTAGTCTTTAAAATATTGTTTCGCTGAACATTATATTAAAAATGTAGAAAAGGTGTATGATCATAAGTCTACATATGGAAAAGTCTCGGCGGGGACGTCACTTACGGTGTCATTGTAGACGTCACTTCCGCCTAGGAACGCACCGGAAGTTGTATGCGTTCCACAGGTGTACGGTCATTCAAACCACAAAAATAAAATGCAAGAGGCCAATGGGAATAGCTATAAATATTCCTGCAAGGGATGTCATATAGATAGTGGTTTTTGTCCATAAGGTGACTAGACATCTGGATTGTGGTGAGACTTCCGGTATGCGTTCCACCCTGGGACGCATCGAGAGCCATATAATGAATGGAGCATCCGGTTTTGCATTCCTGAAAAGGAACGCACCAAGGGCGTACTTGTAGAAAGTCTGGCGCAGCGTGTACTACTCATAAGGGAGTTTTAACCCTTTATTGTTATCTGTATTAACAAGACCACCAGGTCCATTAAAAAGATCCATTAAAAAGATCGTATCTCTGGTTTCTTTCTCTGCTCAGCAAAGTGAGAGTTAATTATGTCTGGTTTAGGTTCTAGTGTTGTGTAAAGTAAAGCATATAAAATATAAAAAATTAATAATGGTATAATAAAAACTCGTGAGTTTTTCATGATTGTATGTATTGCAGGTTATTTCTTTCTGTGGGAATTTCTTTTTTATATATGAATACCATTTATATGTGTCTTCATTTGTAAATAACTTGTAAAAAATTCAGAACTGCTGATACATATTTTTCATTTTCTTTATAACCATTTTTGAAATAATTACGAGTCTCTGGTAATTAGATCGTTAGGTGTTGTTGTTGCAGACCAGTGAAATCAGCATGGGGAGTAGACATCCATCTACCGAGGAGGAGTGACAAATGGATCCCTTCTTGGCAGAGTGCCTAAAAAGGAGTTTTATTAGGGGAGACTATCTTAATAAATGAAAGTGTTTTCTTCAAAATAATTGTTAGCTATTTTTTTCTATTTTTTTCCTTTCTCCCCCTTTTTTTCTCTCTTTTCTCAAAGGCTGTCCGGGCATGCTGGGAGTTGTAGTTTTGCAACAGCTGGAGGCACACTGGTTGGGAAACACTGAGGTAGATGATGCTGCCTTGGGTTTTACTGACCAGGTTTGTCACCTCCGCAAAAGGACGCATGAGCCTACAGCCATTGTGCATGAGCGTTCAGTAACGCGGCCAAAAAATACCCAGCTGTGCAGAGGCTGTCCTCTTTTTTTTAAATTAAAAAAATCTGTTCTTACCAGTTTAATCTCTGTTTTGTCCCCTATTAGGGGCCGGTGTATGGAATACATTTTAGGAATCGGGAGATAGTTGGTCAGTCCTCTTCCTTCCAATTTGGGGCACTGCACATGCGCCATGCAATGTACTGTGCCACCCTATATGAGTGGTGGGCACAGTACAGTCTGTGGGCCTGACACACACTGGCAGGCAACTGCAATTATAATAAATGGTAAAAATTAAATGACTTTTTTATCTGCCAGGTACTGTGCCACCCGATATGAATGGTGGGCACTGGCAGTGGGCACAGTGCAGTCTGTGGGCCTGACACTCACTGGCAGACAACTGCAATTATATTAACCACTTAAGGACCACAGGTTTATACCCCCCTAGTGACCAGGCCCTTTTTTACAAATCGGCACTTCACAAATTTAACGGTTTATTGCTCGGTCATGCAACTTGGCACCCAAATTAATTTTACCTCCTTTTCTTCTACCAAATACAGCTTTCTTTTGGTGGTATTTGATTGCTGCTGAGATTTTTCGTTTAATAAAAAAAGACCGCAATTTTCTGGTAAAATTGTTCAAATATAATTACATTTCTATACAAGTTTGTGTCATAAATTATTGTGCTACATGTCTTTGATAAAAAAAAATGCAATAAGTGTATATTTATTGGTTTGCGCAAAAGTTATAGCATTTACAAACTATGGTACAAAAAAGTGAATTTCCGCATTTTGAAGCAGCTCTGACTTTCTGAGCACCTGTCATGTTTCTTCAAGTGCTAGAATGCCAGGATAGTATAAATACCCCCCAAATGACACCATTTTAGAAAGAAGACACCCCAAAATATTCGCAGAGTGGCATGGTGAGTTCATGTATGATTTCATTTTTTTCACAAGTTAGCAGAAAATGACAATTTCTGAGGAAAAAAATAAAATAATAAAGTTTCCATTTCTGCTAACTTCTGGCAAAAGAAAATAAAAATCTCCCACAGACTCACTATACCCGTCAGTGAATACCTTGTGGTGTCTACTATCCGAAATGGGATCATTTGTGGGGTGTGTTTACTGTTCTGGCATTTTGGGCGGGGCTAAATTGTAAGCAACCCTGTAAAGCCTAAAGGTTCTCGTTGGACTTTACGCCCCTTTACGCACCTAGGCTGCAAAAAAGTGGCACACATGTGGTATCTCCGTACTCAGGAGAAGTAGGGCAATGTGTTTTGTGGTGTATTGTTACATATACCCATGCTTGGTGAAAGAAATATCTCTGTAAATTTACAACTTTGTATAAAAAAAATTAAAAAGTTGTCATTTACAGAGATATTTCTCACACCCAGCATGGGTATATGTAAAAATACACCCCAAAACACATTGCCCTACTTCCCCTGAGTACGGAGATACCACATGAGTGACACTTTTTTGCAGCCAAGATGCGCAAAGGGGCCCGAATTCCAATGAGAACCTTTAGGATTTCACAGGGCATTTTTACGCATTTGGATTCCAAACTACTTCTCACGCTTTAGGGCCTCTAAAATGCCAGGGCAGTATAAATACCCGACATGTGACCCCATTTTGAAAAGAGGACACCCCAAGGTATTTCGTAAGGGGCATGGCGAGTATCGTAGAAGATTTTTTTTTTTTGGGCACAAGTTAGCGGAAATTGATTTTCTTTTTGTTTTTTATCACAAAGTCTCCCTTTCCGCTAACTTGTGACAAAAAGTTCAATCTTTCATGGGCTCAATATGCCCCTCAGCGAATACCTTGGGGTGTCTTCTTTCCAAAATGGGGTCATTTGTGGGGTGTTTGTACTGCCCTGGCATTTGAGGGTCTCCGCAATCATTACATGTAGGGCCAGCATTAGGAGTTTCTGCTATTCTCCTTATATTGAGCATACAGGTAATGAGATTTTTTTTTTTCCGTTCAGCCTCTGGGCTGAAAGAAAAAATGAACGGCACAGATTTCTTCATTCGCATCGATCAATGTGGATGAAAAAATCTCTGCCAAAAAATGTGCAAAAAAAAAAAAGAGGGGAAAGGACATAGGAGTGCTTGCGAAGTAAGACCCCATTCACACGTCCGCAAAAATGTCCCTATCTATTCTGCAATTCTGCAAAATAGATGCGGACCCATTCAGTGTGAATGGGGCCGGCGGTGATGTGGAGAGCATACTATGTGCTCTCCGCATCAGCATTTGCGGAGCTGCGGCTGGATGTTTCGGGGCTCCGCAAAAGATAGAGCATGTCCTATTCTTGTCCGCAGCCTGTGGACAAGAATAGGAATCTCTATGGAGAGAGCTGGCATGGTGTGCTGCGGATCCGCAATTTGCTATATGGTACTAGTGCTTATTTGCGACAGCGATGACGCTAATCAGAGACTAATCAGTGACTGCGGTGCAGTGGCCTGGGCGCTAACTACCTAACAAGTAGCTAACTAACGGTGATAAGGGACCCTTAGGCCCCATTCACATGTCCACAATTCTGTTCCACATTTTGCGGAACGGAATTGTGGACCCATTCATTTCTATGGGGACAGACTCTGTCCCGCTCGGATCCGGAATTGCGGATCCGCACTTCCAGGTCCGAACATGTCCTATTCTTGTCCGCAATTGCGGACAAGAAAAGGCATTTTCTAAATAGTTCTGGCAATGTGCGGATCCGCAAAATGCGGAAAGCACATTGCCTGTTTCCATGTTTTGCAGATCCGTGGATCCGCAAAACACATACGGACGTCTGAATGGAGCCTTACAGGGGGGTGATCAATGACATGGGGGTGACAGGGGGTGATCAGGGAAATAATATGCGGTGATCAGGGGTTAATAAGTGACGGGGGGGGGGTGTTGGGGGTTGGTGTGTGGTGACTGGTGCACTGACATAGCTGCCTGTGTCCTCTGGTGGTCCCAAGCAAAAGGGACCACCAGAGGAGCAGGCAGCAGGTATATCAGACGCTGTTTCCAAAACAGCGTCTGATATGCGATTTGGATGCGATTTACTGACATCTACAGCCTGCCAGTGAACGATCAGCACTGGCAGGCTGTAGAATAAGTTGTAACCTGCCGCGCTGCAGTGAACGCACGTTCACATGCGCGCGCGTTCACATGAAATGTCAGGTCTCACAAGATGACACCGATAGGCGTGATCGAGACCTGAGACTGCCAAGTCCCACACGCCTTTCGGCGTTAGCGTGACGGGAGGTGGTTAAAGTAGGGTTGTTTTGGGTATCGAACTTTCGATACCCAATCGATACTTTTCTCTGGTATCGAGCTCGATACCAGAATTAGTATTTTATCGATACTGGGCTGTGCTACTGCACAGCCCAGTATTAGAGAACGTGGGTGCGCCGCTCTCAGCGCGGCCATGTTCTCCTCGGCAGCACAGGGAGAAGGAGGCAGTCTCTCCCTCCCCCTGTGCTGCCGCTGCAACCAATAGAGGGAGAGGGGCGGAGAAGGGGCGGAGCGGGGGGACGGGAGCACTGGCCAGCAATGCCTAGTACCGTTTCATATATAAATGCAGGCAGAAGACACACGCTGCCGGTACCTGCCTGTGACCCAGCGCTGCGATCAGAGGCAATTAACCCCTCAGGTGCCGCACCTGAGGGGTTAATTGCCTCTGATCGCAGTGCTGGGTCACAGGCAGGTGCCGGCAGCGTGTGTCTTCTGCCTGCATTTATATATGAAACGGTACTCGGCATTGCTGGCCAGTGCTCCCCCCACCCAGTCCCCTGTATTAAAACATTGGTGGCCAGTGTGGCTCCCCTGTCCCCCCCTTCCTCCCTCCCTCCCTCCCCCAAGTAATAAAAGCATTGGTGGCAGTGGCCACAGGGTCCCCTCACCTCCTCCTCATTGGTGGCAGTGGCTCCGATCGGTTACCATGGTAACCAGGACGCTTCTGAAGTCCTGGCTGCCATAGTCTGCTCCCTGCTGCTGTGTGCACTGTGCACAGGGCAGCAGGGAGAGGGTGAGATCCTATTCACCCTGATAGAGCTGTATCAGGGTGAATAGGATGAAAATGATCCCAGGTTCTAGCCCCTAAGGGGGAAATGGTTAATAAATAAACTGTAAAAGAAAAAAAAAAGTTTCCCAATTTTACATATAAAATATAAACAATAAATAAAATATTACATATCGCCGCGTCTCAAAAGTCCAAACTATTAAAAAATCCACTTTTATGCGGTGAACGCCGTAAAAAAAAAAAGCACGATTCGCCATTTTCTTTTAGTCGCCGTAAAAAAGTAGGATAGGACTGTTGTATTATGAGCCGGCGGTTCCATAAAATGTGGAATGCACGCAGATTTTTTTTGGCGTTTTTTTCCCGCGTGGTATCGAATGGTATCGAGTATCGCAATACTTTTTTATGGTATCGATACCGAATCAAAATTTTGGTACCGAAACAACTCTGGGTTAAAGCGTAAAAATTTAATGACTTTTTTATCTGCAAGGTACTGTGCCACCCGATATGAGTGGTGGGCAGGGGGCACAGTATAGTCAGTGGGCCTGACACACACTGGCAGGCAACTGAAAATTATATTAAAGGGTAAAAATGTAATTACTTTTTTATCTGCAAGGTACTGTGCCACTCTATATGAGTGGTGTGCACACAGTACAGTCTGTGAGCCTGCAGCGCCTCACACACGGGCAGGCAACTGCAATATATATAGAAAAAATAAATAAAAAAGCAGACTGATGTACCAGCCCTAAAAAGGGCTTTTTGGGGTGCTGTCAGACGCTGTCCTTACTGCAGATGAGTCTTTGAGGACTGGAGTGGACACAGAACACCGGCCTAGCTAACGCTTTCCCTATTAATTCAGCAGCAGCAGCACTCTCCCTGCTCTAACTAACACTGCAGCTTCAGAATGAATCTAAGATGGATGCTGTCCTTTCTTTTTCATAGGAGGTGGGAGGGTCTGGGTATGCTGATTGGCTGGAATGTGTCTGCTGACTGTGAGGTACAGGGTCAAAGTTTGCTCAATGATGACGTATAGGGGGCGGACCGAACATCGCATATGTTCGCCTGCCGCGGCGAACACGAACATGCGATTTTCGCCGGGAACTGTTCACCGGCGAATAGTTCGGTACATCTCTAATAAACAAAAGAAGAGAAAGGAGTTGATATCTGTGTTGCTGGGGCTGTTGGTACATCCAGTAATAAACTTAATTGGCTAACTGTAGATATGGTCCAAACTAAGTTAAATAAGGTGCCAAGCGACTGGCGCAAGGCAAATGTGGTGCCCATATTCAGAAAAAGGATCTAGGTCCTCTACATTTAATTATAGACCAGTTAGTTTAACTTCTGTTATGGGAAAAATGTTTGAAGGACTCTTAACCACTACAGGACTGCCTAACGCACGGATGCGTCCGGCGGGCGGTCCTGTAGTTCTGATCTGACGCATCGCCGCGTCATCTCGCGAGACGCGAGATTTCCTGTGAACGCGTGCGCGTGCGTTCACAGTACCGCGCGTCTCAGGAGTTTAACTACAGCCTGCCAGTGATGATCAATCGCTGGCAGGCTGTAGATGCGAATTAAATCGCATCAAAGAGGTATATCAGACGCTGTTTTGTTAACAGCGTCTGATATACCTGCTACCTGGTCCTCTGGTGGTCCCATTTACTCGGATCGACCACCAGAGGACCAGGTAGCTATGTAAAGTTGCACCAAACACTACACTAACCCCCCCCCCCCTCACTTATTAACCCCTTGTTAACCCCTTGATCACCTCATCTAGATTCCCTGATCAACCCCCTGTCACTGATCACACACATTGTAAGGCTCCATTCAGACGTCCATATGTGTTTTGCGGATCCGTGGATTCACGGATCCGTGGATCTGATCCACGGATCAAATGCGTATAAATGCCCTGTGAAATCCTAAAGGTACTCATTGGAATTAGGGCCCCTTTGTGCACCCAGGCTGCAAAAAAATGTCACACATGTGGTATCTCCGTACTCGGGAGAAGTAGGGCAATGTGTTTTGGGGTGTATTTTTATATATACCCATGCTGGGTGTGAGAAATATCTCTGTAAACGACAACTTTTTAAAAAATTTTATACAAAGTTGTCAGTTTACAGAGATATTTCTCTCACCCAACATGGTTATATGTAAAAATACACCCCAAAACTCATTGCCCTACTTCTCCTGAGTACGGCGATACCACGTGTGTGACACTTTTTTGCAGTCTGGGTGCGCAAAGGGGCCCAAATTCCAATGAGTACCTTTAGCTTTTACATGGCTGCTCACAATTTAGCCCCGCCCAAAATGCCAGAACAGTAAACACACCCCACAAATGACCCAATTTCGGAAAGAAGACACCCCATAGTATTCACTGAGGGGCATAGTGAGTCCGTGGGAGATTTTTATTTTTTTTTGCCAGAAATTAGCAGAAATGGAAACTTTATTATTTTTATTTTTTTCCTCAGAAAGTGTCATTTTCCGCTAACTTGTGAAAAAAAATTAAATGATGCATGAACTCACCATGCCCCTCCGCGAATACTTTTGGGTGTCTTCTTTCTAAAATGGTGTCATTTGGGGGGGTATTTATACTTTCCTGGCATTCTAGCACCTGAAGAAACATGACAGGTGCTCAGAAAGTCAGAGCTGCTTCAAAATGCCGAAATTCACTTTTTTGCACCATAGTTTGTAAACGCTATAACTTTTACACAAACCAATAAATATACACTTATTGGATTGTTTTTTATCAAAGACATGTAGAACAATAAATTTTGCGAAAAATTTATATAGAAATGTAGTTTTAAAAAAAAATTACAACAGAAAGTGAAAAATGTCATTTTTTTGCAAAAATTTCGGTCATTTTTGATTAATAGCAAAAAAAAATTAAATGTCAGCAGCAATGAAATACCACCAAATGAAAGCTATGTTAGTGAGAAGAAAAGGAGGTAAAATTCATTTGGGTGGCAAGTTGTATGACGGAGCAATAAACGGTGAAAGTAGTGTAGTGCAGAATTGTAAAAAGTGGCCTGGTCATTAAGGGTGTTTAAGCTAGGGGGGCTGAAGTGGTTAATAAGATGCCACCTGCTCGTGTATGGCATAAGAAATTGCAAAGCAAACACTGCTTAAGCTTCTTAGTTTTTAAGCTAAATTTTCCACATATCCTAAAGAGGCTTATCTTTCTGCACAATTTTGACACACATTTAGATTTAGCGTAAAATCTACATTTTGTCTATTCATATGTAGACTAGTAGAACATTCGTCTCTTTTTCCATAAAGTAAACACTTTCACATTTAATAATGCATTTTTTCTTTCAGATTTTAGTCGGTTTATTATCCTGAGAATAAAACAGCTTTCATGAAATCTTCATGAAAATCCTCTTATGGAAAAGTCATTGGAAAGCACGAAAGAAGAAAACAACATCATTTCATACAATAAATAGAATAATTCGTTTTATAAGGGTTTATTCACATGAACGTTTTTTGCTTTTCGTATACGGGCCATTTTTTGCGTTTCCTATACGGTCCGTATACGGAACCATTCATTTCAGTGGGTCCACAAAAAAAAACGAAATGTACTCCATGTGCATTCTGTTTCCGTATTTCCGTTCCGCAACATTTTGAGTCAGGTCCTTCTATTGGCTCTATTCAAGTCAAGGGGTCCATATAAAAAACGGAATGCATACGGAACACATGTCCGTATGTCATCTGTTTTTTGCGGATTCATGCTTTAGAACTGCTATGCCCAGCCCATTTTGCACGTGTTTGGTTTTTGCAATGATTACAAAGTTCCTGTTTTTGCGTAAAAACGGAACGGAAACCCAACGGATCAAAAAAAAATGCAACGGATCCTTGAAAAACTGACTGCAAAATCATACGGTTGTGTGAACAAGCCCTATAGTGGATGACTCGCAAAGACAACTGCTATCTATATGCCTCTTTTAGGGGAGCCACATACAGGTCACAGCATACATTTGTGCACAGAGATAAGAAGGGAAATAAAAGTGCATTCTATAAATTCCCCCTCTGCATGGGGTTACCTAGAAGCTGCCAGCTACACTGTGAATGCAGCCCTAGACCATAAAAAATGCATGGGCCACTTTCACATGGTCAGTATCTGGTCAGTATTTTGCATCAGTATTTGTAAACCAAAACCTCCAGTTCCAGAAAACATACAAATGTATTATATTTTTCTGCAGGTTTCACTCATGGTTTTGGCTTACAAATAGTGATGCAGAACATAACCAAATACTGACCATGTGAACATGGCCTTTAGCTCAGTACCGAGGACAGTGGTGCCAGTTTTGTCTCTTCTTGCTAGGTTTGGTCGTGTGGAGAGTTTGCAGCAACCGGGAGAGCTGGCAACTCTGATTTTATATATTGTGGGGAGTCGCTCTGGTAGATAGCAGTGCGGGTGCAGTACAGAGGCAAAACAAGAAGTCCAGAAAGTGCAATAAACAGTGTTTTATTCACACTTGCACAAAATAAACGATAAACAGTCTCTTGGTGTTAATTCACACTCAGCAAACACAAAAAAGCAAAACCAAAGAGTCCAAAACCAGGTTCAATCACCTGTGAGATGTTTAGGTGCGCGTTCGCACCTGGCGGTCGGCCCAGCCGCAGGATAATCCACCTTCAGGCTTCCAGGACGACTGCACGACTCCTTGCTGAGCTCATCCTTCCAGCCCAGAGAGCAACACAACACTAGCAGCAGCTCCAGGACAATCACAGCCACACATGCTGATGTGGCTGCCTTTAAAAAGCCCGGCAAAGTCCGGCCTGGACCGTGGGGAGTAGGCACCCACCCAACTCTTTGCCTACTCCCAGTAAGAGCCGGCCCGGATTGGCTTTGCAGCCAAACTAACTATCAATGTCAAGCAGCACTAGCTGCTGCTGACACATAAAACCCGGCTCTCACCTCACCGAGGCCAGGAACCTCGGTGACGCGTATCTTCCGTCCATGACGGCACCTTGCGCCCTCTTACATACCTCCCCCCTTTGTTCAACCCCGACAGGGTGAACACACGCCAAACACTGTACTCGAGACAGTGCATCCGCATTTCCTTGCAAGCGGCCTGCCCTGTGTTCCACTGTGAACTTGAAGTTCTGCAGAGACAAGAACCATCTGGTGACCCGAGCATTCCTGTCTTTCGCCTGGCACATCCACTTTAGAGGGAATGGTCGGTCACCAGACGGAACTTTCTCCCTAGCAGATAATAGCGGAGAGACTCTAGTGCCCACTTGATGGCCAGGCACTCTCTCTCCACTATACTGTACCTGGTTTCGGCTGGGGTGAGTTTGCGACTCAGGAAAACCACGGGATGCTCCTCCCCATTGATTTCCTGAGAGAGTACAGCCCCGAGGCCCACTTCAGAGGCATCGGTCTGTACCACAAACTCTCTCCTGAAGTCGGGCGTCACCAAAACCGGGGACCCACACAGGGCCGACTTCAGAGCAGAGAAAGCCTTATCCGCCTGCTCATTCCACTGGATCGACACTGACCTGCGTCCCTTTAAAAGGCTTGTCAATGGAGCAGCAATTGTAGCGAAGTTGGGAATAAACCTCATGTAGTATCCCACCATGCCCAGGAATGATTTTACTTGCCGCGTAGTGACAGGTCGGGGCCAATTCTTAATTGCCTCAATTTTGTTTACCTGAGGTTTGACCACCCCCGCCCAATGACATACCCTAGGTATTTGGTCTCTTCTAACCCTATCACACACTTTTTGGGTTAGCAGTTAAGCCAGCTTTCCTAAGGGAGTCCACTACGGCCTGTACCTTCGGTAGGTGACTCTCCCAGTCGGTGCTATGGACAATGATATCATCCAGATACGCTGAGGCGTACCGTCGATGTGGACGAAGCACAATATCCATAAGCCTTTGAAACGTGGCGGGGCGCCATGTAGACCAAAGGGTAATACCTTGTACTGATACAACCCCTCCGGTGTGATAAAAGCAGTTTTTTCCTTGGCAGCCTCCGTTAAGGGTACCTGCCAGTACCCTTTGGTGAGGTCCAAGACAGAAAAATACCTGGCTTGGCCCAATTTTTCAATGAGCTCATCCACCCTCGGCATGGGATATGCGTCAAACTTGGACACCTCATTCAGCTTATGGAAATCGTTACAGAACCTCAATGTCCCGTCCGGCTTGGGTATTAAGACTATCGGACTGGCCCAATCACTTTTTGACTCCTCGATGACACCTAACTGGAGCATCAGCTGCACTTCCTTCACAATGGCTTGTCGCCGAGCCTCGGGTACCCGATACGGCTTTAACCGGACTTTGGCCTGAGGCTCAGTGATAATGTCATGCTGGATTAGGGATGTGCGCCCAGGGAGGTCCGAGAACACATCCGTGTTCCGACTAATGAACTCCTTAACTTCCTGGACCTGTTTGGAGGATAGGCTATCTGAAATTTTTACGGTGGCTGCTGCTTCCCGGACTTCGAGGTGAGGGGCTGGATCCTTCTCACCTAGAAGTCCTGGCCGGGGCTGTCATCGCTGGACGAGTTCCTATCCTTCCATGGCTTCAGCAAATTCACATGATACACCTGCTCCGGCTTCCGCCGCCTGGCTGGTGCACCTTGTAATTTACTTCCCCACTTTCTCGAGCACTTCATAGGGCCCCTGCCACCTAGCTAGAAATTTGCTGTCAAGGGTGGGTACCAGAACTAAAACTCGGTCTCCGGGATTAAAGTCTCGCACCCGAGCCTGACGATTATAGACTCTACTTTGGGCCTGTTGTGCTGCCTCCATATGCTCCCGGACCAGCGGTAACACTCTCTCCATACGTTCCTGCATCTGGGTAACATATTCAATTACGCTTTTGTGGGGACGGGCTGTTGTTCCCACGCTTCCTTAGCGATGTCCAACAGGCCCCGTGGGCGTCTGCCATAAAGCAGTTCGAAGGGCGAGAACCCAGTAGAGGCCTGGGGCACTTCTCGCACTGCAAACATGAGATAGGGCAGAAGCAGATCCCAGTCCTTCCCATCTCGGGACACCACCCTTTTAGCATATTTTTAAAGTTTGGTTAAATCTTTCCACAAGGCCGTCCGTTTGCGGATGGTAAACGGACGTCCGCAATTGCTTTATATGCAACAGTTTACACAATTCCTCATAATCTTAGACATAAAAGGGGTCCCTTGGTCCGTCAGAACCTCCTTAGGTAGGCCCACCCGGGTAAACATCTCCATTAACTCCTTTGCAATGAGCCTAGCCGATGTGTGTCGCAGAGGCACCGCCTCTGGATATCGAGTAGCATAGTCCAGAATCACCAGGATATGTTGGTGACCCCTAGCAGACTTCGGTACGGGTCCGACCAGATCCATGGCAATACGCTCGAATGGGACCTCAATTATTGGGAGAGGGACCAGGGGACTTCTGTAATGAGGCTGGGGGCTATTTACCTGACAGGTCGGACAGGACTTACAGAACTCCTCTACTTCCTTAAACAAACCGGGCCAGTAAAATCGCTGTAGTACGCGGTCCTGCGTTTTCTGCCACCCCATGTGTCCCCCAAGAACATGTTGGTGGGCAAGCTCCATAACAAGCTTGCGATATGCGGTGGGCACCACCAACTGTTCAACTGGCTCACCTCGGATTTGGTTCACCCGATACAACATATCCTGAAGAATAATAAATCGTGGAAACATTAATTCAGCCCCAGGTTTCTGGGGTTTACCGTCAATCATTACAACACTTTCCCAGGCCCTGGTTAGGGTTTGGTCCCGGTGTTGTGCGGTCCCAAAATTTTCCCCGGAGACATTGAGGTCTGCCAACTCAGGTCCCGGTGGCAAGTCCTCCGTGTCTCCCACCATTACACTCAGTGGGGTTGTCTCCCCTCTACCGCTGGAGCAGTGGTCACCCCTACCGCTGGCCCTTCAGATTCGGGCTCCCAGGGTTCTGGCCTTCCAGTGGTATCAGGCCACTCTACTAAGGTTACCCCTGTCTCGGGCCCATCAGACACTTTTATAGCCGGCCACAGCGCCGGGAAACCTGGGAAGTCCCTCACAAGTATCAGTTCATGTGGGAGTTTGGTAGCGACAGCCACCTCGTGGGTCCACTTACCAGCAGCTGTGGACAAAGTCACTAATGCAGTGGGGTAGTCTTTTAAGTCTCCGTGGATGCATAGGACCCCGACTTTACGGCCGGTATACTCCGCAGGCCGTACTAGGGCAGCTCTTACCAGGAAGACTAAACTCCCGGAGTCCAGCAGGGCCACCGCCAGAGAATCTCCCACCTCTACCTGACACAGGTGGTTATTGTCCTGCCCCTCACGGGTGCCAGTTGCACACAGCTTCCGGGCATACAGGGAGTGGCGATACCCGTAGTTCACATCCATCGGCTCACCCTGATGCGGACAGTCGGCCCTGATGTGGCCTGGCTCCTGACACCTCCAGCATACCACGGGAGGCGGATCCGCAGGGGATACATTCCGTTCAGGTCTCTCTGTCGCCGGTCGTCGGAACTGGGGTGGAGGCCTCCGGGTTTGACTGGCCCCTTCCCAGCAAGACCCCCTGCAGGTTTCTGGTGGCCTCGTAACGCTCCACCAGGTCGACCATCTCCAGGGCACTTACCGGAGACGCCTGGCCGACCCAGTGCTGAAGGGGATAAGGCAGGGCCCTCCAAAAGATGTCCGCCAACAGTCGATCCAGCATGGCAGTGGGACTTAGTAGATCAGGCTGCAGCCACTTTTGCAGCCTGTGCAGCAGATCGTAGTACTGCGGCCTAGCAGGTTCAGTCGTTTTAAAGTCCCACTGGTGGACTCTTTGAGCGCAGACCAGCACGTTCACCCCCAGTCTGGCTAGGATCTCTCCTTTCACGGTGTCATAATCGGCCGCTTGGTCGTCCGACAAGTCGAAAAACACCTGCTGGGGTCCGGAAGCCAGGAACGGAGCGACCACCTCAGCCCACTGGTCACGGGCAGCTTCTCCCTCACGGCCACTTTTTCGAAGACTGCCAGGTAGGTCTCGGCATCATCCTCGGGGTCATCTTGGGAATTGCTGCACGGACCGCTTTCCGGGCATCATGGGCACGGTGAGAGGCTCCAGTCGCTTGCAAAGCCATTACATGTTGCAACAGCAGCTGGTTTGTCTCCTGCTGCTGCTTGTTGGCCTCCCGCTGCTGTAAATTGGCCTCCACAAGAGCCTTTACAACTGCCTCCATCTTATCAGAGTTCACGTGTTGAAACTTTGCCGGCTTGACATATGACATTCACTTTGGGAAAAAACTTGGCGTTACGCCAGCCTCACTGCGCATGCCCGCATCCGACACCAAATGTGGGGAGTCGCTCTGGTAGATAGCAGTGCGGGTGCAGTACAGAGGCAAAACAAGAAGTCCAGAAAGTGCAATAAACAGTGTTTTATTCACACTTGCACAAAATAAACGATAAACAGTCTCTTGGTGTTAATTCACACTCAGCAAACACAAAAAAGCAAAACCAAAGAGTCCAAAACCAGGTTCAATCACCTGTGAGATGTTTAGGTGCGCGTTCGCACCTGGCGGTCGGCCCAGCCGCAGGATAATCCACCTTCAGGCTTCCAGGACGACTGCACGACTCCTTGCTGAGCTCATCCTTCCAGCCCAGAGAGCAACACAACACTAGCAGCAGCTCCAGGACAATCACAGCCACACCTGCTGATGTGGCTGCCTTTAAAAAGCCCGGCAAAGTCCGGCCTGGACCGTGGGGAGTAGGCACCCACCCAACTCTTTGCCTACTCCCAGTAAGAGCCGGCCCGGATTGGCTTTGCAGCCAAACTATCAATGTCAAGCAGCACTAGCTGCTGCTGACACATAAAACCCGGCTCTCACCTCACCGAGGCCAGGAACCTCGGTGACACGTATCTTCCGTCCATGACGGCACCTTGCGCCCTCTTACAATATATATATATATATATATTTGTTGCTGTATTTAAAGGAAACAATTGAGTGTGTGATTCTCTTCTTGCTCATATACAGTGCCTTCAGAAAGACCTCAGACCTTTCACTTTTTTCACAATTTATGTTGCAGCCTAGTGCTAAAATTAAAAATAAAAAAAAAATTTCACCAGTCATTCTACACTCTATACTCTATAACGATAAAGTGAAAACAGACCCTTTAGTCAGTGCTTAGTTGAAGCATCTTTGGCAGCGGTTACAGCCTCCAGTCTTCTTAGTTATGATGCCACAATGTTTGCAGATCTGTATTTGGGTATTTTCTGGCATTTTTCTCTGCAGATCCTCTTAAGCTCTGTTAGGTTAAATAGGGACCACTGTTGAACAAACATTTTCTCTCCAAAGATGTTTGATTGGGTTCAAGTCAGAGCTCTGGCTGGGCCACTCAAGGACATTCACAGAGTTGTTCCTTAAACTTGGCTGTGCGCTTAAGGTCATTGAGGGACATCTATCAAGACTGCGACTGCCTCTTAACAAATCAGGCGCATTTTGGCCCTGCCGTGCACCAGATACTGAAGTCTACTTAAGCTATAACTTGCGCCACTTTCTGTGTATAGCAAATCTGGTGGCCGTGCAAAGCCCCGTCCCTCCCTCTAAGCCATGACCCCTTTTATCGGCACTTCAGAAAAGTGCAGAGAAGCTCAAAAAGTTGCAATTTATGGTGCACACATGGCGTGCGCCATAATCCGACTTTTTTATTCTACAATAGTGGCGTAAAGAGCTTAATAAATGTCCCTCATTGTCTTTTTAGAAGATTAACCTTTGGCCCAGTCTAAGGTCCAGAGCACACTGGAACAGGTTTTGATTACTTTTTTGATTATCTGTACTTTGCTCCATTCAGCTTTCCTTCTGACCATTCTCCCTGTCCCAGCTGATGATAAACACCAGCACAGCATGGCAACATAACAAAATGTGAAAAAGTGAGAGGGTCTTAAAACTTTCCAAATACATTATATATCAGTGTTGGGGAAGGGAGGGGTCCATGCATAGACAACAGCCATGGGTCTATGGTCTACTTAGTCCACTACTCATTAGTACAGGATAAGTAATGCAATATATAGCAGATACAAAGTTGAACACCATATTGTAGTCATATGGTGTTTAGTAAAAGACTGGCAAGTAAAAGGAGGCTTACAAAGTTGGAAAGAATAGGTCTAAACCTCAGTTTATGTAATCCTCATCCATCAACTGTGTGAAGCAATGTACACTGCAGCCTAGCCTTGAAGTTTCCTTGACAACCAAATTCACTACCTTGGTGACAGTAACTTACCGTATGATGTCAATTGACTAACAATATTACATGTGAATGCAGAAAATCTTTCTAGAGAAAAGAGGACCTAGGCATTCCACAATTTAGTATATTTTCACATGTGGAGTGTTTAATTAGTCTTTGCTTTGGTTACATCGTCTCCATGATCTAGTATGCCTTTACATTTTAGCTTTTACATGACAACCCCCCTCCCATTTCCTCTTTTAGGGACCTCTCGATCAGCCTGAGTGTAGAGTTGATTGCTTCTCACTCTGAACCACTGTATTGCAGGGTTGCCCTCTCATCTGAATAGGCAGTGTATAATATTACATTTTGAGGCCATCTGTAGCTCGCCTCTCTATCAAGGATGAGTTGTCCTGATGCCCATGGACATTATATCATAGGAAATAAGAAAAAACTGCAAGGACATGGTCACGTGATCACAACCCAGGAAGGAATATAAGAGCAATAAAGGAAATGACAAGCATTTTAAAGCCCCATAGCTGGCGGTGGATCCGCCAAAGTTATGAAGAGGCGCAGGTCTCTACATAACTTCAGTGCATCCAGTGCTAATCTAAATGAAAAGATACTGGATTCATTACAGACAAGACTTAATATGGTCCAATAAATGTAGGCGCAAGTTTTCCAGATGGCACTCTGAGACGTAAATTATTTGTAGAAAGCTATACCAAATCACAGTCAAAGTTCAGACCTAGAGCACGCTTCCTATTTGCTTGTTCACATTGGACACTTTGGGCTTTTTCCAGGCTCTTGTGAGCCTGGACCCAAATTGAGCACAGATCATTAAAGATGGTATCCACCGCAGGGTTTACAGAGCTGGATCCAGATACAGAAGAATGCGGATTAAACCCATAGTTACAAAAAGAAGGTGACATGCCACTAGAGGAGCTGACATGGTTGTTAATGGCAAACTCCACTTGAGACAAAAACCTTCTCCACAAATTTTAGCAGTCAGAAACAAAACACCTTATAAACTGCTCCAATACCTGGTTAACCCTTTTGGCTTGTCTGTTTGATCCCAAGTTTGTTGCTAAACTCTGTCCAGAATCTCGAGACAAACTGGACACCTCTATCCGAGACAATAGATTCAGGTATGCCATGGAATCTAAGGATGATGTCCACAAATAAAGTAGTCAATTCTTTAGTGTTAGGAAGTTTCTTTAAAGACACTAGATGACGCATCTTAGAGAATCTATCTATGACCACCCAGATGACTGAACTACCCCGGTCTCAGAGAAAAAGGCACCCACATTGCGTGACAAAGTAGGCCACCAATAAGCCCAGAAGACCAGATGTTTAGACCCTGCAATACTAGGAAGAGCTGCCAGAACAGAACAATGAGATTCCTCCAACACCTTAAGACGCAAGTTTGGAGGTACAAGCAAGTTACCAGAATAAAGATCATTGGGAGCTAAGTCTTGACAATTTAGTATTTCAGCAGCCAGATCAGAACTAATGGTGGCAACAACAAAACCAGGAGACAGAATGTTACCAGGTTCAGTATCAACGCAGTCTTCAATGCCAAAACTATGTGAAAAGTAACCCGCCTTTACATTACCAGAACCTGGAAGAAAATTCACCACAAAGTTAAACCACATAAAAACCAGGACCCAATGTGCTTGCTGAGGATTCAAGCACTTGGCTGTATCCAGATAGATAAAATTTCAGCATTGTGATTTGGTGCTGAGCCCCATCCAAGAAGTTACGCCACTCCTCAAAGGCCCACTTGATGGCAAACAATTCACAGTTGCCGATATCATAATTCCTCTTGACGGAGGAGAATTTACGAGAGAAAAATACACAGGGTTTCTGGTTAGTTAAGGAGAACAGCCCCTGAGATAGCACACTACCAACTCCCACCTCAACGATAAAAGGTTGTGTAACATCAGGCTAAAGGTGCCTGAATGAAACTAGCTTTTAACATCTCAAAGGGGGACAGAGCCTCAGGAGACCAATGGAGAAGATCAGCCCCCTTCCTGGTCAATTGCAGTCAATGGTTTAGCAATGACTGACATTTTTTTTCAGAATTTTCTGTAATAATTGGCAAATCCAAGAAATGGTTGAAGAGCCTTGAGAGAGGCCCAATCAACAACGGCTCACACCTTAGCAGGATGCATGCAGAATTTTTGATGTAAAAGAATGTAACACAGGAAGCAGACATCTCTAACCCCAAATTCACATTCGTTTAATTTTGCAAACAGATTATAGTCCCTCAATTTCTGAAGGGCTTTTCTTACATGCAAAACAAGAGGCGGCCAATCTGGAGAAAAGACCAAATTGTGGTCCAGATATACCACTACAAAATGACCCAAGAATTCACTAAATAATTCATTAACTAGGTTCTGAAAAACAGCTGAGGCATCACCGAGCCCAAAGGGCATCATCATGTATTAAAAATATCCTTCCGAGGTGTTGAATGCCATTTTCCATTTATCCTTTTTCCTGATTCTAATCAAATTGTAGGCTCCCCTCAGGTCGATCTTGGAGAACCACTGATTGAATAAATCAGAAATAAGAGAAAGGGGGTACTGGTTCCGGACAGTAATTTTATTGAGCTCCCTGTAATCAATACAGGGGCGCAAATCCTCGTCTTTCTTTCCCACAAAAAAGAAGCCAGCCCTTACAGGAGAGTTGAATGTGCCCTTTCTTTAAACTATACAGAACGTGGTCTCTCATTTCCAGTCTTTCAGGCCCAGAGAGATCAGAAATCTGTCCCATAGGGAGTTTTCAAACTTATTGCTAACTTGGCTATACCAAACTTGCCCTAGACACTAGATGAATAAAAATTAACTTTTATTGAACCCTTTTAAAACCATTGGCATAACTGTGCCATGAGTGGTGCTTAATTAAAAATAGCTATCACTCTCTATAAATATATTGCTTCTGTTCTGCAGTTGCAAGCTCCAACGGGTGTGCACTACCCTAATTCCTACTATTTCTGCTACTTTTTTGTCAGGTCATATTACAAACACTACATAATCTTTAGAGTGGCAGCACTTAAAATCACAGCTGCCAAACATGCTTCGCTAGGTCTCTGGCTTCTTCAGGGGTATGGGCGAGTGTAAAGCTGAAATGCCATGCACTGTGCTTATATCACCTCCGAACTAACCAGCTAGAATACTGCGCCTGCTAACGAACTTAATTTTTTTAAGAAACTAATATACCACAATGCGCCTGTGCATTGACTTAAAAATTTATAGACATAATACTAAACAGTGCACTTATCTTCATTAATATACAGAATAGTGATGTGCACATTGAGAATTGCAGTTCATCCTAGTAACACAGTACATAAGGCCGAAAAAAGACATTTGTCTATCCAGTTCGGCCTGTCATCCTGCAAGTTGATCCAGAGGAAGGCAAAAAACCCCTGTGAGGTAGACGCCAATTTTTCCCACTTAAGGGGAATAAAAAATTCCTTCCCGACTCCAATCAGGCAATCAGAATAACTCCCTGGATCAACGACCCATCTCTAGTAGCTATAGCCTGTAATATTATTACACTCCAGGAATAAATCCAGTCCCCTCTTGAATTCCTTTATTGTACTCACCATCACCACCTCCTCAGGCAGAGAGTTCCATAGTCTCACTGTTCTTACCGTAAAGAATCTTCTTCTGTGTTTGTGTACAAACCTTCTGTCCTCCAGACGCAGAGGATGTCCCCTTGTCACAGTCACAGTCCTGGGGATAAATAGATGATGGGACAGATCTCTGTACTGACCCCTGATATATTTATACATAGTTATCAGATCTCCCCTCAGTCGTCTTTTTTCTAAAGTGAATAACCCTAATTTTGATAATCTTTCAGGGTACTGTAGTTGCCCTCTTCTGAACCCTCTCCAGCTCTGCTATGTATGCCTTGTTCACAGGAGCCCAGAACTGTACACAGTACTACAGGTGGCCTGACTAGCAATTTGTAAAGTGGTAGGACTATGTTCTCATCACAGGCGTCTATGCCCCTTTTGATGCAACCCATTATCCTATTGGCCTTGGCAACAGCTGCCTGACACTGATTTTTACAGCTTAGTTTGCTGTTTTTTAAAATTCCTAGATCCTTTTCCATGTCAGTGTTACCGAGTGTTTTTCCATTTAGTATGTATGGGTGACTTGCATTATTCCTTCCCATGTGCATAACTTTACATTTGTCAGTGTTAAACCTCATCTGCTACTTATCTGCCCAAGCCTCCAATCTATCCAGATCCCTCTGTAGCAGAAAACTGTCCTCTTCAGTGTTAATTACTTTACACAGTTTAGTGTCATCTGCAAAAATAGATATTTTACTATGCAAGCCTTCTACAAGATCATTAATAAATATATTTTTTTAAGTTGCTGTTGTACTTCTTCATGGGTCACACAGGACACTTTTAATGTGGAATTTATTTTTACATTCAGCATTTCATTTGACAGTTTATTTTCCTCAGTAAATATATTGGAGAAAAATTATTTAACAGCTTTGCTTTCTACTCGTCGCTCTCTTCAACTCCCCCCTCATTACTCTTTAAAGGGCCGACACCTTCAGATTTATACTTTTTAACATTTATATAATTGAAGAACATTTTAGAGTTAGTTTTACTCTGTTTGGCAACTAATCTCTCGGTCTCTAGTTTGGCCGCTTTTATTTGTTCTATTCTATTTATCCTGTATCTATTTATGTCGGACATTTCGGTACTTATATCAGATTAAATCATGTATTCACATAGATCTATAATTCTACGCTGGTCTTAGATTCCCATGTGCTGACATAAGATTTGGCTAATTTATGACGAGATGTGCACTTCATCACAAGTTGATGCATAGACCGAAGCTGTGCATCTGGAGAGAAAAAAAAAACTTCAGTAGTTCTTCATCAACATTTAAGCCCGGAAACGGGTGTAAATGTTAGTAAATTTGCCTGGTGCCAAATCCCAACCCTGGCCGGGCCTTCACCTATCCAAAGTGGCGATTACAGGGCAAAAACGCCCATGCAACAAGATTTTTTTGTATAGGTGTTTCAAAAGTCGCAAAAGGGGTTTTAGGCCTTTTTTTTACACTTAAAACAGGCGTAGTACACTTCAAAATGGCCTCCAATGGTTTTTTTTATGTACGGTATTCGTTTTTAATAATTTTTGTTTCTCACAAAAGTTAGAAGAAGGCGGATATGGCTGTCAAAAGCCCAGCAAAACAACTGCAGTCATTGGGTTGCGTGCTTTCAGTTTAGAGGTGCACTTATCTTTGTTACTTTTTTAAAATATTCCAGCCTGAAACCAAATTATTAGTCTTTCCAGTTCTGGTGACTATGAAGATATGTGCATGTAAATTTAGGCCTACAGTATGTGGTGTGTGTGTGTGTGTGAGCTCTTCACATGTTGAACTTTTACTTTTAGTAAGTGTGATGTGTATAAATTTCTGCTTGAGTCACACTAGTAGCCATTAATATTTGTATGCAATATTTTTATGAAGAGTTTCACCCTAAAACAAAATTGAATGAAGTTTACTGTGCATATAAAGTACTAAGTGGCATTTTTACAAAGGGGTTGGCAAGATATATTTTTTTAATTTGCAATGTATGATACAGTATGTCAAAAGTGTGAAAAAATATCCTGGCTACCAGAGGTGCAAGAACCAATGGTTGTAACACAACAAATTTCAGGACATATCCATTTTTTTTTTTAAAAGTAAAGCAACGGTCAGAAATCAGCTGATAAAATATAAGTACACCCTATAATTCAGTAAAGCCTCATTCACACATCAGTATTTTGGTCAGTGATTTCCATCAGTGATTGTGAGCCAAAACCAGGATTGGAGCCTTCACAGACATAAGGTATAGAGCTTTGTGTTCTGTGTTTAGAGCCGCACCTGCTTTTGACTCAATTCACTGATGGAAATCACTGACTGAACACTGATGTGTGAATGAGGCATAAAGCCTTTTTCACACGTCCGCATATATGTCCGCATGTATTCCGCAGAATTGCGGACCCATTGACTGTGAATAGGGCACGGAACGATGCGGAGAGCACACGCTGTGCTCTCCGCATCAGTTTTTGCGGAGCGTGCCGCCAATCTTACGGCCGCAGCTCCGCAAAAAAGTAGAGCATGTCCTATTCTTGCCCGCAATTGCGGACAAGAATAGACATTTCTATGGGGCTGCCGGCCGGGTGTGTTTATGGATCCGCAATTTGCGGATCTATAAACACTACGGACGTGTGAATAAGGCCTAACACGTAGAACCACCTTTAGACACAAAAACTTGAAGTAAATGTTTTCTTTAGACGTCCACGCATATTGTTTTGAAGAAACTGACTTACTCTATTTTTAAGAGAATATGTCGTGTTAAATATAGTGTTTGATCTACAGTACAAGCAGTAGTGGATTTATATATAGTTTTGTGGGTAAAGATTTAGTATAAGTCCTCATGCAAATGATTGTGTCTGTATTGCAGTTCGCAAACCGCAGATCTGAAAAATAAGGACACCTTCCTGTGTAATCCGCATTTTTCTCACTCCCATTATTAGAATGACTATTCCTGTCCACTATACAGACAGGACATGTTCTATAATTTCCAGAATGGACACATGGATGTGGACAGCACAAGGATGGTATCCATGTCCTGTCTGTTTTTCTTTTTTTTGTGGACCCAAAGAAATGAATGGGTTTGTCTGCAATCCTCAAAAAAAAATGTGTGGTTCAGACACAGATACAAAATATATTTGTGTGCATGATGCCAACTGGTATTTTAGTCCTTTAAATCTCTGTATGATTGATGATTAGAGATGAGCAAATTTATTAAAAATTTATTTCGGCCGGTTCGCCGAATTTTTCAGAAAAATTAGCTTCGATCCGAATTTATTCGCTGCGAATTGCGTTAAAAAACGTCTATTTCCGTGCTGCATAGATCCTTCATAGGGGTGTAGAACACTGTGCCATGCAGTAACATGCATAGGGAGTCTGCTGTGGTAGTGAAACAATCCTGTGAGTCAGTAAGACAAGCACATGACAGGCGTCGCTCTTAGGCCTCTTTCACATGGGCGTCACGTTTGACGCCCGGATAAGAGGTCGGTGCGTTGGGGAAAATGCGCGATTTTTCCGCGCGAGTGCAAAGTGTTTTAATGCGTTTTGCACGTGCGTGAGAAAAATCGACATGTTTGATACCCAGACCCGAAGCCGGACTTAATCACTGAAGTCCGGTTTCGGGTTTAGTATTCTGTATATTTGATTATTTTCCCTTATAACATAGTTATAAAGGAAAATATTAGCATTCTCAATAGAGAATGCAAAGTAAGGCCCCTTTTACATGGGCGTGATTTCCGTGCGGGTGCAATGCGTGAGGTAAACGCATTGCACCAGCACTAAATCCAGACCCATTCATTTCTATGGGGCTGGGTACATGAGCGGTGATTTTCCCGCATCACTTTTGCATTGCGTGAAAATCGCAGCATGCTCTATATTCTCAATGGAGGGTTAAAAATAATAAAAAAAACTAACTCACCCCCTCCATTTGATCGCATAGCTCCCGGTTACCGGTCTCCTGTTCTGTCTTTAGCCGGGAAGGGGGTGAAGGACCTTCAGGGCCGTCAGTGGGTCACATGGTCCAATCACCTGCTTCCATCATGGAAGCAGGTGATTGAACCATGTGACCCAGTGACGTCACTGAAGGTCCTTCACCCCCTGCCCGGCTGAATACAGAACAGAACATCGGCAGCTACGCGATCAAATGGAAGAGGTAAGTTTATTTTTTTATTATTTTTAACCCTCTATTGCCTTTTTTACTTTGCATTCTCTATTGAGAATGCTATTATTTTCCTTTATAACTATGTTATAAGGGAAAATAATAAAATATACAGAATACTCAACCTGAAACCGGACTTCAGTGATGAAGTTCGGCTTCGGGTCTGAGTACCAAACATGCCGATTTTTCGCACGCGCGTGCAAAATGCATTAAAACGCTTTGCACTCGAGCGGAAAAATTGCGCATTTTCCCGCAACGCACCCGCCTCTTATCCAGACGTCAAAAAGGCCTAAAAAGGGCAATAGAGGGTTAAAAATAATAAAAAAAATAAACTCACCTCTTCCATTTGATCGCGTAGCTGCCGGTGTTCTGTTCTGTCTTCAGCAGGAGGGGGATGAAGGACCTTCAGTGACGTCACTGGGTCATATGTTTCAATCACCAGCTTCCATCATGGAAGCAGGTGATTAGACAATGTGACCCAGTGACGTCACTGAAGGTCCTTCAACCCCCTCCTGCTGAAGACAGAACGTAACACCGGCAGCTACGCGATCAAATGGAAGAGGTGTGTTTATTTTTTTTAACCTTCTATTGCCCTTTTTACTTTGCATTCTCTATTAAGAATGCTATTATTTTCCTTTATAACCATGTTATAAGGGAAAATAATAAAGATCGGGTCCCCACCCTGATCGTCTCTTAGCAACCATGCGGGAAAATCGCACCGCATCCGCACTTGCTTGCGATTTTCCCGCAGCCCCATTCACTTCTATGGTGCCTGCAATGCGTGAAAAACGCAGAATATAGAACATGCTGCGATTTTCACGCAACGCAAAAGTGATGCGGGAAAATCACTGCTTATGTACACAGCCCCATAGAAATGAATGGGTCCGGATTCAGTGCGGGTGCAATGTGTTCACTTCACGCATTGCACCCGCGCGGAAATCACGCCCGTGAGAAAGGGGCCTTAGAATCACTGCATACTTCACTTATTTGGGCAGTCACGGGGCCAAAACTGACAAAATAACTCAAGTATTAACAGAGCCTTAGGCCTCATGCACACAACCATTGTCCGTTTCAGCATCCATTCAGTTTTTTTTGCGGATAGGATGCAGACCCATTAATTTCAATGGGTCCGCAAAAAACGCGGACAGCACACCGTGTGCTGTCCGCATCAGAATGTCTGTTCTGTTGCCCCACAAAAAAAAATAGCGCATATCCTATTTTTTTATAGTTTGCGAACATCGTCCATTTTATTTTTTGCAGATCCGCAATTTGAGGACTGCAAAACACATACGATCGTGTGCATGTAGCCTTACAGGTAGATGTTAGAGTCAAGAAGAAGCGCACTCCTTTTACACCCTCGTCAGCTGATTCCACAGATGTCTACAGAACCTGTTGTATTAAACGCTTATACAAGTAGAGCAGCCCCCGACAGAATGGAGAGGGTAGATGTAGAAATGAACAGCACTCCTTAGTGAGTGGTGGGTGCTAGTCTCCAGCATGCTTGACAAAGGCTCAAATAGTCGTAACGCTGCATCTGGAATAAACTACACCGTTCGGATGTGCTGTTTCCATTTTTTTTTTTTTCAAGTCTATTCTATTGCAGAGTGGAGAGGGTGTCAGCAGTAAGTTTGTGTTGATGTCACTGCTTAATTTTCCCCATTCTCTGATCCGTCAGGACAATTACCTAGAAAAAATGGATCCTGTCTGTGAAGCATCCGCCGTCACTCGGTCAGGATTTGCTCAATAATCCATCAATATTGCTAATGCCAAAAAAACAGGAGGGAATCTAAAAGAGAGACACGTGAATGGAATATTTGCATGTCTTCTGTGTTTTATACCCACTCCTGCTTTTGGCTACCAAATCATAAGCCAATTCTGATGGGACCATACAGCCCTAAAGCTGCTACACAGACAGGATCCGTTGTGCGTCTCGTTTTTCCTTCCTTCTGACAGATCAGAAGAAGTGTCAAATAAATGATGATGCCAGCCAGGCCGAAAGCCAAAATAGTGGACCAGTCATGAAGTGGGAAGGGTGGGAACAGCATGAGACGTCCACAGAGTGGCCCTATGATATAGTCTGGAGGTTGCAGCAGCATGAGTAGGCCACAGAGTGGCACAATGACAGAGTTTGGGGGTGGCAGCAGCATGAGGAGACCACATAGCGGCACAATGACAGAGTCTAGAGGTGGCAGCAGCATGAGGAGACCACAGAGCAGCACAATGACATGAGTGTTGATCGACCAAGATACTTCTGGGGGAACCTGCCTGGCATGAACAGGCCTCTAGTAGTTACAGACAATGAGAAGAGAAAGCGTCAAGATAGCTTTGAGCCCAGAACAGTCGCGAAGTTCATCAAGATACGTCACTAAAGATTTTACCGTATATATTTTACCGTATATAACCGCAGCGCTGACTGCAGAATACATTTTGTTTGTCGACCAAAATACTTCAATAAAGTTTCTACTGCAAATAACCGCTGATTTAATTTAGCTTTTCGACTGACAGAGTAACATAGTACATAAGGCCAAAAAAAGACATCTGTCCATCCAGTTCGGCCTGACACAATTTAATAAAGATTTTACCACATATAACAGAGCACGGAGATGGAAAGGGTCTTTGGATTCCCCCCACACTATACTGACGTCTCAGAAATGAACCGCCCCGGTCATCCGGCATCTTTTCGCTCCGCTAAAGGATTATTTTGAAAGTGTGTAGGAGCCACACGGGGCCCCCGAGCTGCAGATTTATCATGGAGACATCATGGAGATTTTACCGCATCTAACTGCAACGCTGAATGTTGAATGAAATTTGTTTTTCCACCAAAATAATTCACATAAGATTTTACCGCATATAACTGCAACACTGAATGTTGAATGAAATTTGTTTTTCCACCAAAATAATTCACAAAAGATTTAACCACATATAACTGGAAAAGTGGAACAGGGTTATAGGCTGTCAGTTTAAAAAGAAAACACCGGCGCCTGAGGCGGTGTGATCTGAAGTGAACGGGGTAGCGGAGGAAGTTGGTCCGCGCTGGAAGAGCGAGACGCGGTCCTCGTGCGGTTTCTGTGCTGCAGAGAAGTCCCTGTATTGTCCAGTAAGCAATACCGCAGATAGATGCGGGCTGGTGTGAATTAGTTCACATTTTTGTGCAGGGTTAGTACATAGTGTATTTACCTGTATTTGTGCGCTGCTCTTCTGGACGTCAGCATGTAAACGCGCAGTTTGTGAAATGTAAATACAAAATTTCACCACAACGTAATTCGGTCCTTATAGCAAAAGGAGCTCTTCAAGCACCCATCAATTTTCCCGAAAACAAATGTTTGAAATAAAAAATGTCATCACATCGTAATTCGGTCCATACTGCAAAAAGGACGTTCCCACATATAACTTCAGCGCTAAACGCTGAATGTATTTTTATTTTTCTACTGAAATGCGCCACTAAAGGCTTTAGCACATATAACCATAACAGTGAACGCTGAATATATTTATATTTTTCTACTGATATATGTCAAAGGTTTTTCAAGATATAAGTGGAGCGGCGAATGTATATTTCTTTTTCTGCTGCTATACGTCACTAAAGGTTTTTCAAGATATAAGTGCAGCAGCGAATGACGAACGTATATTTATTTTTCTACTGATAAATGTCAATAAAGTTTTTTCCACATATAAGTGCATCAGCGAATGGGGAATGTATTTTTATTTTTCTACTGATATACGTCAATAAAGTTTTTTCTACATATAAGTGAAGCAGCGAATGGCGAATGTATATTTCTTTTTCTGCTGATATAGGTCAATACTGTTTTTTCTACATATGTGCAGCAGCGAATGGCGAATGTATATTTTTTCTACTGATATACGTCAATACAGTTCTTTCTACATATAAGCGCAGGAGCGAATGACGAATGTATATTTCTTTTTCTACTGCTATATGTCAATACAGTTTTTTCTACATATAAGTGCACCAGCGAATGGCATATGTATATTTATTTTTCTACTGCAATACGCCAGTAAAGTCTTTACCAGATATAACTGCAACAGTGAACGCTGAATATATTTTTTATTTTTAACTGAAATACGCCACGAAAGGCTTTTGAACAAATAACTGCAGTGCTGAACGCCAAATAAATTTTTCTTTTTCCACGTATATTCGTCACTAAAGGCTTTTGAACAGATAACTGCAGCGCTGAACGCAGAATATATATTTCTTTTTCCACGTATATACGCCACTAAATGCTTTTGAACAGATAACTGCAGCGCTGAACGCAGAATATATTTTTCTTTTTATGCGTATATACCCCATTAAAGGCTTTTTTCAACAGATAACTGCAGCGCTGAATGCAGAATAAATTTTCCCTGCACTTGTAAATCCCTTTTTTTTTTACAATGAGGTTTTACCTATCACTGTCCCTAGCGCCTTCAGACGTCTCCCCCTGCACTAAGATGCTGTGAAATGATTCCTCCCTATCCTTTCCCTGCACTTGTAAATCACTTTTATAACACTGTCCCTAGTGCCTTCTGACGTCTCCCCCTGCACTAAGATGCGGTGAAATGATTCCACCCTATCCTTTCCCTGCACTTATAAATAGTTTTCAGGTTTTTTTTTCACGAAGAGGTTTTTCCAATAGCTGTCCCTAGCGCCTTCTCACATCTGTCCTGTAGGGCTGTGACATCACAGTACTGGCTGGCTGCAGATTGGCTGCATGCATGGAATCATGGGTCATCCCGCCTTCTAAGAGTTCCTTGCCCAATGTCCTCACACGTCTAGCCGCCATTGTGAATCAAAGTTTTCCTAAATTGGGATCGAATTCCACTTCATCTGCTTTGATTTCGCTCATCTCTATTGATGATGATGATGAGTGGTCCTACTCAGTGACTTAGTCTTCCATGTATGAGTGTGAATACTGATATAGCTGTCAATTACTTCCCACTAGACTTCTAAGCATAGAAGGGGAAGAGGTTTGTATGAATCTGACAGGCTGTTCAGGCAAGGAATAACTTGCCAGATCTCTCTGCATTTGGGCATTTCCGGAAGCTACCACATCGCCATATGGCCCCATTCACTGTAAATATGCCGAGAATTGGCCAGACGAAAACTGCTGTGCGCAGCGATATTTGGCCGGCGGATTTTTATTCTGTTTGCCGGGTTGCGGGCAGACTGCACTAGTCCTCCTTATAGTAAATAGGTCCGGTGGGTGTCAGGTAGCGGCTGGAAGTGCCTGCCGGAGGTGTCTGACGCTAGTGTGAAACTAGGCTTAATCCCCAGAATTCAGTTAATAGTGAGTGTCTTCCACTTTAAGTGTGCTGTTACTTTTAAGCCTGATTCACACATCAGTGTTTTGGTCAGTGATTTCCATCAGTGACTAAGCCAAAGCCAGGATTAGAGCCTCCACAGACATAAGGTGTAAGGCAAAGATCTGCACTTGTCCTTTGTTTAGAGCTGCATCTGGTCTTGGCTCACAAACACTGATGGCAATCACTGGGTGAATAAAGCATAATTGAGAGAAGCGGGCACCATAGTTGCTTAGGTGCCTACTGTTTCACACTGTGGTCAGTGAAAAATAGACCAAACACAGCAGACTGCACTGTATATGGACAACATTATACAGGGTTACACATTCAGGTTTCTGATGCAGTTTTTGAAGTCAAACCCAGCAATGTAACATGAGGGGAGAGTATGTATAAAGGATCTCACTTTTTTTTAATCCACTCCTGGTTTTGGCTTTAAAAAACTGAATCAGAAAATCTGAACATGTAAACCCAGCCTAAAGCCTCATGCACACGGCTGTTCTGTGCATTTTGCGGTCCCCAATGCATGGGCAACATCCGTGCGGCAGCTGGGATGGATAGAGACCCACTCAACTTGAATGGTTCCATGATCCGTCTGCACTGTAAAAAAATAGAACATGTTCTATTTTTTTGCTGTGCGGAGGCACGAACAGAAACACCACGTAAGCACTCCGTAGTGCTTCCATGGTGTTCAGTGCCTCAGTTCCGCACCTCAGCTCCGGATTGCAGACCCATTCAACGGGAGCACACGGCCGGTGGACGCATATTGCATACCCGCTGTTTGCGGGCCACAATACGGCCACGGCCGTGTGCATGAGGCCTAAGGACAAGTTCACACTTAAGTGATTTGGTCACTGATTTCAATGCTTGTGAGCCAAAACCAGGTGGGGGTCCAGAACACAGAACAGGTGTAAATCTTACCATTAGGCTAGGGCTACATGGCGATATTTACATACACGTGTCGCACGACAAAAAAGGGTACGACTACATGGCGGCATTTCATGCAATGTATTGCGAAATGCTGCTACTGCGACGTAACAGTAGCAAAAAAATCCAACCTGGAAGAATTTTTTGCGATTGTCACATTGCAGCATGTCACATTGTAACACCATTGAAATACATTACGTGAAATGTGACCCACGTCGCCATGTAGCCCTGGCCTTACACCTTTTATTTGTCTACGCTCCATTTCTGGTTTTGGCTCACAATCACTGATGGAAATCCCTGAACTGTGAACTACTGTAGTTACTACATAGACAGCAATGATGTTGCAGTGCAAAATATGAACAAAATCTAGCAGGGTGTGGATTCTTTGTGATTCTGGGGTCGCAGCAAACATTGAATTGCTGCCCTTCTACACTCTGATGCTTGGTTGTGTGACACTTGTTGTGCCCCAGATCACAGTGATCTACACCTGATTATGCCTTCAAAAACTGCACCAAATAACCTAAACATGTGGCAGCACCCTGAGTTCACAACTTTGTTTTCAAGGATCCTATGCCAAAAACGCATACAGATTTTTCCTCATTGATTTTTTTCCTCCCGTATCGTTTTTGTGAAAGGGGCCTTACGTGTGTTTTTAGTAGCTGAAGACATCTGTGTAATCACATTTTCACATTGTCTGGTCCTGTCAATCAAAGTGCAGGGGGGTGGCAGTTGTAGAGAGAGCAGAGCCTCTAAGTGTAACGACAACGCCCCCAGGTTTATAGCTACAAATCTGCTGATAGATGCCCTTTAAAGGGGAATCCACATGTAAATGCTTACAGCGCTTGCAGTTTTTAAAACCACATCATGGAAAAATGAAGTGACCTGTTCATTCTTGATGCAAATTACGCATGGAATCTGTGTCCAGAATTCCCACAGGATAAAAAACCGCCTTGGTAAAAAAAAGAAAGAAAAAAAAAACACAAACAGAGGCAAAGCAACAACAACATATCTACGACTGCTTTTATGCTACATTTCCTTCCAGTAGGGGAAGACACACAGCAAACTTTGAATGTATGACCAGTCAGTGCGATCCTGTCACGGTTGTGCAGTGGGCTCTAATTAATCTAAGGCCTGTTGCACACGACCGTATGCCCCCCTAGACATACGGTCTGTGATCGGGCCAAATGTCCCGGAGAGGCATTGATCGTGCTCACGGGAGCGCACTACATCATAGATTACAATGATGCTGTGCACGTCTGGCCGCCCGCGGGACAGGGGTAGGCAACCTCCGGCATTCCAGCTGTTGTGAAACTACAACTCCCAGCAGGCATACTTCCTCTGCTCTTGTCAGAACTCTCACATAAATGAATGGAGCATGCTGGGAATTGTAGTTTCACAACACTAGGAGGTTGCTGTTCCCTGATATAGGGTATACAGCAGCAATATTGGCAACTAGTGAAAAAGCCACTGAACACAATTGCAGACAAAACTGACTGAACTTGCTTGCAAAATGGTGCGAGTTTCACTGAACGCTTCCTGACACAATCCGTGTCGTTTGTGTGAAAGAGGCCTAAGGCCTCATGAAGGCGACCTGTAGTTTTGGTCTGTATCCAATCAAACATGCTGAGATTCTCAGGCAAGGCAGAAATGATGCGTGAAAAACAATGCTCATGTGCACAGACCCATTGATATGAATAGGTCAGGATTCAGTGTGGGTGCTATGCGTTCACTTCACGCCTCGCACCTACGCGGAAAACTCGCTCGTGTGAAAGGGACCTAAAGGCCAGCATCAGAAACTATTTAACTCCTTAGATGCCAAGATCATTAACTAGCACAAACAAAGGGAAGGCTTTGCTTTATTTCCCCATCAGCCCCAGCATTTCGATCCAGGATTTTGCAGCAACAGAACTAGTTAAGGCACCTTAGTATATTTTATATGCAACAGTCGTAATGTATTGGAAAATACAGCAGTGAAAGTTGCTAGTGGTACTAAAAATTAAATAAAGTGAAATAACGTTAACAGTCACGAAATAAAAAAAATATACATACACATGATTTTAAAACAAACATTTTTATTAATTAAACATATCAAAAATATTATAAGATATGTAAATGATTGGTGAAAGGTGCATGACATAACAGAATTTTTGAAAATACTTTTTTTTATGTATTCTGCCATTATAAAATGTATATACATTAAAGATTAAAATATAGGCAAATCAATATTATTTGTAAATCTATAAAATCTACAACCCTCTTGCAAAAAAAAAAAAAAAAGTGGTAGCCGACAAAAATGCGGCCAGTACCCAGATGAAAAATACGGTTGTAGGCATTAAACTCCTACAAAACTCCATGTACTTCCTACGTGTTCACCCTTTTCCATGTTCCATCTTACCTGTGTACCTCTCGGGGGTAGTAGGTATTGCCACTGTTGTGCCCCGACTGTTTCCCCATGTTGCGCTGTGCTATCTCTTGTTGAAATGCTGTTTCTAATTATTGATTTTATTATTATTGTATGCAAAAAAATATTAAAAATTAAAAACCTAGCAAAAAAACACACACCCAAGTCATGTATTGTGGTAAAATCCATGTGGATTTGCTCGAATGCTGTAGATTTATCACAGATCAGATTTTTTGCAGTAGCTGACGCCCATTGAAATCTATAGAACAGTCTTCAGTAACATCTGCATCAATCCACTAGTAATCAAATGCAGATTTTGTGACGACACAATGAAGAAACATTCTAGAAAGGATGAATATAACCTTTTAATTGCAAATTTAAATGGGTTTTCCATGGAAAGAGATATCTTTAAAATGACTCGCCATCAATTAAAAAATAAAATGCATACGCCCTTCACTGGTCCACTGCTGCTTCCATTCCAAGGCTGACCAGTCCCCACACCATTCTCTACTTCCTGCTGCTGCGATGACATCTCAACTCATAGATACATAACTGCTGAAGCCAATTGCTGGCTGCAGCAGCGACTTTCTTTCTAGACTGTCTACAAAGGAGATGTGTTGTGATTGGCTGTTGCAGTCACATCTCCCTGCAGCAGGAAGTAGAGAATGCAGGGGAATCAGGCGGCCAGAGACTAGGAGCTGCAGGGAATGGATGAGGTAGGTATGCCTCGTTTTAATGTACAGTATCTACACCGTGCTGAGCATTTTAAAGGGGTTGTTAACCACCAGGGGCCTTTCTGGCAGATCCCCCAGCGTGGCTGAACCTGCAGAGAGAATCATACTTACCCGATCCCTGTTGCTGGTTTCTGGCATCTTTACTTCCCTGCTGCAGATTGGCGAGCTCCATGTGTCAACATCGGGTTTGCCGTGGATCACGTGGCAATTGCAACCAATGACTGACTGCAGCTGTGACATATCGACCCATTGACATTATGCATGAGGAACACATCATCGCTGAGGCCAGTCATTTTCTGCAGTGGCCACGTGACCCACGGCAAACTGGATGTTGACACAAGGAGACCAGCGATCTGCAGTAGCTGCTGGGGAGTCAGAACCCAGAATCGGGGATTAAGTACTGTAAGTATGATTCCCTCTGTAGGTCCAGCTATTCTGGGGAATTGCCAGAAAAGAACCAGGGATAATCAACGCCTTTAGGCCTCCTGCACATGACCCTATCTATTATGCAGTCAGTAAATTGCGGATCCTCAAAATACGGATGCGGTCCATGTGCATTCTGCAATTTTTGAGGACCCACTGTAAAAAGGCCTATTCTTGTCCACAAAATGGACAAGCATAGGACATGTTCTATAATCTGCAGCACGGCCACACAGATGCGGACACCGCACAAAGGACATTGTGTGCTGCCGTTCATAGAAATGAAAGGGTTCACAGATACAAAATACGGTCGTGTGCACGAGGCAAAGACGTGTCTTCATTAAACAGCTACTTTAACTTGTTAACCCATCCCCATACACTGAACTCCTGGCCACCTTCCTGAGAATGTGATGGCAACAGAAAGTGGGAAGCCCTTTAATATATTTGAGTTTGGTTTATACATCTTATCATCTTTGCCACACTGTAGACACCACCAGAGAAACGTACCACACATTCCTCAGAAAATCCATAAGCATAAATTATGTTAAATTATTCTCATAAGGAATCTTGCTTCGATCAGGAGACTTGGTGTAATTTCTATAATTATTCCTAACCATTTGAATGTATGATATGCAAGTGATGATTTCTGAATTTCATACAGTACATGCAGCTTAGCCTAATACTAGTGTTTTACCTTTTATGCTATAGGACATACTCGACAGTTGACTCCATTTTGAGAAAATGAACAAATACATTTTAATAATCTTATGATCCAGTGAAGCTATATTGCATCGTCCACGAAGCCCCCCCCCCGACAAGAAGGCGACAGCGTCCTTACTGTGTCTGCCTGGCAGTCAGGCACGGAGGGGTATCGTAGAGGCACACAACAGGTAGACAATATACCGGAGGTTTCTCTTCCTATTACTTACATAACACATCTTTCTCCAACCTCATTTGAACCTTATCAGAAATATCACCTCATATATTTGAATATAAAATATCAGTAAATCCGTATTTCAGTTCTTTTATCTCATTTATTTATTAGGCGTAAATCTGGCAAAGAGCAGCCACACAACATCTTAGCCAATATCACAGTGATCGTCACCATATTCTCATGACCTCTACGTCTGCTAGGTACACGTCTTAAGAAATGCCTAGGCCTACGAATAGGCAAAAAGCTAAACACACATAGAAACACCAAACAAATGACCTGCCTTAGAAGTCAGATCGCACCATTACCATGAAACCCCCTCCAAGCTCCCCCATTTCCATACAAATGAGAACAGATTTCCCCAATCCATCTCTATGAGGACACGACATAACCAATACTGGGCAGACACAGCACTGATGCCCATAGAGTGCCCACAGACATACCAGCAGAGGATGGCATTCTTTACCTGGCTCGGCCGTGTCCAGCCCTGTCTGGGGGAGAGCACACTCACGGTCGGTTGCTTTGCGTTTCTTCGACATCTGCAGAGTGATCTTGAGATTGTGGTGCTTCAGGGATGATGGATTGATTGAGTGGTGGTGTGAGAGGAAAAGAACACGCTTTGCTATGGGGAGAGACTTTGGAGTGGCTGGAGAGCAAGTAGGAGGCAGGGACTATGAAGAGAAATTGTACAAATCACAATTCCATCAATGCAATTCTCTATTCTATTTCTCTCCTGACTTCCAGCTGCTGGAAACAACACATCCGAGTGAATGGGAGTGAAGCCATGGGCATGGTCACCACCTGCACTGGGCATGGTTTACTGGAAAATTGGAGAAGAGCTGAAACATTGTCAGCAAAATCCAGATTTCCAAGTTCCTGATAATGGGTCACGTGTCTGGTTCACCATAATGGGACATCTGGAGGCAAGTCTCAGGAAGACAGGGGACCGTTTTCTGCTGCCTGCTCCACACAAGGGTCCGACACTGCACCTGCAGTCAGCAGTAGTCATCTCCATGGACTTCATAGGAGCTGGAGCCATCAACTGGTCACTGAGCCTTCTTCCAGTCAAAGCCAACAGTGTGCTCTATGGGGGGAAAAGAGAGCCATCACACAGGTGGACCTCTAAGGTCTAGGTAGGTAGATAGATAATGATACATAGAGAGGGGGGGGGGAGAGAGATAGAGAGCGAGAGAGAGAGCGAGAGCGAGAGAGAGATAGAGAGCGAGAGAGAGAGATAGAGAGCGAGCGAGATAGAGAGATAGAGAGAGAGCGAGGGAGAGAGATAGAGAGAGAGCGAGAGAGAGAGAGCGAGAGATAGATGCATAGATATATAGGTGGATGGATGGATAGATAGATAGATAGATAGATAGATAGATAGATAGATAGATAAAGATGAATGGATGGATAGATACATAATAGATAGATATGGATAGATAGACAGATATGAGATAGATACTGATAGATAGATAGATAGATAGATAGATAGATAGATAGATAGATAGATAGATAGATATAGATATAGTCAGTCAGTGTAGATCAGCTAATAGGAAACTCCTGACCTGCTGCTATTTCTGAGATTGTTACCAGGCAAAAGTCCCAGTTACCTGTGGTAATGATGCACGGGCTCCTGCCTTCATTGGTTTATACTGGAGGAGATCTTCAGCTGCAGCCAGTATGGAAATACTATAGAATCCAGTGGCAGCAGTCTCCCTGGCACTGCCAGTCTTATCCCGGAGCTGCCTGGCGTCTCTGTGAACTTTATCTTGTAGAAGAAGCTGAGGCTCCTTCCAATGTCAGGAGGCAATGACGTCAGCAGCTGCCAGTCATTCAGACGTTAATGGGGCACAGACGCAAGCAGCCAGAACGCGTCACGGTATCACCAGCGTCCATAGTGCCAGCTCATGAACTCTGCTGCGGTAATAGTGGCAGAAAGTTTACTGCCAGGCATGAACTGTGCCTGGGCACATGCATGTGTATGCTACAAGTGTCTATTAGTGTGGTGCACGTTGCTTTCTGTGACATTGCTCTGCTTTTCCGCACAGGAGAGCAGCTCCGCTCGCCCCCCACCCCCCTCCAGCCCGTGCTGACGTCAGAGATGTCTGCGTCAATGCCGCCTCCAGTGACATAAATGGCCCCCTCTCTCCCTTTTCTGAATAAGAGTCTAATGGGATTTTTATTATTCTCCTAATAAATCATCTGCTACCCATTGCACAATGCCTGCTATGTGCCTCCTGTCTACAGCTGCCGTCAGAGGGTCCTGGAAACAGTTCCCCTATTACTAGGGGGAGAATGTGTGTTTCTTATTTCATGTTATTAGATGTTTTTCATCCCTGGGCTAGCTGCTAATTTCTGTGGGGCCATGTACACATCCGCAAAACGAACGCACAAGACAAGAAATTCACTTTTTATTGATTGGGGCGAGAAAAATATGGATGCTATCTGTAATATGTAGATCCATTGTTTGTGGACCAGAATATGGACACAGCCAGGTGCATGAATCCTTACATTATGTTCACATGGGTACCAATTTTGCAGTTTAAAGCGGCAACTGCGCCTAGAAAGGTCAGCTGCTTCTAAAGCAAGCAGGATATTGTAATGTATTAAACGAGGCATGGACTCACGGACAGAGATGTAATATTGCCACTTTAGGCCTGTGTCACACTGGCTTTAATCGTTCCGGCAGGGGAACAGCCTGCCGGATCCGTAACTACAGTGTACATCCGTGAGCTGCCAGAAGTCTGCCTGGCCCCATTGACTGTAATGGGTAGTGGTGTAGATCCGAATATGCCGAGAGGCCGCCTGACAAAAACCGCTGCGTGCGGTCACACGTGATCAGTTAACTATGTACAGGATTGCTCAGAGATGTGTGCTAGTACTTATTCTGCAAATAAACACACTTCATCAGATGTGATATTTTACAACGGGTCTGTCTACGATCACATCCAGTATCTAATTACAGTATTTCTCACAATCCTGTTTATCTCCTTGCTTTACCGACTGCACAACTCACACTCGGTGTTGCTTCAAGTCAAGGGATTTCAGTACACATCTACGTGTTGTACTGACATGCGCCTACTGGGATAATTTTCGCATCACTTTCCTCAGGCTTCTCAAAATACTCCTCTGTATATCTGCAACAAAAATGGGTGTCCGAACACATGGTTGTGCAACTTTTTTTGGCATGGGACATGCCGTGCAGTGCGATTTTCCCGCATGGTTGCTAAGAGACGAGACCCGATCTTTATTATTTTCCCTTATAACATGGTTATAAGGGAAAATAATAGCATTCTCACTACAGAATGCTTTGTAAAATGTGGATTAAGGGGTTAAAAATAAAAAAATTAACTCACCTCAGCCACTTGATCGCGTAGTTGCCGATCTCTCCTCTCTTCTTCAAGCATTAGCTACCAGCTAAAGGACCTGTGATGACGTCACATCACAAGGTCCATCACCATGGTGATGGACCATGTGATGAGCTCAGTGACCTCATCACAGGTCCTTTAGCCGACAGCTAATGAATGAAGAAGAGATCGCAACTACGCGATCAAGTGGATATGGTGAGTTAATTTTTTTATTCTTAACCCCTCCATCCACATTTTACTAAGCATTCTGTACTGAGAATGCTATTATTTTCCCTTATAACCATGTTATAAGGGAAAATAATAAAATCTGCAGAATACTCAACCCGTAACCGGACTTCAGGGATGAAGTCCGGGTTCGGGTATGGGTACCAAACATGCGTGCAAAACGCGTTAAAACTCTTTGCACTCGCGCGGAAAAATCGCGCATTTTCCTGCAACGCACCCGCCTCTTATCCGGGCGTCAGACGTGACGCCCGTGTGAAAGAGGCCTAATTCTTATCTTACTCATAAGAAAAAGTGTTTATGACCTCTTAGTAATTTACAGATAAGAGTTATTAGATGACCGATGTTCCGGAATTTTGTGCTACCTGGAATTTTTTGCTACCCACGTCACTTCCGGTAGTGACGTGGGAGGCGTGTCTCTCACCTCGGCTCCTGATTGGCTCTACCGGGAGTTTGTCGGCGCAGGCGCGGAGGGTTCACCTGTGATGTGAACGCGCGGAAGAAATCATAACATTCCGGCCCACCGCGCATGCGCAAAAAAAGACGGCTCGATGCAGGCGCAGTAGGAAAATGCGCTGAGTCCAGTTAAGGCCTCTTTCACACTGCCGTAGGTGTCACGTGCCCGTATTGTGGACCGCATTTGCGGATCCGAAATACACGGGCACCGTTCAGTGGCCATTCCGCATCACGGATGCGGACCCATTCATTTCAATGGCTCCGCAAATCCGGAGATGCGGAACGGAATGATAGAACGGAAGCACTACGGAGTCCTATCTTTTTGCGGAACGGGCGATCCGCTGCAGCTGCCCGACGGTTAGTGCCTGTGCACTTTGCGGCCCACAGCACGGGCACGGGCCAACTACGGCCATGTGAAAGAGGCCTAACAATAAAGGGCTACGGCGCATGCGCGCCTAGGGTAGGGTAGCAAATTTTTACAGGTCAGTGCGCAAGCGCGAGTATAACAGGCTCGCTTGCTGCACTGAAGGTAGGTTAAAATAACAGGCCACAGCGCATGCGCGCCTAGGGCAGTTTAAATCTCATTGGTCCTGGGGAAGTTTAAATTTTATTGGCCAGTGTGTCTGTTATACTGTAGCCCTTTATTGTTAACTGGACTCAGCGCATTTTCCTACTGCGCCGAGCCATCTTTTTTTGCGCATGTGCAGTGGGCCGGAATTTTCTGCTACCTTCGGGTGAATTCTCCTCGCCTGCGCCGACAAACCCCCGGCAGAGCCAATCAGGAGCCGAGGTGAGAGACACACCTGCGACGTCACTACCGGAATTGACGTGGGTAGCAAAAAATTCCAGGTAGCAAAAAATTCCGGAACACCGGCACAAAGTGAAAGTGATAGTACCAGTCACACAGCTAGAAAAACAGTTCAATATTTTTAATAAAGAGCAATTGAAATAAATGATTTTAACCTAAAATGAGTAAGATGTAATCTTAAAAACAATTGTCTCTAAAGGTGTACATAGCTATTAAATACGCCTGTGTGTAAACTGCTTAACCCTTTCACTGCCAGGGGTGTTTGGACATTTTCCACTTGTGGTAGCTAGGACAAGTTTCACAATTTTGCCATGCACAAATAAAAATTAAATAACAGCATAAAAAAATCATAAACATCGGGGATATTGTCAAAATACTAGTCAGCATTTAATACACACGGGCACCTTTATGCAATTTTGCATCACAAAATTGCATAAAAGTTTATATTAATTGGTAAAAGTGTAACCCAATCAAAAAGTTATGTTCAACATGTCATGAATTGATGCATACCATGTAGGCCTACATTTACATTCACATATTTTAATAAAATCACCAGAACCGGAAAGACCATAAATCTGGTTTCAAGCTGGAAGTTTAAAAAAGTTACAACCTATAAAATACAAAGACAACAGTCCTTGAAAATTAAAGGCCTTGTCTGGGTTCAGAGTTGAACCCATACATTCCCACATTTACACCCAGGCAGCCCCTCTGATATGAGCATTGGAGCATTTCATACTCCGATGCTCTCCTTTGCCTTGTGCCGAATCGCAATGAATGGGCATCATCGACGTGTTAAAATATATGTAAAAGTACACGGCCTACAGCTTTTATGTTCCCAATATCTACATTTTCTGATAACGCCAAACATACCATGAATAAAAATCTAACCTAATAATTAACACATTAAACTCCCAATACAAACTGTAATCCTAATTAAAAATGATAAGTTTCCAAAAACTAATATAGTGCCTTAGCTAAGGCTGTTTTTAGGGTACTTTCACACTAGTGGCAAGGAACTCTGACAGGCTGTTGCGGCAGGTGAACAGCCTGTCGGATCCGTGCTGCTGCTAGTGCACGCATGCCCCCGGACTATCGCTCCGGATCCATTGACTATACATGTCGTAGTTTTATTCCTGCTGCCTCTCGGCATGTTTACCGTGCTGTCGCCGGAACTCCGGCCTGCCCCCATTATAGTCAGTGTCCTTTAGTTCATCAGAATATGAGTTAGGGTACTTTCACCGGAACTGCCTGTCGGATCCGGAAATCAGTGTGCAAACGGAAAGCATTTGTAGACGGATCCAGATGCGGATCTGTCTAACAAATGCATTGAAACACCGCATCCGTCTCTCTGTTGTCATCCGGAAAAATGGATCCGGTATTTTATTTACTTTTGCATTTTTAAAGGTCTGCGCATGCACAGACCGGAAAACCGGATCCGTTTTACCGGAACACTTGGTGCCGGATCCGGCATTAATGCATTTCAATTGAAAATAATGCTGGATCCGGCATTCTGGCAAGTGTTCCGGAATTTTGGACAGAGAAAATACCGCAGCATGCTGTAGTATTTTCTCCGGCCAAATACCCTAAGAGTGACTGAACTAAAGACATCCTGATGCATCCTGTACGGATTTCTCTCCATTCAGAATGCATTAGGATGAAACTGATCATTTTTTTCCGGTATTGAACCCCTAGGACAGAACTCAATACTGGAAAACTTTAACGCAAGTGTGAAAGTACCCCTAACATTCCATACCTCTGGTCCTGATGAACCGCAGGAGATCTCTATGTTTCATCCATAATTTGGGCACAAAGAGCCCCTGTACTACACCTGACACCTCGGCTGGCTGAAGAAAGGGTTGCTTTCTCCTGGCATATCTCAGGCTGTGTAACAGCTAGAGATTCAAGCCAGCTATTGTTTCAGAGCTGACAATGTCAGACCAGGTTCGTGTCATTAACCACAATACCGCTTGACCAGGCGCGAAGGATAGTGGAATGCACATTCAGGCATTTGGTTGCCAAATCGAGTTTTTTTTTACAGCAACTTCAGATGAATCATCTGAAGCACGCTTTGCTCGTCTCTACTCCACCAAATACTTTGTGGATGTCCCAGACAGAGTGCCAAATGACACTCTGCCTGGACCACACACATACATTGGAGATCATAATTCATAATTTTTATAAACATTATATCTTACCTTCGCACAGGGGCATAACTACCATAGCGGCAGACCATGTGACTACTATGAGGCCCAGGGCAAGAGGGGGCCCAGTCTTAGTTGGGATCATCTCCTCTTCTACTGGAGGTGAAAAATTGGTCGGGACTCTACCCTCTAAAGGAACAACTTTTAGCAAATAAAGCAGTGGAAAAATGGCCCAAGGGTCATTGAAAAGGGTCTAGGCAGAAACCCTTCTGTCCTGTGTGGGGGGCCTGGTTTAATCCTTGCTATGGGGCCCTTACTTTTCTATGTACGCCACTGCCTTTGCAGCTGTAGGGTTCGACTTAGTAACCCCAATGCAGCTGCATAACTGTATGGCCGCTTGCGGGTTCCTCTAGAGCCACTGGGGCGCCTAACCTCCTCGTTGAAGTCCTTTTTGTAGTGGTCCCTTATTGACTGCCACCGCACCATGATTGTCGTCCCTGGCCCAAAACAATAAAAATAAAAAATTAGTCTTTAAAATTCATGATTTTTTGACCTCGAAAATGGTTTGATTAAACCTGCCACAACAATAAAAAAATTATTGTTGTAAACTATTGGTGGCAGTGACCTACTACAACCAGACCGAAAAACCACTTTTGACCAAAAAGCAGACGTGTATACAGTGTACAAATGAAATACAATATACTTACGGCAGTCATCCCGTTGACTTTCATTGAGGTCTTCCCTCGAGCCAGAGGAGCCGTGTTGCGTGATGGTCTGCGTGGCGGTGGTCCGTCTGGTCCCACAATGCGGTTCGTTCCTCCACCATCTGGATGAGGAGGTCGTTATCTATCCAAAAACCGCAGACATCCTCCTCATCTGTTCTGGTGGATGTATTTATACTAACAGCAGTCCCTATACAAAAGTACTTAGGGACTGCAGGTAGTATAAGTACATAGGCAATGCTAGTAGGAGTAGTACCTAGGATTACTACTCCTAGCATCCACTATGTACTTATACTACCTGCAGTTCCCATGCAAAAGTACATAGAGACTGCAGGTAGTATAAGTACATAGATGATGCTAAGAGTAGAAGTCTTAGGTGATACTAAGAGTGGTAGTACCTATGTACTTATAACATACAGCTCCTATGTATAAGTACATAGGAGCTGCTTATATTTCTATTTTTGCACAACCAAAACAAAAAACTTTATACTCACTTTCAATGGCGTCCTCCCTTCTCCCTCGCAGGCTGGAACGAAGAGACAGACAGCTGCCTGCGATGCCCACTCCTCAGATTTCTTTGCGCAGGCGCGGACAGAAATTCCAGATCCGTCGATGTGGCAAACGACGGAGCTCTTTGTAACTGATCCGGCATTAATACATTTCAATGTAAATTAATTTTATTTTAATATTTTTTCTTCCCTCTACCTAAAAGATTTCAGTTTGTTTTTCAATTGAGTTGTACAGTTTATAGGTCACATTAAAGGTGGAAAAAGTTCTGAAATGATTTATCTTTGTCTCATTTTTTTACAGCACAGAAACCTGACATTTTACCAGGGGTGTGTAGACTTTTTAAATCCACTGTACCTGCTTCCACAAAATACTTATTGAGGGCTGCAATATACCTGCTTCCACAAATGCTGCTTTTCTTTAGGGACTTAGGCACAGGGTCATTTTGAAAATGACAGACAGAAGAAGAGGCAGGCCATTCCGCAGGGGTGGTAGGGGTCTGGCAGGTGCACCAGGCTGGAGCCTAAGTGGGAAGTTGCAGAAGGTGCGTGCGATTACTTCAAAGGACGCACCAAAGTTGGTTGAGTGGCTCACTCAGCCTTCCGCTTCTGAACCCTCCTCTTCCTCTGTATCTGCACCCTCCTCACTCTCTGCTGTGTGCACCTCCAAAGACACCATCACCATAGCCCCTCCACTCGAGTCAGAGGAATTATTTTCCCATCCATTCCCAGACCTTACTGATGCGCAGCCATTCTTGGCATCGGATGAGGAAGAGGAGGTAGCAACGTCCGCCACCCAGCGGTCTGACGACAGTACCCAGATCAGCCCAAGGAGGGAGGTCCCCGCTGTTGCTGCCTACCACGAGATCTTAAATGTCAGTGGTGGTGAAGGTGACGATGATGACATGTCGATGGACGTCATGTGGGTGCCCACAAGAACGGAGGAGTAGGCGAGTATAGAGGGAGAGACGGAGCAGCAGAGTGGGAGGAGAAGCAGGCAGAGCTCGCAGGACACAGGAGGCAAAAAGCAGACTGCAAATGTATCTGGAGCAAGCCATCCACCATGCACGGTCACATCTGCGCTCCCAGGATGCCGGCACATGGCTCTGCAGTTTTGGGCTTTTTTAACATGTCAGTTGCTGACAATAATGTTGCCATCTGCAGCCTGTGCTTTCAACGTATAAGTCACGGTAAGCCCAACACTCACCTAGGGACGACCGCCTTAAGAAGGCACCTGGCCTCCCATCACCAAGCCCAGTGGAAGCAACGCTGTCAGAACCCACAAATCCACACCCCATGTGCCCCACATCCTAGCTCTTCTCCTTCTACTCTCTCCTCCCATTTGTCCTCCACCTTCCACCGTGCCGTTGTCGCGTTCATATGGCAGAAGGCAGGCTTCCGTTGCCCAAATATTCGAGCGTAAAAAGTTGATGACGCTGGATAACTCTCTTGCCCAATGGCTGACAGCTGGCTTGTCAGAACTGCTAGCCCACCAACTACTGCCATATAAACTGGTGGACTCAGAAGCCTTTTGAAAATGTGTGGCCATTGGCACACCGCAATGGAAGATCCCGGAAGGAAATATTTCTCCCAGAAGAGCATCCCAGAGCTATATGGCCACTTTCAGCGGCAAGTGAAAATATCTCTGGCACACAGTGTCGGTGCCAAAATACATCTGACCACAGACACATGATCTAGCAAACACGGGCAGGGAAGGTACATAACTTTTACTGCCCACTGGGTGAACCTTCTGACGTCCGTCAAGGATGTAACCTTTGGCTCCCGTGTGGATTTGGTGTTATCGCTACGGATTGCATGCAAGCCTGCCTCTTCTTCTCCTCCTCCTCCTCCTCCTCCATCCTCCGTCTCCTCCTCGGCTGACTCCTCCTGTTCCACTGCTACAGCCTTTTACGCTGCGCCCCCCAAGCTCCCCAGAACCTATTCGACGTGCCAGGTGAGACGTTGCCATGCTGTGCTGTTGTGCCTGGAAGCCAAGAGCCACACCAGTCCTGCACTGCTTTCAGCTTTGCGGTCACAGGCTGATCAGTGGCCGCTTAATTTGACAGTTGGTAAAGTGGTGTGCGACAATGGGGCCAATCTGCTGGGCACGCTGAAACAGGGGAAAATTACACACGCGCCATGCATGGCACATGTCCGGAACTTAGTTGTGCAGCGAATCGATGCCAAATACCTCGGGGTCCAGGCTATCTTGCGGCAGGCCAGGAAAATCTCTGGCCATTTTAGAAGATCTTACATGGCCATGGCTCGCCTTGCTGGCATTCAGCGGCGACACCACCTGCCCATCAGACATCTGATTTGTGACAGCCCAACGCGCTGGAACTTCTCCTTGTATATGCTTGATAGGCTGCTCCAGCAGCAACATGCCGTTACGACTACCTGTATAAACTCTGCAGCAGGACAGGTTCTGGGGAGCTTGGTTTCTTTTCACCACGCCAGTGGCTGCTCATGCGTGACGCATGCAGACTTCTGCGGCCATTTGATGAGACCACCAAACTAGTCAGTCACAGCCAGGGCGCCATTAGTGACATCATACCTTACACCTTCTTTCTGGAGTGTGCATTGCGTTGTGTCATTGATCAAGCCATCGAGGAGCAGGAGCTGGAAGATGAGGAAGTCGCAATGCTAAATAAATTCCGGGGGGGGGGGGGGGGCTACACCTTCTGAGACAAGTCAGCAGAAGTCAGAGAAGGATGGTGGCTGGGGGGAGGAGGAGAAAGAAGAGCAGGCTTTGACTTTAAACTTTTCGGGGATCCCTGGTGTTGTCCGTGGCTGGGAGGAGGAGACAGAGGACGACATTCTCCTGGGCGATGAGCAGGAGCTAGGGCACTCCACGCTTCCAAATTAGGGCCTTTATGCTGTGTTTGAAGAGGGACCCCTGTATAAAAAGCATAAAGGGCAAGGACCAGTACTGGGTGTCAACGTACTTAGACCCCTGGTATAAAAACAAAATAGCGGACATGTTACCAGCATTACAGAGGGTTGGCAGAATGCAGCATTTCCAGGCCTTGCTGCGAGAGATGCTGCATTCTGCTGTTGCGGGAGCTGGCAGAGGAATTTCCACCCACAGCGAAACAGGTGCATGTACCAATGCCTGCAAGAAGAGGGCGGTTTGAAGATGTGTTGGTCACTTCAGATATGAGATCATTCTTGCAGCTAACCCATTGTTTAACTATAATAATCTTCAATACTATCCATTAATCTTCACTTACTAACATCTGTATCAGGCGGGAGGCCAGGCAGGTGGGCACTGGCAGCGTAACTCACTATGTCACGCTCCCGCGCCGCCTGCTTCATTCACAAAGTGGGCAGGGCAGGTTTGTGATGTAGCGAGTTACGCCCGCCCCCCCGCCCTGCCTCCTGCCTGATACAGACGTTGGTAAGTAAAGATTAATGGATTGTAACTATTATAGTTAAACAATGCCTATAGTTATAGATAGGATTACTACAGTGAGCGGGGCCTGGTGCAATAGAATACAGTCACTGCAACGGGCCCCGCTGCCATCACAAAACTAGATGCCGGCCCCCAGCCCATCCTCCCTCCCCACTCATACACTCACCGACCGCGCTGTGCAGCATGCGGTCGTCGGTGTGAACTGCATCATTCATCCCATAAGACGCACTGCCATTTTCCCCCCACTTTTTTTTTTGGGGGGGAGGGAAGTGCGTCTTATAGGGCGAAAAATACGGTAACTGTTATATTTCATTCAGAAACATGAAGTCACTGTAAATAACTCTTTCTGTCTCTAATATATAAACATAGGAACTGTATTAAATGTATTGGCAAGTCTAGCTATATAAACATGTAAGTCATATTAGCAACCTAGGACAGGTCTTAGCTGGCCAGCTACACTCCCACCAAAATTACCTATAATTCTATATTCTTAGTGGTAGGACTTAAGCATGAATTTGGGGAATTTTCCCTCAGGTTTTCAACTTTCCAAGTGTCTTTTATCACTCTCAAGCAGTACAACTAACTTCTGTATAGGATGTTCCAACTCTAGTGGAGTAGTGAGACGTTTTCCTTTTTTTGAAAATATCACCGGGCACACTAGTTGGTCCTTGGTTGCACAATTTATTCCATACACATAAAAAAACTGAATAAATTTTTTATGTGTATGGAATAAATTGTGCAACCAAGGACCAACTAGTGTGACCGGTGATATTTTCAAATTTTTTTATTCTTACTAATAAAGCAGTTGGGTGTAGCTTTTTTTCACCGAGAGCACCTAGGAAGGTGCATCCACGGTCCTGTGCCTCCTACATATATATTTGTTTTCCTTTTTTTTTGTCAAGTTTTGAGTCTCCTATTTGTAACACCACTCTTTTTACTAGTCTGTCTTTATTCTTTTGAACTTCTAGAGCTTTGGCTAATTTCCATTGACTTCTAGGTAAATCTTCTTATTTTACTAACACTATGTCACCAACTTGGACATTTCTTCTGGGTGTTTGCCATTTACTACTTAGCATCAGATTGGCGAAGTACTCTTTCCTCCATCTATTCCAAAACGGTTCTGATTGATATTGAACTCTTCACCATCTCCTTTTAGCATATAAATCCTCTTTGGTGAACTTGCCAGGCGGTGGCTGTATGTAATCAGACTTAAGGTGAAGTAGATGGTTGGGAGTTAAATGATCCAAACTTGTTGGGTCATTAATGTATCAACTGTAAGTGGACGGCTGTTAACAATAGACATTACTTCATAGAATAGGGTCCTAAGTGAAACATCATCAATTCTCCCGGCATTCTTTTTCAACACTGAACTTAACACATTTCTTACAGTTCTGATTTGTCTTTCCCAAAATCACACTGTTTCTCTAACAAATACTCAGTTACTCTCTCTTTATCAATCTCCTTTAGAGCTTTCTTCAATTAATTCTTTGCTCCGACAAAATTACATTTTTGGTCAGATCTAAGCTTTCTGACAGTACCTCTAATTGCTATGAAATATCTTAAGGCGTTGATTAATGAGTCAGTTGACATATCTTCTAATATTTCAAGGTGAATTGCTCTGGAGCTTAAACATTTAAATATTAGTCCTTATCTCTTGTACTCCTTGCGGTTTTGCTTAGTGATGAATGGGCCAAAACAATCCATTCTGCTATAAAGAAATTGGGGGTTTATTCGATCTGCCAGTAAGGGCGAGTTCACACTAGCGTTATGGTTTCCGTTATAACATGGTTATAACGGAAAATAACGGAATCCATAAGACAGAATGCAAAACGGAAGCCTTTAAGAGGCATTCCGTTTTGCTCAATCCTAATAGAAGGCTATGACAGGACTTTGTTTTCAGTCTTCCATAACGGGAACCAGACGGATCAGTAATGCTTTCTCATAGACTTCTATTATGACGGAAAGCAAACAGAATGCCTTTTAAAGGCTTCCGTTTTGCATTCAGTCATAATATGTCTATGGGCTCCAGAACGGATCCGTCCTCCGTTTTATGGATTTCGTTATAACCATGTTATAACAGAAAGCCATAACGCTAGTGTGAACCCACCGTAAATCTGCCATTCTTTGTTCTTTGGTAGGTCTAGGTGCTTTTCTACAGACTACGCATTTACTTATATACTTTGCTATAACTTTGCTTCCTTTAACTATCCAGTAACCACATTCTCTCAAACAGCTTTGGGTAACGCTTCTTCCTTGATGCAAGGATTTGTTTTGGTAGTGATCAATAATCAATCTTGTGAAGGTAGAATTTTTGGGTAGAATTGGTGGATGCTTAACTCTGTTAGGTAACGATGCAGTTTCCAATCTCCCTTCCACCTTCAGTATACCATCCTGTCGAACAAGATTAAGCTTGTACAATGGGTGGTTGTTTGGAAGCCTTTTAGGTGCTTGACTAAGGCTAGTTTCACACCAGCGGAAAGGAACTCAGGCAGGCTGTTTCGGCGGTTAAACAGCCTGTCGGATCCGTGCTGCCGCTAGTGCACGCGTGCCCCTGGACTACAGCTCTGGCCCCATTGACATGTCATACTTTTATTCCAGCCGCCTCTCGGCATGTTTGCCGTGCTGCCGCCAGAACTCCAGCCTGTCCCCATTATAGTCAATGGGGCCGGAGCAGTAATCTGGGGGCACGCGTGCACTAGCAGCAGCATGGATGTGACAGAATCTCTGTTGAATTAGTCTTATGACTGTTTCTTCGGCTTTCATTCTTTCCTCTACATTCAATGATTCCTTCTTTCTGATTCCCTTTGCCAAACGTTGAATTCGAGACCGTAAGAACGTATTCCATTTTGAAAATTTCAAGTTTGTCATCTCGACACTTGGATGCAGTGCTCAATGTTTGTACAACCTTTACTTCTGGATCACACAGACAATTCTGTGTAACCTTTACTGGGCATGATTTTCTTTTCCCAAAGGAACTCTGGACCTGTGAACCAATTTAAAATCTTCAATTCTGTTACATTCAACCTCTTGAAGCAGGATCTGCTGTGTTTCGCTTTGTATCAATGTGATGCCAATGTTCTGGATTTGTTATTTCCCGAATTTTCTGAACTCTGTTGGCAACAAAGATATGAAATCTTTGAGCTTCGTTGTTTATGTATCCTAGGACAACTTGTGAGTCTGTCCAAAAATATTCTTCATCTTTTTTAATTCCAATTCTTCTTTCAGAAACTTTCTTACTAATGCTGACACTACGGCTGCTGTTAGTTCAAGTCTTGGTATTATATTAAAGAAATTGCAGCACTCAACTTGGATTTCGTGCAATTAAAGGTCAAAGTTTATTTGTAACACTCTTGTGCACATTATCCATTCAAGTGCCCACATAATAGATATCTACGGAGTAATAAATAAACATGTGAGTGGCACTACATGATCGGAAAATGCTAGATGTGGTCTATAGATAATATAAAGAATATTAAAGTATATCTGAAAAAAGGGGGGAAGGTATGAAGGAAAAAAAGGGGGATAAAAACAGGGGATTATCCAAGGGTTCCTCACATGACTTTACCAAAACTATATTCAGATGAAGTATAGAAACAGACAAGGGTTGCGGATTAAGTATCTGGCATAAAGCGTAATCCTGTATGTCTCAATGTAACCGCCTTGGACCTGCCTCAAGACAACCAGTCAGACTTGAAGCGCAAAGATTTTTGCCATTGCAAAGTCTTATAATACTATTCAAGTATATAAGGACAAAGAACATAAAGACATCTAAATAATCGTGACATAATGCGCTTATTTAGGAGCAAAAAATCGCGGTCTATGCAGACAAATCTTACCTCGTGGTGACTAGAGGGCAGAGCGCTGGATCACAGGTGGAATGCCTGTGTGGATTCTATATTTAAACCGTATGGGTTGGCGGGAGATGCGGGGCGGCATCCGGAAGTCGCGTGGTGCGGACATTGCAAGTGTGCGTTCCACATGCGTGCCACTCCACTGCTGCTTCCGGTCCGCCTCTAAGGTCGCATGAGTGCAGGCGGTCACATGATGCCTGCATTGCTAGTGTGAAAAAAATCGAACTGCGGTCATTGCATGCTGAAAAATCGTATTGCGATCCTTGCATAATAAAAAAATAAAATAAATCGGGAAATGTAATCGGGATCAAGGAATAAAGTATACAGAGAAATTAATGGACTGGGAAATGGATGTGTAAATAATGATTGAATTGATGAACCAGGGAGTGGAAGTGTACATGGTCAAAGAATAATCAAATAAAATAACAATATAATTAAAAAAACGAATGATGAACAAATAACTGCATCAGACTAAGGTATTTTAGGTGTTATCATACCACCAAAAAAATGTATTTCAGCGGGTCTGGAAAGGAAATAAAAAGCATGTTAGAAAACCGGATAAATGATATATTCACGGGGTCATATATTGATGAAAAAAAAATCACATTCCCGGTTAAGGCCCCTAGGTGTTACAGTTTGTGTATCCAGTACGCTTCTTTTTGTTTAAGTAATAAAGTCCGATTACCGCCACGTCTTGGTGGATCCACTTGTTCCAGAATCTGAAATCTTAATTGTGATACACGGTGTCCTTTTTCTTTAAAATGGTGTGGAACTGGCAACATGGTGTGTTCGAGTCTAATGGTGGATTTGTGTTTCCCAATTCGATCCCGTACATGTTGTATTGTTTCGCAACATAAGCGAGTCCACATGGACATTTTAATAGGTATATGACATAACTGGAGTCGCACGTGAAGAATCGGTTTACAGGGAATTGGCGTCCAGTATGAGGGTGGGTGATGTATTCACCCTTGATAACGCTTGAACACTGTGCGCAGTGTAAACACGGGTAAGTTCCTTGTCTCCGACTCCCCAGAAAGGTTTGTCTTGGTATTTTAGTAAAGCTTCCAATGTCCGCTTTAACTAGCCTGTCTTTAATATTTTGAGGTCTTTTATAGCAAGTAAGGGGTGGTTGGCGGAACTCTTCAATATTGGGGTATGCTTTTGTTAATAAAGGCCAATGTTTCCTTACAGCTTGTTGAATTTTGGGTAGGAGGGGGTGGTATGTGGTGACACAGGCCATGCGTTTGTTATTGTTAGGACGGGGTGGATTATCGGTCTCAATGCTCCTCATGGCAGAATTCAGAATGTGTCCTGGATAGCCCCTTTCCTGAAATTTATGTGTCATTTCTGCGAATCTCTCTTGTTTGGTGACTTCATTGGATACTATTCGATTGACACGTACGTATTAGGATTTGGGAAGGGCGTTTTTAGTGGGCCTGGGGTGACAACTATTGTAGTGTAATAGGCTGTTGCGATCAGTGGGTTTTTGAAAGAGGTCTACTGAAATGTGACCTTCTGTGGCAAGTTTAATGGTTGTGTCAAGGAAGCCGATCTCCTCTTGACTAGTGTGCGTGGTGAATCCAAGTTCTGGGTGAACTTGATTAAGGTCTTGTACAAACATCTGTATGGTTAGAATGGGGCCCCTCCATATGCAGAAAATGCAGTCTATGAAACAAAGCCAGATAACGGAGAATTGGTGAAATAAGGGATGTGTATAGACATGATCTTCCTCGAATATTGTCATAAATGCATTTGCATAACGAGGGGCCAAATTCGATCCCATAGCGGTCCCCCTCTTCTGGCCATAAAATGTGTCCTTAAACATAAAGAAATTTTTGGTTAATATGACCTCTAGTAATTTCAAACAGATTTCTTGTTGTGTCTCATCTAGTCCCGACTGGGTGTGTAGTAGCCTTGCAGTGGCCTGTATTTATTTGTCGTGTTCGATTGATGTATAGAGACTATTGACATCTAAGGTCAATAGTGTACAATTTGGTGTTTTTTCTAATTTCTAGATTTTGGACAAGAAGTCGGATGTGTCTAATATGAATGACTTACAGTTTTTGGTTAGGGGTGTGAGTATCTTCTCCATATATATGGCCAGAGGTGAAAAGATGGAATCCGTGGAAGCCACAATTGGGTGTCCAGGTGGGTTATTGAGATCTTTGTGAATTTTGGGAAGGCTGTAGAACACTGATGTTATAGGGTCTTGTTTTATGAGGAAAGTGGCTGTTTTTGTGTCTATTATGCCAAGTTTGGAATATTTCTAGATGATATTGGAAATTAGTCCTTGGATCTGTCCAGTGGGGTCCTGGTGTAAAATATCGTATGTTGAACCATCAGCTAGGTCTCCTGATCTCCTTTAAATAATGTGCCGTGTCCATGACAACTATGGCTCCACCTTTATCCGCTGATTTAATGGTGATCTTTTTATTGTTTTGTAAAGTGTTCAAGGCCATTGATTCCTCTGCGGTGAGATTATTAGTATGTTTAAAATGTCCTAGGGAGTTTTGACTGAGAACGTATGGTATTCTGTGGGAGGGAGATGAATGTCTCTCCAGGATGTTTGTTACAAGGGGGCATAAAAAAACTTCTGTTTTTCAAGCCTAATGTCTCTATAGAGAGTGAATTGGGTAAGTCGGTTGTAGTGGTGGGTTTTGGATCTACTTCACTAAAGTGAACTTTAAGGCGTAGTGTGCGGTAAGACCTTTGGAGTTCTTGTTCCAATGTGAAGGTATTCAAGTTTGGTGTCGGGCAGAACGACAGTCCCTTTTGAAGTATATGAGTATGTGTGGGTGAAAGATTAAATGAGGAAATGTTCACGACTAAGTTGTTCTCTTTAGCTGGGATCTTGTCTGTATGCGTTCTCCTTGGTCGCTTTCTCCCCCCTCTCCTGGTGGGCCTCTTCCTGGTCTGCCCCTCCTTCTTGGATGTCCTAAAAAACTAGGCTGTCGTCTGTGGGTGCCAGATCTGTCACTGTCAGATGAAGAGCCTGGACCAGAGTAATACGAGTATCTGTTGTTCCAGGTGTTGTGTTGTGGATTCCCCTTCCACCTATATACGGTGTCCAACCGGTAGTCCTCTGCGTCTCGTAAAAACTTTTGGCGCTTGGTCTGTTTGGTGATCTTTCTGTAATCGTTGAGTAGTTTATCCGTTTTTTCTTTGGCTTTTTTCCATTCGTCCATTTGTATGGACTTCTGTAGTTGTTCAATCGTGAGTAGGATTAAGTCAAAAGAACATTTATTAATTATGCTTTCAAATCGGTTGCAGAATTCCACATTGTCAGCAAACAGTGTAGGTCTCAGTTTAGAGTGAAGACCCCTTGGAATTCTATTGTTCTTGTAATATTCTGTAAGGGTACTACAGTGAAGTTCCCATCCGATCAACCATCTGCGATCTCTCTCATAGTCACGAAATTTCAACTTGTAACTAGGTATGTGTAGAAAATCACTTGGTAGGTTTACCCCTGATACGATGCTGTCGGCTGTACTTGTGTCATAGGAAAACACGTTTGACATACTTGAGGTGGGTGCAGGTAACTCGCAGTAACATCCAATATAAATAAAGTGAAGTACCGCACTCCTGGAGCGTTGGTGCTTGCAAAGAGACTTGGTAGTCGTTGCACAATATTAAAGAAATTGCAGCACTCAACTTCGATTTTGTGCAATTACTAGAGGTCATATTAATCAAAAATGTATTTGTTTGGGGACACATTTTATGGGCAGAAGAGGGGGACCGCTATGGGATCGAATGTGCCCCCTCGTTATGCAAATGCCTTTATAATAATATTCGAGGAAGATCATGTCTATACACACCCCTTATTTCACCAATTCTCCGTTATCTGGCTTCGTTTCATAGACGACATTTTCTGCATATGGAGGGGCCCCATTCTAACCATACAGACGTTTGTACAAGACCTTAATCAAGTTCACCCAGAACTTGGATTCACCACGCACACTAGTCAAGAGGAGATCAGCTTCCTTGACACAACCATTAAAGTTGACATAGAAGGTCATATGTCAGTAGACCTCTTTCAAAAACCCACTAATCGCAACAGCCTATTACACTACAATAGTTGTCATCCCAGGTCCACTAAAAACGCCCTTCCCAAATCCCAATACGTACGTGTCAATCGAATAGTATCCAATGAAGTCACCAAACAAGAGAGATTCGCAGAAATGACACAAATTTCAGGAAAGGGGCTATCCAGGACACATTCTGAATTCTGCCATGAGGAGCATTGAGACCGATAATCCACCCCGTCCTAACAATAACAAACGCATGGTCTGTGTCACCACATACCACCCCCTCCTACCCAAAATTCAACAAGCTGTAAGGAAACATTGGCCTTTATTAACAAAAGCATACCCCAATATTGAAGAGTTCCACCAACCACCCCTCACTTGCTATAAAAGACATCAAAATATTAAAGACAGGCTAGTTAAAGCGGACATTGGAAGCCTTACTAAAAGTAAACAATGTCTTTTCAGGTATGGGTTCATCCCATCCTCACTTCTGTCTGCATAATTCTTGCAGTATTTCTCTTACTTTAAGGATCACTGGGGCCAAGAATCCCAATGGATCAAATATAGAAGCCACTGCGGAAAGAATGGTATGTCTAGTTGCAACTTTCTGTTTCGTAGATACTTCAAAGATAAACTTATCGTTCTCTACATTCCATCCCAATCCAAGTACATTCTGAACTGGAAGGTGATCATAATTGAGATCTACATTCTTCATCGTTGATGCCCGTTCAGAGTCACTGACATATTCCAGTACTTCTGTGTTGTTTGAGATAAATTTTGAAGGCATATGTTTCCTCTTGCGCATAACTCTTGGCTTTCTTTCACTAGTTTGATAGCAGATTCTGGGGACTCTACACTTATAAGACCATCATTTACATAAAAGTTTTTCTTAAGAAAACTTTCTGCTGATGGGCAATCCTTTTCTAATCTGATTGGCCAGGTACTTCATACCATAATTGGTGCAACTTGGAGACTATGCTGCTCTGAACAAGTGTACTTTCATTCTGTATTCTGCTGGCTCTGTATCTGCATCTCCGTGCACCCACCATAGAAACCTCAGGAAGTCTATCTTCATTCTTCACATGAAACTGGTGGAACATCTTTTCAACATCACACGTGACTGCTATGGGATGCTTTCTAAATCTATAGAGTACTCCAAGCAGAGTGTTTGTAACATTTGGTCCTTTTAATAGATGATCATTCAATGAACACCATCGTATTTTGCTGAGCAATCAAATACTACTCTAATCTTATTTGGTTTCTTGAGTGGTAAACTCCTTGATGTGGGACGTACCACACTTCTTCTTTAAATTGACTATTGACTTTCTCTGCATGTCCTTCTTCGAGAATGCCTTCCATGAATTTCAAATAATCCTTCCTAAATTTGGGATCTCTTCCCATCCTTTTCTTCAAACACTTCAATCTTGCTAGAGTGTACAAACTCTTCTTGGGATACACTCTTTTCTTTAGAACTTATGTCTTCAAGATAAGATTCAAGAATCTTGATTACTTTCGCTGGACTCACGGTTGGTAACTCTTGGACAATTATTCGATGACACAATCCTGTCGGCTGTCTTGAGTTTGCAATCTGCTGTTTTCCTCCAACAACGCCCCATCGTAAATCAGTTTGAACAGCGTAGGGTTCTCCCTTTCCTCCTGTGATTACCTATCATGGTACCAAGGTTTCGGGACAATTGTAACCTATTAACAGTCCAACACCAAACTTCTTCAGCGGGAACATTTCATGAGATATGACAGACAGGTGCTCCCATTTATTGTCTGTTTCACAGGTAGGTATGCGATCTTGATCTAGAGGTATATTGTCTTTTGTATAAGCTGGAGGTAGATCTAATGTGAAGTTTGAATGAAGTCCTCTAACTAAGTCCTGTTCACTAATGTGTCTCTTTGTGGTGAGTTTGAGCTTCACTAGTTCTGTAGCCACTTGTAATTTCTTGCATATTTCTTGATCAATGAAGGCGACGTCAATCTGGGCATCCAGTAGCGCATAGGCATATACTTTCTTGTTCCTTGTTTTAGGATTTGAAATACACACTAGTACAACCACTGATGTGCCGTTGCTTTCTCCTTCCCTCACTCTGTAAGAGAATACCAATACTTTTGTTTCATCCTCAGCATCTTTAGGTATTGAGGATTTATCTTTCTTCGGACGTTATTCAGGTAGTGGTGTAGGATGGTGTCCTTTGCAAATGCTGCATGTGGCCTTTTTCTTACACTCTTTAGTAACAATGCCTTTTCTTAGACATCCGAAACACAGTTGATTATCAAGAACAATTTTTTTCTGCTGAGGACTTCACCTTCAATTGTCGGCACTTGTGTATGGAGTGGTTCTCTCCACAGAACATACATTTGAAGGTAGTCTGAAGATTTGTCGGTTCTGTCGCTTCTCTACTGATCCCAATAGTGACTTTGAACTTGCTCTCGTAGGTATCTAGACCTTTAGCTGCTGCGTTGGTTGCAAAGCTAGTTGCTCTTGTGCATCTTATATCTCTCGCAGGCCTTTCTTCTAAGGTTTTTAAGACGTAAGATGCTGTTACTGGATTACATGCTATTCGTGCTTCATTATTGACGAACTCAGAGAACTCTTTAAAACTTGGCAAGTTCCTACCTAGATCTAACTGTTCAGTCAAATAGTGATTCCATCTAAAAGCCACTTCTTCAGGTAGCTTAGCTGGCATACTGTGGTTTTCTAGACAGTCGTTCAGTACTTCTAGTCCTTGAACATGTGGGATGGCATTGCTGCATGCTTGCAGGAAGTCACCATACTTTTAAAGTCTAAAGTGTTCTTCAGGACCTATTTTAGGCCAGTTATTCAAATTCTCTCTAAAAGATCTTTGTACCAAGAAAGGATGACCATATCTTGCATTCAATTTTTCCCAAGCTTGCTTGTAGGCTTCTTCATCTTTTCTATAGAAGTAACCTTCAAGAACTTCCTTTGCTTCTCCCCAAACATATCTCTGAAGATAGAATAACTTGTCGACTGGACTGAAGCAATGATGCTTGATGATCATTTCAAAACTTGCCTTCCACTCTATGAACTTCATTAAGTCTCCTGAAAATACAGTGGGTTCCGGAATGGGAAGTCTAGCGAGGACTGTTCTGTTGTCTAGCTGGGACAATAGTTGTAACATTCTCCTTACCGTTGCATCTAGGAATAAAATTACATGGTTCTACTTTCTCACTTAGTTCTGAATTAGCCGAGTCCCTTTCTTCATCTTTTCCGGTAGAGATAGAGGGTAAATTCACATACCTTTTTCCGGACACTGGACTAAGCCTCTCTTTGTCTTTCTGAGCAGGGATGGAAGGATAATGATAATTACTTATTTTTTCACTAAGTGCTGGAGATTTCCTTCCATTCTCCTAGGTGTATGGAGGAAAATAGGAGTCTGTTTCTTTACTTAGTATAGATTTGAACCTAAGACTACTCTGATTCATATCCTCTTCGTGTACTCTGAGTCTGGCTTCCATGATCTCAAATTCTTTCTGCCTCTCCAGACTTCATCTGTTGGTGCTGTGCCTCCATTTCAGCTTTGTGCATCCTTTTCAGCTATCAGTTGGAGCTGCACCTCGATGGCAGCTTTAATGTCAATTTCTGCTCTCTTGACAGCAAGTTTTTCAGCTAATTCCTTTCTTTTGGCTGAGGTACTTGAGGACTCTGATACGGGGCTGGCACTTCTGCTAGCGAAGGAAGTCCCACTTGAGAATGTGATTCCACCTAAGGACTTAGCATAGTCTCTCATAAAAAGCTTGTTCATTTTACTTCTTGCTTTAACTTCATCCTAGTTTGCTGCAGATGATAGTTCTCTCATAAGCTTTACTAAATCTTTAGTGACCACAATACATGTGTCCATGTTCTTTACAATATCCTGGGAAGGTGTCGTAAACAACCGCAGGTTGACATATGCTGCATAAGCTCTGATTCAGATTCTTCTACTGTCTCTACCATGTCACTTAAGTTCCTTTTTATACTTTCTTGATTTAGCATATTTAATGTATGATTTCCACCTATCATATATTCGGGCGAACTTCTTTTTTTTAACCCCTTCCCGACCAGCACCGTAATAGTACGGTGCAGCGGGACGTGACTTGCCGCCCAGCCCCGTAGTATCATGGCGCGATGATCGGGCGGGTGCAGGAGCTGCGCCCACCCGATCAGCTCCAGGGGACCGGCTGTTCCGGTTAGCAGGACCCCTGATGTATGTGGCAGCATCGGTGAAAACACTGATGCCGGCGCATTAACCCCTTCTACGCCACGGTCAGCGCTGACCGCAACATAGAAGGGGTTTGCTGCGGGTAAGGGATCATATCAAGTCCCCGCGCTGCTGTGGCAAGGACCCGATGGGTGAGAAGGCAGCCAGATGCCGTGTAGAGGCTGTCCAATACGATTTTCCAAAATGCTATTATTGTGCTAAAGTAAGATGAGTTTAAAAAAGTAGACATATTAGGTATTGCCTTGTTCGTAACAACCTTCTCTATAAAAATATCTCATGACCTAACCCCCCAGGTGAACGCTGTAAAAATAAATAAATAAAAACTGTGCCAAAATTACCAATTTTTTGGTCAACTTGCCCCATAAAGTGTAATAATGAATGATCAAAAAATCATATGTACCCAAAAATAGTACCAATAAAAAAGTCAACTCTATCTGCAAAAAACTAGTCCCTGCACAAGATGATCAGCATAAAAATAAAAAAATAAGGCTATCAGAATATAGAGACAAAAACATTTCTTTTTTCAAAAATGCTTTATTATGTAAAACTGAAACAAACAAAGAAAGTAGACCTATTTGATATCATTGCGTCCGTAACAATCTGCTCTATAAAAATAGCCATGATCTACCCTGTCAGAGGAATGTTGTAAAAAATAAAAACTGTGCCTCACAAAAAACCTAATAAAGAGCAATTAAAAATCATATGTACCCCAAAATAGTACCAATAAAACTGTCACTGTATCCCATAGTTTCCAAAATGGGGTCACTTTTTGGGAGTTCCTACTGTAAGGGTGCATCAGGTGGGCTTCAAATGGGACATGGCATCTGAAAACCAGTTCATCAAAATCTGCCTTCCAAAAACCATATGGTGCTCCTTTTCGTCTGCGCCCTGCTGTGTGCCCTTACATCAGTTTACGTCCACATGTGGGGTGTTTACATAAACCGCAGAATCAGGATAATAAATATTGAGTTTTGTTTGGCTGTTAACCCTCGATGTGTTAAAGAAAAAAAAAATTCCATTAAAATGGAAAATCTGCCAAAAAAGTTAAATTTAGAAATTTCATCTCCCTTTTCCTTTAATTCTTGTGGAGTACTTAAAGGGTTAACAAAGTTTGTAAAATCAGTTTTGAGTAGCTTCAGGGGTGTAGTTTCTACAATGGGGTCATTTATAGGTGGTTTCCACTATGTAAGCCCCACAAAGTGACTTCAAACCTGAACTGGTCCTTAAAAAGTGTGTTTTGGAAATTCTTAAAAATTTTAAGAATTGTTTCTAAACTTCTTAGCCTTCTAACATCCTAAAAAGATAATATGACATTAAAAAAATGATGCCAACATAAAGTAGACATATGTGGAATGTTAAGTAATACATATTTTATGAGGTATCACTTTATGTTTTAAAAGCAGAGAAATTAAAACTTTGAAAATTGCGAATTTTTCTAAATGTTTTGTAAATTTGAGATTTTTTCATAAATAAAAGGTGAAATATATTGGACTCAAATGTATGACTACCACGAAGTACAATGTGTCACGAGAAAACAATCTCAGAATGGCTTGGATAAATAAAGTGTTCCAAAGTCACCACATAAAGTGACACATGACTCAGATTTGCAAAAAATGGCCTGGGCAGGAAGGTGAAACCTGGCCCAGGGTTGAAAGGGTCAATGTTGCTTCTTGCTCAAATTTTCCATCATCTTTGAGGTCAGTTTTCTGGCATGTGGTGAACGTCTTACAGTAGTTTATTTGTTTGGGCTATATTTGTTTGAGGCAAGACTAGTGCTGCATTAGACTCTTCTGACTCAGACAGGTTCTCTTGCTCTTCACCTATCTATCTTTGTTTCCTTTAACAGCTGCATGGTAATACTAGGCTCAGACATTTTACTTTAAATGCTATAACTATCAATACGAATATTAAAGACCCTTTCACTTTAAATGCAATATTAATAAATGCAGAAATAAATAACTTTCACTTTAAATACTTTAGAGTTCGTGTACCACAAACGGTCCTTTGTTTTACTTCTTTTATTCTTTAAGTCTATAATTCCTGAACACAAAAATGTCTCTTTATGCCAAAGCCTATATGCAATGATAAGTAATAAAAAGGAAAGCTCTGACCTATTTGAAGAGCAGGATACTGCGATCTGAAGGAACCAATTTCAGTCTTAAAGGAGACGTGTCTTTTCTTGCTTGCACTTGCTCAATCAGTTTCTCTTGATGTGATGCGATGCTCTGTGCTGACTTGCGATGCTCTGGCTTGGATACTCTCAGACTTTGGGCCTAATGGCTGGAAACTAGCTGGCTGCAGTACATGGCACTCTGGCTCTGGACTTTGGCCTCCCACCATGCGTCTCTTTCTCTCTCTAGGGATCGCAGGAGGGTTGGCGCTCTCTCTGACTATCTTGCCTTTGCCGTTCTGCCACTTTAAGGATCGGCTGCAGTTTGACTAATATACACGTTCTATGGCCTGTATGGTAGCTCCGCTGAGGTGTCTTGCTTGCTCTCGCAGGAAACAGTTGCTGCACGCCGGTATATGCTGGCGCTCCGCTGCTCTAATGCGCTTTTTACTGTGCAAGTTGAGGAGCGCTATCGCTTTGCCCTCTGGGGTCAATAGTTCCACTGCGACAGGCGCAGCACTACGAAGTGTCTTTTGCGGTGTAGCATTAAAAGAATTTGATATCTCCAAGGCCTCTTTCACACTTGCGTTCTGAGGATCCCGTGGGCACTTCTGTCCCGCCGGATCCGTCAGAACGCAAGTCACCTGAAAGCATTAGAAGACTGATCAGGATCCTGATCAGTCTTCGAAATGCTTTCAGGTTACCATGGCAACCAGGACGCTACTGAAGTCCTGGCTGCCATGGTACTCCGCAGCAGTGTACTTACCTGCGCTGCGGCCGCTCCTTTATGACGTCACAGGTCTCTGCAGCGCATAGATCAATGTGCCGTCCGGACCTGAGAAGTCATGAAGGAGCGCCTGGAGGCCGCAGCGCAGGTAAGTACACTGCTGCGGAGTACTTACCATGGCAGCCAGGACTTCAGTAGCGTCCTGGCTGCCATGGTAACCGATCGGAGCCCCAGCTTACACTGGGGCTCCGATCGGAACTGCTGCTGCGCATGCGCAGAGCTAAACGTCGGATCCGGCGATGCACCGAAACGACGTTTAGCTTAACTCCGGATCCGGATTAATGCACTTTAATGGGCATTAATTCCGGATCCGGCGTTATGGCATGTCTTCCGGATTTTTGGACAGAGACAAATCCGCAGCATACTGCGGTTTTGTCAACGTCCAAAAAGCGTTCACATACTGAACAGAAGACATCCTGATGCATCCTGAATGGATTTCTCTCCATTCAGGATGCATTGGGATAATCCTTTATTTTCGTTGCGTTAAAATACAGAAACAGCTTAGCTTGATGTTTGGTACACTCACTCCCAGGGTCTACATGTTTCGGACACAGATGTCCTTAATCATGACCTCACTGGCATTTCTAAAAACACAGGTATTTAAGCTCGCTCCCACCTATCAGACTAGCTTCCAAACTCGGAATTAAGTCTGCAGGTGATACGTAGACAAAGACCTGTGTTTAACTCATTCAAAACAGTCTGCACCTTTTTAAAACATTTTTATAAATAATGCATAAACCTCAACCCGAATACTTTTATATGTATCCCATGGTTGTAGCCAAGCAATAATTATTCAGTCATGTGTATCGGTTCAAACAAAACATGAACATGTTGTTACAAACACAAGGTGTGAACACACACCTAACAAACACCATGATAGCTGCAAATGATGACACATTTATATTAGATGATTCCAATAAAAACAGTATACAGAGAATACTTCTACTTATCTTAAGATGGAAAATTAATAGAAATGCATGAATTCTCTTTTGTAATTTAAACCCCTAGGATACCTTGTATCTAAAATAAAAATCCAAAATGCCTCCCTTTGAAGTAATATTTTTTTCAGGTCTCCTCCTCGTTGAGTGGAAAAAATCCTCTCTATTCCCAGGACATGGAAATATTGTGTGTCTCTATTATGAACTGTGATAAAATGTTTTGCTGCCCCTGATATATTCACATATGAGGGATTATTTATATAATTCAGGTGCTCTAAGATCCTGGTTTTTAATTTTCTAGTGGTGCTTCCCACATAAAGAACATTGCATTGTGTACATTTAATTATGTACATAACATATGCACTATTGCAATTGATGTAGGTTTTAATTTGATATTCTTTATTGCCATCTGAGTTTTTAAAATTTTTGCTAGGAGTTGCAAATTTACATACTTTGGATTGCTGCCATACTTACTGAACCCTACATATTTTAGCCACGTTTTAGCTTCAGTGTTACTATTTACATCCTGAAAAAAAGATGGTGATAATGTGGAAGCTATAGTTTTTGATCGTCTAGGCACTATTCTAACTCCCTCTTTGCAGATCTGATATAATGTTGTATCTTCAAACAATATAGGAATACTGTCTTTAATAATGTATTTGACTTTTTCAAATTGTCTGCTATATGTGAATACAGCTGTGGGAGGGACTGCGTTTTTTTCTTCTTTTCTACTCCTACTGTTGGGGGATCCATCAGGGCTGCCAAACAGCAGTTCTCTGCGATTTTTCTTACATGCTATATTAATTGCCCTGGCAATCATCCATTGAGGATATTCTCTCTTTTGAAATCTGTTAGTAATGATATCTATTTCATTTTGAAAGGATGAACTGGTACTACAATTTCTCCTCGCCCTGATGCATTCCCCAACAGGTATATACTTGATTGTACACATAGGATGCTGGCTGTTTGCTCTCAAAAGGGTATTTCCTGATACTGGTTTTCTATAAGTAGCAGTTTGTATAATTGAGCCTGGGTGTCCTTTTAGACTGAGATCTAAGAACTGTATTTCCACATTATTGAAAGAGTGCGTGAATCGCAAATTATATGTGTTGTTATTTAGATACTGGATAAAAGAGGGTATGGTAGGTATATCTCCCGACCATATGATGTGCAGGTCATCAATATACCTGCCATACCACTCTATAGATGCCAGATATGGATTTGCATCATTAAAAATAAACTGTTCTTCCCAGTAGGACAACACCAAATTTGCTAATTTCGCCCCCATAGAAACTCCACGCACTTGTAGATAGTATTTACTATCAAACAAAAAATAGTTATGTTTTAATAAATAGTCTGTGACCTCTAGAATATAGGTGATTTCATCCTAAATGAACTTGCTATACCTGTATAAATGATATTCCAGGCTCAAAAGGGCCACATCATGAGGAATTGAGGGGTAGAGGGATACAACATCTGTTGTGAGCCATGCATAATTTGTTTCCCAATTTTTTTTTAAAAAAGCCCTCAAGACATCACCCGTGTCCCTTAAAAAGCCAGGAACTCTTCTAACCAGTGGTTGAAGAATACTGTCCAGCCAGGCTCCTAGTTTCTCATTAAAAGATCCTATCCCAGACACAATGGGGAGCAGTGGTGGTGGATTAAGTCCTTTATGGACTTTAGGTAATGCATGGATGATGGGTGTAGCAGGTGCCTCCTCATAAATATACGCATATTTTTGTTGATTGAGGATTCCTAAACCGAGTCCTTTTTGTAATATATTTTACAGGATGTCCTGGAACTCGATCAAAGGATTTCCTCCCAACTTAATATATGTTGAGGCATCTGTTAAAATCTCCATCATCCCCAATTTATAATCCATTTTATTCATGACCACCACTGCGCCCCCCCCCCCTTGTCCGCCATTCTGATGATAATACCTTCGTTATTTTTTAAAGACTGTAATGCTTCCTTTTGTTTTCGGGTGATATTACTTTTTATTTGGGATTTGTTTTCATGCAGTTCCAATAACCTCCTCTCCACCACATCTTGGAAAGCTTCCATACTGGAAGTACGTGAATTGATGGGGTAATACTGATGATTACTAGTGACAAAATTATCACTGTAATCCATATTACTATGATCCTCAGTAGACCCCTCTGAGTACAAAGCATGCAATTTCAACAAAGACAGTTGTTCACAAAACATTAAATTAGAAAATTCATTTATGGTCTCAACTTTTCTTTTTGTACCGACCTGACCATCTTCTGTATTAAAAAAAACATTTTTAGACCATAAGGTCTCTAACAAATTTATTGACATCACATAAAGTGGAAAAAAAGTCAAAATCAGTGGATGGAGAAAAATTGAGGCCTAGGCTTAGAATATCAAACTCATCATTTGTCAAAACATAATCAGAAAGATTCACCACATCAAAAGTTGTATTCGGTGACTCTATTATTTCCGGAGTCGCATTTTTATTGGCTGCAGGTCCGCTGTGCTTGCGGCCCTCTCGTCGTCATTTTTTGATTTATTATTATTTCTGTTAGTCCCCTTTGGTTTTCTCTGTTTCCTGTAAAAGGACATTTTGGATTCCACTGCAGCATCATCACTTGTTGCTAGTTGCGTCTCTTGCAAATGCTCCTGTGAATCCATTGAATCTTGTGACACATCAAAATCAGATGAGTTGAAACTTACATTGGAATATTTGGATTTATTTCTTCCCTTAGTACCTTGCTTTTTTAGAATGGATTTTGGGGTAGCTGGGAGTCCCTCCCTCCTTCCCCATTCATAAACCTGTTCCGTTTTATAGTCGTGCAGGTCTCTTTGGAATTTATCCTGTTTGGTTTTCATAATTGCTTCCTCGCACTGTTGGATACTCTGGTCGATTTTTTTTAATTTTGCATCATATTCTGGTAAGGTGGAAGACTGTTGTAAATCCTGTTTTAGTTCCGTGATTTCAGCCTGTAGAGCAGAAAGTTTTTCCTCCTCATGTTGCACTATGAAAGCCATTAATTTCAACGAACAACTGCTGAGTATATCATTCCAGGTTTGCACAAATGGTTCACTGAAAACCGTAGTGGGAATTTTTTTCAATCTTAGTCCTCTTGGAATCATAGTTTTTCCAAGTATTTTGTTAAAGTGGTATGGTCCCACCACAGTTTCACTTCTTGATTCAGTAGTTTTTCCAATTTGGACATTTGAATATTCATGTCAACAGTTTTGTGTGTCATGTCATTGTCCATAGAAAAAACCTTGTCAGCTTTCATACGACGTTCTGGCATGGTCGCATGTGCCATCTTTGTTGCCAGAGTAATGCACCAAACAACAGATATTTTATAACTGGTATTTGCAGTAAGCTGTCCTCACAACGTAGGTATGGCTCACATTGAAAAGGTTCGCAGGGTGCACGGTAAAACTTCAGCTTGTGAAAATTACTTGGATGAACCAGCTCACCTGCGATAAATGTGTATCCAAGGAATTTTTCCTCCTGTGTTGTGCACGGATGTCCTGAACGGATGCTCACTTGTAAATGGATGAAGTAGTCCAGCACAAACCACGGATGTAGATTGCCAAATTTCCTTTATTTTCGTTGCGTTAAAATACAGAAACAGCTTAGCTTGATGTTTGGTACACTCACTCCCAGGGTCTACATGTTTCGGACACAGATGTCAATCATGACCTCACTGGCATTTCTGAAAACACAGGTATTTAAGCTCGCTCCCACCTATCAGACTAGCTTCCAAACTCGGAATTAAGGGTATGTTCAGACGACGACAATTGTCGCGCGACAAAAAGTCGCACTATTGTCGCGCGACAATTTTTATAATGGGAGTCTATGGTGTCGCAGTGCGACATGCGACATGCTGCGACTGCGACACGACAGTCGACAAAAATCCATCCGGGATGGACTTCTTGCGACTGTTGTGTCGCAGTCGCAACATGTTGCATGTCGCACGTGCGACACCACCATAGACACCCATTATAAAAATTGCCGCGCGACATTAATGTGACATCAATGTCGCGCTACAAATGTTGCAGTGTAGTGGTTCCCAAATTGTCGCGCGACTTTTTGTCGCGCGACAATTGTCGTCGTCTAAACATACCCTAAGTCTGCAGGTGATACGTAGACAAAGACCTGTGTTTAACTCATTCAAAAAAATATTACTACAAAGGGAGGCGTTTTGGATTTTTAGTTTAGATACAAGGTATCCTAGGGGTTTAAATTATAAAAGAGAATCCATGCATTTCTATTAATTTTCCATCTTAAGATAAGTAGGTCATAGAAGTATTCTCTGTATACTGCTTTTATTGGAATCATCTAATATAAATGTGTCGTCATTTGCAGCTATAATGGTGTTTGTTAGGTGTGTGTTCACACCTTGTGTTTGTGATTGAAACAACATGTTCATGTTTTGTTTGAACCGATACACATGACTAAATAATTATTGCTTGGCTACAACCATGGGATACATATAAAAGTATTCGGGTTGAGGTTTATGCATTATTTATAAAAATGTTTTAAAAAGGTGCAGACTGTTTTCAATGAGTTAAACACAGGTCTTTGTCTACGTATCACCTGCAAACTTAATTCCGAGTTTGGAAGCTAGTCTGATAGGTGGGAGCGAGCTTAAATACCTGTGTTTTCAGAAATGCCAGTGAGGTCATGATTAACCCCTTAAGGACTATTTCACCTAAAGGACTTGGCCATTTTTAGCAAATCTGACCACTGTCACTTTATGTGGTGATAACTTTAAAACGCTTTTTCTTATCCAGGCCATTTTGAGATTTCTTTTTTCGTCACATATTGTACTTCATGACACTGGTAAAATTAAGTCGAAAAATGTTATTTTTATTTATAAAAAAATATCAAATTTACCCAAAAATTGGAAAAATTAGCAATTTTCCAAGTTTCAATTTCTTTACTTCTATAATACATAGTAATACCGCCCAAAAAAGTTATTGATTTACATTCCCCATATGTCTACTTCATGTATCGATCATTTTGGGAATGCCATTTTATTTTTTGGGGACGTTACAAGGCTTAGAAGTTTAGAAGCAAATCTTGAAATTTTTCAGAAATTTTCAAAAACCCACTTTTTAGGGACCAGTTCAGGTCTGAAGTCACTTTGTGAGGCTTACATAATAGAAACCATCCAAAAATGACCCCATTCTAGAAACTACACCCCTCAAGGTATTCAAAACTGATTTTACAAATGTCATTAACCCTTTAGGTTTTCCACAAGAGTTAATGGCAAATGGAGATAAAATTTCAGAATTTCGAATTTTTGGAAAATTTTCCGTTTGAATCCATTTTTTCCAGTAACAAAACAAGGGTTAACAGCCAAACAAAACTCAATTTTTATTGCCCCGATTCTGTAGTTTTCAGAAACACCCCATATGTGGTCGTAAACTGCTGTATGGCCAAACGGCAGGGCACAGAAGTAAGGGAACGCCATATGGTTTTTGGAAGGCGGATTTTGCTGGACTGTATTTTTGACACCATGTCCCATTTGAAGCCCCCAGATGCACCCCTAGAGTAGAATCTCCAAAAAAGTGACTCCATCTAAGAAAGTACACCCCTCAAGGTATTCAAAACTGATTTTACAAACTTTGTTAACCCTTTAGGTGTTCCACAAGAGTTATTGGCAAATGGAGATGAAATTTCGGAATTTCTATTTTTTGTTACCTTGCCTCAAAAAAAGTGTAATATAGAGCAACCAAAAATCATATTTACCCTAAAATAATACAAACAAAACTGCCACCTTATCCCGTACTTTCCAAAATGGGGTCACTTTTTTGGAGTTTCTACTGTAGGGGTGCATCAGGGGGGCTTCAAATGGGATATAGTGTCAAAAATCCAGTCCAGCAAAATCCGCCTTCCAAAAACCATATGGCGTTCCCTTACTTCTACGCCCTGCCGTTTGGCCACACAGCAGTTTACGACCACATATGGGGTGTTTCTGCAAACTAGAGAATCGGGGCAATATATATTGAGTTTTGTTTGGCTGTTAACCCTTGTTTTTTTACTGGAAAAATTGATTAAAATGGAAAATTTGCAAAAAAATAGCTATTTTCGGACCGTTTTTATTTTTTGTTATTTACATCGTTGAACTGACAGGTTAGATTGTGTGCTATTTCTATAGAGCAGGTTGCTACGGACGTGGCAATACCAAATATGGCTACTTTTTGGGGGGTTTTGTTTCAGTTTTATATAATACAGCATTTTTGAAAAAAATGATTTTTTTTAGTGTCTTCACATTCTGAAAGCCATATATTTTTTTATTTTTTGGGCGACTGTCTTATGTAGGGGCTCATTTTTTGCGGGATGAGATGGCGGTTTGATTGGAACTATCTTGGGGTGCATATGACATTTTGGTCGCCTGCTATTACACTTTTTGTGATGTAAGGTGACAAAAATGGCTCTTGACACCGTATTTTTTATTTATTTTTTTTGTTGTGTTCACCTGAGGGTTTTGGTCATGTGTTATTTTTATAGAGCAGGTTGCGACGAACGCGCCGATACCAAATATGTATACTTTTTATTTATTTATTTAAGTTTTACACAATATTATCATTTTTTAAAACAAAACAAATCATGTTTTAGTGTCTCCATAGTCTGAGAGCCCTATTTTTTTTTTTTTTGGGGGGGTGATTGGCCTATGTGGGGTATCATTTTTTGCGGGATGAGATGACGGTTTGATTGGCACTATTTTTGGGTGCATATAACTTTTTGATCGCTTGCTATTACAGTTTTTGAGATGTGACAAATGTTTTTTTTTTACATTGTTTTTATTTTATTTTAATTTTTTAATTTCAATTATTTATTTAACAGTATTTACCTGAGGGGTTAGATAATGTGATATTTTTATAGAGCAGGTTTTCACGGACGCGGCGATACATAATATGTATACTTTTTATTTATTTATTTTACTTTAACACAATAATAGCATTTTAGAAAAAAAAATTATGTTTTAGTGTCTCCATAGTCTGAGAGCCATATTTTTTTATTTTTTTGGGCGATTGTCCTATATAAGGACTCATTTTTTGCGGAATGAGATGGCGGTTTTATTGGTACTATTTTGGGAGGCATACGCCTTTTTGATCACTTGGTATTACACTTTTTGTGATGCAAGGTGACAAAAATGGCTTTTTACACCATTTTTTGTGATTTTTTTACGGTATTTGCGTGAGGGGTTAGGTCACATGATATTTTTATAGAGGAGATTTTTATGGACGCGGCGATACCTAATATGTGTAGTTTATTTGTTTTTTTTAATTTTTATTCAGTGATATGTATTCTTCTTATTTTTTTGACCCAGACCCACTTGGTTCTTGTAGATCCAGTGGATCTGGTGTCTATATAATACAGAACAGTACACTATATAGTGTACTGCACTGTATTTTTACTTTTCACAGTCTGGTCAGACTTCTGCCTTTAGCAGAAGTCTGACCAGAGTTACTATACCATGGCAAGCAGGACGCTTCTGAAAGCGTCTTGCTGCCATGGTAACCATCACCCGCTGCCATTACAGAACAACGGGTGATGGGAAGAGAGGTGAGCTCCCTCCCTCTACTATCCTATCCCATCGGGGGCTGCAAAGTGCAGGAGCCCCCGATGGGAGAGGGAGGGAGCTCCTCCATGTTAACACCTTCTATACCGCGGTCCGTACGGACCGCGGTATAGAAGGGGTTAAACTGCTGACATCTGCAGCACAGATGTCAGCAGTTTATAGCAGGGGGTCAGCAATGTGCTGACCCCCTGCTATACCCACTAGACACCAGGGAAATGGATTGAAAGGAGGCGGGCAGGGGATCGCAATTGCGATCCCGCCTGCCGCACCGCCCGCCTCCCGCGCCACCCACCCGCAGCACCGCCCGCAAATCCCCCCCCCCCCTGCACCGCCCGGGGGGACACTAAGATGGCGGGGATCAGGGGGGGGTTAAAATTTACAATTAGGGGCAGATTTTAGTCTCTGATCCCCGCGGTCACAGACCGCGGGGATCAGAGACTACACATAGCGCAACAAACTGCAGGTCTGAATTGACCTGCGGTTTGTTGCGATCGCCGACACGGGGGGGTCACAGGACCCCCCTCGGCATTGTCACAGGATGCCTGCTGAATGATTTTGGTGGAACTGTAAACAAACTTATACAACTGGTCTCAGTATATAGTTCTGATCATAGTATTAACAGTATGAACATTTTATACCAGTTCTAAATACCTATTTGGCCTCTTGTTCCCATAAAACACAGCTCTGGCTGGAAATGTCTCTCCAGCTCCTCTTCTCTGGTCTATACTGACTCCAGAAGATTCTTCTAGAGGAAGGTGTGAGGTTGGCTCTGATTGGTTAAGACTCCTGGGCAGTAACAACAGTTTAACTCTTTGCTTTCTGTTGTTAATTCTTCTGTGTCATTGAGCTTACCTTACATTAATTTACTGAATCTTAAAAGCATATTATTTTTTCTGCTTCTGTGAACACAATATATAACTGTTATATGACATCTAGAAACATGAAGTCACTGTAAATAACTCTCTTTCTGTCTCTAATATATAAACATTGGAACTGTATTACATTTATTGTAAGTCTAGGCTATATAAACATGTAAGTCATATTAGCAACCTAGGACAGGTCTTAGCTGGCAAGCTACATAGTGAGGCTGCTGCTGGTTGATGTGTACAGCCTGACAAAGGATGGACAGGTAGTCATGTGTGGCCATTGCTCTGTTGACTTCTATGGGAGTTAGCTGATTGCTCATCTGTTTCCATGACTCCAATAGAAGCTAATGGAGAGAGCTGTACAAATGTGCGGTTACCTCTCTGCTCACTTCTCATGCAGATGCAGTGACCAGCATCCTCGTCACCAGGAAGGATGGGATAGGTGCAGTTGGCAGACGTGCATTAGATTTTTAAGATGTAAATTACCCTTTTAATCCTATGCTGATGTAGCCTTTATAGCCTAAACTTTTACTTATCAATAATTAGCCAAAAGGCCACAAAATCCCATTTATTATTCCCACCATCTTAGTGTTAAAACTTAACATTTCTTCATAAACTAAAATAGATCCTAATGTATGATGACTTATAGGGATTTCCGGAAATAATGATTTTTTCTGCAAGTGCCCCCAGTCTTGTCTCCGTAAACAGAAGATTCATACTAACCTGCTCCTCGCTGTTCTGGTCCACTATTCTGCCTCCCGCATGTCCATGTTGCAGTCCCCACATGGTGTTTACTTCCACCACAGCATGGGCATGGTCACAAGCTATGCTGCAGCCAATAACTGACTTCAGCAGTGACATGGCCATAAGCAGCACGTCACCACTACAGCCAGTCATTGGCTGCAGTGCAGCATGTGACATTGCCCATACTGTGGCGAATGTAAAGATGAGGCAGGGAATGGAACATGGACATACGGGAGGCCACGCCAAAGACAGGAGTGGTAAGTATGAAGATTCTGTTTACGGAGGCAAGCAAAAAAATAGCTATTCCCGGAGAACCCCTTTAATACACACTTTTTTATAATATCAGTTGCATATCCTATCTACTCAACTGTATCACTGGTGCTATTAATTGTTCATAGTGCTATGTTCTCAGGCTGTACTATCTTAGTCACATTTTTTTGATTATCACTCAAAGCTATGGCAGTACTGCATACTGTAGCTTAGTGATACTGCTATTTGTTATACATACTGTAATTATGGGAAAGGTGCCTCTGCACAACTGATTACTTATATTGTGCCAGTATCACATTATTATTGCCACTTAGACACTCCTAAGCTGCATGCACTATTAGAGAGCTCTCACTTTATAACTCTGTGGCCCTCTCTAAAGTAATATACAATAAATAAGCAGACCAGATGATAGTCCTTCAGCTTAGCTTCAGCTTGAAGGTACACATTAGAGCGAACCTTTTCATAATTGGTCAAGTTCGGCAACATTGAGTTGTTGTATGTTTTATGCCATTTCATATTACACAGCTGCAGAAAAATGGTGTTAATGCTTTTGCTAGAATGAAATGTATTTAAAAACAACACAAACATAATGCACTGAAAAAAAAATTGCTCAGCAGCAGATGGCGTTGTCATACAATGTTTCTGCTGTAATGCAACACATTTAACATGGATGGATATGATGCACTGAAAATAAAATGTACAATAATTGCAGTCTGCAGTAGAATGCTATTGGGTATTGGGAGGCTGTACCGGCAATAAGCCTATGTAGAAACTTCAGGTTTGGGAAAAAACATAGCTGTCTTTCTGTTTGAATGAGAAAAAAAAAAGAAATGTTCTTGCAGGTGACTGTTTGTAGGGTTCTGCGGCTGCTGTATTATTAATGCAGTAACTGCAGCTAGAAGGCACTGCCGGGCACACCCAGCCTCAGCTCCTCACTCCCTGATAGCTTTCCCTGTCCTTCACTATTCTACACGGTTAGGCCTCCTTCACACGAACGTGTGCGCCCAGTGCCCGTATTGTGGACCGCATTTGCGGATCCGCAATACACAGGCACCGTTCCGTGGCCATTCTGCATCATGGATGCAGACCCATTTACTTCAATGAGTCCGCAAATCCGGAGATGCGGAACGGAATCACGGAACACTACAGAAGCACTACGGAGTGCTTCCGTGGAGTTCCGTTCCGTACTTCCGTCCCTCAAAAAGATAGAACATGTCCTATCTTTTTGCGGAACGCGTGGATTATGGACCCATTGAAGTGAATGGGTCTGCGAGCCGCTGCGGCTGCCCTACGGTCAGTGCCCATGCATTGCGGACCGTAATTTACATGTGAAAGAGGCTTTATTCTTCTTTCTAGCCTTTTCCGTCAATGTCCCTGACACTAGAATAGAAGATCATTGTGACTGTACAAAGTCCCTAAGATCGTGTTGTGCCAGAGAATGCTACAAGCATGGCGATGTGTACGGGATTCGTCCGAATCGAACCTGAAAAGTTTTTGCTCATCCTTAGTACACATAGTTAATTTAAATCTGTGGGTTATTAGTATTATAGTGTATGGCACTTCATTCTATCATCTAAGTGTGGTTCATAGCATCTGCACTGCTCCAAACTTGATTTTCCCTATGTGTGCTAGTTAAGCTGTATAAAATATTACTGTTGACATAAACATTAACATTTTTATGATATGATTTCAGGTGTACAATTTATGGTTGCTCAGCATTTTCTAATACTGTGTGTGTTGTAAAAGATTTTTTGCCAAAACAGCATTGACGTCTGTCCTGTTTTACTGTTCCTGCGTCAGCCAACCCAACGCCTGAAACAATCACAGCAGTGAGCTTAGACACATATAAAATAGGTTCCTTGTGCATGACACCAAACAGTGTCAGCTTGGATGGTACAATGCAATTGTCAAATTTCACAATTAAATACTTATCAGCAAATGTCTACAATTTAAAGGGGTTGGCCACTTTCTGGGTACTGTTGACCAATGTGTCTGTGATATGATTTTACAGCACTTATTAATATGGCCTTTGTTGAAATTCTCCACCATTTTCTATATTTTGTAAGGTATACTCCCTTATTTACAAAATATTTTGTGCTGTCCATACAGAGGTCATGTCTATAAGATCGCTGCTGATGCAGGGTCATGTGACCAGGCAAATCACCTCCATGTGATGTCTGCTCCATTCAACCACACTGCACCTGCACTTAACTCGCAACAGAACAAGTAGAGATGGCAGGTGTAGTATATTTGAATGGAGTATGCATCACATGGACATGACTTGCCTGGTCACATGAACCTCCATCAGCGGCCATCTTATGGACAGGATATCTGAGTGCACAGCACAAAAGGCTTTATAAACAAGGGAGTATACCTTCTAAAATATAGAAACAGAATTTCAATAAAGGCTATATTAGTAAGTGCTATATAGTCATCCGGCAAACACATTGGTCAACAGTAACCAGAAAGTGTCCAATCCCTTTAATGCATTTCTTTGTTTCTCAACATTGAAAATTTCTTTCTTCTATTTTTGAGTGGACCATTGCTCCTGACCGTCATTGAAAATCTCTGGTCTAATATATAAAAATATAATGAGATGTAAAATTGCCTCATTACAAAGCATTGGTGTTGTCTCACTGTCACGGTGGGGAGTGGGGGAAAACTACAATGTCCAATACTACTGGACCAAAATGCAAGGAAAAGGAAGCTGGTCACCTCCTAACAACTCCCTAATGTCACCCTAGTCTCCTAGTAGCATGAGCCGCCTCCAAAGGTAAGGGGGCTCATGCCCACGAACCTAGAATACTAGGAATCCCTGCATTGCCCAAAAAGCTGGTGATAGGGCAGAAACCACCGATTCATCTTACACCACGGATGAAAGGTTTCTCCAAAGGCCCAGAGGCTAGCCGGAAACTAGACATAGTGCTGCAACTGTACAGCAGGTATGTACAGTATAACATGGCAACATAACACCAAATGTAACCAACACTTACCGCCCGCAGCCAAGGATGACGGACGGCTCCATGATCTACCCAGACCTCCATGTGAACACCAGATGCACAAAGGCTCCGGGGAGGAAACACACAGTGTAGTTTAGTAATCACACATCCGGCCGACCAGTCCCCTTTCGGAGAACACACCCACACATGCGAATACGTCCAAGCTCTATGCAGACCTGTACACACCTACACAGAACAAACACCAGACGTACCTCCCACACAAACCCACACCAAAACCAACACAAGGTGGGGAAGAGAAAAGGAGGAACACACAGAGTGACAACGTAGGACATACCAAACAACCTTGATGACAACCAAGGGTGGCTCACACAGATAAGAGAACCAGACAGCAAAGGAGCAGAGCTCCTACGCCCAGCTGACAAACAAACTGACCTCAGGCTCAACCACACCAGAATATAAAGAGCCCTGAGGGCACACCCAGCACACCAAGCACACGCCAATATAATTAACCTCATGCTCACCAAGGCGGGGAGGAAAAGTACACACATGCATAAACACGTTGCCACCAGCAACTGCATGTGGGGCCAGCGAGTAACCTAGCACACCACATTTAAAGGGAAAGTGTCCCGCATGCTAAACACCACATTGTCAACGGCAACCGCATGCACAGCGGAAGTGTCATGGTCCACAACCAGCCGACCATTACACAGCCGTGACACTCACCTGTTGTATGCAGCTTAGTTCTGGGCACCATTTCATAGAAAGAAAGCCCTGGAGCTAGAAAAGGTGCACAGAAGATCAACTAAATTGATACGGGTCATTGTCTTAGTCATGTAGGAAAAATACAATTGAGGACAGACGTCTAAGGGAAAACATGAATTACCTATAAATGTCCTTTGCAAAAAAAAGGTGAAAAGCTGTTTCATGTTGTGGCGCCAGTGCTCTTTGCCTATTGGCGTCTCTTTGCTTCCAGCAAAACGTACGTCAAGGTGTTTTTCTTGACCCCTGGATCCATGTTCCTCCATCGTGTCAATGGATGGGTAATGGTTTTTGGATAGTGATACCATGGTAGTGTTTACATTGGTTAATATTTTGTGACTTTGCATACCATCTCGATAACTTTACAGGGGGGTTCATAATTTTATATATATATATAATATATATATTGATATATACAGGGCCGGGACAAGGTCCACCACCAACAGAGGCTGAGCTGCCCAAGTGCGCCCCCCCCAACTTGTGGAGTCTTTACTAAATACTGTTGTAATCACACATAAATATGCACAGTTTAATGTATCAATTAATGACGCACTGTTATGGAGGATCTGTGGATGACATTGTTATGGGGGGGATCTATGGTTGACACTGTTATGGGGGATCTGTGGATGACACTGTTATAGGGCGGATCTATGGTTGACACTGTTATGGGGTAATCTGTGGATGACACTGTTATGGGGGATCTGTGGATGACACTGTTATGAAGGATCTGTGGATGACAATGCTATGGGGATCTGTGGATGACACACTTATGGGGGATCTGTGGACCACACTGTTATGGGAGATCTATGGATGACAGTGTTATGGGGGATCTATGGATGACAGTGTTATGGGGGGGATCTATGGATGACACTGTTATGGAGGATCTGTGGATAGCACAATGTTATGGGGGTTCTGTGGATTGCACTGTTATGGGGGGATCTGTGGATTGCACAATGTTATGGGGGATCTGTGGATGACAGTGTTATGGGGGATCTGTGGATGACACTGTTATGGGGGATCTGTGGATGACACTGTTATGGAGGATCTGTGGATAGCACTGTTATGGGGGGATCTGTGGAAGACACTGTTATGGGGGATCTGTGGAAGACACTGTTATGGGGGATCTGTGGAAGACACTGTTATGGGGGATCTGTGGATGACACTGTTATGGGGGATCTGTGGATGACAATGCTATGGGGATCTGTGGATGACACACTTATGGGGGATCTGTGGACGACACTGTTATGGGAGATCTATGGATGACAGTGTTATGGGGGGATCTATGGATGACAGTGTTATGGGGGATCTATGGATGACACTGTTATGGAGGATCTGTGGATAGCACTGTTATGGGGGGGATCTGTGGAAGACACTGTTATGGGGGATCTGTGGATGACACTGTTATGGGGGATCTGTGGATGACAATGCTATGGGGATCTGTGGATGACACACTTATGGGGGATCTGTGGACGACACTGTTATGGGAGATCTATGGATGACAGTGTTATGGGGGATCTATGGATGGCAGTGTTATGGGGGGATCTATGGATGACACTGTTATGGAGGATCTGTGGATAGCACAATGTTATGGGGGTTCTGTGGATTGCACTGTTATGGGGGGATCTGTGGATTGCACAATGTTATGGGGGATCTGTGGATGACAGTGTTATGGGGGATCTGTGGATGACAATGTTATGGGAGATCTGTCGATGACACACTGTTATGTGGGATCTGTGGATGACACTGTTATGGGGGATCTGTGGATTGCACAATGTTATGGGGGATCTGTGGATGGCACTGTTATGGGGGATCTGTGGATGACAGTGTTATGGGGGATCTGTGGATGACAATGTTATGGGGGATCTATGGATGACACTGTTATGAAGGATCTGTGGATGACAATGCTATGGGGATCTGTGGATGACACACTTATGGGGGATCTGTGGACGACACTGTTATGGGAGATATATGGATGACAGTGTTATGGGGGATCTATGGATGACAGTGTTATGGGGGGATCTATGGATGACACTGTTATGGAGGATCTGTGGATAGCACAATGTTATGGGGGGTCTGTGGATTGCACTGTTATGGGGGGATCTGTGGATTGCACAATGTTATGGGGGATCTGTGGATGACAGTGTTATGGGGGATCTGTGGATGGCACTGTTATGGGGGATCTGTGGATGACAGTGTTATGGGGGATCTGTGGATGACAATGTTATGGGGGATCTATGGATGACACTGTTATGAAGGATCTGTGGATGACAATGCTATGGGGATCTGTGGATGACACACTTATGGGGGATCTGTGGACGACAGTGTTATGGGGGATCTGTGGATGACAATGTTATGGGGGATCTATGGATGACACTGTTATGAAGGATCTGTGGATGACAATGCTATGGGGATCTGTGGATGACACACTTATGGGGGATCTGTGGACGACACTGTTATGGGAGATATATGGATGACAGTGTTATGGGGGATCTGTGGATGACAATGTTATGGGGGATCTATGGATAGCACAATGTTATGGGGGGTCTGTGGATTGCACTGTTATGGGGGGATCTGTGGATTGCACAATGTTATGGGGGATCTGTGGATGACAGTGTTATGGGGGATCTGTGGATGACAATGTTATGGGAGATCTGTCGATGACACACTGTTATGGGGGATCTGTGGATGACACTGTTATGGGGGATCTGTGGATGACACTGTTATGGGGGATCTGTGGATGGCACTGTTATGGGGGATCTGTGGATGACAGTGTTATGGGGTAATCTGTGGATGACACTGTTATGGGGGATCTGTGGATGACACTGTTATGAAGGATCTGTGGATGACAATGCTATGGGGATCTGTGGATGACACACTTATGGGGGATCTGTGGACGACACTGTTATGGGAGATATATGGATGACAGTGTTATGGGGGATCTATGGATGACAGTGTTATGGGGGATCTGTGGATGACAATGTTATGGGAGATCTGTGGATGACACTGTTATGGGGGATCTGTGGGTGACACTGTTATGGGGATCTGTGGATGACACTGTTATGGGGGATCTGTGGATGTACACTGTTATGGGGGATCTGTGGATTACACTGTTATGGGGATCTGTGGATGACACTGTTATGGGAGATCTGTGGATGACACTGTTATGGGGGATCTGTGGATGACACTGTTATGGGGGATCTGTGGATGACACACTGTTATGGGGATCTGTGGATGACACAATGTTATGGGGGATCTGTGGATGACACTGTTATGGGGGATCTGTGGATGACACTGTTATGGGGGATCTGTGGATGACACACTGTTATGGGGATCTGTGGATGACACTGTTATGGGGGATCTGTGAATTACACTGTTATGGGGATCTGTGGATGACACTGTTATGGGAGATCTGTGGATGACACTGTTATGGGAGATCTGTGGATGACACTGTTATGGGGGATCTGTGGATGACACTGTTATGGGGGATCTGTGGATGACACACTGTTATGGGAGATCTGTGGATGACACTGTTATGGGGGATCTGTGGATGACACTGTTATGGGGGATCTGTGGATGACACACTGTTATGGGGGATCTCTGGATGACGCATTGTTATGGGGGGATTTGTTATGGATTGTGACTCACAATGGATATTGGGGCCAGCAAATTACAAGGAAGGCGGGGGTGGGGATGATTGATAACATACATATCTAAATGGCTGGGGGTGAGGGCTTGACTTGAGCCATCTACTGATCAGAGCATTAGAATAACAGGAATAAATAACATCTAAATGTCTGGTGGGGTAGATGGGGGTAGGACAAGGGCTGATGGGGGAAGGGGGACTGGGTTAGATAATCTATACCGACATACATTTGACACACACATATATACAGACATACATATGACACACACATATATATTGACATACATATGACACACACATATATACAGACATACATATGACACACATACATACTGACATACATATGACACACACATATATACTGACATTTATATGACACATACATACATACTGACATACATATGACACATACATATATACTGACATACATATGACACACACATATATACAGACATACATATGACACTCACATATATACTGACATACATATGACACACATACATACTGACATACATATGACACACACATACATACTGACATACATATGACACACACATATATACTGACATACATATGACACACACATACATACTGACATACATATGACACACATATATACAGACATACATATGACACACACATATATACTGACATACATATGACACACACATATATACTGACATACATATGACACACACATATATACTGACATACATATGACACACACATATATACTGACATACATATGACACACACATATATACTGACATACATATGACACACACATATATACTGACATACATATGACACACACATATATACTGACATACATATGACACACACATACATACTGACATACATATGACACACACATACATACTGACATACATATGACACACACATACATACTGACATACATATGACACACACATACATACTGACATACATATGACACACACATATATACAGACATACATATGACACACACATATATACTGACATACATATGACACACATACATACTGACATACATATGACACACATATATACTGACATACATATGACACACACATACATATATACAGACATACATATGACACACACATATATACAGACATACATATGACACACATACATATATACAGACATACATATGACACACACACATATATACAGACATACATATGACACTCACATATATACTGACATACATATGACACACATACATATATACAGACATACATATGACACACACATATAAACTGACATACATATGACACACACACACATACTGACATACATATGACACACACACATATATACAGACATACATATGACACTCACATATATACTGACATACATATGACACACACACATATATACTGACATACATATGACACACATACATATATACTGACATACATATGACACACATACATAAAAACACACAATATGCACATTACTGCCATTCTATTCCCTTTAACCCCTTACATTTTCTGCACATACAGTCTCTGGTGACTTGGAGGGAGAGGCAGGATGCAGAGTATTCCTCCTCCTCCTCCTTCTCTGTCCCGACGCTGCTCTTCTCTCTGTGCTGGGGGAGGGGGTTGTGAATCTCTGGTGCACACACAGGCAGGAAGTCAGGGGCTGGGGAAGGTACGGAGCTGCAGCACACTGCACTAGACGGAGGGAGGGAGGAAGAACACCACTAGGGAGCGCAGGACCGGCTGTTACAGCAGCAGAGCGCAGAAATGGATGCTCTGCTGCTAATACAGCTACACGGCAGCAGCAGGGACTTGGTGAGAGTGGCCTGGGCCTGCGTCCTGAGGCTTGAGCGCCCTGAGGCTGGAGCCTCCTCAGCCTCTGTGTCGGCCCGGCCCTGGATATATATTTCATGCATGAGTCAATGGTTATTATTAACTGGTATACTATTTATGATTACTCTTGCCATAGCACATGTTGTTCCATCTTTTTGAGAGATTGATGTGGTGTGGGGTAGATGTACTTGGCACAGCAATATAATGGGTATTTTTTCCATGATTTGATGTTTTTCTCAGGATTATTCACAGTTACAGTACATCTTATAAACTTGGATTTTATTCTATATATTTGGGTATATATTCTGTATATATGGGTGTTGCCTCTGTTCCTCTGATGAATATTGTTTGTACAGTAGTTAGTTGTAGTTTATTTGGGTATACCCTAACTACTATGTTTGAGGCATTTGTTGGTCTTTCTGAACTCTGGTTCGGTTGGCAACTTCCTGCATCAGCCTTTTTAATCCGGTTCCACATAACCCCAAGAGTACTGCTATAAAAATCTTTGGCTGTGGCTTCTATTAATGGAGTACCTCTCCCAGAAATTATCCAGCATACTACTGTGGATCTACCATGGATCTCAAAGTGGGAGTTCTACATTCAGAGGATTTTTTTTTCTACGTTCTTCCTGAAACCTCAGTCCTCTATTGCTTGACCTATTGTGTCTCTGCTTCCGCTGGCCTGTGATCGATTGGAACAACAGACCGGTCCTGCGTTGGGAATCAATCAATCAATGTCACTCATGTTGTCTCACTACAGTATTACCTGTTCACAGGCCCACATTCCTGCAAAGACTAATAGTGTCTTCCTGCATATTTTGCTAGATATGCAGATGTGTTCAACAAGAAGGAGCCTGAAACACTGCCACCTCATCGGCAATATGATTGCCTAATGATCTTTTGCCTGAAACTACTCCACAACAAAGCCATGTCTACCTTTTGTCTCAGGCCATGGCCATGTTGGAATACATTAAAGGGGTTTGCCCATCTTGCTATTTCGTTCTCACCTGCAGCCAGCTCTGCTGTTCACTTCCTGGTTACCTGCTGCTAAGGCTGGGCAGGCTTAGGCAGTTGAGTGAAGGCCTGCCACGCCTCCTTATGACATCACACAGAGCTCAGTCCTTGTGTGCTCGTTCATGTGTATAGTATGAGTCATCAGTCAGGTAGCCTGCAGAGTCACCTCATCCCTGCTGGGGGATCACAGAGCAATGGGAAGTGAGCTAAGTAGACAGTAACATGCTGCTGTCCTGCATCCTTACAGTATTGCACACAGAACCTGTCTTATCTTTTACAAACCCATTCTGTGCAGCTAAACAATAATTCACTACTATACATTAGCCCACAAGCATGTTAGCCAGTAGCCATATGATCTGTGCTTTTGACTTCCATAAAACATGACCATCCCCTACTGACCAGCACTGATGCAGATTTTTTTTTTTTTTTTCCAATAAAGCTCTACTACAGTTGTGTATAAACCTTAGACCTTTTATATAGCCCTGCTTCATCTCTGTTCCCTGAACCTCTATATTTAGCTCTGCTACATCTGACTTCCACTGCACAATACCAGCACTGTGTTTGAATCACGTCACATACAGCTCTGCTACATCATGTCTCCATCAGCCCCCCATATGCCAGCCCCCTATATGCCTGCATCAGTCCCCCATACGCCTGTATCTGCACCCCATACGCCTCCATTAGCCCCCCATATGCCTGCATCAGTAACCCCATATGCCTCCATCAGCCCCCCATATGCCTGTATCAGCACCGCAGTGCCTCCATCATCCCCCCATATGCCTGCATCAGCACCCCATACGCTTCCATCAGCCCCCCGTACGCCTGCATCAGCACCCCATATGCCTCCATCAGCCCCCCAGTGCCTCCATCAGCCCCCCATGCGCCTGCATCAGCCCCCATATGCCTCCATCAGCCCTCCATATGCCTCCATCATCCCCCCATATGCCTCCATCTGCCCCCCAATGCCTCCTTCAGCCCTCCATATGCCTGTATCAGCCCCCCACATGCCTGCATCAGCCCCCCACATGCCTGCATCAGCACCCCATATGCCTCCATCAGCCCCCATATGGCTGCATCAGCCACCCATACGCCTCCATCAGCCCCCAGTGCCTCCTTCAGCCCCCCATATGCCTGCATCAGCACCGCAGTGCCTCCATCAGCTCCCTATATGCCTCTATCAGCCCCCCAGTGCCTCCTTTAGCACCCCATATGCCTGTATCAGCCCCCCACATGCCTGCATCAGCCCCCCATATGCCTGCATCAACCCCCCAGTGCCTCCATCAGCCCCCATATGCCTGAATCAGCCGCCCAGTGCCTCCACACATGCACACTTCTCTACATGCACGCTTCTGAGTAAAAGACCGGCCACCTGGGTGAAAATACTGTCCAGTCTGCGCAAGCATGGCCCATAGATGCGGCTGTGGAGCAGTGGCCGTATCAATGGGAATACCAGTGTCAATGTGAGAGAGAGCATTTTTGAACATATGAAAACATCATGTAGTACACATTTTTGTCCACAAGATGGCCGCTATCCAGATGTGTGGGTAAGGTCACTGTGAAGGGGGAGGGAGAATTAGGTTGCAGTTTTCAAATCTACCTATGAGCTCAGAGTTGATGTTGCTGAAACTACTCCTATGAAGTTAAGGAGCCAATTAACTTTTCTTAAGGAACTCCCCTTATGTGATGTAATGTCTGCTATTTAAGTGAATATAGTTTTGAATAAATCTTTTTTGGCTTCAGGGATGAGAAGTGCTTTGAATGGAACCAACTTGTGTCTGGTCTCATTATGAAAGCAGTATGGCCGGGAGTCAGCAGGGTGGCAGCAGTGGGAGGTCAGAAGTGAAATGTGCCTGGGGTAGACCACCCGCTTCGCAGGAGACTACCTGCCTGGGAAGTAGCGTTGCACAGGTTCACGGAGGCAGCGGCGGTAGCAGTCAGTCAGTGCGGAGTGTTCGAGGTAAAATCACCTACTCGGCGGTGTGGCAGTTTAAGCGGTGTGGCAGGTGTGGCGGTGTGGCAGTTAAGCCACCTGTGGAGGTGAACATGGCCATATGTAGAATATGTAGGCAGAAGGTGAAGCATGGCCAGGGTGCCAATGTTGGCACCACAGCCCTGCGTCAACATATGCAGCATCACCATAAAGAGGCCTGGGAGAACCGTAGCTGTGATGTGGTGGTCCAGCCTGCCGCAGCAACCGCTGCATCACCCAGTGGCACGCACACAGTTTCAGGCTGTCAAGACTCCACCACTGGTGGTAGGAGGAGTGAAAAAAAGAAAGGGTTAGTTATAGATCTTCGGGGAAGGAACTGCAATAGGACGGCGGGGCGATAGAGGATGAATCTGTTAAGCGTATTAATTTTTGTTTGAGCTGCTAGAGGTAGAGGAGATAGGCTGCCAGGGGGACATAAACCATCAAGGAGGTCCCAGGATGGCTGTAAATCCTGATGAAGGGGTTCTTTTACACCCCGAAACACGTTGAGCTGACATCTTCACCCCCACCCTGTGGTTCAATAAAGGTGATTGACAAGACGTAACAGAGTGGACTGTTGTCATTCCCGTCGATCTTACAGGCTACCCAGGCGCAGGAGGAATTCCGGATGTTGTCTTGAGCTTATCCCATCCGGTACCTCCTGGGTGAAGTGAGTGACAAATATATATATGTTTTGTATATAAATTTTTTATTGGTTTTATGATTCTCATTCATTTATTCCCTATAAGGTTTTAATAGGAATACATAAATTTCTGGGCAATCGAATCTCTGTATCTCCACTATTCGAGCTTAAATAACACCAACAGGCTACTAGTCCCTAAGGGGGTTCTTGGCGCCATAATAGGGGCAACATTTTTCTACCTTTTTTCCTTTCCTTCCACCACCTGCAACGAAGGGAGCTGTCTGTTCTTCCCATCATTTGCTGGTCCTGATGCTCTTGTTCCTACTCCTAGTCAGTCATTCTGTCAGCAATCGATCACCGAATGCCAATAAACAACGTATCCAACGGCGCAGAAGCTGAATGTGCTCCTGTCCAAATTGCTGGTGCTGCAGTCCCTGCCTTTCCAAGTGGTGGACTCTGCACCTTTCAGAGAACTGATGGCTTGTACTGAGCCGAGGTGGAGAGTCCCAAGCCGTCATTTCCTTACTGAAACGCAGTACCAGCCCTGCACACACTAGTAGAGCAGAAGGTGGGCCAGTCCTTGAGCCTGTCAGTGTCTGCCAAAGTACATGACAGCGCCAACGTGTGGAGCTGTAACTATGGGCAGGGACAATAAACGTCCTTTACGGCCCACTGGGTGAATGTGGTTCCTGCATTGCCATACCAGCATGCACTTCACCCACTCATAGACCGCAAAGCACACCCTCCTTGAGCTGCAGCGACAGAATGGCATCCCCTAACATAGGCTGATATGCGACGTTTCCTCCTGTTTGAATTCCACCCTCCATATGTTGGACCGACTATATGAACAGAGAAAGGCCATAACCGATTTCTTAATGATCTAAGCAGACAGGAGTACTTCCCTGTGTCACTTCGATATCAGCCAGTGGCAGCTCATGCGTGACACCTGCCATTTGCTCAGGCCCCTTAAGGATGCCACGTTATTTGTCAGTTGCCAGGACTACAGGTTGAACAATGTCTTTTCACTGCTTCATGTCCTGGAACAGATGCGGGTAAATCTGGTTGGTCAGGGGACTGGAGACGCGGCGCCTAGATCTCAAGGCCACATGAGCCCTGTGGTGGCTGAACTGGAGGAGGAGGAGGACTGGAGCACAAGCAATGTGTAGCAAAAAGGGTGGTTTTTCTACACAGGTGACAGGAGAGGAGGAGCGGGAGCAGCCAGAGGAGCTACAGGAAGATGAGGTAGAGGACCCAGACACCGTGGCAGTATGCAGTGGAGATGGAGTCCCTCCGAATTACTTGCACAAATGCCCGATGCATGCTCAATTGCTTGCGTCATGACAGCCGAATTGTCACCATAGGGACAATCCTTTGTAGTCAGTTGCGTGCTGCCTATCTGCGCCATCGTCCATTCTCTCGCAGGTCCGACTGGAGGGGGCCCTCTGCTGCTGCTGAACGGCCTCAATGAATCGCTGGAAAGTAACTGCTTCTAACTGAATCCACCCACCCCTACCCTTCACTTAAAACTTTCCATCAGTCACTCCATATCATATTTATCCACCTCTTCTTCCAACACACTCTCCATAGTCCATATACCAGAAGCTATCCCGTTCATCTTCACGATCCACCCCTTTATACCTTCTCCTCAGGTCATTGACATCATCATCTTCTATAACCCCTTTCATATCCATTTACACCATTTCCATCGTTTCACCATTAATCACACCACCATTTCTCACACGCCTACACCCAACAATCTACCCACACCGTCCCCCAGCTTGTTCAGTACCTCTCATAATGGTTACACATATTGATCAATACCCTTCCATCACCAGCCCGTCAAACACTTACACCAACCACATTATAATATTACCTATAACATATTCAAGTATCGCCTAAATTAATCATTCATATACACCTACATGTTAGTACATTCACCCATCCACATTCCATACATTAATTTCCCCTCTCGTCACACACTTGCAACTTTGGTTTCACCACAAGAAACAGCTATTTTTGATTTCTAGGGTCCCTTCAATCCAACTTGTCATTCCATTCATATCTAGTCTATCTAATCTATTCATCAACACGGCATTCCTCTGCTTAAACATAATCTTCAGCAACCATTTGAGTATACACTACAATCACACCAGCACACATCAGTCTTCCATGTCTCACTCATCATTTCTAATCCCGAGCTCATCACATATACATATACATGTAACATATACACTCAGTTAGACACTATCATTTATCAAACATTCACATATTTAGTTATAACTTCCATACTTTATTATCCATAATCATTAAAAATGCCTGGTTCCCCATTAATAGTTTCAATTGTTCCATCCCTAGTTTCCATCAAGTATATGGTCCAAGTTAACATCTACATACTATTCCATATACTCCTCTTGAGCAGCGCTCCCACTGACACCCAGATAGATCACACAGCACTATCCCATCTGACACATACCCCACACCAGCGCTGTCAGTACCAGCGCTTCTCATTCAGTTCCCTTCACAGAGCTGGCCGGCGTGTGGACACGCGTCATCAGCCCCGCGCCCCCCCCCCCCACTCCCTCCGTCCTTACTTCAAGCAGCGCGCGCTCGGGCACATGGTGAGCCGCACTGTCAGCGTTCTGCAGCCTCAGGGGAGCGCACGTCATCCATCCATAAGGAGCGTTAATAACTGCAGCGTTACTACTCAGCAGGTAATCAGGATACACCATTTGTTCATTAAACTATCATTTATAAAGGAACCAAGAAATAAGAACATTGCATTTCACCACATCAAATGTACTTACCACTCATCTTTGCAGTTATCCCTGTGGCCTATGATACACCTAGCAGCACGGCATTCCAGGTAATCACCCCTAGCAACCATGTCGGTTCCAACATGCTTTATTTTATTAATATATTATTTTACCATATATTATTTATTTACTTTATACCTACTAACTTTGTTTATATAGTTAGTTTGCATATTGATGCTTGTGATAATTTCTCTATTTTTTTTCCCCACCTCCTTCAACAGATATATTTATTTATTTATCTACTTTCTTATTATTTTAGTAGCTATGATCGTCTTACACTATGATATTGATTTCATTTACAATAAGGCTTTTAACATGTACGCTTTTGGCATTTTAATGAATTTTATGAGTAAATACATAGCATTTTAATATTCAGATGCTTTAAGGGTTGTATGTGTATATATATATATTTTTTAAGGAGCCTCATGGCCCTGCACCTGTTTTTGTCGCTTTCCTTTATTCTAGACTTGAAAAAGGGGGACTTGCACCCCGAAATGTGTAGTCAATAAAAACCGTCATTGAATACATCTGCTTCAAGGTCGTCATTGTGCGCCAATTGGTACCCATCCTGGTGTGTAGATCATCTACACACCCAACACACCCATTCACCTCTCATCAGTCCCCTGGGGGTTTGGCAACCACCCAACTGGACTGAACGGATACCGGCAGCACCGATCTCTTCAGTTGCCCTCACAAGCGTTGTGCCTATCAAATTACACAACGAAAAAGGTGAGCGCGACTACACTATTTTTAACATATTTCAACCAAAATTTCTGAAACACACTACCCTATGAGCGCCTTTCTCCCCCTATTGTTGCCATTTATACTGCTGCTGCTGGGGAGGGATAGGGTGGCAGGAGCAGTACCAGCTCTATCAGCAGCAGCCTGAGTCTAGAGTCGCTGATGAGCAGCTTTCTTCACCCACATAGTGAAGAAAGTACTCACCAGCAGCAGCAGCTAGACCTGGAGCAGGATCTGAACCATCAGGTGGTGGCATACTTGGATACAGTGGCGTAAGGATCGCCATTGTAGCCATAGCAATGGCTATGGGGCCCTACACCACTGGGGGCCCGGGCCACCCGCTGAGGAATGCAGTCTTGCTGGGGGTGCCGGCGCCCCTCCCCCCGCCCAGCGCCGCCTCCTCCCGCCCAGCACCGCCTGATAGCTAATTTATTCACTGCACTCACTTGCCTCTAATTGAAGAGAAACGCCGTAATCTCCACACAGGCGCACTGGCAGAGGTATCGAAGTGCGCATGCGCCGTCTTCCTGGCCTCTGCCAGTGCGCCTGTGTAAGATTACGGCACTTGCAAGTGAGTGCAGTGAATAAATTAGCTAGAAGGCGGCGGGGAGGAGATCTGTGGATGACACTGAGGGGGGATCTGTATATGATTCTGAAAGGGGGATCTCTGGATGACTCTGAGGGGGGGGGTGGGGAATCTGTGGATGACACATATGGGGGGGATCTGTGAATGACACAGGGGGGGATCTGTGGATGACACTGAAGGGGGCATCTGTGAATGACAACTATGGGGGATCTGTGGATGGCACTTAAGGGGGGTATCTATGGATGGCACTTAAGGGGGGATCTGTGGATAACACTTAAGGGGGGATCTGTGGATGACACTTAAGGGGGGATTTGTGGATGGCACTTAAGGGGGGGATCTGTGGATGGCACTTAAGGGGGGGATCTGTGGATGACACTTAAGGGGGGATTTGTGGATGACACTTAAGGGGAGATCTGTGGGTGACATTTAAGGGGGGATCTGTGGATGGCACTTAAGGGGGGATCTGTGGATGACACTTAAGGGGGGAGGTCCTGGAGGGGTGTTTGGGTGGGAGCTATGGAAGGGGTGGGAGGTCTGATAGGTATGTGGGGGTGGGAGATCAAGGAGGGGGGGGGGGGGGGCATACATTTTTTTTGCTATGGGGCCCAGTCATTTCTAACTACGCTCCTGCTTGGATAGCACCTTGCCACCCCACATTGAAGATCTACTGGACTACTGAGCAGCCAAACTGGATTTGTGGCCGCAACTAGCAGAGTTTGCCCTGGAAAAGCTGTTCTTTCTGGCCAGTATTGTGGCATCAGAGCGGGTGTTTAGTGCGGCGGGGGTCATAGTTACCCCAAGAAGAACTCGCCCGTCCACCCACAATGTGGAGAGAATGACTTTTGTCCAGATGAATCAGGCATTGATTTGCCAGGATTTCCACCCACCAGTGTCTGGTGCATCAGATTAGATCATCCATGCTGCCTCACCCAAACCTTGACAAAAGAGACTGGTTTCTTCTGGCTACCTGCCTCAGCTACTATTCTCATGCAGCCACCCGCCAGATGTCACACATCTGATGCTAAGTGCTCCTTCTTACACCCACCATCGTCAGCGGGTACTGTAATTGCCACCTACCTCCACACTCTGTCATTGTGCCACCCTGTGACCTCCTGATGCTGCTGCCACCTTCACACTCTGTCATTGTTCCACTCTGTGGCCTCCTCATCCTGGTGCCCCCTTCACACTCTGTTGTCGTGCCACTCTGTGGCCACCCTCCCTACTTCATGACTAAGACACTATTTTGTCTTTTTGGCTTGGCTGACATCATCTTTTATTTGACCCTTTTTCTGATCTTTCAGAAGGAAAGAAAAGTGAGACGCACAACGGATCCTCTCTGTCTAGCAGCTGTATGGTCCCATCAGAATTGGCTTTTTATTTGGTAGCCAAAAGCAGGAGTAGGTGCAAAATACAGAAGACATGCAAATATTCCGTTCACGGGTCATCTCTGTTTTGGATCCACTCCTGTTTTTTTTGGCATTAGAAATACTGATGGATTACTGACTAAATGCTTACCGAGTGGAGGCAAATTCTCAACGCGCCCACCTCCTATCCGGGTGTCAAACATGACGCCCGTGTGAAAGAGGCCTAAGAACAAGAAAAAAACACAATGGTGCATAATACAATAACCTCAATACACCAGTACAGGGATGGGAGGACACTTTAGGTATTGTTCTCACCTTTAGGAGTTGCACACTGCTGTGTCCCACAGTCCCAGCCACCAGAGAGGCCAGCACTTTTTCCTATAGTGTGCAAGCACAACCACCACTGCTGGATTGCAGGGTGGTCGTAACCATGGAAACTAGCAATGTATAATGTAATGGAAAAATGAATCATGCCAGCAAAGAAGGCAATATGGACAATCACTATATATTATTAAATGCTTTATATTAACTTTCTCTACATGATAAATGCTATTTGCAGAAGTGTGACAACCCCTTTAAAGAATCCATTCAAAAAGAAGTGAGTTAAATCAATGTGATGAAAATAAAAACATATATAGGATAAAATGTCAATAACATGACATACCACATTATAACCATTCAAAGTGGAATTGTAATTGATTTGCATAAAATAATAATATTATATCACCATGTTTTATGCAACCAAGATGTCATAATAGTTGAAATCAATAATGAAGCATAATTTCTCATTTTAAATTGACGCCATATACGGGAGTGGCAGTGAAAGATCCAGTAAGCCTCATGGTTATGAAGCAACTACTGTCTGTCACCACCTTGGGAGGCATTGAATACCCTCTCTATTCCCATGACTCTGAGTGCGTTAGATTAGGGGGCATGGTTACCTTGAAATGAAGCAAGGAGGCTGTGTAGTGTACGGGAGTTGTACTGCCCGTCACTACGGAAGGGTCACTTGGTTGCTGTCGTTCCTCTCTGTTAGGAGGAGGCTGGTAAAGGTGCTATTTGTACCATGCAATGTAAATCAATGTATTTTATTCCCCTGTTACTGTGAAATGTCCTATGTGCAGGCCGGCTAGGGATGTAATTCCAGCTCTAGTCACTAGAGGGAGCTAGGTTGCCCTAGTCTATATAAGGCTCAGTCAGGGGAAGGGAAAGTAGTCTAGTCTAGAGTGTGCCTTAGACAAGTGCAGGCCATGTGCCTGTGAAGGCCAAACCCAGGCCTCACGGCCTGTGAGGCATCCACCCTAGGAAGATGGTGCCCTAGGAGAAGGAATGCAGAACCCAGAGGCAATCCCTAGAGCAAGGAGGTACTAAACGTCAAGTGGAGGTAAATTATAAACTGGAGATTCAAGGATATAAGCCAGAAGTAGGGCATTGGGGCCTTGAAGCATCAATTCCAGTCAGGACGAGTCAGGAAGAAAGTAAGGTTCACCTGCAATTTCAAGTCCTGTATTACCACCCTCTGTTTAACCTTGCTGGATGTAAGACCACTGTAATTTTGATTGTCTGCAAAAGGAACTGTTGGAAAGACTGCTTGCTGTATCATCACTTTCTTCAGTAAAGTTTGAATTCTGTTTTCAAGTTACCAGTCTGCACCTCTGTTATTCCTACTGTAAATACGGTGTGCCACCGTTTACTGGCACTGGCGTCACGACATATCAGGGACTTAGCCATAGGCACGTTAAACTATAACACCAAGGGCACCTCACCTTCCACCTGGCTGTGTCCCTCAAGAACCCAGAGAGTGCCCCAGAGGAGCAGCGTGCCGGCCTCTCCATCACTGGCATTCCCCAGGTTAGTTCCACACATTGCCCTGACTTGGGGTGCTACATTTTGGCGTCACGAACAGGATACGCACGTTTACGGACTGTGATCAAAAACGTGAACTTTGTGCCTTAACCAGTTTGCCAAGTGACAAAACGCCTGTTTATTTGAAGTGAACTTTGCGGACCTAAAACGTACAGAAAAGTGTCCCAAAAACCTCCAGAAAGCGCTGTGCAGTGTTGCGCTATCAAGAGGAAGAAAATCGCCACTTCAAAGTGCATTTTGTGGACTTTTATGCTGTTTTACTACCACTGCTTGCTGTCATTGAATTGATGCATCATGGCGCCCAAGATGGCCGTCGGCGCCATTGGACTTCTTCTTGCGCCATCACTGTCGGCAGTGGCGCGAAAATTTGGCGCCAAAACCCTCCAAGAAGGAGGAGGAGACGACCTGGAGGTAACGCCTTCCCTTGAGGATTATAATATGGACACCGCCTACCCTATACTGAAATACCTAGGGGGCGTGCAAGAAACGACGGGGTGGAGCCTGCAGGAACAGTGGCTCACCCTGCTACGGGACTTCCTACCTGAATGTCGGAGGGATCCGGAGCCGTAGTTGGAGCAATGGAGGCGACCCCAGGAGCAACTAAGGAGCGCCCTGCGCCCCCAGCGTATACTCCCAGCGACATGGCCCAAACCTGTCCATGGCCACAAGCCGAGCCCTGCCGTTTTCACCCGCAGAGAGAAGGCTTCCTCCCGCGGAACCCGCGTGGTCGGCCCTGATGGCCGAGATCCGAGTGGCGGCAACTTTAAAACCACCACTCAGAAAAAGTACTTTGAAGAAGTCACCAAACGAATTTATGAGGACTCCAGAGACAGCAAGCCCCAGCTCGAACGCCGCACCGGAGTTGTGCTCGAGTTTGACAAGGTTAGAGGATTCGGCTTCATCCAAGAAACCGGCACCAACCGGGACGATTATGTGAATCGCCGGTCCGTCAAGCGCAGCTATCTCCCGGGCGACTGCATAATCTAGCGGTCGGAGAGAAAGTGGAGTTCACTCCCGCAGAGGGCCTGCGAGGCCCATATGCTACTGCGGTGACCCGTCCAGGACCGGTACCGGAAGACTGGGAAGAAACCGAAGATCCGGTGGAGGCAGAGGACCCGCCGGGACCCATCCGGAATACGTACCAGGAGAAGAGTTCCTTTCTCGGCCCGAACATTTTCTGGCAGCCGGCGATCCTCGACAAGCCTCCCAGTCCTTACCCCTCTCCAGAGCTGCCGCGACGAGAAGACAGCCGCTGATTGGGCGCGGATGGCCCAGTTCAGTGAAGCCATGGATGACCTGTGGAAGAACCGCCAGGATAGAACCTCATCTGAGCCTGCTGCAAGTGTGCCGGAATCCAGCAGTGAGATCTCCGCCCTGGAGGAGCGGATCGCTTCCTTACAGGCTTACCTGGATGGCCTGCGGCAAGTGGCAGATTCTAAGAAGACAGCGCAGCAGTCCAGCGGTGGTGAGTTACCTGTGACCCCTGTACCACCCGAACCCGTAGTCCAAGGTCCTACCGCTAACGCTGAGCCACCCAAGGTCCGTGTAACAGCGGATAAATTGACTTATGCCAGGAGCCGAGTCCGCCGTGACGGGAGCGTTATGTCCCGGCCGGAGGAAGTGTCTACCCCAGCGCCGGCCCGTGTCCCGAGGCCAGCAGCTCCTATGTGTCCGCAACCCAGCGGGCCAGTGAGGTGGGTAGGCCCAATACCGGTGATGTTTCCAGCCCATTCTCTTTGGTGGGCACCCCCTCCAAGTGGCCCTGGTGCATGGCCCAGACTACCTGCAGCACAGGGCTGCACTACCTCCGACGAACGGGGTTCATTTGACACCTACCTGTGAGCAGGCCTGCTAGGCTATTTTTGCTCATTCTCACAGGGACATCATACATGTTGCAGGAACTGTTCCTTTAAGTTTGCCAGGCTGGTAGAGCTTGCTGCCAGTTCCCCACGGCCGGTGGCATGTTTGACAAATAAGTTGCCACTGTGGAACCACTGCTCCCAGCCTGCCTCTTTCTGTTCCGGGACATCCTGCCTGCTGCTAACATTGTGGCGTCAAGTACTTTAATAACTCCAAGTTGTGCTTTTATTTGCACCTTATCCCCTTTTAACCCCCATTTCAGGTTGAAAAGGGTTCTTTTATGTCAGCACTTTAAATATACGCAGGACTTGCCAGGAAGATGTTACCCTGGTATTGTCAGAGTCCTGTATTGTCATTTTATGTATGTGCTGCTGACCGTATTTATTGCTAAAACATATTTTATCAAGTTTATGTGCCCAGAGATGGACCCCCTGTGTGCGAGTCTCTGTGATATGCTTTATGGACTCACTCATTGTCATGGACTATCCTGGTATTCCCTAACATCCGCTGTGCCAGGTCAGCGCCCCAGTTCCACTCTTTATCCTGAAGAAAGAGAGCGCGCCCTTGTCACCGCACTTCTCCGTCAGTCAGCTGGACCTGATGACAATTGTCGATGCAGATAGAATTGAGTACTGATATGTATGTATTCTTGCATGTTTTTCTTTTGTCTCTTTCAGGTGGAAATTCCAGTAGGGCGGTACCCTGGTAGAGTACGAGGCGTACTCAGCTTAAAGCAGCGGGGTATGTAGTGTACGGGAGTTGTACTGCCCGTCACTACGGAAGGGTCACTTGGTTGCTGTCGTTCCTCTCTGTTAGGAGGAGGCTGGTAAAGGTGCTATTTGTACCATGCAATGTAAATCAATGTATTTTATTCCCCTGTTACTGTGAAATGTCCTATGTGCAGGCCGGCTAGGGATGTAATTCCAGCTCTAGTCACTAGAGGGAGCTAGGTTGCCCTAGTCTATATAAGGCTCAGTCAGGGGAAGGGAAAGTAGTCTAGTCTAGAGTGTGCCTTAGACAAGTGCAGGCCATGTGCCTGTGAAGGCCAAACCCAGGCCTCACGGCCTGTGAGGCAACCACCCTAGGAAGATGGTGCCCTAGGAGAAGGAATGCAGAACCCAGAGGCAATCCCTAGAGCAAGGAGGTACTAAACGTCAAGTGGAGGTAAATTATAAACTGGAGATTCAAGGATATAAGCCAGAAGTAGGGCATTGGGGCCTTGAAGCATCAATTCCAGTCAGGACGAGTCAGGAAGAAAGTAAGGTTCACCTGCAATTTCAAGTCCTGTATTACCACCCTCTGTTTAACCTTGCTGGATGTAAGACCACTGTAATTTTGATTGTCTGCAAAAAGGAACTGTTGGAAAGACTGCTTGCTGTATCATCACTTTCTTCAGTAAAGTTTGAATTCTGTTTTCAAGTTACCAGTCTGCACCTCTGTTATTCCTACTGTAAATACGGTGTGCCACCGTTTACTGGCACTGGCGTCACGACATATCAGGGACTTAGCCATAGGCACGTTAAACTATAACACCAAGGGCACCTCACCTTCCACCTGGCTGTGTCCCTCAAGAACCCAGAGAGTGCCCCAGAGGAGCAGCGTGCCGGCCTCTCCATCACTGGCATTCCCCAGGTTAGTTCCACACATTGCCCTGACTTGGGGGTGCTACAGCTGCTGCCCCCTTGACTTTAAGCTGGCCGGCAATATAGCTCTGGTGGAGAATAAAACAGCATTTTTTGAACTTATGCAGCATTGGACAACAGGATGAAACATGTTTATTAACAGGCTGCGGGCTACTATGAGGTACTGCTGGTGGGTGTAGATGCATTTTTGAGGTGCCAAGTTCCCTTTAAAGAAGGAAACATTAAATAAATTTGCGTCCTGTATCGAAGCACTAACTAACCGCGTATCTAGCCTACCAATTCAACCCGACTGACATCACACTAACTGCTTGGAAATCTGCCAGAGTACACTTTGAACTGTGGTTAGAAAGATGAGATGCTATGTATAGATCCAAATGGTAATCTGATCTTTTCAGATTTGGCAATAAATCTGGACCCTTTCTTGCAAATTTAGCGAGAGGCTTCTGGTGATCGGAGCCCATCAGTAGATAACAAAGCCACTCTGGACACATCCTGCTGAAATATTAAATATTTTCCAGGGCTTTTAGCTTTATATAGTTATACAATGGGCCAATGATACCAATGCATGGGAGCAATACCTACGTGTGGGCTCTCTGCCGCAAAAAAAACTGAAGTTACTCTGTGTGCATTCCGTTTCCGTATGTCCGTATTTCCGTTACGCAAAAAAATAGAACATGTCCTATTATTGTCCACATTACGGACAAGGATATTACTGTTCTATTAGGGGCCAGCTGTTCTGTTCCGCAAAATACAGAATGCACATGGACGTGATTCATATTTTTTGCGGATCCGTTTTTTGCGGACCGCAAAATACATACTGTCCTGTGTATGAGCCCTTACTTTAATCTCCTACTGCTCAGTCAAAAAGTGCCAAATGCTGCTAACATTGTCCATATCAAAGCTTGACAAAACCAGAATCCTTAGCTCCTAGATCGGACAAACCCAGACACTCAGCATATGCAAAAATATAATATATAAATATATATGCAAAAATATATCTTTATTGAAATCGATAAAACAAATAAATAGATGCATAAATTGGCAAAGACAAACACAACCACATGGAGGGGGGATGGGGAAACAAGTATAAATAAATACAAAATCAAACCATGTGGCTGTCACTGCCTGCCCTGGCAGGGGCCTGAGAAGATCTGACAGACTTGCTGCACGGGAATCTCCTCAGGTTCTGCTCATTAGCTATTCTGTGGCTCTATTTATTCCCTCCTCTCCCTGCAGCCAGTGTGGGTTATATTTTCTCCTTGTGTGCTCTGCATGTGTTTGGTGGGTCTCCTGCTCCCTGTTCGTCTAAAGATAAGTTTTCCTTCCGTCCCTTGGTTTTTGTGCCTTCTGACTATGCCTCAGGAAGACTCTGGTTCCATCAACGGTGGAAGGAACCGGTTAGCTCATCTCCTTATCCCTAGCTGAGGGTTTGTTACAGTTTCAGCTAGGCCTAGGTTCCAGTGCATGAACACTTCCATCTTCAGGATCTGTTCATGTTGTTGGCAGTCAGGAAAAGGCTCAGGGATTGTCAGGTGGTGACCTTTCCCTGTTCCCTAGCTTTTGGGCCTAATCTGTTGTTGTTTTTGGTGTTCTTCCCTTCCCTCACCTACCATGACATTATAACCCACCAATTCCATCATTTTGTGTTTTCCTTGCACTGTGCATAAATGGAAGCTGTTGATGCTCTGGTGGATCGCATGCAGGGATTGTCTTTGGAGGTAGATGACCTTCATAATTCTGTCACACTGTTTCAGAGATCTCTGGCGTCTGGTTTCACTGGTGGAAACCAGGCTAGCCTTGAACCGAAGGTTGCTCTCAAAGAGTGGGGATTATCATTTCTCCGCTTAAAGTTAATGCTTAGTCTTGGGCCTTTTCTCCACCGATCAGTTCCCAGTCCCTCCGATCGGTGGATACATTTTCAGTACCCTGGGCCTGATTTATAATGATCCAGACTGGGTCTCTCTGGCCAAATCAAAGCTGCGTAGCTTGAGTCAGGGAGAACGTTCAGCTGAATCTTATTGCTCTGAATTTAGAAGATGGGCGACTGACTCTGAGTGGAATGACCCAGCACTCCGTACTCAGTTCTGTCAGGGGCTGTCTGAAAGATTAAAAGACGCTCTGGCATTTCGTGAAAACCCTGATTCTTTGAAGGCGGCTATGTCCTTAGCCATACGGGTTATTAAACCTCAATGTGGAAAAGAAAGTTCCCTTACGCTTGGTAGCGTGAATGGGGAGTTTGGAAAAGGTATTATCTTCTACCTGCAGTACCAGATTTCTCCTGCCTGCCATGGTGGCGCTAGACTCTGAATGTATTGAATTAGAGGTATTTATTGACAGAGGTGCGGAAGTTAACCTTGTTGATTATCAATTTGTTCAGAGTCATGGTCTTAAAACAAGCACATTAAACAAAGGGATATCAGTGTTTGCTATTGATTCCGCTCCTCTCTCACAAGTGTCTAACTCATATTGTGCAGGCTATTCATTTGAGGATAGGTGATTCTCATGTTGAGTCCATTTCTTGTTTTGTACTGAAGGGTTTGCCTGCTCCTCTGGTGCTGGTTTACCATGGTTGACTAAACATAATCCTGCCATCGACTGGCAAACTAGACAGATCAGTAAATTGAGTGAATTTTGTATGGACAACTGTCTTGGCGCATCTACTTCTGTGATATTCACTAAGGTGTTACCTCCTATTTTGGCTGATTTTTCGGACGTATTCTCGGAGGGTGGGGATCAGGCGTTAACCCCCCACACACACCGAGAGTATGATTGTTCGGTCAATTCCCGAAGCTAAATTGACAAAATCTCGGTTATATAACCTTTCCCAACCCGAAAGAGTAGCTATATGTTACCAAGAGTTTGGCAAAAGGGCATATTAGACCATCTAAGTCACCTGTGGCCGCCAGCTTCCTTTTTTGTTAAACAAAAAGATGGGACCCTTAGACCATGCTTAGATTTCTGTGAGCTGAATCTTTTACGGTCCATGATCCTTATCCCCTTCCCTTGATCCCAGATTTATTTGATCAGATTGTCGGAGCCAAGTTGTTTTCTAAATTGGATTTAAGAGGGGCTTATAATCTGATAAGAATCAGGGAAGGGGTGAGTGGAAGATGGCCTTCAATACCCCTGAGGGTCACTTCGAAAACTTGGTAATGCCCTTTGGTTTGACTAACACCCCCGCGGTCTTCCAGCACTTTATCAATGACATTTTTCATCATCTGGTGGGAAGGTTTGTTGTTATCTACCTCGATCACATACTAATTTACTCGTCCGATAAAGAGAATCATCAGGATCATTTGAGACAAGTATTATTGATCCTCCGGGAGAATAAATCGTATGCCAAGTTGGAAAAGTGTGCGTTTGCTGTTCAGGAGCTGCAGTTTCTGGGTTACGTACTTTTGGCCTCAGGTTTTCGTATGGATCTCGAAAAGGTCCATGCGGTACTAGAATGGGATCCTCTGGAGAATCGGAAATCTCTGATGCAGTTTTTAGGATTTACTAATTACTACAGGAAGTTTATCCTGAATAATTCCACTGTTGTCTGGCCTTTGACTGATATGACCAAGAAAGGTGTGGACTTCTCAGTCTGGCCGGAAGAGGCATTGCAGGCTTTTTCTGCAATAAAGAAGTGTTTTGCTTCCGCTCCCATTCTGGTGAAACCTGAGGTGTCTAAACCTTTCGTGGTGGAGGTTGATGCATCAGAGGTGGGAGTCGGAGCGGTTTTGTCGCAGGGTCCCTCTCCTGGAAAATGGCACCCTTGTGCTTTTTTTTCAAAGAAACTCTCTGATGTTGGAAACAGAGTTGCTGGCCTTTGAAAAGTGGCGTCATTGGCTAGAAGGAGCGATTCATCCGATTACGATAATTACTGACCATAAGAATCTGGCTTACCTGCAATCAGCGAAGCGTCTGAACCCTAGGCAGGCCAGATGGGCACTGTTTTTTTACCAGATTTAATTTTCTGGTCACTTATCGCCCTGGGGCCAAAAATGTCAAAGCGGATGCTTTATCGCATAGCTTTCCTGGGAGGGGGGAGATTCGTAGGATCCTGCTCCGATTTTGCCTAATGAGGTGGTGGTATCCGCTCTTTATCCCGAACTAGAGGCAGAAGTATTGGAGGCTCAAGGTGAGGCACCTGATTCCTGTCCTCCAGGGAAGTTGTTTGCTCCTTCTGGACTTCGACACAAGGTGTTCAAGGAACATCATGATACTGTCCTTGCGGGACACCCTAGGAGTAGATCCACCGTGGATCTTATTGCCCAGAGATTCTGGTGGCCAGGTTTACGTGAAAGTGTTGAGGGCTATGTGGCAGCTTGTGAAACCTGCGCACGTGCTAAGGTGCCTCATACTCAGCCTTCAGGACCGCTTCTCCCTTTGTCTATAGCATCTCGTCCTTGGATGCATTTGTCCATGGACTTCATCACTGATTTACCAAGTTCTTCTGGGAAAAGGGATGGCTCACTTTATTCCGTTGTCTTAACCTTTCGTGGTGGAGGTTGACACATCAGAGGTCGGAGTCGGAGCAGTTTTGTTGCAGGGACCCTCTCCTGGCAAATGGCGCCTTTGTGCTTCAAAATCCCA